>CM076411.1:34889932-36148610 GCA_038363315.1 Mugilogobius chulae
CTCTTCAAGAGAAAAGTTCAATGGCCCTGGTATTTTGGCTGGGCAGATGGCCAGTGTAATCCCAGGTTTTTATTAAGAATCTGATATGTTGGTCATAGTAGTTGTTAAACATGGACAGAACTGAAAACAAACCATAATCTTGACCCTCAAAATCTACACCGTTTGTTGCTATAAGTATGTAGTTTGAATATGTTAAATTGGACACCTTGGATGTTTATATTTCCACATTGGTGGAACATAAAAGGTGGAGTAGCTGATTTTCACACTGCAAACCCGATTTAGTTTTTAAATCTGACAACTCTTCCTCTCCTAAATCCCTTGACACAGGTAAATATCGACATGTATTTATTTTGGTTGCAATCTTGTAAACTTCATTGTTTAAATAATGGAGTTTTTGTTATTGATTTATGTATTGTGTATATATCAATTAATCCATTGTGGTAAAAAGCAATTAATAATAAATCCCAATCAACCATCGTAATGGAAAGAAATGACGAGGTACGAGTTAACGTTGTGGTATCATCGACAATGTGCTGAGTGTGAGAAAAGAGCTGATAAGATCAACGATCTTTCAAAACTCCAAACAGGTCTGCACCACAAACATTTGCACAGGGGAAATGTTTGATTTTGTCAATGTAACAAATTTATTCTTTTTGAAAAAAGAATTGTATGTATTTTCTTATTTCACAGTTTCACATCTAATTTATGTTTAAAATTATGTATGCAAAGGTGATAAAGAGACTGGCATCTGCTGGTGCCAGAATCAGGACTAAACACAGACCGGCCTCCTGCTGGTGCCAGAGTCAGGACTTAACACAGACCGGCCTCCTGCTGATGCCAGAGTCAGGACTAAACACAGACCGGCCTCCTGATGATGCCAGAGTCAGGACTAAACACAAACTGGCCTCCTGCTGATGCCAGAGTCAGGACTAAACAGGTACTAACCTCCTGCTAGTGCTAGAGTCAGGACCAAACATGAACCGGCCTCCTGCTGGTGCCAGAGTAAGGACTAAACATGAACCAGCCTCCTGTTAGTGCCAGAGTCAGGACTAAACATAGACCGGCCTCCTGTTGTTGCCAGAGTCAGGACTAAACATAGATCGGCCTCCTGTTGTTGCCAGAGTCAGGACTAAACACAGACCGGCCTCCTGCTGGTGCCAGAGTCAGGACTAAACACAGACCGGCCTCCTGCTGGTGCCAGAGTCAGGACTAAACATAGACTGACCTCCTGTTGTTGCCAGAGTCAGGACTAAACACAGACCGGCCTCCTGCTGGTGCCAGAGTCAGGACTAAACACAGACCGGCCTCCTGCTGGTGCCACAGTCAGGACTAAACACAGACCGGCCTCCTGCTGGTGCTAAGGATCACACTGAATTTAATGAATTTGTTGTAATTATTGTAGCTTAATCTCCAATGTCAGTATTACAGCTAAAGTAATAAAACTTGCAACAAAATGCAACTAAAATCCCACAGACATGAAAATGGACTTGTTACACCAACATGAGTATAATAGCTACATTGAAGCCATGCCAAAGAAGAGGGAAATTCTTTTATTCTAGGGGAAAACCAAAATTGCTGTGACATACAGTGGACAACTTGCTACAGTAACACCAAAGTAGATTCCATTTCTAGATAAAGGTAGTTTTACATTCTGTACAGTTGAGCTGAGGGTAAAAAACACAACCAGAATGTCTTTGTGAGCACAGCAGCACATGACACAGGGAAGACCACAGACGATAAGATCTGTACCCTGTGTATTTCCTATTGTAAACTGGGGCAAGTATCTCTGTTGTCTGACAATAATCTACCTCCAAAAGCTTCCATTACATGTGAGGACAGATTTCCACTCTCTTAATCTTATAAAAGTTGTAGTTATCATAATGTGTTAATTATGAACTTACTTAAATTTGCTTAAATTTGCTCTCATGTATTGAGATATTCTAATCAACAGGGCATGCAGTCGGTTTCAAGAGACAGAAGTGCGTAGGAAAGCCCCCTTCTCTAGTCAGAGTTCACAATCTCTTGAGCTGACTGTAGCTCTCCAACTTCAGCTCTCCGAAATATTTAACAGTTCGGCTATATAATGTTAATATTACTTTCATTTTATTCATTGCATATAACATATTATCAATGTAAATAAAAACTTAATGCCTAACTTTGTGCATTAATAAGTAGTTCCTGGTCAAAGTTTGAACTGTTTTCCAACAAAAACTTCAACTTTCTGTCCTATTCATTCATTGGGTTGGAGACCCCTGCTCTGGACCCAAAATATTAAATAATTTCTAATTCCTTTCAGAAAATAGAGTTTAGATGAAAGGACATGATTCAAAAAATGTGTCCTGCAGTCTAACAGGAATTGTCTCCGTTGCGATACATTGCAAAAACATTTTATAGACAAAAATATGTATATACAGTATAACAATTTATATCAGAATCAAAATCAGAATCAGGATCAGTTTTGTTGCCATTGTCAGTAAACAAAAAAAATTCACAAACTCAGAACTTGCTTTGACGCTAATGGCAACATTTAACACAGATGATACAAATAAAGTATACAAAATTTCAACTATGATAAAATAAGTGGCAAATATATAATATAGTATAAGGACATGCAAAATCTGTATTTGAATGACCCAGATTGTTCAACTTGTTTCAAGAAGTTTCTGCCTTGTTAATACATTTCTTACACCATTTGCCAATAGTGTTAGACATTTTTGCTTACTCATTTAGCAAATTAGTTTTAATCTAAAATCTTTTGTTAATAGTCAGAAATATATTGAAACAAGGAAAATATGCTGCATCACCTAAGCAATTAATTCTTATTTGGCCAAAACAAATTGAGATACATATTTTTAACACCAGGGTTTTTTTATGCAGTGTAGAATGTGTAATATCTGTGTGAGGTGGACTGCATTTCTACACAAGTGACTTTAATTGGTTTATTGGATACAACTTTTTGATCTACATAAACAAATTTCTGAAGGATTAACTTTCATGAATTATGCAGATGACTACCACCTCCAGAAAGTTACATAATGTCACTTTAAAGTCAGACCTGTATCTATGGTTAAGGTCACGTTCTGGCTCTAAGAAATTAAGGTGAGTCAATGTAATGCCACCAAGAAGCGTGGAAACCAAAAATGGAGGGCCCTAACGCCCCCGGCCCATGGTTAGAGTTATAACAGCTCGAGAGGTGAGCAGGGCATCATTACCTGAACCTGAACTTCACAGTCAGCTCTTCTGTCTTCAAACCTTCTCCTGTCACAATGAAGTGTGTGTGGCTCCTCGCAGGACTCCTGTTCACGGCACTCTGCTGCTCTGCCATGCGTGAGTACACCTTAGATTATTCAATACTAGCATTATTGTTATGATCTTTAGATGTATTAGTTTATTTTTCCAGATTTATTTATTTTTTATTTATAGCACATTTACACAGGTGTTTTCCAAAGTGCTTCACAGTTACCCCCCTCACTCAGTGATGGCAAACACATGGTGCCTCAACCTCCATCACCAGGCGTTCCCTAATCTGCATTTCATTGGCCACTGATTTAAGGAAAAACTGTTATATAGTATATACTAAAGCCAAACTCCAATATCTGAGCATGTACTGTCCTTTTCAGAAAGATCATTTGTAAAGACATATTGTCAAATTTGAGGAGTTAAGAGGATGTAAATAATAATAATAACACTCTGAATAATAATGTTTTGTGTGTATTACAGCATGGGCCCCAAACGCAGCTTCTCCCAGTCAGTGCTGTTTCAACTTTGTCAAAAGGGCCATCGACCCCAGTCGAATTCAGTCAGTCATTAGGACTGGCAGCAGGTGCTCCAAGAAAGGATTCATGTATGTATTTAAATGTATTCTTCATCATTATTATTATTGCTGCGCTGTGAATGTGATTATTTTTAAAATCATAACCACTTTTGTTTTGTTTTGCAGAGTGACACTTGAGAATAAAACAAAGGTCTGTGCAGACCTGAACCAGCCTGGATAAACCAAAACTACCAGAATAATAACAGAACTATGTAGTTTTTTATTCTGGCGGTCGGTTTCTAGACTGTATTGCTTGGGCTGAAATGTTCAATGGCATTTAATTAATTTTAGCTAGTTTCTTTGCTCAAGAAAAAAAAGTGCCTTTAATTTGATGAGACTATGGAGAAGTTTTATAGTAATATAAGCTTTCATTTTTATTTTCAACGGTTCTTTCTATTCTGTGAATACTCTGTATACTCTGTAACTGATCTCACTTTCAGTGATTAAAAAAAAAAACATTTTTCTCTTTGATGTTTTGTTTTGTTTTGTACTGAGAAATGTGGGAAATCTGTGAATTGTGTTTTTAAGCATTATTTGAACCTTAGCGCAATGAACAAATAAAATTAATTATACAAACGCATACCCTTGTCAACTTTAATATTAAACATGTACAGACAAACAAAAAACAAAGAATAGTTGTTTACATAAAAAAAGAATATTACAAAAAAGCATCTAAACAAATGTTATAATCTGACACTCTATTTGAAGGGGAGTGGTTCACAAGTATTTCAATAAACAATATTTCAATGTGTCTGCCTTTAGGGAAGCTCTAATAGATTGGACCTGAGAATGTGCATCCAACACCAACAACGAAGACGCTGCTTCAAAACAATTTTTCCTTGTGATCTAAAACTGTTAACAATAAAATACTCTTAAAATGAAAGGCCACGGAGCCCATAGTAAGTGTACACGTCAGGCATATTTCAGTTCAAGCATCAAGCATGGCGTTCGCGCTGCAAAGTCTTATTTGTGTGTCCCAATAAGCTGAGTTTGTCCTAAAGCAAACCATGCCTGCAGCTTTTTCCCTTTAGCTTAAATGCACTGTGACACAGCCTTGTAAAAATAACACTCATATAGGGTCATTTTTAGAAAACTACAAGGGAACCAAATATATACTGTAGCTTATAGCATTCTCAATATTATATATGAAAATAAAACATATGGTATAAGCTATGTTAAAGGTATGTCAATGTTCTGTTTTCTGAATAGACCTGGATTTGTTCATACACACAGAAGAATCATTTACCTCTATTGATTTAAGTAATCTGAAATCCCTTTTTTGGCTATAGAAAATATCTAACAAAACAAACTACAAAAACATAATGTAGTGTAATGTAAGAGTTTGGCCTCGTGCTTTTACAGTAAGTTTCAATCATGGCACTTGAAAATCCACAATATGTGTCACCGTGGATTTAGTGCATTTCCTTTTTCAGTTTCTTGTGACATAAAATAGATTGTTGAGTTATTGGTAAAAAAATATTACAACAAATACAGTATAAAGGAGGTTAAAATTAGGATTTAACAGAGAGCATAAAAGACTCCAAATTAGAGGCAAAGTCAGGGAGTGGTTTAGTTACTGGATAAGACAACACCCATGACTTTCATCACAATATTAACACTGTTACTGAACTCGCTGTTCTGAATACACTGGTTTGCATAACTGCATCTGTTCAGAGGAAGCACACACGGCAGTGACTGCTGTATATTGTACTTTCCTGAGAACTTAAAAAAAACAACAACTTCAGAGTTGGAAGTTCCGAACAACACCTCCACAAACGCGTCTCCAGATCTGTTATTGATAAAAACACTTTCCAAATCAATTCCTTGTTTTTTGGAGAGGGAATTGTGAATTACTCTCTATTAAAACCGTACATTTGACTTCCTGTAACAATTTCAGACAGTCAATCACTGCCATGTGTGCCCAAATGTAATTCAGAGGTTATATCCTCTTTGTCATGATATACTGTATATGAAAAGTATTGTCATAAACACATGCATTCCCCATAAAGCGAAGTCTTACAGTAACAGACAGAGTGAATGGCGTCCAGTATAAGACAGGAGGAATGTTATGACAAGTGCCAGTGTCATTGTTTTCAGACAGCCACAGAAGAGGTGAACTTTGGGGAAGTCGAGAACAAATGAGTTTGTTGAAAACAAATAGAGCAGGTTTTAGAAGATCTTGCCCTTTTTCTTGTTCTTTTCCATTGTTCTGTTGAAAAACAAAAACAAAAAAACTCTTAGTAATTATTTCTACATAGATTTGATGAAAAAGCACTTTCTCTGTGTGGTGTATTTGGTACATGTCACTGTGTCATCTTATATGAGAAGAGACCTATCATGTAAAATCAACCTTTCTGAGTTTTTAGCCATGTTACAATAGTGTTTTCTCATAATTACGTACCCCAAAGTAGTATTTGGATTGATTCTTGCATGTTTGAGTAATCTTATATTGTTCTGCAGCTGGTGCTCGAGCAGTCAGAAAATCCCTGTCCTCACCTACCACCTATCCCTTCCCACTGTATTTACTTACAGTTTCTCAAAAATCTAACGCCTGTAACCCTTCATGTAACCACTTTCCAAAAACAAAAAACAATTAAAATCTGTGACCAATTGCATTAAAATTTTACAATGAAAAGACGGGACTTATCAGTTTGCAGTTTTAAACAAGAAGTTATTGTACTTTTACAATGAACACAATGTTAATTATTGATCTGCATATGCCATAGTTTCTTCCTAATTCACAGAAAATCATAATAGCTCTTCTTTTAAGTCAGAATGCATTGTCCTTAATAAGTGCAACTTACTTGGAGGCGTCTAGTTTCTGTTGCTCCAGAATCTTCTGTTGTGCCTCCCAATTGACCTTCTCCTCCTCAAACACTCGCCTCTTCTCCTCCAGCTCTTTGTACTGTGCCTCCAGGTTCCTCTTCATCTGCTCATGGCGTCGTTCCAGCTGTGAGTGAGGGACATTTAGTAACTTTCATGCTTTAACTCAGTGTTTTAGGATGAGAAAGCTGCTGTCTTTACCTCTGCTTCAGAGTCCTTCAGTTTCTGCTTTTTCTCCTTGACCTTCATCTCAAAGACCTGTTCCATTTCAGCCTCCATCTTCTTCATTTTCATTACATGCTCCCTGCGCTCCTCCTCCATCTGGGCCAGAGGGCTCCTGCAAAAAAAAAAAGCAGCCTTAAACTCAGCGATGCCATTACAAGACACTGAGGAGTAGCAGTAGACTTTTTTTTAACATACTTGGTTAGCTGTCCCTTGACTTTGTTGTTCTCCACTCCATTACAGGTAACTGCAGCAAGCTTCTTACTGCGGTAGTTCTCATAGTGGACATTGTTGGTGACGTCCTTCAAATTCTGCATGTGAGTTCTTCAGTGACAAGAGGAATGTCTTAATAAACCACAGTTAAAGCTTACATTTTGCAATAAGCATAAAGGTAAATGTTTCACCTGATCAACATGTTACGCAGCACAGTGAAGTCACAGTGTTCTCCATTCTCCACTAAAACACAAAAAGTAATTCAAATAAGGAGAAGGAAGGAGGCATAAAACAAAAGAAAATGGTGAAATTACATAAACAATAGTGTAATGTAAATGTTTGTAAATTATTTTGAAGAAAAAGTGCATTTGACTTCACAATATTTTATAACAGATGTTGTTCATGTTATGGGTGTTTTAAACATTTATTTATGGAGTGGGAAAAGGTTTTATCATACTGTATAACTTAGATATAATGCCAACAGTAGTGTGTATTTATATCACCACTACTGTGATATATTTAGTTTATGCACTTGTTTTGGGCAGTTAGTGTCAGACAGAAGGAGTGTTAGAGGGTCAGGAGGGATTCTGGAAAAGGACAATAGATTGTATTGTTGACGTTGATGATGTGTCCAGTCGTCTTCAGTCTGCTCGTCATTGGCTGCCTGAACTTGGTTCTCGATAGCACCTTACCATTGATGAAACTTAAGCGGTCCCGCCCCTGGGGCTGCCAGGCCAGCCACTGACCTCCTGTCTCTTCTAGAGGAGGGAGCTCTGACGGAGGGGAGGGGTATGGGGTTTCAGTTACTATCTGCACCCACAAGGGGGCGAAATCTGGTCCTGCAGCAACTGGGTTTTATGTTTTGACCCACATGCAGCCCAGATTTGACCCTGTATAACCTGCACAACTATGGGGATGTTATTAGAGGACCTATGCATAACCAGGCAAAGGTCTGAGGGACAAGCTGAGGAGCTCAGTGGTCAAGTTGCATAGAAAAAGAAGTGGGACAAAGATAATCTTTAAATGTCATAAAACACCTGATGCACTGTTTGAATTGATCTATGAGCGTAGCATGCCACTGCCCATCAGGTGTTTAGGGCTTTGTTTATGAGCAGAGAGCACATGCATGAGCATGGGACATGTGCTATATCCTATGTCAAATCATCAGTAAAACATATGGTTGAAGCTAGTTTCATGATGTACACAAGGTTGTAAACAAAGTTGTACATGCCCATCTGAAAACTATTGCCTGGTGAAGCTAGAAGCAGTGCGTTAGGGAGTGGATCCCAGTCTTTGATACCCGGGCCAAACACCCCCAACATCATCACACAAACCACACCAGAGATTTGGTTTTGTGACATAGCAGGGGGTCACACCAGAGGAGCAAAGATGGGACCCCAGCATTAGAGATGAGGGTCCAAAGCAGCCTGAGCAACAAACAGCCTCTACTTTAGTCCAAGACGAGTTCAGCATCAGACCTGGGACAAACCACTAGAAGAGACTAATGGTGCATTTCCACTTGCCCTGTAAGTACCTACTCTGTTCTAATTGACTCTACTCTTCTCGGTCTGGTTGTGTTTCACAGTCATTATAATAACTCATAGGTGTTTCCATTACATTTTAAAATGTGCTATAATAATGGAAACACTGCGGTAGCCATGCCTGGTCAGCAGTCTGGCCAGTTAGTCTCAGTTAGAACAGATCAGTCCCTGCTTGGCCTGGTTTGAACCAAGGCCAAGCAGAGACTAAAAGTACCTGGTCCCAGAAAAACATGGCTAGTGGAAACAGGGCAGGCAGAGTAGAGCCGAGTAGAGCTGAGTAGGTAATAACAGGGCAAATGGAAACGCCCCATAAGTAAGTTGAACCTGGGTCCTGTTATTACCCCTCAAACTGGAGGTAACTACAGGACACTGGTGTCCATTTTTCTTGCAGCACGCGCAACTTCATAAAAGTTTATCTAAATTGAGGTTTGTTGTTATGACAACACATTAACAATATCCACATTCTAACAAACCAGGTCCTTAATCACCCATATAACAACACGAACCAGAACAATTTAATTTAATTTATTTCACTGTTTCAAAAGTGACTCATTTGGACGGTTTCCAAACATTTGGGAAAATGTTGATTAAGTCTTCCCCAAGTCTGATGTATTTTGGTTTGACCATCGGTTTAATTATGAGACAGCTCAGCAAAAGAAAGGTGGGAGTGATAAGGGTCGAGGTAGGACACTGAGGAAGGTTGAGGTTCAAATCATGATGGTTGTGTTTACCAAAAATGCCCTCTGTCAGACATGGAGAGGAACAGACAAAGAAATAAGGAAAAGAGAAAAAAGAAAATAATAAAAATTGACAGACTGATCACTGGTCAAACAGAGAACAACAAGTCACTAATACGGCAAGATATGTGTTGTAAATACACAGTAGCATAAGAAAGAACTACACATACAGTATATTTATATATCTCTCCCCTCCCCAGGACTACAGATGTAAATTAGCTGTAAGCTAGAATCTGGTGCAAGCATGTCCGCCTTTGTGCTAAATGCAAATTGTACATTGTCCTTAATAAACATTCCTATTCCTATTTGAATTCACAAAAACAAGCCATTGGGTTTCGGAACTTTTCTGTTACTGTAGACAAAAAGAAGTTACTATACTTTGACACGTGCGACTTTTGTTTCATCAGTGCATTGATAGTACAGACTTTCCAAAACTCTTCTCAAATACATCACCAACTCCCTTTTCCAGAATCCCTACAACATCAAACCAAAATTTGTGTTGTGTGCCAAGTGTGTGTGAACGGGGTACAGAGAAGGATCATGCAACTGGAGTTTACAAACAGAATCTTCACCAACTTTCACTTTAAGACACTTTAGAAATGTATTTTATGTAGCTTCTGTATTGTAATGTGTACACAAAAGCACTTGTACTGTATTTTATATTGACTTTTATCTAGCAGACTGGAAGGTAACCATTATGGGTAAAAAAAAAGATCCATAACATAGACCAGTTTACACCTACGTATGCCTGTCCGACAAGCAGCATTCTCTGCACAAACATGCATCAGCCACAATTCTGTCTGCATAGAAAATCTCACAAATTTTAATGTTATTTGTCTCTTCACTGCTCGCAGGACATACCTTCAGCTACGCCCCATGGGTACTGGCGACCACGGACCTTCTTCCCATTCACTTCAATTACCACATTACTGCCGACTACAGCTAATGGCATCTTCTCCTGGGACACACAAATCAAGAACATATGTCAGGAAAAATAAATTTAATACTACAAACACAGGTCTTTTTTATGTTCACACAGCTGTACCAATAGTACCTTGATTTTACGGATTAGCTTGTTGTCCTCGTCATCTTCTGTGTCTGGAAATTCATAAATCTTGATCTTGTGTTCTTGTATCTCTTTCATTATCTATAGACAGAAGATGATAAAAATTTAATTACATAATTAGCTTAATTAATACATTTGTAAACTCATCTCCAGCCCACCTGTTTTTTGAACAGTTGGCACTCTTCAGGGGTCAGCGTGTCAGCTTTGGCAATGAGTGGGATCACATTGACTTTGTCATGGAGCCTCTTCATGAATTCAATGTCCAGTGGTTTTAGCCTAATGAGTAAAACATACATTTAGACACATAAACATATTAAATCGGGACTGTATATAATTTAAGCCAAAGAATTACTGTGACCTACATTAAAAAAAAGTTATTTCTTTCAACAGCAGAGGGCAGTGTATTACAGTTTTTGGCTGAGAAACGCATAGCCCAAACACAATTGGTTGATGTATTTTAAAAATAGGTAAGCCCTGCACAAACATACTGCAATTGAACTACATAGATGTGCATATGAACCTAATTGCAACAATATAAAGCTAAGATAACTTTAAAAATGAATATCCAATTGAGACAATTTGAGGGCCTCTGGAATGCACTTATCACTCAAAAACTGAATTTTTGAAAAATGTGGTCACATGAGGTTAGATCAAACTATATTGTAGAAGCCAAAATAGTGTGAGGTCTACTCTGTTCCAACAACCAAACATATATAACTCTTCATACTTTTTAAATGTGTTCATAGAGATTATGGATAAATTAGCTTTTCATCTGTTGCTGGTGCCGTATAAGTGGACAAACAATGGCTGGACAGGAGGCCTGCCACATTCTCTGCCCTGATTGGCTGGCTCAGTGATGGAGATCCGGAACCTACAGAGCATGAGCAAAACGGCTTATATAACTTTGTGGGTCACCAAAAAAGGAGCTGGCAGCTTCCTCATCACTGCCTCAGACAAGAGCAGACGGGAAAATAAAATTAGATTTAGACTCGCCAGTCTAACGAGAAGAGATCTATGACTTGAACCATGCAGATTACAATTAAAGCTTCAAAGTACATATTGAGGAAGAACCATCTTGTATATGTTGGGTGTATTTTTAAAAAAAGACATACATTAACTACAGTGGCAATTTTTATGTATGTTTTTTGAAACCTGACTGTAACAATTTAGGACATACATACATAAACCATAATACAACACATGTGAAACACATGTGCAAATGTGTACAATATGTCATGCCGAACATACTAAATTCATTCAACATTTGGAGTGTCATCTTTCCCCAGTTCTTACAAAACAACAACTACGTTTTCAGACCTACCCGTGTCCAGAAGGTGCGATGAAATAAAGGCAGCAGTGGACTCTGTTATCGGGCATTGACCTGCGGTTGACTCTGGATTCTGCATTGAGGAAGTCCTCACACTTACTGTCGATGTAGTTAATGACTGGTTGCCAGCTGTGCAAAGATAGTAGGTTTAGACAGAGATAAGGTGAAGAAATGACAATTTCCATGGTAGTCCTCACCAGTTACTGTTGTCCACCGCATCTCCAAAACCAGGAGTGTCCACTATGGTCAGAGTTAGCTGCACACCGCCCTCTTTGATCAGAACTTTGGACTGCTCTACCTAGATGCAAAGACACAATACATTATAAAATAGCATAACATAGATTTATGCATTTTTTGGGATTAGTTCTTCTTGATAAAAAGAATTTGTTTCATGTAGCTTGTTATACAATATTACTGTAGTACAATATTAGAATACAGTAATAATACAATAATTTTGTATTATTCAGCCTAAAAAATTCATAAAACATAGCAGAGGTGTTTACTTTTTTCAATACCAGTTTGCAATCAATCAGCATTACTGTATTCTGTAACATTTACTCAACACAGAATTAGAAATATGCCCACACACTCAGTTTTCATTTTGAAGATGTGATTTCTGCTGTACTCCTACACACAAACTGTCAAGGTCTGCTACATGTGTGCGGACTAATGCAGTCTTGGGGCTGAGATTATTTGCAGTGTACATATAAAAATGTATATAACGCAAAATTAATAAAAAAAAAACAACTTAATATATAAAGTAGCCAAATGACAATGACCCATATAAGTCCATCTCTTTCTCGTTCATGATTCCCTGCAGCTTTCCCAGCATTCCCTTCCTCTGCTGCATATTTTCACAAGGCTCATGAGTTATTTTAGGATTCCCTTTTAACTCAAACAGTAGTTTTCGTCAGCCACCATGTACCATGTATCACATACTGCAAGAGCAGTCCAGATTATTTTTGCCCCTAGACTGACTGTTATTGTTGTAAGTGCCTGAGCGTGACACGTCAATCATCTCTAGGCCAAATGTGCCATTATGAGCCATTTTACGGAATAAAATACAACTGGGAGAAAACCTCAAAAATGTCAAAAGACTCAACACCATCATTTAAAGGAAATCAGATTGGGGGGAATGTCAGAACGCTACAAAACACACAAGACTGTTTAAGAGTATAAATACTATAGCTCAAACCACAAGCTCGACTGGCGACACACGTTCACACACTAACTGCTACTTGTGCCACGAAGTGACTGGAGTTCACTTAAGGTATGATGTTAACAAGGAGGTAGGGGGAAGCTGGGGATCAGGGTCCAATACATGGCTTCACACTTAGAGCATCTATTGTTTTATCAAGACAATGGACATGGAAAAGCAATTAGGCCAAACATGTTTATGCAACAGATGAGTACATATAGGTGATGATTTTCACGATACAAAATTGAAATGTTATTATATTTTTATATAACTTCACTTATTGTAGTCCTTGGTACTTGGCATGGAGCTCAGCCGTGGAAGATTGGATTTCAAAGAATTCAAATACTGGGCATATTGTGGGCTAGATATATAATATATAAATATAAAAAAAAAAAAAATATATAATATATAATATAATATATAATAATATTTATATATATATTATATATATATATATATATATGACAAGTAACTACTATCTGTCCTCTCCATGCGAAGTGCACAAACAACTGGAGGTAAAAACTGGTAGTGTCTTGCCTAAGAACATGTACAAACTTATGAATAAGGAAATGCTAATCAAATGCTGAATTGTTATAATCAGTAAATGCTGTTTGGACTGTCAAATCTACAAAACTCTATATGTATAATACAGTACAGAGCTAATAAGTGAGTTTGGATAGTTTGGGGCTTCGTGGGAACATTCTTGCCCTCGTGCTGACCCTGAGGCCCGGCCAGTACACATTACATGGTCCCTCAGACCCATCTTTCCTTCGGTCTGCACATGCCCAGTGTGTGCCTTCTCCTCCTCTCTTTCACACTCTTCATCATCTTTTACTTGAGCTCTTCTATAAACATCCCTCTCTCACTGCGCTCCACAGCTTCTGATCATTATCATGACCATAAAAGGACAAAACCATTCCTGCTCTGCTGCTGCATCCCACTCTAGACACACTACATTACATTACTATCTTCTTTCCTCTGAGGCAAAATGTGAAACATTAACATTCAATTGTTAGATTAATATCAAACTATTAAAAAAAAAAAAAAAAAAAAAAAAAAAAAAAAAAAAAAAAAAAAAAAAAAAAAAAAAAAAAACTATAGACTGTCAAAATAGTCAGTGCAATTAAAAAAAAAAAAAAAAAAAAAATAATTAAAATAGTCTGGCATATTCGAATACAGGCAATTGTTTTTTTTTTTTTTTTTTTTTTTTTTTTTTTCGTTTGTGAAGGGCTGAATTGTGATCGCTGATGTAACACTGTCTGCTACTAATTCTTGTTGACAGAAATGTAAAAAATATTTATTCTGCACATTTTATAGCATTAAAACTAAAGTGACATAATTTTCTAAAAAATTCTATAAAAAAAAATATTCACAAATACTTTCATATTTAAGGCTCAAGAGACTAAGCCAAAGAGCGCATGGCTCTAGAGCGAGTTCGATGTATAGACTGTCAAACATAGTACAGTGCATTCTAAATAGCGGCATATTCGAATACAGGCAAGTTGTGAAGGGCTGAATTGTGATCGCTGTGTAACATGCTCACTATCACAAGCCATTTCAGTGCACAATTTCTAAATCTATTTAGATAAAAAAAAAAAAACAACAACAGCAAAAATTACAAACTACAGTGAAGATGGAGTGATTTAGTCCATGTACTTTACAAAAGGTCATGAGTCAGCCTTGACAGACGAAAGGTCAAAGTTCAAAAGAAGAGGGCCTTTGAAGAGTCACTGATGGGGCTTCTGTTAGTTACTGTTATAGACACACTTGACATTCTGAAATGTCTTGAAGAAGCCACATGTGACAAAAATCAGTGAAGATTAACTTTAAGGAACCTTTATGATAGGTTTCAGGAAGTGATTCCTTCCTGACTTGAATATTTTGATTGAATTCCTTATTTGCTATGGGCATTGTACTGTGCTTCTGTTTATATTTTATATTTTGCAATATAGTCAGGAATTTTGTTTATTACAATAATACTATTTACAACAAAGAGCACCTCTATTTTAAGGGAATTGCATTAAAAGTCAATTTTCTAATCTGATGTATGAAAAAGAGAGATATGGGATCATACCAAAATGGAAATATTCAGTGGGATTCCCAGGAAGTCTGAAATCTAACATAAAATCTGACATATAAATCTGACTAATAAAAATAATAAAATATATTTTCCAGATCAAGGTGATTTGTATTTGTGGGTAAAAAATGAATGCAAAACAAAAAACAAACCAGGAGGGACTGATCTTTTTCTGTAGCGAGCCCAAAGGTCTGGAATGATCAGAGTCACTTTATGATTTTAAGTCTTAACATAAATAAAGTTTTGAATGATTGATTGAATACTGCTTGAGAAAATGTTTTACCAGCGAAGAAGCCACAAAGAAGCAACAGAATGGATTCATGGTTGTGATATTTCTATATGAAAAAAATATGAACAACAGTGAATCGGTTGGAGGGGGACCACTTGCTAAGACAACCATGGTGAAAGAGGACAGGGTAACCTACCTGTACAGTCTTCTTGATGCGCTGCGATGGTCCGGGGTAGTCCTTGGAGTAGAGATCCGTCAGAAACAAGGAGTTTATAAGCGTGGACTTCCCCAAACCGGACTCACCTGAGGACAACAGGAACCAATTATGTCATGTTTAGTTTAGAGAGGTCGCACAAACAGCTGACCACATGCCACGGTGGACCCCTCCTCTACAGCTGGCACACTTACATTCATGTCCTCACAAAGACTCCACTGTGCATTTGTACACACAGCCCCGAGCACACAAGACAAACTGCATTCATTGTGAGTGAGTTAAGAGGTCACTGGCTTTCATTGGTTAGAATATAAAACATGTCCGCTGAGCCCCACTGTTCCCTTTTCATAAGCTCGCCCCTCTACCCGTCTTGTGTCACTCTTATAAATCTTCCGGATTCTTTAATCACCGAGCCAACTTTCCATTCTGTCCTGCTGTCGTTTGGTGCGGACAAATACACACAGTTGATGTTGACTTGATAAATGAGCCCAGCTTCTTTAAACACACACACGGCAGCAGTGAGTTATTGTTAAGCATCTGGTGGAGAACATAGAGGTGGCAGGAGAATTGTTGCCTGGGATCCAGAGTCCATGCTTTAGCAAATTGCCTGTGTTTCAGATCAACACCCACAACGCACCGGGCAATCAAATTAGATTATTTGTGTGACACACTTCAAATTGTTTTTTTTGCTTTGCTCACTGAATTTGCAGAAATCTACAATGTTTTTCAGATTCATGTGATATTTTTCCCCTCTTTTTTTTATGTAAACCTTTTGTCGTAAGTAGCCATTTTGGTTGCAATGTTAATTAATGTGCACTGTCTCTTTAATAAATAAATAAAACAAACAATGTTTATGTTGTTAAATAATAAAACTACTGCATTATTGTTACAGATTTGTGATCACATATAGTTAAAGACACTATACAGATATCTTATTATAGCTTTAATTTAGGTGAAAATTAGCTATCTATATTTTTCACTTCGGTTCAGTTTGTCTGTTGCTACATTATGGGTAACTGTTGCTAGCATACTGACACTCCTCGCGCCTAAAAATGTAACAATTTCAAGGCTCAGTCAGAATGTATTAGTTAAGCAAGCAAAACGTGAATGATGCAAAAATAAATAAATACATTTTTTTTTTTACATTTTTAAGAAAATAGCACCATTAACAGAACAAATGCAATTATGCTAAAAGTAAATAATCTAAGTGGAACACTGAGCCTCCAGAATTTACCTTCATCATCTACAAATATTTCTGTATGAAGCCCAGATGAGCATCAGCCTCTGTTAACTATTTGGTGATGTCCAACTAGACCTTAGACCTTTCTCCTTAACTCCTTGTGTGTGTTTTTGGAGAGAGAGCTTGTATATTCTCAGAGTGACATATGGCCCCGACCCAGACCTGCTCTGATGGACTTTTCATAGATTTAACAGCACCAGACACGCACACAATGCCAGAGAAATTGGGCTGTTAGCTTCCTGATGCTTACAGAGGCTTGGTTAGTTAACAAAGGCAAAAGGCTATTTAAACAATTGGCATCAAAGTGTCGAAACTGATGCCAACTCTGGAAGTGGTACAGCTGGACAAGATCCATTAACGTTAGTTCAATACATTTGGTCAGATAAAGTGCTTTCACTGTTGTGGGTTACTCTTGATCATTCAATGCTAGTGGAATAGGATGTTGAATTTTGTAGATGCAGGCCAACAGAAAATAATTTATAGAGTAAATATGCAATCAAATCACCACCAAATACAAAACCCAGCAAGTTAGGGGGAAAAACTCTCAATGATCAAATGGGTGTTTTGTTTTTTTCAACTTAAGACCTTTCAAGGCCAACAATACCAAAGGACGTTCAAAAACTTGTTTTTGCTTCGCAACATCTGTTTTGGCCAATGAACACTCAAACAATACTTTATCACCTTGACAGACTTTGTCATAGCTCACCATGCCTCACTCCACAGCTGGATAGTAGCGTGTAGCTCCCATACATAAGTGGGGTCAAAGTAAGCTATTTTTCAACTTGGAGATGTGAGACAACTTAACTGTTAAGTGACACATGCTACTGACCAAACATGTCATTTCACACCATGTTGATCAAACAAACAGTGTTATGTGAGCAACAAACAGGGCCACTGACTCCTCTATCTCACTTTAGCCATGTGACCACTCATATTGGCTGGAAATGTCAATGCTAATATGCTTTATCAACAGCTCTCAGCACTATGCGACTTCCATTTCAGAAAGGGATGGGGTAGAAGTGCCTGAGAACAGTGAATTTCATACAAAAGTAAAGAATGATCACATTTTTGATGGTAAAGTTTCCCAGTCTGATGAATGTTTAGCGAGTTACAGCAGCAGTCTGAACAGCCTAAGGGAGGAAGGTCTAAGCCAATTACCCCCACCTCCCTTCCCCGGTAGAGTTTTAATTAAATATTGAGTCGACATGCCAAGTGCAAGCTCAGTGCCTGCTCTAAACATATAAAGTCCTGAGATGGATGGATGACCATTCAGCTCTCTACTTATTCTCCACACTCTAGCCTACTTAAGAGCTAAGCTCCACCAAGTACAAATCAAAATGTATTCTCATGACTTTGTTAGATTTTTGTTCAAATCATCCAAAAAGTACACAACTTAGTGATACAATCCAAGACATTTCTAAATTCATTCAGGCCCAAACAGATTCTCAAACTTTCAAACAAGATGTAGAAACAGCGTAACTTAAGCGCAACCCTTTGTCATTCACTTAATGATATTTTACCATTCCATATATAAAAATGCCAGCTTTAAGACAATATACAATTTAAAGGGTTTTAACAAAGGCAAGTAATTACAGGATAAAACACACTTTAGCTACACTTTGTGAGACGAATAGAAGATGATAGAGATGAATAGAAAGTTTTGCATTTTCAATGCAACACATGTAACTGAGAGAAGCAGCACAGTTCTCCCACAAGAATACGTATATTAGCTTAACAATTTTGCCAAGAGTGCATGTTTTGCTTGTTTTTTAAGATGCTGCTTAGAGCTCTAATATAGTTGTAAACTTAATACCATTTGTAGTGAATGATTATTTTAGCTTCAACATCAGAACATTTGGAGCAAGCTGAAGTTATTTTTCAAAGTGCATCTACACATACAAAAACTGCTCAGATGTGTATGTTTACAGAGCTGCTTTAGATTGCACTGCATGAACTGAAAAAAAAAAGGTTTGAGTGGACAAAGAGGGTTTCCCATGAGATTCCTAACATTCCTCACCCCTATGGTTTGTCCTGCCCCGCGGCTGCAGCTGCCCTCTCACATCCTCTTGACAGGCTGACCACTATCACAACACACAAACACTCGCGCACACATACATACTCCAAAGCGCAATGACAGCTCAGCCACAACCTGTGAAGTGAAACATCTGGGCAACCACAGCGCCACAGAGCAGACAGACAAATGATGTGGCAGTGTTTGTGAAAGGTTTGGCTATTGTTAGGCCAGACGGGGGGTCAGGGGGTCATGTGTCATTGTTTTAGGAAAGATAAAGATCTGCAAAGACAGCAAGCCTCATGGGCCACTCCTGATCTCCTGTGTCAATCCATGTGTGGTCAAACAGGCATGACCGTCAGCTCGACGCTAAGCATGTTCAAATACTTTTGTAGGTTTGACATGGTTTTGGTTAGAAAAGTCATACAGGCCATAGACAATATATAAAAATTGTTGTACATAGATTTGATAACACTGCAGGACTTTTACTTTAAGTAAGATAAAAGTTCTGGAACCGCACTGTCTGCAAATTTGAACCAAGAGTTGAACACAAAATCTTCCTGTCCCTTTGCCAGTGTAGAAGTAATAAAACATATTTTTGTATTCTCAATGTTGCAAAAACTCAATTGAAAATTAGAGAGTTCAGTGAAAGTTGTTTTTAGTGTTATTTGCAGTCTGTCATGGAAACAGATTTGTTGATAGTTTTTCATTACAATATAATTTGATTTTCAAACTTTACATTAAAACCCCTTAGGCACCAAGGGCCCTCTATTTTTACTGTCATCTGATGAAAGATAAGTTTCTAATAATCAAACTTGTAAATATTTATAAGATAAGTAGATTAACTTAAAACCATTCTGAGATGACTGATTGTCTGCTCAAAAACTCTTCTGAGGAGCAAAAAAATGTAAAGAAGGACTGTTCAGTAATCTCCTCCTAAACTTTCAAAATGTATTTTAAGGTCCTAAAGTTCATAATGTTAAACTAGCTTTTGCTCAAAGTAGTATTATTCCGAGCATAGTTGGAGGCAGCAGCTCTTTCTAATCTTGAGCAAAAAAAAAAAGTAATTTAGACATCAGAAACCGAAACACATAGATTCTAGTTATTTATTTGGCCTTCAAAGGGTTCGGAACCACTTTCAGTTTGACTTGAAGACAGACTAAGTCAGGCTATAGTCTTCAGTGTTAAACACTATTCTTCTACACATGTTAAGGTAACAATAATGAAATATAATTGTGTAATAATGCAAACCAATTATCTGAGATGAGGCCTAGCCATTACACTTAACTCTACCATCATAAAAATGCATTTAGTAACAAATCCTTGTGTCTGAAGGGCTATGTCTTTACAAACACTGTAACGAGCCTCAAAGGGACACAACCTACTTCCGCTTGGTTGGAAAATTAAAGACTGTGTTGGGGTGAGGCCTAAATCCGACAAAATCAGCACGTGCCGGGTCAGAGTCACCATGTGTGTCTCAAAATAGAGTAAGGAGAGAGAAAAGAGCAGAGGACAGACTGGCCTGCAGCGCTGTGATGCAGCATGCACCAACATGCATAGACCACTTCATCTACACAGGCAAGTCCTGCTGAGAGTCCACAGGCCAACTACAGTCTATGAGAAGGAGAACAACTACACTGCCCACTGTGCAGAGAGAGGACAGCTTAGCCAGGGTTAGGGGTGTCTTCAGTGTGCTTTGTGATACCACAACTATAATCACATTTTTCTATACTAAACTAGTTTAGAGTTTAGATACAGAACTATATTATACGGAACTGATTAGGGTTGGTTTAGGCTATACTATTTAGAGATTCTTAATGGAGGTGAGTGTCAGCAAATGTTTAATGCAATTGTGCTTAGAATAAGAACTAATAAATTATATAGAGACAAAAACATCTACACAATCTCTAAAAAGACATTTTTTTTGTCATCCTGAAGCAAACCCTGGTAAAGGAGGCATAGTAAGTCAGCATTACGTATTGTCAAAATAGGTAATTTCTGCAACGCTATAACTTAATCTTGTCCACATGTATAGTTCAAAATACAAACATGGGTTCACTCTAAAAAAGGACATGCACACACTCGCCCCTGTTATGACACACCTAATATTGCACCAACAACCAGCTGCTTAATATTTTGTCCCAGAGATAGAACAAAATAATAAGAGCTCACAGCAAGGAACCAATTGAAGACATGAGTCTGAAAAGAGAGGGTAGATTCTGGCTGCTTTTCCAGGGTTTCTTAGATAGTAAGATATGAAATATGACTAAGCACAGGACAAACAATGAAAGAAAAGACTACTTCTACTAAATACAAACAGAGTAACAAAGCAATAACTAGTATGAACAATCCATTTATACTGAAGTTGACCAAAAATGCTGACCACTTCAAGCTGATTTGTTATGATCCATTATTTCTGTAATTACACCATTTCTGCTGCAAAGGTGGAATTGTGTTTTGATGCACATTTGCTTAGCTCTCCTCTTTCAGTGTGGTCAGTAGTTAATGTGGTGGGTCTTAAGCTTGCCAGAGGAGCTTAGCAAGAGAAGAGATACCAATCTGCATGTGCCCGTAGATCTACTTACTGAGATATGAAGAGCTTAATGAATATATACCTTTTCTTCCTTCATGTATATTTGCTTAATTTATAAGTACATTTATTTTCCCCATGAGTATATTTCAAAAGCAGTACTTTTACAGCAGTGTATCTATATTAACTTTAATGTCTAAATGATCACAAAACTGGAAGAAATAGTGAATGCTTAGAACAGATCGACTGCACGTTGGTATTCTGCACCCGCTTCCCTTTGTCATCAGAAAAAACGCACTTCTTAAAAGTTTGCAAGAGCAGATATACCATTATAACAGCTTCATTGTAGGTTAATGAAAATAGTTTGCATGTTTTTCTGTTTTTGCAAACAGTAACTCTAAAAACACACACAAAAAAACTAAATTATTGTCTGTCTTATTTGTAAGTTTGTCTTTGGATGTCATCATACTGATCTTATCAGTTTGATAACACCTATAGATGGATTTTTTGTTTATCAACACGCTTTCTGCCTGCAAAAATAGCTGCCGCACATAGACACAAACAGTAGACACAAGTTGAAAAAGCTCAGTTGTCAGCAGTTTATCACTGTGCGATAACAAAAGTTATGCTGCTAAGTCAACATCTGTGAATAAAATTCGATCCTACGACCCTTAAAAGTTACATTCAGGTGAGTGACAAAACGGCGAGAAAAACGCTGTCTCAAGCTTCAGGAGACAGATGTCTGTCAGACTGGTTCATGGAAACAGATAGCTGTCGTCCTGTTTCGTTGTTTAATTCAAAAAAGTTTCCCTATGTAAGCAGATGGGGGGTTCTTTCTGCATAATACATGCAGAGTAGGGCGGAAAGTAAGGTTGACCGAAAATCCTTCTACAGGACAAACAAGAGTCCTGTCTACTTCTTTTTTATATGATGTAAAATCCTGGGACTCTGGTGAACTAGATTTGATCTTTTCAGGAACTCAAATTCTCTCTCTGCTGGCTGAACCAAAAGAGCCGGAAGCAGCCTTATCCATTTTGAAAGAGTGAGATGGGAGAGAGGGGACAAGAGAGGGGACAAGAGTGAGCCAAGAGAAAACAACACACTTTTTCTTTTTAAACAGAGGGTTTTCGATACATACATAAATCAACAAAAAACAAAACTGTACAAAATAAAACATACTACATACAAATAGGTAAATACGGTACATACACACATTGTTTTTCTTACCATCAGTTATATATAAATGCAACCAAAGCCCAAAACAGAAAAAAATAAAATAAACTGTTTTAGGCTTTTACATTTCTGCCAATTCTAAGCCAACAATATTCTTAAAATTGCACAGTGCAGCTTTCTGAAGGTGAAAAGTCATCTACACAATTCACTAGAATTAGAAAGCTAAAAAGCATACTTTGGGGCATTCTGAATGGATCTAAATACATTTTAAGCCATAATGTGAAAAAATACAGTTTTTCTATAGAAATCAAAATGAGCGAGTCCTCCAGGCCAGATAACAGTCCATACTGTGGTCATGCAAGCCTGTTCAAAGTAAAGACACCAATTTTTCTATTTATTTAGTTCAACAAAGAAAACTAAATGCTTTTTTTCCAAGTCTGATTTTGGCCAAAATTATGTTTTGGATTTTCTGTGTGAGAAAAGTTACCCTTTTGTGCACCATCAGCAGTTCTCCTTCCCCTCATAACAGTTTTATGAAGACGGAGAGAGCTGCTGGAAAGTGCAGCTGGATGCCATTAGAAAGTGCTAAGCACCAATGTCTGGCTTAGAATATGAAAACTCATCATTCATCCTCTCTTATCTCACTGGCTTCAAGTCTGCATTATATTGATCTCTTTCTGGAGAATGCACACACACACACACACACACAAGTCTGCACGCCACCTATGCTACACTAAAATGCAAAGAGCTTGATGATGAGGCTACTTTTCTCTCAGCGACAGCCCCTGATGTTTTACAGCCTCAACCTCCAAGCTGACTTCCTCTCTTTTTGCTCTGCTGGGATTTGATTGGGTTACCTGCTGCAGGCCTCTCATATTCCACCATATGTCACTCTAAAAACTGCACTTTCGACAGATTTGGGCCTCAGTACAGTTGAGCTCACACAAGTCAGAGCCAAGTACAGCAGTGAGAAGGACAGTGCAAAAACAATGTCATTTCCACGTTCAAACAAGCTTCACGTTACTTGAAGAGGTCAGGAAAAATGTCAGTTTGTGATATGCAAGTTTGACACTACTTTTTTAACCATCACACTAACGTTGTTCCTTCCTTCCAATTTGTTTAAGCTCTAAGATCTATGGTGTTTTTTTTCTCATCATCAATTTCTGAGCATTCCTGCGAATCATGTTTATTCAACAAGTTGTGAGCAAGTTAGGTTTGTTTAACTCCTCCTTTAGCCATTAGATGAATCTCTAATTCAACTGCTGACAGTAATGTGTGCTTTTGTAAACAAACCTTTGATAAGCCGTCAGAATTGACCTAACCTAATCAATAACAAAGAACAATGAAATTTGAGTATGAAGAAGCTGTTGCTACTCAATTATCAAGTTGTATTTTGACACATGATTTGGATCAATTCTGCAGACCTCTCATCTGAAGTTCATTTAAGTGGACTATGCAGGGACAGGAGCCAAGAAAACTAAGGAAAGACAAAGCGGCCCCATATGTGAGCAAGCCTCTCCTTTATTCATTTTGATTCTCTTCACAACTTTTCTTGATCACAGTTCTCCAGTTTGCAACACTAAAAATGATATAATGTATTAAAGTCTACAGTGCATTTAAAATAAAAATGATGGAAATCTGAAGGATGAACTACTAGCAGATAAAGAAATTATAAATAGAAAAAAACAACTTGCAAACCAAATCTATGACGGTAAAATCAATTTGGGGTGCAGCATGTCGATCTATAGTCCATTATATAAGAGCTCAATCGCTGTACATTTTAAAACGTCAATGTAGCTACAGTGAAACTCACGTTTCAAAGTGACACAGACAAATCCTTCCTGCTCTGCTGGGCGGGCGGACTTCCCTCTCACCTCATGCATTCAGACAAATGAATATCATGCACTAAGTCAAACCAAATACAGTATGTTTGTGATTCAATCAGTCACATTCAAGGATTTCTGGACAATAGGTTGGCTTCACATTCTAAAATGCATGGCAGTTATGGAGGCAAGAGGCACTAACATTGAATTTACAATTATTTAAATTTACATTGAAATAAACATGTTTATTTTAGCTGGCCTTCACCTAATTGAAATAACATTGGCCTGTACAATGTTGTGATGCCACGTGAAACTAACTTATTTAGCACATTTTTATAACCCAAACCAAAGACTTTAATGTTTTGGGGAAGAGTTTCAGGATACCTGTACAGACTTTAGGAGGAAATATATATTGATAATGATAATGATGATGATGATGATGTAAATGTTGATACAGTTACAAGGCTAATAACAAAGAGCTAAATAAAACGTAACACCTATAACATAAAAATCAATCTCTCTCTTTTTTATTATTCAATTGCGGCTAAAATAGAAGCAGTGCTGTTAAACAACTTTCCTGTGTGAAAGTGAAATTCAAACTTGTCACTAAAAAGGTCAATATGCAATACCTATTTTGACACATTGGCAGCAGTACTATGCACAACAAAAAAATAATGCACATTTTTTAACAAATTATACTAGTTCTAGTCAAGACAACTCTAAGTGAATCCAGGTTGTAAGGATGTTTACATTAGGGCTTTAGTCCTTGAGTTGTTTAGTCGATAATTTGGTTCATGGCGTCTTTGTCGACCAACATTTGTATCAGTTAATCGATTCTCACACTTAGATCACAACAATTTAAGTACAGCAACATTTTACCTACTTCTTTACTATATAAACATTTTTTAAACACTTCTTAGTAGTCTTTTTGAGCAGTTTTTGTCAGATCAAAAGGGTACTTTTTAGATAGCCTCAACAGGACATGGCTTTAGTTGACTAAGAGGGTATTTGGTCGATCACAGTCTACATGTGCTTTTTACTATCTACTATCAAATTATTTGTGATAATGTGTTGTAGCTATCCTGCTCCTCCCAGATGGCGCTTCCAATGAGCCACTCTGAGAGGAATTGTTTGTGTATGGTCTTTGGCGCTTAATAAAGAAAAGGAAAATACACTTTCAGCCATCCAACTGTAACTTCTGGTTAATTATGCAAAGTACAATTCAAACTGTTGGCTTCTCTCGCTGAATTTTTTTTTTTTTTCATATTCTCAATGCCATTCATAGCACTGCTTTTTGTGCCTACAACTTCTCAAAATGTGTCACTCAGCAGCCTTTCAAGTCTAATGCAAGCAAGATTATTTTACACATGTGACCACAATGATGTGAATTAACTATACTTACTTACTTCCTTACTACTTAGTTACTTTTTGTGCTTGAATGATACACTGTCAACCTATCCTATGTGCAATATTAGCAAATCCTCAAATCTCAACAAGAGGCCTAATAGTAAATCAAGGGTGTGTTTTGGGGCATGACTCAGGTAGCCGTCCATCCTCCCCTTCGATGTACCCTGTGGTCCTTCACTTCAGATGTTACACACAGGTGCTGTTTAACATGTCAGTGCGTCACCATGAGCAGCTGAGTGCGCTGGATGCCTCACATGCCTTAAATCTACTTTGACGACTCACAAACGGCAGTGTGTGGTGTGCGAGGGGCGCGGATGTAGCGGCAGGTGTGCCTTTAAAACTAGAACAAGTCCTCGCACAGGGTCACATGTTTGGGCACTCACCTACAACCATTAGCGTGAACTCGAACCCCCTCTTCACGGACTTCCGGTACACCTGGTTGGGGAGGTTAGCGAAGCCCACGTAGCCTCCAGGTTCCGTTGCTAAAGACAAAAATTTAGCAGTTAGCAAGATGTGAATTCCATTTACAAGCTTTAGGGTTACAACTAACAATAACTTTACTTATCAGTTATTCTAGTAGTTATTCTTTTTGTTGTCCAGATTGCAAAAAGCCTGTGAATCTGTGACAATTGCTTTTTACTGAATTTGACAAAGCTAAATTTGTCAATAACTAAATTGACAATATCAACATAATCAATCAGTTGTGATCCAGACAAAATGTCTCAGTCCTATAACATTAATTCATGCTTTGCCTATTGTGTGTGCAGCATCTTGCAATGGTACTTGTGGTACTGACAATAAAAGGCACTGGTGAATATTTTTTCTTTTTTTTTCAAAAGCAGCAATTAGCATTTTTGTGTAGTGCAACAAAAGACTTTGAAGTAAAGTGCAGTTGAAAGACGACGGAAAGTCTGTTTTAAAGAGGTGACAAAGGCAGAAATAACAGGCTCTCCCACACAGGAAGTATGGTCAACAGACAAGCTCAGGCCCCAAAAACTATGTAAGGCAAATTAAATACATAATGATGAAATTTGTCATTTTTGATGCGCTATCTACTTACTTTTGCTCTGTTCGGAATAATACTATCTCTATTAAAGTTAAGAAGCAACTGCCAGTGTAAGTATTTTGAGTAGAACTGCAAAAGCCAGAGATAACAAGGTTTGTATTGAGTCATGTTCAGATATGAAGTTGCTACAGTTTTGTTCACCATTTGAAACATTTAAAGGAAATTACAAGACGAACCACAAATTATACAGAAGTAACAAAGTGCATTATTGGCAGAAATGTAATACGCTGTCATTGTATCTGCAGGAGGATGAGGACTCACGCCACAGCAGTCATGTGACCCTCCCCCAACCGCGCAGAGCAGAGGAGACAGTGGATTCCTGGTTCACTGACATCATCCTTATTAAGTCCACCCCTTGTGTGCATTCAGCAGCTGATCCTGAGGCCTCCAATCTCTGTATTACTCACTTTGTAAAATGGATGCAACAAAATATCTATCTTACAGACAAACTGAGCCACAAATAAAATATTTCAATAATAGGCCTCATTTTAACATTACAGGGGCAAGTCATTAAAGCAAAAGTAAGAACTACTCTGGGCACAAGGTATTGAGCTGATATGAGGAACAGTTTGGTGTCCGTATGAGACATCAGTCAGTAACTTTTTCCTAGTAAGTCAGACAGTTAGAGCATTAGGAATAGACACGTAATTATTAATTTAAAGATTTAATATGCATGATTTCAAAATTCTTGGGGGACTATATGTAGGTAATAGGGATACACCAATCCAAAACTGGGATCAAATATTGGTGCTGATCCAGGAAATTTTGTTGGTCAGATATCAGTTCCATGATATTGGTTCAGCGGATATCCTAGTTTTGCCTTTAGTTGGGCAAAATGAGACTTATTTACTGATGATGTTGATCCAGTTCGGTATATTTATTAAGTAGAGATCGACCAATATGGGCTTCTATGCCGATGCCGATATTTCCAATTTTGTCAGCCAATCCGATATCAATGGCCGAATTTCAAGGCCGATTTGTGAGGCTGATTTTTTTATTTTAGTTCTATTGTTCATATTGACAAACAAGCACTTATTAAAGCTTGTGCTGCAGCCAAAATAATAGCTCAAGAATAAAGCTTAAAGACACGTCAATGATAGAATCAGAACTGCAGAATTAGGAATGGAGAGAGATAAAAGAAGTCTTATTGTTTGTCTCCAAAACTAAAATGCAAGAAAGAAACTTGTTGCAGCAACATTTTACAGATTTTGAATTATGGGGACCTTATTTAGATGAATGCCCCAAACCTAAGTTCTGAAATGACTGGACTCTGTTTACCATGCTTCTCTGTGATTTATCACAAATCATAAAGCCCGGACACATCTCTGTGAAAAAAGCGCAGATGATCACTGTGAATGTGGGTTTGCCACAGAGGAAAAGCCCAAACAATTGCCTGATATTGGCCTCAATTATGATCAGATATGGCTGATTTACAAAAAATGTAAAATAATACTAAAAAAAAAATCCAAATATCGGCCGGGTGATATATCAATCTATCTCAATAATAAGTTGTTTAATTACATAATACAATTTCACACATTTCTTATGTTTTGAAAAGAAAAAAAAAAGAAAAGACAAAAAAAAAGCATTTTTTTTTACACTAGTATTGGTTGATTCCAAAAGTATTGTTATCGGAAAATGCAGAATAGTTCATTCCTAGTAAGTACCGTAGATGGAGAGCTACCGGGAGCTCACAAACTAAATATTTCAGTCCAACTTAATATCATTCCTCAAAACACTTTCATGCCTTCAGTGCCCTGCCTGTGATGTTCTGCTTCATTATAAATGGTACTATATGCTAATAAATTTGCTATGATTTGGTTATTTTCCTATGTTTCTTTGCCAGAACTAGTGTATTTTAGTGCAGTGTGTTTTGCTCCCAGTGTTTCTCTGGCCTAAGTGTAAGAGCATGAGTCCACCCACTTGGTGCGATGCCAGAGAGCTCAAGCCCACATCATTGCACTACATCACATGTACATGACAGTGAATGCTGTGTTTTATGTACGGCTGACTGTAGCTTATTAAACATACACGCGACTGGCCAAAAATAAGTGATGTTCCAGAAATAGAATATAAATATCATTTTAATGATCGTGATAATCTGTGGATGGGGGATTGGTATTGCAAGCAGCTTTGTCAATATATTGCCATGAAGGTTATTTAGCACATTTTGTGAAACTAAATATTGGAGTACTACAGTTTTATTGCATATTTATACAAAATATTTCCCACAAAGTAGTATGAAGACTATGATTACACAAGCAATCTATTGTTTCATTAATAGTACTTCAAACATTTTTGTAGAATTAATGTTACTTTTGGACTCAAAACGAACACAAACTAATACATTATTTAGACAATATGTTCTTTTATGAACATTGAATACATTCACATGGTCAATAAAACCCCAAAACTGGAACTCTGATAATGGCATTAACAACACCTTGCTCAGGGACTACAGTGTGACATCTTTTCAATTATATTCGTCCTAATCAATATATTTGTGCTCTGTCCCTGTACAAATAAATGAACACTGTACAATACTTATAATTGTAATCATTGGACTATAATACATACTGTATAATGCATGTAAAAGATGTTTTCATAACGAAAATGACTGCAGCATCATTTGCATAAAAAATGTATTCAAAAAGTCTGTTAAATATAAATAACTGACTAGTCAATACTAAAATACCTGTTAGGGACAACTCTATAAAATACATCTGAATGTATCAGATCAAATCTATCTTTAATACCTTTCTGGCAGCTCAAGAAAATAGATATGATAAGATAAAATGTGTTCATGTTTTTGCTAATTATTGTGTGCAATACTAATAGATGGTTTAAAAAAAATATTGTCATTTAAATTGAACTTCCAAGTATTACTCAAATTATCCTGAATATCCAGGATTAACGACCTAAGATGCATTATAGTGAATTCCAACAAACTTTTTTTTTTAACAAGTTTGTTTGCAAATGTATTTATTTCACTGACAAAATATTCTTAAGACATGATGAGGAGTCTAACTGTGTTATGTAAACAAACTAATGCAAAGCAGAAAGGTCTGAGGCTCTGAAAACAACGAACCAAAGGTTAGTGGAGGGGTTTAACCCAGCACCCAAAATCCTCTGCCTGGAGCGAACTTGCATTGTTCTGCTGATGGAACCATTTTGTCTCCAGTTTCTGCCCAGGGACTTTCCAGAGACGAGATCACTATTATTAGACATTTATGATGACAAAATGTCTAGATTAGTATAGATGCTGAGAGTTTAATTGAGGTTGTAACTTTCAAAATGTCTGTACTGTAAAAAGGTCTCATGAGATGCTCCTTTGTTTTGCTTTGCAGAGATAATTGGACTTTTATGTGTAGCAAAAGAATTTTAATTTAAGCCTGATGCATTATTGCAGAGCCTAAACATGTGATTTACTTTATTCAGGAATATGAACTATAAATGGCGTTTGGCTGCACAAAATACCTTTGTATTCAGAAGTCAACTCCAACCATATGCTTGCCATACATTTGATCAGACTCAGCATTTGCCAAGAAAAACGTTTGTCTAAAGTGCACATTATTTTAAATGGAATTTTACACTGAGTGTAGAAATTCCAGAGGCCTCTGCCCTTCTTATGATACAGATGTTAGACTCGCTTGTGTTAGGTTGTAACTCAAGGTGAGCTATGCAACTGTCATAAAACAACCAGCAAAGACCTTTATGCAATAAACATCTTTAAATGTCTAATCTGCTAAAAAATATAAGTAAAATAAAATAAACAAAAATAAATAAATCAATAATGTCATTATAATGCAAGCAACAATCTAGTAATATTTTGTGTGGTGCAGTGAACTGACAGTAGTTTAGTTGGTGAAGCATGTTTAAATTATAAACCTTTGTTAAATAACTATATTGTCAATATGATTCAGAATGATTATTTCTGAACTGCTCCTTAGGCTTCTGTTGGCCCCTTTTTCTTACGCCCCTGCGCACTTATCGTTTGACGTTGTTGTTGCTTCTTCACAATTTTTACTTGGATTTATATACCACTAGACATCTCTATCTAAACTATATTGAGGCTTTAATAGCTGGCAGGCAGCACTGAGAAAATCCGATAGTAAAAAATAGAGCTACTAGAGTAACGTATAGGCATAAAGCGCCATTTGTGCAAAAATAGACATTTGGGGGGTTGATGTAGACGTCCCATTCTCTCAGTAGGATTTATGTTTAGTACAAAATAAACTTACAGCGATGCTCGGAACCGCAGTCTCTGGTCGCTCGATCATTTCGCTTCTGTCACCAGTGCCACCACCACCAGCAGAAGATCAGTCAGGCAGGGCATACACCTACACACACGGCCCAAACACAAGCACCACAGCGGGACACTTCTGCTCTGTGGTCCCAAAGTCTGGTCCTGAGAGAACAAAGCGATCCGGCCGGAGGATGTCCACAGCAGAATGAATGGGCTTCGATTACATATGGCCGCTGGGCTGGTTCTACTACCAGATGTAGCGCAGGAAAAAGGCTTCGACGACTATTTGTTTCCACAATCAAAGACAGAAGAAATCAGATGTATGTACATCCGGTAAACGGTTTTCACAATAAGATACAGCAAGAAGTTCAAATAGCTATTTTATCGTTAAGTTTTTATTGATAACGTTTTGCGATTGCCTAGAATTAATAATAATCATAATAATAAAAAAATCAATAAGTTAGGCTATTTCGTTCTGAAGATCTAAATATCTCTACTTGAGAGAGAGAGAGAGAGAGAGAGAGAGAGAGAGAGAGAGAGAGAGAGAGAGAGAGAGAGAGAATTGTGATTTAACGTAACATTTCCGGCCTATTTAGTGTTGAACATACGCAGCTTTGCACTTCTGAAGAACCTCTGGTCTTCACCTCCCCATTGGTCAGATTTGACCCGTGAGCGCTTGTCATTGCACAATGGAGAGGAGTTAAAGAGGGATTCTCATTTGTTTGTTTTCCTGTATACAAAAATGACAGATGAGATGACTGTAGATAAGTAATGTTTGATAGCAGCATAAGTATAAGCATAAGAATGCAATTGAGACAATAGGCTTTTCCCACTGTAGGAACTTTTTTCAGTTCCTAGTACTTTTTAAGTTCTTGTCCCCATTTTGGGAGCATTCACACAGAGCAGGAACTATGGACTGGGGCCACACTTTAGGGGCTTTTTTAGCTCCTGCTCTGGGGCAGGTACTTTCCAGTCAGACCAGGAACCTTTTGGTGACTCAAGCACATTTTACACTGCTAACTTTGTTTTTAAACATGTTTTACACATTCTCACATTTAGATAAACTTTCCTTATCCTTAAGAAAGGTGATTTAATAGCAGTAACTCCCAAAATGTATTTATTTAATTTGTTAATAGTAGTCTATAATACTATTATTATGAATTACAGTTAATCATTTTATTTTATTGTTAATTCCACTGAATTTTTAAGCTTTGCACTTTATAGTTTTATGTGGAATTGAAAAAGTCAGCTTTTGTTTTCCTAACACCACTTAATGAGTTATTTAAATGTTTTAGACTTTACAGATGCTAATGCTAAAGCCAGTTAGACCCACTTTCTGAAACTGCTGCTGTGTGAACACAAACATGGGTACAGGGTAGTTCCTCTGACTAAACAGGGACTGAAGAAATGTAGGGAATAGTTCTTGGTACTTTCATGTGGGAAAACGCCTAATATGTGCTCTGAGAGACTGTGTGGGGTCTAGGCATTGCTGTTGTCTTTGTTACACTTTTACTATTGATGAACATTTCGTCATATTTTGATTATAATCTTCTGTTGAGGGCCTATTTCTAACTTTTGACTACCCCCCCTGTATGATTTTTACATCCTGTAAATAAAATGCTGTTCATGTATTTTCTAAAGTTAAAAAAGTGGAATAGTATCAACAGCTCACCATTAAATTACTCTTTTCTTAACAGTTAAGTTCTAGAGGCTTTTGGATTGCAAATATGTCATTTCTGGCACAGGCCTGCCACCCACAGGAGGCTTGTGATATAGACTCAACGGGCTATCTATCTAATAAGCGCAGTTTTTAGTCAAACAATGAAGGATTAGGAACCTCACTCTTTTGTTGTGGTCATCATCAGTCAGTCAGTCCATTGTTGTCACTCAAGACCCAATGCTTGTTTAAATGTTTTTTTTTTTTTGTTTTTTTTACTAATCTGGGCAATTACTTATGATATTTTCTAACTAATAATTATAATAAAAGAAAGTATTCATCTACTATTCAAAGTTGGCTAATCCATTAGCTAAATGGATTAGCCTACAATAACAATTACTAGTTAAAGCAGCAAGCGGTATCAAATACCCTCTCAGACTGATTCTACTACTGTGTTTGATGTCCATACTGTACCAAAATCAAACGTAAAAGGTATAATATAATATAGCTTATTATTTATCCAGAAAATCTCAGAATGCTTCTATAAGAAATACACTTTATTTGTCATCAAAAATGCAAAAATGAATACATGCTTAGAGTATGTTGACAAAGTTCAAAGTGGGACTAGTCAACTCTACCATTAACTTACATTGAAACAACAGAAAAACTATGCAGTACACACACAAAGTTTGCTTTGTTAATGTTTAGTCCCACTTAACTATTCAGAAACACTAGTGCAGTATATCAGAGCTTATGCACTGTTTTGGCGACACCACATGGACAAGGGAAGTGTTGCAAATATACCTACATGTAAAAGGTAGTGTCAGTGCTCTGGTATCTCCAAAACATTTAACCTATCCAAAGTGTTTCACATGTACAACCATGTGTGAGTCGACGTTTTCCAAAGAAAATCCATAGGTAGTTTGTATTTAGCCATTTATCAAAAGAATTAGCTGCCAAAATAACACTTGTTTAAGCAAAATATATATTAAAAAATAAGATAAAATAAAAATTCTGATAAGCCATTTTGTTGTAAATATTTGTTGTCCAGTTGGTCCAATAGAAACACATTGGTATTAGTGGATCCTGCAGAGTATTAGATGTTGGAGACTTCCCCAAGCAGAGTTCTGGAGTCCAGGCGCTGGATAGCTCTTTGACCCAGTGCTCGGAGGGTTTGGCGCATAGAAAGCCGTTCTTCATCTTCAGCCTGGACAGGACAGTGGAGTTATAAGCATTGGGAACTATAGCACAGGTCAATATTCTGATTTGTTTTTTTTTTAAACAGAGGAGCTGTTACTTACAAAACGGCAGCATTTGGGCACTGCTGATGGGTGAATGTGTAGCCCAGCACTCTCTTCTCATGAACAGGTTTGCTGAACTTAAAGCAGCATTTCTTTGGGGCAGTTCCACGCATAGCTAAAATAAAAATAATTGCAAAAGAGAATGTTATTTTCAATAAAACAATGGGCAACCCAAGGTGAACCATTTCGAAGAGTGATTACAAATTCCTATGACTGCATACTGATACAGCACAACACATTGGTAATATTTTATATTATTAGTTTTTGTAGGTCTAGATCATTGTTTTGATTTGATGGCTGCTATAGAACAGGTAATTCATGCTATAGAATAAGTATTTGAGATTGGCCACATTGCAATGTCTTTGTAAAATGATTCATTATTTTATTATTGGTTACAACTTTTTTGTTGCAAATTTGCCAACTCATCATTTGTAAACATTTTTTATCTTGGATAAATTCAGGTCCCATATAGAGAAGAAAGAGTCTATCTGTCATATCACTTTAAATATGCATAAAATAAAGAATAAATAAATGTATAAATAATAAAATATAATACTACTACTAATAATAATAATAATAACAATACATACATACTCTGTCACCATTAACATCTCATAAATATATTGTTTTATACTGATACAACAAGATCTATTTAGCATGATGTTTTACCTTGACTTAGACTGATGCTGGCGATCACCAAGACGACCACACACAGACTGAGACGAGATGCCATCTTGAAGGTCTGGACGTTTTTTTTTTTGAGTCTTTGAGGAGCTGGTCACCTTAGTAACTCTGCCAACTGGGTCTCTGTCTCTACAATTTATACACCTGTGGAGGCTGAAGGGAATATCCACATCGTACGGGGGCAGTACCATGTTGACTGTGTACTTTCACATGTACAATCCACTTCTCACTGTCTATTATTTTGACTTCCTAAAAACAAAGAACAATGACGAGCCTGGTGATGAAACTTTCTGTTATGAGGAAGTATTTGTGGTGTGTTTTCCTGGTGTAATTTAACTTGTCTGTCTAGTTATTTAGGTTATTATGGTACTTTCTGTTACCTGTAAGCAGTGTCTTGTGTGTTTAAGCATAATTAATGTTGGAAATTACAGCTAATTGAGTGTGGGAACAATGAAAAACTAAATGACTAAACAATTTCTCAATGTAAAAAAAAAAAAAAAAGACACAGTTTTGAAGTCTTTAAGAATACAAGAAATTTTTAGCAACATTTGGCTTTTTAAATTGACCTCTAGATATACCAGATGTGTGTGGTCAGGTGAAACTTTGAAGAGAAGGAAGTGTAATAGTTATTGTTTACTTTAGAGGGAAATTCCTGTCGTTGTTGGCACCGTTTTGTCTATTCACGTGGTGTGATTGATGGTTGGGGAGAGTTTATATTTATGAAAGGTGATGTCCCGTATTCACAAGCGTTGAACTCTGTGGCTTATACAATGATGCACAAAGTTTTAAATTCTCATAGACTTACTATAACAAGTGCTGCTTATTTATGTGCTTTATATATGTTTTTAATCTAGTCAGTGCGGCTAATAGTGAAGTGCGGAATAGTGCAGAAATTACGGCACCTTAGTTACTTTAGATTCATAAAGCTGTTCTTTTTTATATACATGAAATGATCTGCATTACATTGCTCTGGATTTGAGTGACTTTGAATGTCAGCATCTCATTCCTCTCTTCTGCTCTCAAGAAACCACATGATTTTGTTAGGGAAGTGTTTTTTGTTTGCTGAGTTCTAAAAAAACAGAAGAGGGACAGAAGTGGGAAAATGCTCGGTACTGTTTAGGCAATATCACATACTACATTTTGCCATTTTATTCAAGTATCTATAAGCAATTCCACCGTTTTCTTGACTTTTATTGTGGGAAATATAGTACAAATGCATTATTGTTGAATGACGTCTGTGTAAAATTGATTTATCACACCTAAAATCTCCATTAGGTCAAACTAATCTTACTACTTTATATGCTACTCAGTATATATGAAAACTGGAATAATAAATACATGAATAAAAGGTTCTACTACTACTACTACTACTACTACTACTACTACTACTACTACTACTACTACTACTACTACTACTACCACTACTACCACGACTTTTTATTCTTTGGTCTTTTTTATGTTCACATGTGGTGGTGTTTGTGTAAAATATGTGTTAAAACATGTGTCCCCCTGTCCCCAAGACAAATTTCTCCTACGGGAGACAATAAAAGCTTATTTTATCTTATCTTACTACCACCATCACCACTACTACTACTGCTACTACTACTACTACTACTGATACTGGTACTACAGTAGTGCTGTTGCTGCTACTACTACCACTACCACTCCTGTTCCTACTCCTCCTCCTACTACTACTACTCCTACTACTAGTAGTAGTAGTATCAATACTACTACTACTGTTACTACTACTATTACTATAACTACTACCACTGCTACTACTACTTCTACAACTACTACTACTGCTACTATCACTGCTGCTAGTACTACTATTATTACTACTACTAATACTACTACTAGTACTACTACTACTAGTATCAATACTACAACTACTACTATAACTACTACTACACTACTACTACTACCATTATTAACATATACTACTGCTACTACGATTGCTACCGATACTACCACCACTACTACTTTTACTATCACTAGTACTACTACTGCTGCTGCTGCTGCTACTACCACTACTACTTATACCACTACTACCACTACTACTACTTCTACTACTACAACGACGACGACGGCTACTGCTACTACTACTACTACTACTACCACTACTACTACTACTACTACTACTACTACTACCTACTATTACACTACTAAAGGTACTAGTATTACTACTATTACATGTATGCACTGAACTAATCGAACTTTACATAAACCAAATACTGATTTTGTGGTTTCCCCTTTTTGTGCATGAGGACTAAATGACCTTTGTTGAAATAAAAATAGATAAAAACAGTAATTCTGTAAAACAGAACAGAAAAACAGAAACCTGATGTCCTTTTATGGAAAAGCACTTTTGAGATAAAACCAATCTGGTTTCACTATGAAATTATGTCACGCTTTATTGAGTCTGTTTTTAAGTGCTAGATGCCCCCGGGTTCACCGAAAGCAGAACCAGAGCCTATTTTCATTCTGTTCATTTTCAGTGGTATTTAGAAAGAATTTTTATTATTTGTGAGAGCAGTTTATAGACTATTTTTGATGGTTAAATGCATAGATTTTGTTTCTCAGTTGAAAGAGCATTTACAGTCAATGAACAAAAACACACAGAGACACAAAGAGTTAATCTTAGTTTTTTAAAAAGGCAGAAAAAATAAGCAATTTGACAAACAAGCGTAGAGAAAAGCTATTGATCCGCAGCCACAATCTGGACATGAACCAACTACACTAGTCTGCATGGCCTTTATAAAAACTTGAACAGACAAATGGTAGAAAATCAGAGCTGAAAGAGTAACAAAGTGAAGCATTCCTAAAATACTACAAGCCCCAAGCACTAGTACATGCAGCTACAAATGCAGTTCTACGTTACTGACCAAGATTATCTGCACTGCTCCTTCTCAGTTCAAGACTTACATACTTTTCATTCAAATTGTTTATAGATACAGTATTTGTAAAAACAAGTGTGCAGATTTCCAAACATAGGAACCATAAAATTGGCTCTGCTGTTTTTATGCAGGAATGCCTTAAAAGTTGAAGTTTGGCGAATTTAAAGTGATTTTAATAATCAAGCTGAACATGCTTTCGAATGTGGTGTATCTTGGGTAAGGCAATCATTTGATCTCTCTCGTGTTGTGTAAACGTAGTGACTGGTCGTCTCCTGATTGGTTCCTCTACTCATGTCAAGTGTATTTGCATGCTTTGACTGATCGAAGTATTCATCCTATAATGGTCATGTGAGCTGTGGCTTAGTAATTTATTTTTTATATATATTGACTAAACAAAACTTTCAAATGATAATAGTAATAATAAAAAATAATAAAAATACCTCATAATGTACAGATGAGATGTTGCCAAATCAATGTGCAGTGCATCCACGTTACAAGAAGTTTCACTCCCAACAATTCAACTTAACAACTGTCAAATGATTTGTAAAGTGCACTATGCAACTTTTCAGAAGAAGAATCAGCCTGTTCATGTCCATGGAGATGTTATTGCTTCACCGGAAATGTTCCGTAGTATGACATTATATCTGCATTGGACGTGAAAACATGTACTCTGACTGTGTGTGGCATTTTTTCTCACTGATAATGTTGTGAATTTCTTTTGTGGCGTCAAAGTTATTGGTCTGTTTGAGAAAGACAAGCCTTAATAAAGCATTAACATCTCTATGTAGACAAACAGGAGGTGGAACCAAATACAAAAACAATGCAACTGTAATATTTTATTTGATTGAAAATATAAGCATTTTCTTATGTTTCTGAATAACAGTTTTGGCATTGTCTTGCTATTTTTTGATTCTTTATAATTTAATAAATTAACTCATCTAATCAATATTAATACTTTATGTCAGACAAGCAAATAAGCCAATCTTATTTAACTTTAAATCTACACATGATTGATGATTGACATATTTGCATAAAATAAAAGAAGGAAACGTAAAGAATTGCCATTTGCTCAGTTAGTAGTTGGCTGTAGTCCATAACATATCAGTTATCAGACAAAAAAAGCCTACATTTTACATAGTTTTCTGACACCCAGATCTTCAGTGTGGTTTATTTACATGTCACTGTTTAGCAATAGATATTAGGCATTTGATCTGTATACAGATGTGTTATAAAATTATTCACATACTCTAATAGACTTAAAGAAAGAAGCAATACAAAAGTATATAATAAGAAGAATTAACAAATTGTAAAAGTTATGTCAAAATCAGTGGCCTGTGTAAATAATAATAATAGTATTAGGAGATGCCTGCTTTCCCTCAGTTTCATGGAAAGGCAGAGACATGAGCTCATCCATACACCTGTTTGGACTGTGTGCAGTGGAACAGCACAGGACACCAAACGGAGGCCAAAAGGCTGCACTGAGTCTGTAAACAAGAGCACACTTCTCCTCTGACTTCATTAGACAAATCATTTCACAAGATAACCAGCTTCTCACAGAAAAAAAATTGTTTGGTCAACTATAATAATCAGATTTTAGATCCACAATAAAGAAAAGTAGTACAGTATTAAACCAGGATTCAATAATTTAATATCACCTGAAAAAGCACATTTCAGTCTGTGTATAGCAATAACAACTTTCTCCCTTTGCGCTAGTCTTTTTTCTGAATCACTGTTTTCACTGACTAAAGTCATGCTTAATTGTACTTTTAGGTTCAGGAGCATAACCCTTCCTTGTTAATGCTTCTCCCTGTTTATGCCACTTGCAATCTTCATCTGCATCTTCTTACACCCCTCCAGCCTCCATTTTCTCATTCTCATTCCTTCTCATTTTCAGATATAGGATACGGATCCTGAAAGTCAGTTGCCTTCTCAAACTATAACTTTGTCAAAAATCACTTTCTCTTCCATAATCATTCCCTTGGCTTTACTTCTCAATTACAGTTGGAGAGTAAGATCTAGTGTCAATGCCATAAATTGTATCTACCTAGCTGATGCTATATACAAATTATCTTTAAAAACATCAATGGATTGAAATGATAAGAAAATACAAAATGGTACAAAAGGTGCAGCAATTGACATGGCTGTAAAAATTTTAAATTATATAATTTTTAGTGTTTGTCAGGTATCAGGACTTATTTTCAATATCAAGTTGTTCACCTTTTCACCCTAATGTAAGTATAAGTCACTAGTTTGTGGATGATTTAAATTACATTGAAAGAAACCAATACGTTAATCGTGAATGTTACTGTCTGTATTTAAGTCACATTCCCTGAAGGTTGAAGCAATAAACACAGGCAAAACCGATGAGCTTTTGGAGTGAGAATGGTGCATCACTTGGCTACATGAACATGATGTGAAATAAGACTGTCTGGTTTTAGTTCAACATGAATCAAAACATATCTAAAAGCAGTTCCTCCAAATGAGTTCAGGAAGTTACTGACTTCATGCTTCGCTTCCTCAGAATGCTCCAATCCTTTCTGTTACTTCCTGCTTCAGCCTTTCATGGCTGACGTTCTTCCACCTTGTGGCTCCTCAGTGGAGTGTCAGTGTCCTTCATATGTCGGGAGCTTGTAAACATGTATATTCTATATATGGCAGTATGCTCTGGTCTAAGGCTCGTCCTCTCCAGTGGACACAGCAAGTCTCATAGCCACAGACAGGTGGTCTGTGAGGCCTGCCAGCTGTGTCACGAAGCTGAACTCCTCCAAGTCCTGAGGGCAGAAACAAACAGCATACAATTAAATTATACATTACAAGTTTAATCATGATAGGCTTGAGGTTATATTAGAAGGCATTTTTATACATTGTATACTGTAGATAGTAGTCATCACCACCAGGTGGAGGTGTTTGCAAAAGAAAAAGTACATCCCAGGTTCTCCGGTGATTATGTTTGCCAATCCAGTTTTACATTTCTGGTCTCTGATAAATATTAACATTAAACATTTAAACCCGAATAAGGTCATGAGAAAAGATTGGATGTATGTAATGGTCCGACTAAAGCTGGCTCCAGTAAAATAGTTGGCAGAACAAAGAACACAGTCTGGATTTCGGGCAATGATGAACAGTGAAATAGCTATCACTGACATACTGATGTCCTAACGCTGTAATGAAATTAATTTTTAACCTGTTTTTATAATGAGTTTTGAATACATTAGCCACCCTTATAGCTCATACAGTATGTACTGTGTGGAGAATGACTAATACCCAACAGATTCCTACCTCTATTGCCATGTGACATGGCATTTAATACAGAAGCTCAGCTACTTATTTGTGTTCCTTAGTTTGCGTACCAGTTTCCAGTCAGGCTGCAGGCCTTCATCACTATACAGGATGTAGTCAATGCGCCGTCCGTTGCCCTTCAGGGGGATTTTTCTGCCCTTCTGACTGTTCCGGGGGCACTGGCTCTTACTCGGGGGGAACACCAGGTACTCCTTCCGACTTTCCTCGTTCTCCATCACTCTGATACGCACACAGATGGAACTGTTACATAGTGCTAACACTAACAGACACCCAAACATGTGTGTGCAATAGTGCCATATATAGAACTTCACAGCCACTGGACTGAACTGTTATGACAGTACAGTTTGTGAGCTTGGAGGAAGCATGCATGTGTAGTGTGAATCAGAGAGGTCAGAGTTACATACATCATATGTTTGATTGTGGTAATATGTATGATAAAAAATTCAATTAGATTTAACATATTTAACTATTTTCAAGATATTATATTTTTAACAATGAATGAAAATAAAACGTCTGCCTTGTCTTTATTAAACATTCAGTGTGCACAAAACTTTGTCTAATTATAGAGACATTTCTATGCCATATACAGTATATACAATAATCACATTTAGATCATTAATTTACATTTTATTAATTGTCAAAAAAGGATTTGAAATTTAACCAGCTCTATTGACATTCTGTTCATAACTGTAGAACTGATAAGCGTTGTCTCTTTAGTGGTCATGGTGGTTGTAAATTTAACTGTAACAACAAGCAGATTTTAAATGACTCGTTTTCAACATTGGAAAATGTTCACCTGACAATTTTTAACCTTACATGCTTTTTTCCTCAGAACTTTTCTGAGCATCAGCTGTAGGACAAATGAAGATTTTTCCATCATGAATGTATAAATCCATATAGAACTTTGAGTAAACCAATGACGAGAGAACACTGTCTTCTTAAGTGGAATTTATATAATAGGTCTCTTTTAAGGTAACATAAGGTCTCTGTAAATAAAAAAGATAAGCTCTGTGCATCAGGATGACAGCAACACTGTATTTTTGTCTTTTAGCTTTTTGCTAGCACTGCTGTTCTTTTTACTCACTGGGTTGAGGTAGAGAGCTGCTTCAGCAGAACTGATTTTGACCTCACGATCCACAAGAGGGCACCAATAATAATATACCATGAGTAAAAAAGCCATAGGCCATATACCTAACCATTATTACATAGGAAGTACATTAACAAACCTCAGACAATTGTTGGATGCACTTACTTCTGTAAACTTTCAGGTGAGCTGACCTCGTCATCATAAAGGCCACTGGGATCCAGTAAAGTTCCTGTTAAACAAGAGGAAAAGAGTTTGTATTGGTTTGTTTTTAAGTCAGAATAATTCTCCCATGCTGTCAATGAAAATAAGATTCATTTAATTTTGTTCACCCTTGATTAGGACTATTGAAATAAATAACTGTCTGAAATGAGTGTCTCAGTTTTGACTTAATTGTAAATGCCATTCACTGTCAAGAATCACTTTCATCATGACCCAGCTGGAGTCAACTTTGATAACAATTGAGTGCAATCAAGAGCTAATTAGATTTAAGCCTCATTCAATTGTTCTTCAAAATGTGAATATGAGTTTTATTATTTATGAGGGAAGTTAAATCATTCCTTTTTACATGTTCACAGATGCAGAACCAAGGGCCTTAAACACATGTTTGGAAATGGGTTGGGTTTGTGGTACGTATAAACTTGGACTGTTTTTAAGAGCATGTTTGAGAGAAAATCCACATCTTGTCTTTGGAAAATAGATCTTTAGCCCTGTCTTTCACTATGTGAAATGAGTGGTTTGCTACACACTACATATTTCTTTTCAACAATGGACTTTCCAGAATGACATGCAATGAAACTTTATCAAAAAATGAAAGATAACCAAGCCCTGATGTGCTTTATCTGTGATGCTTGTAAAGAAGAGGTTCTGTATTCTTCCTGCAGTATAGTCTCTGTTCAAACAGACAAGGTTCTGTTAACAGTTAAAGCATTCATTGTCCTGTGCCCACACGGCTCCTAAAATACTGCTGGCCTAAATACCTCTCATATCCAGAGCACAGCTTCAGTGTGACGTCATTAATGTCATGTAACCACTCTGCACTTTTCATTCACACAAAAACAAACAATTTAGGCAATAGATGCTTTCAACGTGGATCTTAAGTACCATTCTGTCAATATAAAGCTACAAATACAGTATGCTAGGTTCTAAATTGTGCATAAATATCAACAAGAACTTCTACTTTATAATTCAAAGGGCTGCCACTGTACCAAAACAATTTGTACTGCTCCCGTGTGTTAATGTGTGTTCTTACCCAGAGCCCATGGTTTGTCCTCACCGGGCCCCAGGCGGCAGGGGTCCTTGTACTGAGTAAAAAGTGTGTGCTGCTGCTCCAACTTGTCCTCTGGAAGCAGACAGAATGAACAATCACCCTGAGGATTACTGGACTCTCACACCAGGTAAGAGCGGACTCAATGCACTCACATTACAGCTATGGTTATCGGATAAGAGCTTTCATCATGACTCATTTCTTCTTCATATCTAACAGGAGATAAGTTTACTGGTAATGACTGCTTGTTAATTTCCCAAAAGACAAAAGACAAAGCAACTTGTTTTCTTATTCTATAAAGCTGCACAGCTTTTTTCTTCTGCTATCTCTTTTATGGTCTTCTAAAGATAGCTGTTGCATGGTTTACATTCAAACTAGGAAATCAAACTAGGCAAGAAAAAAAAACAGATTCATTTTGGTTTTCTCCTCAAACCAGTTGGGCCAGTTCTGCTCCAGTTTGCATGCAAGACCTCGGTGAAGTTGTTTGAGTATTGGATATTCATCATATTCGACATTTTCACTCACAAGGGCAGCAAAACATCATCATTCCAAACCTAATGTGTGGGATGCGGCCTGAGTTAGCTTGCAGTATCAGCAAAAGTTCCGGTTGTTATTAAGAAACAGTCAACACATTTCTATCACCCACAAAAAAAAAAAAAAAAAAGATGTCCCTTGGTTTCTTCAATAACTTTTCAGTTGTTCAGTTGACCTCAAACCAAATCAAAAGAGTTAATTATGACAAGGAACATTAACAAGTATATCGAGTATCTAAACAATTTCACCGAGGTAGTAAACCAATTACCCTGAAGAGACATGTCCTGATACACTACTCTGAATTACTACATACTAGTGCTGTGCATGAAATGTTTTATTAATTATCTTTATCTTGCTTTTATTTATTTACAATATATTGCTGAAAACAACTTTTAAAAAGTTGTATTTAATAGCGTGCATAGTTTCCAGTTCAAGAAGATGCTGCGGGAACTCAGATCCACAACATATTCTAAAGAAGAGAAATTCACCAACTTCAAAAGCTGTTGTTCAAAGCTACACACAATGGAGAGCAGACTAAAATCACAACGTCATTGAAATAACCATCCAGTTGTATTCCAGAAACATTTTGCATTGGGACAAGCACGTGGAAGAGACTAAATGTTATCCTCGATGTAAGCCTTTTGTGCTGTTGAATAGTAATAATAATGCTCAAACCTGAAGAGCAGTTGTCAAAGTTGAGGTCCCCGAGTACGACATCAAAGGCCACAAGATCTTCCAGGACTTTTTCTCCTTCGGGAGGTTGAGAGGAGGCCTGTCGAAACTCTGCCCCCCACTGAAGCAGCAGGTCCAGCTGCTCACACCTCACTGCTGCATCACCTGCACAGCAACAGGTCAACAAGCCATGTGAGCAAGCTTGTTTTCAGATTCACAATGTGTCTTTGAAAAGCAGGTTTGATGCACATTGTACACAACTCTATTTAGTCTGTTTAACAGAAGATGGAACTATGAAAAACTGAAAAATATAATACAAGAATTTCAGAACATATTCTTAGAGCCCAAAATTACAGGTACAACACGATTGCTCTATTAAAAGACAGTATGTCTTAGTTCTTTGCTCAGGCTTTCTAATATTGAAATAATTGCAGTCTTGGATAATTGCACCATCCCAAACTACAAATTTGATTTGATCACGGTATAATGTGCAATCTTTGTGGTTAGATGAATTTTCTTAGTATTATGCACTGACAGACAAACAGCTCTTTTCAAAATGTTTTATGTAACATGGACCTGTCCATATGTTTTTCTCAAATTGAATCCGATTAGAATTATACAACGTTTTCTTGACTTTATACATTTTGATAAAGAGCTCTGTAGCCAGGCAACAACTACCTTTATTGAGGACTAAAGAATTAAGATTGCTGATTTGTATTGGGACACTTTATCTTGTCGCAAACATATATCAGCAGCATTAACAGATCTGTAGACGAATTTGAGTAAGAACACCTTTTTTTAGCAGCGCTTTGTTTCTTGATCACGTATCACACCATAACATATTGAATAATTACATGCACTTAGCAAAACAGATGCACAGTAAACGCACCATTCCCTCTCTGTGAACATTTCCCACCGTTTCCCAGTAACAACACTCGAACTGTGGAGCGCTCTGATGGGGCTTTATTTAGTGCCATCTTATGAGGCGAGATTTGGCTGATATTTGTCTGCGTTGGCTCGTGCATATCTGTGAGTGGATCCAATAAAGAGGCGCTGCAGACAGGAGAGCGGAGGTGACGGTGGAGAGAGAGAGAAGAGGTGTAGAAGAGATCTGGGCTCCGCGTGGGTGGAGGTAGCTTTGATTGGAGTGGTTGCAGTTCTTGGACCACTCAGACGGACCTCAGAGCTGCCCGTGGGTGTCTTTCTCAACAGTAGCTTTTGGACTCTTTCTGTGTGTGAAAAGGAATGGGAGGGAAGCTAACAAAAGGCTAGAATTAACTGTCCTTGAGATAAGTGTGTAATGTTCATGTGTTTCTTTGCGGCTTGGCGGGCAATTTTATCATACAATAATAAACAAAAAGCAGCTGGCTGTGGGTGTGTATTTGCTGTGAAACTGTAACTACAGGTGGTTTTAAATTAGACTCCAGTTAAAACAAGACAACAGAGTATGCAATTTGTGGTTTTGGCTGCTTGGATTAATCTTTACATCACCAAACTGAGCTTTGCTTCCTACATTTTTTCATGTGTTGAGGGAGGAATATGTAACAGCAGCAGCACATATACATGGGTGTGAACTAAAGATATGCATATCCACAGTTATTACTTCTTGTAACATTTTTGGAAGTTTTCACTATTCAAAAGTACAGATTTTATTGACCTTTATTTAACCTGGAAAATGTACTGATATTTGACTTTAAACTGCTAATGCAAGTAGGGCTGCACTGGTCCCATACTCTGATCGGATATTGGCGTAGATCTATGAAATTTTGTGGTATTTGTTTTAGACAATAACAAATTTACCTAAAGTCTACACTCCTGCCTAAATTTCTTAAATGTATTATAAATCTTTGAAACAATTTTTCCCACAGCTTTTGAAGAGGCATTGTCAAAACCCCAAATACTCATAAACTAGTGTCATTTAGGCCATTCCTTCAGAAAACAGCTTTACTGACCCTTGTATTTGCCAGAGAAAATGTAGGCAGAAATTAAATGTTGACACTCCTCTGTGTAGTGCTTCTTCTCACTTATAGTTAGAACAAATTAACCATCAGAGGTTAAAACTACAAAACCTTCACAAAGAGCATTGTGTTTGTGCTGCAAAGGATCAGTTTGAACTGTAGACAGTCGAACATTTTGAATATAAAATATACAAGTTTTTAACTGGCCGATACTGACCCACATTATCTCAATATGATGCACCCCTAATTGTAAGTGTCATCATTCTGAAATGAAGAGAATTCATAGATAGCAATTATACATCTTTGTGTCATTAGAGCTTTAGCCAATGCACACTGAGACGCTCTGCTACACCGCTGTTTGAGAGCCTACATTATTTTCAAGTGAGTAAGTAAGTAAGTAAGTAAGTAAGTAAGTAAGTGAGTAAGTAAGTAAGTGAGTAAGTAAGTAAGTCAGTAAGTCAGTAAGTCAGTAAGTAAGTAAGTAAGTAAGTAAGTAAGATTTATTTGTGCATTCACAGACAGAGTCACCCCCCCCCCCTCTCTCTCTCTCTCTCGACTCAGTGATAGTAAGCAGAGACTGGCAGCTCAGCAGAGGCGTTTCGCCTTAACACCTGGCGCCTCAAACTCTGACCACCACCAAGCATTCCCTAACTTGCATGTTAATGTTTGGTGGGGAAACCGGAGTGTCTGGAGGAAACCACCCAAATAGGTACGGGGAGAAACATGCAAACTTCACACAGCTTATAAGTGTGTGTGCACTTCTAAAATCATGCATTTTATTTTATTATTTTTTTTTTTACATTTTGATTATTGTATCTACATAGACGTTTAGCACATCTTCATCCAAATGAAAACTATGGCAACGATTGTTTTTTTATGTTCCTCCGGTAAATGTATGAAGGGTTCAAGATGATGTTGACATTTTTAGCAGGTGTGTGCCTTTCACGTTTACACGACATAAAATCAAATCTATGTTGTTCATATAGGCCTTCAGTATTTTTGGTGGTTGTTGAATAGACAACAATGGGCAAGGGAAATAACACCCCAGTCTCATATTGGGGTTTGGGCAACAAATAAATCAAAAGTTTTACTGGGCCAAAAACCATAATAACTACCTTATCCCGAGGTGTACATCAATAAAACATCATGAAGGAGAAACAATGTGTGCTCGCGGCTCGTGCAGAAGAGCCAGGTCTTTTTCACTGTTTTGCCCCACATACTAGCACCCCACCTCCTCTGCCCTGTTCCCTAAGGGATTCTGGTGTATCTTTAGAAATCGCCCTGGCTTTACTATATTTAGTCATGCCAGAAGCGTAGGAGGAGCCTCGAAATAGCCAAACGAAAAGGCGAGATGTGTCACGGGTAAAAAATGAGCGAGGCTTTGGCCGGGGGCTTTAAATAGGGCTGTGACGCCTTAAGCAGCGTCAGGCTGTCGCCATGGGAACAGGACAGGAAGTGTGGATGCTCCCTGTTCTCCAGCAACTATTGTTTGGCCTAAGAAGCACAGCCATGACAGAGCTGAGGATCAATACCACAACAGAGCTTCAAATCTGGTATTAGAGATGAGGTTTGATACTATGATAGATATACCATAAAAGCTGTTTTCTCGTTTGATTACATGACAACTGTTACAATAATTCATCTATTAACTTGATCCCACCTTAATCAATATGCTTGTGCTTCTATAAAGAAGAAGTGTGTCCAAGCCGATTTCACCATCTAAACTAAATATAAAAACACTACTCTTGTGAGATATACCTTCTATGGCGTGGAGATGAGTACAGGTGAGGTATCCCACAATCCTCTGCTCCTGGTGAGAGGTACCCACGTGAACCTACAAGATTCAAACAGAGATCATGTCAGATTGATGTCATGTCAGGTAAAATTACAAGAACAAAGACCAAGGTGGATCCCTTTGGGGAGCTCTAATGAATCACAGTCTGGCAGCTGCAGCAGGAGAACTGTGAATTAACACTAAGACTGAATGAGATGTGCTGCACTAGCTCTTTAATGGGACTTTATAACAGACGGTAGAGAGGGAGCAAAGACAAAAGAAATCTCAAAAAGATGCAATTTAATGAAAGAGGTCAGGAAATTACAGAATAATAAGACAAATCTCCAGAATTCTATAACTGATACACGGGTACACTTTTCTCGATCATTCCATTTTCTAGACAAGTGAAAAGAGCAACTGAGCTTAAAAATGCAAAAACACAAATGTTTCTCAGAATGAGTTACAAGAGACATAGAAATTGTAAGTTAAAAAATACAGTGTGATTAATACAGTCGACTAAATTAGATGCAACTTCTTTTGTGACATTTGAGTTTCTACCAAAAGTTCTTTTGTGTGGCAACTTTGCAGAGACTGATCAGAAACTACTTTGACATATGTGACTGTTGGGCCCCCATTCAAACATGCATTAGCACTTAGCTGCTGCATTTGTGAGATGAATTATACATGTTGTATGTCTAGAGAAAGAAAAAAAAACCTAGGTGGGACTGAGTGATGTCTCAGTTCAATAAGTCTTAAAAGTTTAATTACAAGAATGCAAAGCTGGCTAAAAAAACAAAACAAAAAGATGAATGATGAATTAATTTAGTGAGGACTAATAGCATCTTCGTTAGCAAGTTTTGTAATTAATGTACAAACTAAATTTGGATTATACAGTAATAAGTTTTGCTGAGTACATTTTAAATTCTACTTGAGTAGTAATCTTCCTGATCAGTTTCTCATTTACACTTAAGTTGGTGAAAAACACTTACAGGCTTAGTGTAGGAACTAAATTACATTTCAAGAGTTGACTTCCAGATAAACTGTGAGAGAGGCTGACATTTGACATTTTGTAAAGTGCACTCTACAACAGGGCACTCTGGGGAAACTCTGGCAAAAAAACAACAACGGCAGCAGCTTGTCTCATGGATACAAACCATATAAACCAATGTTATTGTGATTCTTGGCCAACAATAAACATAATTGTGTTCATTTGTGTAGCTTCACAACCCAACACTTTAAACTCCTGTCGTCAAGTAATTGTTTTGTCTTGATTAATGTTTCCTAAGGCTTTTTTAGCATAGACAGTATTTTAAAACAATTTCTCGATGGGTGTTTTATTGGTCAAAAATACCTCGAAGCACATGGTTTACACGTGTAATATCTGATGTTTATCTTTAAGTGCCACTTGCCACATACTATGCAAAATTCTAGCTAAGCTGGCACCACCTAATGCATTTCACTCCGGCAACTCAGTCAGAACGGCAGACAGTTCCCAAAAACCAGAAAGTGAAATTGGCCAATCAGTGAACAGAAATTAAGTAGACGTCAAAAGATTCGGTATATTGTCCAGAACCAACCCAACTCCCAGGCAAACTGGAGCCTTTCTATGTGGAACTTGCATGTTCTCCTCATGTCTGCGAAGGTTTCCTCTGGGTGCTTCGGTTTCCTCAAGCACTAATAACAAATCCAGCAGTGCCTCCCCTCTCACTTTGCTCCAGGAACACAGCTGTTAAGTTATAGAATCCGGTACAAGCATCTCTGCCATTGTGCTTCATGTAATTGTACCTTGTCCTAATAAAAAACTTAACCCTTGTTGAGATAGCAGACTGTGTTCTCCTTCTCTGATCACTTGTCAAATATTATCTTATAATCAAGTTTAAATCTACAGCACTGACATGACAATAATCGCTGGTACACAGATACATGTCTAATGCAAGTCCTGCACAACACTGTGTTTGGGTACATACTTCAGACCAGTCACAACCTAAAACCAGGGATTGAAAAAAGAAAAAAAAAAAGTCCTAAACCTGGAGCAAACAAACCCCAATGGTGCAATGCCAGATGATGTCCACAAAATGTCCACAAAATGACATGAAACCGATGCATCAGGCGAGTAACTTCTAAGCCAAATCACTTCCATGAAGAAAAGGTGATTGCAAACCCTCCAGCAAAATTTGCTTCACCATAATGACGTCGTAAAACTGTGATGTAGTAATTATCTATTGTTCGTGATACAATAGAGCCGCATGAAATCTTTGAAACAATGATAAAGCCCAGTGCATCTTTTCACATTATTTGCACAGCTTAGTGTTGGCTTGGTTCCATCTGGAATAAACCCATTGTGTAAAAGTGTGCCAACTGCTGCAGAAAATAATACAATCTTGTCTCTTGTATCTTAATGCAGAATGCAATCAGTTTGAGCCAGTCATGCACAAAGTCGCATTTACAGCAGTAATAAACATGCAACTTCCATAGTAAACAGTGTCTGACTGACCCACACTGTATTCTCTGCTATAGCAAGTGTGTAATGTGTGTAAATGAGCAACGCTTTTGAGTCCAGATCTAATCAGACAGCAAAGTCAGTGAGAGAGGAGAGAAAGAGAGAGAGAGGAGAGAGAGAAACAGAGAGAGAGGGAGAGAGAGAGAAACAGTGACAGAGAGAGAGAGACAAAGAAGAGACAGAGAGAGAGAGAGAAAGAAAGAGAGAGAGAGAGAGATCGAGAGAGAGACAGAGAGAGAGACAGAGAAAGAGAGAGACAGAGAGAGAGGAAGAGACGAAAGAGAGAGAGAGAGACAGATAGAGAGAGAAAGGGCTAAGGGAGAGAGAAGAGAGACAGAGAGAAAGAGAGAGGGAGAGAGAGAGAGAAAGAGACAGAGAGAGAGAAAAAAAGGGCTGAAGGGACAGAGAGAGAGAGACAGACAGAGAGAAAGAGAGAGGGAGAGAGAGACAGCAGCTGATGAGGAGTGCGGAGGAAGAGGAGGAGGTAGAAATCAGACTTCAAGAGCATTATAACAGCACAGAGCTATTTAATGTCAGTGGTTACACGCATTAATGCAAAAAAAAAAAAAAAAAGTCAATGATACATTAAGATTTGTGGTCAGCCTTGGGTTTCCTATCTCATGCATTGCTGTCCACAAATATGCAGTACAGTATATTAAAACTATCAGCTTGCAAAGTTGCTGCCTCTACTATAATACCAACTTTGCTTTTGATTTATCTAAAATAACAACTAAGACTATGTTAAGTTGATTTGTCAATTCTTAAGTAAATGACATTTGAGGGTCTCATTTCTCAAGCTCATATGCTCATACAGGTTGAGGGAGTAAAAACTTAACACAGCTGCTATTTGTTCCTCACACATGAACTAACAATGCAAATTTTGGGGTGGCGCATGTCTGTTTTGTGGAAGTGTTATATGTGTATCTTTCAATGAGAGCTCAGCAAATATCAAGCTCAATTATGATGATTGCTTAATTGTGATGAATAACATGAACTCCGAAGTATACTCTGCCTTTGTATGTCTTTGTGGAAAGGTTGCTCACAAATGGTACAGCAGACCATGAGATATAAATGTATTTTAGCAGTTTGTTCTCTTTTATTTAGGCTAGTAATCAGCTAAAAAACTGTGATTTCAATAATGTTCTAAGACAAAGTAATCGTCACTAATATTATCTATAATTGCTAAGCCTAAAAAAGTGAAAAATGCTCATAAAAAATACATTTTTTGTTTGCTTAGTATTTGGTTTTGTTTGCCCTTGTTGCAATTCAGTAAATGGGTTGATAGACGAGGTCCTAAGTTTTTTTTAAATCACATTTTAAGCAAATAAAGATCTGAAACAATTTTATAAAGGTTGTTGAACAGTTTGGTAGTCCACATAAATATCAAATGATCAAGCTATCACAACTTTTTGTAGTCAACATGCCATGATTAGTTTTGTTCATCATTGTAGCTCTATGAAGTACCCCATTGTGATTTGTGCTTCTGATTTCAAAAAGATAATATTTGTTATTTTGTTTTTCTTCAGATTAACCAAACTACCATTTATAAAGCTTTTCTCATCTCGCCGCTGATAAACTCTGCGAACTCCACACATGCAACAGGAGACCTCTGGAGAAATGAAAATACCAAAGCAAACATTACTTTATAAAGGCCTAAGCTCAATGTCATAAAGTGAGCTGCAGCTGCGAGTCAATATACACCAAGCAATAACAAAACAAAAGGTTTGTGTGTGTCCAGCCACTCATATAACTCAAGTCAAATTAAAATCACTACTCAAAGCATAAACAGCAATTAAATAGACTATTCTTATTAATGTAAAATATATACTTTTGTGGTCAGATATGAGCATGTCTATCGATCTACACCAAGCATATGGTTTCATACAGGGACATACACTTTCGAGGAAGTGTTAACAAGACTACACTTTAAGCAGTAAACTATAAGCTTGTATCTGACAGAATGAATTTCCAAAACACAAGACTACACATTCAGATAACTATTTCCAAATTGAGGTTGTTAAACCACTCGTTTTAATTATTCTTATTGACAGTATACAGACAATTTTATAGAAATCCTCAAGAAATCCACTAAAACGTGCCTGTAAATGGCATTTTTGAGGTACAAGCTGTACATATAGCGAGAATGGACAGTAAAATTAAACATAAACGTACAGAAATATCAGAAATATAAACATGTAAATAAACTTGAATGTTTTTTGAAGAAATGTCACATCCACAAATGTCAAGCCTTATCGTAATTAGCTTGGCGTTGACTTGTCATATTAATCTTCTGACCTAATCTCCTTAGAATCAAGATATGTTGAATCATGGCACCACTTTCGAAGCAAATATGAGTAATTACAGAGATATGAACAATAAAAAACAAAACAATACCATCTACAGTAGAGCTAATTCCACACACAATTCAATTCAACAGATTTCCAAACTGGTTTCTTCTTCTCTCAATAACTGCATAAATGTATGGTTTTGTGTGCTAGGAACAGTGTGGCTTGGAAGAAGAAGAACAAAAATAAATGTATTGAAATGCAGATTCACTATTGTTATTGAAGATTACTAAGCCCATTAGAGAACAAGGCAGAAGTGCTCACATAAACTTAAGTGGCGTGTCATTTAAGCTTGCGAGGGTAAGGCTGAGGCGTTTATTAAAGCTAAATGAGTCAATGCTTTCTCTCAACCTGATGTTGGTTTAGACAAATGGAGGCTGTCGGTCCATAATGGGATGTCCGTTTTGACTTGGTACCTGTGAGAGTCTCTAATGACTGTTTCCGCCCAGCCATAATAAGCCATTAGCTCCAATTCAAGCTAATGATTTATGGTGATTGTAGGGATGTAGGAGGGAGACTTCATATGTAAAATCATTTAAAGGTTAAATCTTTAGATGAATAGCAATTTTTTTTTTTTTCATTTCACTGTCAATCTTTTAATTGTTTAAAACGAATCCACTTCATCCATAGAGTTCTTTGGAAGGAAGGCAAATTATTTGTATAGCACAAAAAAACAACAAAAGAACAATTTAAATGCATTTTCCTACACGCATCAAAGCTTTACAGTCTTGGATTGAAAAAAAAAAGTATATTCTAAATCTTACTAAGCTCGATTTCAACACACTTAATTCTTTGAACCAATGTCCATGATAATTGAACAATGCTATTTTTTAAGAGTGGTAAATTTGTCTTATTATATATTAGTTTATTCTTAGTTCTTATTCAAATGCAGAGGACAACCTAAAGTGTACCTTACCTTTACTTTACCTTATAAAACTTCAGATATACTGTATCTAAAACTGTTTACAAAAGATCACATTGTGTTATTTTAATGCATTTTTAATATTGATACCTAAATGAGCTACTTTCAATACAAGTCTTAATACTATACAATGAAGTTAGTCGAATACCTAATTAAAAACAAATATTGTAAATACACAACTTTCAAAATCACACCTACAGCAAAAGGCCACTTATATATACTTATATCCAAAATTCTAACTGGTTAGTTTACACACAAGTGAATCCACTGACTCAAAGTTGACATTTTTTGTAATAAAGCACACTGGTTACACTCGACTATGTTGGCTAAAAATCATGGGCTCAAAGTAAAAGTCACTGTTTTTTAGAAGCCAATGGGGATCTTCATAAATAAATAAACTCTTCATATTTCTGGTAAATACAGAGCTTCTTCAGCAAAACTAACATCAAACAAAATTCAAAATATTAACTTTTAGCCCCCTAATTCACAAATACTATACATCATCCAAAATATCACGTGTTCCTTGTGTTTTGTCATAGAAATAGAAACTGTTACAACCAGAAATTACTGGAAACACAAGCTTAGAGGAACGAAGCTGTGAAAAGTCAGAAACATTCCCCAAGGCTTCTGTCAACTTCAGAGTGTGAGCACACCTATTGAAGCAGAAATAAGGAGCTAAAATATTCATTGAGAACAAGGAGACACAGCAGCACATGAAAGACCATGACGCACCATCACATCAACTTTGAAGAGCACACAAGAAACAATACACGGATAACGAGAAAACATCAGCAGGAATATGAAAGGGAAAAAGGATGTTACAACTCCCAAAGTAGGTTACAAGTCAAATTTAGGCCTTCAACTTGAGATGGTGTAGTTATGAGAAAGGACAAACAGTTATTGAACAATTGGAGCACACTTTACTTCTGACAGACAACGAGAGGAGATGTAAGGACAATACAAACAAATCAAAACATGTAATTAATTAATTAATTGCAACAAATCGATTATTGTTCACTAGCAAGGACAAAAGAACACAAGTAAGATATTTAGTGATGATGAATGGATAGATGGAATGATGGATTGTAAGACCTAAATAGTCAGCTTCAAAATCAAAGCATATTACATTTAAAAAAGATTATTTCATGAACTTTTAAATAGGGATGTCAAATATCAAATTGTATTATTGCGATTTTTGTGAGATAAAATATCTTCATTTTGCAATTATTCACGATTACGCTTGTTACCACCAAACAGCCGACACAAGTTTTTACAGTTTATGAAATAAACTTCTGAATGCAAAAATGTGAAGGTGGCAGAAATATTTAGAAGCCCTTGCTTTAAAGAGTTTAAAAACTGAATTTTGAACTTCTCCAATTTGAACTTCTCCAATGGCAACATTTACTAAGATTGATTTGAAGCAATACCGATATTTGTATTTAACCTCCTGCTGTGACAAACAAATAATAGCCGATATTTGGAAATTACTGGCCATAACAAAACTAAATCACAAATTTACTTGTCACTGTAGTAAAAATAAATAAAAACAATGTATTTATCTGATATGTAACACACCTTCGCCTTAAACTGGAACTGATATTTTGCTCATTATTGTTGAATAAACAAAAAAAAAAACATGTTTTACTTTGCTTCTAAAAATGTCATGATTATTATTATTTTGTTCTTTTTATTTTGGGTCTTGAATAATCACGATTATCGATTAACCCAATACGCTTGACATCTCTACTTTCAAAGAAACAAGGCACAAACCAGTTTTGTAACAAATTTGAACTTGTAGAAGTCTTATTTTCTCTGAATAGAAGACAAACTGTCCACAAGCTGACAAAATGAGAATAGCTGTTTTGAAAAAAATGCAAACAAATAAGATTATTTCAATAATGCTCAATAAAAAAAGAAGCAGTAAAACATATTTACCTCAAATTTTAAATAAACTAATCTGAAGAATTGAAGAGAAAATTAAGTTTTTGAACTTTGCATTTCTTTATCATTCATATCTTAGAATAACTCAAATATGTGTAATAGAGGTTATGCAGATGACATCACAGCAGTCGGCATCAGAGGCCACGCCCACTAATGCACCTCTGTGGGGGAAACGTAACATTGAGAGTGAATCAGAACAGCTTTATGACTCGCTCAGCAACTACAACTGCAAATGTGAACATTTATAAAAGATATATTGTGTTAAATATGGATATGAAGACATGGAGATGAATAAAATGATCCAACAGTCCAAGTATGTAAATATATCTAACAATGCTAACGAGAGCTGCGAACTAAATGCTAACGTGATGCTAGCCCGGTGTGTTTTAACGTCTTTATAACTTTCTGTTTACTTTTCAAACATAACGCCACATAAACACGCTCCATTTAAATGTGGTTGTGACTCAGCTTTTAGTTGTGCTAAAAATATACTTAATTTGCCAGAAAACGTCTTAAAAGTCAAAAGTTTAGCCATACTTTAAAAGATCAAACAAATTCAGCAGGTACGTTCCAATATGACCCGATGACTCTCTAATTGAGACTGTCAATAAGCTAAGAGTCATTGGAAAGGACCTTTCTTTGTAGGAGCTCAAATACAGCTAAAATAAACAACAATATGGAAAAAACAACAAAAAAATCAAAACATGACAAAACAGATAACAAAAGACTAACTTCTCTCAAATGATCACAATCTGGATCACATTCATTCTAAAGACGTGAGTTTTAGGTGAGGATATAAATTGACTGCTGTCATCCGTTAGGTATGTGTAAAACAAAAACCCAGAAATAAAATGAGTGTAAAAAGCATAAACAACATTATATTACAGGACAAAAACAGGTTAAGTATAGCTTCTATTGGAACAGCATGCACACACACTCAAACAGGGACACTTGACCTCACAATGATTAGAGGTCTCTTGATCACTAAAGGCCAAGCAAGAGTGGATTTAGGAACCCTCCATTAATTTCTATTTGTCTAAAGCTTAATCTGTGTAATGTGCTGGAACTGCATTATTTACACACACACGCAAACTTGTCTCTTCAACCATGCACTTAGCAGTCTAAAATAATTATAAGAGCGGATAAATGTTGGGAGTAAAAAGCTTTAATTACTGTGCCACTGCCCGCCACCCTCTTCTGGGAGGCATTTTTAATTAATATTCTCTCTCACTCTTTTTCTAAGCTTCACGTCACTTCCTTGTGATCCTGGCTGACGTCTGACTGCTTCTCCAGGTGAGGGGCAGCCAAGGGAAAATAAAAAAAACAGATGTACTGCAACTTCAAACTCAATACAAGTTTACAAGTAATTTGTCTAAAAGAGAGTATTATAATATAAACCAGAGCTATTCAATTATATTTACTAGTGGGCCATATTTTTCAAAGGTCTGTGTTCTGAGGAACAGATAACAAAAGTGAATTACAAATGGTTTTACATTTGTCCACAAACAACTCAAAAAAGTTTTATTTACACACAAAACAAAATATAAAATAGTGCAATAAGGCACTATCACATACAAGCTGACTGAAAACAAAGCTCATCCAAAACAAACCCTGTGTCAATCAACAATCAGAATTGAAACAGGACTAAGCCAGGACTTTAAGGTCTTAACCACTTAAAAAGCATGATTGAATCTGGTTGAAATTATGCATTTAGACTACTGGATGAGATTAGTGTCCAGTCCATATTTTATACCGGGCCAAAACACAGTGCATAGTGGGTCACATTTGACCTTCGGGCGCCATTTGAATAGGCCTGTTATAAACTAATACTTTGGCATTGAGATGAAATTGTACATTCTATTCAGAGGGACAAGTTACTCTGTCATAAAAGCAACGTGATTCACAAACTGACTGAAACTATGGTAAAGCTTTATAATAGTTGTGTGGTTTTCTTCTCTTGTGTCAAAATTAGGCTATATGATTAAACTGTTAGCTTTACTCCGGCATACGACTGGCAGAGTCTTTAATGCACTTCGACCATTTTAGAAAAGCACAAACAAAATGCTGCATAAAGATATTCAGTCAGAGCATTTGTTCATTAGCCGCCATCAAAGAGGGCACTGTGAACGCACCTTTGACCTAGCATACTTGCTCTGTGAGCTGGAGTCACTCAGACATGAGCTACATCAAATGAACCATGTTTAATGAGATTCAGCAGCCGTAGGAGTCAAGACCTAATGAGCTCGGGTCACCAGGGGAGGAGGATGCTTTTGGAAAAGTGCCCAGTATCTGCAACACCAAGACCAATGCTCAGTATTACAGTCCAAAGACATCCACCATAATGTGCATGCATTAAATATGCAGCAAACACTTGGGACTACTGTAAGTTTGTTTATTGTTGACAATGATAAGTCTATCTCAACTCTCAACTGGGGATGAGGATGGGTGGCCAAACTGAAGCTCCAAAGCAAAGAGTTAAGCTCCCTGACTAGAACATGCTCACTATAGAATAATGTGAATGAAAACGGGAAAAGGAAGTCAAAAGTGATGATAATTAACACACACAGCTGGTGGCTCATTTTACTCTATTTCACTCTCTAGTTCATTAAGCATGAACGAATGTCAATGGGCTTTCAATGTGTGAAATTCAGTAAGGCACGGTTGACAAGCTGAGTTTTTGCACAGCAATCAGAAGAGAAAAGCAGCTGATAAAACAGTGACAATAGATTAGATTAGGTTAAGCAAAAACAAAGACTTTCAAATCAAATTAAAATGAAGTTTGTGGCATAGTTCAGAATTTGAAGATATGAGAATTTGCAAAGCAATGAACAGAACTACAGAATATAAAAGAACAAAGAAAATTCCAAAGTAATCTATATATGTTAGCCTGATGTTAAGTTTTTGCAGCACTTTAAAATGAGCTGTGTCTATATGTTTAATATTGTGCCCCAACATAAAAAGGTGTAGAAGTTTTACACATTCACTGTGTACATCCATACCCTTTAAAATATGATTCAGCTATATTTGCAGTGTTTGCTTCAAAGTGGCTTTTCTAGAACTGTATAATGGTTATGACATTTTCAAGCAGGGCTGTGTTCTGACATTTCTGTCCAGACAACTAACGAATTAACTAAAAATAACTGGCAATAATAACCAGGCTGAAAAGGTCAAAATTTCAAGTATGTCATTATAATTAACACAGGTTGGCAACCTGTATGCTTTACAATTCATTTTTTTCAATTAATGTGCTTGTTTGAGATTTTTAGCCTTTTTTTTTTACTTCTTTAAAAAAGCTTTTTAACATAAAAACAACTAAAAAATAATAATTCAAATAAATAAATAAATAATACAAAAAATGAAATAACACCAAAATTACAACCAAAAATTGATTTCTTACTGACCTTTGCGAACAGTGCGCCCTTGGCAGCCAAAGCGTCCTCACTCCGGCCATTGGGATAGCACTCGAAACGGGCATCCAAAATAGGATATCGGCTGGCCAACATGAGCCCGCTATTGAGGAACTTGAACCTGGAGCAGCAACTCTTCCAGCCATACTGTCCCACATCACTCAGGACGTAGGGAAGTATCTGTGCAGTTGGCGACGAAGCCTTGTGGTGGCACCGTGGTCGAAGACTTCCTGCAGGGCCAGAAAGTCGAGATTGGCCGGGAAAAAGGCTGAGATTTCATGGTCGAATGTCTCATCACCATGTCGTCGTTTTCGAGCTGCCCGTTTAAAAATGGACGTTCGTGGAACATGAGACAAGGTGTTGTTTGAATACATCCCACCACCTCCATCACCATGGTAGCGGGTGAGGGACTCCCGGGAGGCAGTCATGGAGGTTGTATCCACAGGCTGGTCAGGCCTGTGCTGTCCTTCAGACTCTTCCTCCTGAGGTTCCGGCTCTGGAGCACTAATGCTGATCTGCACTCCGGAGTTGTGGAGTTGGCAGGACTTGGACTGAGCGCCCTCTCCATGCATGGGGCAATTGTGATCACCCCGGCAGGAGAATGCATGGGGCAGTTATGGTCACCTTTTGAGGGAGAATGCATGGGACAATTAGGATCACCTCCAGAGGGGGGATGCATGGGACAATTCTGATCTGTCCCTGAAGCAGAATGCATGGGGCAAGTGCGTTCCTCTGTAGAAGAATGCATGGGCAAGTGTGTTCCCCTGTAGAACAATGTATGGGACAGTCATTCTCCGCTCCCGCAGGAGAGTGCAGTGGGCATTTATGCTCACTCTCTTTAGAAGAATGCATGGGGCAGTTTTGGTGGTCCGGGCTGTTGTTCTGCGCTCCTGAAGCTTGATGCAGTGGGCAATCTGGAGCTGAGCCCCCGTTGTGGACAGGACAGTCTGAGGAGTGCAGTGGACAATCTGGAGCAGACTCTGTCCCTTTATGATGTAGGGGACATGGAGAGGGGGCTTGCTCCACAGTGGGGTGAGCAGGGCAGTCAACAGCACTAGAGGAGTGGAGAGGGCACTCGGTGAGGGGCTCAGTCTCACTGTCAGCAGGCCCAGAGTTACTGTGGCTCTGCTCTGGACGCTGGTCCAGAGAAGAGGTGCGTCGAAAACCAGTGGCCAGACTGCTGAAGGAGGCAGCGCTGCAGAAAGTTATTACAGTAGAAGAGAATTACTAACTAATCAAGGGATAGCAAGACATAACAGTGAAGGGCATTGAAAAACAAAACATATATTTATATAAATATGGCATGTCTAAAATGAAAAGATGTCTTGACTTTTCACAATTTGTTCTCACAGTATTAACTATAATATGAGCATGACTTCAGATACCTGATGGAAGTGTTGGTGGGGGAGTCGATGTAGATTTTGATTTGGGGTCTGTTTGCTCCATTGCGAATCCTCTTGCCCACTTCTCGTGCTCTCCTGTGGGTGTCTGATAGGTTATTGAACCGGGCCAGAGAGTCCGGCAGTAGGCACACATTAGCACTGCAGAAACAGAAGCTCCTGCCCTGGGGTTTCCAATCTGATAGACCCCCTGGTCCTGCCTGGCCCTCCTCTGCCAGACTCCGGTCTAATCTGAAGAGAAACAATTCAGAAAATAAGATTATAGTGATAATAAAGTAGGTACTGTATCATTTATAAGTGTATATGAGATTGTATGTGTTATGAGAAAGTATTTCAGACGTTTTACAATGTAAAAGAGGCACATTCGTGTTTTGCAATGTTTTTGGAAATACACAATGACTCTATGTAGCTAGGTAAATGACATTTTGATCATTGTAAAAACATTGCTCTAAAATGCTTAGAAATAGAAACAGGTACATTAGTTTCCTGATAAATACTTCTGCCCCGCCTCATGAGTGTAATAATCAAGCAACAAGTAATAAGCAGATGTTACATGCATTGTTCCAACATATTTTGGGTGCAGAAATCTTCTCCCACATCACTTGCAATCTCATTGTTTACTGAGAGCAGAAGAGAGTATTTGCACTAACTTTATGTAGGTGTAAAGGTAAGGCTGGCGCACGGCCTGGAGAGGGGCCCATAGGATGAAGCCCACCAGAGCCAGGGGCAGGACAGCAGCAGTAGCAGCAGGTACATGGGAGCCCACACTAGCACACATAGACTAAGGAAGGAGCAGGGGTCTCTGGAGCGCTGACGTTTCTCCAGAGAGGTGGCCACGCATGATGCCAACAGTCGGTCCAGCAGCCAGTAACAGGGGAAGACCAGGCTCCACGACAGGCCATCCAGGAAGTGCAGGCACGCACTGGGGTACGGAGTGCTGTACAGAACCATCTCAAACTCCCAAACGGATTTTTAAGTAAAACCTGCTCTATGTAAGCACAAACAACTAAAATACCACAGACCCTCCCCCCACATGGAGAAAGGCTCACTACATGGTTTGGTAGTGATAGCCTCAGTGTCAGCGCCCACTTTTGAAGGGGTGAGAGGTGATAGTCTGAAGGCAACGGTGCGCCATGGTGCTGGCCTTCACTGGTCTTCCAACAGGCTCAGAGAGAGGCTTCCACAGCACCTGCACAGAAATACATCAAAAATGTAGTGTCACATTAAGTGTTTTAATAGATTTGAGAATACAACTGCATATTATTCATACAAAGCAAAAAAAAAACTGTTGGAACAAAGCCTCAGGAACAAATGATTGCTAAGAGAAAATTAGTTCCAAACCAAACAATGCATCTTTAAACAGTATGCACCTCAACCACTTTCGCAGCAAAACAAAACCAATTCAATGAAAAAAAAAAAAAAAAAAATCAATACTTATTTCTTGCTATTGTCTAAACCAGAAATTACAGAGCTAGATCTGAAAATGTTATGCCATGACATCAAGTGTGGCGTACCGAAAATCAATGCTATTAGACCATGAACAAACAACCCATTGATCATTGGTCCTGTTGACAGTTATAGTTAACCCCATGTGCATGTGGACAACATAAACACCACACAAAACACATAAAAGGACCACTGCAGCCACCCCACAAACATTGTAACAAGCATGCTCATGCACTCAAGTTAAGTTCAAGGTTATTTACACTTGATTCAAGTGTAACCCTAACCCTGTAACCCTTGTTGCACAAAATAAGTATAATATTAAGCACGACATACTTTGCAGTAACAGTAACACTTTGGACAAAAAACTGGACAATTTTGTCAGGTGGTATAATATATCAAATTCAGTGCAGTCTCAAAAGAAAAGTATGTGTACAACAAAATATCAAAAATATACGATAAGTACATGTTCTCGTCTTTTTTACGTCAATATATTACAAAAGGCCAAAATGTAAAATAACCGCAAATTTTGACTGAAGCCACGTGGCGGTATTTCTTTGGGCTTAACAGGTAAATCTTAACCTACCTAACTAACCCAAGCCCAGTCCTAAACTTACCCATTTTAGTAACTTGAAGCCTAAACTTATTCGTTACACCAAAAAAAATTTTGCCATGAGGCTTAAACCAAAACTCGAGGCTATTTACATTTTGGCTTTTGTACTATGTTCACGCAAAATAAAAATTCTATTTAAATTCTACACAGACTAGATTCTTTGTTCTGTACAGAAAAGTTTTACTGTTATTAATACTCTGATAATAAGTCTCTCAAAAAAAGGCAAATCAAAACTTAAACAAGAAGGGCTGAGCGATATTGACAAAAATGTATCTCGATTAGTATATTAAGACGATATGATTTCAAACACAACGTCAAGTATGTCTTTAAATATATTAGTTGAAGTTTAGTCCATTTTTGTATATCTTGAAGACAACAATCATGATGTTATCTAAAATTTGACATATTGGCACACATCTACAAACAAAATTAGATTGTTGTAGATGTACATAATGATGTAGACTAATTAAATATTTTTAAGCTCCTGCTCTTATTTTTGCTGCTTCAAAACAAATAAAAGTGATCTTATCCAAATGTTCCACATTATGTAGTTTATTATTTGACGCAAGGTTCTTTAGACCAGTGGTTCCCAACCTTTTTCGTCTTGAGTACCCCCTAATCATGATCTCACGCACGGAGTACCCCCTAGGTCAGTCTTTCCCAACTTTTTTCGAGTCATGGCACACTTTTTTGCTTAATTTTTTTCTGCGGCACACTACCTATTGAAAATAAGCTGTTTTGGAACACAAAACTATTGAATTTCTACATAGAACATCTTTAAATTATTTTTAAATGCTTAAATGGTGATTGGTTTTGCTTTTTTTCTTGCTGTAAATAACTTCCAAATTGTAAATCAAAAGATTAAATCTGATTAACCTTATTTTATAGATTAAATATTGAAAACTGGCAGATTTTTCAAGGCACACCTGGCAGCAACTCAAGGCACACACGTGTTCCCTGGCACATTGGTGGAAAAACACTGCCTTATGTCATGTATTTTTAGGGGTATTTTATCATTATGCATATATTTTCATGTATAACCCTTGCATTTTATTGTTTTAATGTATTTCAAGTCAAACAGTTGCCTCTTAACATGTAATATGTGTTGCAAATAACACTTTTCATGTTACAATCCTTGCATTTCTTCCTTTCTTTTAAATCTGCCCACGGACCCCTGGCAAATGGTCGCGTACCCCCTGGGGTCCACGTACCCCTGGTTGGGAAACACTGCTTTAGACTATAATCAGTGAATACGGTCTTTATAGACAAGCCTTGGTGCACAGTTCTGACTTCTGAGGTGAATGACAGGTAAGCTGGAACCTTGTCGGATCACTGCACTGACCGTCACACTCCTCTGTCTGCCTGATGTGTGGATGTGGTGACATTACAGGGTCACTCATACTCTTCTCACTCTTGAAGATGACATGCTAACAGATAGTAAGTAACACAGATATAAAACTTAAATTATGTGCCTATGTCAATGGGCTTCACTTGGAAGCATGTAAAGCCAGAAAAGCATAGAGCTTATTTATGGGAATTAAAAATAGCCCTAATTATACTTTAAAGGTTTCTGCTTTTTGGATTTTTTTTAAACATAAGATAAACTTTGTGACATACAAAATAAAAACTGAAAAAATCAGGCTGTGATTGGAGCTGATCCAGGACACACTGTCATCAGTGGCCTTATCACAGGAAACAGCATAATGCCTCAGACACAAGCCAGAAACACACCACTGTGGACCAAATATCACAAAATGTCATCAGACATGTCACCAAAATACATACATGTGCTGCAGCACAGGTGCAACTACAAATCAAAAAAGCATTGCATTGAAAGTGAAATCATTTGAAGAACTTTTCACTAGTCATCATGAGTGGAAGCTGGACTTACTTCTGACATGTATTACGATATGGAACTTACTTGAAAGCACTCAGATACTGCCGATTGCTTTTGCGTTGGCATCTGTACAGTAGAGGCTGGTCACTGTTTATCTACTGCAGGCTAAATGCTGCTTCTTGAATGAAATCCTACATAAATCCAATTACCAAGTCACCACCAACACCGCTCATGATAGCTGTTAGCAGACATTATTGATCTGTTCTGTGAAGAAACTTTGAGGTTGAAGCATTGGAAATGTGTCACATCTAACTGGTTCCTCATTGACTGAACCATTCCTCACCCAAAGCCTCTCTCCAAGCCCACAGTTCAGTGAACGATGTGACAATTCTTGAGCATAAGGGCTGGAAGGGTTACGTTCAGTGCCAAGGTCTTGTGATGAATAGGCAGGACAGACTGCATGTGCAGGGTACGTGATGTAGAGCAGCACTTTTAGAATGATCAGTGGCTTCAACCACTTGGCAGCAAAAAGCAACATGTTTATCCTGAAATAAATTTGCTGAAAGTGTACTAACGGCTTCTTCCATGGACCTCCTCAACACTCGTTTTCTAAACATAAATATCCCATATTTCTTTTATTTAGCACAAACCTTCAAAATAACTCCAAGTTATATGCTTTTTCTGACAGATCATTGTATACATCTTGATTTAAAAGACCCAAACGTATTATTGATGCAGTGAAAGGACTTTTGATCTCAACAAAAATGTAATCATTTGCACAAACAGTCCAACTTTGACCAAAAGGTTTATGTTATAAGTTATTTTGTTCATAAACTTGCAATTTAAAGTAATGATTATGAATATTCCCCGGTGCAACCTGGCAGTGCAACTCAGCTCAAACAAATAACACAATGACGTCACACGGACTCAGCATGGGAGCTGTTGTCATGGTGACCGACGGCTAACATGCAGCTCCATTTGCCACTAACGCCAATAAAGTCTGCATTAAGACCTGAACTATTGGGGCATGTTAGTGTGGCAATCGCTGGTGCTAAGTGGACAGAGATGAGGAGTTTCCTGGTGCACTTGGTACAAAATGTAGAACTTGTTCTGTGATGTCACTGTAATTAAGGTGGAAAGTGAAAAAGACCAAGTAAAAATGTATGGAAACCAAAGAGAAGTAGATTGGTCTGGAAAGCTTTGGCTTCTGCAAGGAAGTTGCACAGCAAAGCAAGATGATTAATATTTATATAAAAAAAATCATCACATGATAAATTGTGATTTGACAAAATGCTGTATTTCCAGTAGAGATCGACCCATATGGGTTTTCTTTGGCCAATGGCGATATTTTAAAATTTTGTCAGTTGACAATTTTCAAGGCCGATTTCTGAGGCAGATTTCCTTATTTTACTTTAAAAAGCATATGGTTTGACATAGTATAACCAAAAAACCTTCAACCTAAACTATTATTCACCACTGTACACTTTCACACAGTGTAATGACGCTCGATTGTTTTTGACACTAGAAACAATCATTTCATAGCATCATGAAAGACATTCAAATTGTTCATATTGACAAACACTAATAGAATAAGCATAAAACTTATGACACGTTAATGATCAAATTAAAACTGCCTACTTAGAAATGAAGAGAGATAAAAGAAGTCTTATCGTTTCTCTCCAAACCAATTCAGACTCAGCTGATCACTGTGAGTGTGACTTTACCACAGAGGAAAAGCCCAAACAACTGCCTGATCAGATATCGGCCAAAAAGGAAGCCCTAAAATCGGCCTCAAAACATCAGCCCAGTCTATCTCCACCATTAAAACATGGATGAAAGAAATGTTTCTTCAGTTGAATGTCAGAAAAACGAAAATCTACTTATCAGTCCAAAGTTTTAAGGGAAAAATGTCAAAGGAAAAAATGAAGCACACAACTCAACCTCTCAGATTTAAAATTTTCTGAGCACGTCAAAAATGTAGGTGTTATACTTGACCCTGATCTTAATTTTCATAAACAAATTTTAAATATTATTAAAATCGCTTTTATTCATTTACAAAATATCTCAAAGATCAGAAGTCTTTTATCCAAACCTGATGCAGAAAAATTTGTGCATATTTTTATTTCTAGTCGCCTTGACTATTGTAATGCACTCTACACTGGTCTCACTCATTCAAAATACTGCCGTGAGAATTTTCACCAAAGCTCAACGGTTTGATCACATTATTACACCTATCTCATCTTCACTTCACTGGCCGCCAGTCAAACAAAGGATTGATTTTAACATTTTATTATTAGTTTTTAAATCTTTACATGGTCTAGCCCCATCTTATAAATCTGACATGCTTTTAGAATACACTCCACTGAGATCTCTCCGCTCATCTCCTCAAAAACTTTTAGCTGTCCCACAAATTTGGTCTAGATCTGGTGAGGGTGCCTTCAGCTTTTATGGACCAAGTATTTGGAACTCTATGCTTATTGTCATAAGAAATGCTGACACTACTGCTTTTAAAAACAACTTAAAACATAGTTATTTATGCCAGCTTTTACCTAATTTAAATTAAATTGTATCTCTGTATTTCTGAACTGTTTATCATATGAAATGTGCTATACAAAACAATAAACATTTGTTGGGATGATGCATCTCATGATGCAGAGCCTTAGTATTGAAATACATTCCACCACTAAAAGAACCATTAAAGTGTTCTTTAGGCGAATGGTCAGAGAGGCCAAAGCCAGCTCTTTCCTGCCTTATGCCCAGTGTTGCAGAAATCATGATACAAATTGAATTTCTTCCATCACTACAACCTTAGTGTATGATTTAAAATTATGATTGGAGCATTTTTGATGTTATTAAAATGAAGTTTACTGTGGCCTATACCAAGAACTTTCTCTGGTGAGCCGTGAAAATCCTATGAGATAATTTTAGTGACGTTAGTCCCATTGACATCAGCTCTTTTCATGGTGGATGGAGGGAAGCTTTTTTCATTTCGTGTGAATCTCTCTGGACAGACATTTTCCAATCAATTAAAGCGCTGTGGCTGTGTCAGTGACAACACTTCTCATCAGCACAAAGCACTGGCTTGGAACAACAACTCCCAGGAGCACTTGGGCTTCTCAACCCAAATTGTTACACTGTCACATTACTTAACGTCAGCCTGAAAAGTGCCAGCAGATAATTACACACAATATTTTGCAGATGGATAAGGGCATTTCCCAGAAGGCCATGCAGCACAGACTGTTGTGATACAGTAAACATTGCATAGACAAACAATGACTTACGCTTTCATAGTCATCACTTTGGCAGGGTATATATACAGGTACATTAATCTTCCTAAAACAATACAATAGTATTTGATACTATATGAAATAAATGTGAAAACCTTTCAATCAGTGTCAGCATGGGAGTAAATAAACCACTTTTTTTTTTTAAGCGACACCAACTTTCTTGAGGTAAAAAAATCAAATGTATACCTTCTTAAAATAAAGAGTTAAAACCTTAGCTTGGGGCATTCATCATCATCCATGTTTTTCATCATGGCTATTTTTGAAGAAAAAGTAAATAAAATAACTTTGATCAATTTTGCACAAGCACAGATGGTCAAAGAATCCATTATGTTTTCACAGCCTCTGGTCTGTGTCTAATAATTCAGCACTTTGTGCGCTAAACCCCAGGAAGAGTGCTTGCTTTTGTTTCTGGCATGTGCTAGCAGCTGTTAGTATACCAGCTCAACTCGCGTTGGCTTCTGAAAGTTCAGAAAGCGAACTTTGAGGTTCCTAATTACTCACAGTGGTGAATAATTAGGAACCTCAAAGTTCAGATAAGTGTACAACACATATGTAAGTTTTAAATGCAGTAGGTCTATGTATTTAGGGCTGGGCGATATTGACAAAAATATTTATCTCGATCATTTTTTGGCAAATCTCGATAACGATATATGGACGATATTTTGTCAGTTCCACATAAATTTGTTGAAAAAACGATCTTCAAACTTGTTACTATATCAGAAAAACTAAATCTAAAATTGATTGAATGACTTTTTACATGACGTTTTTGAGTGTTTATAATGATTTTACTTTCTTAAATAAAGATTTGCCAATAGAACAAGTAAATCTAGTTCTTGATGTTTTATTAACCAATAAAAATTAACTTAAAAGAAGTAAAATACTACTTATTCCAGGCACATATTGCCTCGTTATCTGATGGTTAATTATCAGACAAATATTTGTCAAATTAATTACAAAAGTTCAGCCATCTCCTTCTGTAACCTCATTTTTGTAAAGCGCTTATCTACAAACCCTGATAGAAATAAACTTACTTTGTCAATTAAAAAGTTTACAGCATCACTTACGTAATTTTTATTGTAAATCAGCTCTTTTGTTGGATGTTTTTACTGCACGCTATACTCGATATTAAATTTTTGCATATCCTAAAAACAACATTCACAATATTATCTAAATTTCGATATATTGCCCAGCTCTATATGTATTTACATTGAAAATGTGGTTCATGTAGATTATTTTATTTTGTTAACTTCTACCAAGTGACCAAACAAAATGAGTTATGGCTTTGGCCTCATAGCAAGAAGGTCCTGGGTTCGACTCCCGGGCATGTTCTCCCTGTGTCTATGTAGGTTTCCTCCGGGTGCTCCGGTTTCCTCCTACAACTAAAAACATGTCCAGTGTGACTGACAAAAACATGACTGAAATCATGATATTGTTGGAGAGCCATTTGAAACCTACATAGACAGTAAAAAGTCCATTGCACACAGCGAGTACAAACGCAGGACCAATATTTGCATTTTCTCAATAATATGACCAACCTGTAAAACCCTGTGACACTCACTTACAAGCTCCAATAGTGGTTACACAATACTGTTACTGAAGCATATGATAGTATCAGTATGAGAAACACAATGAGATGAGACTTGTAATTGGAGCAGGGCCTGCTGCCACCTGCTCTGGCCCACTGTGCTCTCTCATAACAACTAATAAACATGATGAAGGCCAACGACCATATCACAACTAGCTCTAAACACATTTCTCTGGGAATGTCACACCGCTCTTTGTGGAAAACAGTCTTTCAATAGCTCACAGTTACTGTAAATGTGCCCAGTGACCCGTCTTCCCACTTTCAGGTAAAATGCTGTGACATAAAGCCCATAAAACATACAGACTAAAGGGCTTGGATCCTTAACTTCCTGATTTAAGAAGATGTTTTGGTTTTATTGCCTCAAAAATGATCCATGGTGACGTCTTTGAGGACTTTCAAGTCAATGATTAAGCAACAACAACATTAAAATGTTTTTATGTCTGGTGTTTTTCTATATCTTTAACAGGATTATTAATATGTAAAATCTCTTCTGAAATGTTGTGTTTTCTTGTCAGTAGTTTTCTCATAGTTGTATTTAGATTGCTTCATGCATGTTTGAGTATTCCTCGATGTATCTATGAAGTCAACTCAAGGCTAAGGGAGTGGTCAGATAACGTGGGACGGGGTGTGGGAGTGGTGAGGGGCGTGGTCAGATAACGTGGGGCGGGCGTGGGAGTAGTCAGGGGCGTGGTCAGATAACGTGGGGCGGGGCATAGGAGTGGTCAAGGGCGTGGAAGTGATCAGGTGATTGAGCAACAGAGATCGTTTACTGTAAAGACATAGGCATTTAGAGCACTTACGTTAGATGGATGTTCACGAATAATATTGTTTTGGATGGAGATTTCAAGCTATAAGTGACTGGCATTGGGGATTATCTTTTATTAAATTATGTATTTGAGCAACCAAATTGATATGTGCGTGTCATTATGATTATGTTCATCTCTATTATTTATTTGATATACTTACATTTTTAAGTAAAGTCCTTGCATTACATCTCCACCAGTACTTCTTCAGCACAGCAGAGACTCATCAGCTGTAACATGTGTCATTATTAAACCAGGAGCTCAGTCCTTGTCCTTGTGAGGAACACAATAAAGCAACTCAATTAGACTATGAATTACTAATGTCGTCCACCCGCCTCCTTACCAGTCATTGTCCTTGCACGACCACAGTCTCAGGTCTAGTCCAGCCCGCTGCTCACAGCTCTAACACGCTACAGTCACATTTAGACAATTTATAGTGGTGACTCATAATTACCCGTTGTCATTTGGGTGGCCATTAAAGAGCTGACTGCACTGTCGACTGGGGCAGGGTTCAGAGCTGTAACGATCAATAGTGATGTCTGATAGATGTCTGTGTAGCACACGCCCATTCAATATTACATGATGGCAAAGTTCATTGTGCAGATGAACATGTTCTTTACGTGTTTCTTTATCTGGCAGTGTAGACAAACTAATTGAAACTGCAAAAAAGGGCTGCACAAAATCCAATTTGAATGGGTGCAATAAGCTCATTTCAGAGGCGGCAATTTTAGAACATTTCCTTCACAAACTACAAAATACCCTGTCTGAACAAACAGAGACTGTTAAAGGTGCTGGAAGAAAAAAAAATATTTAAAAAAATGTGTCTTTGTAGGCCATATACTGGGTTTTGTTCCTGTAGGTTAGATCGCAATACAGAAAAATCTCAATTGACAATTATTTCCAAATTGTGCAGAAAGTAGAACGAACAAGAAGCAAAAGTAAAGATGCACCAGTGAGTTACCAACCTCAGGGTAAACGTCCTGGAGATGTATTTTAGGTTTGTCAATATCAAAAATTAGATACTATTCAGCACTAGAACACATTTGAACAAACACCAATGCTTAAAAAATAACTTTAACAAACAAATAAAAAAATAGTTTAAAATCAAATGTAATGTATGCTAAAAATGCCAGTATTTTTGATTATCATTGTGGTAGCATAATTAGTATCAAGAATAGAGTCTATTCCTTAGTATTAAAACTTTTAGCTTTTACATGGCTCATTGAATACGTATGTAAAACAAACTGTTAACGTTTATTAGGTTACTAAATTAGTTGGAGATTATTTCAATAATCGATAAGCAGCAATTAATCGATTAACTTGTTGCAGCCTTTGAGTATCAATGTTTGAATGGATTCCTACATGTTTTGAGTAATCCTGCAAAATCAAGTAACTACTTGTTAGCCGCACCCTCCCATGTCATGTAAGTAGCAGTGATTTTTTTTAAAGACTCAGAGAGACACATTTTGGGTCTAAAATTTCACGTAGGTACTTGTCATTTGTCTCTGAGCGGACCAAAGCTTATCAGTTCTGCAAAATTCAGGAAGTCAGAGAACCATCTTTATTATTGCCTGGCAGTTTACAAAGAACAATCAATTATGCTCTAAAATGATCAATACCAAACACATACATATAAAAAAACAACAACTTAATAATGTATACCTCTAAGCTGCATCATCAACCTGTGTCAACCTTATATTGGAAATCACTGGTCAGCTAATAGTATAAAGCTTAACCCATCCTAACCTATTTCCTCCCATGTTTTGATGTTGACCCAGTGACCTTTGCACTTTTCCCCTTCCCCCCTTTCTCCGCCTCGCAGCTTTTGCCCATAGACATGCAGCAATAATGAGAGCTGAAGAGGAAAAACAAGGAGCGTTCACTCTCACTGCAATAAGTCTTCAATGTGAATCCATCCTGCATATAAGCACACAACAAGTATAGTGAATCACACCATATATGATTTATGCTTTATCGTCATCACATCGAAAACAACAATAAACTGCTCTGAATGCTCAGCAGAAAAAAGGGTTATTTTCGCTGACAAAGTTAACATTTCTGACCTTAATGTGGTTTTGCTTCCAGTCAATAGAAAACGTGTACAGTAATTATGTAGTACATGCCAGTGCCAGTGGCCAAACATGTCCTATAATCTGGGGTGTAGCTGAACATTGTAGACTCTGGTGGGCCCATAGTAATTCAAGCCTTACTGAGGAAATTAATATAATTTTTTTTTCATGCCAGTCTTTGTATTTTCATCCCTGACACGGGCATGTGATGTTGGTGTGACCTGTCTCCAGTCTGACTTCTTCAAAACAGTAGATGGGAATGTTTCTGTATTTCAATTGCTTCCGCTTCCTGCATCTAGTGGTATGATGATAGCAGTGTGAATAAAAAGCAAGACATGTCACAGCAGCATCGCGTGAGACCAACACTTGTCTGATAAAATAACAACAACATGTCTTAAAATAAATTATTAGAATACGAAACAAATACATAAAACAACTGGAGTTTTTACCTTCCACGTGTTTCCTTTCTCTTACAGCTTCCATAGTTAAAGTCAACCTTGTTTCACCTTAAAGACCAATGCCTGCCCTTCATTCAGTTACTTAAATACTGTATACTTGGATGAGAGTTCACAAAGCTAACAGTGCTGCTCAGATGGTATGTGAGCGAACAACTCGAGCCAAGGTGCAGAATGTGCTCCCAGTGCAGCTTATACTGCGAGACAAACTATGGACATACATCTACATACATCTCTAGTATAAAGAGGTTTTTCCAGCTTCAAAAATATGCCACAATTCAACTGTTACAATTAAATATTAATAACTCGCCAGATGTACACTTAAGCATCATTGCCATAGGGCTAAGAGAGCTGTTTTTTTTTTTTTTTTTGAACAAAAGTGTTTATTCATAATTAAAGCTTTACAGGTTTCTAGTGTCAACTTGAAATTATACATGACACAAAGCTTCAATATATTTCTTTCTCATAAAGAAAACAATAAAATTAAAACAACATGTAACATTGACATTCGGCAAACAAGTTGCTGTTCTAGTTGTGAACAGTCAGACCTTCAATATTACACGCCATACAACTTAAAATGTTCTTACATCACCCTAAATGTTTTTAATTATCTCACCCACCTCTATGTCAATCCCAAATATATTATTAGTGGATTCCATACATTTCTAAACCGTTCCTCTGTCAAATTTAACCGTGCCGTTATTTTCTCCATTGTGTATACTTTGATTAGTCTCTCTTTCCATTGTTTGACAGTAGGGGGCAGGGGGTTCAGCCACAATACCGTTATCATTTTCTTTGCCACCAGAACCATAATCCTAAATAGGTACAACTTTTGATTACTCACATTGGGGAGCTCTCCGAAAACCAAAGCCAGTGGGTCTAGCCCAACATAGAGATGTAAAATTTTAGAAATTTCATTTTTGATTCCCACCCAAAAAGTTTTCAATTTGGGACAGTCCCAAAAAACATGTGTGTGATCTCCTATTTGGCCGCATTGTCTCCAGCAAAAATTTGTCTTATTTTTATCAAATTTAGAAATAATAAATGGGGTATTAAAATATCTCTGATTTATTTTCCATGCAAACTCTCTCCATGTTGGACTATTGGTTGTTTTATGCCCATTTTCACATATGTTTTCCCAAATATGATCTTCAATAACAACATTCATTTCAAGCTCCCATTTTTCCTTCACCCCCGGAGAGCCCCCCATCACAGTTGCTTGTAGACATTTATACAACTGGACACGACCTTTTCACTTTTCCTTGTCCCACAGGATTTGATAAAAAAACATTCTAAATCTGTCGGTTGTTTACTGAGAGCTGACCAATCTTTATGTGACATCAAGTAACTTCTCAATTGTAAGAATCTGTAAAAATCTGTAGAAATCAAATTAAATTTTTCTTGCAGTTGGCTAAACGATAACAAAGTCTCTCCTTCAAATAAATTATTGATAAATGTAAGCCCTTTGTTATCCCATTCCTTAAATCTAGAATCTAGTTTTCCTGGTAAAAAATCAATCATGTCTGTAATCTTCATTGCCCTTGATATTGTTTGAGGAACATAACCGTTTTTACGCATTGCATTCAAAACTTTTTTTGTGCATTTCATCCAAACATTTGTGATCTTATTCTTATCTGTGTTCTCATTAGCACAGAACAGGAAGGCCTGTAGTGATCTCCCTGGGCATGAACTCTGCTCCAAACTAATCCATGTTGTCTCCCTGTTTTGTTTCAGCCACTCCACGCTGCACGTAATTGTGCTGCCCAGTAGTAATGTTTTAAATTGGGTAAATTGAGACCTCCCTTTGTTTTACTACTGGTCAGCTGTGTGAATTTAATTCTGGGTTTCTTTTGTTGCCAAATAAAATTGGAAATCATTTTTTTGCATTTTTTTTAAAGTTAGTTGCAGAAATCCATATTGGGAGAGACAAAAACAAATACAGTAGTCTGGGGAGAACATTCATTTTAACAGTTTCAATTCTCCGAAAAGTGAGAGTGGTAATATTTCCCACCTTTCCAAGTCCTTCCTGATCTGCTCCAATAATTTTTCAAAATTTGCTTTATATAGTTGGGAGGGATCTGGTGTAATTGTAATACCTAAATAACGAAACCCTTGCGAAGACCAATTAAATTTGACTTTGTTGGTCAACTCCGGGGGCCAGCTACCTTTCAACATCATAGCTTCCGATTTGGATTCATTTATTTTATACCCTGAAACATCACCAAAAGCTCTCAAACAATTTTGTAACTCCGGTATGGACACCCTCGGGTTGCCAATATATAATATAACATCATCTGCGTATAATGACAGTTTGTGAGTTTTAATTTTATCCGAAATTCCTAAAATCAACTGATTAGATCTAATTAGTTCGGCCAACGGTTCAATACTAATTACGAATAAAATCGGCGATAACCACAACCTTGCCGAGTCCTCTCTTTAAGAAAAAACGATCTGAAATATATCCATTCACACGAACTCTAGAAGTGGGATTTGTATATAACACCTCAAACCAATCATTGAACTTTTGATCAAATCCCATCTTTTCCAGTACATGTTTCAGAAATAGCCAGTCCACCCGATCAAACGCTTTCTCAGCGTCTAAGCTGAGAAGCATTGATGGGTGGGGCTGTTCGCGGGCAATAGACATTATATTAAGAGTACGCCGAATATTATTTATCCCTAGCCTTCCAGGCATAAAACCAGCTTGATCTGGACTGATAATTTTACAAATAATTTTTTGGAGCCTCCTGGCCAATATTGCACTCAAAATTTTAACATCATTACACAGTAAACTTATTGGCCTATAGGAGGCACATTGCGTGGGGTCTTTCCCTTCCTTATGTATGACGGAAATTATTGCTTCGGCCCATGTTTTAGGTGGATCTTTGGAGCTTAGGGCGTAATTAAACACTCTTTGTAAGATGGGAGTGAGTTCTTTTTCAAAACATTTATAAAATTCCCCGAAAAGCCGTCAGGGCCAGGCGACTTGTTATTTTTAAGTTTTTTTATGATAAGTTGTATTTCTTCTTTAGTAATAGTTTCAACTAATAATTTCGAGTCCTGTTCGTCTAATTTGGCTAAATTAATCTGACTAAGAAACTGTCGGATTTTTTCAGATTTTCCAGGGGGACTCTCAGAATTATATAATTGTTCATAAAACTTTGAAAATGTATTGGCAACTGCTCTAGGGTGTGACACCACATTTTTAGAGTGGGGGCACGTCACTTTTTGTACTATCCGACTTGCTTGTGTTTTTTTCAGTTGGAAGGCGAGCAACCGACTGGCTTTATTCCCTTGTTCATAATACTTTTGGTTGGTAAAACGTAATGCCCCCTCCGCTTTATATGTCAATATATCATCTAATTTACGTCTACAACTATTTAACTCATTTAAAACATTGTCATCATTTGTCTTTTTATGGTGGTCTCTAACTGCTTAATCTGTTCCTCTAGGATTTTTGGGTTTTCTCGCGTTCTTTTTTAATTGGAAGAAATAGAAATAATTTTGCCCCTCAGTACTGCCTTCGCAGTATCCCATAAGATAGAGGGTGACACACTCCCATCATCATTATTGTCCATATAAATCTTTATTTCTTCTTTAATTAACTGGACTATCTCAGGGTTATTTAAAATTGAAACATTTAATCTCCATAGTTTTGTTGGCTTATCTTGGTCTAGATTCATAAGCATAACAACTGGCCCATGATCCGAAAGAGTTTGAGGTTCAATATGACAATATTCCACTTTATGCGCATCCCGTTTGGAATACAAAAGAGATCTATTCTAGAGTGACTTTTATGGACTTTCGAGAAATGAGTATAATCTCTATCTTTTGGATTTTTACACGCCATATATCAACAAGACCTAGCTCTTCCATCATATTACACAATGCTTTAGATTTAGAAGATTGATACCTTTGTTCGAAAGGATATTTATCTAAGTTACTATTCACCACACAGTTGAAATCCCCTCCTGTTATAATTATACCTTTAGAATTTTCAGCTAAAAGTTGTGCTACATCTTTAAAGAACTTGGAAAGTCCTCATTAGGAGCGTATAAATTCATGATAGTTATCTCAATATCTCCGATAGCTCCTATAACCATTACCCACCGACCATTTTTATCTTGAAGAACTTTCTCTGGTACAAAGCACAGCGATTTATGACATAATATAGCAACTCCTCTTTTTCTTGAGTTTTCGTATGAAGCACTGAAAACTTGTCCTACCCAGTCCTTCTTAATTTGTCATGTTCTTTAACATCTAGATGGGTTTCTTGTAGCAATCCAATTAAGCAATTAAGCTTTTTCAGCTGTGTCAATATTTTTTTCCTCTTAATAGGGTGGTTTAGACCATTTACATTATAACTAACAATTTCAAGGTAGTCATATCTGCAATAATGAAAAAAAAAAATGCATCTCTTCACACATCGTATCCATTCTGAGTACAATAAATACCAATTGTTTGCCGAAAAACAGAAAACAGAACACTTGTGAACAATCAAACCTTTTTGAACTTCCAATTAACAGAGAGTTGCTTTCAAAAAAACAAGAAAAGAAGAAAAAAGAAACGAGAGAAAAATATATGTAAGAATAAATTTTTAAATGAAAAGTTTTTAGCAACCCACCCCCGGTGGAAAATGGGCAGGGAGACAGAGTTCCCTGGAATAGGTACACCATCGGTGCAAGCAGCAGTCCACGGTCTGGTAAGTCTCTGCTGCAAATATGCCTGATAGCACAAAAGTAAAATAAAAAAANATTTTCCATGCAAACTCTCTCCATGTTGGACTATTGGTTGTTTTATGCCCATTTTCACATATGTTTTCCCAAATATGATCTTCAATAACAACATTCATTTCAAGCTCCCATTTTTCCTTCACCCCCGGAGAGCCCCCCATCACAGTTGCTTGTAGACATTTATACAAACTGGACACGACCTTTTCACTTTTCCCTGTCCCACAGGATTTGATAAAAAAACATTCTAAATCTGTCGGTTGTTTACTGAGAGCTGACCATCTTTATGTGACATCAAGTAACTTCTCAATTGTAAGAATCTGTAAAAATCAGTAGAAATCAAATTAAATTTTTCTTGCAGTTGGCTAAACGATAACAAAGTCTCTCCTCCAAATAAATTATTAATAAATGTAAGCCCTTTGTTATCCCATTCCTTAAATCTAGAATCTAGTTTTCCTGGTAAAAAATCAATCATGTCTGTAATCTTCATTGCCCTTGATATTGTTTGAGGAACATAACCGTTTTTACGCATTGCATTCAAAACTTTTTTTGTGCATTTCATCCAAACATTTGTGATCTTATTCTTATCTGTGTTCTCATTAGCACAGAACAGGAAGGCCTGTAGTGATCTCCCTGGGCATGAACTCTGCTCCAAACTAATCCATGTTGTCTCCCTGTTTTGTTTCAGCCACTCCACCGCTGCACGTAATTGTGCTGCCCAGTAGTAATGTTTTAAATTGGGTAAATTGAGACCTCCCTTTGTTTTACTACTGGTCAGCTGTGTGAATTTAATTCTGGGTTTCTTTTGTTGCCAAATAAAATTGGAAATCATTTTTTGCATTTTTTTAAAGTTAGTTGCAGAAATCCATATTGGGAGAGACAAAAACAAATACAGTAGTCTGGGGAGAACATTCATTTTAACAGTTTCAATTCTCCCGAAAGTGAGAGTGGTAATATTTCCCACCTTTCCAAGTCCTTCCTGATCTGCTCCAATAATTTTTCAAAATTTGCTTTATATAGTTGGGAGGGATCTGGTGTAATTGTAATACCTAAATAACGAAACCCTTGCGAAGACCAATTAAATTTGACTTTGTTGGTCAACTCCGGGGCCAGCTACCTTTCAACATCATAGCTTCCGATTTGGATTCATTATTTTATACCCTGAAACATCACCAAAAGCTCTCAACAATTTTGTAACTCCGGTATGGACACCTCGGGTTGCCAATATATAATATAACATCATCTGCGTATAATGACAGTTTGTGAGTTTAATTTATCCGAAATTCCTAAATCAACTGATTAGATCTAATTAGTTCGGCCAACGGTTCAATACTAATTACGAATAAAATCGGCGATAACCCACAACCTTGCCGAGTCCCTCTTTAAGAAAAAACGATCTGAAATATATCCATTCACACGAACTCTAGAAGTGGGATTTGTATATAACACCTCAAACCAATCATTGAACTTTGATCAAATCCCATCTTTTCCAGTACATGTTTCAGAAATAGCCAGTCCACCCGATCAAACGCTTTCTCAGCGTCTAAGCTGAGAAGCATTGATGGGTGGGGCTGTTCGCGGGCAATAGACATTATATTAAGAGTACGCCGAATATTATTTATCCCTAGCCTTCCAGGCATAAAACCAGCTTGATCTGGACTGATAATTTTACAAATAATTTTTGGAGCTCCTGGCCAATATTGCACTCAAATTTTAACATCATTACCAGTAAACTTATTGGCCTATAGGAGGCACATTGCGTGGGGTCTTTCCCTTCCTTATGTATGACGGAAATTATTGCTTCGGCCCATGTTTTAGGTGGATCTTTGGAGCTTAGGGCGTAATTAAACACTCTTTGTAAGATGGGAGTGAGTTCTTTTTCAAAACATTTATAAAATTCCCCGAAAAGCCGTCAGGGCCAGGCGACTTGTTATTTTTAAGTTTTTTATGATAAGTTGTATTTCTTCTTTAGTAATAGTTTCAACTAATAATTTCGAGTCCTGTTCGTCTAATTTGGCTAAATTAATCTGACTAAGAAACTGTCGGATTTTTTCAGATTTTCCAGGGGACTCTCAGAATTATATAATTGTTCATAAACTTTGAAAATGTATTGGCAACTGCTCTAGGGTGTGACACCACATTTTTAGAGTGGGGGCACGTCACTTTTTGTACTATCCGACTTGCTTGTGTTTTTTTCAGTTGGAAGGCGAGCAACCGACTGGCTTTATTCCCTTGTTCATAATACTTTTGGTTGGTAAAACGTAATGCCCCTCCGCTTTATATGTCAATATATCATCTAATTTACGTCTACAACTATTTAACTCATTTAAAACATTGTCATCATTTGTCTTTTTATGGGTGGTCTCTAACTGCTTAATCTGTTCCTCTAGGATTTTTTGGGTTTTCTCGCGTTCTTTTTTTAATTGGGAAGAAATAGAATAATTTTGCCCCTCAGTACTGCCTTCGCAGTATCCATAAGATAGAGGGTGACACACTCCATCATCATTATTGTCCATATAAATCTTTATTTCTTCTTTAATTAACTGGACTATCTCAGGGTTATTTAAAATTGAAACATTTAATCTCCATAGTTTTGTTGGCTTATCTTGGTCTAGATTCATAAGCATAACAACTGGCCATGATCCGAAAGAGTTTGAGGTTCAATATGACAATATTCCACTTTATGCGCATCCCGTTTTGGAATACAAAAGAGATCTATTCTAGAGTGACTTTTATGGACTTTCGAGAAATGAGTATAATCTCTATCTTTTGGATTTTTTACACGCCATATATCAACAAGACCTAGCTCTTCCATCATATTACACAATGCTTTAGATTTAGAAGATTGATACCTTTGTTCGAAAGGATATTTATCTAAGTTACTATTCACCACACAGTTGAAATCCCTCCTGTTATAATTATACCTTTAGAATTTTCAGCTAAAAGTTGTGCTACATCTTTAAAGAAACTTGGAAAGTCCTCATTAGGAGCGTATAAATTCATGATAGTTATCTCAATATCTCCGATAGCTCCTATAACCATTACCCACCGACCATTTTTATCTTGAAGAACTTTCTCTGGTACAAAGCACAGCGATTTATGACATAATATAGCAACTCCTCTTTTTCTTGAGTTTTCGTATGAAGCACTGAAAACTTGTCCTACCCAGTCCCTTCTTAATTTGTCATGTTCTTTAACATCTAGATGGGTTTCTTGTAGCAATCCAATTAAGCAATTAAGCTTTTTCAGCTGTGTCAATATTTTTTTCCTCTTAATAGGGTGGTTTAGACCATTACATTATAACTAACCAATTTCAAGGTAGTCATATCTGCAATAATGAAAAGAAAAAATGCATCTCTTCACACATCGTATCCATTCTGAGTACAATAAATACCAATTGTTTGCCGAAAACAGAAAACAGAACACTTGTGAACAATCAACCTTTTGAACTTCCAATTAAACAGAGAGTTGCTTTCAAAAAACAAGAAAAGAAGAAAAAAGAAACGAGAGAAAAATATATGTAAGAATAAATTTTTAAATGAAAAGTTTTTAGCAACCCACCCCCGGTGGAAATGGGCAGGGAGACAGAGTTCCCTGGAATAGGTACACCATCGTGCAAGCAGCAGTCCACGGTCTGGTAAGTCTCTGCTGCAAATATGCCTGATAGCACAAAAGTAAAATAAAAAAACAAACTTAAGTTGTGTTTACCCGATTTATCTTAAAAAACAACAAAAAAAATCTGTAATTGCCTGTTAACTCTGACATCAATATTAATACCACCAACCTTTAAACTAAAGTCATATGAAATCTTCTTTTGTTACTCAAACTGCTCTTCGTTTTGGGTCGCCCCGTTCAGAATGACTCGAATTTCCTTTGGCGTTAGAGCCAGCTCGTCCCTCCTTTGTTTACCTTGGATCCGCCACCTCTCGTGAAACTCTCTCTCCAGAATGTCTCGATCGTCGACACTCACGTTTACTCCCAGGGCCTTCAGAGTTGGTTGGGCTTCCCACAGAGAAGGAAAAGTTTTGGTGCCGTTGTCCAAAAACAACTTAAGCTGCGCTGGGTATGGTGACTGTGCCTTGATGTCACGCTCCTTAAGTCTTTTAATCACTTCGCGCACTTGCTTCCTCTTTCTTTGCACCTCTGGGGAATAATCCTGGTCGAAATAAACGTTTTTCCCCTGGAATTGCACATTTCGCTGTCTCCATGCTTGTTGGAGCACAACTTGTTTCACGCTGAATCCAGAAAGCGAATTATTATGGATCTCGGTGGTGCCGTTCCCTTTGGTTTGGGAATCGTAGCTCTATGTGCTCTCTCAAGACGGATGTTCAGGTCATCTTGCAGTTTTAGGTTCGCTTTGAAAAACTCCGTAATGAACTGGACCATGTCCGCACCTTCCGCTTCTTCAGGGATGCCGTATACTCTGATGTTATTTCTCCGGAGCCTGTTTTCTAGGTCCTCTTGTCTCGCCGTTAGCTTAGCATCTTTGCTCAGTAGGTAGGCTAGCGCTCGCTCCTGCCGAATGCTTCTGTCTTCTGTGTTACTCACTCTGTTTTCGGCGGACGCAAGTCTTTCCTCTAGGTGGTCCATTCTCTTGGAGATTTCGTCTAGCGATGACTCCATTCTTGTTTGAGACTCTTTTATGTCCTTTTGAGCCAACCCAGACTCTTGTCGAAACTTTCGGAGTTCTGTTAGCATGGGCGATTCACCTGTATTCTCGCTGTTAGCTAGGCTAGCATCCAGCGTTAGCTGCTTTTGACCAGACTTCGTATCGTCATTTTTGCCGGCTTTTGAGTCTTTCTTCGATCCCTTTGGCTTCCACTCATTGTTGTGATCGTGCTAAATCAAGCGTTCGTATTGTCAGTGGAATTTATTTTGATTAATAGGCAATAAAGTTTAAAATCGGGCAGAGCACGCCACTCAAGCGTCTAGCTCAGGCATGGCCGGAAACGGAAGTCTTCGAGAGCTGTTTTTTAATCAGAAACTGTCTAAGCTATGCATACACTGGTGACATAAATGATGGAAGTGAAAATCTGATGAGATAAATGTTGTGTAGTCTAAATACATGAGAGCTGGCGGAGTATCACTGTCACAGAGCATAGTGGTGGTTGCTATGGCGACAGCCCAAAGTTCAGGCGACAGCAAACACATGTCACCATCGAATGAAAGACACTGACGACTAGACACATGGGTTGGAGCTAATATCTGTGCCAATGCATTGTATATGGAATGTATTTGTAAAAAAGATTAGCTTGCATCTTTGATTAGCATAGGAAAGGTTTAGAATAAAAAATCACAAACTCACACAAGCAAAAACGAAGATTAGGCTACACTAAAACAGATCTTATTCCTCCAGCAGAAAAACTAAATCTTGTGTTAAATGTATAGAAGGTTGCAGTTGTAAATGACGGATCTATTAAGTGGTGAGACGTGGCTCTTGACATATTATCTCTATTGTACTATGCAGCCTTTTTTGTCCAAATTGTCCTAAAAGACCACAGGCTCAAAATATAATTAGGCCTAAACATGATATATAAAAGTCATCTGTAGGTGAATCCATATTATTACAATGACATAGTTGACTGACAAATTGAGTTTTAGTCAAATTAACAGTTGTTGGGACTTTGGTCAACCAAGACATTATTTTTTGACTACAGCCCTGGTGACATTGATTCTAAATCAAAATGCACTATTAAAGTTTAATTCAATTATGTATGTTCAAAGTATGTTTAATTTAATTTCAATCCTGTAAGTATTGAAAACTGTTCAGTTCAGTTGTGAAATTGTTATAAAATGCCTGTACCTTTGAATCAATGTCCATAAATGCACGTTTACGTCACAAAGCACTCATAAAAGAATCAATAGAGCATTGCGACATTTGGGCCATGTAAAAGCAGACAATACTATTTGTACTGCATCCCTTCACACAACAGGGGTGGTCTCTCATAATTCTTATTCTCATAGTATTGTGATAAACCTTTAGAAGTAACTCTATGTCTTTACCAATCGGTGGTTTTTTGCATAGTCATTAGGCAGCAAGCAACATTAATACCTAAGAAACTGTTAAATAAAGATTTTTAATATGTATAAATCTATGTGAAACACTGAACAATGCCGACATTCACATTATATATTAGACAAACAACTAAGCCTACAGACTAAAGACACAGGGTGTGGTGAATAGATGCCGCTGTTCAGTCTCCTTTATCGGCCATAACACACTTCCTATCTGAGTTAAAGAGAAGCACGTTGTTACATTAAACTTGACCACACGCTGATTTCCAGTGCACTGTCATTACCTTCCCTCTGTTGCCTCCTAAAGTCTGTGTGTGGTGCAGGGCCAATGATAAAAGCCAGGCCACAGGTAATTACTGAGGTCATAGACGGCGCTGCTGCTGGGTGGGCTGTGGCTCTGCTCTAAACATAACCTGATTTTCAACTTCCTCATCTTTCTCTTTCTATTTTCAGTGTCCCGTGAGGTTATTATGGGGAATATGCAAGACAGGAAATGCAATTAACAAATTGAAGGAACAGGCAGATTTCTACTTGCTGCTGATAGTGACTGAGCTATGCATGTTAGTATTAATCTTACAGCATTCTCACAAAATTCTCCTCCAAAATGCATTCACGCTGATGAGGAGCTGTAATGTAGTTGTTGACAAAACTGAAAATCCGTTTCAGCTGCTGTACATCACACTGAATATGCAATTTGAACAGTTATAATTGCCAATTATTTCTAAACTATTCTAACATAAACAGGTTCTGAAATAGTTAGTAAACATAAAGTTTCATCTCAATTTTCTCTAAAAAGTTGATTTTCTTAATCAAGCTAAAACATAAAATGTAACATAAACTGCAATCTGCAAACCCAATCACAGTCTAAATGTGTATTTCCTTTGGCCAATAGTGTGGCATAGTTAAAAACTCTCCACTGATTGAATGGGAAATGTCACTTTTTTGATTATTTTAAGGCAGCTGACAAATTAATAAGCAATTATGCCAATCAAAACAAGACCTATAATTACCTCAGAGATGGTTTCTTGTGTTGATGTTGAAGCAAGTTGAGCAAGTTGTTGAAATACTTAATTATTTCTATATCTGCTAACTGTCAGATCAATCTCCTGAAGTCTGTGTTTGCTCTTGTTGAGCAGAGGGGGAGAGAGACATTGTTCATGTTTAGGGCTGTGCGATACTGACAAAAATGCATATCTTGCTATGTTTTGGGCATATCTTGATGATTTTTAATTGACGTCAATAGGCAACTTTTTGCTAGACAAATGTGAAATCAATCACAAATGGCAAAATATGGCTTTTTAAAAAGTGTTTTTTTATGAGCAATTTACTCAATGCTTAATTTTGAATACCTTGAAAACAACTTTCACAATATCATCTAAAGTTCAATATACTGTAATGCACCCCTTTATTCATGTTATAATGAATGGACTGCTCCACAGTTTCTTTTAGAGGTGATACTTCATCTATAAACGTTCCAGAAATCTCTTGATGAAAGTTAAAATAAAAATCTAACCAACCACTTGGCAAGTCCAATGGCTGAACAATAAAATGGTATATCGTATATTGAGATATTTGTCTGCTCAAGATGTTAAATTGGCCATACTTGTAAAAAGCTCTGTAAAAAGAGCTAATAAAACAAAAGAAAACACATCCATGATAATGACAGAATGAAAACTGAAAACTGTACTGAAATAATCAACTTGTGTAATGCAGAGAATTTGTGATTTAAAGGTGGGGTAGTTAACATTTTTAGTTGTAAATTAGTAAACTTCGTGCTTTCCAGTAAAAAGTGTATAGTGAATACAGCACTTTGTGAAAAAATGAGACCTCTGAGTACTGTCTGAACTGAATAACAAAGAATTATAGTTCTATTCAGGAGCTGAATGCAGTGCTCTGATTGGCTGAGCTTGGGTGGTCCTTTCCAGTTTCACTTTGTTGTTTGTAAAAAGAAGTTTATGAGCCATAAGTGCAACCAAAATGAATACATGTCAATAATTATCATGTGTTGAAGGATTTATGCGAGGAAATTGACAGATTTAAAACCTAAATCGTGTTTGCAATGTGAAAATTAGCTACTCCACCTTTAATGTTTTATTGGTCATTGCCAAAATTCACTTCTTCACTGTAGATTTTGAATTCTAATTTCTAATCAGCAGGTTATAGGCTTAGAAAAGTGATATTAAGTTCAAAGATGTAATTGTAAATCTATCAAGATATATAGCGTAACAAGATACGAAAAAAAAAAATCCTATAAATATACATTTTTGTCCATATCACCCAGCCCTAAAGACCAAAAAGTAATCAGTAAATAGTCCAGTTTGCATTTGACAGTCAAAAATATTGTTGCAAACCGATTTTTAAAACAACATCTACTACAAAAGCTTGCAGAATGATTGAAACTTGTGTGATCTGAATGAATTGACAGTGCAGGTGTAATTTAATCAGTTAACAACAGCAGCACACATCCTTTCCAAATATATCCCTCATACCAGATTAACCTCACCAAACCCAAATCCTGCCTTCTGCTAGCCGAGGTGCAGCGGTGAGTTCTAATCTCTACATCAGGCTGTTCATACCGACATGCCAACTGCAACGGCTGCCAAGCAAGACCAAAAATTGCAACCATATTTGATCTTTTTTTCCACTGATGGTACCCAAACCAACATTCTGAATACAAATGAGTTTTAAAGTGTGAATGAAATGTTGAGCTGTACAGCGGGTTGTATCAGATCTGTGCTGCTGGATGCCTTTGACAGACAGAACAAAAGAGCGCGGCCTATTGACGACGAGCACAATCCTTGTTTACACACCGGCTGTTGACTGCGTCGCCGTGACAACACAGATGTCTGTTCTGTTCTGATATCTGCAGGAGGGAGATCTAACTGGATGACAATTAACCACAAAGATATAAGTGTATTAAAAAGCTGCATTATAGTGAGTGGTCATAGTGCCAGGGCATTCGCAATCCTCATGTATCATGCAGATTGTAACCAGTCTGTGAGCTGAGTGTGCAGAGGGGGCAAAGGATATCGGTTTACAAGTTTAGCTAAAGTGGCTGTTTTTAATATGAAAAAAAAAAAAAAACTTCTGTAAGTCAGTCACATGAGTTGAGTTGGTTTCCAGTTAGTCAAGAAAGTAAAAGCATTTTGACAATAATCAGCACCTCTTTTCAGTTGTACTATAAAAACATGCACTGCCATGTTCTCTGTTATATGTGATGATCCAAAACAAGATCCAAATCAGTTTTTTCAAATATTGGCCGTTTTATCAGTTTTTCCCAAACTGATACAGAATGCTGAACACAGGCCAACGTCATCCAAACTAAGTGATTGCTTCCCTGCAGATAAATGAAGCTATACAATGTTATTTGATAATATCTCTGTCATTGTCTGCTGTTTTCATAAGTAACGTAACATGTGAAGGAAGACATTTGGTGGATTAGATACTGAAAAGAGGCACAACCTTAAAGGTGGGGAAGCTATTTTTACACTGCTAACAATTTAAGTTTTAATTCTGACAACTTCCTCTCATAAATCCTTTCCATACATAGTTAATATCAACAACATGTTAATTTTAATGCAATTATGGTTTAAAACCTTCTTTTTACAAAAAAGAAAGTCAAACTGGAGAGGACCACCCAAGCTCAGCCAATCAGAGCGCTACTTTTGGCTCCTGATTAGAACTAAATATCTTTATTTTTCAGTTCAGGCAGTACTCAGAGGTCTCATTTTGTCACTATGTCCTGCATTTATCATATACTTTTCATTGGAAAGCACAAAGTTTATTTGCTTACACCAAAAAATCAGCTACCCAACATTAAGTGCACTTGTTAATGCAAAGCACTAAATTTAAGAAAACAAACCCTTTGTAAACTCAACAAAATCAAAATGAGGCTCTGACTTTTGCTGAATGTGCTTGAGAAGTTTGTACCAGTGGACACTTGCTGGATTTTTCAATATGTGTGCTGCTTATACAAATACAAGAAACTGCCCCGGAGTTCTTCAAATCAAACCAAACAAGCTTAGATGCTAAGAGATCGATAGCATCAGTCTAACTGTGCATCTACTATTATATGTGCATGAGTGATAGCATAACACTATTCAAAGAACATAGCTGAATGACGCATATCAATGAGAGAGAGCCAAGCTTACAGAAATGTGAACAGTGATAGAACTGCAGGTGTCCTTGTAATAAAGGTTCACTGCACTGATTGTGGCAGAAAATATCTTTAAGTTTGTATAAGGTACTGGATAATTGATTAGTCTAGGATTATTGTTTGTTTGATTATTGATTAGTTGCCTAAAACTAAATTTGATCCAGATGAAGGGAGGATTTGAGAATCCTTGTGGAGTTACATTCATAAAAAACAAACAAAATTTACACATTTCTTGTTTTATTTTTTCTGTGTTTGCTGGTTATTTGAGTGATACAATATCTTTCCTTTCTCAGTTCCTGTACTGACCAGTTAACAATACTTTGATTACTCAATCACCATTTCAGTCATTGATTTGTTGCTAATAATCCTACATTATTTAGCATTTTCTTCATTAAACATGGCAATTATGATCTCAAAAGGTTTAATAGTTTCTTCTATTTATCAGACAAGAGGTAATATAATGTAATGTAAACCTTTACACAAGAAGAAACTGCTAAAATATTGTTCAAAACTAGAAAAATGATATTAATGGAACAGAAAAAGCTTTATCTAACAAATTGTACTACAAAACTTTCCCTGCAAATGTCACCTTCTACAAATGAGTTAAAGTTAGTAAAAATACAGATCCATTTTTATTACGGGATGGTCAACGTAAAATGAGGCGAATCATAAATCCAAGGCCATAAGTGCAGCAGATGTGAGAGTGGCTTCAGCACTAAAAGCCCATGAGCTGCAGGAGGACACACAGAGCATTAACTGTGGACACCAGTTCAAAGTGTCTCACCTCAGCTCCTCCATCAGCTTGCCAATGGGATTTCAGATTATCACAGCACAGCAATTTACAACCGGCTGGGATTAGACACTGTTTGCTTTTGTCTTTGTGCGAGCGCAGGTTTGTGCTGCTGTGGAAGATGTGTCAGATAATCTATGTAATCCCTTTGTATGTAAGAGTGCAGAAAGGTTAATGCCACATGTGCGAAGAGCTGCAAAGATCATTAGGTTGGGAAAAAAATTGTACAAATGAAGAAGAAATTGTATTTTGTATGAAAGCAGAACACATTGCAACTGCATTCTTGTTTATACAATCTGATGGCTGGTACGAATAGATTTTATTTTGACCTTTATCAAGTATTAGCAGATACTGAACTAACCCTAACCCTAGATACCATACTTAACTAACCATAAACCTAACCCTAAGGCTCTTATTGTGCAACTCATACAGTAACTTTGCTGCTTAGATTAAATTAATATTCAACATGTGCAGACAACAAAATACAAGTTATTAAATGCTCTTTTGTCTGAAATGTAAGTATCAATATGTTACTTTTCAGACACTTTTAATATACAGTATTATACATCAGTTTATCCATAAACATTAGAAACAGTGAAGTCCAGGATTTGGACACACAAACTGGGTCTTATAAAGCAGGCGTAGATGATCTAGATCTTCTAAATCTAGCTCACTTTACAGCAAGAAGTTCCCATGTTTAACACAAGTACTTCAACAAAAACAAGTCCCGGCCAATATGATAACCGTAAACCAACCAGTATGTTGGTATACCAGGAACATGCATGGTTTAGAATCTATTACAAATTCAAAAGACTGGGCAATTTTTTTTTTTTTTGCTTATTTTTGAAATAAAAAATAAATGTAAGAAAGTTGCAAAAAAAATGTGCTACAGTAAAAGTCAAGAATATGAACTTTGGATGGACACTGCAACAGCCATCACCTAAACAACTGTTAATGATGGTCGAATAATGCATGGATTGGCATACCTATGTAGCGTATCTGAATGGTCTACGAATTGATGTTTTTCAGCGTAAATGTAGGAAAAAATTAAAAATAAAAAAAAAAAAAAAAAAAGTTATTTTCAGTTCTAACACTGGTATCAGTCAACATACAGGATATTTGCAGATTATTCCACAAACAGCCTTAGAGAAATGAGATATGTCAATACTACCAGAAGCTCCATCTTCGCCATATTGATATCATGATATTTCAACAAAACAGTATGAACAGTTATTTTCCCATCCTGACCAAGCCCAGATCTAAAGATGAGCAGCTTTTTTTTTAAAAAGACAATAACTAAACCATGTCCTTATATATAATGAAATTACAATTAGTATTAGAGATGAAAAAACTGACCCAAACAAAAGTAATAATGACAAACAATTCTTAATTTCTTTAGATAATTGTCACAACACATTTTACACTACCCTTTGGCTACATCCCATCTAATAGAGATGAGTTTGGATTCCCGGCCATGCTGAGAATCTGTCCGGCGAGATGGAGGGACAGATGGACGTGCAGAGGATGAGAGCACATGGAGGACGCAGAAATGGAGGAGGGATGGAAGCAAGATGGAGGTGAAATGAAAGGAGAACATATATATATACCCACTTGAAGGCAAAAGACATGATGTCCAAATGAGAGGGACAACTAGCCAAGAGCGGCCGTCTACATTCATACGTGGAGCGCTCTGTAATCAGCAGCGTAAGGGCTAATTAGACATGAGGAGCTCCATGCAATAATCATATAGTCCATGTCCACTTCTGCGCGCACATGAAGAAGTGAGCCTGGTAAAAACAGCCTACACATTTAGCTTTGGGTGGGGGCCGGCCTACAACAAGAACCTCCGCCTATGAACATAAAAGACCACACTTTTTAAATGGATACTTGCTGTGTGTTCTCATAGCATCACGCCCAGAATATAAGTATGGGTGCAAGCGAAAACTCTCAACCAAGATAGAAAGTGGAGTTTTTTAAGAATAAACTTGCACGTCTTTGCAATTTAGTTACAATCTGATAGGGCCTACTGGTAAAACTGATTTATGTTTGTTCTGTTTATTGCAGCTCAATGCTCAAATACACTCAATGAGGCCCAGCATCTGTCAACTTTCTTACAATACATAACTTGCAATCTGGTTTCAAGAAAATCATAATATTGACAGACTCCTGGAGGTAAAAAAGCATACAACGTGATGAAGCTTTTGAAAAAAATCCAAAGACAAACGACCTCAGCCCATAAATAAAGTTATTCAAATAATCGATTAATTAGAACATTGTGTGATAATACAGTTTTGGGATTCTAACATTTGTGAAAATATGCTAAAATCCATATTTCATTCATAAAGAGATATATTTTTGTAAATTTGCTAAAATTCACCTGAAACTTGACTTGAAGCTGCAGTACAGAAGACCTCAACACATGAGCTTCAAAATTCACAAGACTATTAAAAACGACGCCCAAATTCGTTACAAAGAAACAAACTTGGCAGTAGGTTGGAAATAAATTATTTTACCAAACAGATGCAAATAAAGAAATGGGAAATAACAATTTGATGATTTCACCACAAAAGCAGATTGACACAACAGTGAGCTCACGATTTGATTATTATCATATTACCCAGCCCATACTTCAAAGTATTACTCAAGCTGAAGTAAAAAACAGAGGTTACTCTAGTAAAAGGAAAAGATAGGAAGACAGAGAGTAGGATAGGGTAACTACAGAACAAAAATAAAAACACGTGATCCATATTTAGTAAGCCTATTTTACATGTTATGGTCACATTAAAGTCCATCTTAGCCAAAATCTCCCTATTTAATCCGATGCCAATATCTAGTTTCAAATGCATCTCTACATGTATTCACTGCCAGGAGAGGCTGATATGAGACAGATGTGTAGTCGACCAGATGTGGCCTTAAGTCTTCTGTCCCAGGATCAGGGTGGCAATCCTCTGAAATAGCTAATCCCACAGGCTTTCACTCATATCTGATTTGCGAGCTTCGGACGCAACAGACGCCATGTCCACCGGCCGCCCACCCGACAGGTCTGCCAGCCAGCGGAGAGGCGTCTGCAGAGAGGCAGCAACTTCAGAATCTGGCACTGTTTTTGTGTTTTTTAGCTCACCATAAGCTCTAGTGGGAATCATGTGCTGAGAATTCCACCTGCCTTCAACAAACTGTGGCTCAGAGCTCAGTGAGAGAGAGAAGGAAGAAAATAAATGAATCTTTACTAAGCACAACAAAAGAAATATACCACAACTAATATGAATTAAGTATGGTAGTGGGATGGTTTGAAATTACAGTGTATCTTTCTTAATTCTGATTGGAAAAATGCATCTTGAAATAATCTAGTGCTATAGGTGAGTCGTGATGTGAGGACAGTGAGAAGCTATAGGTCTGTTGCTACAAGTTACAACCGTAGACGTATATATGATCCCATGAGAAAGATACTGGAAGGGAGCCATATGTGCACTGGAGATTCAAGATGGTGTCTGACTTTCTCTCTTTGGCTCATCACTATTCACACAAACATTTTTCGCCACTAGTGCAGCTTTAGACAAACCTGAAACCAGCTTAGCACCGTATGCTCGGCCAATCGGATCTCATCCTAAAGAGTCATACGGTGACTGACTTTCTTACGTCTGAAAATATAACATCTTTAATAATCAGAGGAAGGCGGTGTGTAGTTCTTCTGTTCAAAGCTGCAAGTATTTTCAAATCTGTAAATGATAAAGGTAAAAGTGTGTCCTTGATGCATTGTAATGCCAAAGCTGTTTCATGTTCTGTTATCTGGTAGCAGGGAGAGCTGTGCCCTTTCTCTTGAGATTCATATTCAATATGTCCTAACAAGCTTTTACATTATTCCATCAGTGACACAGGGGCAACTTGATTGTATTATAATAATACATAAATGTAGGTAAATGTATGTGCTTGCGCCTGGTGCATTGCTAAAAGCTGACTAAAAACAGAAGAGGTCACACACCTGTCAGATAATGCTCTATGTATGTGTAAATAACATTTACAGTAAGCACTCATCTTCGATCAAAATCTTATTACAATGGCTGTTTTTTTTTAGCAAATCAAAAACATCAGGATTGCACAAAAAGTGGTTTTAATGAGAAATGTGTAGAAAGGTCAAAGACAGAAAACAATTCAGACATTCTGAAAAGTTTGGACAAGGTGGAAGTCAGTCAGGAAAGTCATGTACAAACAGCACAAACTGAAGACGTCTGAGATCTTCCAACGTCAGCAGCATCTGATACAAAGTATGGCCTCCCTCCAGCCTCAGTCCTGGGCACAAAGTTGTGTCAGGGACACTGCCACGTATTCTAAAGAAGAGTGCACATACTGAGCTTTCACTGAATATAGTAACAGCAAGTAAAGTGACAAGTCTATCCATCTTCTAACGGAAAGGCAACATTAGAATTGTGTCCCAAGCTACAAGTGACAATTTAAAGAAAACCTAATTCTCAAAATGAACTTGTTAAACCTTTCTAACTCATTCCTTGCTCTCATCCTTTGGCACACTATAGATTTCTTATGCAAATATACTGTATTTGTCCTGTATATAAGCATTATCTTAACAGCTAAAACAGGTTCTTAGATTAAAAAAAAAAAAAAAAAAAGTGAAGCAGGGACCACTTTCAAGCCAATCGGTTTTCATCTCCTAGGTCATAAGTTGAAAGATTATTATATTTAATAATAAGATGAACACAGCTCTGCTTTTACAATGAAGTGCTTTTTGTAGTAGCATGAAAATCAGTCATCAAGTTCTTTAAAGAATAATGTTTTAAGTCAAGTCTGGTAAAAATGTAAGTTTATATAAAGTCTGGCATGCTAAATTGTTATTTAGGCTTAGTGTATTTATCGAGCTGTACTGACAAATCCAGTGAGGCTCAAACTCCCTCAAAGTTTGGAAACACAATGCTTCAGAGCCAGTCAGCTGTGTCAACTGTCACACAGAGAAAAGCCTACAGTGATAAATGTCCCCCACACAAAGAAGTTGTAACCAGCACGGTATTGTGCCAGACCTCCCCTCACATGTCCACGTCACCCTCTGTGAGCTGGGTTTACATACAAGCAACAGAAGGACTAATTGGACAATAAATCAACTTGTCAATCAATATCTTAAGCTTGGAGGCGGGTCTTGTGCTGATTATGTGTGATAATTGATCTTCCACATGTTTTCAGATTGTACATGAAGATACATAATACATAGTTGATTCATTTAACATCATAGAGAAACAAAGTGTTTCTTTTATTGATAATTGTTGTCTGTGGTTGTAATTGGTGCATAAGGATTGAAGTACCAGTATTTATTTCATTATATACAGTATGGTGTATGGTCCCTCAGTTTCAAAACAAGAAAGCTTGCTAGCAAGGTGAACATTTTTGAGCAAATGACACAAACGCTAATTGACCAAATTTTTAGGTAAACTGATATCTGCTTAATCATCACAGTGAGAAAAGGCAGACAAAATCAGGTTTTAAAAGACACTGCTCAGATTAAAGGCATCAACAGAAGGTTAACAAATGATTAATGTGCAAACGTCATTAAAAGCGCTGTTGAATGGCCAGCTTCCAGATTACAGTCAAAGATGTGAACATATTGCGATGCCGTCTGGTCGTGTGGCAGCAGAGGCACCAGCAGCAGGATTCCTATTAACCTTTTCTTACACACATGCAAAAGAGAAGCAGTTGTTCACTAAAAGAGTAGGATTAAAGACAAATACAAGGCTAAATGAGTAATTGTGAGAGAAGTCACGCAGAAACACACTCCAGAGAGCACAGAAACCACTCTAGACAGTGCGAAAGAAGAACATGGTTACCTATTTTTAGAGAGACCAGAAAGAGAAAGCTTGGTGAAGTCAGCAATGTCACCTTTTGCATTTCTCTTCAACTGAAATGTCAGGAACACTATGAATGTGTGCACTCTCAATATGGAAGTCCATGTGCTCATCTCTATCTGTTGATTTGATGTTGGAAAGCACAAACAGGAGATCTTATGCAAATGTAGTATAAAGAGTGAATAGTCACACCAACTACACCACACTAACCCAGAGGAGATCATTGACAAAATGAGCCCAGTACAGAGTGACCTGAATCAGCAGTGTTCAAGCCTCAGAATGTGTACAACAGTCTAACTTCTTACACATCAAAAAGACAGAATGTGTTCAGCAATAGTAAGTCACAGTCAATCAAAGATGTCAAAGAAAGTAGACATGTCATTTTAGATTTGGATGCTTTCACATCAGTTTCCGCTGTAACTGGAAAAGCATAACTCAACTCATACAGTGCTTTCAGCAGCCATTAGTGACATCCGTATGGATACATCCTGCACACATTTTAAACTGACAGTTATAACCACTGTGAGACCTGAAGGGGCCAGATTAAACCTCCACATGCACTCGTCCACTGGTTTACACAAACCAGAAGAACAGCCTTATATGTTAAATATATCATTGTAGTCTTCTATTTGTCCTGCTCTAGGTAAACACACACAAAACAGAAAAACAAAAATGAAAATCTGTCTGCTTAAATGTTTTTGTTGCAGTTGCGGGTGAAAATGAAACATGCTACATTTATTCACAGCTGTCTGGACCACTCTGACCCGAGTGTAAAGAGACCAGGGCAAGGCATAGCATTTAAACTGAGTCATCACAAAATCAGAGCTGAATGAGGCCAAAAGGGGAAGACATCTCCGTAGTTTTGATTTTTGCAGCCTATGGGTTTCAATAATAGGATCCTCCAATTACTGCCCTGCACATTCAGCCAAAAAGAAAGAAAGCATGATTTAGAGAATAGTTTGTGTTCAAACTATAAGTTCACATTTAAAGCGTTTGTTTTGTATGCAAACCACTCATTGCGTGGCAGGAGCGTTTGTAAACGGGCATCTGGGGGCATGGGTTCATGGGATCATGCAAATCCAATTCAAATGGGTTAGGCGCGGCTATGAGCCGAGCACCGGCCACACGGCTGCTGGCTACAGCACTAGTCCGTGTTCCTGCTCCGTGCTCCCGCCAAGAGCCACACAACAAGACTGCATCTTAGAATCAAAGTACTGCTCCCGCCTTTTGAAGCACGGCGCTACATGAAAGCGAAGAAAAGGCGCGTACCTGCCGTAAACGTGCTCCGCATGTGCACCGCCGCTGTGTCCGTGTGTAAAAGCCCCGGTCCCGCGGTCTCTTCCAGCACTCAGCCCAGAAAGCCACTGACTGACGGATGTGTGAGGAGCGGCCGTGAGAGTAGTGCGTTCAGCACCACAGCGCCCTGAACAGCGCCGCTGACGTCAGCCCCAGGAGCCCGAGGCCACGCCCACTTCCGTAAAGCCCGCCCCCGGAAGTGAGGAGAGAGAGGAGACAAACTGAGGTGATGGGCACAGGACCACTCAGGACCTGAGGGATTGTTGCAGATAGAATATAGCATCATAAATGAATCAAGCTGACTGATCACAGCCTAAGGCCTATTCATAGTCTGCCTTTTATTTAGGTCAATTTTTCACGTGCTTCAATAATGACATGACTTAAACTAAAACACCAATAAACAGGACAGTTTATATGTGGATGAATCCATGGTGTAAGCAAATTTTGTTGTGAAACAAGACACAGTATATAGGCTTTAGCTTTTAATAAGCTAGACAATTAAGCTTATGTTTTATCTCAGTGAGGACCTGCTAGACAAATCATTTCTGCAAACTTTATTGTTAAAACATCTATATCAAAACTCTTTTTGCAAAACCAGAATTAATTTTGCAACAAAGCACAAAAATCTAAAAGTAACAAGAGAGATCTGAGCTCCAGTTAGAGAAGTTCCTATTTCTACTACACGATGTTGATCTTGCCAGCTCAGAATACTCCTGTAAGTGCAAAATGACTCAGTCAATGACATGTTACATTGTTTGTTTACACTCCACTGGCTGTGTTAGGAGACACAGTTTAAATAGGACACATGAGTGTAGCAGTAGCATTATAAACAGAGTGCAGGGAGAGCAGGTGCAGGAGTAGGCTAAAGCACCTGCAGTCTGCATGGTCGTCTCTGCTGATCACTGTGGCTGATAAAGATTTGTAATGCTTCCACTATAGTGCACCTGGCCAGTATCGGAAAATAATCACCCATAAGACACCTGTGATCAGACATTTCTTTGATCACAGGTTTTCTTTGTTCTCACTTATAAGAAGTTGTGCTCTATCAGTTTAATGCACACTAGTCACTGAAATAAGCCCTGTAGGTGAATATCTTCCTTAGTGTTTTCTTTGTATGATTGATTAATCTTTTCCTTAAATATCTTAATCTCCACATTAGGAGACATCATTTATCTACAACATACTGTATATAAATTGCCATTTTACATTTTATTCATTAAACAAAGACGACAAAACTGACAAGCTCCATAGCTATGACATGTTACCTAATTTTATTTTCTAAATGGATATATTTAGTGTTTTATTTTCATTTTACTTACCTTAATACAAATGATGAGATTACACTCAGATAGGCTGTTTTTTTAATCAAAACAGTGTATCTGATGAGTAGATGGAAAATAGCTAACCTGGCCAGATGGTTTATCTTGCAATATTTGTGAATTCACAAACACGAGATAAACCAGCTGGCCTTCCAGCCACCCGATTGGTTTGAGAATACGAACCACTGGTGTTTCGGCGGAGTTAAGACGGCTGTTAGCGCCCCGATGCCGCCTCTGAGTCTCATTCAAGCTAAACGAAGATGGCGGCTCTCGTGGATGTACGTGTTTCTGCTGCTTTTGATCCCGTTTTAGCAAAAATACAGAGTAATTTTACTTTGCCTTTAAATGAGGTAGGCCCCACACCCAATCATCTCAAAGTATTTCACTAAACGCCCCACCTTTTCTCGAATGCTTTCAGTGAGTTAAGTCCCAGATGGATATAGTGAGAACTCAGATAGGAGTTTAACACATATCCATCTGGCGTGAGCCAGGTTAGAAAATAGCCATGTCTTCCAAGTGTGATTTAGAACTCTGCTCTTTATTTTCTTACTTTTACTTCACAAAGTTCTTCTTGGTTCATGTAAAAAAAAAATTATCACACCAGGTACAAGAGTGTTTTCTGAGTGCTTCGTTGGTGAACAAGACAGTTTACCATCCATGCATGAATCATCAATCAATCAAAGCAAAAGCACACCTTTGGAGGAACCAGTTATGAGGAGGAAGAATTACAAGGTAAAATGTATTCATTACTTGACTGTGCACACATCTTTGTCTGTAAAAACATAATATACATACATAGTGAAATCAATGTAGTTCAATAATGCTGCAAACGCTTTAAAGAAACTTCTGATGCGAGCTGATGTTTTGATGGACTGTTGGGCGGAGGCTGTAAATGCCACGGTGCACCGGCACTTTGATGGTGAGCAGGTGGGAGTTCAACAGGCACCACCTGGGTCTCCTCATGGAGCACTGGGCTCAAACACGACACATGCATACGACCAAAAGGTGTCAAGGAGTAAGGTGCAGATGTATTTGATCTCTAATAGATAGTAAAAAAGCAGTGCTCGGTTTGGCTGTATTTGCTCCGATCCAGTTTCAGCTTGTTGTTTACAAAATGCCTTAGAAAGAAAATAATGCATATGAACATTTACCATTTGCTGAAGGATTTGTACATGTCAGGAAGTATGACAGATTTAATACATACTTCCAGTGTTGTAGCATTAAAGTGAGGTTCTAGCTGCTATAACACTAGCTGTTCCGAGTAAACAGAGGAGGTGGCACTGGGTTGTATAACACATGTAGATCAATTGAAAAAACAGTTGTTGCGATTGTCTTTCCTTGGAAAATTATACTATACAAGCTTTAATTAGGACCACTTCTCACTTTGACAAGACTTTAGCACAAGTTGCCGTTATGAAATGTTTTACTTCATCAAACAAGACTGTAAATCCTAAACAAATTGGTCTCATGTATGCATTTTTATGTTTGGTTATAAAATAGTCACTACAAGGCAAGTTATCAGGTCTGGAAGTGCTGAGTGTGCCATACTGAAGGCACAAAAAGCAGACCTCTTCTCTGTGATTTATTGTCAGTTATGAGTGGGGCAGATTCAGAACGTAGTATATCTGTTGAGTACGCACGACGCACACACCTCCAGCACACATCCTCCTCTCATTTTTCTACTGAGACCAGAGTCAAACGGAACATCAATACTGGCTGCAGCCGGATAGAAGCTGTGCAGTCATAAATCACACGCTGATGAAATGGATGAAGAGTTGGCAGGAGCGAGGGGAGCATTTAGAGCACTCCCAAATCTCACTCAGGAATAGCCTTCATTGTGCTGTCCTGTCTTGTGTGCATGCATTTAGTGAGAGAATCTTTTTTTTGGGGGGGGTTTTCTTGGTGGTATTGACTTTTGCCAAACATCTGATCCCATAATTTAAATGGATTATTGCAAGTGTCCATCAAAAGCTGTGTTTTATTAACGCATACTGTATTTTACACAAAAAAATAAACTTAACATCAACACATAATTTTTTGACAAGTTAGACTAAAATTGTCAGTAAAACTTAGTGAACACTATTAAATTTCACAAAACTTTTTGATTGTTTTCATTCAGTTTGACTATTTTGATGAGGTTTATAATTGTCTTTTGTTCAGCAAATATGTAGAAGTAATTCTACAGCCATTACCTAGCAACCACATTGCAAATATAAACCAAAATTGCTTAAGCTCCCAGGAAACTGTGTTAGCTGTCTTTGCGCTTTTGGATGACAGGAACATTTTTTATTTAGGACTCAAATCACTTTCTTTTATTGGTCAATTTCTTATTTACTTACAACTTAACTACAATCAAATAGGATAAAAACGACTATCACACCAAACTAAGTCAAAATACAGTTGTAAAATATGTAAATAAAAACACCCATGCTACAAAGCTCAGACAGTTGATCTGAATTAAATGACGTTTATCAGACAAAATAAACTTTTGGACTGTGCACATTCTACAAGATTAAGCAAGTACTACTTTGCTTTAATGTCTATAACATAAATAACCTTGCTTTTTTTTTATCTTTGAAATAATAGTGTACAGCAGGTCTGATTCATGCATGATAAGAATAACATGACTGATCCCTGTTGCGTATTCATTATTAGATCATCACAGTCCTTTATCCAGCAGCTCACAGAGTAATGAGTGACGGCATTAATCTTAAAGCAGAGGCAAAGAGAGTCATATCCTGTTGTCTCTGAGGGCGGTGTCACTTTTAGCTCTGCCGTTTATTATGTGTTTGACTGCTAAGACCACTGGGCATCAACTTTACACCCTCACATCACATCTGGTCATTGGAATAAAAAATATGTCTTTTTTATGTGTCATTCTAGTTACACATGACCAGTTAAGATTGCGTTGAGGTTAATGAGTATTGTGACACCATTTTTAAGCTTAAGAGGATAGTGAATGCTTTGAGAATTTGCACCGTCTGGAGCTAAGGTTTTCTCCGCCCTATAATGCCCCAGCTTCAAACAATAAAAAAGGGCATTGAACTCTGTGTGCTGAATTCTATTGAAGAAACTAGTAGGAGGTGAAGAGGCTGTTATCCGTGAAAAAGGTGCAGAGCTGCTAGTCTTCTAATGAGGAGAGAACCACATCTTTCTGTTGCACAAGACCACTCAGAACCAATGAGAAAAGAGAAGACGATCTGCCCATTTAAGAGGATAGTTAAGAAGCACCAGCTACATATTTTTGTTTGACCTGTTTTTTTTATCCATAACTTCACCATCAGCTGGTGATTCTTGTCTTAAACTCCCAATATTCTGAAATGTTCATTCAGGAGTGTCCTTTTCACAGACACATACTGTCAATAAAACATGCTGCTGCATAATAATGTGATGTTAATGTGGATTATCAAGGACAAGGGCAGAGTGCAGTTACTCTGGGGCCAAGAGCTGCTAACAAGAATGAGTCCATTAAAGATTATGTGATTAAAAGGCTCGGAGACACTTCCCAAGCGCCCATCTTTCTCAACACATTTACTGTCTTGGTGCAGCTTTTGTTCAGAGTAGCACTGACGAGCAAAAATCAAAATACATGAAGTAAAAACTATAAGAAAAATATAAGCGCAATCACTGCAGTTCAAAATAGCGACAAGCTTCTCCTACGCTGCACTGTAGAGAGAAGTGTAAGCAAAGGAAAAGCACTGGCCTGTTGGCTGGGCTGGTCTAAATAGTGGCTTTGTGCTTTTCCTGAAGGGCTCTGTGTCTAAATGTAACTCCTGTTATTTTACCCACCTTCACTGAGCTGAAATGAAATGTGTTCTGCAACTACATTTGACTAGAAGACGCTGGGCTTTCTTGGTTTATACTTTTAGTTTATGCATTCATTATTTCTAATGATGTATTCAAATTAAACAAGCAAAGCCAACATTCTTTTACAGTGGGCTTGCTTAGACTTTTTGTCCCTAAATTTCTAAAATATTCTGTTTGTTTCTGATGCAGAGTTTCGATCAGTGAAAGAGATGTTTTTAATTAACCATTGGATTTACAGTAGATATATCTTTGTTGTCACTCAAAGTGCTTTACATTGCATTATTATTTCACTCCACACTTAATGATGCGAGCAACAGTTGTAGTCACAGCTGCCCTGGGACAGCCTTAACAACTCTCCAAATTCAGTGCATCTGCTTACTTGTTGTTTGTTGCTTTAGTTCATCAAACAATGTTTATTACTTGAACTAAATGTGACTCATAAAATCAGCAGGGAGCTCAGACAACAACAAATGTCACCAACTGCAACTTTGAGGATGTGAAAACCTCAGCGCTTTCATAACCTGTGTTCATTCACTCAACATTGTGACAAACAAGTCAGGATTTAGACTCAAGACAAACAAACTGCCAACAATAACTGCAATTTTGGTTTATGTTTTAATAGTCCCTGTTTTTTCGTCTGGCTAGATTATAATGTATATCAGGACTATAAACAGACTGTGCCATGTAAAGGGCGATTGCATCAGACTGAATTAGAAATCAAGTTTGGGTAAATGTATTTGTCTGAAAAGAGACTCTCATGCAGTAACATTATTATTCAAAGCCATTTTTGTGGATGCTCTGTTGTGCAATACACTAACCAATTTGTTGAAGTGATTTTGCCACTTCCAGAGTCAGAGAGGGCTCAGGGTGTTAAATGAGTGTTGGAACATCTGTGGCACGGTAGCACACAGCGGAGAGAGAAAAGGAAAATAAGACTAGACCAAAAATACACTTGGTTGGCCCTGGTGTGGCCCACACAGCAGCTCACTCCACCCACACACACTTTCCCTCTGCCCTGTCATTTAGCACAGAGCCCAGACTTTTACATGTATTTATATCTGTAAACTGTACACGGCCTTGTCATTTAGAGCCTGTATAGCAGAGAGCTGTCACACCCATGAACCCTCTCCTCATGTTACACAGTGCTCAACCTTGAGTTCTTGTCCGTAATCACAAAATGTTGTATTGAAGCATCATCAGGCCCTAAACCAGGTTGCCATGTTGTTGTCATGTCAGTGCTGCTGAAGTTTCTGTTTTCATATAATATTCTACTTAATCACTCAATTTTATGAATCATAAAATATTATTTTTTTACTTATTACAATAAATATAGCCTACATATTTACAGTGAGTGGGCTTACCTTTTCAACCTAACATGTAGTTTGATCTGGTAGTGTCATCTGATGTTTCTATGGTAATAAAGCAAAATATGTTAAAGACAAGCAGGAGGTGGGTCTAGGAAAAGCTACAAAGTGCACCTTTACATGTAAATAAGTAAGAAAGTAAGTTTTATTTGTCTAGCGCTTTTCACAGACACAGAGTCACAAAGCGCTTCACAGTGAGATAGTTTACAGCAAGCTCTCAGTGATAGCAGCAGCCCTGGGGCAGCTCAACAGAAGCAAGTCAAGTAAACACCTGGCGCCTCGACCTTCGACCACCACCAAGTGTTCACTAACCTAGGTTATTGGTAGGTGGAGAAACCAAAGTGCCCAGAGGAACCCCAGGCCATCCAAGAGTCAAATGCGCGACCTTCTTGCTTTGAGGCAAGAGCGTGTTGTCACTTTGGTAATGTGTATGAATCACTGAATCCATTCAGCAGTTTGTATTTAGAAACGTTTAAAAAACACATATTGTACAAATATTTAGTCCTGTTTTAGCATTGCTTCAAAACAAACAAGCAAACAAACAAACAAACAAAACACAGCTGGAGTTCTGTCTGTGAGATGCTCTCCTTTCCTCTCTGAGCCTCAAAAAACACTGTTCTGAATGTCCTAGATTTGTGATGTCATAGGTTGATCTCTTAGATTTTGTTTGCATTTTAGAATTATATGAAGCCAAATCGTTTTTTATTATTTTCTTTATGTAATTTCTTTTGCTGCCAATAGAAGGAGTTCCTAATCAGTTCCTGAACTGAGAAAAAACATATTGTTCATGCTTTATTACACTGTCCTAAAAATTCAAAAACATAAAATGCTAATTTACAGAGAAGCAAGTTTTAAAGAAAAACTGGTATGACACACCGACTTTTTTTGGCAGCCTGGCAAAGTTAACATTAATGTTTTCCATAAACCCAAAATAAAATATAATGGCACTGCTCCCTTATTTATTTTTTTATTTTTTTATCATACAAGATCTGCAAATGTATTGTGTCAGAAGAACATGATGATGGCTGTGGCTTTTCTAAGAAGTGGGACACAGCTGGACACCAAAACACAGAAGAAAAGTTTCAGTTGGGTTTATAAAAATAAATGGCTTGTCACACACATTGCCCAAAAATCAGTGATGATGGTGCCACTCCATAACGGTAAATCCAGTCAGGATCTGTGAAGTCATACATCGTGACTCACCTCAAACTAAGGCTCTATTGATTTGTTCTGGTGACTTTGTTTTATATCCGCTGACATTTCTCTACAATTTATTTCGCCTTTGCCTGGTTCACAGAAAGATGAGGACATAGGTCTCACACTGACTTTCAACTTCTCACGATTTTGTGGAAACTTTGATTGATTTGTGTAGATCTAGTGCTGTGGAGGGAGGTAAAATGGGTGTGCAATTACTTGCTTAAATTAGAAGACTTCATGCTGCCTCGGTCCTCCCCTGTGATCACGTTTAGCTCTGCTCTCAGTTCTCATCAGACTTGACGACATCAAAACAAGAATTTCATAATACTTTGAAACATTAACTTTATTTGATTTGGTCACAATGTTCCTCAGGTGACTTTTTGGGTTTGTGTGAAGTGAAGATTGGTTGTGGAGGAAGCTATTGCATTATGGGAATTAATAAAACAAATAAAACGCTAAAACATAATAAACAGCAGCCAATCTTATACATTATGTTTGGAGTTGAGTCAATGCATACTCTGACTTCACTGCTCTGGAGAAGCTGTCTAATTGATTATGTGTAAATGGCCTGTATGCATTAGTGTACACAGTATGAACTCAGACATAAATGAGTCCTGACAGGGCTGTTTGTGATGCAGTGAAAAGAGGCTGATGTCAGGAGGGCTTTAGAGAGGTCTGCTGCTCCATATGACTTCATGAGCAGTGGCTGGGATATGTGTGCTGCTCAGGCTTTTGGATCTGACTGGAAAAAACATGTAACACTGATTACTTTTGTCTTGGTACTGAGTTTCCTGTATATGCGATATGGGCATTTAATATAAATAGAAAATCTTCATTTTAATACACTGTCAAAATAAAGAATGCATTTTGCAGCTAATCCCCTTAAGCTAACTATGATGGCTGAATTCAAATGAAAGACAAGACTGATGCATTTCTGTACTCTTTAGGTACAAAGTGCTGGGCTGTATAATCTTGTATTTATGTTTGTTCATTCTTTTTGTTTCAATATTAATAAGCAGTTTGAACATTGCATAACAATAACTTGCTGATTTAGCATCATGTAAAGGGATAATATATCTCACAAGTATACCTAAAAAATATTATTACTTACCCATTTGTTGATTTATTAGAAGAAAAAAAAAACAGACATTTTTTTTTTCGTATCTTTGACTATCCCCTCAGCCAATCAACCTTGGATGACTATTCTGTGGGATCAGATAACCTACATTTTGCATTGTAGTGTTTCTTATAATGCTTTCGTAGAGACACTATTGAAATCATGTTATAGAGTTTTGTTTCTTTTTCAAATACTGCTTAAGATAAAGTTTGCACGAATAATGCCTTTCCAAGGATCATCAGATCTAAACCTGACTTTATCCATAATGAATTGGGGGAAGATCAGATTTAAAATAAGACTAAAATGTGGCAGGGACAATTCTAAAAACAATGAAACCAAATGAAGATAAAAAAAAAATGTTTGCCACTAATAAAGTGCAGGAGGGCCATGCACATCAAGCACAGATTGAAAAAAAATGCATGTACCTTTGAAGAGGAAATTGTAGCTTCAGTACTGATGGTCCATGTTCAAGATACAATAAACCAATGCGCACATTTAGTTGGTGAATGGTTTTGTATGGTTTTGTTTTTGGTCAACATGTTTTGTTTCTGGTGATGAGCTGCAGAGATCTAACCCAGTCACACATGATGAAAGAATACATTTACAGAAGATTGTAAAGACAACGTTACCAGAATGTAGCTGAGGCATAGTGTGTTATTAGAGAACATATGCACCAGTCTATTTTCCACCAAAAAGCCTTCAATCTTTGTGACCACAGCCCAGTACGAGGCAGAGGCAGAGTCAGTGGAATCCTGCTCTGTCATTAGGTGAGCAAGGCAGGAACTGTGGCGTCAGAACACGGTCCTGAACAGAGCTCAAACCAGGCCAAGCCATCAGAACAGCTGTTCTCTTCAGGAGAAAACAGCTTTGGTATACTGCCCTCTGCGGTTAATGAAGAGTACTGCAAGGATTTTTTTATTTTTTCTTGTCAAAGTGGGTGGTGAAATGGTCAAAAAGGTGCATAATTTCCAAGACCTTATGAGATAGAGCACTGAAGAGTAGGTATCAAACCTGCTGCGCTGTCCAAAGACACACCCAGGACTTGTGTTCTTGTCCAAATCCACTACTGTGCCAATATTGCAACCATTCTTATGTCAGACCCTTTATGTCAGAACCTTTTGTGCAACAGGAAATACTTTATTGTAAAAATGTTTCAGAGAATGCATAGAAACAGGAAATTCTGAATAAAAATATAGTTTTGCATAAGAAAATTATACAGTATTATAATTGAGTGCAAAGTCCATCAGTAGAAGCTAGGCTTGTAAGCCAGAAGATAGCCATCATTGTACATATAAAGCTTTCTGTCTGTGGGGTTATAGCTCAGACTAGCCACACCCTTTGCTACCTTCTCCAAGGGCAGTGACAGAGAGGTGTCCTCTCGTCCTGTCAGAGTGTCAAATGCATAGAAAACCTCTTCACGATAGTCACTGTTGTACCTGGTTGCATACAGCACACCACACACCATAAATGCATTGGTTACTGACTTCTTAAACACCCTAGTCTCCCATGTTTGAGTCACATTCAATGTTTCAGACTCACTGTCCCATATAATCCGACTGACTACAATGCAGCCATGGTTACCCATGGTTGCATAAATAGCCCACAGACCAGTCTCATCTACCTCTAAATCTACGTCGCTGTGGGTGCGGCAGTCATAGTAACAGTAAGGGAACTTGTTATTATAGCCAACTCCGGTACCAGGGAGTTTAACCCTTTTCACAGTGTTGGTAGTCAGATTATACTGACAAATATCTGCTGATTGGTAGCAATGGTAATAAAGTGCCTTCCCATAGAACACTGCACTAGGGCCCTCGATGGAGTTGGTGTGGGTGGGGGATGGAGCAAAGGTGTAGTCCTTGTAGTTGGTGGAAGTCATGAAGTTTTCGTAGTTTGGATAGACCCGCAGAATATTGCCCCAGATGTGGCTGCTTACCAGGGCCTGTACCCAGTAGCTGTCCTCCTCATGTTGATCTTCCTCACTCCTCTGTTTGGCCTGTTTGCCCCAGGAGCCGGAAATGATGCTCTTTCCATACGGGCTGATCTTGGTCACCACTGGTTCACTGATGTTCTTGATCAAGCCTTTGGTGCAATATTGATACTGGCCTGAAAACCGCAAGATAAAGTTTGCTATTAGGAACAAAGGCAAGTCTCAGTATAAACAGGTTCACAAACAATTCTTTACTTTCTGAAGTTGTGATGTACTGTTGTCTCTCGAATCATAATATAATGTCTTTAATATTTAGTTTTTAGCTTTTGCAGACAATCCACAGTCAGTTTTGATTGCTTTAATGACCACAAGCTCTGTTAGCTGCAGTGCAGATGCAGTTATATCACAATGATATAATGACAGTGTATCAAATGTGTATTCAACAATATGATAATGGTCCTTTCAAACACTATTTTGTGTGTGGGTAAACTAAAGCTCATTAGGGCTTGCCTTGTCTCTGTCCACTTGTAACATGCAGGTTAATGTTCACAAATGTTTGACAGCTCAAGTTGCTTACCTCTGAAGTCACTGGGAATAGTTTTACAAGACTCGGCTCTGTTCTTCAGGTAACGCACTTGCTGTTTCAGTGTCTTCACGTTGATGTCATCAGTCGTCTTCATTCGCTTCACACTTTCACTGAGTTTTCCAACCTAAAAAAGACCAATGTGAAAGTCACTTCAAAGCACGTTTAACCTGAGTCAAGCACAAGGCCCAGCTTTTGCCAAGTTTATGAGACCAGAAAGTATGTAAGGTTTATTTTAATCTTATAATAGCACCAGCAGTAAGATTTTAATCTTATAATAGCACCAGCAGTAATATGAGTGATTGAAAATCTTTTTTTAGACTTACAGTTGCTTATGCAGTATTTGTAATTTCAGTAAATATACACAGATCCAACAAAGGCTCTTATTTGTAGTAGCCTATGTCAAAGAGTAGCAAAGGTTTACTATTGGTTACAACTAACGCCAATGTGGCTCCAGGGTCATTGATCTACTGGGTCTCATATACTTAAGTTTTGAATACGGTTACAACCTAATTCATATTCTCATGCATTACAGATGTTTCTTCAAACCTCTTGCGTGAGTGCCCGGGTGTGCTCGTTGTTGAGCTGGCTGTGCACTGCGCTCACGTGCGCCTCCAGCTGGTGGATCTCGGCGCTGAGTTGACGCAGGCCCAGACCAGAGTAAAGGCCTTTGTACTGGAGGTACTGGTGCGGCTGAAGGCGCGCCGTCACGTTGGCCACCACAGACTCGATGTACGGCAGACGAGCACTGGACAGCTGCACCTGAGAGAGAGAGAGAGAGAGAGAGAGAGAGAGAGAGAGAGAGAGAGAGAGAGAGAGAGAGAGACGGTCTGTTCAGCGTTCACTTTATCCCCAATCTGAATAACTGATTGTAATCTCCATTTTAAAATACTTTGGTCTGGATTATATTCTAGAATTCGGCGATTCCATAAGGTCAGATGGTCCTATTTATAACATTGAACAAAACAATTTCTCATTTAAAGTTCTGGTGGTTTTTGGAGGTAACTAATTAACTTGATGTAATACAACAAAAACAGCATCAATAATTGGCCTGATGAAATATAATTGGCCTGTAGAATGTTGTGTGTCACGTGAACAGGAAGAACATTTTTTTTTTACATTACAGAGAAGGACATTTTGTAATATTTATTTATTTGTTCATTTTATTTTTTATGTACTAATGAAACAATAATGAGTTGGTCATAAATCTGTGGATTAAAAAATGTTGCCATAGCATTTCTGATTTTTTTTTTTTTTTACACACTTTGCTATGATTTTAAAGCTTGTTTTTTATATAGAAAATATGGCTTGTTTTTAGCTTTTGTTTTTTTTTTTAGGCAGATCAGGTGGCTTGAATAAAAGCAAATATAAAACTATAGCATATGGTTAATAATCAATTCTGTTATGAAATCTTTTAAAGAGACAAATTCCATTAGTGCATTAACATGTTTGACTTTTTAAGTTCAGTTTTGCAGACTTTGATGGCTGTGTATGTCACCTGGTTGCTGAGGCTCTGCAGTGAGTCCTCACAGGAGTCCAGCTGCTGTTGGACGTTCTCGTACTGCTGCACTGGGAACGCCCAGAGCCCAGGGTCCACACTGCACTCACACGCACTACCCTTCTTCTGACCCTGCACCCGCTCACCCTGCGCCTGCAACACACACAAGTTAAAGGGGAAGAGACTCTGCTCATAGTAGGAAAGTGGTTTTAATTTATTTTTGCACAATAATACCAGCTGTATTTAAACAAATGCATGTTAAACACAACAGGTTCCAGCCAGCTTATCATCATAGTGACAATGGGGTTACTCGGTGCACTTATAGTTTAATAATACATTTTAAAGCCTGCTCTTTTGATCAGAATAAAACAGCTGGTCAAAAACTAGAAAACTTTAGGTAGTAAGGCAAAACATAAAGCACTGAATAATAATAGTACAATGTCTGGAACAAGGAGGGATTGCTGTTCTGGTCACAAAATCTAATATTGTACTATTAGTCAATGCAGAAGCTAATATGTGAATTCTGAATAAAAAGTAAACATAATAATATCTCAGAAAATCATCTAAACAATGTCACCACATTCTAACTTGATGCACAGTAAAATGAGTGTCCTACCATTGGCGCCAGGAGCATAAGCAGCAGCAGCAGCGTCATGTCAGCAGTTGTACAAATGAAGCTTCTTCTCTCATTCACACTTGTATTAATAATGCTGAGCTCCACCTCTAAAATAATCATGTACTGGCGTAGACTTGTTTGTCAGAAAGGAGATGCTTGTGGATGTGAAACTCAACATTTCCCAATAATCACGTTTAAAACTGTTTCTTCTCAGTTTATGCAATGGTTATTACTTCCTTTTGCAACACTGGGAGTTCTGTCGTGTGTACCACATTTATCTGAGAGGATTTGCAAATGTGGCACGTTCACAGTTTGTATTTCAAAAGAAAAACATCAAATTGCAAAATTTCAGTTTCAATGATGCTGACAGCATGAATTTTTGTTTTTCAAATTAAGCTGTATGAACCTTAAACCTAGGAATAAAAACAGAATATCCATACAATACCAAGTGATTTGATAATGAGATCAGATATCAGCGCCAATCTATGAAGCTTTGCATCATCAGGTGGTCCCATTATTTTGGTACACAATACTAGTATCACTTCTTAGTTTACTTTTTTTTTTTTTTTATTCAAGCATTGTTTATAATGATGTCTTATTATAAATGTTACCAATGTTGGTGTCAAATCTGTACTACTAATTTAGAGCGTTTTGTTTAGTCATTCTTAAAGACAAGACTAGTTATTTTTAAACTTGTGTGTCTTTGGTGCAATATAAAGCGATTTGGATACGGGATATAAACACAAGAGGTAATCAAAATAAAGAAACAAGGCACAAGTGAACAGAGGTGAAGGAGCACTTCTCTGGAACCACTGGGCAGTCACTGGGCAAAAGAGCAAACAAAGAACACAAAACATGTCAAGGCAAAAACAATCTAACTTTTCTTTTAAAAAAGGAATTTAACAGTGTGTAAATGTTTTTTTTTTACTTAAATCTTGTATATTTTAACATGCAGCTAACACTTTCAGAAATATACGGGGCAAAAATATGGAACATAAACTTGCTGACTCTTCATACTAACATCAAAAGTCCAAACGCATTGGAAAAAATGCTTAATGTGACAATATTAACCACAAGTGACAGACTCACGTCTAAATATTAACATTTTTATTTTCTGTTCCTCAAACTCTTCCCATCATTTCCTATTATTTTAACAGCAAGAATCGTGAGAACAGAAGTGACTTATTTTGTTGTAATCCGGAGAAAGTCCCAAGCTACAGACTCTGGACCACAGAAAGGAAGTATGTTGTTCATTTGGAAACATCTAAGTTAGTCACGAGCACAAACCCAACCCACTGAAGATGAGGGTGGTGTAGACTTATACTGCTGAAGTGAGATGATCCGATAACTCTGTCACAAAGAGCTGTTCACGACCGCATCATGAAGCTGAATCTGCTCCTGTCACTCTGCGCTGTCATCTCACTCTCTCTGCAGGTAAGAGTTTAAATACATTGATTTGTAGAAGTGGAATGCAATAAAATGTAATCAATAATCCAGACTTTTTCTACATTTGATACATTTTAAATGTATTGTGTTGTTTCATGTCAGTCACCAGCTAAAGACAAGTGTGAGTGTGAGCTGTCCAACACACAGCCCTTTCCTCGAGATGAACTGAACACGACTCAGAAGGATGCAGAGGACTGTAACACCAATGTCAGTCCACAGAAGGTAATGCACATTATGATGTTATGGCATAAAGCTACAGTTCCAATAGAATTCAGCAGTGGAGGGAGTATTTCATTTTGGTTGTTTGAAAGTACTCATATGACTAAAAAAATGATAAGTATCACATAATATATATGCTTGCTTAACATTGTGACTATTGAGTTGATTATTGTCGGCTCACAAGATTTGTGCAGGTTTGACTCTTTGCTGAGGTTGCTTGTTCCTCCTTGTGTTTTAATGGTTTTCCTGTGGGCACTTCAGTTTCACTCATTAACCATGCATAACCACAGAGTGCCCCAGACAAACAAGAGTGAAGTAATAGAAGAAATACTTCTACTTTTCAGTTTAGTTAGAAAATCTACAATGAAGAAACAATGAAAGGCTGAACACTGCCACTTACACTTGTTACTGTGCAGACAGTTATTCTTCTTCTTACCTGTGTTGTCCTGTTAAGGCTCTGGAGCTGGAGACCCTTCTGCTGGGGCTGGAGCGCCGCTTGCCTCAGTTAGAGGAGGACATGTCTGAGCTGGAGCGGGACGATGACAGCGGGTTGTACGGGGTCCTGGCTCTTCACGTGATTGAAAATGAACTTACTGAAATCAGACTGCTGATGGAGAGGCTCAACGTGACCATGTCCACACACAGACAACAGACCCAAGACACCACACAGCAGGTGAGTCTGGAATGCAACTTTTGGATTAGTAGAAACATGAACAGGTTGGCTATTAGATCCAATTCAAAAAGAACATTTCATGTAAAATGTTTTTATGAGCTTTTAACCAATATGATCTTTCTCAAAGTTGTATTTTGACTGATTCATGTTTAAATAATCTATGCATTGTAAAGATTTGAGGCACGACTGGTTAAACATTTTTCCCCCTGCCCTTCTACCATATCTCCACCAACACCCAAGTACATGCAATTTTGCCAATATGTTGATGAGATGCATGTTTTAGATCATAGTAAGTATAGTAATGTGGTTTGCAATGAACTGATTTGAAAATAATGATCTACGTCAAAGCTATAAATCTAGTGAGTAAATATTAAATGTGTGAGAAAACATAGCAAAACTACATTATCAATTCTTGAAGCAAACTATTATTGATAATCAAATGCATAATTGTTGCACTTTGGTTTTATATCAGTTAGATGTTATGTAATAGAAACATATTGTGTTATTACTATCAATATTTTCTGTTACAGAAGAATAGAATAAAACAAACAAAAAATCATGATCTTATACTCATTACTATACAGATAAAAGACACTGTTGTAACTAAAAGAGTGAAAATAATCATGCAAATTCTATAATAAATGAAACCACTCCTCTTCATGTCCTCTTCTCTTAGATCAGTGCCATCAAAACCAAACTTCAAAAAATGGAGGCCTTTGACACTATGCAGGTGATCAAAAAAGATCAGACCAACCAGCGCCTCAGGAGAGACCTGGACCAGTGTATGAATGGACTCCACACCAAGGCCCCGCCCACTCTGCCCTCACATGGTAACACTCTCAGGCCTCTCAGCCCCACCCACTCTGCTCTCACATGGTAACACCCTCTCAGCCCCACCCACTCTGCTCTCACATGGTAACACCCTCTCAGCCCCACCCACTCTGCTCTCACATGGTAACACCCTCTAAGCCCCGCCCACTCTGCTCTCACATGGTAACACCCTCTAAGCCCCACCCACCGCCTCCAGACCCCCGCCCCACTCTGCTCTCACATGGTAAGACTCAACAACTCAGCTTTCTTCCCGCTGTAGAAAGGTCAATTCCACAGTGAAATGAGGAAGAGGGTTGGGGTACGCAGTTTCACTTCAGGGTCAACCAGTGGTCAACAAAACAGTAGTACATATACTATACAATATATAATCACCTTCCTCAAAGAGCGGTCAATTCCAAGATTAAACAAGAGACTGAAGCATATTCAGCAAAGACTTTGAAACCAGTCACCTTAAAAAAGTATGTATTTAAACCTTCCTATATAACCTTTCACACTCGTAAACCCCTTGGCACATTATAATTTTCACATTTATAGATTTTTTTGGATAAAGCACAGCTTTAAATATTTATTTTTTCCAGACACAAAAGTAAACTAGCACCTTCTGCTCAGTTTGAAAAGATCAAATGTATTATTTATTTAATTTATATATATGTACTGTATTTATTTAATCTATATACAGTATTTTTCCCCACACAATTTTCCTTTTACGGCAAAAGTTTTGCGGGAAAACAGATTTGAGTAATTATTGTCTTTCAAGATGATCACTATTCTTTTTTTTTGTTGTAGGATGGTGTCCTCATGGACGATTCCAAAATGTCTCTGGACCCAGGATATACACAGCAGGGGAGTATCCTGGTAGTTACAAGTACGGAGCTTGGGGCAGAGACCCCAAGCCTTTAGAGGGAAGGGAGAACTGGTACTGGTACGTTCCATGACCGCCAGCAACAGATATTCCAATTTTGTGCGACAGTACTCCAGCCTCAGCTCTCTGGTGGTGGGCATCAGTGGGCCTGGTAAGTGCACCCATCTGTTCTGCCATAGCAAATACATTTTAATGAATTCAGTGGCCATACAGTGAGTAACTTTGTTGGGCAGTGGGTCCAGTACCTGCTTGTCTCTGTGGAGGTGTTTTCATTTGCATTAAGTTATTGAAGTTTGGCCTTAAATGCTTATGTTTTGTTTTTGTTCAGTTACAGGTATATTTATGTGTAATTTGCAGATTCTAGAGTGTGATGAGGTTTTGTTCTCATAATCTCTGACATTGTTTTTTGTTATGAAATAATAATCTTATACGTTGAACTTGTATGTCACAATGTCTCAACAAAAATATATATATTACAGCAAAAAAGTTACATTATATCAATATTTGTTGTAGGAAGTGTAAGTATCCATTCAGCCAACCCCACCACCAACACAATCCAGGGACCCAATGTTGTAATGTATGAAGGGCTTTGTACTACAACTGTTACAACAAGGACGCCGTGTGTCAATTCAACCTCACTAGCAAGTCTGTGATGACCCTGCAGCTCCCCAAAGGAACCAGGTAGTTATACATTTTTATATTTTGTTTTAATTTTAATATTCTGTTTCAAACAAACAACTTCTGTGCCTAAAGGGTTAACCTGTAATAATTTGTTTGTCACCAGGTTTAACTCTAAAAGTAACTTCTGCCAGCTGGAAGAGTGTTTCCCCTTCACAGACATGGACTTGGCCACAGATGAGTTTGGAGTGTGGGTCATCTACACCACAAACCAGGATCATGGGAACCTGGTGCTGTCCCAGGTGAAAGAGGACCAGACGGGCTTGTATTGGGTCAGACTTGGCACACCTCACTGTATAAGCAGGCAGTTACCAACACTTTCATGACCTGTGGGGTACTATATGCCACACGTTCCATCGACAAAGACACAGAGGAGATCTTCTACTCTTATGATACAGCTACAGGGCAAGAAAAATTCAATGTCGGGATTTACTTCAAAAAGATGTTCCCCAATGTGTATTCTTGAACTATAGCCCCGTGGATCAGATGCTCCACTCGTACTGTGACGCTAACATGGTGTCCTATAAAGTCATTTTTCAATAGATATGATTATAATTCAAAATAAAAGTCTTTGAATTGGATTTACCCTTGCAAAAGTGTAAGGATTTTGTATCTATATTCTATACAGTACATGTTGTTGTACTAGCTGCCAGACTTGTGCCAGATAACCACTGACAGTCTCCAATAGCAACCTCAAATACTAAATGTGTTATGAATAAAATTTTTTTGCTCATAATCTTCGCTGAAATAAAATATTACAATATTTGTGAATATTCAATGTTTGCATTGTTTTGAGATCTGTAAACTAAATGTTAATGCAATACACCTTATCTTGTGCTAAAAAAAATGTTTAACCATCACTTTGCTTTGCAGGTGTTGTTGGGATTAGTTATTCCAGGTAAACTTTTTTGAATACTAAAATTTTTGCTCATACATGAAGCCGGCATGCTATACTCCATTATTCACTATTTTTAAGCTCTCTCCAATTGTAGCTGAATAAAAGTGTGCTTCACAGAACTTTGACATAGTGCCTTTATTAGTTACTACACAGACAGACAGTTACTATGTATTTATATAGAATATCTTTACAGTACACATTTGAATAACAACCAAGCAACTAAGTCCCTCTACTATTGTGAACAGAAACAAGCTTTTGGGAACACTCCCAAAATATGAAACGCCAACTTTTTGCTCAAAACAAATCAATCATAATGGCAGTAAGAATAGCAATAGTGATAGCAGTAGTACACATAACCAATAGTATATCAATATGAGGTTACACCCTACTGTTGTTATAAAAAGGAGAGGAACATAAAGTGTACATCACAATACAGCAGTGTTCAGTTTGGGTGACCTACAAGTGCAAAGAGGACCGTGGTCTACAGATCTGGACTGACTCTACCACATAATACATTTTCTACACCTTCAACAGACCTGTTTCTTTTCTTGTAGAAATATGACTAATACTACCAAAAATGAATAGTTCATTTATTTTCAATACAGTGTGTCTTGCATTGCTCTGTTTTGCTTTAATAATATATTTTTTTAATTTCATCAGCTTCTTTGTAACTTAGATGTTTATTGGTCATTGGGCAGTGCCATTTAAAATAACTAAAAAACTTTGGTCCCTTTGCGGACTCTAGGGAACACCTATAGGGTTTACATATAGGGTTTTTGAGTCAACTTTGACACATGAAAGTATTAAAAAATGTTCAAACAAAAATATGTAATCATCACTTGTACTAAACAGTTATGTATTAGGGTAGAATATCCAAATATTTAGAGGCAAGGAGAGAAGTGCATACTGTGAGCTTGTTTATGAGGAGGCGAGGGTCGACAATACAGAACAGCACTTCAAATAGGGACAATACATTCAGGAGCCCCCGGCAGTTTTGCTTTTGTTTGAGGAGAAAAAGTAGCTTATTCAAAGTGGAGATGAATTATGAAATGACAGCAACTCAGCAACAAGCAAGTATTAATCATATTAGGAGCAGTGTAATCAAAAAAATCTGAAATAATCTCTCAAGCTACAACACATTCTTTTCCATAAACATTCATTTATCCACTGTCAAAATCTCTCTCTTGTATTACACTTTTTCTGTTTGCTCTCTGGGGCCCTCAGGTGTGAAAACACTAACACTGCAACACTAGCACACTACAGTAAACTAACAAAGTGACTTCAGCTGATAGCCCTTTAGGGTGTGACTGGGCCGGCCTGTGAGAGCTGGGGCACCTTGTGATTTGTAAAAGGGAAAGGGGTTTACTTTTAAGGAGGTTGGGGGTTGCCCTACATTCCGAGCTTGGAACCCAAATGGCTCCAAAAAAGCCCCAGCTCTTACAGGTTACCTCAGAGATAGGAACACACCTCAGCGTTTGGAAGCTATGCCCCCGTGTGACAGGGGACAGAGGGTTGTGTGAAAGTCCGCACAGGAAAAAGGGTGACTTTGGTAAATAACGACTTTACATTACTAAGCTCAAAAACCAAGAGGACCCCAAATCACATGTTGGTCCAAGACAGCAAGGCACAGCCAGACTAATTTAAAACTAAGCATTTTCTACCAATGACATAACGGACACCGTCAATATTTTAGCACATCTAAAATGCAAAAGCAAAAAAAAGTAGCCCTACACTTACTTTTGCGTTTCCTTACAGCACTCAGCCCTCTAAATTGTAGCCGCCTTTTTAGATCCTGCTAAAATTATTTACATTATTAATTATTTAGCCATAATGACAAGATGTCAACTCATGAACATGCTATAACAATAACAGCATAACTCACATTTAACACAATAATGTCTTGCCATCACTTAAGGATGAAAGTGATTTGACTAGAAACATGGACCTGGAAAAGGGGGCTATTCTCTCAGTGTGTGTGGTGCAAGTACAGTATGTGTTAGCTTTGGTACATCCATAGTCAAGGGGCTAGGTGCAGTAAAGAAAGGCTTACAGGCTAAATAATGAGCAAATACAATTAGCACTGGCTCCTGGTCCAGTTTAATTTGGGTTGGCGCATGATTGTCAAGTAATAGAGCACAAAGAGCACACTGCAGAACCACACGCATGCACTACGGCTACACATCAAAAACTTGAGACCATGGCTCTAGCAGCTACCACATTAAAAGTGCTAATAAGAACAACGCAGTCTCCAGTCATATTTAGCGTTTCTTGTTCACAGTGAAGATTCTGAATTATATGGTTCTGGTTTTGCTGATTTAGAACATCATCCAATTATTAAAATGTCTAGTAAACACTGAAACTATAAATAGAGGAGACATAATTTAAATGAGCAGAATCCTATCAATAACACAAATTACTCCCAATACTCCTACTCACAGACTACAGTAACCTACGATTTTGCTGACATTTACATGCATATACACTACACTTACTCTAACCTACACTTATGTAGTGGATTGTCTTCGTATTGCTTGTCAAACCGCTTAAAGCTGCACTCAGCAATGCACTGCATTATATTACATGTTGATTTGTGGCAGTACATAAATGTACAGTATAGTGATGTTTCCAATACAAAACTTTGCTTTTGTGCATGCTTTTTGTTAGTGAATCTTATGCTACACAAGCTACTAGTCATAATATTGTCAGTAGATTCGATTGTCTTTTAGCGCAAAACTGGTCAAACATAAGATAATTAATACTGGCAAAAATATTTTCAAAGTCAGTCTACATACATAACTGTATGAAGCAAGCTGTTCATTCTAGCTAAGGATTTAACATGAAATTGTCCTACTACACTTATTTGCAAAAAACAAACATTAACACAAATAAATCTAAAACTCAGTTGTGTAAAGGATTACTAGAACGCAAGACTTTACAGGTGTTAAATATATTATTTGCCCAAGTGCAGCTTTAAATTTGAAGTGAACAACCTATGCTCTGACACTAAAAGCTAACATTGTCTTTACACTACAGACTTGAGCACTTTACTATGAAGAGCTGTGCTTTGCTGCCCGTCAAAACCCATGCACTGTCACTCATTAATCGTAATCAACAGAGAGAGATAGAGACAATGACAAAAGATCTGCTCATAATAGTGCCTGCCTACAACCCATCTTAAGTATCATTCTTTCTTGATGTAGAATGCAGTTATATTTTACGTTTGAGAAGAATTGACACACAATTTCAGTTTTTCTGGGGGGTGGGTAGTCTTGGTCATGACAAAGGATGCAGGCAAAACAATGAGGAAACACTCAGTAAACACAAGTATGACACTTCAAGAATAAAAATATTAGTCTAGCCTAGTTGTTATGTGCTGGGTCACAAAGTGGGAGTCGAGATGACCGTTCTCAAGGTCTGGAGGGTTTATAGTAGCAATACTTATGGTATCATACAGCGGGCAGGGGCACACAACGAAATGCGAGGGAGGTGAATGAGAACAGACAGGACCTATGCAACGGTTATACTTCCGTTTTTTCCCTCTTTTGTTCTAATTACCACTGACAGCAAAAAGCAATGGACCAAAACTTGAATCTGTTGAGTGCTTTCTTGTTGAACCACACACAATGTAAGTTAGATGAAGCCACAATTTAGCATATTTGAAAAGATTTAATGCACAAAATAAAATGATTGGCAAATTGCTTTGAGCTTATGTTACAAGCCAAAAAGTATACAAAAATAATATTAGATGGCAGTTGTTAAGAAAAGGCATCAATGGCACTAAATTAAAAAGAAAACCACCCCTGAAATTAATCTACTTTGGCTATTTACTGTTACGATCTTTTTGAATATGCCCATTGCACACTTCCAACACCTGTTTGAACCTTATTATGCCAACTAATTACGGTTATAAAAAGTGATCCAAAACCTGTCTGTGTAACCCGCATCAAGCCACTGCTTTTTGCTGTCATTGGGGACCACCCGGTGTCCCTCTCTGTTCCCTCCCCTCCGTCCTCCTCCACTCTATGGCTGTATTGTCCCCTCAGCAGGAGACCTCCATGGTTTGGGTGACCGCGCCCACCCCCTCGGTGCTGTCGGAGTGAGTGCAGGCCCGAGAGCGAGCCCCCTCTGTAGAGCTGGCGCTGGTCAGAGAGGCTGTCCTGGAGCGGGCCAGGCGGGTCATACTGGCCGAGGGCACTGTAAGGACAAGAGAGGTTAGATAGAGGCAGTCTGAGAGTTCATTTTACTAGCTGTTCTCATCCCATTAGTTTGTATAACCACACGTGGTCAGGTGCCATAATGTGAAAAGGTCATGATTTTACTTTGTTTGAATCGAAATCATGCATATTATCGTAGTCATTCAGGATATGTCTATTACAGAACAAATGTGTCACAATTTTTGCAACTTCTTATATTAAAGTGCCTATGTTACACAAAATTGACTCCTGCAAGCTTTTAGCAATGTTAGAATGGTGTTACCTCAGCTAAAACGTCCCCAGAGTTGTGCTTTGTTCCATAAGCAAATGTTTGAGTAATCTTGCTTTTAGGCTGTCTGTATTTCAAAATGCTCTGCTCCACCTTGTGATGCCATTAGTTTAAAATTAGATGCCTTTTTAACCTCAGTCGAACTGCTTATCTCCACAATAAATTTGACTAAGCTTTGTTATTTTGTTTGTTTTGTTTGGTTGAGATTATCACAGAAAATCTCAATCAAGAAAAAACACTTTGAAGCACTCACTGTATTATCATTTCATATTTTTACCGTAAAAGTGTCTCGATCACAAGATGAAACAATGTTTTCAGTGTGAAAGAATAACTCAGCCTAAATATGCAGGATGTGTGTGTTAAACATTTGTGAACAAACAAAGCACAACTCCAGCCATGTTTTTTTTGAGAAGGAAACAACACTGTAACAAAGCGGTGCAACATAGGCCCTTTAAAGACATTGTTCATATAGCTAAAATTCTGTTTTGGCACATTTTGGATAAAAGTACAACTTGTCTTCCATTTAAGTTGTTCTAATGTGAAGACGCAATGGGCCAGTGACCATGTGTGGATAGCTGGGATTGAGAAGAGGCTGGTTGGGGAGACACGGGGAGGTCATGCTGAGAGACCCTCTGAGTAGCTGGTGAGAGAAGGTGGCTGTCTACAACTAAACAAGTGGATAAAGCTGTTAATGATTCTGGCACATTAACAGCTCCATGCAATGGACAGGCTCAAGGTCCAATTCAGTGTTACACAAAGAAAACTGATGCAAAGGATGTGCTAAATACCGGAATACCAACTGTTTCTAATTGTCTAACTGTTAGAGTGCCAGTGACAGGATTGTTTTTGGTGACTTTGTTTTTAGTTTAGTTTTTGTCTTTGCTCTATTTTGAGGAATATTATCAGTTGTAAATGATAATGTTGCTCAAACCAAAAGATTTAGATCAAACATTTTTTCTGTAACATAAATTGCTAAATTGCATCATAACAACCATCTTGTTATGAACTCATGATAACGTTCTGTGTTGTCAAGATCAAGAGTACATTTTTGACTTACTTTTAGCAAAACCAGTAATCCAACCTATCAGAGGCACTTTAAAGGTAAACAAGCACAATGTATTGTACTATGCAGACAAAACGCTTTTGACTTTTGGAGTTATTGTGGATTTATTGGTATATTCAGTTGGCATACGTTTTAGACTGGATGACCTTCCTGACACTTGTCATTCTGTTTCACCAGGCTTCGTACGGCCACAGTGTGTAACCCACTTGCGACCACTGCAATAAATTATGACATGTAGTCAAAAGGGTGTAATACAATCTAGCTATTAGAATCCTATGATACCTTATTCAGAAGGCATTGCTTTGAGCTAGCCGAGTGCCATGCAAAGAGAAACACTTCAGATGCAATGGCAACATGGAGGGATGGGGAAAGGGGAGCAGGTTAACTATTTTTCCATTAGAGGAAAAATCATTCAAAACAAAGATGGGAGTTGTATGTCCTCAGGGCAGAGAAAAAAAAAATAAACAAAAGGCTTAAGATGACAGCAACACATTTCAAACCAGCCCAAACATTGTAGTCATCACAAAATCAACCCATAAATAAAGAATTTCAAAATGCCAATGCTATTGAGAAGGGCAGTAATAATAGGTCAGAGGTGAACAGGGAGGAGGCAGTACCTGGCCCTCCACTCAACCTCCGATCCTTCACATAAGCAACTAAGAGACAGGGCAAGGAGACAGTGGGCAAGTTAAAAACCCTCTGATTCAGTTCTGAAAATACTATGTGCATATTTCATCTACAAGAAGATACTTACTGTAGCCCATTCCCTGAAGGAAGTACTTGAAGGCTTCAGTCAGCTTTGCAGGCTGCAAAAACAATTTAACATGAATCCTTATCTATTCTTAATAGGAAAAATACATGTGTTAGTTAATGTAGTTAGTAAGTAAATCTTCTATAAGAACTAAAAAGCCACTTCATTACAAACATTAAATTATATGAAAAACCCACCACTTGTAAGTATGGCTTTATGTAAACTAAAGTTTACCTGTGTGATCTGGGGAAGTCCACCAGAATCAGCCATCTGTCAAACAAGAAAAATACATCTTTATCTTTGGACACTGCTGCAAAACACATTACAGACACAAGTAATGTGCTGCATCACTTCATATTTCGTGATTGTTGCCCACAATAATCAGACCAAATAAGCAGTATTGTTACAGCTTCTTCAAAACCATGGCTTTTTACCTTGAGGAAAGTGGTGTTGGTTGGGTCCAGTTTGGAGTTGCACTCAACCTGAAAAATAAAAGAATCATGCTGAGGCTGAACAATGATGCATTATAAATTAAATTGTCTGGATTTGATAAACAAGAAAGGAGCGGAGAGCATGTATGTGAGTGACCCAGTTAGTGCAAAGTGCTGCAGAGATGAGTCACCACTGCAATGTGAACACACACATGAGCACAAGCACATGAACAGGACACACAGCACTGGATTTATGCTTTAATCCTATAGACACAGACCCAACACATAAGCTGTGCAAAAAGGAAATATGCCAAGTTCTACATTTCACCTGATCCCATAATATCTGACATGTTTAAGATCATAAAAACATAAAAAATACTGCACAAAGATTTTTGCATTATGGCCTAAACTGCATCAACTGTATGACAAATTGAAATAACAAATACATCATGTGTGGGAATACACTGCACGATTTGACTGTATCATTAGAGAGGATGTAGATCTATGTTTATATGACACTCTAATCTAAATATGGATTTATGATATATATAATTGCACACTAATAGCTGGAGTGTAGAAAGTAGGTATTTAAATCTGTCAACATCTACTTGCTCACTCTCACAAATCCTTCAGCCCGTGGTTAACTTCCACAAACGTTCATTTTTGACTAAAATTACAGCTTAAGAAAAACTTTTTACAGAAAGCAAAGTGAAACTGGAGTGGCCCACTCAAGCACAGCTAATAGTGCTGCGCCTTTGGTTATCTATGTGAAATAAAATACAAAAAAATATGGATATTATTAAATTCAGACAATACTGAATTCGTCATAAAGTGCTGCATTCACAGAAATCCTTTTAGAAAAGACAACAGATTGAGTGCACTTGCACAGGCATGAGCTTTGACATACAGGAGTTGTTACTATGGCAGTAAGATCAAAAAGTTTTGTCATGCTGTTTATATTTTGCTAGAATATATATTCCTAATTTAATAAGACCAATAAACAAGTTGGTTGATGGGTGATTCTATTTAGCATTTAAAGTGCAGCACTAAATTTACTAAAAGCAGCCTGCAGTGGCCTTACTCACATTGGGTCATGAATTATCAACATGACCTCCATCTGTCTCTTCCAATAGAACTACTTTTGTTTACAGCTAGCACTTCCTCTGTCACATTTGGAGAAGTTATGCATCACACAAACACGCCCTCCTGCTTCCCTCCATCTCCCTGCGGCCGGACCAGAGCAGTGATTTGATTTAGTGTCATACACGCGGCAGGAGTAAGTGGTGCAGAAGCGTACATATCTGGGCCACTTTTAACAGGAAACCCTAGAGACAGAACAGAACAAGACCATCTGGATCCACACAAGGACAGACGGATGGACAGACAGACAGATAAAAGGACTGGAGCCATAGGGTCAGTGAAGTCTACTACAAATTCATTAATTTAGCTCTGACATCTGACCCTATCTATGATTTTGCTTAGATATGTGTTTACATTAATCATATCACAGCATTTTACTGAACTTGCTTGCATATGACAGAATTTCACTTTCCTAAATAGTTTAAGAGTTGACTTCTTCATCTGTAGTAGAAGTATACACAAGGGTGGCTAAAAATGTGGAAAATCAGATATAATATAATATAATATGATATTATTGTTACTAAAACTTGCATTTTAAATCTTGATTAGGGATAAAAGCAAGCTAATCAATTAATTACAAGTTATCAATTAATGAAATAATTGCCAACAAATTTAATAATCAAAATAATTGTCTATGTAACTTTGCAGAAACTCATGTGCTGAGAGACGTCATGTGGTCAAACAATGCAATAATCCTTCAAAATAACACTAAAGACTCCCAATCCTAAGTTTTTTGTGATATGAACAAGTCATCGATTAATCACCAGAAATGATGGACAGATTATGGTAATCTATTCCCAAAATAATCATTAGTTGCAGTTCTAAACAACATACTTTTTTGATCAAAAAGCAATATAGAAATATGCTACAATGTCGATGTACAGACAGTGCTATGAAAGTACCATTGTAGTTGTTTATTAAATTGTGTATTAAGTATAGAGCCTGTTCTTACTTCTTAATTTCAGTACAGTGACAAAATTGAATAGTAACAGTACAGTATTTAAAAAATATATATATATTATTTTGTTGAGGTTGTGGTATCAATATTTGTGTCAAGTCTCCAACATTTTCTTTTGCACTTGGATCAAGTTTTAGTATTTAACACTAATGGGTCAGAAATCAAGGAAGTAGTTTAGGAATTTGCATTCCATGTGATTGGAACTGAAAATTCTGACTAATTGACCAAAGAAAAGTTGTCAATAAATTACAATCTTGAACTAAATAGGCACGGAAAGGACAAGAAACAAAAGAAGAGTATCTGTGTATTTTCCACTATTGACTTTTAATTTTAAGTTGTAGCAATGGCATTCTAAATTAAACATAGTCTGCTTCGTGACCCCTTTTTCTGTTTGATGAAGCTTCAAACTGGCAGTGAGCGGATGTGCATGCCAAACATAATGAGTGTGTCAGAGCACATGGAGCAGCAGGGAGAGTGAGGCTATTTTGGGCTGATATAACACGAAAAACAAAATGGGTCAAGTAAAAAAGACAGATAAGAACAAAATCTTCTCACCACTCCTTCCTCAGCAGGAGCATTGTCTCCCACAACCAGCATCACCGGACACCTACAGAGACAAGACGGCAGGATTCTCAGTCTATCCTTTTCACTGTGCTCTGCTTCACAAGCATTGAACTAACCACCAGTAAATATGCAATCATTTAGGTCTGACTGAATAATTTATGCAAGGTATTAAAATGTTATATTCATTTCATTTTGTTCTAGAGTGTCTGCTGAACAAGAATGGACACAACTTGTAAGAAATAGCCTAAAAATCTATTTCATTCAAAGATTCATTAAGCCAATGTTAGGCTCGTAAGCCAGAGCTTAGTATGGCAAACAAAAAATGTTGCTGTGTCACTTATGTAGTATTAATAAATTACAATATGCAAAAGCAATATGGTAATTGTAGTGATTTTCATATAATTTAAATTTTAGAATTGCATCTGATATGTTGAAAAAACTAAATAGATAGGGTAAATGCGTAACAAGACTTACATTCTAAGTGCTACGACAGAATTATTCTTTTGTTATATTTATTTATTATTGATTAAAACAATAACTGCACTAGTCATAAAAAAATAAAATTAGGCATAAAACTGTTCCTAGAATATGTTGGGACTTACTTAAGAGTCTTGGCATTGAGAGCACCGCGATTCATGTCCAGGTCCCTCCGACTGTAAAGAATTACATATGGTTAGTTATTAATGCACGTGTCAGTAGTTTCTGCTACTATGATTTCAAAGGTCTAATGTTTTGAAGCAACATACACTGATTACAAAGTAAGGTTCACCAGCAGAGCCTCCCAATACTTACCAGGACTTAAAATAAAAGTAAATTTAAAAACCATATATCCAATTTTTTGAACAAATTAACTTGAAATAAGTTTTTCCCCAGTATAGCTATAATGCCAAAGTATCTGTTTGCAATGATGAGCATTTGTTCCCTAAAACCCAAGATAGTGCGCTTGTTTTTAGCATGAAATCGGTTTCTAAAAGTTGTGAAAAGTCCTTCAAATCTCCTTGTGGTGAAGAATTATGAATATTAAAACGCATTAGTTAAGAGAGAAAAACAGGTGACTGCTACATCAAGTTTGATTTGTTCACTTTTTTAAGATGTAAAAAGCAGATACATTGCCTTCAAATTGTTTTTTAAAATAAAATAATCTTTGTAGAAAACACTTTATACAGACAAATCTTGAACCGTAAGTTAAAGAAGAATCACAGCTCCAGATATTAGTCAAGGCAAATTTATATGTATAGCACAATTCATTAAATTATATGCTAATTATACATATTATATAGTGTTTGTAGAAGGTCTTTCTTTGCCCAGACCCTAGTGCTTCACCTGTTGTACATGTTCCAGAAGAGGTGCAGGTTAAACTGATTGATGTTGTTGTTGATTTGTTGTCTGTAGCTCTGCACCAGATCTGTGTTGCTCACGAGTTCCTCCTAGAACATAACAGGTATTAATATTGCCCGATAATATACGTACAAAATCTAACCTGAGACAGTGAAGTGTGCTTGTGTACCTGGCTGAACAGATGTGGCAGCACTGTGTCTGGCAGCGAGCTGGTCAGACCGGACAGCTGGGAACGGAAAAAAAAAAGAGTAATTTGAGAGGCATAGGAAAATAGTGTTTGTCAAACTGTTACTTCATTTAGAGTACATTTTATAGACATTTTTCCTGTTCTATGAGTAATTTTTAGATTAAATTATTCTGGCAATGGTTTATTTCTATTTAAGACATGGCTTGGACCTAATATAGACCTAGCTCCAGAACACATTTTGATCCGATGACAATTGGAAGCCAAAGTCTTTGCTTTAGTGGCACTTAGTGTAAAGAGACACTTGTTGAATAGACACTCGGGTGTCAGTATTTACTTTGGATGCAGCCCAATCGATCCAGCCTTTGCCATTAGGGTCAATGTTGAGCAGAACCAACCCCTCGACCAGGTCAGGGAAGATCAGCTGAAAAAAGTTCCACAGTATGAGTTTTTATAGAATTAGTATGAAAGATACAATGATAAAGATTACTTACAGCGAATTTGGCCAGGACGTAGGCTCCAGCGCCAACTCCAATCCCAACAATGCTTTTGAACCTGATCAAATGTACAAAGTACATTGTTTATTAATAATGGACGACAAAGAAAATACATAACTGGTCAAATGTGACGTGCTTAAATGTAGTATTTATTGTGAAATATCGTGAGAATATTAAAATGTGCGTCTTCTTTTAGACTGAGAATATATATATATTTTTTTTTTAGTAGAATAGGTTTAAAAGGCCTTTTCCTACATTTGTTTTTCAAAAATGTAGAAACACTCACCCAAAGTGTTGGACGACAGTGGGCAGCATCCCGGCCAGTTGGTCCATAGTGGGATACTGGTACCTGTGGAGAGGGACAGTCATATATTTTGGTGATAAATTAATTAACAACTGAATACGGATATTTCGATAATAATTGGAATGAATGTGTTACCCCTGTGGAAACTGGGATGCTCCCACTTGCTGACCGGGGGCATCAACATGGCACACCACAAAGTGCTTGGTGATCTCTTGCATGTCCTCATTGTTGAAAAACGCATTGAAGCACAGTTTGTCTGCGAAAAACAGATGGATAGAAGAGTTTCAGACAGAGTGAGGCTCAGGTGAGATGAGAGAAAGAAGAGAAAAAGAGAAACTGGAGAAGGAGCAAGAGAGCAAACAAGGGTGAACAGATCTACTGAAATTCAGTGAACCTCACAGAGCGATAGGGAGTGACCATCTGTGCAGCTGAGTCTGTGCCAACAAGGAGCTTGGTTGATACAATAGGGACAGCGTGTGTGCAGAGGCACAAATGAGGCATCTTAGTGATCTTAGTGACATGTTGCAAGTCACTTCCACTTCCACTAGTATTAGACAAAACTGACCTTTGGCCTTGCAACGTTTTATTAGAAGCATAATTAGATGCTAAACATAAACTGTCACATTCTAGTGTTTGAACAAATTTATTCTGGGACTTAAACACAAATAATCTATAATTTAATCATTGTGTATAATAGTGTTTATAGAATCTAAATGCCACTGTTTCTGTTGATTAAAAATGGACTTGGTATTGATTAAATATGGTTCTTTCAACAATTTTATCGCATACTACAAGTAAACAAGGATTTTTTCTAAGCTTGTTTTAAGACAATGTGGCCTAAAATACACTCCAAAGACTGAGTCTAGTCATGCTTTCAATCCAAAAGAACTTTTAAAATGACTGAATACTTAGTAAATCTCATTCTTAGTCTAATGATGTTTACTTTATACTTTCAATTGAAAGGCAACCCTGTGCAGTTCATTCAAACTGTTACAAATAAAATGATCCGCATTAAGATAATAAAAATACCTGCTTGAATACATGCGGTCAGTTTGCATTTAGAAGACAGACTGTTTTCAACAGCAGCGCACTTTATTGAGCTGCACTAGATCTCATGTATTAAAGATGCCAGCGCACTCACGGCTGCAGCGCTGGCCTACTTTTACTCATGTGTGCCGGCGCCAGACCATACAGCCACACTGTTTTCATCCTCGAGGTCAAGCCCACAGTGCTAATTTAACGGACCAATTAGCCTGACAACTGGGTTAGAGATGAGGCGCAGGAACACAACAACTTCATAGACAAAATAGCTGAGTCAAATTAGGACAAGCAACTATTGTTTTTAACACTTATATTAACAAGCTAATTACTCAACGTGAGAACCATAATTCAGTTCTTCTGTTGGTACTGGTTGTTGCCATATTAGAAAATTTGACGGTATATTTTCAGATGAAAAGCAAAGAACCAGATTTTCCTAACTTGTGGTGTGGTAAAACAACAACAACAACAAACAACAACAACAACAACAACAACAACAACAACAACAACAACAACAGCAACAACAGCAACAGCATTTTAACAAAACTAATATTAGCTGCTCCCGTCAGTACAAAATATCATTGCTCTGTAAAACGTCAGTGCTAGGTTTGAGATGTATAATTACATCTTAAGCTCAAATTTGTAAGTAAATTTTATGTAAAGAAAGAAAAACATTTTTCTAAAGTAACAGCAACACAAGTACACTGTTTAATTCAAACTTATTTGCACCTCCAATTTACACCTAAAATAACTGTCAAGTGCAGCCCACTTTCTCCCAGGCTAACGCTGACTCATCTCTAAGCCTCTCTCTGCATTGTGCTTAGTGACCTCCTTTCACTTGTGCCACACGTTTTTAAGAACCTTCTGCTCACCTCATCGCCATTTTATGACTAGTCGCCTGCCATTTATACTTTACAACCTATCTGTGTTCATCTGTGCAGCTGTCTGTGTGCTATAGTTGAGCAGCTTGGTGTTTGGTCTAGCATGCTAATAATCTTCTTTGCTGGTCTTTTACAGCTGCAGCAGATACAGTAAAACATGGAGCTTTGAAAAGAAGAGGAAAACAACCAAAATATACTGGAAGTGTTCTTTGTTTGTAGATTTTTTGCATATTAAAAACAGCTGCAATAGTCTTGTTTTTTTTTATTTTATTACCACAGCTGCATTACCAGATGGATTACCTAGGTCTGCGTTCTGCTGTTATGTATTATTTTCAAAGACTTACAGTGGTTCAATTGAAGCCCAAACCGTAAGTGCATGCTCTGTTGATGCAGCGCTGCAGTGGCCCCTCCCTCCATCAAAACGACTGGGATGTTTTTCTGACCTACATTTTCACTACATCACAAATTCTTTAACTCAGCCTGTTCTATTTTAGGTATTAAATCTGACACATTTTGTACTCTGACACTATTCATCCTATTTCAGTTACTCAGTAGGCCTATTGTAACATAACATGTTCCACCCACATATAAGACAGGCAAATAGCACCTTTCAGTGAGATCACATATATAACAAAACAATAATAAAGCTAAATCAGTAAATAACAAATAAATCACCATCATCATCATAAAGCTTTCAACTTTTCCTACTTAACATTGTATGGACAAATTTTGTTTTCGAGTAATCAAAAGCTGTTAACTTTTGAAACGTTCAATAATTCAAAATGAACTTTTGTGTGCTGGTCTATTTTGAAGTGCGTTACATAACCCACACACCTGTTTTGCACTTGCAAGAGGTGTGCAAAAGCAAAACTGTGTGTTCATTTTAATTAACAGTTTCACATGGGTGACATGGCCTCCTGCTTCAGATCTGAACAAACCAGTGCACGATGCAGCACTCATTATCGCCTCTGGTAAAAGCACAAAAACACCTAGCACAGACACAGGCACATCTGTCACAGACGCCTCAGACTCACGGTTCAGTCCCACATCGTGGTAGGTGAGGATGGCAGGTTTGTTCCCTTTGGGCGCCCCTCGGATAACCACGTGAAGCATCCCATAAGGGGTCTCCACATCATGTTCCTGTAATAAAACACAAACATAACCTTTAAGGCACTGGGGACAATGTCAGATGGAGTTTTGCAACAGTAAATGACCCAGAATGTTCCTAGGACATGAACTGCTCACCCCTGCTGCGGAGGCAAACAGAAAGCATGAGTATTTATGCAGATGATTTAACGTAGACAGATTACAAAATGCCATAGTTTAATTCAATAGGAAATGGAAAACACTGAGCCTTTGAACAAGAACGATCTCTGACTACTTTGGCCTGAATTTCAAATAGTTAGCTTTTAGGTCAGAGGACATTTGTATTAGTCCAATGGCACTGTGTTTATTTACATTCTTACACATAAACAACAAACTCTTTTTGCTATTATTTTGAAATTGAGAAATAATTAAAGGGGACATATGATTCAAAATCAACTTTATTGAGTCTTTAACAGTGTTTCCTCATCAGAAGTTCACTCAAAGGTGTATATTGATTAACTTATGTATTTTTGAGTAATCCTGTGTTAGTCTCCAGGATGTTAAAATCAAACCAATAAAAATAAAATATAAACGGTCACAATTTTGCTCAGTCCTCTTAGTTTGGTAAATCCTAATGAATTACAAATGAAAATGTCCTCTCAGTCTGTCGATCGATGAAGATGAAGACTGTTCTCTAAAACCTACCACATCATGTACCATATATGCACTGTACACAAATCCATGCCTATTGTGCAGTGTGTTGCTGACCCACATTTTGTCAGCACACTGTGGCCAAAGCTCCACTCAAAATGGAGGTGTGTGTGAGTGGTGGTAGTGAAGAGCGCAGGGATTAAAACATGCTCTGAAGCCTTTGTTGACATGATTAATGTTGACAGACAGTCTATAGCTCTAACAGCAAAAAGAGTCCTATAAAGAGACATGCACATTGTAACTAGAACACATTTTATTGATTTGTTTTGTTGACCTTTTCACGTCGGTCTTTCAGTGACAATAAATGATGGAGCTGTACACATATTTATTCACATGATTATATTTATTTGCTGACAGAAATTTTGTGAAAGCAACAGGGCAAGTCTTGTATTTTTAGATTATACACATATTTCAAATTCACATCTGTAAGAGTGCAGCAAATGTAGTGAAGAACAGATAAGGTCTAGACTCTAGTCCACCTGCTTTTGTTCATCTCCACTGCAGCATCTTATCACTGTAACACTATACCATTACCATAGGCTTATAATAGAAACAGCAACTGACAAGTGCACAAACCCCCACTCACTGCAAGCAAAGGCACAACGCACCAAAGCAATGAGTTAATCCACTGGTAATCTCTCATTATTTCTGGCCCAACATCAGTCCAATCAGCCTGATCATTTGAGCCAGTTACAAAGGCTCTGCATGGACAACATTTGTAAAGTAATGACCTTCAAAAGTACATTCATGAATTTAAAACATGCTATTTTGCACATTCCATAAATCCTATTTTCATCAAGTGCTGCACAAATGAAATGTAATCTGAAAATTGCATCTGCGTCATTTTGTTTCATGCACTTCTTGGCCAGTTTGTTTACCAGGTAGGCAAAATGGATGATGAGTATCGCAGTTTAGACTTCCTATTCTCACCAGGAGACATGGTGTACAAGCACACATGCTTATCTGCAGCGGAGTGAACATCTGTGCATTGCTCAGCATCCATAGTGTTGAAGTGTGTCAGTGGGGCAGTCGCACACTGACCCTCTATTCGACTTGCATTGCACCTTCCACTTCTCTGACCAATAAATACTGAATAAAACACCGTGACAACGCAAAAACAAGCAAGTGTAAATCAATATTACTTTGAGACATATTAAAAGAGCATGTTATTATGCATTGCAAGTACAGTAAACGCATTATCTTAAACCTAATTGAAATAATAAAATCTATTTAAAACTTGCTAACCTATACATTGCACTCAGATTTTTCAATGTTTCAAATAAATTGTGTGAGTCAAAAATTATGAGACAGCTGCACTGAGAATAAGAACAACAAAATCTCCTATAATCTTTGGCACACAACTAATGCCATGACGCTGAAGATTAAACTGTCAAAATGAGCATCAGCAGTCACATATCCAAATGTTGTGTGCAGTGTGCTCAGACAATGACAGCACTCACCCCGTCCCAGCACTCAGGCATGCTATCGGCAGGAGGACTGTGGGGAGTTGAGGAGTCGGGAGGAACAGATGTACGGCGCGCGGTAGTAGCCAGGCCTCTCTCCGGTGTGAGGTGACTAGGTCCTGGGGTACAAACTCGCAACAGAGCAGAGAGGATGCTGCTACAGAGCCTTTGTCTATCTGCCTGTGCACGCCTGCTGCTTATGAAGGCGCTGCTTTACCAATGCCTCCACCCCCTGAAGGAAACAAGGACTGCTATTGGCTGGCAGTAAAGTCTCTCCCGCGTGTGATTGGACAATGGTGGTGTCAGTCCGGAGGCTGAGGACGGCAGCTCTCATCAGCACCACTCTAACCTTGTTGTGCCCCTGCTGTTGACTTAATCAGGCCACACAACCACTACAAAAACAAACGGAAATATCTCAAGCTGTCCATTTATTCTTTTAAATGATCTGAATGCTAATATTTGTATCCTACATTATACGTTGCTAAGACCTTATCTTTGAAAAAGTGCTACTGGGGTAAGATTTGTTGTGTTGTACAGAATCAATAAGGACCTGTCAATCTACGTTGATAGATATATACGTATGTTATTACCAATTTTAAGCTTTATGTACTGTTTTGTAAAATGTAAATATGTTAATAGTACTAGTTCAGTCAATAATTGCACATTTAGTTAGACGCAAGAAACAATTCTAGTTGACTGGTATTATATTCTACAGTTTTTTGGAAGGGGTTGTATTTTTTCTGATGACAATATTGCTTATTGAGAAATTTACTAATTTAAATAAATGTTTTCCTATTTTCCTCAGTAACACTTAAAATCTATTTTCACAATCACAGTAAATCCATTTGCCGTCGACAAATGGCCTATTTTAAGGGCTGTGTTAAAGAAGGCGGCCATTTAAAATGTACTATTTGAAATCTGCTTCTTTATTGGTGAAGATGAGGATTAACTTTATTGTATGCATAGTTTGGAAAATCAATACAAGTAATAATAATAATAACAACAACAATTTAAGAGTTATGTGAATAATGTGGTAAAAGTATGAGACAGTTTCTATGCCTTGAGTTATCTGTACTTGCCTAATGTACAGAATGAGCATTTTTAGCATCAGATAAATGTATATTTCACTAGCACCAGGACGCAGTGTACGTGCAGGCTCAGTGTGGTGTGATGGAGCCAGTGTGCAGACAGCACAGCACTCTCTCTCTCTCTCCACACTAGCATCAGTGGTTATCAGCGGGCGAGCTTTTGTTCACTCTTTTGGGCTACTTCCCTGCCTGTGTGTCCTCTCTTCCTGTTTACTCAATTGCGACTCCACCTAAAGCCCACTATACAGCAGCCCCTTTACTGCTAACCTCCTCCTCTGTGCAGATTAGCTCTGAACATCTGACTAAGCAAAACGGGCTCATCTTTAAATATACAGTCTGCATGTGAAGCGAGTACGGCCACTGCCACAACAGACAGGCCTATAAGGGTCCTAAAAAACACATCATACAGTTTTTTTTTACATCCAGTCTTGGTAGAAGCGCTATTAAAAATGTATATTATTTTTTATTTTTTTTTTGTAGAAAATCTATAACAATGTGAACTCACGAGCAATAAAGAATAGCATTCCAAGAATCCTGACAGATTCAATCTCAAATGTGCAGAGATAAATCACATGTCAGACTGAAAAAAAAAATCTATTTTGTTAGGGGGAAAAGCAATGTTTTGTAATCTTTTGAGAAAGCTCTGAGCAAAAAAAAAAAAAAACCCTGTTTATTCTACAACCATTACTGAGTAAAGTCAAAGTGGCATCTGAAAAAACTTTTTTTCATTAAAATATACATAAATATGAGACTTCTTGTGTTTGAGCAAAACCCAAAATCAGCAATGGTTTGAGCAAAATGTAATGTCAGACGTTTTCCACAAAGTGAAAGGATACAGGGCTGATAAGGCCATAATTATGTCAAAATTGACAGATAAGTAAGTTACATTTATCTCATTTTAGACCAACAAATTATTTTTACAATAGTTAATTCAGGTTTAATTTTGTCCTGAAATGATTGCTGAGAACATCAAGTTTCACAATGTGCCAGCGGAGCCCCAGGCCTCTGCTCCCCCGTGAGCACCGCCACAGTTCCACCCATGTGTACTGATGTTGCACACATCCAATATGCTGTATCATCGTGGTGGATTTGATAGACAGAAAAACAAAATTTTGTCAGGACAAAAACCTTTACCTTGTGTTTACTAAAAGAAGTAAACAGACATATGTAGAAATGTACTATACATCCTTGTGGTAAAATGCATGAATAAATCTGCCGACATATTCGATCATCAGCTGTTTGTGTGCATAATTCAGATAATATGTGTCCTATTGACAAAAAAAAAAGAGCTTATAAAAAATGTAGAACAAGTTTTGGTTGCTTCCAGAGATAAAGGTTTTGCGCTCTGTGAATGACCAAGCCCATGCTTTCAGACTTTGGTCACTCTTGGGGTTTCTCCCGTGTCACAATAAGAACAGTAGAGAAGAGGGTTGATCACTTGTAAGCTTGAATAGGATTAGGCACACAGCACAAACAAAAGGGTGAAGCCAACAAGCACGTTTTGACACAGGTTGAATGATATAAACTAAATTAGAAGAACTACTGCCTCTGCTGATGCCGGGCTCTAGGACTTGCGGCGCATGGTACGGCCCATCTCTGTTTAGAACAATATTTTGCTTAAATCTCACAGCGATGTCTCTATTTAGAGGCTCAATCTCATTTAAGTCTTACTTAAAAGATATTGCCAATTACCAAGAATTTATTTGGGCTCATCCTAGATAGAGTCTTGTTAAGCCTATAGTCTTAACAAGACTCTATGAGCGTAAACAAGAGTCTCTTTAATTGGTGACAGTGTATCTTTCAAATAAGACAAACTGTGCCCATGTATTTAACATAATGTAACTATTTTGTGAGCTGAAAATTTGTATTACAAAGCTATGCAAAGTTAAAAATATAAAAAGACAAAATAGAAGGAAGCCAGTTACATGCTGTTCATAATTACCAGCTCTGCAGAATTCTTGGTTTCTGTTCAATCAATATTTTGTATCATCAAATCAAGGAAGATCTCTCACTTTACTAACACCAACAGCACAGAACAAAATTTCAACAGGAGCTGGGCCTCAACACTACACTTATAAAGATGAGTAAATAGACAAAATCAGACAGTTTAATTACTCTGTTAGGCCTAATAACAATTACAGTGGTCAGTAATTGTCTACTGTTGGAGGGTGGTGCCAGTCCCATGAGATTTAGGTGAGATAGAAAGAGCAACACGCTTAACCCCTAACAGACAATCCATTTCACAATATCTTCCCCATGGATTTGGAAATATGGACCCCCACAAATTAGTCTATACAAAATCTTACACGGAGCCAACTACATTTTAAAAGCAAGAGTGATGACAACAGCCATTTTTGCCAAACTTAAACATGTAACAAATGCTTAGTTCAATGAGACTTGATAAGATAAATTCAGTGTGCATGAGCAGTATTTACAATGTCAAATTGTTTCTTATTTGACATTTATACTTTTTTTTCACTTTCCACATCAGCAGTCTTCAAAACAGCTCGGCTCCTGTTACAATTTAATCTCCACACTTGATTTTGTTGTGGTGACAGTTCAGCTCAACACAATTTTTAAGAACTGCAAAATGTAACAATTATAATAAAAACACACACACAACTAAGTAAAAAGATTAAAAAGGCAACGTAGCCATGTATAAAAGGTGATTAGTAACCTATAATACTGCACAAGGGGATAAATTGCTGCTTCTTTGTTTTGATTTCATATTTTGACGCATTGGAAAAAGGCAATCTCCATCCATCTATTAGAAAAGCTATAAAAGTGCGCTGGTTTATTACCTGTCAAGATGTCTGCCCCAGAAGCATTACCTCTTTTCATAATATCACATTAGAAAGGCACACAATTTGCTGATAAAAACACCTCTACACTACACTGCACCAGCATCATATTAGCTGGAAATTACTCAGTGTTTACAGAAGCCTGAAGCTGATGAAGGACAAGAGATAAAGACAAAACACAGCACAACAAAGTGATAAGAAGCCTTACCTTCCAGTCTCCAGGTGGCATCAGCTGTTCACAAGGCTCCTGCTGAGACAGAGGACAGCATTAAGATGGGAAATACAACAAAAACAGTCCTGGTAAGTGTTATAGAGTGCCTCCACTGTTGTATCAGACTGGGTACACACACACAAACACACACACACATGCACTCAGATTTCCACAAGTGTCAATATAATTATTACAGAAAAGTGCAAGTCTACACATATTTTTATTGCTCCCTGAATACTTCAAGAAGTTTTTTCTTACTATCTAATAATCATTTACATTATTAAACCACATTCATACTGCTAGTATGAAGTGTGTTTGTGGAAATCTGAGTGTCTTCAGCAGTGAGGCAATGATTTACACACCAAAGTGACACACCACCAGAGTGAGAACTCCTAGATGACACAAATAATACACAGTTGTATCACAAGCACATATAGAATCAGAGCACAGAGGTAATCAAGTCTTACAGACGATCACTGGACAGAGCAGAGGACCAATGACTGCTGTATGCACCTCGCTTGTTTTGTAGACAGAAACACTGAAAACAGCTCAATGCTGATGCTCATGTCTCAGGAGGACTATGCCTGCTGTATTTTTTCATAAAAAAAACTAAAAGAATACAGCGGAGAGACAACTATGTGCTGTTAAAAATTATAACATTATAATAGCAAAGGAACTTGTCAGTTTGTACTTTTACAGAAACTTTACAGAAACTACGTTAAGTCATAAGTCATACTGAGTTCTTTGCATAAACTGCAATAAGTTGTATGACCAGTTGTGGAGAAATGGCTGAAACATCTTACAGCATTCTTCTTTATGTCCACAAGGTGGAGCCACAACAGAAAATGACTGGTCTACTTTCCCATACTACTGAGGCGTAGATAATCTACAAACTATTTCAAATGCACAAAGCTGTTTTTAAGTCAAAAACAGCTGTTATGCCTCCAGGCTCCTTTGCAAAGCATCAACACGGCTTCAGTTAAAATGAGGACATGCAGATGTGGTAAGAACAACTCAGACTTTACAGATGTTGTACACTGAGCTGGAAACATGCAAAAATGTGTCATGGTTCACATGGGCACACTGCAAGAAATGTGACAGGATTAGAAAGACATTAAGAATGGAGTAAAATCAGAGTGAAGTACAAGAGACTGCAGCAGACAGAACAGACAGAGGACTGACAGCACAAGGACACACCTGGAGAGACATATGGCACGACAGGGGAAGAGCGCAGTGTGAATGCTTTAGTGAATCCTGACTCAAAGATAATCTGTAATTAAGGAAGGGCTGTGGACAGATTAAATCTAGTTATGTTTATAGAATTTATGCTTTTGCAAATCATTCAGTTTCTCTTGGTCTATTGTACATTTGGCACAGGGGTTCCACTCCATCTGAGAGCACTGGCAGAAGCTAAAAGCTGAAGTTGTTCACTGTGTGACATACAGTATGACACTCCAGACCTTTAGATGATGCAAAGTCATTTATTCTGTTAGCAAAGCAGTGAAAGGGCAGTGGCACAGCCTTCATGTTCATTTTGTGAATAGAACAGGGGTAGCTATGCACTGGCCGGACCAGCAGGAGGCACTCTTATCCTTTTTATTCTAGTGACTTTGGAGAAGTGACGCAGCGCTTTGTCAGAGGCTCAGAGTGGTATGCCATTATTCACCTCAAAATCCAGAGCTAATCAAAGGAGTGACGGTGATCAGTGTGTTGTGGAAAATGTGCAAAAAATATTATTTGTCAGTTTCTGCTCTCACCGCATAGAGCTATTTATCTCCATGTAGAAAGCTGTGTTTGAAATCTGTGCTGGTGTCTTGGGAGTCTCTTACTCTGTGAGCATTTGTCCTAGATTTGGGGCTTTTGTGCTGAAAGGCAGAAAAAACATCTGCTCTCAAGTGAACTAATGTTGTCCTGGAGGATCAGAAAGTTGATTAAGCCTGAGCTTGCGGATGCGTGATTGGACAGGAAGTCTCTGGATTTGCGTTTCCTGTAACCAGAGTTCTAATAAGTGTACTCAGTGGTACTCAGGCAGTAACAGATGAACTTTTAGAGTGCCTTTTTATTGTCTTTTCTCTGAATAACACATATACTGTGTCACACAGGATAATGGTTCTAGGGTTGAAGACATTACAGTCTCTTTTAGAAATTTAAATTGACAAAATAATATAAATTAGAGTTAAGCCCTATTAACTTGAACATGGCGAGAGCCTTCAATAGAAGGGATCTTGGTGTCTAAGGTGAATCCATGTTAACTGCTGTGTGTTTGTGTCTACAGAGAAAATGTCAAAAGCATTAGTACTGTTAGTGAAGCGCTGGTTTCTGTAGTTACCGGGGCGGGCCCGCTGGTCCGACGGCGGGTCTGGCGGAGCCAGTGCCGTGCGAAGGCATGCCAGCGGTGAGTGGGGCGGCTGGGGGAGGGGGGTTAAGGGGCGCAGGACTGGGGCGTGCTTGGCCCCCCGATGCATCCTCTCCTTTTTCTGTCTGCGACGTGGAACATGAAGCACAACAAGGCGGTTATTGGGAACAGAGCGGCAACAGAAAGCAACATACAGCAACACGGACTCACATACAAGTTCTGTTTTCAAAAGAAATTGTTACACAAAAAACCTTTGAGAGGAGCATTAACACTCATCTGTCCATCGTACAATTGCAATATGCTCATCAGGGCTGCAAGAACTAATGATTTATTCAGCATGACCAGAGGTCTTTAATGTTTTACAATGCTTACAAATGTCTTTAATTTTACAAATTCCTCCAGAGTCACTGAACAGTGACCTTTAATAGCAAATATATTCAGTTTGTTCAGACTCAGATTTTTAAACATGGGTTGATTCTTCTAATAACCATAGACATAATTAATTTTGATTAGTTGCAACCCTAATGTGGATGTATGGAATTAGGATGTCTCAACTTTCATATTTCAACACAAGAACATCCACAGTCCTCTCAGTCAGAGGAACAAGGTTTCTGAATATTGTTGTTGAAATATTGTTGTTGCGGCCTTGAGTAAAACGTGCTTTCAGAGACAAGTAAGCTGTTTATGTCTTAACTGTGACAAAGAGAAAATTAAACTGCAGCTTCTTACATATACACATCTATATACAGTGACTCAGCAGCAGCAGCATAATGTCTGAGAGTCAAGCCCTAATGACAAAGCAAGAGAAAGAAAGTAGTGCACATCAATACTTTGGAACTCCCAAAATGTATTTTCAATCATTACACCACATGCCACGACGACATTTTCAGAGTCCTTCTTTAGACCCAGTCATTTTGGACGTGTGTATCTCTGTCTAGATTTGACAAAACAACAAATTCAAATCTCTCAAAGGTACAGTTTTTAATCATAAATGTTATGTGACCCAGATAGTGTCAACCCACCGAACATGTGAGTTTGGATGGACAGCCATTAAACAGATTTGACATACAACATAAGGACACAGTGACAACTATCTAAAAACATGACTTGTCAACATTTGTCATAGAAATCCTTCCCTTATTTTACACTCACACACAGCACAGCATAGATAATCTTTTAGCATCTTCCTACACATTAAATATTTAGATAACTGCTTTCGCTGGGCAATCACTGGGAAATTGGGTTACACTGAATACAATGTATTATACATGTGCCAGAATTCCTATGTTATCCTGGTTTGAACTGGCTACAGACGGTGCGTTCCTCTGACTCAGCCTGTTGTGTTAGAGCTGCTCACTCACTGCACTTAAAGGTCATTGACACGGTGGTCTAGGCCAAACACCATCCTCATTCAGACAAGATGACATAAAGCTTTTATAAGAACCACATATTATGGGCACTCTTTATTTTCCTTTTATTTATATAATATTATATATATATATATATAATATATATATAATATATATATATATATATTATATATATATAATATAAATTATTCATTTATTTTATTTTTTACTCTGCAAGGATGGTGCTGTTTTATGATATATATAAATATACATTATATAAATATACATGTTTTGTTTTTCCTTCAGAAAAATGTATCTGTGTATTCTCAACAGCCATTTGCAAATATATTCTGTTTATATCTATGTCATTTGTCACAACTGTCCTTGAAGATTAACTGTGACACTAGTGCTAACCGCGGGCATGTAAGTTCAAAGTCACATTAAAAGTATTTTCTGTTTTAGTACACTGAGGCCTGCAAAGACAAAACAAAAATACAAAAGAGTACCTGAAAGCCATCTGGAAAGCATGTCATGTGGGTGACCTTTATTTGGGGTTTTTGACTGTAAATGGCACAAGTTAAAAAATGTATTTATTACAATAAAGTGTTGTATGTTTATGTTAGAATAGATTTAAATAAAATTTACTACCTAGAGAACTGATGTCACTAAAATCATCCACTGTCTTTACCCTACAGTTAACGCAGTTGCAGACCATTCATCTTTCTGTCTTTCATATCAGGCTGCAACCTTTTAATAAACCTTTTGAATGGCCTGTTGAAAAGTTGAAATTTATAATGTAATGTTCTTCAGTGATAAATCTTGTGCTTTCCCATCATGCCCCTGGCTCGTCTCCAGCGTTTCCATCGCTACAGTGCTGAGGGCCCCTGATTCAGACACAACCTGTTGCTTAGGTACAACTGAGACTGGAACAAGTGGCCTTTATGTAACCACCCACAGCTCTGCTCTGCTCTGCTCTCCTCCACTAGACTCCCTCACTTTAATGAGGATCCTTTGTGCTCAAGTGTTTTAGCACAGGATTGAGAGGATAAAATTTACCCTTCTGTAAATAAACAAACAGTAATTATGCCATGGACTTTTTTAACGCAAGTATCTCTGATAGCACTGAATTAGACAGATGTGTAACATAGATGCAATATCTGAGGAAAAAGCTACAGATCATGAAGCAACTGTAGAGTTGGTTCAGTGTAAACACACACAAGGACAGCAACATTATTTAGCCAAACATCAAAAATGAATATATCTAGAATGTTTATTCTAAATTTAAGATATAAATTGTTTTAAAATGTGTGATTTTAATGGAGTTGTAGCTTTTATCAGTTACGATCCCATCAATGAGTAAATGTATTGCAGAAATACACATTCAACAGAAAATCTATATATTTTATGACTTGACACTTAGCACTAAATATTATGTATATGGACAGCATAGTGGATATGTGTATTGATTTTTGCTTGTACCTCAACTTAACAAGGTCACAAACCAATAAAAGTGTGCAATGCAGCCCCCGGCTGGTTAGAACAGGTCAGACAGACTGACTCTTGCACCAGGCTTTATGGTGACATTCACAACCTTGAGTTTGTGAAAGATACCACCAGGTGGCGACAAAGAAATAGGCTTTAATATAGCAATTGTCACTATGTCCTTTGTTTTGTATTTTCACGACACAAGATAATGCAAATACAGTTTTAAGCTTAAGCTTTTTGAATGTGTGTCTGTGTATGTGTGTGTGCTTTTTTTCATTATAATGTCCAGCATTCATTATATGTTCACTTGTGCCAAGTCGTAATTAATCACCATTTGTGAGAGTGACATGTTCATTAAAAGACAAATGGCTATTAATCATGGACAATTAAAAGGTAATCTCACATGACAGTGAAATGCATTTCATTTTACTCATTATAATATTATGTTTTGGAATTATTAGTTTTAATATTTATTTTTCAGATTGCCACAAAACCAGATTTTCAGACTGTTTGTATTTTCTTTACAAGTTTCATTTTTGAATTAGAGTAGTTAAATAAGGCGACTTAAATTATTGTAGATATAATGTGACTACATATGGGACAAAGGCGAAAAACATGTTGCAATTAGCCTGATATTAAAGCAAAGCTAAACAAAACTCTAGACTTATAGTTCATTCAAAAGTAATGACTTGATTGCGTTGTTCTGCGGCACCCTTATTTAGTTTGAAGATGCTTTTTCTATGCATATAAATATAATGTAGATGTTGGGCATATGCTGCTAGATATGGCTCAAGTTTGGTGTTCTAAAATTGTGACTATTGCACCTACAGAAGCAAGAAACATTGAAATTTGGTTAGTGAATACAGAGCCGAAAACACAGCTTCTGTGAATGGAGAAACAAACTTGGCTCACGAACTGTAGTTGACACTTGTGAACTTTAAAAAGCAGGCAGCACTGACCATGTCCGAGTCGGCTCCTCTCTGCTCCGGCAGCAGAGGCTTCTCCTCCGTGAACTGCTGTTCCTTCCCCGCCATCCTGGACACCAACCTGCAATCACCATGGCAACACACATCAGTATTCACCCCTTCAATGCATCATCACATTTTTTTATATTTCTGCAAATGGATTGTTTGTCATTTGCATTGTTCTGAAGTGTGGCAGAGCAAATAACCGACAGGAATTACTGCAATGTGACTCCATATTTGGGCAAGAGCATGTCTAGTGTTAGCTTAAAAAAAACGAGAAGAGATCATGGACAAGGAGAGAGCGGACACTACACCATCTGTCACAGTAGGAGTGTCTTGATGGGCCAAAACATGCAGGCGTGTGTTGGTTATTAAATTTGACCACGAGTATCATTGCCAATCTATATGATTATATCAAATGAGCTAAAAATATGAATAATTTATGAGATGGAATCGGCAGCGGTAAAAGCTTGAAAATACTCTGTGTGCTTGTGGATGTGCAGAGGATTACCGCAGAATGGAAAACCATACAATATGTTCCGTAATACATTTTTGAAATAATTGACAAAAGTACTGGAGAAAACAGAATTACATTAGAATAACACAGATGATGATGGGTAGAAAATCTGTTCAGAACATCTCCAACATAAATAACACTGAAGGACAAGAAAAGATATTTGGTATGATTCACTCAACGCAAGAATAGTTCAGATTTCTGCATACAGAACAAACAATAAATCCCAATGTGCTTGGTTTTGACCTGCATATTTGCTTTTTATTCTGTTGAAATGCCTACTGAGCACAGAGCAACAGCACAGCCTTCGCCAAGTACAAGACAAAGGAGCAAAGATACCCTTCTAAAGTGTAATTAAAGTGGACTGCTGGGCTGGAGGGCCGCTCTGGGGCTGTGTCAGTGACAGGACATAGACCTCCTCACAGCGGAGGACAAAAGAAACAGCAGATACTTTGCTTCTTAGAGGAATAGTGAGGCAGAAGCATTTTTACTTTTTAAACAGTTCTCAGTGCCAGTGAGTTAGTTCAGTTTCTTTTTCATTGTTGTTTTTTAAATTCGCAATTTAAAAATAATATATCAATACTATAATGTATCAAATTTGCACTCAGATGTCACTTGACTTAGAGCAGGGGTGTCAAACTCATTTTGACAAAGGGCCACATTGGCATCGGGGTTGTCCTCAAAGGGCCGGTTGTAACTAAAATAAAATTTACTAATCTTTGACATACTACAAATAATAGTTGAATTTGAGTATTCTATATTTATTGAAGTGACAATTACTGAATAAACATCTGCATTAGTCTGAAAAATCACTTACTCTTTATGTTTCAAACAATTAATTTCATTAGGTTCTAGACACCCAAATGACTTCTGACACTAATAAAAAATGTAAGTAAACCTTAAAAGACCTTAAGGGCTGCATAAAGTGAGGTGGAGGGCCGCATCTGGCCTCCGGGCCATGAGTTTGACACATGTGACTTAGAGGTATAGATCTGGTGATATCTTGTGATGACCACGTACAACATGTACCAAAAGATTATCTTCGTCCTCAACATTGCATGTGTAACTTAAACTATATATACAATTGTATGTTTCAGAATATTATGCCACCATCGGCTAAATGGAGCTCCACTGTGCTACATGTATTGCAAAAAACAAACAAAATAACAAACAAACAAACAAACAAACAAAAAGCATGAACAGAATAATAATTATTTAGGAAAATGTGCAAAGATAATTACATCGCTAAGTTGGACAAGGTTCGGGTTTGATTTTTGAATTTCAAACTTGATGTGGAGCTAGTGAAGTTACATTTAACATGGCATTTCTTTCCAAATGCAGCCAGACCCTTCTTGCTTTTGTTCTGTTATAGAGTACGTAGAATCCATCAGACCATTGCACTTGTTATGAGGAAGGCAGTATGTGAATGTTTTGAGGAGGCTTTGATTGGCAGTTCTTTTTAACTGTCAGGGAGCTGGAGACTTCAACGCACTTGTTACGATGATAATGGGGAAGGAACTAGCCTTAAACCAAAGAAGAGAAAAGGCACTCATTTTACACAGCCTGTCATATATTCTGCTCCGAAACGTTTTCATCTAGAGCCTGACACATCCTTTGGGCAAGAATTGGAACAAAAACTTCAGAGGACATCATCATTTTCTGACAGAGAGGATGCAGCAGCAACTCTCCTTACTATAAAGTAACATGTATCCTAATTTAACATCTGAATGGTCTAGGATTAAATTTAATTCAATATGAATTCTCGTATACCTTCAGAAAAATATTTAGATAAACAACTTATTATTGGTAAGAATAGGATAGTTTCTACTAGATGCACAGTATGTACAAGATGCAAAAATGTGACAAATATGGATCATTTGCTGAATAGCTTTACATTGTTATTTTTTTATTATTTTCTTTTTAAATTAGTACTACTTTGAAAACAACATGGCAATAATAATGAAACCTATATTTGTGCTGTATATTATATTAATTTGAATTTGCTCGTAGAATTATTAAAAAGTAATAATATGTATGCTGGCTAGACATTAAAAATACACAGTGCATGGACTCTTTTGTACTTAAATTATTATTAGAAGTACTTTCAAAAATGTTCAGCCAAACAATGTTGCCTTAAACAGCGGCAGATGCTGCTCTCATCCTTCTGTCATCTCCAATCACAGATTCAGATCCAACACTCCCAACTTAAACATCCATTCTTGCATCTGCTTAAGAACCACAGCTGTGGTAAAAGCATATTGAATTACATAACACGGGCTGCATTAGTTTTCCTGACTGCTCTGTTTTGTTAATTTTTAAGTTTGTTATGGTGAGCTTAACTTCCCATGCATATTGCACTTTTATATATGAATTATGTCTAAGATTTTCTCCTTTTAGGGGACATTTTATGCAAAATGTACAATGGCCCTAAAGGGTAAAACACCCCCACAATTTCAAAAACACCAACTCAACAAAGCATGTTACAGAAAAAATGGATTCTGAATTTTCATTTGTGTCTTTAAATTTGAGTTTGTGTTTTTAAGTGCACGTGTGTCTATATTTGTGTGCCTGTTTTGGCCTTCACGGCTACCATAAACATAAGATTTACTGTTAGAGCAATGCTTCAATTAAGGGTTGTGTATTGATTGAATCATGTCTTTTTGAGTAATTTACTGCAACTTATAAATAAAAAGGAATCAGATCCAAGCTGTGCTCAAAAAGACTGAGTTTTTAACAAAACCAATCATTCATTTAAAAAATTAACAGGAAACTGTTTATTTACCGTACTATCTAAAAAGGTAAATTAACCAAATGATTTTCTTCCAAATCTTTAGCTCACTCTTGCTGTCTTGTACAAATTCTTACAAATATATATAGCTAAAGTAATCTAGTCCATTCACCTGTAGTGTCCTTTTCTCTAACTAATGTTTCTGAGCATTGCAGATGACTTTGGCCTGACTCGATCCCTAATGACAGTCTAATGAAGCTAGTTAAACACATTGCATCTGACTGGTGCTTCACAGGTCCTGTTTGATGAAGGCAAAGGGTGCATTGGGTCTATAAATAACACACAGAGACAGACAACCGGGGCCGTTTGATCGTCTGTGTTGATCGAACGTTCACAGTAAGTTAATCACTCCAGGGATAGAGTGATAATCACGCATGTCTGCAGAGGTAAGTTCAGGTAAAAACAGGATATAACAACATCAAATGTTAACAATATTATGTCAAATTTGTGCACTACTGTCTATAGACCATCATGGAATATTAAAAAAGTGCATTCACTGTCTAGATTCAGTATTTTTCACCTTCTTTGTTCAGGAAGGCCATTAGAAGGCAGCTGAAAAGGGTGGAGCTCCACACTGCAGTCTGAATCATCACTTGGTTGAATTCAACAAAGCAGAAAAGCTAACTGCAAAATGTGTCTTGTTCTTGTGATTGACAGTTAAACGCCAAGAGAAAACAAAATACAACAATTTTTTTCAATCTCCTCAATTAAACTGTCAGTTTTATGAAGTGTCTAGGCACATATAGCTCCTCCCTTTTCATTTTACAGGGCCTCTGTGATTCACTCTTCAACATAAAAAATAATATCTCATCTCTGCTCTGTCAGTTTTACTTCATTGCATTTTGCAAACTCCACTTGGACTAGAATAATTTGGATTCTATCAGCACTAGACTTGCCCAACTTAAACTTGCTCAGCCAATGGTTTAGGCTTCACTTCTTGATGCAATCCCATACTGAACAAACCAAAATATAGATTTGTATTTTTAAACACAAGATGACATCTTAAGGTTATTCATCTAGTAAAGTAAAGCAGGTGTTAACAGAAAATAATGCTTTTTCCCAACCCACCCTGCACTTGCAAATGAATGAGCTGATTTCAGCCAGTCCAAGAGCTTTAGCAAGAAGCAGATTACATCATTTATTACAATAGCAACACATTCAAAGTGCATAGTTGTGATAGTTATTTTTTGCCATATTGGCCACTCCTACAATTAGGGCATGTTAAGTTGTCATTTATACAAAAAGACAACTAGACATAGACAAAGACAATTCAATCAGAAAATTCTCCACTTTGCGCTTCTGAGGTTTCAGTGATAAAGCAGAAATGATCAAGTTTGTAGAATTGTCGTGTTTTGCTCGCACGTATACTTGCTCTTATAACAGAGACCAGAACTGTGTGATGTCACAATATACAAGAAATAATCCACCCGTTTTGGACTACAGTATTTGATCTGAAATCCGCTGCAATTGTATTTAATTTAGTTTAGTTTGCAAAGAAAGAAAGAAAGAAAGTATATAAGTAATATAACAGGAATATTCTTAAAACTGTTAAACAATGTTTTTTTCACAGATTACCAGCAAAAATGTTGGCTTAGTTTGCTTTTTAACAACATTTAACATGACTGAAACAATACAAGTTGTTTTTGTGGAGGCCTTTACTGTCTGCATTTAACACAAGTGGCACAATACAAGCAGTAAATATGTTTCTAAGGAACAATTACAAATAATAAGTTTGTAATACACAAGATTCCAACATGATAAGGGTAAGAAGAAGTGGAGTCCATATGAAAGAGCTTTTTATGCCAGTGTGAATGAAGTTTGGGATGAGACTTTCTTTTAGCTTGTTGATTATTCACAAAGAAACACCACCAGAACAATCTTGTCCTTCCTCTGAGTGAGAGAGATGCTGCCTTCACAGCAGTTTGAGAGGAACAAATTGGACGCGTCCTCCTTCTGCATTCACTTTTTTGTTGTTTATAATGTTTTTTTCAGTCCTCGTTGCCATAACAACTCGCTCTGAGCTCATTAGGTCTGGCTCACCTTCTCAGTTTGGTGTGCTTTAATTGGATCAAATGTTTTTCTATTCTACTAACAAAATTGCAACATGAATAGTTCCTTTGCGTTGTTATAATTTGTGAAGATATTTTTAGAGCGCCTTTTGTGTAACAATGTGACAAGTTTGTGTTCTTGTTGAGGCTGTTGAGGGAATGACAGTTTGTCCTAGTTTTGCACCTCAGGGAGCCCATCTGAACTACTATTTAGGCTTATTTGGGAAAATGCACTCATGTGTATTACATTTTTCAGGTATAACAAAAATAAATGAACAAAATGAAACAGATGAAACACTTAGTAAGATTATAGATGTGTCTAACTTCTTTTACAGTATTGTCTCGTGTGATGTTTCTGCAATAAGTTGGTCACTGTCTAGGGTGTTCTCCAATGCCAAAAGTCACTAGGATGGCCTCCAGTCACCCACAACCCAATACAGGAACAAGTCATAGAAAATGAATGAATAAATGCTCTATGGGTGAACTTGGACACCATTTAAAGCCTCATTCTATTTAGAAATGCATTGTGTTGAGCAGCTATCCAAGACATGGGAAAGGTTGTGCTAAATGTAACCCTATTTTTGCATACAAAGTAACAATTAAAAACATTATAGCAACTAATGCATTCCAGTGTGTGACCATACTTTTTATATCGACATGTGTTGTAAGGCTTGGGCCAAAAAGCAACTAGTACTGGAAGAAATAAAGTAATATAAGACGGCAGAGTGCAGTTTCAACACTGAAGTCTTCCAATTCCACAATTATAGTACAGGTCACCAAATACAGCACCAAATCCTTAAACAAACAATTCCAGATAACACAGTCAATCTTGGTTGAGCATTATTTATAGGTCTAGCATTACAACCAAAGCTAACAAGATGAACTCTCCCTGGCCGTGATATAAATAACCTATAATGCCTGTTTGGCGGCTCATTCACAAACATGCATGTGACCACAGCAGTGTAGTGCCGCCTCTGCTTTTGTGTCTCTGTCCTCCTCCTGCAGCGCTCACAGGCCCACTGGAGGCTCTGTCAATCCCAGTATTGTGCTGGAGGACAGGGTAAAGATAGGACTGGAGCTGGTCTTTGAGATGATCAGGGTCAGGACAGATGCAGTGATCCCACATTCATCATTAGCTCAGCGTGTGCTTTTATTAAACATGCACTCACTTTCCAGAGCAGAGGAAAGAACAACATCGGGGGCTAGACAATTATGCTTCAGAATAGTTTGTTTGCTTAAAGTCAAATTGTGGACTGACCTATGCACAATATAAATTATGATTGCAACTCTCGATCATTTTGGTAATTGATTAGTTGGTCGATCCTTTCAGTTAATTGATTAGTTGTTCATGTTGAGCCTTTTTTTTGTTCATTAGATAAAGTGACATTGTTAGAGTATGCTATGAGGGTGCTGACACCTTTTCTATGTGATAACAGAATTTTTTTCTCTGCTCATGGCATGTTTTGAAGCCTATTTAAAATAAAACATTTAACAATTATGGGATTAGTAAAATAGTAGATGATTATTTCAATATTAAATTTGTTGTGATTAATCAATTTATGTATTAATTTATTTAGGTTTATTTGATAGGGACAAGGAAGTTTAATGAGCTATTGTCACACACTACAAGATTTTAACCAAGACTAATTCTCAATGTTTGTCCCTAGTTGGGTTTTACATAAAAAACAGTCAAAATACATTACAACACTACACAATAATAATAATAATAATAATAATAATAATAATAATAATAATAATAACTTTATTTGTATAGCACTTTTCAAAAACAAGTTACAAAGCGCTTCACAACATCAATAAAACATTGCACATATAACAATTAAAACAAACGATAATAGAATACATTAAAATAATTAAGAAAATGCCATTTTATAAAAGTGAGTTTTCAAATTAGATTTAAAAGCAGCCACAGTGTTGGCTGATTTGACCACGTCTGGTAGAGCATTCCAGAGCTTTGGTGCCCAAACAGAAAAAGCCCTGTCTCCCTTCGAAACAAGTCTGGAGGATGGCACAGTGAGGAGAGTCTGCTCCGAAGAGCGCAAAGAACGGCCAGGAACATATATTGACAACAACTCACAGATATAAGTAGGAGCAAGACCAAGAATAGCCTTAAAGTAATCAATAAAATTTTAAAATCACATCTGTATTGGACTGGAAGCCAGTGCAAGGCGGCGAGGACAGGAGTGATGTGTTCGTGTTTTCTGGTGTTTGTCAGAAGTCTAGCAGCTGCATTTTGAACAAGTTGAAGGCGGTTGATAGATTTCTGACTTAGACCTGCATATAGGGCGTTACAGTAATCGAGTCGGCTGAGCACAAGAGCATGAATGACCTTCTCTAAATCCGAGTGGGGAATATAATTCTTTATTTTGGCTATATTGCGAATTTGGAAAAAGCAAGACTGAACAGTTTTTGTTATTTGAGACTCAAAGTCGAATTGGGAGTCAAGAATAAAACCAAGGTTTCGGGCTGATGGCTTTACCAGTGAGGCTAGATTGCCTAAAGAATTTTTGAGGCTCTGGGTTACATCAGGTGGACCAAATTAAATAATTTCAGTTTTTGAATTGTTAAGTTGTAAAAAGTTTATTGACATCCAGTTTTTTATATCGGAGAGGCAACTGAGTAGGGGAGTTGTAGAGATGTGGTCATTCTTGCCTAAGGAGAGATACAATTGAGTATCATCAGCATACAGGTGGTAGTTTATCTTATGATTTTGAATGATCTGACCAAGGGGAAGCATGTAAATTGAAAATAAGATTGGACCAAGAATGGACCCTTGAGGCACACCACAAAGGAGTGGAGAGGAGGAGGAGGAAAATTGACCCATTACTACAGAGAAAGAGCGAGATGTTAAGTATGACAAAAACCAGGATAAGGTTACATCGGAAATGCCAACATAGTCTTGAAGACGTTTTAACAGGATGGTGTGATCTACCGTATCAAATGCGGAACTTAAATCAAGAAGAACTAATATTGAACATGTAACCAGGTTGAAAAAACGCTCTTTTTAACTTGAAAATATATTAATTAATGTGAGCCGTCTGTTCTCCCTACGTGATTACGTCATCGCATCACGTAGCGCGAACATCCCCACGTAGCGTCGGAGCGTGCCCGCGTTCAGCCAATCACGCTGCTCGTAGAGTTTTTTATATGCCAATGGCGCTGCTCTCAGATTAGAAGCGTGGGGGATCGAACACGGAGCTACTATCAGAGGTTCGTTACAAACAAATGCTTGTTTACACTCGTATATTATCGTAACGCTGTATTTTAATGCCTGTCGCACTTTCATCTACCTTTAGCCTTCAGCCAGCGCAGGGGTAGTAGCCGTTTGGTCGCGTGGTGCGTCGGTTTTAAAAGGGAATTGGCCAGCCAGGTTTTCCTGCTCGGGAAACCACCCGATGGCGAGCTAAGATTGGAGCCGAACAAACCTCAGTTCAAGCGCCCCTGCTGGTCTGGTAGGAGGCTCTGGTAGCCTTGTCCCCCCCCCCACCTTTTCACTCACACACCTACACACTCAACGGCTTTTAGCCTATGGACATTCAAACATTTTGCCTATGGACATTGAACCATAAGTGGACAATTGTGAACATGGACATTTAAGCCTTGGAACATGCAAAACAATTTGGGCACGTTGGACATTTGAATATTATTGTGTGTGAACTGTGAAAGTTCTGGTTTATTAATCAGGGAACAAGCCACCCTTGAATTGTGTTTCTTTTCATTGTGAATATTGTACATGATCGATCTATTTTCTTAAAAAGAAAAGTATACTTCCTAATTCTGCAGATTGTAAATATTGGGGTTTTCATTTTTGTTTTCTTTTTGTAATTGTTTTCACAATATATGGTACCAACCGCACCTTAATTCTCTGTGTCCTGTGTATTTATTAACTGTCCATTCCCTCCTAGAGTCGGACCAGTCTTCTGGTGAGTTAGATTGCGACCTAGCTTTATAAAAGTAACTTACTACGGTATTCAACTCGTTTACCCCAGTGTTACATAACGTGTCGAGCTTAGCCAGGAGGGTGGTAACAGTTAATAATACATTTCTTTTGTTTTGCACAGTCTCACCAACCCTTCGCAATATGGACATTTTTGAGTCCCTCGGTATTAAAATACCAAACGCAGTTATTGTGAGTGCTAAACCGAAATGTGAAGTCAGTGAAGTAGAAGAATCTTTGCTTAACTATGGTGCTATCAAACGTTCACTTATGATAAACTCGCCCGACTCAGAATTTCATGAAATGCTAGTTGTCGAGTTTAGACCATGTTCAGCCTTTGATTTATTGAATCCATTACTGCCGTACACATTTAAACCTACAGAAAGTGAATATTGTGTTAAAAACCTATCAAAGCTTTATTCTGCGAGTGTAGGTTACACAAAGACAAAGACTTATCTTGCTGACTTAAAACAAGTGGCTAAAATGTCTGGTCAAGAATTTTCTGATGTGTTGCAAGAGCTAATGGTCCAAATAAATGAAGCTCTAAGTGAACTGTGTCCCGCCTCAGCGAAAACTGTTACTGCACCAGATCACAAAATGGCCGCCAACTTTGATCCACAACTCAAGATGGCCGCCGATTTAGTCTCATCGACAAACAACATGGCTGCTGTTTCTTCTCCTCTGCCATCTGCACAATCTGCTGCTGCAATAGAAGGACATTCAAGTATTATGTCTCTGCTTGGTCAAGTGCTAACAGAACTTTCACCTACAGTTCGTGAACACCAGCTCTCTACAGAGAACTGCCAGAAGCCAATCGCTTCTGCCTCTGCTGTTCCGTTGCTGGAATCTGCCTTCACGGTCCAACAGCCTGACATCCCACCTGTGAAGTCTTTACCAGATGTGGATGATGGTATGATGTCGTCTACAAAGGGCACACACTCATTGACACCAGTTGACCAATCTCAGAAGAAAAGAAAAGTTATAGCAACACTGATCCAAGGCACCGTTAAATGGTTCAACGTGAAACAGAGGTATGGATTTCTGACCAGAAATGACACCAAAGAAGATGTATTTGTCCATCAGACAGCCATAAAGAAGAATAATCCCAGAAAAGTTCTCCGAAGTGTGGGCGATGGAGAAGTTGTTGAGTTTGATGTTATAGAGGCAGCAAGGGGGCCGAAAGCCATCAATGTGACAGGTCCTGGTGGTGTACCAGTCAAAGGTAGTCCATATGCACCAAATAGAAGGCACTTGCGAAGACGGTCCTTCCCTCGCAGTCCTCGACCGGAGGATCAGCCCAAATCAGCTGATGGGATGAAGAGAGAGACAGTGTGTGAGGGCACTACACCCCCACGGCATCGACGAAGACCCTCCAGACGATGGTCTCCGAATGTTGATCGTGTGGAGCAGAGAGGGGTAGTTGAAGGTGACTCACAGACTGAACGACCCATACTAAGATTCTGGCGTCCGTATAGACGGCGATTCCAACTCCACCCGCCTGAAGAACCATTCATTGCATATCCGGATGATCTCACTGACGTCCGGAGCAGTGAGGATGAGTTCGAAGTGCGTCCACTTAAAGTTGAGCCAGCTCCTTCTCAATTTAGAAGTGCCGATCCTGATGAATCCAGCAGTGAAAAGTCTGATGTGGAAGAACATGAACCTGAAATTGTGGAAAATCAATCTGAAAACCAAAGCAATGACTCACCTGTGAACTTGCCTGAAGAAATACTTACCGAAGATCCTGTTGTTCCATTTGAAGATCCTCCTGAAGAGTCTAGTCCTGTCGAGCCACCTGACAACGACTCTGACACAGTTGACTTGACCCTAAGACGTTCACGCCAAAGGGCACAGCCGAAAGGGTTACATTACCCCACCGTTGGAAATCCGCTAATATCGGCCGTTCAAACCCTGTTCCATAGTTTGTCCGATGCACTGGGTATCAGTGCTAACGCCGATAACAGTCTTTCGTCCGTTCTCGAAGTTTAACGTGCAACGGGACGTGCACGGTTTAAAGCGGGGAGGGTGTAACCAGGTTGAAAAAACGCTCTTTTTAACTTGAAAATATATTAATTAATGTGAGCCGTCTGTTCTCCCTACGTGATTACGTCATCGCATCACGTAGCGCGAACGTCCCCACGTAGCGTCGGAGCGTGCCCGCGTTCAGCCAATCACGCTGCTCGTAGAGTTTTTTATATGCCAATGGCGCTGCTCTCAGATTAGAAGCGTGGGGGATCGAACACGGAGCTACTATCAGAGGTTCGTTACAAACAAATGCTTGTTTACACTCGTATATTATCGTAACGCTGTATTTTAATGCCTGTCGCACTTTCATCTACCTTTAGCCTTCAGCCAGCGCAGGGGTAGGAGCCGTTTGGTCGCGTGGTGCGTCGGTTTTAAAAGGGAATTGGCCAGCCAGGTTTTCCTGCTCGGGAAACCACCCGATGGCGAGCTAAGATTGGAGCCGAACAAACCTCAGTTCAAGCGCCCCTGCTGGTCTGGTAGGAGGCTCTGGTAGCCTTGTCTCCCCCCCCACCTTTTCACTCACACACCTACACACTCAACGGCTTTTAGCCTATGGACATTCAAACATTTTGCCTATGGACATTGAACCATAAGTGGACAATTGTGAACATGGACATTTAAGCCTTGGAACATGCAAAACAATTTGGGCACGTTGGACATTTGAATATTATTGTGTGTGAACTGTGAAAGTTCTGGTTTATTAATCAGGGAACAAGCCACCCTTGAATTGTGTTTCTTTTCATTGTGAATATTGTACATGATCGATCTATTTTCTTAAAAAGAAAAGTATACTTCCTAATTCTGCAGATTGTAAATATTGGGGTTTTCATTTTTGTTTTCTTTTTGTAATTGTTTTCACAATATATGGTACCAACCGCACCTTAATTCTCTGTGTCCTGTGTATTTATTAACTGTCCATTCCCTCCTAGAGTCGGACCAGTCTTCTGGTGAGTTAGATTGCGACCTAGCTTTATAAAAGTAACTTACTACGGTATTCAACTCGTTTACCCCAGTGTTACAAACAAAAACCTTGGTCAGCTGATAGAAGGAGGTCATTTGTTACTCTGATCAGAGCGGTTTCCGTGCTGTGATTTGACCGAAAGACAGATTGAAATTTTTCAAACATTTGATTTTTCAAACATTTGATTGGTGTTCATGTGGTGGATTAATTGAGCGGCAACAATTTTTTCTATATATAAAATATAAATTAACTTGTTACAACGCTAATATATACCTTATTAAATATATTTTAGAATTAGCTTTAGCAGCAACTTGTAATTCATAACTATGCAATTTTTCTGGAGTGTTTACCACCAGCCTGTCTTCTAAGAAATTGCTTTATCTTGATTGTTCCATAGTACGGCATTAAACATATTTATCTCCATAAAAACAAGTGGCACCAGATCTGTGGAGAGAAGACTCAGCTCTCAGTGAGAAAAGATGTTTGGCGGATCCTCCAACAGAAAAGTTACAATACACCTATAGCTTCAAGTGTTCAAATGTCTTCTAATGTCTGCCACAAAGACATCCTACATTTGACAGAGCAGAGGTATCCAGCCTGTGGTGTGACCTCGCCTGCTGTGATCGAGCTCTGCAGTGTGAGTGGAAACAGATTCTGGCTCATGCTAAACCTGTCCTGTACCACGCATAAATATTATCACTTAAGGCTGCATGATAGAAATATCATATGCGGAACAAAATTGTGAATAATGTATTTCTGGCAGCATTCAATTTATCTTATCTTTATTTAGAGGTGGGTGGTGTGCCAAAAATATGATCACCATTTTTTTTCCATTATCCTCAGTTAAGACGTGCTAATATACATTTTCTTAAAATTGATTTTGCTGAGGTGGATGCCCCTGCTTGACAAGACCAAACTGTAAAATCAAGGCCAGACAGAATTTCCACAAGGTGAAGGTCACAAGGTCTCTACTGGAGAGAGAGAAAAGAAAAAAGTATTAAGAATACATTGTGCATTCAGCTCATAATTTTGGCATCACCTCTAATAGTTTATTTTTTATTTTTTGCAGATATCTGAAGTACTGTAAGCACATAAAATAAATAAATAAATACATCTCACACTCATTCTCCTCTCAAAAATTGTGCTATTTTATCTGGTGAAATGTAATGTCATAGATATTTTCTCATAGTCAGGCAGGCACCACCTAGTGTGTCCTCTCAATTTCATTTACTCCAGCTAGGTCAGGTATCACAGAACTGCAGACAGTTTCCGAAAACCAGAAAATACAGTCAGCCAATCAAAACACAGAAACAACAAAAGTTGAGATAGCAGACTGTCTGCTCTCTTTGCCCTCGTGTCAAATACAATTTGTACTTGTGTATAGAAACAATCACTGGCACACATTTACCCTCTACTTGGTTGACTCCACTGATGTGCAGCGTTTGGTTAAAGCAAAAAGAACTGGCCTATCGTGGCACAAGTAAACCCCAACAGTTCAACAAAGTGAAATGAAACCGGCTGATGTATCAGGCTTTTTTTTTTTTTTTTCATCCCAACTAAATATGATTGACATTAAGACAAACTATTAAATAATTCAACATAAAGCTCCATACAGTAGAATAATTATTTTTTTCATAGCAATAGAAGTATAAACAGGGCATAGTGCAGATTATTTATAATGAAACAAGTAGGTCTACTTTGGTAGATGGGACAATTGGCCTTGTTTCTCTTAACATTAATGTGGGTTACTTTATAGTGACAAATGACACAATGTTGATAAAATTATCAAACTTCTTGCAAGGCATCAACATCAAGACTCAAAACTCAAGTTAAATCCACTAAAATGCCTTTCCTCTGTAAGCAGAATAGCATATAACAACTGGCTATCCACAAATAGTGGGTGGGGCAGAATAACAAGCCATAACAGACAAGCTAACATGTTAGCCTGATAGTGCAACTATATGATGTACACTATATGAATGTGATTTTAGAAGTTGTGAGACTGGAGTCAGTGTTACTCCAGGTCCATTCATGTTCAACAGGCTGCTGCAAATTACTTCCTGTCCCACTGGAAATCAATAGCAGCGTTATGTGCACAGGAAACATCACATAATGTAAACAGGATCGATGACTGGAAACTGGGACAGCACCATCAGAGACAAACATAAACAGACTCTGTGAAACAGGGTTGAAAACAGTGGTGTGAAGTAGGCTAAACAGTAACCTTGAGAAGTTTTGAGATAATTCTTTTATGACATTTTGGTCCCTTTTATTATCAGTAGGTCATTACAAGATTCTCAGAGTCTTTCAGCTGAATGAACTCTTATGTAAACAATATGGCAATGACTTCACAGTAAAATTAAGATGTAATGTAAATTACATGTAATTGTAAGTGAAATGTTAATTTCTCATAATTCTTTTATTTATTGATATAGCTGTTTCTATAAAAACATTTGTCTGAGAACGTATATTATAAAAAAAAAAATTAAAAATTGTAAAATTCAATGTCAGTCAATGCCATGAGAAATTTTTTTGGACCTCAGCATATACGTAGTCCAGTGACACCCAGTGGTCCCTGGACCCCACTTTGAGAACCACTGCTTTATTGTACTCGGTTTGTCGTGTCTCCTGTTGGAGTGCTTCGTTTGTAGCTCCTGGGTGAGTTGGGCATAAAGGAGCAGGTTTCACTCAAGAGAAGCTAGTTTACCTCTTAAAAGAATATATAAAAAACAAAGAAAACACAAACATTCAGTATGGAATAAATGTACATTAACTATTTTTGTTTTTTGTTCAGTGTCTCTGGTAATTATGTGACCGTTAAATTGCCAGATCTTTCATGTCAGACATGAAAAATTACCCAGACTGTTCAACTATAACAATAAAAAACTAAATCATGGAATCTTTGTGATGATGATCCCGATCTTTAATGGCTTAAAATAGATACTGATAATGGAGCAATACAGTGTAGTGTGTTCATGTACAGAACTGTTAAGCACACGGTCTGGTACTGAATTAAGTGTTCTGCATTATTCTTTTAAGTGCATCAGCTTTTGTAGACAACACTTTCACATCAGTTTTTTAATACTTTAGCAAAGTGAGGAAATGGGTCAATGGCTTAATTTGACTGAAAAGTAATAAACAAGTCCATTTCAGAAGTTTATCTCAAGAACATTCTAAATAAATTGGCACATATTGGGTTTTGATTCTGCAGGTATGTTGAGAGTGAAGTTGTGCATATCTGTGCAGCTGATACAGAGCCTAAAATAGGTGCGGCCGAAGCAGTGGAAAGGTGTGAGTGCAGATTAAAGTAAAGCCCACTCATGTTGGGTTAGCATGGAGCTCCTGGCCTCATTAACGCGACTGCTGCTGTCGGAGGTGCTGCTCCAACAAAGACTTGTACATATAATTATATTTCTACCAAAAAGGAGTGGAGATTTGCTTTAAAAACACATTTTCATCACAATATTATCAGGTCAATGCAGCGGTGTGGAGCCTGAGCTGTTTATTGTACGCAGACTTGCTGCTGGGGTGTCGGGTTGAGGGCACATGGAGGACACATCTCACTTTTGGGACAACACAAACATTTCATCTGCTGGGAATATAGATTCACTGGTGGTCACATTATGAGAGACATCCCAAATGAAATCCATTCTAATGACACAAACATTAGGTGTTGAGATGTGCACTTAGTTTCAAGCACCAGAATAGAGAGGGATGGAATTTACAGTAATTGCTAATTAAGACCTAGAGCGGTCCAAGGAGTCAATACAGATTTAAACAAAATCTCTTGGTTTTAAAAAATACATATCTACGGGCCCATTGCCCCATTGCTGTTTTAATTATAGAAGTTTCCCTAGCCAACTAGATGGAGAGCGTCTCTTTCTGCAGGTGACATGCGCGGTAGAGTTGAGAGTGAACTGGACCAAACATTTTTCAATGCAAAGACAGGAATGTGGTTATTTAAAAGGAATTTTCAAATGCAAAAACTTGAACATAGCCAATTTACAGAATCCAATCTAGTAATAAAATTACAATAAAAGCAGCAACCTAAAAAAACACCACAGTTCAACAAAGCCAACTATTTAATAATGTGTTTTCATCATCCAAAACAATTTCCAATAAAAATTAAGTTCTTTAAAATTGCACACATGCTACAATCAACAAAATACCTCATTCTTGTTTTCCAGTTTTTACAGAAAAGGCCCAAGGATATGATTGCAGACGCTAATGCTATTATTTTTAAGTGTCTCTCAGCGTTCATTGCTGGAAGAGTAAACTGGCAGTGAATTAATTATATATGGCACAATGTTACAGAAAGTGTGCGCACACTGCAGCGCTGGAGGGAGCCTGAAGCTAAATGAGCACCGGAGAGGCCTATTTGAAGATTTGTGACGAGGCTGAGTGTGGCTGGGCAACAACTCAGTGTTTGAGAGCAATGCCAAGTGTCTGCGGGCAAGTCTAGCACACTGCAGTACTTTGACTTATAGCATCATACAAACAGTATATCAGTGGTACAGGAAGTCTTCCATTAAAATGAGGGCTGCTTGATTATAATAAAAATATTCACATTTATTTAAAGTAAAGCAAAACATAAAAACAACTCCCAGACCGGCTCACTTTGGAGTGTTTTGGGCATCTTTTATGTAAATGATGGTGAGTGTTTCTACTGCAGGCTCCTGAGGGTCTGATGTCACTCACTTTACTCAGGCTTTCTTAAATAAAGAAAATAGAAAATATACCTGAATTATACGTTTTCTTCCTGGTGTCAACCTCAGTGATTCACAAAAAGACCTATAATAATTTTAAGTCTGTGGCGCTGTGACACAAGGGTCACGCTGGTGTAAACAAGAAACGACTTCGGTTTATCATCACCTTTTTGATTTACAAAGGATTAAAACCTTTTTTACAATGTTTTGTCTCAACAAACAGAAAACAGCGAATACGCTAGCTTTGCTTTGGTAAGTTGGAGCGACAAATAAAGTTTTCATCACTGGAAATGTGATGGATTATTACTGGATCAAGTCAGCGTTTGGTGAGGAACATTATTTCATGTTTCTATCTGCTCTTTTTTCCCTCTTTTTTTCGCCTGAGCTTGTGTTTTCTATTGTCCAATCATTGTACCCAGAGAGAGACCGCTGTGAGGTCTGCTTCAAGGTCCAGGGTGAAAGCAGGGCCAAAAGCGGCTCACTACAGACCCAGCAAGTGGGGGGATGAGGGGGGGGGGTCTCACTTTATGCAGTAGAGACAGAATAGGACCATTCTGTGCCACACCCAACCCAAGCATATGAAAACAGGACTAAGCCAATCCAATTGATGCTCTCCACCTCCAGCCCCTCCTTTCTCCCTTTTCTCATGTTTTTCCAGCAGAAAGTTTTATTTGAAAAGTGTGTTGTGGAAGGACTAAAGGGGGTTAACTTTTGATCAGAACTGAAAGCCCGGTTATTCAAACAATTATTTGCTTAGAGAGAGCGAAAAGTATTATAGTGCTTCTTAAAAATCAGAGAATGAAGAGATCAAATGTTGTCATTTCAAGCTATAAGCCTTTTTCACGAGCTTTGAACTCTGCAGCTTATGCAACAATGTGGTTAAATTACAGATTCTTGTTGACTTACCACAAGCAAGTGAGGCCTATACAATATGTACTTTTTTATTATCTATCTTTAAATCTTGTTGATTAAGCTTCTATTTAGGTGGGCTCAATGATGTGAAAATAACTGTAACTCAATATATGAGAGCTTATGAACAACACACTTACGTATGAGCTACAGTTAATAATTAAGATTACTCTATTACATCATTTTCAACGACAGCAATAATCACAATTGAAACTGAAACTCAATTAATTGCACAAAAACAAATATGACACATTTTTCATTTTGGTTTAGTAATATGTCACAAATCACATTGAGGCCAATAATATTTTTCCCAGATGCAGGGCAGCTAAAATTTTATTGGGGACAAAAAAGGTAATGACTCTAGTCACCAATATCATATTTAAAAATCACTTTAAAATGTAGACTCTTTCCCAAGACATTACATAAAACAACGTATTGATGAAGAAGTTAATTATTCATTGTTTAGAAGTTAATTATTCATTGTTTACACTCACAAAATCCGATCTACACTTTGGAAAACACAAAGCTTATTTTAGTTTTTTTAAGCAAAATGGGAGGAAAGGGGTGATATTAAATCAATAAAACCAAAACAAATGTAATTAATGTGCCTACACCAGTCAAGCAGCAGCCATCAAAACAAAACATGCAGCAAAGTAATTCAGGCATTTTGTGTTAAACTAACTAAACCCTTTGTTCCTTTCCTCTGTTTATGCATCTCATTCTCTGTATTTAATTTGTCCACATGGAACTGTAAACATTTTCTCCCAGAAGTGTTCATTCTGTGCATACATTTGCAACAGCCAAGTTGGCTTTCTGACCCCCATTTATAATATGCTGAAAACTCATTAGCTGCAGCTGTAAAAAAAAAAATGACATCAAGGTGTTTATAAGCTGCGCTAATGTGACTAAGATTGCCTAATAAAATGATCTTCCTGTGATTCTCAAACAGCAGTGCATGTGCCACTGGTGCTACTTTCCCACAATGCAGAGACTATAATGGCACAACCAATCTGTATTTTATTCATAGTGTTTTTAATTTGTGTTGGATACATGTCACTTATTGATACTGATAACTGATTTAAAAAAATCACTGATCACAGAATAAATATACTTGATTTTGCACTCTGAAACCATTAATTATTTGATCAACAATTAATTGACCAGCTTGTTTTTTACTATGGGGACAAATATTAGACAATGGGGGCCCACCGTGCTCACTTCAAATCATTTTCAAATAATGTGAAGGCAATTTTGCTAAACCTTATCAAACATAAAAAAGTATATAAGGATATCTTGTTACAAAATCCGTACAATAGTCTGCAGCACAGCGTTTCACTAACATACTAAAAGCAGCAGCACTGTATGCATGTTGCTCTATCAGAATCACACAGCTGGATGTCTAGTTCAGTTCACACTCATATGTCTAATCTAATAGCATGTGTGTGGTTGTAGCTGCTGTGGAGGTGCCAGCAGGGCAGACGGCCTCAGTGTGGGCTGGCCAATGCTTCCTGAAGCCGTACAGAGAGGCAGATGTCGGACCTCAGGATCACTGAAGCGCACAGAGACCTGAGAGGATCCTGAGCTGACTCCTCCAGGGACACAGCCTCTTCTTACATGGTTCATGGACAGTGTGGTCAGACACTAGCCACTACATAAGCCATGTTTTATTCACTGCTCAAGGCTACAGATATCTTTTCACATGCACAGTATGTGAGGGTTGCATTTGATTCATGTTTGCTCAATGTTTAATGCTTATTTTACTGCTTTGACATCAATGGTTGTAAAGCGCTGTAGATGACCAAAGAAATTATTGACTAAACCCCAACCCATCAATAAGTCAAGTAAAAAGGGCGAGGCAAAAGCTCTTAAAACATTTCAACATCTTTTGTGTCTGATCATGTATTGAATCAAGAAGAAATATGGTAAAATTTGTATGGTGTGTGGAAAAGCTAATGTGTGATATGTTATGGCAAAGTAGAATCGACTCTTGCCCGCCATCTAGCTTTGTGAATTTATCAGATTCTAGAATGTGAAAATTATTAAACTCCCAAACTTTCCACAATTTATCCTTATCTCATAATTTCTCAATCTCACCTTTCTAGCTTCTAAATGTGCAAAATCCAAATATAATAATTAGCTTAGTTTTGTTGTTGACTAGAGCACCATTAGGGCAATTAATCAAAAAGTACTTTAATTATTAACCAGTGTGCCTTTGAGGAAAAAAAGCATCTTTAACTTATTTTAACACGTACTGAATTAAATTACTTATCATTTTGGCATTTTCTGAACATGCTATGGTATAATAATCACCATTAACAAATTAACACACATGCATTTTTGCCACATTATATCTCACATTATTTTAATAAAAGGTCTGATTTAATAATGCTATTGTAGGTGACAAACCATGTAGAAAAGAAAAAATATGCAGCACCTCCAAAAAGCTGAAAAACACTAGTCTTGTATCTTGTATACAAAAGCCTGGATAGACAAACAGGAGAAATAATTGATTTCACAGTAGCAACAACATAAGATAAAATAGTGTGCATGTCAGTTCTCTAAGACAATTCTCCAAAGATAGCATGGTTGTATTGTGTTATGTATCAAGTGTGTGTTTGAATGCATCCACAAGCCACTGTGTATATGCTCCCACAGTGAGTCAGTGTGAAGTCAGGCAGAAATGTAACTGCAGAGTCCAGTCACTGTTGACAGTTTGTCCACAGGGATGGATCCTTCTAAAACATGTATGTCTCTTTGTAACTGATTGTGTTTGTGATGCTTTGTGTGTGTGTGTGTGTGTGTGTGTGCGTGCGTGCATGCATGAGTGCATGGGCAGGTATTCATCAAATTGCAAGGACCAAAAGTTGTATAGACACTCACTTTATGGGAACCTGCCTTCTTCTGGGGACAAAAAGCAGGTCCCCGTAATGTAAATCTTTCGTATGAGATCAGCAACAAGGTTTAAGTTCAAATAAGATTAAGATTAGGTTTAGGGTGAGGGTTAGGTTAAATTAAGCAATAGTCACTAAGGTTAAGATTAGGGTAAGAGTCAATGAAATGAATGTAACTCAATGTACCTGTAGTGTGTCTGTGTTTTAATAAACTAGGGCTGCAAGCAACTTATAATTATCTTGATTTTCTTCATCATTTTCAAGTTTTTTGTCGGTTATTTCTATTGTAGTCATTTATTTAACTTGATATTAAAGTAAAGAACAGGGTCATGAAACAAAACCATAGCTGTTCGATGGTCAATCTCTAGTTATTGACCAGTTGGACTTGTGTTATGTAAACAACACTTTCCATCATAGTCACCACTCCAATGACTTTGAGCCAATGATGCCGACTCCCACTGCGCCACTTCTATTTTTATCGCTATGACCTAGACAGGAGCAGCCAAAAACACTTATAACTAAAACATGTTTGTGTTTGCAGCGTCCTGGTGCATCATGGGAGCGAAGGGGCAAAACCCATGCATCATTCACACTTCATAGTGTGCTCCAAGTGTATGTGCCCACACTCCATTAGTGACCATGGAACAGTACGGAGAGAGCACACGTCCACATAACAGCACCGCCAGCTTTAAAGCAAAAACCCTGAAGCCACAGCTGATCTGTCTAAACAAAACCTCGACCACCACAAATTCCATTCATTCATTGCTATTTTGTTTGGTGAATCTAATTAGTGGGTCAAATTTATTGGTAACGAAGAAGGAAGAGGCAGTGATTTCAGTTTCAATCACACCACAATAACAAACCATCACATATCAGATTTGGTATTCTAGTGTCTTAGTTGATTTATACTAGACTAGACTCAAAATTTGGCACAATTTACACTAAAGAAGCTAATTTTTGTGGCCTTTTAAATATATTATTTATAGAGAAGACTTTAACTATAATAAATGCAAAAAAGCAGAGTCTAAAAGTACATGAAAGTTCATTTAAATGTTTTTTCACACTGCACTTTCATATACTATAGCAATTATAGTATAATGCACCAAAACTTAAAAATAATAGACTGCACAGTGCACACACATTTACATTTCGTTTTTAAGTGTAAATGTAAAAAATGGCTGCTTGGCAATTTCTAACGTCATGTCATCGTTTACTACCATTACAACCAGGAAGTAAATTTTATTAAAACCTTAAAACAAAAGCTAAATGTAAATACATTTCAAGTTAACTGAAAAATCTGGACATCCCAAATGGCCACTTTTAAAAGTAGACTGGTGCTAGTTCATTGTTACAGTGACATTATGACACAGAAATTAAATTACACTATATAGGAATGACAGATATTGTACTAGTTTGATGAACAGCATTCAGTATATAATCCATGTCAAAGCTGCAGTAGTAATAATCATTCAGCGTTGTGTAGGATTTACAGTTCTGACTCAATGACAGCGACTACCATCTTAAAACTGTCTTATTGAGAGAAACATCAGACAATATTCTACAGCAAAACACCATTACCAACATTTTTCAAATAGAAACAAAATTCTTCAGAGATTAGCAGAGACATACGTATCCGATCATGCGATGGAGAGAAGGAAAAGCGTACAAAGCTAGGCACGGTCCTCAAGTGGCTCCCAAACACAGTGTGACACCTGGAACAAGTTACCACCAAATGTTGAGGGAATTTTCTGTTTGAAGCGTTGGCTTATCTCCCAGGCTAATTCCTAGCTTCTGCTTTTGGAGCTGCTGAGATTTAAAAATGAGATTGCTTTAGAGATAAGTGTGAGATGACAGCCTGCTCATGCTTATTCAATAAGCAGACATTGTCAAGCGGCCGCTGCAGAATAGAAACACTGGAGGTGAAGATGATGCAGACTTTTCATATTCTTATCTACAGAATGAGCTGGAAATGTCCAACATACGTGTTCTGCAAGAGAACGAGGGGAGGATACAAACAAACAAAGCTTTCACTCCCAATCTCAGAGCTGAGGTGAATGAGCCAACAACTATAGCACACAACTCTGCCAGTAGGTCCACATATTTACTTATTGTGATTTGTAGATTTCCACCAATCACAATCAGTATAGGATCAGATAAGAATAACGATACATTATTTCTAATAACGTACCAACTGTATACTGTTATTTCTCATACGAATACTGTGCTGCTGGTTTTCATATTAGAGTTTAGTGATGTGATGATTAAAAACAAATCATGAGTTGTTGTTGTTGTTGTTGTTGTTGTTGTATTGTTTTTTTACTATTTTTTTACAATTTTTTTTTTACTTGGTACAGCTACAACTACAATTGGTCAGCTTTTGTCAAGCTCTGAGTGAGTAACTGCAGAATATAACCTTATAATATTCTCCAATGTAGCCATTCACAATTAAGTTTCTGAAAACGCAGATGATTTTATTCTTGTCAAAAACAATGGGAAATAAATTATAAAGTATCAAGAAGAAAATAAAATAATAATCTGGCTCCAAAAGAATTGTGCCATATCGCCCATTAATTAACCCTCTGACACCTATGGGGACCGTTTGTGTACATTTTGCAGTTTTTTTTTTTCATTGTTGAAAAAAATGGGTTGCCTTGGGGTTAGAGCCATGAAACTTTCCAGGTAATGTTATTTTTGATCAAATTAAAAATGCCACCTTCAGACCTCACCTAGCCCCGCCCACTTCTTGGCTACATTTTTTGCCTACACTCATCACCAAAAGAACCGTTTGTGCCCCATTGACTTCCATTATAACTCACTTTTTCAGCCTGATGTAATACAGACATTAAATAATGTGAGATCATGAAATACCATCTCATCCTAAGCTTCTGGGTTGAAAATTTAAGAATTTGACATTTTTCGTGAGTTGAGACCCCTGGACCCCCAGGGGCCCCTATGGTATTTTATAAGGAAGTTTTTGTAAAGCACTCCTGTTCTATACATGGCCCCTGTGTAATATTGGAATTTATGATCAGGGCTCAAATGGTCTGAATGTGTTGGTGACGAGTCAGGGGAGAGGCCTGAAGTGTTTGAGGGCACACAGATGAGTAAAAATGTGAAATGAACATGTTGAAAAAAAGAGTGAAAAAATGTCTAATAAAAAACGACATTCATCTTTTGACCTAAAAACTAAATTAGAACACATTTCTTGAAAAGGGGGTTGCAATTCCTACATAAATAGTATGTTCTCCAATATTTTATATTTATCACATTCAAAAGTAGAGCCATCAGCACTACACAACTAACAATACTTGCACATACAGTGTGCACCTGCACAGAGTGCCAATGTTTATGTTTACCTTCCAGTCAAACAGTCACACTCTGCAGCCTTTGATCACACTTTTTTTATAACAGCCAATCACATTCACTGTTTTTTGTTTATACTTTGGCAAGCAGCTGTTGTGGAATGCTTGGTGTTGGCCTCAACCTCCGACCAACACCAAGTATTCCCTAAACTACACTTTATTGGCTGCTGGGGAAACCAGAGTACCCGGAGGAAATCACTCAGACGCGGGAGGAACATTCAAAAATGCAAACTCCACACAGAAAGGTCCGGGCCATGTGGGAGTCGAACTTGCAAACTTCTTGCTGTGAGGCCAGAGGGCTATCCCCTCTGCCACCGTGCCGCCACATGAAGAAACACTAAGGTATGTCCCGCCTAAAATTTTGACACCAGGGCCAACCCATTATGGCCCTGGTGTCAAACCCATTATGCCATTTGTCGCATCTCAAGCCCAGATACAGCATTCAAGTTTTTTGGGTTTTTTTACGAAAGAGGTGATTCAGGTAATTTTAAAGTATACTAATATGCAAGTGCATGTGCACGTGGGTGCACTGTAGCAGAGTGGTTAGAGCTCTGGCTTCCCAATAAGGAGATCGTGGATTCAACTCCTGGGTTGAACCATTACAACATCTCATGATTTCTCTGCGGAGTTTGCAAGTACCCGTATCACGGTGGGTTTTCGCTGGTACTCCGGTTTCCCCCAGAGTGAATGTTTGTCTGTCTAACCCTGCAACGAGTTGGTCACTGTCCAGTGTGTTCCCCGCCTAAGACCCAAAGTCACTGGGATAGGCTCCAGTCACCCGCGACCAACGGGAACAAGCGGTAGAAAATTAAAAAATAATAATATTTTTTCATTGATAAATAAAAAATAATAATTGTATTAGTATATGCAAGTATACTAATACTTGTATTACCATGCAAATATACTGGATTCCTGGATGTGGAGCCAACCTTCCAGAAAACCTATAGGAGTTGTCTCTTTTTGGCTCAGCTAAGACGCTGATCACAACGCTCATAGCTCAGAGAAAGTATCTGCTACATTCACCTGCCGCTGCTGCCATTGTCCAGGAGGGTCAGTCTTTATCTGGGGATCAGGAAGGAAGAAGCAAAGACCGAGGGGTCTTCCAAACAAAGAAAGTAATGTTTTCTCTGCGAGAAACAAAACATAGTTTGGACTTAGCGCACATTGCCACAACCATGTGTGCAAGTACCACAAACTCCTCCTGCAGCAGCAGCTACACTGCAAATGCTTGAACCTGTTTTACTTGTTTGTTTATTGGAGTTAATTTTGATAGCCTTTAAAGTTCTATTTTAAACAAATAATTGGCATTGTATTTGATTGTATTTTCATACATATATTGGAATTTGTTTGACCAAACGTTGTGTGTTATTTTCCCCATTGAAATGCATGTAAATCCCTTTGTTATCCATTTAATCTGACTTTTTCTCACTACACAATAATGCATCAAAATGAATGTTGTTATAAATTATTGACATATGTGAGGGTCTAATAACATCAACTCAAATAATCCACTTCAGACTTTTATTTTTGAAAATGTTGCATATTTTGTGTTTTTGGCATTCAAAAAAATGACAACTTTTGGACCTAAATTGGCCTATAACAAAAAAATTAAAAAAAACTTTGATTTTTTTATATATATTTGGACAGAAGACAAGCTAACGAAAAAAATGAGCCATTGAAAGTAGAAAAAAAATAAAAATAAGTATTATTTTATAGCCCATATGTGTGTCGGGAACCGTTTGTGACACGAAGGTTACGAGTGTGACCTTTTTTCAAAAATGGCTGTCACTCAAAACACAATAATGCATCAAAATGAATGTTGTTATAAATTATTGACATATGTGAGGGTCTAATAACATCAACTCAAATAATCCACTTCAGACTTTTATTTTTGAAAATTTTGCGTATTTTGTGTTTTTGGCATTCAAAAAAATGACAACTTTTGGACCTAAATTGGCCTATAACAAAAAAATTTGAATAAACTTTGATATTTTTTTTATATATTTGGACAGAAGACAAGCTAACGAAAAAAATGAGCCATTGAAAGTAGAAAAAAATAAAAATAAGTATTATTTTATAGCCCATTTGTGTGTCGGGAACCGTTTGTGACACGAAGGTTACGAGTGTGACCTTTTTTCAAAAATGGCTGTCACTCAAAACACAATAATGCATCAAAATGAATGTTGTTATAAATTATTGACATATGTGAGGTCTAATAACATCAACTCAAATAATCCACTTCAGACTTTTATTTTTGAAAATTTTGCATTTTTTGTGTTTTTGGCATTCAAAAAAATGACAACTTTTGGACCTAAAATGGCCTATAACAAAAAAATTTAAATAAAATTTGATAATTTTTTTATATGTTTAGACAGAAGACAAGCTAACGAAAAAAATGAGCCATTGAAAGTAGAAAAAAAATAAAAATAAGTATTATTTTATAGCCCATATGTGTGTCGGGAACCGTTTGTGACACGAAGGTTACGAGTGTAACCTAAAATATCTATGTGTCAGAGGGTTAAATTGATTAATTAATTAATTACTGGTATATGAAGCTATGGTGAGCAAAATTGTTAACTTTAGGTTAATGATTTTTTTTTTAAATATATATATATATATATGGGATTTTTTTCTTTTTTTTACAAATATACTTTACTCTACTTAATACAAATATTAGCAAATGGCAACTTAATGATTAATTCAACATCAGGGCAACTGGAGTTTGCTTGTGTATTTATGTTTAGATTGGTATGTATAATTAATTAATTAAAAGAAATGTTGAATTACTATTGAAAACAAATCAAAAGCAGCATTGTGTATTAGAGGTTCATAAAAAGGAGCAAAAAAGTGCATTCTTACTTAAAATGACAAAGCTATATGATCTAAATCTGACTGCTGTATTATGCTGTCCTTGCCAAAGAACTAACCAAGTCATCAAGCTTCATAAATGGTTACATCTTGAGCTTTGGTATTAAAGTAGCCCACTGAATTCTACAGCATTGATTTTCAGCAAAACTCTGGGCCTCACTATCATCACTCACCTAATTATGAAAAGAGATATAGTTATTTGTTTATATTCTCAAAATAGAGAGACTGTTTGTTTATCAACACAGGATAACAGGAAAAGATATACAGTACTGCCTGAGTGCAAAAAGAAGCACAGTAGCCTGTTGCAAGCTTGCCTGACCAGCCAGACCCTACACGCTTTGACAGCGTGTAGGGTCTGGGAGGAGCGGAGTTTTATTTCGGGGGCAGCCTTTCCGAGCGCTGAGTCAACCAATCACAGAAAACCCGGAAATTCCAAAAAAAACCAGCGACACGATGTTTTCGTAAACATGTAACGCGAGGATTTTTTTCAGTATAAAGCCCCTCAACACGGTTTTCTGCTCACGTTTTAAAGAATTGATATTTTCATTGTTCAAAACCGAAGCACGAGCTGAATCAGCTACGTTCACCTTCTTGAATGTTTTGAAATGGGGCTTGCAAGCAACTTCCGACTTTTTAGTGTCACATGTCAGAATCGCCGTGCTTGAATGGATCGTCTTAACTTTGGGAGACGACTTTATTGGCTAACCGTCAGGTCCCAGACCCTTCTGCATTCAAACAGAATGTAACAGAATGTAGGAGGGGCTGGCTGGTCAGGCAAGTTGCAAGCTATAGTCACAACCGCCTGTCACAGTCAAACAATTAAGTTTTGGAACGACAGTAATTTGTCCTAATGAACTATATGTGTTTTATTCAGGTGAGTGTATAAACAACAAAAAAGCATTTCCTTATAATGTAGCCCAATTATTACAAAAAATTTGACCATGTTAAAAACATAGCCATAGTTTGTCCCATTTCTCCCTGATTGTGATGCATGCTTCTATCACCAGTTGTAATTGTATAAATGCAGTGCACTGCTCTCTGATCTTTCCAAAAGAGTATTTCAGGTCCTGTCCTGACTTCTGGCTCCTTCATTGTAGGTTTCTCATTTGGATCATCTCTTACCTTACTGTATTTCAATGTATTCTAATGAAGCAAATACTTTTTTCCCAACAGATTAGCATTCACTCACACATTACAGGAGTCTCAAATCCAAATAATAATCACACCTTTGTGATTAGCTTTTGAGATCTGACAGACCTAGGCATTGACAAACTGATATGGCCACAACAGTGATCAAAACAACTATTAGTCCATGACAGAACAAAGTAGTGTAAGTGAGAAGTAGTGGGCTTGTATGAGCAATAGGGGAAACCAGGAATACAAAGGCAGGAAGATAACATACAGAAAGTGTATTTCAATCGCAAAACCCATTTAAAAGATTTCTAGACGCAGGCAAGACCACAGGATCTCATCTCTGCTGTTTGCAGATGATGTTCTCCTGAAGGCTTCATCAACTCAGCATCAAGCATTGGAACAGTTTGCAGTCGAGTGTGTTGCGGCTGCGATGAAAATCAGCTCCCCCAAGTGGGGGTCTTGTTCACGAGTGAGGGAAGGATGGAGCGTAAGATTGACAGGAAGATTGGTGCAGCAACCGCAGTAATGCGATCGCTGTATCAAACCGTTGTGGTGAAGTAGGAGCTAAGTTGAAAGGCAAAGCTCTCGACTTATGCTCCAACTCACCTATGAACTTAAGCTTTGAGTAATGACCAAAAGGACAAGACCGTGAATACAGCAACCGAAATGAGTTCCCTCCTCAGGGTAGCTGGGTGCTCCCTTAGAGATAGTGTGAGGACACGACTTACACAGGAGGAATTCAGAGTAAAGCCACTGCTCCTCCACATCGAGAGGAGCCAGCTCAAGTCGCTCTTGAACTCCTCCCTGGTGAGGTGTTCTCAGGGACTCTGTCTCTAGACTGTCCTGTGAAGGATTTGCGAGAAGTCTGAGCATCCTTGCTCAGATGGCTGCCTCTGCAACTCGACCCCAGATAAAGCGGAAGAACATGGATGGAAGGATGAATGACACAGAAACACAAGCGACACCAATTCCAATGACGATGGCTTTGTTTCAGTCAATAGACTTAGAAAAGCAAAGCTAGAACGTGATAGCATTGTCTGTTTCTTCTTTGTCAAGGCAAAACTCTCTAAAATATAATAGATCATGTGCATAATGCATCCAATGCAATCGTTTTCCAACCACACTACATTTAAAAAAACGGGCTAAAATGAAGAGAGACTTTGATGAAAAATTAAATAAACGCAAAAGGCGATGATAAACTGAAAATAGTCATAGCACCACAAACATTTATTTTATTTAGTTAATCAATATTTTATCGGGTATGTCAATTGAAAACAATTTCTCATGTACATTGACGTTCTGGCTAGGCAGCAGCACACAACAGTCAACAAACATGGAATTGTTACATCTTTTGTGCATCACTCAGATTGATGCATGAAGAAAAAGTAGAATTCAGGTACACTTTATTTACTAAGCAAACATGTGCAATGTGTGAGTGCAGTCAGCTGTTCACAAAACAGACCCCTGCAGTAGAAACTCAAACCATCTTTAACATAAGCGGCCCGGTCTGGGAATCCGAGCCAGTCGAAACATGGCTTATATGATTCTTTTAAATGAGAGCTTATTCCATTCCTGAAACTAGTGTTTTTTTCAAAAGCTCTGTGAGAGCAAGACATGAGCTAGAAATATTTAAAATACCTGCCTTGTTAACTGTCAATTAGGTGCCCAAGTTTTCGTTTTAAATAAGAGCGGGACACTTGCAAAAGGGCATGGTTTCCATTACATCATGTATTTATGAAGTTAGTCCAATGACATTAATAATAGTTCAGTGGTTTACAGTTTGCACTGATGGAAGATGTAAAAGGAACCCATCTCTGAGACTACAGCTAAACTGAAAACTATTGAAACATGCAAGTGTCATTTGTCTGAATAACACTTGTCTGACAGTGTAATCATTAGACAGAGCTGCACAGAAACGCTGAAGTACAGGATTAAATCAACATGCACCACACGCCGACAGAGCAGCACCCTGAGCCAGCGTCTTTGTGCGGCTGTTGGGATAGCAGCGGGTGGCCTGTGGGAGAGTTTGGGCTCCAAGGAGCACAGACATTGTTCCAAAACACGCAACTATACACTCTGAAACACTCAAGTTCTTTTTTGAAAATGTTTGGTCATTAAAGGTTCGATTAAGCAACACACGTTTAGAAAAATGACAGAAAGTTATAAAACATAAATAAAAATAAAATATGTTCAGTCTTTTTTTTGTGACTTACTTGTTAATATGTCAAAGCAACAATCTGTGTGTGCCCAGCTGCAGTGAACACAGAATTAGGGAAGTAAAGATTATGAGGTAATCGATAATCATCAATAACCGTAAGTAATTAAAAATGGTAAAAAATAATAATAAAAGGTGGTCATTTTAGAAGCAAAATTAAGTATTTTTAGTTCCTTCTATAAAACTAGTGATGGGCATCTCACTGGTTCCTGTACATTTTGGAGCAGCACATGAGAAGCAGCGAACTGAATCCTCTGCAAGAGGACTGCATCCAGACAGGACCGGAGCTCCACCGGAGGAAGTCTGAGCTAGGCTAAATGGGGGTGGGTCACAAAAATTACAAAATGGTATTTTTTGAGTTGAGGTTTAACATTACTAAATACTGACTATTGAACACAAAATAAACAATAAATATCTGTATTTACTTTGACTACCCAAGCCTTTTTTTACACTTGTAAATAAGCTAAAGATGCTTGAAATAAAACTTAACTTGTGTAGCTTTGACTTACTTTTCATATTCCAAGTGAAATTACTTTGTACAATTATGACTCCTAGTTTTTTTGCACAGAAGCTAAGGTAAACACTTTTAATTCAAGCTATTTTCAATTTATTTATTTTATTTTTTTAAGTCTTTTCCTTACAATGCTTATTTGTACACGACCACCAGTTATAAAGCTAATTCTAGGGTAATTCATCTAATTGACAGCTGTATAACATAAACCTTATTGGCTTAGCTTGATTTACAAAACTTTCTCCTTGGACAGGGTAGTAGTGTAATCAATAGGAACATTTAATTGTTCACAAACATTTCAACATGACACACTACATTAAGAGATGGTCTGGAGATAAATCAATCAATGTCAGTGTTGCTAAAAAATAATGAAGTGCCCATATATTCATTCATTTGCAGATGATAAAACACTGAAATGTCCGTAACAGAAGCTAATAAAGTAGTGCAGTGTACATTAGTGACATAACATGTAGTGTTGTTTTTATTATATTTCTCTGTGTGTACCAAAAAGCAATAATGTGCCTGCTATCCAGTGCATATATTTGTGCATGTAGCAGCTTTGTGCTTATGTGAATTCTGGGTGTTTCAGAATCTCAGTGACATTTGATGGTTGCTAGGTAACTCAACGTCAACTTCTTTAATGCCTGGCTGAAACACACGAGGGCTACACACAATTTAACACAATCTGGATGCTGTGAGGAATAAAACCCATTTGATTAGAATCATTATTAGAATACGCTTCAAAAAGTGCAAATTTTGAGGATGATCCCAACATTAATCTAGAATCAAACAGAAATGTATTAATCTGTTCCACCGCTGGTCAGCAATGTTATTACAATGAATAGACAGAGAAGTGTAGATTTTTTTTTTTTTTTAAGATTGCAAAGCACAATCACTTATTATGTTTTATATTTTTTTCAATGATATACACAGTTTTTGCGTATCTTCAAAATATTGCAACTGTAATTAAGGTATTGCCTATAAAATGAACTACCACCAAAGATCATCTGATCTCAAACGATTGCAACAGAATACATGATGAACTGAGCTACAATCTCACAAGGTAAACATCACCTAAAATAATGCTTCTCAAACTGTGGCAAAGTTTTAGCAGGTTTAGCTGAAATTTAAACTCGATAAAGTCCTGGTGTAAAAAAATTGAGAATCGAGCTATATTTGACCCTTTGGAGCTACAAGCGACCATAGCACATCCCCGAGGGACTCATGACCAGCTCGTGAGCAAGGCTTGATCAACACTACATAATAATGATAAGCTACAACTACTTACATTAAGTTTACGTGAAACGTCATGAATGAGAGCTTAGATGCCACATCAGAAGGTTAAAAAATTTACTCAGAAAAACACTCAAAATATTCTTACACATTAAGCATTAGAAGAATCATGTTATAAATTCCAGTGAAGTACATGTTCATGCTATGTGTATGACTGATTCATTGGAGTCATTCAGGCAGAGGTAGAGGCCAAGCATCTCGTCATCTTGTTGTGCAGAAACACAGAATATTACTGTTTGAAAATCTATTTATAAAAGTTGAACTGTGAAACAGACCTCTCCGTTGGGAAGACAGTCTCATCTCTTGTTCAGCTCCGGAGAGAAAAAGAGAGGCATTATACACAATATTTAAAAATGTCTCCAAAAAGGGAGTGGTGACACTGAATAGAGGAATTATGCAATAGGCACAAACCAAAATAGACCACTCAGCTTGTTAGTGTTTCACTGCTTTTGTGATGTGGCCAGGATTTAGTCCAATAGCTTTTTTCCCCACATACTTGTTTTTTGTCAGCACTTTTAAGCACTTTTTTTGACAGTGGTGTTGAGCTATTAAGAGAAAGAGAAACCTTTGTAAAAGGGGTTTTGGTCTTGCTGTGCACACAATCAGACTCTAACTAGCATCTTCCACTACCAAGTCTGAATTTTATGTAAATATTTCTATTTCATGAAAAGAAAAACAAATAAACTACACCATAATCTAAAGCATGCTGTTCAACCAAAAGCCAATACAAAGTAGAAAAAAAAATAGAAGGTAGGTATTGACCTCTGTCAGAAACATATTTAGAGAAGAACATAGACTTAAACATAAATTATGTGCCTGACACTACAGCAGTAACTCACCTCTGACCAGCAGTGTCAGACTAATACCACCACTATGTCATGTACATATGTTATTTTTGGATGCAGCAAATGAGTACTGTATCCTGTCTGTCCTTGGGAAACTTCCATTTTGAACAAAACTGTTGCAAAAAAAAAAGAAGACTGACAATTGGCACTAGAGAGATAAAAAAAGTGTCTCCTAAAAACATGGGGCTATGTACTTTTTATCAGGTGTTTTTACACTGAAATCTATCAGCAGACAGCACTTGTTTTCCCAAAAGCGGGGTGTGGCTAACACTGCGCTAATCCCGCCCTTGCTCCTTCACAGAACATTAGCAAATCTTCAATGAATTTGACATTGGTCCGAGCCCCGTTTGTCATGAAATGATCCATCTTATGCTTCGCTGCCTCCTGAACTCCAATCTTTCCCTCAGTCAGTTTAGCCTGGAGTCTGTTACAGTCTCCTTTGTTCTGCATTTCCATTGTGTCTTTTATCAGAGGTATTTCATACCAACTTTCATATGTCATGGTGCATATTTATAGCTGCAATGGTCATGAACTAGCACTGGGCGGGAGAGGTTTTTGTTGTCTGTGGGCACATTTCCATCACCTCCTCCGATGTACAGTCAACAGAGCACTATATATCCAACTAGGTCAATAAATCCAACCTGTCGAGTCTTATTCAGTCACTGCAGAGACGAGCGAGATGTTTGTGTGCGTGCGTGCCTACAGGGGTGGTGGGAGGTGAAGCACAATGTAGAGTACAAAGCCAACAGAGCAACAGTCTTCTCTCTCACAATGTGCCAACAACGCTCTCCTCCTTTTAGCATCCTCCTCCCCAGCTCACATATTCTACACAATCATTTAGGTAAATCCACTATGATTTCTGATGCCTGTATGACAAAGACTCAGACGCAGAATTATGAAGACAGGGCGTACATACCTTCAGTGGAGTGTGGAGAGCGCTGTAGCTGTGGTATTCTGTGATCGGAGCTGCCAGTGGAGTGTATGCAGCAGTCTGATGTCTGTGGGTGCACCAGACAAAAAGGAGAGAGAGGGAGTGACGTCGGCCCTCCGTCCTGATGATAAACACAGAGCACGTGGCTTATGATGCACAAGAGCAGCCAACCGCGACGGACGGAGGCGCGGGAGGCTAAGGACACACAAAGAAGGGATCAAATTAAGAAAACACGAAGCTTTGGGATTCGTGATAGATTACACATTTCCTCTGCAGAAAATGACCACATGGAGCACAGTGAACAAGGCTGGAATGGACAGACAGATTGTGATTTACGAACACAATATTTGGCATTCAGCAGCAACAATTTGCAACGATTGACACAATAAATTGTGTTGTGTTGTGTAATGTTTTTGTACTGACAAATGACAAATATGTGTTAAAATGAATCCATCATTATTTTTGGATACATTATAACTTAATCCTTGACATAATCTGGATGTAAAACAAGATATATCCAGGCTATAAACCACAAACATCGTTATATTTAAAATGATTCATCTGACTGAAATGTGCTGATAAATGAAAATATTGAAAAATATTTTTCTTATTCAGTGTATATAATATCTCTTGGTTTAGCTGTTAGGTTTTTAATTTAAATAGGTTTGACTACATGAATACTTGAACAAATAGTTTTGGTATTACTGAACCTATACAATGTATAACAGGTGTATTTAAATATCTCAGGAATATTGATACTGCGGTATTGAAAAAGTAATATGAGATCGAATCTAACCTACAACGAAATATTAATTCTGTTTGGCTTCTACTCTGAAAATCTAAATTAGTAAAATAAAAGTATTCAGAAAATTTGCATTAAGTGTTTAATAGAAAAAGATGAGCAGAGTGTTTTTCCATGCTTTGCTTCATCTCATAACACTCTGCATTCTTATTATTTTTATCTGAAACCATATCCTGCATATTCTTGTGCCCCGCTGTTTTTTTGTTTTGCTTCGTTTGCTCCTCTCAGGCTCTATGACCTACTTAGCCCATCCCAGACAGGCTGACTAGACAGGCTTTCACACTGGAGCTGGCTTTAGCTCGCTGCTCTCTGACTTTTCTGATCTAATTGAACCAAGCAATTACACTGATCAAAACTTTGACTTGGAATACTGAATGAGACAATAGTGAGTGCTTGAAGAGCAAATATTTTGTATTGTCTGTCATGTTATGGGGCTTTAAACATGCTCTTGAACCAAAAAAAGGAATTCTAATACCACCATTAAGTTCATGATGTTGACATTTTAAATGAAGGACAGTCATTTTTGGCTTCATCTACTAACTGCAGATGAAATTACATAGGTAAACAAATGCTAGTTTGTCTTCACAATGATATTGTAAGAATGAGTCTGGAATTTAAAATAATGGAAATGTGTCTATTTATATAGCACTTTTCCCTTCTTTTCAAGGCACTCAAAGTGCTTTTGCATCATGGTACATCAGATACTGGGGTGAGATGGATTAAGTATCTTGCCTAGCGACAATTCCACTGTTCCAGTCGTCTCCCATCCAAATACTAATTAATTTTGCTTGGCTTTTGATATCTGACAAAATCACTGACAAGCATGTATAGAAAAAGGAGCAGAGCAGGATGTCATGCATCTGAGAAATTCAAAATGGAGTGTTTTGAGGCTCGGGCTAGATATTACTTTCTAAAGATGATGTTACATTTAAATTGTAAATCTCTGGGCTCAACTACGTATAATGATTTGAATATATACTGTAAATTGTAAATGTAAATGTACCTAAGAAATAACATACTTTTTAATTATTAGATTTAGGTGCTCCACAAAGTTTCCTTCAGAAAGGTTATTTTGCTTGAATCCTACTGTATGTGAAAAAATTATCCAAAACATTATGAATCAAAATATATTCTGTAGCATACAAAAGGTAAAAGTTGTCAATATAACAACCTTTTAATAAAGTACAATCACCATTTAAGATGTTTTGTCAAGTTTCAGATAGGGCAGAAGAACAAATCCATGTTTTGTTTTAAGACGGATGTGTTTTCCCCTCACCTGTTAATTTACTTGCTTGTTAAAATACATCAGGTGCTGCAGGTGCACTGTTGCATGATCTGAGCCACATTTGTGTCGAATACTTGTCCCCAAATGCAGCTGTGAGCATGGCTCTTTCTCACTCAGATGAGGCGTGTCTGCAGTGTACCAAACTGACACTGTGGAGCAAATATACCATCAGGGAGTAATGTGGTCAGTAAGAAATGCACTGCTAACCTTTTCATGGATGATTTTAAATCATTTATTTCTTTCATTCTATTATTAACACTTACTGTCACAATAAATCTCCAATTAGACATTGGTGGTTGTATGTCTTTGCTCGAGTCTAGAGCAAGGTTTAAAACCATTTTGAGTTTTTTATTTAGGCCTTGTATAATCTGAGTTTTGATCTGGCGGTATTTAAAAAGTCAATGAATATACAGTAGCCTATTAAGTAGAACTTGGTGTGAAAAGGCTCAGAACCACTAGAGTTTTTTATAAATGAATTATGATTTAATACATACGTAATTTAAGAAATTAAGTTCTGGAGAATTAGAAAATATAAATAGCATATAATTTTACAAAACACAATAACGATTGCAAAGCATTTTAGAGTCACATAACAGGTTCAGCCGACTGCAGCTCAATAAAACTGGCATTAAGCTAGGAGTGTTTCTACTGTGTAATTCAACATATTGGTGACAAAAAAACTAAAAACATTTTAAATGGGAGCAAAACATTTCGAAAACATAATTGATTGAATAAAATGTTGAAAATGCAGATGGCACTTTTGTTGTTGCTTGATGATAATCTCATAATCTCTGCGCTCAGATTGACAGGCTATTAATTTAAGGCCAGATTCATCTTGAATGATGATTGAATGAGCATTTTTCAAGAAAAAGGTCTGTGCATAACCTCTTTTGATCCTAAGTTGGGGACACTGAAGGCTGGAGAACAAGACCCACAAGCTAAGAGACTGTGGTTATTATCGCTATGACTCAGAGCTCTGTGAGGCTGAAAATTGGCCTGTGTAGATTTGCAATTTCCAGAAGTGATTATGTCTGTCGTTGAGACATAAATCTTGTATCAGAGAGCTGCAGTGTACAGAACAGTACAAAATACCTCTGTTTTGAAAAAATGCAAATATCCTTTAAGTTGAAGGCATTTATCGAGACAAAACAGTTTAACTGAATTGACAGACTTCAAATAAATATCAGCTCAATAAAGGGAAATGATAAATCAAAGATTTTAAATGCCAAATGCGGCTTTGCTGACCATTGCTGTACAGAAGCTAGATTTAATATTTTCAGTGGGATTTATGATTAACACAAAGCTTTGGCGTAAGCACAAAGACAGTAGACAAAAGGAAGCCACACACTGTGTAATGTGCATTCTTAAAGGATTATTAGATGTCATACTGTGCTGCTTGAATTGACTGGAGTAGCTTTGGGCATGTCACACCGAGGCTCGAGAAATGGCTGTGATTTGTCTGCACTGAATAGGCTCTGGTCAGGAAGTGTCAGCCTAAGTGCTCCTTACGAGCTTCAAAAAGGGAGGAGGACATTGGAGGACATTGTCAACTACTTTGTGGTACTTGAAAAGCCAATCAGAGATTCCTGTGTTGGACAAGAACTGAATGAGCTGAATATACCTTGACATGGATAATATGTTTTGTTTAGCTAACACAAATAAATGATATGACATAGAATCAATTCTGAAAAATAGCTGATCTATAAACAAAATAAAGTAATCTAGCCTTTAGAGCCAATACTAAAAATGCCAGCTTTCTTCATGGCTGTGCATCAGGATAACTGTAGTGGGTAAAACAAATGCAACATATAGCACATTAGCTATTAAGGATCTACTATAGCCGTCTGACACATATTTCAGTAGTATTTTGTTCCTGGGCTGCCACCTGCTCCAGATAATGAAGCAGACCTCTTCTCAACGCTGACAGCAGGGCATTGTGGGAGCTGCGCCTCCAGTGCCAGCACTGGGGGGTGTGAGTTCAGACTCATTTGGTGAGCGTGATGTGGGCGTCGCTACAGATATGGCTAATCCTGCTAGCACCTCATCTCTCAGTACCAGAGTGGGTTTGGAGTGCAGATCACATCAATGTTTGTGATTCATACCTCGAGTGACAAGACCGCGCTGGTTTCTCTGTAGTTGTCCGTTTCTCGTCTCCTGGGAATGGCTCATGTCCTTCTGTCACTGCATTGTTCCTCTCACTGGCCTTTATGGAGCCCATTGGCAGAGCACTGTGAAAAGCATAATAAAAGATTTAGTGTGTGTGAATGCCTGAATGTAAAAGGGTTCTACTGTAACATGAAATTTGACTGTCATTTTAGAGGATTAAATTCAAATAAATAAATTTAACTAGACAAAAATATTCAAATATCAAATATACATTTTTTTCATCTACCTCATGCAAGTGCTTTTTTTAATGTTACTGAAAGGGGGCTAGGTGAAACACTATGCAGCTGTGACCAATGTACTTCTTGTACTACTAACCTAAGTTTAATACAGAATTGTGCATGTTTTTGACCGATAGATTTAAAAAACTGATAATCTCGTACAAAGCATCTTTGTATGCTGTACCATTAAATACATAAATAATCATCATCAACAAATCTTAGAGTTTTTTCTTTTACTGGACACGCTTTATATTATGTGTTGAGAGAACCAAAAACAAAATCTATTTTTTGACATAAGCACACTCTATGAAGACAACTTTAAGCAGCATTATTAGCTTTGATAAAGCTTGGTCAAAAACAGAATTTCTAATATAGCTGCAAAAATATTTTTTGCTGCAGTCCCAATTTAACTGATAGCAAAATGTTCTATGTTTATATTTCAATATTTGAAAAATCAGCTATCTCCTTGTCAGTGTGCACTTTACATATATATTGTCTTCAAATCCTTATATTTAATGCTACTACAAGTATTTCAATGTTTCAAATGTATTCAGCTGATCCTTGTAAATCCTGCAGGCCCATCTTGTAGTTAAACCAAGCCATGAGTTGGAGGACAAAGATAATGAACATGGAATTCATTTGAATGCAGCTGTTGAAATGTAATTGCATTGACTGAGAATAGAAAATGCTTGTCTGTCAGAACAAGCCAGTCACCAATCACAAGACGTCTTGTGTAAAAGGTTTTTACACAAGACATCCTTTTATGTAGAAAAAGAAGAGCACAAGCATGGCAGAGGAGTCTGAGGACGACACACTGTTAAATTGTGTATGTTTAACAATCCCACATGTCACAGGTCCTTAAAGTAGACACAAGCCAGAGGTGATATTAATGTTTTATTTGTCGGCTCTCTGGACCCTCGCCCTCCGCCTGGCGCTGCTTTAACAGTCCTCTGAGACACACAGACATACCGTAATAAGAGAAAACCAAAAATGAATGAATCTAAAATTGGGTCTTTTTAGCAGCATCCACTATACATTTGAGAATTGTATTACAGGCCACTAAAACATGGAAGATATGCCAAATCTGCACTTAACTTCGAACTATTTAAATAATTTTGTTGTTAGTATTACAGCACATTCTATTAAAAGATATATTTGGATTATATGACACTTACATACCTGGCAAAACAGCACCAAATAACTTCAAACTCATGCAGAGAACTGGGAGTCAGTCGATGATTTGCTGTGGTGAACTTGATAAAACAAAAGGAAAGATTTAGAATGTTTAAAATTATAAGGAACTGTGTGTCTGCATAATTTAAAGCGGTTAGAGTGTGTTTAAACAAGATGTGGATGTGTAAGTGGCGGTTTAAATGTGAAAGGGGTCAAAAGTCTTTGTGGCAGAACAATCCTATAACAGAATCAATGAAAATAGGCCCAAGGCAGCGTCAATAGCTTATATCAGCCTGGCCCTTTAACATCAAAACAGGCTGTCCGTCAGAGAAGCAGCATTAACACCTAGAACTAGCACTCAGACTGCCCACACACATTCGCATCCACAGACATTTTCTTTCAGACACTTCATGTTTTTGAGAATGAGTTGTGCATCCATGGAACATACACAGAAATACAAGATGATTTACTAAAATCATCTAAACAGCTATTTGAGTGATATATGATTCATAACAAGTGTACCTTCTGTGGCTATTTCACATTTAATTCACACTGACCCCTTTAGTCCACAGGCAGGGAAAGTTGTCTTAACAACATGAGCAGATTCTTATAGTTCTAATTAAGAGTTAGGTTTGGTGGCATAAGCTTTAGTAAAGTAGGCATAGACATGATGTAAAGTTGCAGCTTGGGAAGACAATTTGACAAATAAAAGCAGTGTCTATAGTATGCAGATGGCACCACAGTATTCTAAATGCAAGCACTGAGAGGTAAAAACACATCTGAGTCTATAGTGTGAAAGGATTTTTTTTTCTCCTGAAAGAATTTTAAATAAAGCTAAAATATGAAGAACAGGCTCCAGTTTGATAGCAAATACTACCAACCAACTCTGCTGAATATTGAATTTGTAACTAACATGTAGTAAAAAGAGAACTAGTAAACAAAAACATGATAAACAAGACTTGACTTATAGATCCCATACAGTTAAATTGATTACCCTTTTCTTTTCTCCTTGAAAAACAAAATACATTTTTGAGTCTGTTTGATGAGCGTTATTTGTAGTGCTGCAGAATGTGGTAGTCGAGAGATTTTGCAAATAAAAAAAGAAAATGATTTAATTTTTGTTGAAAGATACAGGATCCTCTGGCTGGCTACATTATTGCAGTGACTAGCGCTTAGCTTAGCAAGCAGCCCCTCTCCCTCTTTTAGAGATATTTATTTTTGTGTACTTTTTAACTCCTCCATATAACAGCAGACTTTACACATCTCTGTAAACAGGCTACTTTGAACTGATTCGCCACCATTTTCAAAGTCAAGGGTGATGTCTCTTTTCAAACAAGTGCACTCACCCTCAGTGAATCCTGAACGGGAGCCAGTGTAAAAAACAATGACCATTTTAAGATCAAAACTAAACTTCAGATAGGCTATATTCAAAAACTTCTAGAGTACCCGCAGTCTATCAAGTTGCAGTTGTTCCATGGCTCTTTGGTTTACTGTATTTCGATGCGCAAATTGCATTGGTAATGGCTCTTCCCCACCATTATAGGTTCCGTTCACCATTTAGAACAGAGAAGCCTGTTCCTGGTCGGTTACGGCTAAAATATTCTTTGATAAAGCTCAACACATTGAACAAAGGTCATAAGAACCACACATGCTACTAAAATGTGTAAAAAAAAATTAAATGAATAAATATTGAAAAAATTAAATAATCAAGTTCAAAATCTGACATTGAACATTCCAAATAAAACATTTAAGAATTCAAAACACAAACTTTTATGATTTGTATAGTTTTGTCTTCCACTAAAGTCTAAAGACAGTTTCTGTAAAATGTCAGTATGTTTTGTTACATATATAATATAAAAAACAAATACATACATTTACAAATTTGAAGTGGTGATTTCCGGGAAGAAGAGCCTCATACAATCTTGCTTCTTGAAAAATGAAACAAAAACCCTCAAAAGATTATGTTAAAGGGGACCTATTGTGTTTTTTTAATACTTAGTAAGAAACTAGAACATATGCAGATCAGTAATTTACCTTTTGTTCATTGTAAAACACAAAGTTGATCTAAAACAACTTAAAAATAGAGCAGCTCTATTGACTTCCTGTTCAAAACTGCAGAACTGATAAGCCCCGCCTCTTCATTTTAAAATGTAACTATAAAAAGCAACAAATTTTTAAAAACTTGCTTTAATTGTTGGAAAGTGAATATGGGACAATTTTGAACCATATATGCTTCACTTTGAGTATTAATATTGTAAATTATAACAATACAAACAAGTGGGAGGGGATAGGTGGTAGGTGAGAACAGGGATTTCTGAGCGCTTGAGCTCCGGCTGAAGAATACAAGATTACTCCAGCATGCATGAATCAATTCAAATATAAATTTAAGTAAACTAATGATGAAGGGAGGCTTTCATAATAAGGTAAAAAACTTAGAAAAGTGAATTTGACATAATAGGTCCTCTTTAATACCTGCTGTTTTCACAGGAGAGCCTTTTTCTTCAGACACAGTGCAAATCACACAAAATCTAAAGGTGAAAGTCAGAACTTCAGGTCATTTACAACTACATGAAGTAAGCAGACTGAACTGCCTTTCGTTTATTGGGCGATCTGTGTGATTTCTTCAAAAGCTGACCGTGGTCTACCTATAATGCTGCCTATGACCCTAGGCAATTGAGTCAAAATGGTCAAATTGTAACTGTTACCTGGCAACTGCAACACACATGAATGAATCACTGCCTTACCACTCAAAAGGTCATTGTTGTTCAATCAAGACGAGTGTATCTGACATGTTCTGTCAGTAGCTCATCTTTGTCTTCAATCAGAAGTTCCTTTAAAAAAATGAACACAAAAAATCTTGATTTCAGATTGAAGGCAAATGTGGAGTGGAACATAATGTGATTTCAAAGGAAAAACCACAGAAAAGAAATCACAGAAAAGCACAAAAACTAAACAAACCACAAATGATCAAACATGGCTCTTTCTCTAAAAGCTTAAAGGAACCGTATGTAATATCCACAACTAGTGGTTTTAGAAAGGTATAACAATCACAAATGAACATGGGTTGCCAGAGTGTGAAATGGCTCATACATTGAAGATAGGAAGCTACTGATTACTGATTCAAAATTAACTTCAGCTTCTAAGAAACCAAACTGCCAACCCAAATGAAAGAGTCATGTGAGGCTTATTCTGCTTTCTGATTGGATAATAAATGTAAACATCAACAAAGAGACATCATGTCCATTGCTTTTTTAATTAAGAATAACTCAGAATTACATTGACTTTCAGTAAAAATAATAGTATATTTGGACATGTTGACCTTGTACCTTTGGGCACATATAGGTCATGTTTATGAACTCTGACATCAAAATCTTACATACGGTTCCTTTAACTAAGGTTTCACTGGGCAAATATCAGAAAGGATCAACTAACATTGTTTTTCTCTTTTCACTATATGTATATATTAGAGAAGCTCAAGTACAATTGTATTTTATCCATTTTATCCATCCTTAAAAGCACACTGACATCTCTATTCTATTGTATTGAAGTCGTTAGCATTTTGATCAATAAATAATTATTAAAAAGGTGCTATGGTTTACTTTTTTGCTTTGTTTCCACTCCAGAATGTAAACCATTCATTTGACAATGCATTTATGGTGTCTGTTGTTAATAAGCATATTCCTAAAGTCATAACCACAACCAAAAGTTAATAGAAACACATTGAAGTTTTATTTTGTTTAATTAAAAACACGTATTTCTAGAAACAAAATTCAACCTTAAAATATGTTTGTAGTAAAGTCTATACTCCTGACTCTGTAAATTGTGCATGATCAAGGCTGCACATCATTGATTTTCCTTTTGCGATAGTTAAGAACCAGGCTGGAGGCGGTCAGCTGAGAGGCCTGGCCCTTCTCCCAGCTCTGGAAGCCATTGAGTCCGCTCTGGCCCGACTTGAACAGGGCTTTCTCCAGACAGTCCAACTTCTCGACAAGAGCAGACGTATCCTCATTGTAGGCGTTTTGGGAGGAGTCCATTGTTCTTCGGAAACGCCCAATAAATGTCTGTGGGTGGGAAGAAAGACAACATCAGACTTGCTAATGACTGACAATTCAATCACTATCAGTTTAGTCATCAAGAAAATTGTCATGTTATAGTAGGACAGCTTGATAATTATGAAAATAATCACAACAATTATAATTGAAATCACAATTATTCAAATGGTTATTTGCTTAGAGAGACTGCAGAGTGTTAGTGTCCCTTAAACGTAGAGACTGAAGAGATAAAATGTGACAGATCTCACAGAAAATTTATGAACAAGCTTACAAGCAACAATAACTCGATTACACATTTTTGTAAACGATTACCGCAATATTCATAATTGATATTGAATTTCGATTAATTGCACAGCCCTATGTTATATGTTTTTTTCTAAAACCCCACATTAAAACTATATTTACGAATCTATAAAAGATCTGTAAATATGATCAAGTTCATTAGATATGCTTTTCCTTAAGTGGTAAAATAACAATAATACTGTATATTGTTAAAAGAACATTTAACACATCAAAACCTTGATGGGCATTGGTCTGCTTCACAAACTTTACATACATACTATAAAAAGTATGCCGTTAAAAAGATCTTTCACAAACTGATATTATGTCTCCCTCTTGTGGTAAAAATGTGTCCAACTCAAATGAGTGCAAAGACAGTGGGCGAAAAAAGTATTTGATCACGTTACAATTGTGATTTTCAGTACTTAAAAAAAGTGAAAGGCCTAATATTTTACACTCTAAAGATGGAATATATAGTATTTGACATTCAAAGTAAGATAGTCACTACCATCACACATGCAGTCAGATGTGTGATGGTAATGACTATATACTGTATATATTGTGTTGTTTTGTATGGCTTACCTTTGTAAACAATTGATTATGGGCCAAAACAAAAACAAACAAAAAAACACCCATACTGAAATCAAATGCTTATTTCACTACACAAAACACAAATAAAAAATTATAACGATTTGTATTTGTTCTTGTTCCATCTGTAGTTACAGTTTAGAGTCCACCTCACTCTTTTGGAAGTACTGAAAGTCACAAAATTACCTCCTGGAAGTTTCTTTTTCTTTTCTCTTACCGAGAAGGAGGGTCAAAGGACAGGGGATGCCAGGACAATTATCCATTTGTCTGATTGCAGTTAGACAATCTGCTTCTGCACTTTTGACTAATGACACATTCATAGTTTGAGTTTATAACATTTCTGTTTGCTAAATCAACAATCTTATGAAATTCTGAGAGGCATTAGAGGGCATTACAGTGTTATTAAGAAAGACACCATAAGAGAAAAAGTTCAATTATTTATACCTGCAGCAGTGCCTGGGCGATCTCGGGATTTTCTGGGCAGTCGAAATGCATCATCTGAGAGCCCAGGCCGTAGTAGTATGGCCCCATCTTGTGCAGGTCCACCACATTAGGGTCCGCAGTGAACACGGTCCTCCAGCCTTCCCTGTACACTTTGGGCAGCTCCACTGAAAGCACTCTCCTCTTCCTCTCGTACAGACCCTTGGCCAACCACAGAGGCAGCTCCATCTTTGTCCCCTGAGACAACAGAGAATACACTTCACTAAACTATTTTGACTAATTCATCAGGATTAGTCAAAATAAATGTTAATTAGAACAAATATGTGAAGACAGACCTTTAAAGGAATACGCTTGATGTTTGCCTGCATGTATTAAATTGTGTGTATGCCCATTTTACCTCTAGTATATCTGGTGAGTCCGTGGATTTCTCCAAAAGCCCAGCCGAGGGAAAGTGCACTCTGTGCGGGTGGGTAACCGCTCGTGGGACAGCAGGATATCATCGAGAGACAGAAAGTTTTCCTCCATCCCGACTCCCGGAGGCACCGGGAGGTATGACTGTTCTTCCATTGCTTTAGACACACTGCTACAGTTAGATAAATATACCGATTTATTTTAGCAATGGTGATACTTCTGACAGTAGGATGCTATGTTGGACTCCATTTCCTGTTTTGCTGTTTTACCGCCGCACACGATGGACCAATAACAGTCCGCGTTTCTTCTTTGGGTAAAATTATGGTAGAAGGAAGAATCACTGATGCACTACCGTCACCTAGTGGCATAGAATGGTGTTATCATTATTCAATAAACGTCCTTACTGTCTATTAAAACAAACAACAACAAACAAATAAATAAATAAATAAATAAAAAAAACAGTAATTTGGAAACTACTAGGTTATAGCCTATTTTAGATTAAAAAAAATTTATTTGTTTTATGACTTGAATGATGTTGTTATATAATAGACCCGTTCAGAGCCTACGTCATTTTGGGGGCGGAGCCACACTGGTGCCTCCGCAGAGTTTCCCCATAAGTTTCTATACAAAACGAGTAAGCTGTACTAACGATATTAAACGGTTAGAAAACTTAACAATGACTTCAAACGAGGCTCTGACCTCTCCTAATGTGTTCCTTGGGTTTGCACCAGTTGACACATTTATAACTCGTAATTTTTTCGGGCTAACTAGCTAGCCGCTAAAATCTATAGAAAAAATGAGGGATCACAATCAAAACAAATACATCGCCTCAGAGTCATGTAAGTATATCCTTGGAGTCTTTTATACAATAAATTTCTGTAGAAATCAGCACAAAATAATGCCACACAGGTGCAGTTTACTGTGAGTCTAATTCGCCACTGATAATTGATAAATAATGAACACAACTTGCACAAAAATCTTAAGCAATGTCACGGTAACTCACCTCCTGTGCTTTTCCGCAAATTACGTCGTCAAACTCATCAAGGGATATGTATGATCAAAGCTTTTCTCTTCTGCACATGAGTTTTTTCCATCAAATATAAGTAAATGGGTCATTCTACAGAAACGGTGCCTTTTAGAGTCTATTGGTTTTGACATTTTTATAACGAGTAATTGTATTGTTTTCATAGCCACAATAAAAAATACCCATTGAACTCTCAGAAAAATACATTCGTCCACCTCAGGCATCAAAGTGTTTTTTTATTTATCCTTTTTATTTAAAAGAAGATGTCATTTTTTACAACCCCGTCACGGACAACATTTCCATTGGTTAAGTATGAACATATTACATATCTTTACTTAAAATAACATTTTTAAACCGTGAAGTTGTCCTTTATTTAAATTTAATTGGTTTTGAGTGTGTTATTTATGTTATTGTTTATTTTTGGGAGTTTTAGTTTGGAAATCTGACCTCGATATGTCAATGGTGTCACAAAGTTTGCCAAAAAGGTAAATTTTACCCCTAGCTCTAAATCTAAATTTATGTTTTTAAATACTAAAGTACATGGGATACCTATACCATTTGTATTTTATGACAATTGTCCTAAATTTATTATACATTTTAAAGAAATGTGTGCTGTGACGGGGTGGTATTCAGTGTGATGGGGTGGTGTGTGATGTGACGGGGTGGTAAATTATATCTTCCCTCTACACTGGTTTCCATTACTACAAATACAACACAGCTTAAAAGTGCATTTAGTGAACTGAAATGCATAATACCATTATAACTAAAATAACAGATTACTGAAATATGAACAAAGAAATTATAAGTTATAGAACTTCACCAGATCAGGCCAAAGTTAAAACTTTCTAATTACGAGAGCCCTCACATTTGAGCCCTTCCATTTTCCATTAAATATCTGATTAAAAAACAACAACAACAACAACCAACAAACAAACTATGAAGCACCTGGAAAAGATTAAAACAAACCACATTGGAACTTTTCTATTTAGTCATTCTGGAAGAATCAAACACAATTTGTCTCTAATCTTCTAAACAAACAACAACAATGACAAAAAACTCAAATATTGGCAAAAAAAATATTAATAGGCTTTTTCTCTATACAGGTCTCTAAAATGTATTTAAACTAAATTACATTGAGTTTTTGAATAGGAACTGTCTACACCCTAAATACTGTATGCCAAATCTAGTGTCATTATTGCCTAAACTGTAAATCCCAGCTACACCACTCCTTATATTTACCCAAAATACATTCAGCGGAAATCAGATTGTTTTCTTTTGTGCTGTGCTTGTTCTAGTTTCATCAGAAGCTAAAACTACCGGGATGGAGTTTCACAAAGATATTTGCCTGTGTTCCAATTGAATCTGAAACTGTTTCAGTGTGAATTTTAGACTATTTAGTCAGGCGTTTTAGGAAAAATAGAATTGAATGATGAGAAGTTTTGTTACAAAAATGAAAAATTGAAATAGGCAAGCAAAAAAGTTCATTGTAAAAGCCCTGCTAGTTCTTTGTAAACATCCTTTTGGATCTCCATGTGACGGGATGTCACAGGCTGTGGTGGATGAATTAATTGGAGGACATCATCAAAGAGATACCACAAGATGTCATCTCTTGGAGGCCAGTAGAAACGGTTGGCCCCAGCTTTGTGCATGCATTTCACAAGTGCATGTGTCTCATCTGTGTTTATTATAATGCCTGGATACAAGTCATTCTCGTACATGAGTACACACCACTTTCCAATAATATCTTCACTCTCCAAGCTATCCCCTCTTTCACCATTTTTGCGGGTGGTTTGGACACAGTGTAGTGAAGAGTTGAGAAGCACTCGCAGGCTAGTTGTTTCTGCGTTGAGCACAAGCAACTGATCTCCCTGTAGGTTATCTCCCCTGGGCTTGTGGTCACCATTTGATGAGTTTTCATAATCGAAGGGACTGGGGAATCTCTTTTGGCATTCTTTGTACTGCCTGCTCCACATCTTCAGACTCAACATAAAATAGCTTTACTGTTGTTTCTTCTTCAGTGAGAGCTTTGAAAAGCTCTTTGGCATCAGGAATGTCCCGTCCTTTGCTGACTAATTTGTCAGCTTTTCGTTTTAAGGTGCCTCCAACCCCATCGGGGGCTCCCTTGCCATGGCTGGCCTCAAAGAAATTCCAGGTTCCTCCCGTGATGCCTCTTTGAGCCAGCTGTGTGCAGAAGAGGAAGACATTGCCTTTTTGCTTGTACTGTGTACAAGGCCCGTCACTGAAAAAATGCAGAACTGACACTTGTGGATATGTTTTCTGCAAGTAGTCTAATACTGGTCTCAGGTGTTCCCATATAGCTGGGGGACTTTTGACTTTTGACGGTGAAATGGAGCAAAAGCAGATGACCTCCTTGTGAAAACCTGTGTACAAAACACCTGTGTGCAGGGTTGCTTGTTGGTGAGAGGAGCCGAAGTGGACAGATTGTATCTCTGAACCATATTTGCAGGTGTAATTTTCAGAGAAGTCAATGTGGACTATTGCTTCTTTATCTGACAGGCTTCGCTTTAACTCTCTGTAGTAACTGTATTGTCCATGTATGTTGAATGTGTGTCGTTTGAACTTGTGCAAACATGAATGAAATGAGTCCACAAGGTTGTCTAGTGTGTCCTCGTGTAGTTTTTTTACAGTAATTTTTACTGTGGTTGGTCCATCGCTGGTACTAGGTCTTTCCTTTTCTGTTGTGGTCCACTGGATGAATGATACTTGTGCAGAACCATCAAAATCTGGGAAAGGAATGATCTTGTTCTTGCACTCTGCGCACTCATCATACATGCATGTTTTATTAGACATGTCACAAGTTATGAGGCTTGTCAAACTGTCAATGTCCCTCGTATTGAGAAGTTGAAGATGATGCAACTTGTCAACCATGAAGCCAAGGTTTTCATGGATCTTACACTGACAGGTGTTGCGATCAGCCAAAGTGGGGTGAACTACCCAAAAGGGCCGAAGTTTGCAAAAAAGAGAATAGGAAATGTTCCCAGCACACTCTGCTAGAAATTTTTTATGCAAGTTCTTCATCGAGTCAGTAAGAAATCTCTTTTGTTTTTTTATCTTGTTTTTTGTGATTGTTTGTTTTCTTCCTGTAGTGATACGGCTCACGTCATCCCGGATGAAGAATGATTGCACTTCTGTCTTAACCCCCAATTTTCGGGTGTATCTTCGTCCTGTTGTGCTTAGAGGAGTAGCCTGCAACCGACGACACTTTTTAGAGAATCCAGGGTTCTCTCACCAATTGCTTGAAGCCTGTATTTTCTTACAATTTTCCCAGCTGTAACTTTTGCAATAACATGTCTATCGCTTTCTTTTCTGGTGTTTCGATATTTATTTTTTATCTCAGCAACTAAGACCTCATGATACAAAGCTTCTTTCTGATGGTGGAGGTTACTCTACCGGAGTTTGTCAGGCTCCTGACAACTGCACGGGGAGATTTTTCTACTCTTCTAAGTCTCTCACATCTTTTCCTGTATTTTTCTGCTTTGTTTTTTTCCTGCTGGAGCATCTTTTTTAATTTCTCAATGTCATTTTGTAGCCTGTCTCTGTTTTTCCTAGAGACTCTTTTTCCTGCTTGATGTTGCCTGAAAACCATTAAAAAAAAATAATAACTTTTTGGCCTATTCAACTTTATTACACCATAACAAATTCTGCTACTCTACCTTGATCTCTGAGCTGACTCCACCCTCTTTGCTTTCTGCTCCTGGACAATATCTGGAGTGAGTGGGGGGGTATCAAGATTCTTCATCTTCGCTTTAGCCTCTTTCCTTTTTCTGTTATTTTCCCTCCACTTTTTACGCTGCTGTCGTTTTTCTCGGTCACTTAAATCGTTTATAAGCTTCTTTTTTCCTAGTTCTTTGTTCCTTTGCCATCTCTGACGCTCGCTTTCTAAGTATTTCTGCCTTTTCTCAGTGTCTGCATTTCGGCGAGCTCGATATCTGCGCTGTCTCTCTGCCGCGCTCACTGGAGCCATTCACCAGCTACACAGATAACAAATACATTTCAATGACTGCAATGAATTAAGAAATTGTTTATTATTGTAGCCTATTAAAAAAATGTTTTTAACCCCAAGTACTTGGAGTTAGGCTTGTCAGAAGCAGAAGTACAAGTGTTAAAGAACAATTTTTACCACCCCGTCACAATGTATAATGTGACGGGGTGGTATGTGACGGGGTGGTAAAATGCTATCTAAAATGGCTGCAGTTCATTGTGTGGTTTGGCTAGCTAAGTTAGCATTCAAATTTTAACATTTAAATTACATTTTCTATGCATCAAATTTAAGTTTAAACAAAACAAAACGTTTTCCTAGTATTTAATGCGTGACGGGGTGGTAAGGTTATGCTTTACGAACCCCATCTAGGATTACAAAATGTAAAATTAGTAAAGAACTGTCAGTCAGACTTGCCTTCATTTGAACTTGGTGCCTCCAGTGGCTCTAGTGATGTCACTTCCTCTTTGTGATGCTATTTAAAGCGACAGTACATGTTTTATAGTGATATAATGCTAGTGTGACGGGGTGGTATGTCACACTCAAGGACACACATAAGTCTTGATTTTTGTTAAAAAAGAATAATTATTTGTGAATAAAAACACATAATTAGTTAAATGGCATAACATTTAAACAAAAAGACAAAAAGTTTGAAGAAAATAAACTTTTTGTTGCTGAAGTATAACATGCAAACTGACTTTATTGCATTACGGACATGGCAAAAATGGTCGACTACAAACTTAAATCAAGAAAAAAACATGTTTCTATGTAAAAATACCCAATGAAGTATATCATATTAAATAGATCACTCAAAAAACAATATTTAAATTCTAAACCCATACTTAGAGGATTTTCAAATATTTTCCCTTTCATTAAAGTTTGCGGACACAAAAGGCACCGTTTTCGTAGAATGACCCAAATATCAGGTCGCTGAATGTCGGGACACTTACTAACGTCATGCTAACATTTAGTAGCTAACTGTACATGGATCTGGGGTCGCTTGCTGTTCGTTAAATTGAGTTTTTAAAGAGAGTTTTGCGATTTTTTAATGAAAATGCACCTGCGTAGCTTGGAAAGCCTGAGACTGGGCACCACTCAGGGCTCCAGTTCGCGCGCGCAGCCATCTTTGTTTACTAACAGTAAATGGGTCTATTCACCTGATACTCACAATTCACATTACTATTCAAAACTGATCGTTTGTCTGTCTAGACCATGGATGTATCATACTTCCATGGTCTAGACACATCAAGCTGACTTTAACAGCAATAGGCTGCTGTAACTGTCGAGGTTTTTAAAAGCTCTTGATGTAACAACACAATCTACCACTAGAGGACGTAGTGTAACCACAATAAAACAAGTGGGTCTGCTGTAGGAGCCTCCAACTTTTTCAATGAGGGTCACATTTTCAATCTTGCTTGTACGAAGCAGAGGGCCACATATTAGATGAAACAAAATAAATAATTCCATAGTTTACATTTTGAATGTAAATATTGACTTGTTTTGATTATTTGGATTATGTTAGCAGAATCGTTCAATTTTGACAGTAATACTTTTTGTAATTTGGGTAAATTTATCTGTAAGTCTAAAGACCAACAAAATTTGGCCAAGGACCACATTTGGCCCCTGGGCTGTAGTTTGGATTGTACTTGTGTGCATTTGTGTGTAAAGCACACAAATGCAATAGACCACACATTTTCACAAATGTTTCCAAATGTGTGCACCATGTAAACCTAATTATGTTTTAAAGACTTCTTTTTGCAGTTTATCCACATTTATTTCTTTTTATTCTAATTATTGGTGTTTTGTAATTTTAAATAATTGTGCCATTGAAGGCATTTGTAACAGCAAAATACCCAATAGGCCAATGTATATTTGATTTGATTTTCCTGACCAGAAATAACTGCTTTATTGTGGTCGTTCCAGGTGATAGACTGAATGGACTAGGTCACAGGTGAACACTGTCATTAGTGATGAACTGACTACCAAGGAAAATAACAAATTAAGAAAACTTTCTTGTCAAACTCCCAGATACTCTGGTTATATTGCTGGCTGATAAATACTTACTGCCCTATCTTTTTGAAGATGCTTTATTTTAGTCATTTAAGATTTAGATATTTTCAACGTAAATAAAAAGAGAAACAAAGCAAAATCCTTCTGTTAGTTGCAATGTTGTTGGTGTTGTTTGTTTTTTGTTTTTGCCACAAATCCTAATGTAAAATTGTCTTTGCTTGATGTTCTGTGGGTCACAGCTCTCAGCCTTCACACAAGTCACGCAGTCAGACATCATCTAGCACAATTTATTCCACCATTTGTTTACAGTAGCGTTGTAAATGCAGTTTGTTGTAGTAGTCTTCATACATCAGCTCGTTCTGAAGAGTGAGTCACACCTCACATGATTGTAATATAAACAAATATTGTTAAATATGAACAAATGAATAAATAAGTCCAGTGGCACTGCTCCACATGGGACTACAGTCTTTAGGGTCTGAGTCACACACAATCAGACCGATTCTAGTCTGTGAGACACAATGAGACAGAAGCATCGACACAGGGAGGCGCCTTCCCAGCAGCACACACATCCATACACACACTCACACGCTCATAAATAAATCTGAAAAAAATAAAAATGAATTCACACAACCATCTCTCCTAAAACTGTGACCATTTCATATTTTTCGTGTGTTCAAAATAACTGAAAAGCAGCAAGCGATTTGTAAGCTTTATTCAGGAGGTAGGAGGTTTGAGCAGTGAATAAATCTGCAATGTGTTTGTGCAAAACAAAACAAGGTGACATTGAAGCCACCTCTATTTAAGGTACTTTTTGTTTTGTTTACAAGCAGGGCATAATATTTGAAGTACTATTAAAGAGATACGTATGATTTGTTATAGAATACAATAATTGTCAGTGTTGTTGCTTAGCATATTTAGATGGTGAATAATAAATTACAATACATCCCTACATTTATTTTTTACACTTGAATCACAGTAGCAGGGCATCAGCTGCAAACTAAACTTGTGCTTGTCCAGCTTCTAACTATTGCACCTCATGTAACCCAGCCAGTCAGTCTTTCAGCACATGTAAACAATAAGAGATCAGTTCTAGTCCAAGTTTCTGGAAATGTCACATACAGTCACTTTGGGAGAAACGGTTGTGTGCATGACAAGAAGAAGCTGGAGATGAATCACAGACTGAAGACTTGGACTTCTGCACTGTAAACATTAAACCACTCACAGACACACACATGAAGCCTGGCATCACACACAACACAGACAGAAGAATAGTGGACCTGGGGTACCTTCTCAACAGGTGTGGGAATCTAAACTCATTAAATAAATATCTGATGTTATGCAGAAACTGAATTGGAATAACTTTAACTGTATGCAAATTTCTAGCCTAAACACTCAAACTTGACCATCTTCTACATAGTTTAAATGTAAATGCATTTAATAGTTCGTTACAAAAGTCATTGTATTATTAAATTATTGTTTTAAATAACAGCTTACATCACTAAAATCTATAATGCACTGCAACTCTTTGGTGAAAAAGAAATGAAGATGATATGTTTCAACAAGCTTTAAATTGCACTTCACACTTGCCCGTGTTAAACCCACTATTCTTTCTGTCTGTGACGAACACACACATTGCGACAGGGGCATTAGATACATTGCTGCCCGTTCCCCTCTCCACTACGTTCATGTAAACCCACAAATACACCCACTTGTGCATTCTGGAGGACTCTAAAGCGTTGTGGGGACTTGTTTGATTACAATTATGGTCCAATTGGTGAGGAGGTCATAAGCTCGATGAGAAGCACGCTAGGACCCAGTCTGCATGAGACTTGGAGCAGTCCTGTGGTGAGATGACAGGCCCACTGTATTTTACACAGGATAGTTCATCTGTTCAGGTCTTCTGCGTATTGTCTCTGTGTCCTCCTATTGCCATCTTTCACTAACATGAAATATAGTGGACTTATAGTGGAAGGAAGATTTTCATGTGTTAAATGTAATAAATAACATTATTGTTTCCATCTACAGATCAAGCTTAACATAACCACCTGCCTAAATAGTAATATTTATTACAATTATATGTGCTATAGGCATTTCTATTGATTAAATGACTATGCATTTTTATATCTGATGCGGTCATAGAGAGGTCTGCTGCAATCTCACAGAAAAGCTACCTCAACATGCTGAAAAAGTTAACGATAGGTCTATAAAAGCAGGTGGTTATAAAGTTCCATTTTTAACCTTCAAGTATGTAAATCTGAATCAAATTGACATTCACACATGGATCAGCCCAGATTTACAGCTAATCTTGAAACTTGAGTCATTTGGATAACATTCTCTCCTCTATAAGCCCACTTCCTCTAATATTCAGTGAGGACATGTCCCCAAAGGGTCTGTCCATCTTCAGGAGGGCACGTGGCGGGACGAAACCACACTTTCTTTAGAATCAGATGTAATGCATGATGGCTTCTGAGCTCGAGTCTGTTTTTGGTTCAGTCGACAAGAAGAAGTTATAATCGTGTGACAATGATGGATTCTTCTGGATAAGTAAGAGATTGTTGCGCCACCACGGGTTCTGCAGAGAAACACAGCAGCAGACACAGTTTAATGAATGATGTCGTGTTTTATGGACACATACAGTACATTGTTTTCTTCTTGACTCGTGTGTTACCTGGTGCTGTCTATGTGTGGGCCCAGTATTCAGCTGTCAGTCAGAAGGGTGTTCAGGACAGGACCGGTTAATCTCGAACCATGAGTCTATACAGCTGCACACACATTACACTTCATTAGTCATTTACATTTGTTTTAATTTGACCTTTGCTTTAAGGCTACAGCAATTACTAACTTTTCATTTTGATTTCAAAGGCATTATTAAATCATCTCAGAAAATATTGTTCTGTAGTTTTTACTAACCAATAAAACACATCTGTAATTACTCTCAGTATAGAAGCTTTCAATCACCATAGTTCATAACTCTTAATTAATCAGCTAATCAAATAATAATAATTGCTGACTAGTCGACCACTAAATAATCATTAGTGACAGCCAACTTTGCTCCCATAGCTGTCACTTTAGACAACATGATGGCATGTTTGTAAAAGTAAGTCCATCCAGGGGCGTCTGACTAGACTGGGGGTACTGAGTTCCCCACGACAGGTGAGGAGAACCAAGTGCAAGTTTTTTTCTCCCTCAGCTGAATTTCAATACTGAAATAATTGTAGTAGATGAGAAATGTGCTAAAAATAAATCAATACATAGGCCTACATGACGACGAATGAGTTCAAGACACCTATGCATAATCCACAACACATTTTTTTTGTACATTGAACAGAATTTGGTGCTATGCCTCTGTGTCCAACACTTCGATCTCATTTACCTCGAGCCCTGCAGTATATGCTCACTGGCCTTGTTTCGTTAGAAGAGGTTTCTATATAGTAGTACTGCTGACACGGAGAATCAGAAATCAACTACATTCATAGTATGTGGTCTGCTATTACTTGATGGAAAAGTCCAGACTTGCATGAGTTATGCTGACACCTTCTGACATTATGATGTACTGCTCAAATCGGTCTGAGTGAAATATGGACCATGAGACCAAGTTTGGGGAGATTTGGAATTGAATATGGATGTTATTTCATTAGCTCTAAAACCACTATTTTGATTTTACTTATCAAGTGAGAAAGAAAATATGGAGTGTAAATGTATAAAGGTTTCTTCAGGTCTTTGTTTAGAAATCACTGGCACAAAAACTACATTTGCATCAAACAGAACGTCTCAGCTATTAGCATTTTCACCCCTGCTCTGAAATAAACATCATAATGTCTTCTGTCATTATTAATCTCACATAGAAATTTAGCTATTTAGAAAAACAAATCAATAAGCAACTTGTGTCCATTAAGAGAAAGTCTTTCATGGCAGCTTGCAGTAATTTCATTAGGAGAAGTGGTGAATTATAGAACGGGCAAGCATTCAAAGTGTGGCTCACCTTTTGTGGTAGATGCAGAGGCACGGCAGTCTGGCGATGGTGTCCCCTTGCTGCAGTTCTTCAAGACAGATTACACACTCCCAGCATCCCTCGCCAACACGTCATCTGTACGACACACAACGCAAAGCAGAAAAAACATGTCAAATATACCAACCAGAACACACACAGGGCATTTACACAGAGACCAGGAAAATAGCCCTGTCCTATTTAAAGTACACTCAGAAAAAACTGTTCAAGTGCAAGTTTCGGAAATTCATTTGCCACATGTGGTTTTGACCGATTGATTCAGAAGTCATGCAAACAGACAATCAGTCTACAGCTTTTTGACACATTTTTCTTGAATTCTCCATAGGTGATAGTCCAAGTGGTAAATATTAGTGTTACAGCAGTTCTGTTTCAATTTATGCAGAAAATGACAAATAAAAAGTGAAAACTACAGTTTAAACAATCATTTAGCAAAATTAAAGTGTAACAAGAAAATATAATTTCAGAAATTGTAACACCTGTGTCATTTATGTAAATTTTGGCCCACAATGTGGTTGCTAGGTAACAGTTGTGGAAGTACATCTGTCATATTTACTGGACAAAAGACAATTAGCAACCTTCTTAAAATAGCCAAATTGGAAATAAACAAGCAAAATGTTTAGTACAATTTTAAATACAATCCTGTTCACTGCACACACAGCCTCACATTTATGTCCCATGTGTTTAACATAGTCCTATAATATTGCAAACAATAAATAACCCCTTCTCATTCGGCCTTTTTCCCCACACATCTGACTAAAATTGGTAAAAATTCAAACTAAAACGGTTTCTTTCACCTTTGGAGCACAAGAAAATGACTGAAGTGTTTTTTAAAACGTTATCCCTGTAGTTTTAGCTTCTGATGACTAGCAGGCTCTGATCAGGAGTGAGAACTTTCTCCAAACAAAAGAAAAACAAAATCTAATTTCCACCTACATTTTTTTTTTTTTTTTTGATAGATTTAAGGATTGGCTGTAAGACTTGAATTAAATTTGATTTGGCATATTTGGGGTTTTGACCACTCCTCTTCAAAAGTTGAAGGTAATTCAGGTCAAAATTAGTTTTAGGGGCCTAAAAATACTTAAAAGAATTTAGGTCGACCCAATACAAAATGTTGGGGAACATTTTTAATGGCTGATTTGACTCTAAATACGAGCGAGACAATGTGATTTTTACCTTTTAAATTTCCAGGTGTTATATAGTTTAATAATAAACATTGTTAATAATTGAGTATTTCAACATAAAGCAGCCTGAATCATGCAGAAGTGGATCTGACATGTCTCTCCAGAGTAATCGATTTACTCCCATGCATGTAAAGAGGAAAAACAAGTTTGAGGGGAAAAGTCTGTTTTTTAGCGTAATCTGATTTCCCTGATCACAATAAACACCTTGAATGTCTCAAAGCACACATATGACACATCAAGTCATCAGCAACTCTAATACTTTAAGCAAAGTATGTTTTTCCCTTGACTTTGTTTGGTCACATTCTTCTGGCAAACTTGCAGTTTGTGAAGCGACCATTGTGATCATTTTAAAAACAAAATGACAATATTCAACAGCAACAACAGTTTTGTAAATCATAGAAAATGTGTGAATTAACCTTCTATATGAGTTGTTTTTTATCAAACTGCACACCCACATACCAAATGAACTTAAGTGTAGTGGCAGTGGGCGTGTCTACACAGAGTGGGCGGTCCTTGTCGTAGCTTTGGCTGCTGATTAAAGTAAAAACACAATGAAGTCTAATCCACACTGAGTCAATTAGAGGCAGCCTGCTCACAGCACGTGGCCAATTATAAGCCTGTAGTGTGTCATCTGAGTGCTCAGCTCACTCACACTGAACCTGCAGAGAGAGAGAGAGAGCGGTGGAATGACTGCACAAATCAAAGTTTTTGTTTCGACCAAACACGTGTTTATGGAGATGCATTTTTATAGTGGCTTTGAAGTTTTTATTTATTTTACCCCAACACACACGCACGCACGCTTGTCATGTCATTGACCGCGAAAGCTGCAAATCTGTCTATAGTTTACACAAAAATTACAACAACAAAAAAAAACGACATTGGGCTATAAATATAAATAAATGAACTGTGAACATTAACAATAGTTTATATTCACTGTAACTTAACCTCTAGGATTAGGCATGTTATTATTCAGTGATTTGGTTATTCAGGTCTCAAAATAATTATATTAACTTAAAATGACAATTGTAAGTTATTATTTAGAAGCTAAAACCTGTAATTCCATAAAAGTCTAAGCAAAAAGAAACAGGTCCACTGACTTCCTGTTCCTATTTTTGATAAGCTCTGCCTCGTCATAGTGGCATTTATCTATTTATTGTTGTTGTTGTTGTTGCAAGAAAAAAATTGAAGAGGTATACAGTATTGCTGCATGAATAATTCCAAAAACAATAAAGCAAACAATAAAAGAAAACAGTTTTACACTCAATGATTTTGGTGTTTTTTGTTAAACTGTTAGAGGCATATTAACATTACATTGTATTAGCACAAGCTTGTGACGTGTGAGTGTGTGTTGTTGTTTTTTCTGTCCCTGTGAAGTGTGAATTGTTTTGAGGAAGCAAGCGTTCAATTATGAGGCTGCTCTCTTAGCTTGGACGAGTTTTCAATCTGAACAGAAACTTTGTTAGCTGGAATGTATATTTGTAATACATTTTGACATGATGTGATGTCTTGTGCAAACTTTGCTATAGAGATTCATCATTAGAAATCAAAAAGCAGATGACACAAGAAAGACTTTACTTGAGGTGACTGATTGAGAGGCAAAGTTAGAAGGCTGTAATTGTCTGATGTAAACAACACTAATCCTCGTTCTATAGCTTTTCTTATTGCAAACGCTTATTTACCGTAGTGTATTTAATAGTAAAAAGCTCTCACTGTGGAGCCGACGCAGAGCACAGACAAAGCTGATGTTGTGGTTTGATGTCTAGAGATTGAATAACGCGCTGAAGACATATGCTCCGACTACAAATCAGCTTAGATCCAGTAGCACAAACTCCCACAATCCCACTGCACTGTCTCTCTCCTCGCTCACCCATCTGACTTCATTGTTCGCAGCGGCTCCGTGTCCTCTCTTCACTCCTTTAGGCCTCCATATCACGTCCCCCGTCAGGCCACTTCAGGTAAAGCTGCTACTCATCCGGGATTTACAGGCTCGTCTATTGTTCAGTGACATTATTTGACACGGTTTCACAATGTCTAATCTCTGTATCTGCACAAGGCAACAAAATACTATGCACTTAATGGATATTTGTGATGTTATGTTTAATGTAAAAAATACCATTACTGATGTATGGCCTCCTTTGTGTTTTCAGATAAGAGTATTTCACATTTAGGTTTACTTTTTCAGAGTACTGATTGAATATGATCATATTTTGACCTCTTACCAGGATTACAGGCAAACAAAATAACTTAAAATCAATCTTGTCCCAGCAAAGTTCATTTCAGGTTAGTTGTGTCCTGTCTACAGCTAAAAATAGTAATAATACGGAGTAAAAGTGTTGCTCCGAAAATCCAGGAATTGCTCTTGTTTATTTTTGTTGGCATTTAGATAGCATCTGTTAGCATACTGAAATTACTCCACTCACTCTGGCTGCTGAAAGTTGTGAAAAGTGCTTCTAAATACATCTTGATCAGAATTATAAAGGTGGCATACCATATTCACAATTATAGTTATTTCATTCATGGAATAATGGAAACATTTGTAAATTAAATAGCTATAGGCCTATTTTAAAAATGTATTTTATTATGATAATTATAAACATTCCTAATAAACTGTAGTGTTGGCTGTCAGTAATAATGAATGTATTAAATTACAATTCTAAGTAACTTAGTATATCGAGTTACTAAGAAAATACTGTACATCAGAAGTGGAAAGTAACTAAGTATTTTTACTAAAGTATTGTATTTAAGTCATTTTTTGAGTATCTATATCCTAATTTTTTTGAGTATTTAAAAATCTGGAGATTTTTTTTTTTTTTACATTTTACCTTTTTCAAGAAATATCTGTACTTTCTCCCTACAATTTAAAAAGAAGTTATATACTTTATAGGTTCATAAACAGATTAACTGTAAAGCCCATCTCACTCAACAACACTACCAACCAACTTTATGCACTGCAAAAAAAACATATTTCTAGATTGGTTAAATGTCTTAAACACTAGATTTTAATTTCTAATTTTGTTTCTTTTTTCGGGTTAATGTGGTTTTACTTGATGGACCAGATTATTTGGCTTGTTTTTGGATGTTTCAATTCATTTTCTTCTTATTTCAAGCTTAATTATATGTTAATGATGTAAGACATTTTTATTCACCACAGTGGGAAATTTGATTCAAGCTCAAATCTCTTGAAAACATGCCTCCAATGTTTACTTTTTCATTCTAATCTGGTTAAAATAACTAAAAGTAAGAGGAATATTCTGAATTCTAGTCATTTTAACAACCAAAGACCTGTTTCCTTTATTGTGATTGTAATTTTTATATCTTTACTTAAGTAAAAGTTGTACATCTGTATTTCAAGTAGCAAGTTTAATGTGTTTAAAAGTGAAAAACTCACACACCACTTTTACTAATTCACATTTTTTTAATATGTTGCTGCAGTAAAAACTAATCACCTTTCCAAAGTAAAGTTCCCACATTGCTTGCATTAGGCCAGATAATCTATAACATCAACACTGTCAAATGTTTTATTAAATCAACTGAAATCTTTAATGTTTACCAAAATGTCCAAAATCCCTGCCCACTTGGTGTGAAGGCGGTGTTAGGTCCACTATACAACATGAGCTTTATTAATCAAGTGAAGAGCGTTTAAATCCTTCAAAAAACAGGTCAGTTTTGAGATGATAATGTGGATTAAGTTAGTATTTTTGGTTCATCGTGTGATAAAGCCGATGACATGCAAATTGCAGAGGTCACTCCAGGACAACACGACACCGGGACAAGAAGACACACTTACAATAAGGGACAGTTTCATTCCACTGTCACATCAAATAAGTAGCCTATAATAGCAGCCATTTCATTGGACATTTGTTTCATTCTTTGTTCTTTCATCTTCAGCAGTGTTTCTGACTCTGGTGTGACCTGAATCTAGAAAATGGATCATTGTATTAGCATTAGGTAAGCACATTTAACATGCTAGACTTATCTGTCACAGTAATTTGTCCATTTTTACATGCATAGTTTCATGATTGTACAGGATTGGGGCAAGTTTATTTTATAACTTCTACCACTCTTTGTGATTCATTATGGGGTTAATGTTTGCAGTGATTGTAAGCAACAAAATGTAAGGCCACCAACAAAGTCAGAAAATGAAATACTCCTCCTGAATGTTTGTGACAGTCAGTGCAAAAGCAGATTGTAACAGAGACAACAATGACAAAGGCTTGTAATGGAGTTTTTGGTTAAAGTCGTCTCACCTGAAGCAGCTCAGTGACTTTGCTTTCTCCCCCTGGACGTCCTGCCAGCGCACATTTGGCTTCCTGCTCCTTCACATTAATTATGAGTTAGGGGAGTCTGTCTGGCTCGAGCTCACACTACTAAATTTCTTTCTGTCTTGTCTGTTCTCTTGTCCTGCACTGACCCACGCTGAGTTTCTGTGGTTCCACTGTCACATCCCACTGCCCGTGTCCTCATATTCCACATCCGGAGAGTTATCTTATCCATCCAACCTGCACTTCAAAAGACCTTACCTAAGAAACGGGCTGTTTACGGTTTATATTTAGAATCAAGGGCTGCATTTTACCTCATCATGTCCTTGCTTTAGGGGTAATGTTCTTTTGTTTCAACTGTTCAAACGGTATCTGCGCACCGGATGAAAACGTTTGGACACTGACCATTGTCTTTGTCATTAGTTTCTTGATTGAATCTATTTATACACTTTTTAAGGCACTGCACCTGATTTTTACTACTTTTAAAATTTCTACAAACAGGATTAATTAATTGAAACCTGAACCTTATAATTCTAAGATATTTTAGAAGCGCTTTCACAACTTTCAGAAGACAGCGTGACTCGAGCTGTGCCTGTGTTTTAAAGGAAGAAGTTAGGCCATGCCAAAAAACATAAACAAGCTCACTTCCTTGGTTTCAGATAAGAAAATTATTGATTATTAGATCGGGAAACTATTTGGGAAACAATATATTTGACAAATTGAAAAAGGTTGTTTTTTATTTACTAAAAGATAAAAAAGATACTTGTCGTTAATTATTTCTCCTTTTTTCATATTTTTGCTATTGTATCTCCAAATTTCCAACCAAATGAAGCATCTTTAATTAAATCAATTCGTGGATAAAAACCTTCCACTTAAAAATCATGCACATTCAACATTTTATTAGAGGATTAAGCAGATTTCTCCAAATTAGGATTTACTCCATGCCAGTTTTATCACAGGACAAGAAACCACAATGATGTAGCCCTGTATTGTCTGTGACCATGTCGGTCTCTTTTGTATTCTTTAGTGTGTGCAGGTGTAATGGCATTTCTGGGAAAAGCCCAGGTGATTGACAACACACCCCTGAGCATGCTGGGAAATGAGATAAGCTCCAGCTATAGAGTTTTATGCAGTATCCGGCAGTAGAGATGGACTAAAGACTGGTGCAGGGATGGAGAGAACAGTGATTTTGTGAGAGTGACAGAGCTGGGGGGAACAGGCAGGATTTAGTGGAGAGTGTGTGCTCTGACCCCTCTGCTCAGTGCACTATCAGACATCAGGCCCTCCATCACTCCACAGACATCTCCAGCCCGCTGCCCCTCTCTGTCACTCACTCTACTCCCACATGGGCTTTGGCCAACTACCAGCTCACTGCTGAGTTTCCGAGCTGTCACATCCTGCTTCTACACTGGGCTATGAGCTGCAGTTTGTAGCAGTATGTACTGTATGCATGAATGGGCACAATTGATGAGACAAGTCACAAGATTGGGTTCAGAAGAATGAAGTTTTGACACAGTTTCTAATAGATGTGTCTACATTTTACTATTTTGATCTCACCGGTGTCAAACTGTAGCTTTGCAAAGTAACCCAACTTACCAGGTCTTAAAATATGATGAATTTTTAGTTGTAAAGGTACACCGTGTAACTTTTCTGCCAAAAATTAAACTTAAATAAACGCATGTTTTTCTATAGTTTAGAAGTCTTAGTGACACTGAGTAAAAATGTCTGACTTTGCATTTGGTTAAAAGGAGGGCCTCTTGTTTGTTTCCATAGAGATGAGAATATTGAGGAAACATTATTAAAAGAGCCAGTAAAAACACATACATTTAACAAAACAAAATGTTTAATTGTCTGTTACATTAGTAGAGTTTTAATCTAGAAGTTACATTTTAAACAAAAGAGTGACTAAAATGGGATGAAATTTGTAAATTGTTTAGAAAAATTCTTATCTGTTACACACATGATAGCTCATTTTCCTTCATGCCAATTGAAACACATTTTCAAAACATGTGCTCAAATAAGTGACAATTTTATCTTGTGGCATGAGATCTTGTTCTTTATCCTTTTGTATCACACTAAATTGACAATAAGCAATACAGTAATTGTGCATCTCCTCATCCAACTTAGAATTCGCTGCATTTTTTAAAGATGATAAAGAATTTGACCCTTTCAACATAAAATGATTAAATTCCTCTCACCTCGCATGCTTAAGTCTGTGTCATACCCTGTCATTACAATAGAAACACATCAGTCAGGAGTTAAAGACAGTCATGGAGGTGAATGTGAGCCTGTAGCTAACTCAAATGTGCCCGGTCCTGAGAGGAGAGAGCAGCTGTCAGTCATACTGTTGCTAAGGGCGATGAGGAGCCTGTCAGTCACTGGTCCCAGAGCATCCGGACCATTAATAAAACAAGACTACGCTTCAGGTAATAAACAGGACTCCGTGAGGTATACGCCCACAGCCAGCACAATGTGTAGGTTTTACTGTGTGTGGGAATGACTTTTGGACAAGAGAGGTTCTGAAGCTAATTCTTAAACAAACAAACCACGTCAAGTGGAGTAGCGGAACAGAAAAATTAATCAAAAAAATCAAATCAAATAAATAAATAAAACTCAAAATAATCCTACTGAAATATGGTGTGAAGATATCATTAAATATACGACTGTGTAAGATTTTGGTGGAAGGTCAGGAATCACTTTCTCCGTGCCAATAGATTGTTACACAGGATGGGTTTAAAGTTAATTATGTCCATGAAGATGAATATAAAGTGCTAACAGGCCAAGTTAAAAGTCAGATCTAGAGACACACCCTATGATCACTGTAATAAATCATGTAATTTTGATCAACAAAAAAGTAAAATAAATTCTAAATAAAAGTGATGTATTTTGCTAAATAAGTGTTCTCTCATCATTAGTTTACTCAAATATGTATTTGGATTAATTTGTGAATGTTTGTGTAATCTTGTGTGGTCCTGCGGCTGAGAAAATTTATTTTTCATCCCCACCCCTTTGTCTATATTTACATGGAATGATTCAAAAGTACAGATAAAACAGTAGAATAGTTCAAAAAATAAAGATAAATTACTCTTATATAGATGCCTTAGTGTATTGTGGAAAAACGTCCTGCAGTACTGAGGAAGATTCTAGGCAAAGTAATAACTTCACCCAGGACTCCAGAAAATTGAATGCATCAGTTAATATGCTTTTTGCTTAACTGCTTTTAGTATCCAGTGCCATACGGCGTCAGTTTCAGTAGCTTCATTCAACGCTATAAAATGGTCTGAAGAAGTTGAGGAAGTACAAAAAGAAGAGCTACGAGTTGCACAGGTGATCAATAAGAGAATAAAGAGCTTTGACACCTGGCGTACATTATTACACAGTGTTATGTGAAAGCACATAGAGACTGTACATTCTCAAGGTTAAAACAGACGGTACATTATGTGTATGGGACCGCTCAAAGCGCGCTGGGATCCTGAGACATAATGTCAGAGCTTTGACAAGTGGGACATGCTACTGCAATTTACAGCAGTCCTACATCACGGCTCATGTCCAACAGCAGACAGATGCACACCATGTAGAAATATAGTGCATATACAGGACGACAGTGGCTAAAGTGTAAGGCTTTGATGAAATGCACTGTTTGCTCATATGCATAGTCTGAGAAAAGCTCAAGGATAGCACTCAATATTGTAAGAATTATCCATGCAGGTCATCTCAGGTGATTTTTTTTTTCTGAAGGTACAAAGAAACGATATAACCATATAAACATGCTGTTTACTTCCTCACATTGAGAATTTACAGTGGAATTAACTCGCGCAAAAATGGCAAAACAAATTTATGGAGGAATTGAGCAGCACAATGCAATTATTCCATTCTATTTTCGATATTGTCCCATGCTTAGTAAGAACCTAAAATCAGCTTTGCCCAGCACATACATTTGTGAGACAGATGTTGTTTACCGCCTACAGCAACTTTGGATTTGATTTATTTAAATATTATGCATGCTATTTCTCTTTAATGGAAACATATTGTGCAAAATTGACCTTCTTTGAATCTTTAAGCATGTTGTATTACTTCCTCATCAAAAACATAGCTGGAAGTCTTCTTGTGGAGATTCTAGAGTTTCTTAGTTCTGCATATCAGACCAGATCAGTGTGATTACTTACTCTATGTAGTTTCTTTTGCAGTCAGTAGATGGAGCACATATCTGCTTTATTACTGTACATTGTTATTTTTTGTTCTAAAATGTGAACGCAAAGGTTCTCAGGAGCAATTTTAAAACAATGTAAATAGTACATTATATTTGTTCTTTAATAAAACACATACATTGAGTTGGACAGAGACAGTAAAGTGGGCACCCACTGAAGAAGTCAATAAGTGATACTGCTGAATGATTGTCTAAAGGACTATAAAAGTGACTATATTTTGTTATTTGTTTGAAGTAGTCTATTTGCGCTAACAGTCTTGGATATATTTGGCTAGTCAACTTTTATAGCAAAATGGGCAATTTGCAACAACAAACAGAGACATTACCTCAAACAGAGAGCAATTTTCTACCACAAAGCCTTCTGCTACAAAGGAAATGGAATAAAAACTATACATTGGTTTTCTTTTATCTGTATGTTATGCCAGCTATGAGCACAGATAGTACTAATCTGCAGGAATCATCATAAAGTTTTAAGATGTACAAGCCAGGTATGTTTGTGTCTTACCGTTGTAGGAGAGGCGGGCTTGCTTAGACACATAATGAAGTGAACTTCCATTTCATTGGACGCCACAGACTTGGAGCAGACAGGACACTTGAATCCTAAAAAACACACACATAAAAATAATATTAAATGACTAAAACACTGAGTAGAATATTCTGAACATAAAGGATTAAGTGTTGGTTCAATGATAATGATTCAACTGCAAAATAATACACCACTATCTGCATAAAAAAAAAAAATAGAATACACTGAAAATAGGATGTAGAATACTGGCTTCAAGGCATTACGGATGATCATTTATCATTTATAGTTAAAAGAGACCTATTGTGCTGTTCTCTACGTATATTTTGTAATAATGACATATGTCGATCAGTAATTTACTTTGTACCCATTGTAAAACAAGGAATTAATCGAAAACAGGTCCATTGATTTCCAGTTCAAAACTGCCAAACTAAATTATCCCACCTCTAACAAACAATGAAGCAATCCAAATACAACATACTACACTGTTACAACATGACAAAGAAAAGTGGATTTTGTATAATAGGTCCCATTTGGCACATAATTTGAAAGGAAGAGAATAAAATAAAATAAAATAAATGCATGATCAGAAGTAAATTGTAGGTGCTAGTTCTATGATAAAGTCTGAAGTTAAGGCAATCATTCTAAAATAAATATAGTTTAAATAATCTATATATTTTGTATGGTGTGGTGTGGGGACATTTTTCATAAACTAAACCACAACAAGTCAATATATTTATCCAACTTTTTACAATTGATCAGTGCTAAAAGAGCCTTAGAGAAACTAAAATGCCACAAACGTTGATTAGATTTTGTACAGTCAACGACAGTGTTGAATTGTGTGGGAGGAGGAACTGTATTTATATATATTATAAGTTTAACTGTGCAAGTTTTATTTCCAAAAGACTGATCATGCAAAAAAAAAAAAAAAACTGTCCCCCATGAAGTTTTTTGAAGAATCTCCATTTCTTTGTGCCATATTAGACTAACATAAGAGCCATATTAGACAAATGAAATCAACGGGGCCACATGAGACAAATTTCCTCACAGCTTAAACACAGTCGGGTTGTTATTCTGTAACAAGCGCAAGACTGAAATTCACACTTCTCTTTAGACAGTTAGCCAACCTAAAGACAGTGCCTGCATGATGTTATGGATTATTTATTTCTTTTAGAACAAGAGGCCATCCCCTGACGAAGGTGTTTTTATTCTGTGATGATTTACCATTGTTTCTCAGCTTTGCTTTGACACTTCCTCAGTCAGTACAAACGAAAGCTGTCTGAACACTTTCCTATTCCGTTCATTCAAAATGGAGGACTAGACTGCATGGGTTGACGTTTGGAAATAAGTTGTCTCCAAAGTAGCACACGGCAAAATGTAACTGCACAGATTTATCAACATTATCTTGCTAAAATAGCAACATGTTTCAAGAAAATGACACTTTTTCTTTCACGCAAAACAAGTTAACTTAAGTGAAATGACTGCTTTACTTTTTCTTCATGTTTTATGTTATTGTTTACATTTCTTGTTTTAGAATACTTAAGCTACACTTTGTATTTCTTAATAATTTGAGTTACTGCAAGAGCAAAAAATCCTTAAACAAGTGTATTTTTCTACTTTTAAGATGTATTTTGCAATCCTCTGATTGGTATAATCTGTGTTTGTTGATTCTGTCTTGAATTTAATTTGTGAATAGTGACTTTCTAATTGCAAATTGTCTCAATTACTATTATATATTATAACCACGTTCACATATGCAGCCTGACCTGACAATCACTTGTGTGAACAAAGTCAGAACCGATTTCCTGCATTATTGATCAAGCAATTTCCCAGGTGGGACAGAAGATTAGTACCAATGGTAGAACAAAGGGTGAGCTGTGCAGAGACGGCAATGTTCTTCATCTGGAAATTGGCAAGATAGAAAGTAAAATAATTCTAGATATAGTATAAATTAGAATATTCAGATTTTTATAAATATAGAACTCTGCTTTGTTTAAAAATGTGATCCCAGCTGCCTTTTTAACATTTAAGAGATTGAAGACTTTCACCTTCATGTTTACCTTGTAACTAATCCAACAAACGCCCCTTCCCTCAAACAGTGTGCTCGCCACTGTTGCCAAGTGTAGTGGTGGTACAGTAATTTGACAGTTACTCACTACACACAGGCCTTCCACATGGCAGCTGACCCACTTCTCCCCAGTCTGCTATTTTCAGAGCCTCCAGAGACACAGAGGAAGAGATGCAGGAACGATGAGAGGAAGGTGAGCTGAGTTCAGGCTCTTCAGGAGAAATGAGCATTTATGATCCAGAAAACCTCCCATCTGGATCCACCAGGACATCTCATATTCAAAAGGTCACATCAGGACAAAAATAAATCCTACACACTGCTAATACATTAATTCTACAGTACAGCAACTGTGTGAGAGCAGATCAGAGACTGGCTGAGTGTGCAGAGCTGTAAAGTTATACTCTTCAAGTCATAATGGAACAATGTCTTTGAATCACATGCTGGGAGAAGATTGCTCAATATATCCAGCTACAACAAATTGATTACATGATAAAACACTTTACTGTATTTCTCAAACTTCTGGATATGTCATAAGTTCAGATGGAGGTCATGCCAAACAATCAAACATCAGCAAATGTTGACTCTCCCACTTTTTGGTGCAGACTGAGTTGTCTTGGAGTTTTTAATGTAGGTAGAAGAATAACTGTATCAAACCATAACACAATCTAAGCTTGAAATGTACTTTAATCACAAGACTCATCTCAGCAAAAACTGTGATTGTTCTTGTGCCTCTACCTCTCTTCAATACGTTGAGGGTAAACGGTGTTGGCTGCAGTTTGCCCTGGAAATATACAATTAGATTACATAATGGTATGTAAACAGGAAATAGCTGATGTTAACATTTAGCCAGGGACTATGTTCTCAGGTGTTATGGGAGCAAAAAGTGTGCTGTCTGATTTGGAACACATAAATGGGCAGGTACAATTCACTTTAGACAGTGAATTTTGTCCAAATCAGCAGAAACCTGAAACATGCCACCACAAACAAATGACATCTGTTCCAGCTCAATATCATTACTAGAAAGGAAGAGCAGGAGCCGATACATGCACATACATGCATATCTCGATCCCCAACGATGACAATGTTCGGTCCATCCAACAAAATGTGCTCCAACATGTCTCAACACTCTTTTTCTTTTTTTTTTTTTTTTTTTTTTGCTTAGTTTCATATAGTTTGTTCAGTTCGTGACTAGACTCATACATTCACATTTGTATTACAATTCAATTTCTTCAAACAATACACCTTTTAAATTTAGAGTTGCTGGTCTCTATTGCTATAGTTTCTACTGCTATTGATTTAATAGGGCTGGGCAATTTGGGGAAAAATATAATCACATATTTTTTTTCTCATATTGATTGATCTCGATTTTGTTTAATATTTTCTAAAAACAAATGTAAAAATGCTCTTCATAAACATAAACAAAACAAAAACTTGTATTAAGTCCCATTTATTCAATTTATTTGAAACTCAATATTCTACCTTATACTTTTGTTCCAAACTACATATTTTTATTGACAAAAGATTGGTTTTCGATCTTTTGATTCAAAACCTGCCACCACATAATTGAGATTTGTATTCGATTCTGAGTCAATTATCCCAGCCCTAATTTAAATTGCTTTACAAATACCAGCACTGAACTATAATTTAACAATGTCTACCAGTACTAGACCAGCCAAGTCTGAACCAAGAGTACCCAGATCTGGTCTAAAGCAGAAGTACTGCAAACGAGAAATATATGAGGTTGTAAAGAAGTTGAGGGCCGGATCAGAACTTTGGAGGGCCAATTTTGTCCCCAGGTCTTAAGTTGAACAGGCCTGCTGCAGGATATAATCAGACAAATGTGAAACGAATTATTACATTTATAGTTAAAATATTGCATCATCACTTTATTAAATCATCAACCTCTTTTTGAAGCATGTAAAGCTGTAAATTATATACTCGAAATTGAATGTATGTATATCTTGATATTATCTAAAAGTCAATAAATTGCCCACCTCTTGATACTAATAAATCTTCGATGTTTTAGAAAATATCTAGCCAACACAAACACATTACTGTAACCTCTTTTACTTTGAAGTCCTCTGTACATACACCCTCCACCTGCTCTCAAATGATCTAAAAGTGGCATCATTTTGGTCATCTCTGTGATGTTTAAGTGACGCCAAACACGAATAATCAAAGTGAAGTGAAGAGCATAGCGGCAGTGTGACACAATCATTAACATTCAGAAAAAGCGCAGATCAAAGCTGGATAATGACTCATTGGTGAATCTGTTGTTGGACCTCCGTTCGGGCTTTTCCTGCAGCTGCCTCATGACTAACTCCAGGAAAAACCAACACCTGCGCAATCTCGGCGGCTGGCACTGCAACAAAAACTAACAGCTTTTTAATCATGTTAATTTTCCCCTCAAACAAACTGGAAGATTCCTTTCTGTACACACACACAGCCAATTATAGTCCTGCAGTCACGGCCATACAATGTGACAGCATCTCTTCTTATTCTAATTATGATTTTATTTGATGGTATTGTTTCTGTAAATATTCAGCTGTTGTATGTGTCAAGTAGCAGTTGGTGAAGAAAAGCACAAAAATGTATATGTAATTTCTGCCCTATTGAGCGCACTGATATAAGCCGCACCCACTAGATTTAAGTAAGAAAAATGATAAATACATATATAAGCCGCACTTGTTGATAGTAAGTCTATGAGAATCTATCATTTGCTGCATTGCCGTATAAGCCGCAGTGTACAAAGCTTGAGAAAAAGTAGCGGCTTATAGGCAGAAATTACGGTATATGTATACTGTATTAGGGCCGGGCGATATGGCAAAAAAATGTTATCACAATTTTCTTGGAGCCAGATCACAATTTCAATTGTATCACAATTGATGTATATTTTTTTACAAAGAGGTATTTGATTTTTCAGAAAGTTTCTACTGGCTAAATCCAGCTGTCAAAGGCTGTCATGTTGCCATATTTTCAGAGTGAAACAAGTGACCAAGACTTTGAAAATAAATCCCAAAGCAAGCAACCTCAGCCTTTCAATAAAAACTTTAAAAAAGAAAAATGTGTGTGTTGTCTTTTAACAAGTATTATTGATTTTGGCATATTTTTATAGTTTTTCTAACATTAACAACTATTTTTAAGCATGAAAATATGCTAAGAATCCATGTTTCAGTTATAATTGATACATATTTTTGTAAATCAAACTTAAAAAATGCTAACCTCTTTTACGACTTGAATGTGCAGCTCAAAGAAACATAACCTTCAAAATTTATAAGAGACTTTGAAAAAAGATTGTGGGAAATCACATTATGATGATTTCTGTCACAGAGATGAGCTCACGATTTGATTTTGATCACGATATTGCCCAGCCCACTTAGTATTGAATCTAGATACTCATTTGAGCAAGTACTGATAGTTAAAAGTTCCTTTATATATGTAAAACCCAGGCACACTGCGGCCCTCAGCGGGTTTTGTTCTGCCCCCCTGTGTCAAGGATCCTGTTTTGTAATTTTGTTGTGACAGTGAACAGTTGTGTATGTGTTTATTTTTTGGTTCTCTTGTTGTTTCCAAGTGTATTTAAGCTTCATGTTTATCATAGTCCTCCGTCGATCATTGTCATTGTCTGTTTCGTTCAAGTCAAGTTATTTTTGTCCATTGTTTGATTTTGGATTTCAATCTAAACACTTTTTCTATTTTGTTCATTAAAATATAATCTTTCAGTTCTGCATTTTGGATTTTTCTTTTGATTACCCCGTCGTGACACCCAGTACATTTCTGAGAATGTGTGTGTCTGGTAAAAAGAACTAGAAAATATAAATTGAACAATTTATAATTTACAGAAATGAGCTTGCAATGATGAAAATTAGTTGCACCAATAATCACAATACAGCCTTCTGTCACTTGTCTGGATTCAATCATGGACCTCAGGGAAAATAACTGCCCACCCCTGCTCCGGATGACCGCTGAATGATTGTGGATTGGCTTATGATAAAAAAATACCTGTAACACTTTATAATAATGTCCAGATACAAATCATTTGTAAATGTTAGTTAACCATTAAGATAACATTACTTGATCATCAGTAAATGATTAGATAGTATTTACTAATAATGAGCAAACATTTGCTAATCATTTACTTACGGCCCTATTCTAAAGTGATGACCATTTATAGGTTTTCCAAAAAATGTATTTCGTGATTTACTGTGTTATCCGATTCTCGATATCAGTACCAAAATCCCAAACCCCAATCCTAAACTTAACCATAGAATTGTGCCTAAACATTTCCAAATTGGTTGTTAACGTTTTCCCGTGGTAAAGTTGTTAGCCAGTGAGGGTGCTCACCTTGATCCCACAGTGGTTTACCTCAAAAGTGTAGATGATCTAACTACTACATGCACATCACTTTAGAATAGGGTCCGGAAGTAAATAATTAGTAAATGTTTATTTATTATTAGTAAATACTATCTAATAATTTAGTAATGATTAGAAAATGTCATCTTAATAATTAACTAACATTTGTAAATGATTTGTATCTGGACATTACTAATATAAATTGATACCAAAAAAACTTGTTCTGAAACATTAATAAAGGTAAACCAAAAAATAATAATAATCAGAAGTATGAAATGTGTAAAGGATTTTAGAAGGATTTTTTTTTTTAAATGGAATGTTTGAAAATTACCACGACGGAATTAAGTCTTTCAGGGGTCAAAACAAGACAAAGAACAGGAAAATGTTTTAATATGCTCGACAATTTTCAGTTTTTGTTGTGTTTTGTGTTTTAGGAATGGTTTGTGAGAATAACTGGACCTGGACAGTTTTATTGGGAAGTGCAAACCAGAGAGAGCCGTTATCACTATATGGCTCTTCTATCCTTCCCTTGGGGCTGCCCTGGGGTTGGAGCCACTATATTTACAGCAGAGTATCCTATTACACTATTACTACAGGGGCGAAAAGGTCATTGTCTGCAGTAGCACAGAAGTAGCTATTTTTCCTGCAAGAGACTAAGAGACATGCTTGCATAGAGACAATTGAATTATTATTATATGGTTACATAGACCAAAAAATAAAGATGAAGCACTGTGCAGAGTAAATTCGTTTTTGTGAAGGCCAGATTGTTTTGTGGCTTTTGACAGGCCTTGGTCCTAGGAGCAGTCTATCAACACCGTTTTTAAGGGGTTTGTCTTATGGCCTCAAGCACATTTGGACTCTTGTTTTGGTCTCAAGGGTGCTTGGACTGGTCTTGTCTTATACTTGGTCTTGAACACCCAGACCAGACCACATTTCATTACCACCACGCTCTGCTGACCTTCCACCAGTGCAATAACCTGTCCAAGGCACAATTTGTAATACGCACAGCACAATAAGAACATGTAGACACTGATAATTGTATAAAAGATCTTCTCTTCAACAACTTTGATAGGGAATTTGAAAAATGTTAAGAGTTTTGCTTATGGAGGAAAAAAAGGTTTTGCTTTCTTGGCTTTCTTTACAAAAAAAAAAATGAATCAGAAACGCAAAAACACACACAATAGAAACTCATTTGTATCATTGTTAAGTGGCAGCATCATTTCAATGCTACCAGCTGTTATGACCCCTGTCTTATTTCTCCTCAGTTATTTTTAACGTTTTGGCTCCTCTACAAAGACGCAAAGCTAACCAAGCTAACCTTTTGATGGTTGCCCAGCAGCTTAAACACAGGTTTGTTTGACCATTGTTAGAAGATTGCATGTTAAAATCCATTAGGATTTAAAGTGCATCTGTTTAGATGAAGCTTGTGTGGTCCATAGTTACAGTCTACATAGTTACATACATTCTGTTGTTTGTGTGTCTGCTGCTGCCAGGTGAGTCCTTACAATTCTCCGAGGCTATTTTCTGAAACTCATCACAGCAGTAATGGCTGCCAGGGCTTGACAATAATTCCCAATGCAAGTTACAGGCCGAAGAAGTGCTTACCACGAAAAACAAGTCTCCTTTTAGATGAGGCAGGGCAGGCCACAGAACACTCACGAGCTGAGATATCCCAGAGTAACTTGTGGGCTGATAACAAAATGCACAAAATAGCATTTGAAGCCTTTATCTCATAAAATAACTGAATAACTTTTCAGTTCAGTCAATTCCAACGCCTTTCAACTTTTACAACAAAATTGATAAATCACAAGTGTTTATATACTTTTGGACACTGCTTACAATGTCCAGGTTTGTGACATGCCCTACACAAGGACACACAGACCTGAAAAGCCAACAATATTCAGGTTAAAAAGCAACATGGGACAATAATAATGTACACATTTAAAAATATCTGACAACCACCAAAGTGAAAAAAAAAATCAAGAGCCGGCTTTTTCACGCACCTGTGAAATATTTCCTATTCACGTAAACAATGTCTGTATGTGGATTTTAGTGACTAAATTAAAAATTATGTCATCAAACAACCAAAATTACTCCAATTCAATGCAACATTGATCAGTTGCCTCTGTAATTTATTGCATGACTTTGCAAATCCATTTAGTATAATGTTTATATTGCTGGTGCACCACAAATGCCAACACATAGTGTGTTCTTTTGTTGCAGATGAAAACAGAAAGATGATAGAAAAACAAGGACAACAAAAGACACAAGATTTACTCAAACTTCCACTGTATGGCTCTGCAGAATCTATCAGTACGCACTTTGCACATCAACAGCAGCAGCAGCCGCCTGTGAGGAGATCAGCAGCAGCCCACCACTGTCATGCCCATAAACGGCAGCCCTAAACCCACTGGCTGGATTACATCACGACTTTACAACAAACGCAACACGGAGCAGCAAACGGAAACCTTACCTTACCAGAATCACCAGCAGCAGTTTCCATGGAGACGGAGAGAAGAGGAAAATAGAGAGATGAGAAGATGGGGTGTGATGACCTCACACAACACAGGGGGGACACAAAAGTAGAAACATCACAGTATTTAAACTGGTGTGGAAACTAGCCAAGAGTCTTTCTGTCAGAATGTTTTGACAGATCCCGAGCGTGCCAATGCCCATGGGGTAAGTATCTACTTTGTACAACGCACACAAACTGCAACTACAAGTGTACTATATAGCTCTTTTATGGTCCACACACACACACACACACACACAAGCTAAATGTGAAGTTGTTTCATACAAAAAGGGAAAGCAGCAAAAGCAATAACTATGTTGTTAAAAATCAAAATCACATTGCAACTTTCAGGCACTCTTACATCTCAACTGTGACAATTGTGTTATGCCAACAAAGGAGTAACTAAAGATGAGAATGGTTTAACAATATCCTGTAAATCCTGTAAATCATTTTTTCCCATTCTTCCCTTCAATGATTACAATTCCTATATTTAAGATATTTCACATTCGTAGATATGTACACATACTGACATCATATTCACAGGAACAGCTCCCAGGATCTGCCTTTATGAACACCTTTGGACAAAATCACTCTTCACCAGGCTTTGCGATGATGTTCCCTCTACTTCAGGACAAGTAACTCTGAAACCCATTCCAAAAAGGCACACAGTTTTGGTTTTTTTTGGCTGGAAGCTACACTAGTCACTGCCTGTGAAGTGTTTGAGTGTGTGGGTATTAGTGTGGCTGTCTGCTCTTCTGAATATTGTTGTTTCTGTTCTTTGCTGCAGAAAAGGAGAAGGCATGAATTTTGTTTTTACTGAGTGAGGCCTGAATAAAAAATTAATTTTCTTTTGTATTATAAGCATGAACAGAGCTAAACAATAATGTGAATAAACTTCATTATTGGAAAAAGGGATGGGCTTACAGGCAGTTACATTTGCAGCCCATGCTCCTCAATACTGGTGCAGAAATCTGAGTTTTATCTTTAGAAAGTCTCTCTCTGACGACATTTAGGCTCTGTCCATAGCAACAGTTGCCGTGCCCACCAGACAGGCACAATGACCGTCACTGCCCATAATAGACCCGCCATTACAATGACATTACATATGGCTCTGACACAAAAGCTCGGCGGGATCCACAGTTTGTGACAGTAGAATTGACTAACCAATGAAGAGGAGAAAAGTTGTGGTAGGAATAGACTGGAAAATACTCTAATTAATATTGCAAAAGATGATGCAAGGTGGAGAGTTCTACACTGTGTATAATAATGTGCTTTATTCTTTGTGACACCATTGCCTTGCATGTCTTTCTTCAGGAGCACATTCAAACTTTGTGTGTTCTTCTTATACAATGAGTAAACTATGTAAAGTTTACACACACTATACAAACACACATAGCCTATGCCTTTTTCTGTCAGACATAAAATAAAGAGAAACAGTTCTCTTTGACAATTTTTTTTATCACTTTTGTCAATGTCATAAGATTACATACACTAAGTTCAGTGTGCCTCAAAACAATTTTGGGCTTCCCAGATGATGATGTCATCTCAATATAAACTTCCGATTTAATTTGAAACAGTATTTTAGTATTTTATATGTGAAACACACTGATTCTTTGTGAAACATCATGGGAAAATCTAAAGAAATCAGTCAAGATCAAGAAGAGAGAGTCAAGAAGATGGAGAATTGTGCATTTGCACAAGTCTGGTTCATCCTTGGGTACAATATCCAAATGCCTCAAGGTGCCACGTTCTTCTGTTTGGACTTATTTGGAATTAAACACAAGTATTAACATCATGTGAACGATTGGTCCGAAATGTCCAAAACAACCCAAGGACAAAAGCAAAAGACCTTGTGAAACGTTGGCTGAAAATGGTAAGAATGTGTCATTATCACCAGTGAAAGCAGCACTGTACAGACAGGGGCTGAAAGGAGACTCTGCAGGAAGAAGCCCTTACTCCAATGACAGAAACATGAAAAGCCATGAGAGTTTGACAAAATGTGGGTTTTTGTATAGTAAAGAAACTTTTAGTTTCAACTGTACATTCTGTGTCTCAAATCTTCTTTTACTCAGCACTGCTTTTAGCTAGTACTTTACATTAACTAAACCAGTCAAAGAAGTCATTCATCTCTAGTTCATCTGAAATCAAATTATACATCTAAACACAAGTGATTTATTTGCCTTACTTTATGTATCAATTTTGTCCATAAACCTAAACTTTACTTTCAGCTCCAATGCATTTTCTGACAAAGATGATAGTGAAGCATAGAGTACCAAGAGCAAATACCTTCGGTGAATAAAATACCTCCCACCTTGACTGTTAATGTGACAATTTTACAGCGAGAAACAACCAACCTTCAGAAAATGCACTAAAACAACCCATTTGCATCCTCTTTGTATGCCGCAAATTGTAGCAAAGACAACTGCAGCCACATTTGCAAAGGTGAGTTTGTAGTTATCGTCAGTGCAGTCATCACCGCAACAGAAACCTATCCCGTGACTCTATTTCCTCCATCTTTCCGGTTTGTCCTTGTGTGTCCTCGCATGCCTTTTCTCGGGTTAACAAAGAGCAGAGGAATCAGGCAGTGAGACATGGAGGCAGAGGGAAAAAATAAATTGCAGCGCTGACTGACCTATATCCTCCCAATCTTGAAAGCAGACAGCAAGCAAGCGGGCGAGCACACAGCTGTTTTTCAATCCCAGTGTTCCTGAAACCCTGGTCCGTGAAATCTAGCCAAAACAGTAGACTGCACAACACAACAACACTATCGCTGCATGGGATTGTGTCTAATTGGGTTTTAGCCAGGTCTACTTGTGTTGTGTCTGGAATCATAGGGCTCAAATTGAAATGTTCTATGAATGATGTGGGATTTCAGATAATGCATTTATTTAAAAGGTCTACGAAATACTCTTTTTAAATAATCTTCTTTCCTCATCAAGGGCTTATCTGGAGCTGCATTTTGATTCATTCACTCTGGTTTGACAAGCAATTTCTGTTAAGGCTGTTCTTCTCTCAGACTAAAACACTCTATTCCACCTTGTGATGTCATGAAGTAGTAAATAAAGGGCTTCTATTTATAAAACACTTTTCCAGTCAAGCGTCTTACAATCAAGGATCGACTCACCTAGTGCACGCAGACACCGAGGACGGTGGGTTAAGTGTTTGCCCAAAGGCAAAACAACAATCTGACTTTTCATCAGGTAATTTCTAAAATGTGACAGAATCGGGCTTTGACAAGCAGCTTTGGCCACAAGTTCTGATGTGCTTTCACTAGAATCACTAGAATATTTTCAGCATTGGATTTGTTTAACTGAAGTTACTGACTATTTAGCCTCGTTGAAAGTCCATCACTTCTTTGTCCAACAAATCTTCTGTGACTATCTGAACTGAACAAAATGCAACAATATTAAAATATACAATATTAGTATTAGTGATATTAGTGTTAGTGTTAGTAGTGTTAGTAGTGGTAGTAGTAGTGGTAGTAGTAGTAGTAGTATAGTAGTAGTAGTACTAGTAGTAGTAGTAGTAGTAGTAGTAGTAGTAGTAGTATTGTAGCATAGTAGCATAGTAGTTGTAGTAGTTGTAGTAATAGTAGTAGTAGTAGTAGTAGTAGTAGTAGTAGTAGTAGTAGTAGTAGTAGTAGTAGTAGTAGTATTAGTAGTAGTAGTACTAGTAGTAGTAGTAGTGGTGGTGGTGGTAGTAATTGTAGCAATAGTAGTTGTAGTAGTTGTAGTAATTGTAGTAATTGTAGTAGTAATAGTAGTAGTAATGGTAGTAGTAGTAGTAGAAGTAGTAGTAGTAGTAGTAGTAGTAGTACTAGTAGTAGTAGTAGTAGTAGTAGTGGTAGTAGTATTAGTAGTAGTAGTAGTAGTAGTGGTAGTAATTGTAGCAATAGTAGCAATAGTAGTTGTAGTAGTTGTAGTAATTGTAGTAATTGTAGTAGTAATAGTAGTAGTAGTAGTAGTAGTAGTAGTAATTGTAGTATTATTTGTGGTTGTCATTGTTGTTACAAAAGTAGCATTTACATCATTTGGGTTCTTTAAGGTAGAATATTGTTGTTGTTTTTTTGTTCTAAGTTGAATAACTTTCAAGGACTGTATCAGGTGTGATTAGTGCTTTAATTAATCTTTTTTTTTTTAGCTTAAAAAGGGAAAGAATGTATAATAGACCAAACCAGCAAAGTAGAGATTTTTGAAAGAGCTCCTAATCTATAACTCTACTCAGTAGTGCTCACAAATCTAAAAAATACAACAGCTGACATCTCAGTCTCATGTGTAACAAGCTAACTTTCACTTTATGAACCTTTTGACTCTGGGCAATAACCAGTGTAATCTAGATTTTTAAACAAGCAGTGACAGCGGTGAATTTACACGAGGCTTTTGTTCTGGCAGGTCTAATCTGAGAACAATGGCATTACTGCACAGAACTGCTGCTGCTGATGATGAGTAATTGCTTTGACTCTCAGATGGCCCTGTCCCTCTGAGTCCTCTGAGTCCCTCTGAGTCCCTCAAGCCACCATTACAAACAGCAAAGAGGAAAACAGCCTCACCTGTTCAGCTGTGTGAGGCAGTAAAAGTCACTGAGTCACTTGTCATTGAGGAGATTTGAACACAATGGTTATGCCCTTTACATGTTGCATTAGCCTACTTGTTGCAGTGTGTAATGTCGAGAAAAAAGAATAACGCTAATTTAAAATCAAATCTATATATATGCGTTTATACCACAACATACCAGGACATGTTAATAGCACAAGATAATAACACACGTGTGTCTGGCTGCAGACCTCCATGAGGACGACTGGAAGTAAAGCAAAACACAACCACTTCCTGTTCAATGCTTTTCAATTAAGTTTTCACTACATCAGTTTAAAACAAATAAATTCACTTTAGATCAGACAGTTGTGGTGAATGTTACAGAAAACATGTTAAAGACTTTACATATTAGAAGAATATTTCACCAGAGACACCTGTGTGTTTAAAAAAAGACATTATTGTGTCTAAATGCTAACAGGAAATGGTCGTACGCAAGCCAACTGACGTTCTGTGCACACAGCCTATTGCAGCCAGACTAGACTTTTTTCCTTTTGCTGGATCAGTTTCTATGACAACCAATAACTCTCACAGGACATGAAAGTGAAGAACTGACATGTTAAAAACAATATAGACAAACTTTTATTTATATAACATTTATAATAACTGGTCATGAGGCGGTCTTGGTAAATGATTAAGTTTAGAAGAACTGGTACATTTAGGAAAAGGGCTAGGCTGATGGGTTAGGAAATAGATTTAGGTAAAGGTTAAGGTAAAAAATATAACAGCTTGGGCCCATTTAGCAACACTAATAAACTCATTAGCATGACAACCAGTTCACTTCTGTCCCTTAGGCATCTTGTACTTGTGTTTGTTATCACCTAACACGCAGCTACAATAAACATCCTGGCTTGTCGACATTATTGCTGTGTTTCACACATTATAGAATTAATGTCAGTTATAGACTAGGTTGGGGCAAGTGAAAGTTTTCTCCATTAATAACATTGTATGTTGCCATGAAATATTTCAAAACATTTATCTATCAGGTTAACAAAGGAAACTTCCGTTCCTCCAGTGTCTTGAACCTGTTTTTATTTTGCTGTTTGCTGTTAAATGAGGATAAACTGTTATATTTTTTTTATCTTAAACTTTACCCAAACATTTTTCCTAATTTTACCCATACCTAGCCAGGCTAACGCCACCTAGTGCCTCCGCTCCCTTTCATTTCACTCCAGCAACTAGAAACCGGCTGAATACATCAGGCTACCATTACCCTAACCCTTGTCCAAAACGTACTCGTTCTCCTAAACTCGACTCGACCAGCTAGCATTTACCAAGACAAATGTTATGTTGTGAGTAAAAACTTCGTGCCTATATTGTTTTTAACATGTTAGTTCATCACTTTAATGTCCTGTGAAGGTTATTGGTTTAAAACTGATACCTGGTCTAGGCCTTTTGCTTAAAGCAGCCCAGTTCATTTCTATGGTGGTTGTAAAGATGAGTTATAATTTAAGAATATTAACAAAGTTTTTATTCTAATCTTAACCTACCCCAAGCCTTAGCCCATAACTTACCCATTTCAGTAACTTGAAGCTTGAATTTACCCATTAAATGACCAGATTTTCAAAATTAAAAACTGGGACACAAATTGTGAAAATAACGAGTAAATAAGTACATTCTTATGCATTTAGTCATTTTTATTCTCTATAACTTTTGTCATTCCATTCTATGCATTCTTTTGTTGTGTTTGGTTATTTCAGGCACAGACTAAAGAAATAGCAATATATTCCTCCCTTCAATAGCAATATATTCCTCTGGACAACCAGGACATGTCTTGTGTAAAATTGAGACAAAGCAATGAAATATTGTAATTTAGTCTTTTCCATATCGTGCAATATATAGGCGTGAAATTGTGCTCATCATACACTATTGTGACACAGCACTATGTTGAACTATCTGAATCTAATGATTTCACTTTAATAACCAAAGCTTTTTTGTAGAGGCATTTTTCTTTTGTCAAAATTAAGAACTCCCGCCTCCGTGAGGAATGCCTGCTTCAAACTATTTTCCAAATGACCAATTGATTGTTGCATTGACTGTTCCCATCTGTCCAGGCGCGCTTAAAAGGGACTCGGGGACGACACCAGTGATGGCTGCTGGGATTTGTGAACATCGGCATCATTCAGGTTTATCGAGTTCTATTCTTCAAACAGCCCATGTAATTAAGCGTTAAAAATGCTTTTCCACTTGTAAGGTGTCATAGGGAATTCTCAGCCAAGGTCGGCACGGATTAAACTTGTTGTTCAGAAAAAGACTGCAAATACTCTATTGATTAAGCGCTGATGCTCTATCGACAGGCTGGACCAATAAAAGGTAGAGGCAATGGGAGAAGAGCTGGAGGTTAATGGTGTGAGACTTTGCTTATTATCAACACAGAAGACTTGACTTTAGGATTGCATAAATAATATCATGATGTAGAAGTGAAAAATTTGGAAAAATATGTTTTGTTTTGTTTTTGATCAGTATTGTAATTGCAATTAGATTAATGTTAATATAATTCTGCTAAATGTTTATTTAACAGTGTCCAATAGAAATGACAAAATGAAAATGATGTCTACTAACTGACAAACTAATAAAAACATGCATTTCAAAACATGTTTGTATGGATCTAAACTAAAGTGAACAGTTTTTATGCAGAACATGGTTGGATATTTTAGAGTTCGTGGAGAAAGGATACAATATTTCAAAAACTGTGTCCATTAAAATTGTGATTTCAATTTGATTTATATTAATTGGGCAGCTCTAACATGATAAGTGGAGTTTGTTAGTGAACAATATCTGAGAGAAATTCTTTGTGTAATCAAAAACAGTTTTACATCTATAGGTTCATCTAATTAAAAATGGAGCAAAAAACAAGTGTTGCGTTTATATTTTCTTCAGTATATGTAACCTTCAGAGAAAGCTATCTATACCAACTACATTCGCATCTTGTAAAATAATAAAAATAAACAATGAATGGGTAAGTGGGACAGTGTGGTGGTTCTCAATCATGTTTGAAGTAGATTTTCCAGTTCAGGAGTAAATACATTACAATACACACAAAGTGATCTCGAGAGGCATCTAAACACAGTAATACAAGTATCTGTTCATGTACGTAATCCTTGACTGACCATTTTGAATCAGTTTGCCTGTTGAGTGGGTTGCAGCAATACCTTCTCATAAACCAAACATTTTCACATTTATTTTTTCCTCTCTCTATTATCTTCACTATAGTTATTGATGGCAACAAGCTCTGGCTTCACAATAACGAAGCGCTTTGGTCAACTTGGATTGAAGTTTAAGTTTGAGATGTCAATTCACTTTTCATATTCATTATCAAGATTAATTGGAAAACTGCACAGCTCAATCAGTTTCTTCATTATTTGTCCAGCGTTTATATTTTACACCCACATGTGCCATCTAAAATATACACTTATCAGCCATATGGTTACATTTATTGTGTTTTGCCTTTTATAATGTTTAGCCTTGAATTCCAATTGAATCCATATGAAACTGACCTTGACCAGTATGTTGTGAAAACTGATCATACCTGGAGAGCAGATAAAAACGCAATAAGTACACGGCTGTTTGCTGAAGATCCCAGGTGTGTGCCGCCTGTTCCACCTTACTCATTTTTTTCCAATCTGACACCTGAATTAGCTCAGTCCAGTGGGAACAGGCAGATCAACAGCAGCGGTGATGGCTGTGCTCCTGCAGAGAGCCACTCCGGGCCTCAGTAACAAGGGCCAGGGGAATGCTGTTTGTGCATACAGACAATGAATAACACAGGAAACGGGAGAATAAGAGAATGCATGAGCACAAATCAAACGTTACAAAATATGCTTCTCCCTGCTAGCAGTGCTAAGTGGAACAATAAAATGTCTAATTTAAAATAAATGACATTTTAGAGATCAATAACATAACTTAAAGAAGCATTTTACATAATATAGGCTACATTTTAAGCATCTGATGATCTACAACTTAAGTAAATCATCATTTTAGATTATTTAATTAAAATGATAGGCACAGTTTGATTGACTTTGTGTCCAAAACAGTAGAAAAGATGCCCATTTCCACGTGTCATGTACATTTTAGAACTTTATGTGTATCATAGTCTTCATTATCAAGTTATCAAACTAGTGCTGCATTCATGTGAATCTTTGGAACTGGGAAAAATATTTTCTAAACTAAAAAATATGCACACTTTATCACAACAAACACAGCACCAAAATCAGACAGATGTGGTCTTCTCAAGAATCAAAAGCAGTTTCACTTTGCGTCTGTAAAAAGATTATGCCATATTAGCAGCCAAATTTAATGCATGTGTATTAACCATGAGCCAAATGACTTGTGAGAGAAGAAATAGATAAGACACACTGAAATTTCAACGCCCAACTATGTAGTGTGACAATTAGACAGCCTTAATTATTGATGCACGGCTTAGATATAGCAAAAGTAATGTCAAGATTTTTAAACCAATGCTTCCAAAAAAAAAGAGCTCACATGAGCTCATGAAGATTAGTTGAACTTGAGGTCAGACATATGATGTGAACCCCTGAGGGCAACATAAAGGTAAGAAGAAAAGAGGATTTCTGGACACCTCAATCTCATAGGTCTACATGAATATTTTAAATCACGTTCTGTAGCTAGACAAATATAAAGACACACCATGATAACATTGTTGTAATACATTTTAAAAGGGCTCTAATTTTCTTTTTTATATTTAAGATTCCAAGAACTTGACAAATTGTTTTATATCAAGGGCGTCAACAAAAAATAATTCATCATTTAAAAAACTGCCTTAAGAAAAGACAATGGAATGTTAAAGGGTAAGTAAAACTCAAGAAATGGCAATTTAGGCTACATCATAGGTATCTGGATATTGAATTCAAGAATCTGTCTTCATCCCATTTTCTTATGCTTAGTCTGTCTCCTCTCTCTCTGCTTTCTCTAATCGCTGGCCTAATTGACTCAACCAGATTTGGCACCAGGCTTATAAGTGTCACTTCACACAACAAGGTCTGACCTATGCAGACGCTGCAGCAGAGGCTGTGAGGACAGGGCGCTCCTTTTCACTTTACATGCATATTCTGACCTTTACGTCATTTGTTGGTAGATCAATTATTATAGCGGAGCTTTGAATGCACACAAGCCAAAAAGAACATCCCCCAATCTGTACAACAACCCAGCTTTGTGTCCGGCGGTCTTATAGCTAATGGAAATGCATTTCATACCTATTAAAATTGATCTATGTTAGGTTAAAGACAAACATGTTGAACTTGAGTAGGCTATAGCCTTATTGAAAAAGAAAATCCATCAACATTTAAATGAGAAAATAAAACTTAACACAACTAAGTCGTTCTGTTGAGCCAGTGTTGTCTGTCTTACCGCTGTGTGCGCTGAACCAGCGGGGCGTGATGTGCAGGGGCAAGGTGTCAGCCAGCGACCCCCGGGACCCCAGATAAAGCACCCCGTCCGTGTGATGTCCTCCGCCCCCAGTGTCTTGGTATCCGGTGCCGTGAGGGCTGTTGTGGCAGACCCCCTCCGGCTCGCTCAGAGTCCGTCCCTCTGGGGGGTAGAAGCCGAAGGCACTGTTGCGCTGTGATCAATCCCCATACCGGCTACGGAGCTCACCGAGCGGCTGCGTAGGCCCATTGTTCCACTGGGCCGGTAGTGACCAAAATGGGCTGAAGGGGGACCGCGCTGTCATCCGTGGACACCCTGGAAACGTGCCCCGGGGCCGTCCTGTCGTGCTCTGCTTGCCCCCCATCCACAGAGCGCTGTGTGTTCTGGAGGATACAGGAGGGGCTCCCCTCAGCGTCTCTCCGTGGGCCTCCGCTCCCGTCCCAGTGCCGGGCTCGTCAGCTCTGTGCCCGTGTCCCCTGTGCACGGTGCATGGGCCAGCCCCTCAACCCCCGCACCACACCGCGTCTGAAGCCCCTACACAGCCCGAGGCGTTTGGAGACGCCTTTCTCCACGCGCACGGCTGAGTGCCCGCCCTTAGATGTCCGGACCTCCAGTCCCGGGCTGGTCCCGGGGTGGTCCTAAGCAGAGCGGGCCGAGCAGAGCGCCGCAGTGCTCTCCGCTCCTCGCTCCTCATCTGTTCGCGCACATCGTGACAACTGTTGCTGTCCGCTGACGCTGCGGGCGCGTGCCCTTGCCACGGTCCTGTCCGAGTCCTGCCTGTACCACCGCGCTGATGGAGCTCCTCTTGGCTCCTGTGTGTCGCGTACCACTGCTGTCTCCGCTGCTGTTAAAGGCGAGACAATGGAGGCGGTGAGTGCGCAGGCTCGGTGTGGAGCAGACAGCGAGCAGACAGCGCAGGAACGAGACAAACACGCGCCCGCCCGCCGTATGAGACTGTGAATGAGACTAGCCCTGACCACTACACAGGCTCCTCCTGGCACAATGACGAGGTGTGGCAGCTGCCAGCAGGTGCAGTGGCGTAGCTCTCTTCAGCTCAATAGAAAACATGTTGTCTTCACTCAACACGTTCGGTGAAGCATTTAATAACAGACTGATGAAGCTTAATGGAGCTTTGATCACGATTACGTTGGGAAAAGCATGACCAGAAAAGAGTAGGCTATTGAAAAGTTGTACATTTGAGCTTAGGGGCACAATGTTTCCTACTAAAGCTCAAACTTACACGACAAAGGAGGTGCACGCAACGGGCATCTGCATCTTGTTTAAATTGAGACAGTTAAAGCTTGCCTGCTGCGTTGTATAATTAATTGTAGAACACAATAACATCTTTCAGCACATAATAGGCATGTTTGTCAAAAAGCGTCATCTCTTCATTGCATTCATTGCATTGGTCACAATACCACCGGTCTTCGCTGACACCTTGTGGCAGGAAACACTGTATAGTTTCAATTACACACCGTTCAACATGTGATTGGAGTGATAACGGATTTATTAGTTTGTCAACGACAACATACTTTCATTTTCTGGTACAACAGTGATTAGAGGAACCTGATCATTCATCTTAACAGGAGAAAACAAAAAAAAAAAGACGCACGGACAAAAAATATAAAAGACATAGATTTGAAAACCTCTTCAAACGGTTTCTGCAGACCTTTCACAAAAGCCTTAAAATATTCAAGCAACAATACAAAAAAAAAAAAATTGAAATAGAGAGTGCAAAATAAGCTTCCAAAACCCAGCAAAGTCTATGCAAAATCATAGTTAAGCGCAAAAGCTGTGGAGTGTAACAATGTCGGTTGAATAAATGTCATAGCCAATCTCTTCTTAACCCTGCCTTGACTCTCGGGAGAATGGCAGCAGGACTTTGCCAGGGTTCATCAGGTTTTGGGGTCCAGTGTGTGTTTGAGGGCCTGCATCACCTGAACTGAGGGGCATCCCACTTCCTCCACCAGCAGATTCCTCTTCCCCAGGCCTACACCATGTTCTCCTGTGCATGTCCCATCCAAGGCTAAAGCTCGCCTACAAAACATGAGCCCTGTGTTACATTTCCGTTGTAAACCTCAACATGAAAACCGCTTCATTGTTTGAGAAGACATGTATTATACCTGGCTAGTCTGTCAGTAAATGCGTGCAGCCTGTGCATCTCATCCTGGTTTGGGGTCACACCATGAGACAGTGAAAATTGCCATCTCCCACGTGCCAGCTATGGGACCTGGAAACAAAGCATTGGTTTCTACTTTTTTGACTTCAATGAAAGAAAGAATTCTCTGCATCAGTGGTGATTTATTTTGTCAATAAGTGATGTGCTTCCACACTAAACAGCTTTACAATGAAGGTTATTACTTTACGCAAAGACAACCTGATAAAAGTCATTGAGATGCTGAATGAAGATGGTAAACATCTTCACGGTTTAAATTTATTTTATTCATTAAATTTAATCTAAATCTTAGATAAAAAGCAGTTAAACAAAAGTCTGGTTTAAAGATATTACCACCTTCACATGGGCACGTGATAATACTTTCCATTGGCTATTATTCTGGTGTGGCATGTATTTTTATTTATCACATACGATTTCATACCTGTCAAATTGCTCTTAATGAGATCCTCCTTTGTTTCCATCATAAGTTGGGCAGCCGAGACAAAGGGACGCACACATCAGTGGAGTAAGCCTAAGCACACAAAAAGTGAGGCTATTGGAACATACAGATTTAGAACAAAGATGTAAAGCAGAAAATATGTTCAAGTTTCCCAGTGGCAAAAATAAACAAGTCAATGATGGCTTGATGATGGCTTTACCTTACATCCGGGTCGGAGAGCCTGGGCAGCATACCACGCATTGTGACGAGCAGCCCACAAACGCTTACGATCTTCTGCACCCTGAGCCCACTGAAAGTGTGAGCCACCATTTGTCTGTGTGATGTCCTCTATGCAACACAACATTAAAAGACATTGAAACCATATTTCCTCAGAGGAGTTCATTTTCCATACAGATATTTTGAGGAATAAATGAATAATTATCAATTATTAATTACATGTGTAAAAGCTTCCTTGTGGCTAATCAGCTTTGCGATAAGTAATGAACTTTAGACCTGCAATTTAATTTTGAATTTAGTAAAACATTGTTTCTGGGTAGCTTTTGCACACCTGAAAGAGCAACAAGTGACTAAAAGAAAATGCACATCGCTTAAAGTAAGTAAGTAAGTAATCTTTATTTGTATAGAGCATTTCACAGACACAGAGTCACAAAGCGTTTCACAGTGACCGTAAACTGCTCTGGGGGCAGCTCTGCAGACACCTGGCGCCTCAACCTCTGACAATCACCAAGCGTTCCCTAACGTGCATGTTATTGGTTGGTGGGGAAACCCGGAGGAAATCACCTAGACACGAGGAGAAACATGCAAACTCCACACAGAAAGGTCCTGGGCTGTGCAGGAATCGAACCTGCGACCTTCTTACTGTGAGGTCAGAGCGCTATCCGCGCTGCCAAACTCTCACACACTGTCTAACTCTTCAAAAATTAACAGTATTATCGCAACATTTCTGTCCTTCTGACCTTCCTCAGATACTCCTATACAAGTTATGAAACTTTGAGCAGTGTCTTAAAGGTGGACTGTGTAACTTGCATGGCTACAAAATTAACCATTATTGGCCTTGTTTTTTTTTCATGGAAATCATTATCTTTTCGCTAAACGTTTTCACCATTAGCCATAGCTCATAATATCACTATTAACAATGTGCCGTAGTGTGGTTTTAACTTACTATTTCTATTAAAAATGTATAAACTACACAGTAACCTTTGTTTGGAATCTTCCACATTATTAAAGCAATTTATCTCCATGAAAACAAGCAGGTGACAATAGCAAAGTTTAAAGTCAGTTCTGTGCATCAAAAATGCCGGTGTCAGACAATTATGTGTACTGTGGAACACTACAACCATTATGCGGCATGTGAACAGGGTCAGTTAAGTCAAAGGTCAAGTTAGGTGAAGTTTAGAGTGGCACACCTGTTATTTCAACCTGCTCCTTCAGACTGTTCTCTGAGCCGTGAAACTCCAAGAAGAGAGTTGGGTTGACAGGGTAGGACAGAGAACTGTACCGGTTACAGGCATCCACCATAACATCATCCAAAAACTCTGGTAAAGAAAAAGCATAAGTTAGTTAGGTCAGCAGTTGGGAAACATATTTTGGAAAGAAAATGGATTCTTGACACATGACCCAAGACCCTATTGTTAGTTTACAATGGTTTAATGCTTTCGTTAAGATTTTCTTTTTTGCAGCAGCAGCAGCAACAACAACGAACTTTTGATGTAGCTACAGTGGCAACAGTGGGATTTTGTACCACCATTTGAGACATAATGAGTGTAATAATAGATGGTATTGCAACAAGGATCACTAAAGCAAATCCCAAACGTGTCCCTTAAATGGCCAGTTACTTGTTAACTTACCAATGCGTGCAATAGGTACTCCTGACTGTAGGATCTGCACAGTGCTATCGACAGCAGCCTGAACAGAAGGGAAGGAGCACACAGCCGAAACCATTTCTTCTGGGATCCCGTACAACCGAAGAGTGGCCTTGGTGATAATGCCAAGAGTGCCCTCTGAACCAACAAACAGGTTTGTTAGGTTGTACCCAGCTGCTGACTTTCTGTGAATAAAAGTTTCAGAATGTAAGAAAATATAGACGTTTCATAGTAATACTGAGTAATAGTGCAGCGACCCTTCCTACCTGGATCGGCGGCCCTTCCCTGCAGTGTGTATGATGGTACCATCAGCCAGCACCACCTCCAGATTCAGTACATTCTCTCTCATTGTGCCATAACGGACTGCATTCGTACCTGATGCACAGGTGGCTGCCATGCCACAGAGGGATGCATCTGCTCCCGGATCTGCAGTGACAAGAGCAGAAAAACAACCCTTTGCATGTTTAAGTGCTGACAATTAGTATAACACCTCCTCTATAAAGATCAAAGGAAACAATTTGCTGCTAAAGACATTTCTAACCCAGACAGATGTTGAATGAAACTGACCGACTGGAAACCAGAGGCCTGTGTCTCGCAGATGTGTGTTGAGGGTTTTCCGCGTCACACCTGGCTCCACGGTCACATCAAAGTCCTCCTTGTGCAAATCTAAGATCTTGTCCATGTTTCTTAAACTTAAGCAAACTCCACCCTACCAAAATAGTGAAATTTTTAGAACATGATTTATATTTAGTACATATTTATTCATATTCTTACCTCCATTGCTCCAACTCCTCCCTCAAGCCCGGTGCCTGTTCCAAATGGAATCATCGGCACATTGTTGACATAACAAAGTTTGGCCAAAGCACTGACCTCCTCCACGCAGCGAGGAAACACCACTGCATCTGGAGGACAACATCTGCAAAAAACATAATTGCTTTAATTAATTTAGAATCTTTTAATGCATTATCATCTTGATTGAAAGTTGAGTTTGATACGGACCTGTGCATGGACTCGTCTCTTCCATGCTGCTCCCTCACTGCTTCCCCCACAGAGACCCCCTCCTCACCACAGATGGACTTGAACTGTGATAAGATACTCTCCACACCCAAACTCTAGGAATACAAAATATACTGAGATTCAGGACTGATACACCTTATTTCTGTCAGGTCGATCAGGACCATATTTCTGACAATTCGATCAAATACGACAAGTAAATTAGTCATAGCCTGCTCCTGTGATCAAATGCAATAAACATCTAGACTGGAGATAAGGCCATCATTTTATAACAAGTCAAGGTCATAATTGTTTGTACAGTAAGAGGAACACAAACGAGCATCCATGTCGAGTCATGTTATTCCTGTTCTTCTTGTTTTTTTTTCAGCATAACTTTACGAAACCTTGAGTTCATCTCAGGACACAATGGCATTTATATCACGTAGGCTGTTTGCCATTTTGTCTGCGTGAATGAGCATCTAAGCAAGTGTTTTTCTCTACTTACTCGGGAGTAGTTCCAAGAGTTGACTGTGCGACGTTGAACCGCTCTGAGTGGGCCTGAAAACATGTGAAGACCCCTCCTCAGCAACATGCTTGCATGAACTTCTGTCCTGCTGCTAACTGCGCACGTACAACAAAGTAAAGCTGAGGGGCGCCGCCATGCATCCGGTACATACCTTTCATAATAAAACAAGGCCGGGCTCATAGACTGTACATCATGATGATGTCATTATAACATAGATGGTGGGACTTTGTGTGTGTGATAAATATAAATCAGCATTCAAAGTTGAATCGTTTATTCATTGTCAAGAACTTGCAATCATAATATCATTACTTATTTCAACTGAACACTTTTTTGAATAAATTATTTCATGTTAATAATATATTTTATGTTATTTACACTGTCAGAAGAGACTCTTATTTATTGTTTGTTATTTATTTATTTATTTATTTAGTTAGTTAGTTAGTTGGTTAGTAGTTAGTTGTTAGTTAGTTAGTTAGTTATACTTTTAGATTTGATTAGACAGCCGATGGTGAGCATTTTAATTTAATGTCTGTTTTATATTATTCAACTACCAATTTCCGGATATGTTTCTCACTAACAATATTGGTGAAATGTCCATTTTCGACCAGCAGACGGCGCTGCCACACAGACTATCACAGTTACACTGGCAGGTCCGCGAAAGCGAAGTTTCGAGGCCTTTGTTGTTGTTGACTAATGTGCTTTTAGTCTTTTATAAGCACAACCTTACATCGTAGAGGCTGATTTTCACCATACTTTTGATTACGTGTTGCTCAGCGTTCACCTTTCCACGCGCCACATTACCGAGAGGTCAAAGTTAGCTGCTTGTGTTCTGCAAAAGAAATACAGCTGCTCTGGTATGTAAACTTCTAGGTAAACCACATTTGCTCCACAAAAGTAGACTTCTTGTTGTTGAGCTGCACTTTAGCCGTTAATAGTGTGATAACCCTTTCCGTTTGAATCTCTATGGCTATAGCTTGTCACTAACTAACTATGCATTTCCCCTCAGACTATGTATCCTGTAGACCAGCCATCAATGGACAGCGAGCTGACTTCTGCTTCTATCAACTACCTCTCTTCTTTAGAGTCAGAACCAGATCATAGTGATTGGTTTTATTTACCAACAAAATCTAAGGTAAACACTCCAAATATCTGCTCAGATAAACACAGACAATTACAATATGTGATATTATGTTTAATTTCCACTCTTTATTGTTCACTTTATGTGTTTGTATTAGGTGGCAATCACAGCAGATAATATAAAACCAATGCAGCTTTTTAATGACAAACCAGGCTGTATTCTGTTGACTCTTCATCTGCCTGATGAACCTCTACAAGGTACAAGGCTACTACTCTATACAGTATCAACACATCAACAGCATGCAAAAAGTGGTGTATTTCCATTATGTTCTAGCTGTAGCATTGTATCTATGTGGAGGCTGGTGGCATGTAAATGATGTTTGCGAACATCCAGCAAATCTAGAAACGGTTTGGAAGTGGTAAGATCAGAACAGTTCACTCTTTACTAGAATAATTGCTACTGTGAAACTCCACTCTGCAGGTGAAGTCCTGTATTGAGCGGGTGCTTGTGCTGGTTCTCAGTCAGCTGGTGGACAGGTCTTTAGGGGAGGAGCAACTTTTCTTAAATCATCATCCAACCGAGAATTGTAAGCTGCTCTGGATAGATGGAGAGGCAGTGGGCTTCTACAGCTTCAAACTCAAAGGTATTAGCCAACAGACACAATGTAGCAAGTATCAAAACTGGAAACATTTGTTCTTCTAAACTGTTTTAGAATGATCTAGAATAAACTGTAAGACCACAAGATTAATTAATAAAGTAAAAGAACAATTATTTGTGTAGAAAATATATTTAAAATTGTTGTCCTGGTATGGTAAATCAGCATCTTACTATCTAAATTCAATGTTTTAGTGTTGTGCAACAAGGCGATTAAAGTTAAAGAGTTATTTGCTCTGTATATGTCATACTATTTAATTTATTTAGAGAAGGAACCATCTCAAATACACTTGTCGCTCCTCAAGAGTTTGTCTGTCTGAGTAACTCTAATCGTAAGTTAGAACAATCTCTGCAGATAACAGGATCTACTTTCTGCTAATACATTTATGTGCAGAGCTAGTGCTTAGGGCCTGAGTGACACTACTTTAGGAATACTTGGGATTTTCACAGTCCCTCTGCATTTATAACACTAATCTAAAAAACAAACTAAAGTAATAATAATTTTGGAAGCAACAATATTATTTTCTTAGTTTCATTTTTACAGAGTAAATGACCAATTTATATTAGCATTTGACTAGTAAATGTGTGTGCAGGCAGTTTGTGTGAAAAATGCATCAGCCGATGCTACGAGCTTCCTGTTCTGGACACCATATATGTGAGGGGTCAGTGTCGACGGAGGGGCTTTGGACTGCTCATGCTCCAGGACTTCTGTCAGATGTTCCCAAATGAAGAGGTACTTGGAATCAGCACTCCTCTATCAACCAGCATGGTCTCAGGTATGATGTGGCTTTCTACAAAAACAGACTGACAACAAGCTTGCACTGTCCAATTTTTGTATTTTTGCTTTTAGTGTGTAAAAAGTTTCTGATGCAGCACAAAGAAAGCAGAGATGTTCTTTATGAAGTTGAGGCTCCTGGCAGCTGGATTCAGAGAAGAAACATCTGGCTCAACATTCAGCTTGGATGCTACTCTCAATGTAAGATCATTTTTTATACAGTATTATATTGTATAAAACACATTTATTTTAAACTTCCTGTTTACAGGTAAGAGCAGTCCAACATCTGTAGAAGTTGGCCTACAGGATGAGGGGTCAGATCTTTTCTGAAGGCCTGTGGCTCGAGTAAAGTCTCCTATGACTAAAGGGAAGCACAAGTCACATCAAGACAATATTGTGCATGAAAAACTTTTCTCTTGTTGTGAAACAGATCAGAAAGGCGAGCCCTGTGCAAACAAAGCACATGTCTATGAAAACAGAGCACACTTCAGATCTGCGCTGCAGGCCACCCACCAGAAGAGTCCCCAAATACTAAAACTGATTTGGAATGTACTGGACAACTGTCAGAGGACCAAGACAGGAAATATATGGAGGAAACAAGTACAAGCCAAGACTTTAAAATGTGATTTATTCGTTTTGTTATTGCATCAACAACAAAAGTGAAAGTTTAAATGCGAAAACAAAATCTTAGCATATTCTTATTTTATTATATATGTATGTATGTATGTATGTATGTATGTATGTATGTATGTATGTATGTATGTATGTAAAAAAAACTCTGACCTAAATTAAGAATGCCTGATTATTTTCCAACAAAGCTGAACGGATTTTAAAATGTTATAGTTTAAATTTTAAATACTTAAATGGCACACAAAAAAAACATAAATAAATATAAGGCATTACACATTATTGGTTCCTAAGAAAAAGTTTATGAAGTCAAGGCTTGTTGAGGTAAATCATTCTTATGGCTGGCAGATATGAATCATGGCACTATATGTTTTCATCTTATTTAATTGCTATTGTTTCTTTGGTGAGTTAAATGAAGGTGATTGGTAATGTCTCATCAAGAAGTCCAGCTCCGTCCTTGGCTGTCCTCTGGACTCAGTGCGGGAGGTGGGGACAGGAGGGTCCTGGCTAGATTCACATCTATGCTGGACCATGAGTCTCACCCCCTTCAGGACGCCCTGTCTGCTCTGGAGAGCAGCTTCAGTGACAGACTGATTCACCCTCGCTGTGTGAAGGAACGGTTCCACAGGTCCTTCCTTCCTGCTGCTGTCAGACTGTACAACGAACACTGTTAACTCTGGACATCATCACATTTAATCTTGTGCAATACTGTGTTACCGTTGGAAACATCTCTGATACAACTCACTCATGTCACTTTATCTGATAGTATTATTACTTCTATTTACACCTCCTTAAATGCTGCTCCGTACATAAACATAGTCATACTTATACCTCATATTTATTACTGGTTATTTATTCTGTTCATCTGCTGCAGTTGTATATAATCATAGTCATATATTGTACATAATATTATATACTGATGCCACTTTATCTATTTATCCTGTCATATCCTGCACTGTGCCATAGCAAAAATTTATTGTAAATAAGAGTCTTTTAACTACTGTATCTTTATACATATTTTAAGTCTATTTTATTTCTATTATCTTGTTTGATTGCATGTTTCTATTTTCCCTGCTGCTCTTAAAATGTGCATTGCAACACTGAATTTCCCCATTGTGGGACAAATAAAGGATATCTTATCTTATCTATAGTTTTGATGCATTTTTTATTCGGGATTGATTGGATCGATTGTAAGCAAGTTTGTAATTCTATTGTTAATACTTTGAATGAGGGTTTGTGATTGAGAAATTTGGATTTATGGATGTGAAATTTATCAAGCAGAATGCAAAGATTTACGGAAGCTCAGTACTGCCAATCTCTACTTTTTTTTTTTTTTTCAGCTGTATCAAGAAATTTCATGATAACTATCAGGCAATAACGTGATGAAAAAAAAGAAAAAAATTATCAGGTAAAAACGTGATACTATCACATAATTACATGATACTATTACGTAATAACGTGATACAAAAAAAAGTTTTTATTTTTACAATTACATGAGACCAAAAATTATTATTTTTAATTTTTGGTATCACGTTTTTACCTGATATACACTGTATATATTTTTTCATATCATGTTGATACCTATAGTATCACGTTATTACCTGATAGTATCATGTTATTACCTGATAGTTATCATGAAAATTTCGTGATACAGCTGGGGAAAAATAAAGTAGAGATTGGCAGTACTGAGCTTCCGTAGAGATTCAGTTCTATTTTCTTATTTTTATGGTTGAAATATGTTATAACATGTTTGAGTTCTATATCAATTGAAAATTTGGATTTTTGTAGAAATTGATCATTTGTCGACTATAATAAAATAGAAAATTGCGTGTAAAAAAAGCTCTCAAAAAGATGAATGTGCGGACCGTTCAGAAAAGTGCAGCTCGAGCGTGTGTAAAGTGGAGACTTTCCTGAAGCACCGGCCACTCAAGTACAGTAAAACGAGCGCACCTCGCGCTACAGAAGAAACAGGAAGTTAAAGCAGGAAATCTGGATAATCTGGATAATTTTGCTTTATTTTCTGGTGAAATGAGTCGAATTTATCACAACACGTCTTTACAAAACAAGCCCGTGCATAACGAGACTTTTGATCGTGCCTGGTCTCCATCATCGTATGAAAGGTAACTGCTATAGTGTTTCAAATACCACGATAAACTTTAGAATGGATAGAAAGTTTGTTCCCAGCAGGGGTTGTAGCCAAAAGTGTGGTCTGTCCTGTCGCTCTAGAGACCATGGTCCGGACCATTGCAGGGACCACCTCTGGGGGCGCTGTTCACTGGTCTGCGCGTGGTCTGTCAGATCTGGTCCGTGGTTTCTGGCTTAAGCCATGGTCTCTGAGGTCCTTATCAATCACTTAGATGCCTCGAGTTCATTTCAAATGTGTTTCTTGATGTGTCATTTCGTAAATAAAGGCCTATTTATTTATTAATAAAACTAATTTACCTCTTTTTTTTTTCTTTTTGGTCTTTTCCTTACAATGCAGTGTTATGACAAACACGGTGCACTTATCTTTCTGTGTGGTCGTGGCGCAGTTGGTTAAGCGTTGCGCTGCCGAGCGTGAGGTCTGCGGATCGATCCTCGGATAGAGCGACTTTTTTTTTTTTTTATTATTATTATTTTTTTTTTTATGTTGTTGATTATAATTTATTTATGTCATGCGATAAAGCATTATATAAATGCATTTATGACAGCATAGTTCAGACAGTTTCAGAGTTTACAGCAAAGACCAGACCACAGACCAGAGCACAGACCACGGACCAGTGCAGGGACCATTGCAGGGACCACCTCTGGGGGCGCTGTTCACTGGTCTGTGCGTGGTCTGTCAGATCTGGTCTGTGGTTCCTTTGGTCTCTGGGGTCCTTTTCAATCACTTAGATGCCTCGAGTTCATTTCAAATGTGTTTCTTGATGTGTCATTTCGTAAATAAAGATCTAATTTATGCATTAATTAAACTCATTTACCTTTTTTTTTTTTGGCCTTTTCCTTACAATGCAGTGTTATAATAAACACAGTGCTAGAATTTATGTGTGTGGCTGTGGCGCACTTGGTAGAGTGATGCGCTCTTGACCAAAAGGTTGTTGGATCGATCCACAGTGGTGTAAAGATTTTTATTATTTTTTTAATGTTGTTGATTAAAACTTTTTTATGTCACGTGATAAAGCTTCATATCAATTTCATTTCATTTTATTTTATTTTATGACAGTGTAGTTCAGACAGTTTCACAGTTTACAGCAAAGAGAGCACAGACCACGGACCAGTGCAGGGACCATTGCAGGGACCACCTCTGGGGGCGCTGTTCACTGGTCTGCGCGTGGTCTGTCAGATCTGGTCCGTGGTTTCTGGCTTAAGCCATGGTCTCTGAGTCCTTTTCAGTAACTTAGATGCCTCGAGTTCATTTCTCATGTGTTTCTTAATGTGTCATTTCTTGAATAAAGGCTAAATTCATTAATTAATTAATAAATTAATTAACAGACCAGACCTCACAGACCACAGACCAGAGCTCACAGACCAGAGACCAGACCTCACAGACCACAGACCAGACCTCACAGACCACGGACCAACCTCACAGACCACGGACCAACTCCAGACCACAGACCAGAGCTCACAGACCACGGACCAAATCTCACAGACCACAGACCAGACCTCACAGACCACGGACCAAACCTCACATACCACAGACCAGAGCTCACAGACCACAGACCAGACCTCACAGACCACGGACCAAACCTCACAGACCACAGACCAGACCTCACAGACCACGGACCAAACCTCACAGACCACAGACCAGACCTCACAGACCACAGACCAGACCTCACAGACCACAGACCAGACTTCACAGACCACGCACAGACCAGTGAACAGCACCCCCAGAGGTGGTCCCTGCAATGGTCCATGGTCCGAGCTCTGGTCTGTGAGGTCTGGTCTGTGGTCTGAGCTCTGGTCTGTGAGGTCTGGTCTCTGGTCTGTGAGCTCTGGTCTGTGGTCTGTGAGGTCTGGTCTGTGGTCTGTGAGGTTTGGTCCGTGGTCTGTGTGGTCTGGTCTGTGGTCTGTGAGGTCTGGTCTGTGGTCTGTGAGGTCTGGTCTGTGGTCTGAGCTCTGGTCTGTGAGGTCTGAGCTCTGGTCTGTGAGCTCTGGTCTGTGGTCTGTGAGGTCGGTCTGTGGTCTGTGAGGTCTGGTCCGTGGTCTGTGAGGTCTGGTCTGTGGTCTGTGAGGTTTGGTCTGTGGTCTGTGAGGTCTGGTCTGTGGTCTGTGAGGTTGGTCCGTGGTCTGTGAGGTCTGGTCTGTGGTCTGTGAGGTTGGTCTGTGGTCTGAGCTCTGGTCTGTGAGGTCTGGTCTGTGGTCTGTGAGGTCTGGTCTGTGGTCTGTGAGGTCTGGTCTGTGGTCTGTGAGGTCTGGTCTGTGGTCTGTGAGGTTTGGTCCATGGTCTGTGAGGTCTGGTCTGTGGTCTGTGAGGTCTGGTCTCTGGTCTGTGAGCTCTGGTCTGTGGTCTGTGAGGTCTGGTCTGTAATTAATTTATTAATTAATTAATGAATTTAGCCTTTATTCAAGAAATGACACATTAAGAAACACATGAGAAATGAACTCGAGGCATCTAAGTTACTGAAAAGGACTCAGAGACCATGGCTTAAGCCAGAAACCACGGACCAGATCTGACAGACCACGCGCAAACCAGTGAACAGCGCCCCCAGAGGTGGTCCCTGCAATGGTCCCTGCACTGGTCCGTGGTCTGTGCTCTGGTCTTGCTGTAAACTGTGAAACTGTCTGAACTACACTGTCATAAAATAAAATAAAATGAAATGAAATTGATATGAAGCTTTATCACGTGACATAAAAAGTTTTAATCAACAACATTAAAAAAATAATAAAAATCTTTACATACTGTGGATCGATCCAACAACCTTTTGGTCAAGAGCGCATCACTCTACCAAGTGCGCCACAGCCACACATATAAATTCTAGCACTGTGTTTATTATAACACTGCATTGTAAGGAAAAGGCCAAAAAAAAAGGTAAATGAGTTTAATTAATGCATAAATTAGATCTTATTACGAAATGACACATCAAGAACACATTTGAAATGAACTCGAGGCATCTAAGTGATTGAAAAGGACCCAGAGACCAAAGGAACCACAGACCAGATCTGACAGACCACGCCAGACCAGTGAACAGCGCCCCCAGAGGTGGTCCCTGCAATGGTCCCTGCACTGGTCCGTGGTCTGTGCTCTGGTCTGTGGTCTGGTCTTTGCTGTAAACTCTGAAACTGTCTGAACTATGCTGTCATAAATGCATTTATATAATGCTTTATCGCATGACATAAATAAATTATAATCAACAACATAAAAAAATAATAATAATAATAAAAAAAAAAAGTCGCTCTATCCGAGGATCGATCCGCAGACCTCACGCTCGGCAGCGCAACGCTTAACCAACTGCGCCACGACCACACAGAAAGATAAGTGCACCGTGTTTGTCATAACACTGCATTGTAAGGAAAAGACCAAAAAAGAAAAAAAAAAGAGGTAAATTAGTTTTATTAATAAATAAATAGGCCTTTATTTACGAAATGACACAAGAAACACATTTGAAATGAACTCGAGGCATCTAAGTGATTGATAAGGACCTCAGAGACCATGGCTTAAGCCAGAAACCACGGACCAGATCTGACAGACCACGCGCAGACCAGTGAACAGCGCCCCCAGAGGTGGTCCCTGCAATGGTCCGGACCATGGTCTCTAGAGCGACAGGACAGACCACACTTTTGGCTACAACCCCCTCTCTTTGTTCCCCCAGATCACAATTGTTCACATCTCCTACCAAGGCTTTTAAATAATCACGTGCATGTCTTTCCACAGTGGAAATGGAGTTCTTCTGGAAGGGAGGCTGCTGGACGTCTCCAGGCACACAATCACTGACGTCAACAAACTCAAGGTGGATTATTTTTGCATAATTTCTGAGTCATTTGTCTTATTGCATCTCTTTCAAATGCATTTGTTTTATAAATCCTGGTAGTATAATTCTACATCTATGACAGAATTACAGACCTGTATGAGTTTGTAAATGTCACTATTGTGAAAAAAGCTTTTTCATTTTCTTTAGCAAATGTATCTCTATGGAACTTTTTTCAGTTGCAACTAGATCCATTGTTGCAAAGTTCTTTCAAAATAACAACCATGAACATTAGTGACCCCCAAACACATGTGCTATCCAAAAAGTGAGTTTTTCGTTTGATTATTATTTTGTAGACATACGCTTGTAAATTACATTATCACTGTATTTGAAATGTTTCAAACCTTGTTTAAGATCATCAAAGGACCCCCAGAAATTATTTTGCGACTTTCAGGTTGAGATCTATTGACGATGATTTCATTTATGGGTAATTTGTAAAAAAATAAATTATTAAAGAAATCAGTCATATTTGTTACTTGTATTCCCTCCTTGTAATTGTTATAACAGGGCTTGATGTATCGTATTGGCATACATTGTGACAAAGTTGTTGGGAATATGGGTATCGATACAGGGAGGTGTCATTATTAATTTTACACTTCTGAATCTGGACTTCTGCTTAAGGCTGAAACTACTGAGCTGAAATATGATTAATTCATAGGACATCTGTATGTAGGATTAAAGCAGTGTGAAAAAAGCTTTTGCATTTTGTTATTGTACATAATAAGTTACATTCTTAATGTTGAGTCCTACACTCAAAAATATACAGTATACCGTACTATACAGTACTTTTCTATAGTTTATTTCATATTTTCTCATTTTGGTCAGTAAAACATATCTTGATACGTATCGTTTTGAGGGAATTGTATAAGGATATGTATCATAGTGTGACTTCTGTATCGCGATTCGTATCGTATCGTAAGGCAATACCCAGCCCTATCATGCTGGATGTAATCAAACAGTTGTTTTGTCTTTCAGACCCGCTTTTATGTGCTGTATGTTCAGCCCAGCCAAATACACCAGAGGAAGTTTGATGCCAAAGGCTTGGAGATCGAGCCAAACTTTAGTGACACAAAGAAGGTCAACACAGGCCATCTCATGTCATCCTATAGTGAGTGCACAGAAATGACTGTAATACACTTATCTAAATCTGGAACATAAACTATTATGTATTACCATAATAATGCTTTAAATGATAGTGCTAGTGCTAGATGAAGTGAAATTCACCACTTCAAATGTTAAAGATGCAAATGTAAATGTGAAATATTGTCTTGCTTTGTTATTGTTCACACCTACGCAGGTAAACACACACCAGATCAGATCTAATTATTAGGTAATCAGAGTATTTTTGTTATTGTGTACCCCTGGCTGCAGGACTTTTTAGAGTGAAGAACTTCCTAATACATTTTTTTTTTCCATGTCGACAGAGGTTGAAGCCAAAGGTGAGACGGATCGACTATCAGAAGTAGACCTTTCGGCTCTGATAAATAAAAGTGAATTGATAAAATCACAGACAAATACAAACCCAGTGGTTCTTGGGCCTTTTGGTATCCCGAGTCGGAGATGGAAAAGACTGAGCTGGAGACTGGACAGGAAATACGCCTTAAAACTAAAGGGAATAGTCCTTTTATATGTAAGTACTACTCTTTAGAATTTGCCGAAACATATACATATAATATTAGACTATAGTGGGCCATATAGGTTTATTTCTAAGGTGTACATTGTTGATAAATGGATGTCCCAAACCAGCATTGTATCTAAGAAAAGGTGGTGATCAGACTTGAATTCTACAATCCAGAGATCAAGACAGTTAATCAGCTACTATCAATGCTAGATAAAGACTCTTAGAGTATAAATTAACTTTCTCCATCAATTATATTTTACCCCAGAAAAAATGAGCAGAACCAAACCAGATTTCTCAGATTTCTGCTTTCGTTGTGGTTCTGATTACCATTATCACTGTACATGGACCTGTAATGAGATTAGAGATTTCTGGTTTGACTTTTGTGACGCTGTATCACAAATTACAAAAATATCCTTACCTGTTGATCCTCAATATTTTTTTTTATTGACAATTTCACCAAATTAAATTCTTGGAAATATCATTGGCAGTGGCAAGGAAATGTATAGCTGTTACATGGAAGTTTGATTCTCCCCTACCTTTGACTAGATGGTATTCTTATTTTTTTCATTAAATTATTTTTTTAACCAAGGATTATGTTTGCATTTTTGTATTTTGTTTGTTCTAATTGAAAAAGCAAACTATAATAACATATACTATTTATACTAATTTGTGTACTTTTGTTGTAGTCTCTTTGGCAAAAATAGATGGCGGCACTGTAACAAAATGTAATTTTGCTGGCGATGAGAACACTGGAGCATCTTGGACTGACAAAATTATGGCAAATAAAGCATCAGAAAACATTGGAAAGGCAGGAGACGGAGATGGAGCTGATGACGAAGAATGGGTAAGTATAGAAAACAGTTTACTCACTCTCTTCCACAAACAGATGATTTAACTAGGCTGTACCAAGATCTGTTGAGTAGATTTTTATTACACACACACAAATGTGATACTAAATGTTTCTTTTAGGTTTTTTTTTTTACTTGCAAGTATCAAATGTGGTATTAAACAAATATGCATGTGATGTGCTTCTTTTTCTCAGGATGACTGAAGACTCTCCCTTTTAGTGTTTGGCTCCAGGATTGGGAGAAACAGCTTTTTGGACTTCTGCCCTCTTCCTCTGTAACAACCTCCCACAGGTCGTTATGCTTCTCTGTTGACATGTGGGACTTTAACTCTACAGGAAAATATTTATTATTTTCTTTTTTATATATACTATGTATAAAAGAGACATGTGGGTTTCGTCTGGGCTATATCAATATACTGCTGCATGCTTTATTTTGTATGGTGTATACAGTATTTCATTACCCTTCACTTCCCTTTTGTCTTGCTCAACAAAACATCTTGTGAGAAAATGTTTATTATAAAATAATAAAAAGAGGTGCATAAGAAAATCCTATAAATAGATAATGCTGCAATAACTTTCATATAATATTACACACGACTGTAATTAAAAGTATTTTAATAACTAACAATTTAATAAATTGTTATTTTACATTTACAAATGTAAACACAGTTAAATAAGGCACACATGTATTTACATAAACATTCCTTAGTAGTTACAGAAAAATAAACTCTGATCTATTTTATTTGTAAATATAGACAATTAGAGTAATTGTACTGTGTGGAAACAACAGTGTAGCATTTTAAATAAGTTTACAATCAGACTGGTCCTGATTTGAGCCCATTTTTGTTGTAGAGTTGTTTCGGTCCTGTTCTAGTCTCCAGCTTAGTCCTAACTTTGTAGCTGTATGTGTTGCTACTTAATTATGTATGTGTATTCATACAGTGTATACCACAAAGTCTATAGAGTGGTGTGACCACAGTCGAGATGTGTTAACTGGTCTCTGTCAGGAACCAGTCCAGCACAGTCTGTTTGTTGTCTTTGACCCACTGGATGTTCACTTTGGTCTGCTCAATAGCATTTTGCACAGCTCGAGATGCAGAAAACAGGTCATATTTTGTGTAAAAGAATTCCAACTGTAAGCAAAAACACAGATTAATCAAAGATTATTCAACTTAGTGGTGGTAAGTTTTGAACAGCTGTCATGAGACAGACAAATGTCCTGTGAGCACCGTTACTCATTTACATATGTTCAAACTATAGACTGAACAGTATATATGAGCCAACAGGTGTTCAGGCTCAACACCTGTTTAGAAAATTAATACATATTACTCAACAAAAGGCCCAACAGAGTAGTTGTGGTTACATAAACTGATAGGATATCAGGGTGTGTCAATGACTAAGCAAATACGCAGTAATTCACTTAGGGCTTCGTGACAAGAAACGCTTTGAATTGTTTTCATATTAAAGCAATAAAGTGGACAGCACATACCTCTTCCAGTTCAAACGGTGTGGAGAATCTGCGAGTCACCTCACTAATCAGATATGAGGGATGCCTGTGTCAACACAAAATGTTTTTACATAAAACAAAAAACATTAACTATATGAGCTACCTAATAATAAAATGGCTAATAATAGTTTGTTTACAGAAACCCAGATATGAAAAGAAAGTTAGTTTAGTCGTAACAAAAGACAACAACCCCAATCAGATCGAACCATAACATTTATCTAGTCCAGGGATGTTGACACAGCTGCCTTTGTCATGAATATATGGATTAGTACAGTATATTGGTTGAGTTAGCAGTGTGTTGTGTAAACAATGATTTCCTGGCAACTAGAGATATCATAGAACTTCAAGAAGTAGTAAATGAGGCACAGATTTTACAGCAGCCCTTTGGACTGATGACACTCTTAATCAAAGTGTGAGCTTTATTACTCTGACTGGGTTGTTTACTCAATCCTTGTGACTTCAGGTCCTTTATTAAAAATATCTGAGTAATGTTTCTATTAAAACCACTTATTGGTAGTCACAATTGTTTCTACCATATGAAAGTATCTAAAAATATTCAAATTGTGTCTGTAAATATATTACTATTACAAGCATTTTATAACGGCTGTCCTTGTGTGTTACAAGTACCTCTAGCTTTGGGCTTTGACCTGTATATAGCTGAATTACAGTCTAAACCAGGGGTGCCCAAACTTTTTTCCTTGGAGGGCCAAAATTTGCAGATTTTTTCTTCGCGGGCCAAAATGTATTGCATTGACGAGTGCCAAGGGCCAAACCTAATTTCGTTCAGCATTTAAAAAAACATTTTGAGAAGAGATGAAGATTAAAATATCTTTTACTAGCATGTTTTAAGAGATTGCACATGAATTTTGTCATTTGACAGTCTTTTCAGCACAAAATTGAATCAAACTGTTAGTTCTAACAAACCTACATAACCCTTCGCGGGCCAAATTGAACCATCTGGTGGGCCGAATTTGGCCCCACTTTGGGTACCCCTGGTCTAAACACTAATGTATAATGTTTGTCCAATCATTAGGTTTTTACGGTTTGTGGTATTTGCCTCTTGTGGACTTTTTCGCAGCCTCTCCACCCTGCACATGTTGTGGTTGCCACCATTGCTGCATGTAATTTTCCCTAAATATAAATAAGTGTGTATTGTTGACCTCTAACCAAACTACTTGCGTCATGACTTGGGTTTTAAGCTTTTATTTGTGGAACATGATAAAGACTTTGCAATTTGGAAAATAATATGCAAACCTTGAGTGGGTTTCCCAGATTCCATTTTAAAGTTATAGGACTTTCCCTCTCCATTTGGTGTTTTCACCAACATTTGACTAGACCAGATAAAACCAGTTCTAAACCAGAGCTATGGGACTCAACCTGAAGCAATCAATGAAGAAACAAGTTTAAAACAGGACTGAACAAAAAACAATAACTTCCTTAGATTTTTTTCTCGATACATTTATTTGAAAAGTGGGAGAGGCAGAAAGGGCCTTTCATATATATTATTAATGAATGTTTGAAATCTGGTCATTTGCAGATGAGTCTTCTAATTCTGTAATTGTTATATGAATGTAAGAATAACCTAAAACTACTTGCCAAACTAGAAACTGCCTATTAATTGTTTGATTTTCGCAAAATTGTATTATTTGTCCCACTAACAAATAAAGATTTATCTGAATGTAAATCTAAATCTACCTAAATGTAAATGTTAATTTAAAATGTCTTTTTCTGTGTTCTTATTAGCTCCATCCTTTTGCACTAGCGTTCTAAAAACTGCCATATGAAATACGAATATAGTTTCAGTAAATATAATATAAATGATAAACCCTTTCGTGTTTAGACATTGGTAATCTTAATTACCAATGTCTAAACAATCTATAATATTTTAATTACATTTTTTATTATTATACTTGTTGCTTCTTTGTTTTGCATTTACATATATGTATCTTTTTTTTTTATGTATATTACATGTTATATATTATATTTTTTTTTTTTTTATTTTATTTTTTTTTATATATATTATATTTATATTATATAAAAAAATATATATATATATATATAATTTATATATTTATTTATTTATTTTTAATGTTTTTTTTTTATTTTGATGTAGACAATAGGACGCATTGTATGCAAAGTTACTTACAATAGGCCGACATAGTTCCAATGAGCTCTCATAAAGTTCCATGCCAGGGCCTGTCCCGCCTCGTTCTGGGCAACGGAAGAGATTACAGATGACACGTCCATCAAACGAATCTTGTCAGGGTCCAAGGTGTAGTCCAATAATCTGTTGGATTACCGAAAGAGTCAGTTAGTAACAGCTGATTTTATTTGTGGCAATAAAATTGTTATTTCTAAAACCATTGAATGGCTTGACGCAAAATACAAAAATGTATTTAGATAAAACTGAAATGTTTGAGTGATTAATCTGACATGAACCAGGTTCTGTCTGACCTGTTGAGGAGCCAGATTTTCTTGGTGCAGGTCAGTGCCTCTCTGAGCTGGTCCTTTTCCGACGTGTCACTGGAACTTTGATACTTTTCCCAGGCAAACTCCCACTCTTTTGAGCCCCCAGCGGCTAAAGCCTGGCAGAAGATGACTGAGCGCAAGTTTGGGTGGATTCTGCAAACAGCAACATTATAAATGAACAATGTGGTTGTTGTTTGAACAGCATCATTTTAATCTAATCAGCAAACATTTCTTTATACACTCTTCTGTTGAGTAAAGATTTGTTCCTACCTGTTGGTGTTGTTGGTCATCCAGAATTTGAACATATCTTGGGCCATGGTCACACATTCAGGGAGTCCGTTGGAACAGGCTAGTTGGATGGCAAGTAACTGGCTGATCCTGTGGTTAAGACCAATAGGTTTCACAAGACTAATTCTGACAATAGAAGTTACTGTTTCTGCGTTAAGTCGATTTAAAACTTGAATGCAGTGAACATTAAATTTGTTTAATCCAAGCATAAAATACTTTGCACAAAGTGATGGAGTTGTTTCTTACTGTGAGACGTGATCCTCTGGGACAGTTGAATTGTCTGTGTAGTTTCTGAAGTAATTATAAAGCCCTGTGACTTGTTTCTGAAGATACATCTGCAAAAAGAGAAAAAGAGTAGCTCCTTTAAGTAAACTGGAAATGTAATATTGCATGTGCTCATTAACACAAAAATGTAATTCTTTTTTTATTTTCTGGACAGTGTAGTTTACATATCATTTTAAAGGAGAACTACAGTTTTATTTTCAGCAAATTGTAAATCTGTAATTTGTAATGCTGTAAACCGGCGAAGTGACTATATTGAATCATACATGCTTTACTGTGAATCTGTATATTTTAAATAATCACAATTAAATAAAGAGAAGTGGGCGGGGATAAGTGGTAGGTGAGGACAGGGCTTTATATAACACTGTAAAAAAATGAAAAAAAAAATGTAATCTTTCTCTTACAATCAAATAATGAATGTCTAAATTCTTTAATACTTTGACTTCTATGTACTGTTTTAGAATGTCTATAGATTTAAATTTAGGATGGGGGAACCATGCAGCTTCTCACATAACGCTGAATTTTAATTTACATTTTTTTTAAAGGAGCTTGTGTGTGCTTGAGCACCTGCATAGGTCCGTAGACCTCAGAGCGGTCGAACATCAGGATGAAGTATTCCAGGTTTTTCACAGCAAACTGCCAGGGAATGTATTCAGTTTCATTGGACAGGAAACGAGTGGAGTTCAGAGCCAAAGACACAGTGACCAGCTGAGCCCTGCAGACACACACACAACTCTAATAACTCACTAGGAAAAGCCTAAAATATTTCTCCAGAGTACAGCACATTTTAGACATTTGAACAGTTTGGATGCAAGATATTTAACATTGGGTTGTACGTATGGTATGTTTTTAGGAGATTATGACAACAGATTGTCATTTTTCATATAGGCAAAATCCAGGTTTATTTATCAAATGCTTACAGAAAAGCTGACCACACAGCAGATTCTTATTTTATCAACAGATAATAGTATATTACAGTATTTACTACACTCATTTTACTGGACATTTTTTTATTTTGTTGTTGCAGAGAAGTATGTATTGGATGTTAATGTAAAACAAACTGACATGACACTATGAACACAATACTCATTCCAAAGTCTGGCACAGTTAACACAGAAACTTAAGAAAATATGGATGTTTGGTCATTTCTAAGAGTGATGAATTAATATACACATACTGTGTACATATATACTGTATATACTATATATATATATATATATATATATATATGTATGTATGTATGTGTGTGTGTGTATATATATATATATATATATATATATATATATATATATATATATATATATATATATATATATATATATATATATATATATATATATATATATAAAGAATATAAACAAAAAAGAGTGCTTAGGTACACTATACCTTGCCAAATTGAAAGCATCATCAATAAGCTGGCCTCTGTTTAACAAAGGGATGTTCTGTTGGAAAAAAATCATGTGTTAACTGTACAAACTGATCAAATTAAAGGTGTCTTGTTTGTGAGATTTACACATATTATGTCATATACGCACTTCGGGACTGGTTTCCATCTCGTTCATCAGCCGTGCCCAGTTTGTCTGATCATAATTTACTCTGTAGAATCCAGTACAGTTCACATTGGCCAATATCCACTCTCCTTTCTTTGATATGAATGTGTCCTTTTTAGCTGTTAAAAGAATAAATATTATACTAACAACTTCACTTTGTAGTTCTGCTAAGATGGTGGAAATTCTTCCTTGTGTGTTACCTGTTTTGGTGAAAATCCATTCCAGAGCTGAACGACCAGAGCCAGATGTTACTCTAATAGGGATTTGCCACAAAAGACTAAACAAAAAACAAATAGTACAGTTGTTAAGTAAATTAGGGTTGGGGTGAGATGGCGAGACACGCATCACGAAATGAGAACAGGATTTAGTCAAAATGGTGCACATTGAGTTTTTGCTGATATTTCTGTTCTCTACGTCACTTTTCTACATTTCTGACAGGTGGGGCTTTTGAAATGATTGCTCACATGTGGAGGTGACGTCATGATAACATTAGCCTATGACTCTCAAAAATGTCTGAAACCAAAATGAACAGTTTTTAGGTTTTCAAGGAAGGTAAGTCTAATGTTAGTTAGTCAGTTTGTTTGTTTGTTTCAATAATTTCGTTGTTTTACTAATTTTCACACACATGTCTTTGGATCATGTCTCTGATGTAAATAAATACATACATTTAGGCCTACTTATAAGTCACTGCATGGGTGGTCACGTGGTCTGAGTTTTGGTGCACTTAAAACTGAGCACAACCTGTTACAAACCTGCTATCAAACTAGTCACACTGTTGCTCTCCACAATGAGCCCGTTCTTTCACCTTTTCCGTTCAGTTTACCTTGTTTAAAATGCCTCACATTAATGTTTTCGGTGTTGTTCATTTATTCCGCCCCGCCCACTGTTTCAGTCAGCGCACTTCCTGTAAAGGGTAGCTTTACATCCATCGTGTTAACATGTTAGCTTATCTTGCGGGGTAGCCTAATTTCAAATAGACATTGACACTGAAAATAAACTGGATTCTAGGCCTAAGCTTTCAAACAAGATACAGCATGTGTATATGCACTGTATTCATGTGATTGTTACAACATTTGAAGTTTGATTGCAGCTAATGTTACTTTGTTAGCCTCGAAGCTAAACTGGAAAACACTGACAGAAAAAATGGGCGGGATGGAATAAGGTAAATATTACTCCTTTTTTCAGCTTTTTCATGACTTGATAGTGTTTGGTCCTTGTTTGAGTGGATACTAAAACATTCTTCAATATGGTTTCAATGTGCTTACCCTGATTCAGAAGTGTCATTAAATAAGAACTGCTTCTGGTAGGCGTTTCCGCTGCTGGTGTTGATAGTAATGACTGGGAAGCCGATCTGATTGGTCCATGTGTTCATCACCTTCTCAATATCCACACGACCCGGGGATTCACTTTGGGACTACAATAGTGCAACAAATATAATTATTCTGTCAACAAACATATGATTCAGTAAGTTACAGCAATGACTAATGTGGCTGCTGTTATTTTGGGTGTAGCCTATCCTAAGTCCGTCTGTATGTTTGAGCCTTTTCTTTAGAATTCTTATCATGAACACTCAGCCTAAAAACATGGCATTGGAATCAACTAGCAAGCCTATATTTGTGGACATAGCCAGTGATCTTTATGTGTTTACAGCACACTTGGCCTTTTACAAAAGAAGAATTTAATTAATAAAATATAAAAATGTTTATTTTAAGGGAAAGTTTTTAAAAAAAATCTATTTTGTTTTAGAAATAAACTATAACATAACTTAGATCAATAGTTTACATTAACTTGAGCAAGGTTAATTTAAATGACAAAATTTTATTGTTGGAATGACCTCATGGTCACTTTTTTACTCTGAATTGTTGCCTAAGGCCCAAAGTCACTGCATGGGCTCCAGTCCCATCATGGGAACAAGCAGTAGAAAATGAATGAATTTTACTTTTAATCATCACAAGTAAATCTATATTGCATGACTCAGCAGAAGTGTGGCTGTGAGTGTACTTTTGTGGATATGTTTGTAAACTGCAGCTACTGAAGTGCTGCTTAGAATGAACATTTTTAGCACTGTAAAGACAGTATTATTATTATTTTTTAATGATTATCTATGCCTATTGCTATTTATGATTATTTGTTTATTGCCTTTTTATGGGTTCTGTGAAACAATATTTCATTTTTATGTGCGCATAAAAATGACAAATAAATTGAATCTTGAGTGGGTGGGTAGGGGTATGTAAAAAAAATGTGATCAGCTGTAGGCCAGTAGGTCTACAAGATGACATAAACATGCAATCCATTCCAGATACAGCTTTGAGTAAACTATTGATGGAGGAACACTGCTATAACATAGATGAGGACTCAGAAAGTTAGATTTCAGCTAATCAGTCCCCTTTAATAAAAACTCAAGTTCTTTAGTAGAATTTTCTAACACAACCTGGCAGCTTCAATTGAACATTTGTTGCTATTTCCTTGGCTATCCGCTCTGGTCATTATTACAACTAAATTTATCACAATGAGTACCTGTTTCATGGCATCCCAGAGGTCATATTGATCCGTGTTTTTCAGCCTAAAGCGTTGGAGATAGATCTAAAACATAAAGCAGAAGAGTAATCACAAATGCATTTTTCGTCTAATCAGAGAAACAGCTGCAAGAGCGGGTCACATAAGGACTGCAGCATGAGGAGGATTTGGATTCATGCACAACAACATTTAAAACAATCATGGTCTGATGATGGACAGTCCCGTGGTCAGGGGTCACAAATTGTGTTTGTCAATCTGCACCTGCCACAAATGTTAATGACCTCACAATGATTAATGATACATGCAACATTCCCTTTTTGTTTTTTATCAGTTTCACACTAGAGACGTCCTTCTGTGAAGCATTAGAAAGGATGTTTTTAAATAATTTTATTAGAAGCAGCCAAAACGTAGATTGTAGTTATTACACACTTAGTAACATCCGGCAAATTGTATTTTCATATTACATAAACTGAATACTAATCTAATATGAATTCTTAAATCTGATCAGTAACACAAAATGTAAAGGATAAAGTTTCTGTATGTTTCCTCAAATTTGGTGAATGCCTTGGGGCCTTTGTGGACAGAACTTTAAAGACCCATGCTGATTTGTGATCCATGTTTTAATGTAGTTTTATCATTACAACCATTCCTGGAGTCCATTTGTTTTAAACTCAAATAAAAGTCTTGTTGTATATACTGTATATGTAGGACCTTTAAAGGTGCAACTTTTGACCAAAAATTGACTTGCATAAAAGTATGTTTTTGTCTTTAAGATTTCTTTGTTAGACTATGATAAAAATTTGCATCTTTACTTTGAGCTGACATCCATGACCACAAAATGAACTAAGAGGACTTGCCAGGAAAACATATCGTCTAGCCAGTGAGTGCCTCTTTTGAATTTCATGTGTGTCTGGCTGCAGACCCACATGAGGAGACCCCTGCCTCGCAGACCTTGACCAAGAGGTCCAGAACTAAAGCAAAACAAACCTAATTTTGAGATGCTTGTAATTGCAGTCAGACAAGACTCTTTTTTTGCCTTTGCAGGATCAAGTATCAATTTTGATGGCAACCAATAACTCTCACAGGACATGAAAGTGATAAACTGACATGTAAATAACAATATAGACACAAGGTTTTTATTTACACAATATAACAACATTGTAATAACTGGGATTGGGATTGTCTTAAATGGTAGATAGTCAGGTTGGAGTTTAAGAGCCTTAGAGGGCTTTTTCTGCAGAGTCAATGAGCAAAGCAAAACATTATTTTAATGTGAGGTGAGTGAAGTTTCTGTCTAAATGACAAACAACCAGTTAACTCGTTTCATGTTCATCACGCAAATAAACTTTATGATTGCCCGGTATGGAGAGGTGACCAGACCCACTCTTTGTAATTTGCTGAAGAGAGAGCCTCCTCTTGTATAAGCTGTTCCTTTTGTAGTTGACTTTTCACCTCCTAGAAAGTTACTTAGTGCAGCTTTAGTGCATTAAGAAAGAAGAATTATTGCATCACAGTAACAGCAAACATACGACTCCTGACGCAGCCAGCTGTCAGATACCATCCAGTTGACACAAACCAGATGTTGGACTGTTACTGTAAACATATTACCTTTTTTTTTTTTTTTTTTTCAACATTTAAACAAACTTCAAATTCACTAACTGCTCTGAATTGAGACCATTTGTTGAGAAAGAATTCAGTTTGTCACACAAAAGCCACGTACATCGTGATGGTGGATTTAGCTGTAACTGGTGTCAGATGCACCCTGACTGTACACTAAGATTATTACCTGATTTTTATAGGAAGAGTAAATTAAATTGCTTTTTAAGTGAAAAACTGTCTGGTATAAAAGCTGTTAAGATATTCCATATGACCATTGTTTTGTCTGTGCATGTGTCTTACTTGGATGCCCCTGTGGAAAACAGTTTCTCCCAACACATCAGCCAGCATTTTCAGCACTACAGCCCCCTGCAACACAAACGGAACGGCCCTTGAGAATTGTTTTGGTTCATAGGACACTTATGTTAAAATAAACTTTTCATAAATTCTTGAGTTACTTCAGTAAAATTATATCCACATTTCATAAAATTTGGTGTGATTTTGTGCAATTTCTAGAACACAAAATTGACCAACCACTGTTGACATAATTTTATAAAAAAAAAACCAAAAAGTTATTTTAATACATGTACTGTATTTTGAGATGATATCAATAACAGACATGAATGCTAAAGAAGTTTGAATTTTTAACTTTTAATACATTTTGTACACATTTAATTCTTTCTTTATAAAGAACACAGGCCTGGTTCATAGTTTCAAACATACTCCTCTGTGACAAACATTTCCATAAAGACAGCGTGTATACCTTGCTGTATGTGATGCTGTCAAACATGCTCATGATCTCGTCTGTGGTCTGGACTTCATCTGGAGGGGGCTCAGGGGGTGCGATGAAGCCAGGGCATCTGCTTCAAATGCTGTGTGCAGTTCATTAGCAATAAATGAGTCTTTCTGAAGAGAGAGAAAAGACAAGATATGCATTGGCTAGGGTGCCTTTTCTTTGGGTTAAGAAATAAATGTTTACTCTTTCAGAGGTCTAGGTATTGTGGTGAAATGACATCACACAAGCAAGCATACATGTGAGCAATAATAGACATGTGTTTTTGTACCATTCTAAAGCTAGGCTCCACATGGTCCACGGCCAGGTACATCATGTAAGAAGCAAAGCCCTCGTTGAGCCATATCTCGTTCCACCACTTCATGGTGACCATGTTTCCAAGCCACTGTCACAAACAAAACATTGATAGATAGATTCAGTGTTGCACTGAATGGTAGAGTACTTTTAATGTGAAAATACAAGGAAAGCATGTGAGAAAACTGAGAAAAAATGTTTTAGTTCTAATGAACTTGATTTATATTCCTTTTATCTAAAAAGACTTAGACAGCTTAGCTTGAGTTACTTGAGCTAATAAAATGTTTGACTAAGAGCAGACCTACATAGCTCTTTCATGAGGAACCATGGACAGCGGAATGAATTAGCCTAAATGTGAGGAGTTTTTATTATACGTCTGAGAATGAACACAAATACATTACAAAGAGTAAACAGTCAGTTTGCTGTTCCTCCCCACATGACCATTTATAACACTACAAAACTCTAGTGGAAGAGGCTGTAAAAAAAAGATGCAATAGTCAGATAAATGATTTTGTCAAAGTGAATACATGCACCAATAAGGAAAGGTTTCTGTCTTTATAGGCCATAAGGAAGAAGCTCAGTGCATAATGGCAGCCTGACCTGATGAGCCAGCTCATGTGCGATCAAAGCAGCGATCATTTCCTTGTGCAGGTAAGAGGACACACCCTCCTCGTACAGCAGTCCCCCCTCTTCATATGTCACCAGACCCCAATTCTCCATCGCCAAGGAGCTCAAGTCTGGCAGGGCTATCTGGTCTGCAGCAAGGAAAGTTTGAGTCAATTAGGGCTGGGCGACATTGATAAAAGTAGATATCTTGATAATTTTTTGGCACATCTCCATTACGATATTCTGACGATATTATCTCAAACCAACAGGAAAATGTTCTAACGTGTCTGTAAGTGTGTTATTTTAAGTGTAAAGATCAAATTAAATAGACTGTAGTCGACATGTGTTTCAATGACTGAGCAAACATCTGACCCAAACTACACTCAAAACACCAAAGACATTTTTATTTTAATTAACTATTTGTTAAGAGAAAATGCAGCTAAACAAGATTGTCAAGTACAAAACGTTAGACTAATACAAATTTTGGTCCACAAAGGCCCAAATGAGTGAATAATTGACTAAAATATCTACATTTCTTCCTATTTAAAAATTCACAATGTAAGGTTCTTCATTTGCATTGTCAAACAGCTCGTTATGTAGCATTTTTTACAATTAACAATATACTCGATATTCAATTTTTGGATATCTTCAAAACAACAATCACGATATTATCTAAAATTTGATATATTGCAATTCAAACTTTGAAGAGGGTTATTACAGAGTAGTATATCTATAAAGAGCAATCTATTTTATTATAACAGTAAGGAGGAGCGGGAAAAACTTGACGTGTTATCTGCTCCCAGGCTTAGGAGTGAATATTATGCCAAATAACATATCACATGTCAAATCACAATTCAACTGTATCCTGCTTCATAACTTAATATACTGCCTGTATCTGTAAAATAGCCTGATTCTTTTCACCTACTTTGAACATAGAGCAATACATTCAAGAAGAAATGTGATTCATACCAAAATAGTGGAAACAAAAAACAATTATGTGAAGATAGCAAAGGTCTTATTTATAGGAGCAGCTGTTTTTCTCCTTTAAAAGTACTGCCCAGGTCCAATCTGATTAGCCTCTGAGATCCGACGTGTATTCTTACCAAGTTTCTGGGTGTAAGGGATGTCAAAGTAGTTTTCATAAAACTGGAGAATCTTCCCAGTGATGCTGTCTGCATAAGCTGTGTGTCCCGCTTCAACAGCTTCGGGGCGTGCATAAGTCTGTGGATAGACAATGATCAACAAAAACTACAGTAGGTTCAGAGTGATGATGAGAATTATTAAAAGTTGTATTTTGATACCTTGATTTTGCGATCTGGAGAATCAGCACCTATGGCGGTGAACTCTGACACAGTGAAGGCGAACAGATGGGGGACATCACCTCTGTGGGCTGGAAACGGGTGTACTGCCATTCTTCATCTATTAAATTGTTGTCTGACAAAAGTAAAAACAAAAATAGAGTAATAAGTAATTCTACACACAAAAAAGTTAACAAAAAGCACAGAAAAAAGCTAACAGAAATTAATTAGTATAATTAGTAAATACTTTTGTAAATCAAAAAATCCGTTAATTTTGATGAAAATAATGACACTTTTATACAATTCAGCATTTGAGGAAAAATATATTAATTATATATTTGTAGTTGCCCAATAGACTTCCTAAGGCAGGGTCAGCTGCAGTGAGAGTGTTACCTGCTTCAGCCTCGTTGGACAGAGCTGTGGTTCCCGTCCGGTGGATTACGGTCAAGTTAAAGCGGGCCTTCATAGCAGGTTCATCAAAACAGGGAAACATAGTCCGAGCAAATGTAGGCTCCATGTGTGTGGCAGCCAGATATCTGCCGTAATACAAACACAGTCAGTTGAATCCTGCACTGGAGTGTCTTGTGTTAATTTATCTGTGTGAATGTGCTGCATGATGATGTGTGTGGGCTGCTATTTATCCTATTATTATAAGCTCTTCAATTTTAGATCAACAACATAACTTACACTTCAGATGGCTTTAAAATCCTAGTTTAAGTTAGAGCGACACAGTGAAAAATCACCTGATTCTATGAAAATACAAAGTCACATTTTTAACTGAGATAATTACATTTCATGCCATACTGTGAAAAATATAGCTAAAAGAACAACATTTCTATGGAAGCATAGAGGGAGGAGACCCCTAGGGGCCATATAAGTTAATTTTATGGGGATGTAAACCTGCTCACTGTCAGGACTTTGCTTTTGTGAAAAACATCCAAGTTTAAAAGTCTGTTTCTATTTTGGCCAAAGACTTACAAGTTTCTATCTATAATTCAAGGAGACATCCTCTTCAGTATAGATCCTCAGTTTATAGTTTGGTCATTGTAATGTTTTTTCTCAAAAGTTTTAGTAATAGAATCAGTTCCTTTGATTTCCATTCTTCCAGCCTGCCTCTATAGTGACATTTCACTGTAATAAGCAGATGATTTGCATTGGTAATTGAAATATTGATTGGCTGATGTGTTTATATGTATATGTTTATTTGTTTGTTTGTTTTATTTATTTATTTTTAATTAGGTGATAGGACTTACATAAGATAAGTTCTAATATGGTAAACAGTATTAGGACTTTAGGATTACAACTTTAAGAATGCTAATGATGAGAAAACTCTGTTGTAATAAGGTTAGCCTAAACCTAGGTTCGGATCAGAAATAAGTTCATGCCAAGAGAGATAACTTAGTTTGGAAACTCAACACGTGTGAGCGGTGAGGAATAGTGTAATAATGGTTGTTGGATTAAACATATTTTTTTAAGTGTGAGAACAAAATATCAAATAGAGATTAAGACATCTAGCTCAGGTCTGAGATCATCCACTGGGACGTCCAAAGACAAACCTGTCCACCCAGTACAACACGACCAATGTAAGCAGTGAAATCACAGAAATAACAGACGCACAGTAATGACATGACTTCAGCAGCAATCACCTCCTCGATTCGAAATGAGTCCATCTGGGATTTTTAGATTTTATTTATTTTATTAGTTGCTTTATATATATTTTGGTATTTTTCAAATTGTGTATGCTATCTTCAGTGCATAAAGTAATACAGGCGCAGGTTATAATAGAATGTACCTACTACCTATACATAAAAACTTACTTTTGAGAAAAATTTTGAGAAAAATGGGGAAAAAAACAAAACTTTTTTTAAGCTTTCAAGATTTTAAGCTTTCAAGACTACTAGGTTTTGTAAATATAATGACTGATGATTTTCACACTGCAAACACGATTTAGATTTTCAATCTGACAACTTCTCTTGTAAATCCTTCGACACATGGTTAATATCGACATGTATTCATTTTGGCTACAATTATGGCTTATAGACCTCTTTTTACTAACAACAAAGTGAAACTGTGGATCACCCAAGCACAATCAATCAAAAAGCTGCCTTTGGCTCAAGATTATAAATAAAATTCTTTTTTTTTTTTTTTTCAATTCGACAGTACTCAGTGGTCTAATTTTTTTCACAAAGTGCTGCATTTATCATGTTCATTTTAGTGGAAAACACAAAGTTTACTAATTTACAGCGGAAAGGTTAGTTACCCCAACTTTAAACATGACTCGGGTTTGTTCCTTTCAGTTTGAAGAACAGACCAAATTGCTTCCAGTCCGAGTGGTTAAAGTGCTTTGTCACCAGTAGGTCTGACCTCTTTAGCATTTCTTGTGAAGCAGGAAGCCTGGCACAAAAATCTGACTGTAACACAGCAATAAATTGCTGTTTACAATACACAAAGCCACAGTTCACCTGTCAGACAGAATACCATAACACTGACCTTTGACACTGAGAAATAAAAGATACAAAGACCAAAGCAACTAAATCACTCATGTCTATGATATTTATCTGTGGAATTCAGGCTCTGAGACATCTGGATTATACTTGAACTTTAAGTCTTGAGAAAACATATTGAGTCTTAGGATATACCACAGCCTTGTCTGTAGATGGACGATATTAAAATTGCACTCACGATTTGTGACAAAATATCCGATAACGATATTATCACGATAATTATAAACGAAAAGCAATGATCAAAGTGAACTAATGTTTACGATTTTGAGCAAAAATGTACTAACTTGTCTAAGATCATTAATCAACTTTAACACATGAACCTTTTCTTTGTTTAACTATAATACAGCTTTTACTGAGTTCACAGCAGTCAGGTTTTAAATGCTCTTATGAAGCCACAAGCGAGCGCCTGCTGCTATAATTGCGATTAATTGCGATTACGATTATCACGATTATGAAAAACGCCACGATTATTTAATTGCGGCCTTAATTATCGCGATTAACGATAATATCGTATATCGTCCATTCCTACTTGTCTGTATTATGAACTTGCTGGAATATTGAAACATGAATCATGAAGGGCAAGGGTTATTTCAGCACAAGCTATTATAATTCTTCACAATCAAAGAGGAAAAAATAACTGTTTAAAGGGAGGGATAGGCCAAATTTTTTAAACATCAGCTTATACGCTCAATGTTAAAGCTTTTGAGAAACTCAAGTTTTCTTCAATTACATTTTCTTTTACAAAACATGTATTCTAAATTGAATCTACATGGACTTTTTTTTTTAGACTTTTTTTAGACTTTCAAGACTTGTTAATACCTAATTCAAAGCCTGATTTTTTAAAGCACACAAACAAACAAACAAGCACTCAAAAAAGGAAAAAAGCAGGGTTTTTTTTTGTTTGTTTGTTTGTTTTTACAGAAATTTTTAGCCAAATCTTGTAACATTTTTTTCTTTCTGTATATTCTTTCACTGATCCTGTCCATTGCATTTCCAGTGTATAGGCAAAGTACTAAACAGTATATTTATGTGTTTAAACTCACCTGTCTACATCGGTGTCTTCTTCGTGCTCTGGCTTTCCTTCTCGGTACGAGCTCAAAAACAGTCCGTTCAGATCATAGCTGAGCTCTCCTTCAAAAGCCAGGAACAAACTATAATTTCTTCCAACCTCCATCGCCTCCTCCAGTGAAATCTCCAAAAAATGTGATTCATCTTGGTGCAAAGAATAGCTTTCGACATAAAAACGCTCATTAGAATCTCGGTCCACCACCACTGGTCTGGAAACATTCTGGTTGCGGCTGTGAAGGAAGATGCTCTTTGTTTTTTGAACGCAGTGCAAGTGAACAGTGACATTTCCATCAAAGAAATAGGTTTGGTTTGGACTGGTTACATTGACTTCTTGGATAATCCTGGAGTAGAGGTAAACCTGGATAAAGACTTGGTAGCTTTCAGGTAAAACATCCCCTCTGAGGCGCATCTCTGGTGGAGGAGCCAGGGTGGTGACCGGGACAGTTGGTGGTGGCGTTGGTTTCAATCTTTTCAGTTCCATATTGTACACAATCACCATTCCCACCAGACTCCCAATGACAATGATTGTCAGCAAAGCAAAAACAGCTGCAAAAGTCTTGGACATAACAGAATTTTTTGACATCTTGCTGGTTGTTGCTTGCCTGGACTCCCAAGTCCCAGGCTGGTTTTGCTCGTGTAAACCTGACTAGCCTGCAATTAAGAGTCACTGAGATTAAGTATTAACTTGAAGGAGCAAAGACTGAAAGAAGGCGTGAGGATGGGGAGTGATGTCACTATATAGGACTGGTTGTAAATAAAGTGTGAGATGGGCCAGGAGAACACATCTGGAGGTGGTTACAGTGGCGGTGCCACTAATGCAGGGCTTAGGTTAACCTCCAGGAACACTTGATCCACACCAACAACCAGCACATGCAGTCAACACTGATATGGGCACCAGAACTGGTCAAAAACGTGAGAGTGAGAAGGAAAGACTCTTCTCTGTGGATAGTTCATTTCTTGTGACTCGTGGTTTGTCTGATCCAGAAAAACTGAAAATCAAAATTCCGACTATATAGGTTTTGTTTTCTTTTTACTAATTTAGATATTTTTTAAATTGTAATAAAAATATATTTTCATAAACCAGTGTTTGTCAGTCTCAAGTCAAATCAATTATTGGTTTATAAACTGATATTGTTGTATAGTGATTAAATAAATTCTGATATTCCAGTTCAATTGAAAATAATTATTATCACTAATATAGGAAATTTTGCAAATATTAAAAGAAATCACGTTTGAATGCCATACACCTGAGAGCTAATCATTTGAAAAAGTAAAAGTTAATTTACTGGTCAAACTTATTAATTCATTAATGTAACACTGTATTTATAAAAAGCACTTAAAACTGAATGTATACTTCTACCTGTCTTTCTCGAACTTCTTTCCCATCTTTTGTCCAAAAACATCTTTGAATGTAGTCTGTCCAGAAAAGTTGAGAAGTCTGTCTGTCCCTGAACCTCCAAGAGCATAATAGACAAACTCCAGCTAAAGTACAGCGGTGAGGGAAAGGAGGAGGAGGAGGAGAAGAGCTCAGGGGTGGGACAACCTCGGAAGATGTGGTGAAGTCAAAACAATGGAGTACTTTTGGACATCAAGAAATGGGAAATGACTCCAGAGATCACCAATTATGACTTGTCCTACTAAAACATGCTGAATGCTCACCTCAGGACAGCAGTGAACCGAAGCTACTAGTTTGCACACATGTGGTTAGTGTGAACATCTAAACAACATGGCCATAATTAGACTGTGAGATGCCATAAGAATGAGGTGTATTCAGGACTTTCTGTTTTGCATTATGTATGATAATAACCAGCCTCCTTTGGACAGTTATCTTACGCTTTGGGGTTCATGGGGACCAAAATTCGAATAAATGTGTGTATCAGGGCAAATTAAACAGCACAATGATTCACAGGTGGTTACAGGAGAAGGTTTAAAAACAACATACTTACCCACTTACTGAATGTTTGGACACATAAGTAAAGAAAGCTTCAAGAAAGGTCACATTAGTCAAAAAGATGTTAAAAATCAAAGAAATAAAGAGAAGAACTCATATTCAAATGATGTGATTGCATGATAAACGTAAGTTGTTTCCACATTCATGCAAATAAAAGGAGTGTAGCCTATTGTTGACAACTACTGGTTTATAGCTTAATTCATATTAAAAATAAAAAGCTTATTCACAAAGGTTAGTTAGTTGCTTTAAAGTAATTTTGTCTTTGCAGAAACAAACTAAATAATTTCATGTGACAATATTACACAACAGTGTTTCATTTTAGCATTCCAGTGGTCAGACAAACAAGCTAAGCCTTGACATATAGGAGAGTTCAGATGTTTTATGACCTATAGAAATACAGAGTGAACTCAAAACAACCTTTATAGAAGAGTACCCTATTCCAAATGAAACATAATCTGAAATACTGCCTTGATTCAATAAAAGGACCCTCCATATTTCATAGGAATGTCCAGCACACTTTGTGCTTAAAGCATCACATTGTTCATTGTTTATTTGTTGTTCATCAAGCAGGACAGGGCAGGACACACCAGATGTGCAAACAGCTGTCCATCTACTCGTGGGGCTCAAACAGTTCCTAAAAAGTGAGGTTCTGAAGAATCAAGTGCAGTAATTACATGGAGTCAATCTCAAGAAGAGAGAATGATGCTTCTTATTGATGTAAACTTGAATAACTTATGTCTTACCCCGAGTTTGATCTGAAAAGAGCCAAGTGTCCTAAAACATGTTCGGGTAAACGGGTTCATTTGAGGAACTTTTACATTTTTTTTTATTTTTGATAAGTTTAAACCATCCTCATACTGCAAGGTTCATTACTATGCAGATTATACAATAATGTACAGTGTCACTTTACCCTTGAATAGGCAGACTTTTATCATGTTTAAGTAGTGTCTTCTCCACAACAGACGGATGTTCTCCCAGTGGGCTCTAGATCCCAGACACTAAACATTTCTAATCCCACTTGCAATTCTTGTTATTCTCTATAAGAAAATCACTTTGAAACGTCAGTTTCTGGATTTGTTTGGATGTTTGGATAGCTGGCAGTTTATTTTTTAATGCATTTGGAAAACCTCACAAAAAGCTAAGGTATAAAATTTTCGGTTTATGCATATTTTCTGTGTAAAAACTATCTTTTACAATCCAATTCTAATGTAAGTGAAAGTTACAAACATTTTATAAGGAAACATCTGTGGTACCTAACTTGTTTGTTGTTTTGACATTATTTCTGCTGTCTCAACTATCACAATAATGAACTGATTGTGCAGCTGCATGTTTAAAATTAAGTGACGTTTAATGATAACAAAATACACAGAAACCTAGAAATGGATAAACATTTAGATTTATTGTTCTAAAATGTATCAGTACAAATGCAAGGACAGTTTTAATCCATGGAAATCTAAAGGAATGTCTACATAATTGAAAGGATCTGAAACAAATATATATTTTATTCACAGCACAGTACATGTGACTTTGTTCTCTCTAAAATAGTGTTAAGGCAACTCTTGCAGATCTACTAAATGAGATGAATCAAATTATTAGAAACTACTGCAATTCTGAAACACATACAAATAGAAATTACTTTTGTACATCATTTTGTACACTGCTACACAATCTCAACTATAATGACTAAATTGGAATGTTTTTTTTTTTCACTGTCAAAGTTTGGATACTTACTCTTTCAACACTGTCCAAAATACAAACTGAAATGACTGGAGGACAGTGAAATAAAGTGCGTGCAGCGTATAGCACCTTTGACTATTGTTGCTCAAAGCTAGGTAATTTAGCATTGAAAGTCAGTCTATGCATTAAAAACTAGATGCCACCACTGGCCTAATCTGTACCAATGAGAAAATCACATCAACTCTGTCCTACAAGTCCTTGTCTTCTTTTTCCCCAAAAGAATGTTTGGGCAGCTTAAAATAATTGGTAGATTATTGGAGTTGGATTAGTGAGTTTTCAGTCAGAACAGGCCAAAATCCTATTGCACTGTGCTAAAATGGAAACAGAGTAATAGGGTTTCATAAAACATAACTTATAAAAAAAAGATGTTACACTTCATAGATAAGATACAAATGTGTAGTTCTAGATGAGAGTGAGAAGACTATGTTTATTGTTTTCAGCTGCATCTATAAAAAAAAAACAACATCAGATTAAGCTGATTTTATGTCAGAAAATTCGAATCTAAAATTTAAAATGTAATCTTTAAATCCTTTTTATTATCCGACACAATGTTTAATTTAAACTTAGTGCCCAATTTTGCCACTCACAAACCGATGTTGCACACAGTGTAGACCATCCACCTTGGATGGTCTGGATTGTATAATGTTTTCCCCTGCTTGGCTTTTTATATTGTTTATAGCAGTGCATTGAACAAAAGGAATTTGTGGACATTTGTGATTTTTTTGAATAAAACTAATAGGCCTATTACTGTATTAGCAAGATCCTACATGTTACAGTAAAAAAAGTATAGAATCCCATCTTAACGCATACATAACCTTGAACAGTGATTTGGTCGTCGCCTGCTTTGCGAAAGGTCAGCCTTATATTTTTGTTTTGAGTTAACAAAAAAGAACAATCATCCTATCCAACTGAGAAATCTATCACTCTTAAGTAAGCAACGTCTACCATAGCCAGCTGTCTAAATGTTGCACACAGTAACACGACTGATCAAGTATGGCTGACATCTCTCCGTACATTTCATTCTTCCAGGTAGGGAGGAGCCTTTCGTTGTTCAGGGTCTGCAGCTTGGGCGTCCCCTCCCGAAGGACATGGTACAAACATGGCCACCGGCTCTGAATCCTCAGCCTAGTTCTTCGATCCAGTGTAATTCCTCTAACTATTTTCTTAGCCCTGAGCTCACGGAGGGCTGGTAGATTGAGACAGGAAAAAACCAAACCTCTACTGGGTGACACATCAAGAAACTCTATAGACTTGGATTCTAGGGTATAGGAAATGCCGAGGTTTCGTAGAGGTACCAAAATGTGTAGAGTCAGTGATTTGAGGTTAGGCAGGCATGTGGTGAGAGTTTGCAGTGTAGAAGGAGTGACCCCTTTAAAGACCCAGAAGTACTTTAGTTCCAGGACTCTGAGCTGCTGGAACTGTGTGAGCAGAGCCACAGACTCATCCGACCAGTCAAAGTGCAAGCGCATCTTACAGATTCGTGGACAGCTGTGGGTCAGCTTTGTAAGCAACTCCTGGAAGCTATTCACCTGTTATATTGCAACATACAACACATTATAATTAGACATCAAGTATCATTTATAAATAATGCAATACATTTTACTATGTGGATTTTGTTGAACAGAACCGAATAATAAAGTGCAGGTACCTGATCCATTTTGGTGATACTGTCTTGGTGTGAACTGGAGCTGGTGTGGACTCGCAAGTCCAGAGGCTCCAGAAGGGTGAAGGTCCAGTTGAGGTCAAGATGGCTCAGGTCTCTGCAGTGCACATTGTCCAGCAGATGAGTGAGCAACTCACTCCACTTGTGGCAACGGTCGCCCAGGTCAAAGCTGGCCTTAAGTGTGAGTAGACTGGCTCTGCGGGAGATCAAGTGGTGCGTGTAATGATGAACCCAGGACTTCCACCTCTCAAACTCACGGTTGGACACAAGCAGACCCTCCTGTCCAAGGTGAAAGACCCCTCGACGAGAGTAGTCCGCAACTCTCCACAGTTTCCATGAGCGTACAAGGCAGCTCCAGCTCAGACACACAAGAGCACTATTGCATTTGTCCACTTCATTAAGAAAAGACAAGATATGCAGCTGACACTCTACTGGCAACAGGTTGAAAGGGAAGTAATCATCCACTGCTTTGCGCCGACTGCTCACCGGGAGTAGTGGCCGTTTTCTTGGAGACATCACCACAGACAGAGAAAGAACACTTGTGCTCATCAGTGCATGTCACAATCTCCACTGGCTTGTCTTTTGGTCCAGATTGGCCATAAATATTCCCTAAAACAAAACAAACAGAAAAAAACTGCTTGATGAAGGGTTCACAAAAAAGTGGCTTACAATGGTTATGGTTAATTACAAAAACAAAAAGTTCTTCCAGACTGAGCTTATGCTTCATGTGCATATTGAATAGTTTTACAATGGCATATGACAACACACTGCTTGGCCCCTAAGATTATATTTAAAGCAACCACACGTTCTTTAGTTATTTCAGTGTTTCTGGTGCAATTTTATTTAAATCCCACTCTAATTTAAAGAATACTTACATAATTTATTTGCTTCTGCCCCAATTAAAGATAGGATGCTGAACAGACTAACCTAATGTCGCAAAGGATAAAGCAAATGAGTCTGGTGAGAGATGAGTTGTTAAACTGTTCTGTTGTTTCCTTCAAATATTAGAGAAGTCAACACCATATGGAATTTTACACTTGAGATCAGACACATAAAAACTAGCTGATGATTTCCTCTTTATAACAAAACTACAGATAAAACACTACCTTGGGAGTCGGTGTGGGTTTCTTCCTTCCGCAGTTAAAGCTAATGTGCTAGCAGCGAACACAAAGAGAGCATTATATCCACCTTCTGACACCTCATATGACAGGACCCCAACAATATTCTTATTATCAATGTATATTGTAATATAGATGTCACGTATAACTCTCCAAATAGTGACAACCACAGGTTAAATACAGCAGAACTTGTAATTGAGATGGAGAGCTCTGAAACAGCTGAGCCTTGTTGTTGTTTTTTTGTTGTGGCTCGGAAGTGATGATGTCATCAAAAGTCGACAGAAAGTAATTTGGTGTAACGCCATCTAGCGGAGTGTGAAAATAAATAAGCTTGATCAGAGGTAAGGTAGTTGCACCATAGTTAGTACTGAATAACATTTACTTGAGTAACTTTTTGAACCTTCAGAGTACTTTTCTAGCAGCTAAATTTGTGTTTAAAAAAGTTAAACTACTTGAGAAAATGTGATTCTTCTCACAATTATCAAGTTAAATGACAAAATGATGACAATATAACAAAGCTTGAACATTCGCATTTGTTGCACAGCTTAGATCATATTTAAATGAATAATGAAGAGTTACTCTAAAAATTTACTTGACTAACTGACACTTCTGGCGTTTGGTTTCTTCAGCATAGACTCTCATAAGCAGCTTGGGCGCTTTAAGCCCGCAATTGCACTTGAATATTTTATCATTTAAAATTATAACTAGCCTTTATAGGTATTAGATAACTTACAAAGTGGGTCACACTTTCCAGAGTTTGTCAACCTCACATCGGCCTACTAACTCACTGACACCAGTAGATGGCAGGCTAACACTAAAATTTGACTTTTTGCAAGTTACTTCAAGGCTTGTGTGATAGACTGGACTTAATACTCGGGCCTCATAGAAGATCCTGGGTTCCCAGTATTCTCTTCCTTTAGATTTAGATTACTTTAGATTGTAAAACTAGAATCTCGTACAAGCATCTTGACCATTGTGCCTAATGTATTGTAGATTGTTCCACTATTTACCTTTACACTCTCCAATGTCTGTGTTTTAGGCTAATGTATTGATATATCCCTATTTTTTCTGTGTAATGGGACATATAGAGATTTTATTCAATATGAGTAAGCATTAGTCAAATAAGTAGGCTGTCAAGTCTGATAAAGGTGCTTTTGTGTTCAATATGCCTAATAGAAGTGGACCTTAATCAAAGCGTGCAGTCAATGGGCAATATTTTGAAATAGGCAAACAGATAGGCCTAGCGGCACATAAAATTTTAGTTTTTGGTGTACGCGTCTACAACACGCCAGCCGCAGGTCAATAGATGGAAGTCACTTGTGTTTTGATCCTGCTGGGCTGTGTCCACGTCAGCCAATCAAATGCTAGGGTTTTGATGTCCCACGTGACCCCGCCCTAGTCCAATACAGCGCGCCTCTCCTCCTGAATCATTCGCTGTCTGTGAGGCTCTGCGCATCGTCTTCTCCGCTTGATATTGACCACTAGAGCTAATAAAGACTGAAAAACTACAGACTAAACAAAAGAATTGCTGCTCATCGTAAAATATCAGTATCTAACCCAAACCTCAAATAGGCGTATAGATTTGTCAAATTTGTGTGTTTTTATTTTAAGAAAAAAAAAAAAAAACATGAAAACTAAATTTATCAACGGTGTTTCTTCATCCCCCTCCATGTCATTGGGGTTATTGGTGACGGAAAACGCCCTGCATGTCCAGCCCGAAGTCCAGGAGAGCTGTAAGGAGCTGATCCGCCCCGAGCAGCTGGAGCCAGACACGAGGCGCAAGGCTTTCTCTGGTGCCGTGAGTTTCTGCATGGAGCCTGGAAACGGGTGACGGAGGATAACTTCCAAATGACCATCATAAGGTACACGTGTCCCCGTCATGTTGAATAGCCTATTGTATTGGCCAATTGTCCTCTTTTTTGAGCCAATTATTTTTAAGGACAATAATCTAGGCATATGTTAAAATGTGCCTAATTATATCACTTTATAAAGGTTGGTGATGATCGCTTTTGACTTGCATTTGTCATTTGAACAGTAATCCTCACAATCTTTGTTGTTTGTGTTTGTTTGTTTGTTTGTTTACTTTAGTTTTATCAGCATGTATAACAAAAAGGGGGATTAGGATAGATTTAGGTTCTGAACCCATTGTCGTGTTTGGCCTCCTTCAGTGCCACTTACTTTGGCCCCACCCACACGGGGGTCCTCAGAAAACTCAAACTTCTACAGGACAAAAAACGTACACAACTCTGGCCAAACCAGTAAGCCTTTATTTTTTTCAGCAGTTACATAGTAGACACTTAATTGGTTATATATGCATTATATACATCAATCATAATCAAATGATGATGACCAAAAGTAAAGAAACCAGTTCAGTATAGAGCATTTTGTAAAATGGTATGTAGCTTATAAATTATTGAGGAGGCAGTGCATGCAACCCATGTGTTAACTATTCTCTCACAGAGCCTTTTTCTATTTTTTATTCTAGGGGTGGTCTGAGCAACAAGCTCTTCCTATGCAGTCTCCCTGACTGCGTGGACACTGTTGGAGATGAGCCTAGGAGCGTCTTGCTGCGCCTCTATGGGGCCATCTTGCAGGTGGGTGCCACATCTAACTAACTTTTTTTCAAATTGTTACGATATATCTAATGTTTACTGTGTTTCAGTATTTAGAGTGAGTAACTTGTTAATTTTATTGAAGCGGTTTATATCATTGTGTGATTATGCTATTACATTTATTGCCAGAAAATGCATTTACAAGCCATATTTACTTAATTATACATGCAAGTGGCACAGCGTGTAAACAAACAAATAGGTCAACCCTAAGTGAAAATACGTATTGTTGGTATTAATCATGTAGAAATGTGTTCATTAAATTTTGAGGAATGTATTGTATATGGGGGTCAAAGGTTTTCTTTAGTGGACAAACCCCCTACTTACATGCACAACCCAAGCCCTTTGTATTAGCTGTGTTTGACACCATCAGAAGTGTGGATGGATTGAGCGCCAGTGTCTGTCTGCAGAAGTGTGGATGTGTTAGCCATTGTTGTACATAGTGATGTACCCCCATGGCTGTACCTGCATGTGTTCTTTGCCGTAGGCATTCCAAAGGAGCGTGCCTTGGGCACTCTTGTTCCCAGGTGATTCCACCCATAAACACGGTACAGTATGAGAGATCTGAAATCTCAACCTAATACAGAACTATAGCACACACTCTTAATGTCCTGTCCTTTCTTATCAGATTCTACTGTCTAGTCAAAAAATTGGACTAAGGCTAGAAGCAAATATGCACATGTTGCAGACTGCATCAGGTGCATTTTATCCGCTTAATATTATCTTGTATTTATAGACATGTGTGCTTTAATCTTATAAAACAACATAGCTTCAAGTGTAAAAGTATTTTAAAGCAATCATTATTGACATGTTGAAGATAGAATTCCTATTGTACCTGATTCTGTACCTAACCCTAACAGATGATGTCTGCACAAAATTCCTTGGCTCACATTCAACCTGTTTTCCTTGATATTATGTAACTTTGTAATGTAATCTTATTTGAATAATTATAGAACATTTTAGCTTACGCTATCTGTAGTAGTTAAATCAGGGCGGGGCAATTATTTTTTCTCCTGGGCCATATTCGAACCCAGACAAGTGGTGGAGGTCGGACTGCGGTTATTGGGGTAACAAACTATTGTTTTTGCAAGCACATTTTTATAAAACAATAACTTTTTTTTTGTGTGTGTACTATTTTAACTATTTTATTTGTTGTGATATTTTTAGTCAAACGAGGAATGACACATGCCCCATAGCAAAGTCAATCTAATAGAAGAAATATAAGGTAATAATAATGCCAAGATCATATTGAAACAGTTGGAGGGCCGCGTCTGGTCCCCGGGCCGCAGTCTGCCTAGGTCTGAATTAAATGATCAAAGTCTAATAAAGAGATATGTGCCGATTGACTGAATCTGGGCAGCATCAGCATCCATTAAGTCATTTTTATGTGCTTGCTCATTAAGTATTAACTCAAGTCTGTTAATGGGCACATCAGCCTTTAGCTTTTATTGCTGAGAATGTCCTCAGTGAGCAAAAGCAGTTTGTTCTTCACCAAGGAAACTCCACCAGGTATAAAGCCTTGTCTCTCTAATAAAGGCTAATATTTTTAAGATACTAGTAATGATTAAACCTAGCAGACCTAGGGTTTCTCAGCACTGGAAAAATGTGCATGATTAGGTTTCAATTTGGTGTAACGATGTTATAAAAGCAGCCAGCTGTATTCTAATAGGTTAAGACAACTGTGTGTGTTTGAGCTCATACTGTACTGTTACCCTTTAGACATTTAACCATTTAAGTAAACAAACTATCTTCAACTATCTTTACATATATTCATGGATATTTTTCCTTCTTTTTCTTGATAGATGTCCTGTAATAAGGGGGAATCCAGACAGTCCAATAAAGAGAATCACTTCCAAGTAAGTAAATCATGACAGCTCAACTCACATTTGGATACAGTGCCGCTGCAATTATTTTACACATAATGCAGAGTGTACAGGGCATTAGATGCTCCGGGGGCACCACAGTTGAGCCTGTCGAGCTGAGCGCCGCTCACTTGACACAAGCGCTGAGATATCACACCGGATGTGATATCTCAGTCACAAACAACTGTTGGCATTTGTGACACTTTTATATCTGATGTTTATTTCTGAATCACTGTAAGCTACTTTACAAAAGTTGTATTTTAAGAATTATATTGAACTACATCAGGTATTGTAGGCCTTTACCCATCAAAACACTAGTCTGAGTCACAAGGTCTGGGTGTAAACGAGATGAGGTCATCCTAACTCTACACTAATCTAGTTCATGTACCAGATATACGTATTGCTGAAGTAACTGTGTCAGTGTAATACATATGGAGCTGCCACAAAGCTGTCTAGTCAAACCCAATCCAAATTGGATTAGACTCAATCCCTATAATTCTCTCCGTCACACTAGCGCAAGAGACAAAACAAAGCAGACTACGTAGCGTTCTTGGCAAAATGCTGTGGAACTTTTGATTTGTGCCATGATACATATGAACTAGTAATCACTGAATGATTTAGAGTGTTTAGTGTATTATCCAATTGTTAGCCAGTTCCATAGCAAAACCATTTATATTTAATTCTGTCATCAGGACAAAAGTTTTCAAGAGAATACATGTTCCACTCATCGAAGTAGCTTCCGTAATTCAGTTCAGTTCTGTAGAGTTCAATGAGTCAATATCACACTATAAGGCCACATTAAGAAGTTTCTGTTATGAGTCCATTGATTCAACCTAGGTGCATTATGTAACCTGATTAATATTATACAAGTGTTATGATTAGGGAGAAACAATAATCATAATCATAATCATTAATAATAATGAATAATTGTATTTGTAGACATAAAAAACATAAACAAGATAAGCCTAAAACCTAAAAGCCTAAAAATCCAATAAAAACAATTCAGACAGACTATTCCAGATCTTAGCTGCATAAATTTGAAATGCTGATTCCCCATGTTTAGTCCTTTCTCTGGACACCAGCAGGAGGCCTGTCCCTGAGGTCCTCAGAGTGCGAAATGGTTCATGAGGCACTAATATTTCAGAGATGTACTTTGGTGTTAGGACATTGAGAGACATAACACAAGGAGAGCTGTTTTAAAGACACTGAGCCAGTGCAGAAACCCGAGCACACTTACTTCCTGGTTTTAGTGAGGACTTATGTAGTAGTGTTCTGGAGGTACTGCAGCTTTGTTTAGGTCTGTTCGTCATTTGACAAAGCCACAAGCAAACGCCTCAACTCCAACACCAGAAGTTCTCTCAAACCCCTAAATAGGCTTAATTTTCATGTTGTACAATTGTCTTTATGATGTTTAACAACTACATAGCACATTGTCCAAGGTAGATCAAACCTTTAGATAATAATTTTTAGCAAAATACAATAAATTTGAGGCTCTGGTACGATAATTCAACATCTTCCATCTGGCAACACTGACTGTGCCCTACTTCCTGTTATTTTTTGTTTTGTTTTTTCTGAACAAGCTTCTTTTTTATCCCTGTGTAATAACAATTTGTGCTTACAATGAGTATTAATCTTACAAATAAAGTAAAAATGAGAAAAATATAAAAACCTGTCATGTGCAATTTAAGATGTTTGCCAACCAACTCTCTCCGCATTTTGTGTTATACTGAAAATGTTAATTTAGAAAGCAATTGTTAATTGTCAACAGTGCCATTTCTCACTCTAATTTGCAGTCATAACACCAGTGTGGTAATAAGGCTATCGGCTCCTATCGGCTAACCCTTCACCTGTGCTAATTCTCCAAGGCCAGTGTTGTCTTGATATGGACATGCGCAACAGCCATATGTTGTGACAGTTAGTGTTGGTATGGTTTAAGGTTCAGAGAAAGTCTTCAAAAAGGCTACAGGAAGTTTCTGTTTCCGCTCCAAAGTAGGAAGATGTGAATGGGCTGGGGGAGGGATGTTTTAAGGTTTGTTTAACTTGTTTCTTGCATAATGGTAAGCCAGTTGTTAATAAATAACTATTTACTAGTGGGACATTTGGCAATAGGGCAACAGCCAAGTCAAACAGCCTACTTTTGAACTGAACTATCTGAATTAGGTCACTGGAAACCAATGAAAGAACTAGGGTTACTAGAGGGCAGTGGAGCATCCGCACTCACAACACTGGAAAATTACGGCTCGTTAAAGCTAGTATACCTAATTTTTAAACGTCGTCCCACAAACCCTTTGCATCACTAGTTTTCACATGGACAGTCAGCTCTCATCTAAAGAGTCTCACTTACATTGAAAAAATAACATACCTAACAACTTTATGAACATGCAGTAGCTTTGTGTTTGCCTTTCCAATAAACTTACTTGTACAGAAATTAATTTATTGATTATGAGAAAAAGGTCCAAAAAAAAAGGAAATCCATTGATTACTTACAGTATTTTATTGTGTACAGTGATAATTATCATTAGCTGTAGCTCAGCTTTAAAGTAAAATGTCTTCTGCTAAACTTATTTATTTGTATCATAGTATGTTTACTTTTGATTTTGCTCAGATATAAAGTTTTGCCAGTAGTTGCTCTGCATATTATCATAAGGTAGTCGCTGTAGCTGTTATAATATTACATCATAGGTTTAAGATCCTAAAAAGCAACAACAGAACAGAGCGACTGCCAAAGCATATTTCTATTATTTATCTGTTGCATTCATATTACATACAAGTCTATGCAATGACTGTTGATATTTCTGTGGTACTGTGTGTGTTGCCTTTTGTTGCCTCTTTCATTTGTAAATCAGATTTGCTGTGGTTTACAGGTTGTTGTCCTTGCTGACTCACTGCAGAGATGCGGTGGTCTAAAAAATCTTCCGCTGCACACTGCTGTCCTCAGGTTTATCTGTCAGGATTATTATACTAGTACAACAGTAAGCGTAATTCACATCAAGATTTAAGAGACATGTGATCAGCAGTCTGCAGATAAGTTACATAATGCACTGTGAACTCACCTTAGAACTCTGGGAATTGGGCAGAATGTGCAGCACTCTCTGTGTGTCTATTAAGCACTAGTCAAGATAAAGAAGAATTTATGGTCCAATTGAATTCAGCCCTTTTTGTGTAATTGTGCCATTAGACCAATGTATTTCTGCTTTGTTGCCTCTTGCTTTTATCAAACTAGCTAGCAATAAATGTAATGTATGTTTCATAAAGAATGAAAAATTGCCCCAACTGCACACATCAGAGGTAGCCAAAACTGAAAAATAAACCGAACAAAATTTAAATGTAATTGTAATTTACCATAATTTTATGTATGAACAAATCATTTTGTAAAAAAATTCAAAATTTTGCTTCCTCTCATGTAGGAAAATCCTTAGAACTTTGAATTACTAAATGTAATAATAAATCATCTTTAGAAGCAGATTGGACAATTTAGTTGTTTCTACGAGAAGACGTACATAGACTGACCAAAGAATATGCTTAAAAATCAAAAATAACTTTTTTCCTTATTTACTACTTTGAAGTGGAAACACTTTTCGTGGCCCAAACCTGCACTTTCATATCTCTGTCCATTTTATCTGTGTGTGAATTGTAGAAAAACATAATCAAGGGAGCTTCCTTCTATCTGTGCTCTGCAGCTGAAGGTCAGGAATGGAATGCCTTTGAGCTCATTTGCTGGAAATGACTGAACTCTGTAGAAAACTGCACAGGAAGCAAGGGAAATGCATCATAGGTTATTCAAGTGCATTTATTTAGAACTAAACAAAACATTAAAAATATCCGTGTCTAAACTTTGGTTGCAGGATTTGTTTTGTTTTTTCAGCAGTCATATTTGTTAGATCGCCATTGTTGCTTCTATTCTGATTAAATCAACGTGTCTTTTTAGTTGAAGTTGTGTATAAAATTAGACAGCATTGTACAGGGAGCATTGTTCTGGTTTTCAGGACTTCGGCGTCCAACAATAATAGCTCTCTTAGAAGTTCAAGCCTTCCCTGTTTTAACCTTGGCCCCTCCTGAGCTGCAGCTTGTGTGAATGCTGTGATAAAGGGAAAAAGACTGGGCTGTCTTCTTGCTCCATCAGCTCCAGTCTGCTAAACTGAGTATTTGAAGTGCCAGTGTTTTTGTCAGTGCCAGCTTTTCTCTAATTAAACTCGTTCAGCTTGCTTGGTACTGTGTTTTTTAGACAAGATACCGAATGAGTTTTTTGTTTTAGATAAACCTTTTTGGAATAGATAGTGTATATTCACTATGCACTCAGTCTTATTTTAGTCTGCGACACCTTCAGCATTGGCCAATTTGTCCATAGAAATAATGAAACAGCAAATTATAAACCTAGATTGCGATTGATTAATCATGCATGAGTCATAACCTATGTATTTATTATTGAGTCACTTGAATTAGACAATTTTTTGGTCCTTTAAGGCAGATTCAAAAAAAGGAGGCTGCCGTATGACACATACAACTATGCCATTTTGGGAGTATTGTGTGAGCCATTTTAGGTTCAGACTGTGTGACATGAAAAAGCTTTATGTTTTATTATTTATAGAGCTGGTAGTACATTTTAAATGTCTTCTCTTTTGTGTGTTGCAGGGGGCTGAGGCCATGGTGCTAGAGAGTGTGATGTTTGCCATTTTAGCCGAAAGAGAGCTGGGACCCAAACTCTATGGGATTTTTCCTCAGGGACGACTGGAGCAATTTGTCCCGGTAATTAACTACAACTCCTTAATCAATGTTTAAATGTCTATCTAATAAAGTACTCCATTCCATGCCACTGTATCACAATAGATATAAATAGATTGTTCAAATTAGTGCAGGGTTTGGTTAAAGCTGTTGCTTTGATTTTTGCTGCTGTCGAATTATCTAGTGACAGATGTTATGTAAGGGTTTCATGATATTATCAATGTATGTATAGTGAGCAGGCTGACCCAAAAAGTAAGGTTTGTTTGACCCAAACTGTGTACTTCTGTAAAAATCAATACTGACCATTGGAGGTTTGAAATTTGATCATAAAGTATTTTATAGTGACAAATAATGCAAATAAAGTGATATTTAAAATACTTTTTGATATATTTCATAGGTAGATCACATATTTTTGACAAATAATACATTCAAAGATTTAACACATTTCTGTAGTACTTTCTGATATCCTTATCAGACAGGATATCAATCAATTTTTGTTATTATGGATCATCCCTACTAGCTAGGAATGTATGGAATGTGCCAGAATCTTAGCCAATAGTATGTAATGTTTACTTTTCCCTAAATGTTTTTTCACAGAGTCGTAAGCTGGAAACCTGTGAATTAAGTGCGCCCAGTATCTCAGGTGAGGTGGCTGAAAAGATGGCCAAGTTTCATGGGATGAGGATGCCGTTCAACAAAGAACCAAAGTGGCTGTTTGGAACCATGGAAAAGTGAGTGGACTTGACACGTAACACTTTGCTTATCACAAGTCATAGTCTGACTCTGAGCTCATTTAACTATTTATTTACATTAGGCAATATTTATGTGTAGTGATAAAGTCCATTGTTCTTATCAACTAAGCCGCTCTCTTCAAAATGACTCACATGTTTTAGCTGAAGCTTAACTGAACCACAATTTGAATACAACCAGACCTAGGTTTGAATTTTTTGAGCTAGGACAAAATTGTATCTTGTATGTCAACCTGTTTGTGGATACTGAGTAAGCACAAACAAAATAATTAGTTATCTAGGTTTTTATACTAAGTACCACCTAAGAAAAAGATTCACCTTTCCAAGTACCACTAGAATTAAACTGGGTCCATACTAAGACTATTTCAAGGTAGGGCAAAAATAGATCTAACAAGGGGCTATAACAATGCAACGTGGTTTTAATCCTGAAATTACCCAACAAAAAACTGAAAATTGATAAAAACTGAATATAATCTACCCAAAATATTAGATTTTATGAAGACCTCAACAGAAGATAACACCAGAGTGTTATTCTGTGACACAGAGTCACACATCACAGTGGGAGAAACTTAGCACTAAATTGTTCATTTGTGGTAAAATTCCATATTGCTGTAATGATGCAACAGCAGTGACTGTTCTAAAAGGAATCTGTCTTGTGACTGCTGCTCATCTATATGATATGATATGCCATGCCCTATGAGAACACATAATGGTGTTTGTACACGTGGAAACAATAAAACTACTGGTTATAAGACTCTTTTTTTTTTTTTTTTATTGGACCAATTTCAGTAAAAAATCTGGATGACTATTTTATGACAATCTTTTGCAGCCCCAAAGATAAGATAATAGAGGATTCATCAAACTTTTAACAACTTCACACTTTGACTTACTTTTCGGATTAAATTTTGGCTGTTCCCGCTGAGGTTACATAAAAACTCAGTGTAAATTGGGTTGTAATAGGAAGAACATTTTTAACGTTAGATTTTCTCTTGATTTCAGAACTCAGGAAAATACGCGTATTTTTTACGCTATTGAGGGCCCCTGAATATATTCCGCACTAGCTGGATTTAAAAAAAGGAAACACTTACAAACAAATAAAAGGCTTTACTTGTTTATAGTAAGTCAATGAAAATGGTACATATTAACTGAATCAGCGATCAAGGACTGGGCTGATTGTGTGTGTTTTGTATGTTCCTCTTTGTGTGTCTAGTTTCTGTTTTATATTAAAAAAGTATTAGGAAGAACATCCAAAGTAAAACTTTCATGATATACACATAAAATGCTTACAGTGTGGGTGCACCAGAACGGTGCAATCACACATCATTTCGGATTCTGAATGAATAAGCAAGCTTTTGTCTTTCCTCAGGTACCTAAGCCAAGTGATGAGACTCAGCTTCATCAGGGATTCCCAGCTGCGCCTGTACAATCGCCTGCTGAGCTACGACTTGCCTCATGAGATAGACTTTCTCAGGTCAGTCCTAACATAACACAGTCACTAACATTGGGATGGAAAGTTTTCTGCAGCTGGGTTAGATAACTTTGTATAGGTGCCCTCTTTGAGCCACAAACATTTACGAGATGGCGAGGGGCTGACTCAGATTTGTTTTTGAGCTTAAAAATGAGTGGAATGTTCATGTTTATTTGTCCAGGGCGCTGCTGACCTCTACACCATCTCCTGTAGTGTTTTGCCACAATGACTGCCAAGAAGGTAAAATTACATCTAAATATGTTGAGCAATATTAGCTTTTTTGTTAGTTTATTTACATTTTGCTTGCGTCTGTTTACAGGAAACATCTTGCTTCTGAAGGGCTGTGCGGGCACTCAACAGAAGCTGATGCTCATTGACTTTGAGTATAGCAGCTACAATTACAGGTACATTCACTATTACCGTCCACGTGGGTACAACATACGCAAGTTTTTGTACTATAAATATATTTGTTTATTTTTTTATTGTTTTTTTTGTTTGTTTGTTTTTTTATTATTATTATTTTTTTGTTATGTTAAAGCAGGAGTAAGGAATACTTTTACCTCGCTAAATGTCTTTTGTAAGTTACAATTGTACCTTTACACAAAAAGAAAAAAAAATTCTACTTTTAATTTGATTGATAGCGTATTTACACAAGAGAACTTTAGGTGAAGCTTAGTTTAAAGTTTCACATTTCTTGAAAACGGCATTAAGGAAATACAGTATCTAATTCTACAGTGTATTTATTTGTGTTGCATCTGATTTATTTATTATTATTACACAAGATTGCTTAAAGTTACCTTTAGGTGTACTGATCCAGCTTTTTCAGGTCTGGCTATGGGACCGTTTTGAACCATATACACGTCACACGTCACATCTTTTGAAATATATCAAGTAAATAGAGAAAAGAGGGAGGGGATAGGTGGTAGGTGAGAACAGAGGTTTTCTGAGCACTTGAGCTTCAGCCTAAAAAATAATACAAGATTACTCAAACATGCATGAATCAACTCAAATATAAATTTATGTTAACTAATGATGAAGGAAAGCCATCATAACAATGTTAAAAACTTAGAAAAGTGAATTTGACATAATAGGTCCCCTTTAATATGTCCAGTTAGAAACACAACCAAAACAACGGCTGAATTTATATCATGAGATTGATACTCAGTAGAGCAACATTTTGTGGATCAACACTGAAATCCAATCACAGTATTCACTAGGTATTAGAAACACTATTGGTGATACCAGTGCCTACAGTATATCTAATATTGACAAAATAGTTACCGCTGCTTGTTGTTTTTTATCTTTTGTTATCACTTGATGTAACATATTTTGACTGTGCATAATTCTTTTTGCATGGCTGATAGCTGAAGGAACTTTTTAAAATTCAGATGGCAAATTTTTGTTTAGTGTTAAGCGGTAACCTAGATACTTGTCAACCCCTTGTCTGCCATCATTCTGTTTCCTTCTGCTGCCTTTCCGTACCAGCGCCACCCTCTACTGAATGTGTTATATAACCAAAATTTAGCCAACCAATCAGAGGACTCAGAAAAGAGGAATAGCCTCATCTCCTGACCTGACAACATTATTGATGGTGACTAGTGCAGTAGATTTCCACAGAATTGCCTTGTGTGTGTGAATCCCTGGGCAGCTAGGAAACAAGAGTGCATGGCCTTGGCTCACACTCAAGCAGACAAAGCTCCTCTGTTTAGCAATTTTCACAGCAACTAGTTATTCCCTGCGCTTCCCAAAACACAGTGCAGTAACACGTGTGGTGAGTTTGTAGCCCCACCCCCACACGTGAGCCTCCACATGTCCTTCAGGACCCTCCCACAAACACACACTTCATTATTATGCAGGGGATGTAAGAATGTTTCCAGCCAAATGAGAACAATGTGGAGTCTTCCTGGATGAAATGCAAAGCTTTTAGGAGAAAAATATGCAAATTCAGTGTCAATTACAGAATTTTTAGCCTACTCAATCATTCTAAGTTTTCAACCTATAGTCATCTGTGTGTCCTAAGTGCTTTAATAATTCGCTTTTTTTTCCTCCAATTGTGCTTTAATTAAAATACTGTATTGTCTATTGTGCTTTACAGAGGCTTTGATGTTGGCAATCATTTCTGTGAATGGATGTATGACTACAACTGCGATGAGTTTCCTTTCTTCAAAGTGGACACTCAAGCTTATCCCACTAAAGCCCAGCAGGTATTTATTTTTAATACAAACTATATGGGAGAAGTTTTATATTGTTTTTATCTTTTACATGATTTCCTATTCACTTGTTGTCTCACTCATTGGGCAACATTTACAATACTTTCTGTATATGAATGCATTAGTTGGATTGCATTTTATGATGCACACTTATTAAATTTAAAGCATAGTGTCATTTGTTTTCAGATGTTTTTCATTGAAAACTATTTGCGTGAGTATGAGCATGACTTTGATAACCTGGATGAAGTGGACCAAATGAGACTGAAAGAAGAAATGTTTGTGGAGGTGAACAGGTGGGTGCAACATTCAAATCTTAAAGGGACTGTACCTGATTTTTGCATCCTAAAAATTTAAACAAACAGAAATAATTAATTTTAACCTTTTTCCTTCAGTCTACACGATTTCCTCACGTAGCTAATGCATTCTGAGCTTAAAAATTGTTCATCATGATGAGTTTTAAGGTTTTTTCACAGCTTTTAACAGCGAGGTGAGTCACTATGCTAACAACAGTTAGCCGCAATGCTAAAAACAAAAACAGAAAAAGCTGCACACAAACGGGATTTTATTAGACATAGACAGGACTTTGGGAACTAATTTCCACCTGAATAGATACATTAACAAGGCATCAGTGCTAGGGTGAAATTGCTTTTAAGTTATCTTGTTGCAAAAAAATCGAATACAGTCCCTTTAATCTTATTTCTGAGTGTTACCAGTAGAAACTCTGTATGAACCATTTTGTCACTGTTGTCCCAAGGTTTTCATTGGCTTCACACTTCTTCTGGGGGTTATGGTCCATAATTCAGGCTCGAATTTCCACTATCAAATTTGGATACCTCGTAAGTTCACACATAATATTTGTAGATCAGACCATGCAAAGATGTGAACATATATGGATAGTATACCATATAATATTGTATGTTAACATCTGTGTCTTTCTATCTGTGTCTTGCAGGAATATGCCCAGGCCAGATTTGAAGCCTATTTCCAGCAGAAGAGGTTGCTGGTTGTGTAAGCAGACACATGGCCTGGTGAAGTTTAACCAAAGGCAGCGGAGCTTCCAGAGTATACCACTTGCTTTACACTCCCTGAAGCAGAGGTTTCAGGCTTCGTTTGGTTTTGACCAAAGCCTTGTATTCTTGTAGCCGCTCGCTTAAAGTATACTATCCATTGCAGCTCAAAGTTTACATTGTGTAACTCCTTGAAAGCCAATAGAGTGATACCATAATGTACTTGTTCTAACATGTACAATCAGCTTCTGCCTTTTGAGACCACACTAACATAAGGGTTACTTTTGAGCTGGACAGACGCTACAGATAAATTGGAAATCTTAAGCATTGCATCAATGTCAGCTTATATGTGTATAAATCATTCCTGTACACTTTGTAGGGATGAACCATAATGTGAACTACTCTTGGTAGATTGCTGCTAATTGACACAGCCAGTGGTTTGCTATGTATATTATATATATTATTGTGCCAGTATACTGGCCCTTACTGTTACTTAGGGGCTGGCCAAACTTGGACTTTATTGTGACAGGCCACATTAGTGTTTAATTTCTTTTAAATTGTTGTTTACTATTTTATAAGAAAGAATACTTTGTGACATTTCCATATGCCTATTCATGTTTGATTTGGTAAGTCTCACCAAAATGACATGTACCAAATTTAATTTAATGGGTGGCTCTTGTTACTCCTGTTTACAGTCAGTTTTTTAATCTGAATCACTGAAAAGTGTAGCCATGTGGATTTAACCTATCCACACCATTTACTGTATCTCAACCTGCTTTCTGAGTCTGAGCCAAATCATTCCACTTTTGGTGTCTTTATTCTGAACATAATGCTTTTGATGTGATTTATAAGCAACTGAAGTTTGAACATAGACACACTGTTTTTGTGGATAGTGTACATAAAAAGGCAGTGCCTATTCTGTGCCTCAACACTCTAGCCCACAAAGGAATGCATTTATATGTGAGACACTTACCAAAATGTACAAAAGATACTAAAGATAATCAAAACTTAGAAAACTGACTGGTTGTAGTGATGCACTTTTTTATATTTCATTCTTCAGTATTGCATTAAATTTTCAGCTACACTAACTTGTTGGACAAGAACATACTACGTGTAAAAGCGTCCGTATTCCACTCTCTCTGAGTGGACAAGAACATGCTACGTGTAAAAGCGTGCGTATGCCACTCTCTCTGAATGACAGGAGTGATCTCTTGGCCTGTGGGGTCAAGAGTGTGAGGCAAAGATGAAGAGGGGCCAGGGTGTCAGTAACTCGACCATGACAATTAACACAGTGATCTGTTGCTGGGAGTACCCACAACTGTTTGAATGTCTATTGAGGCACTTTAAAGATTTCAGCCCACTGCATGTGGGGCTGTTGGAAATGTTTATTTTTATAGTGTTTATGTGTTAATATTTTATCATAATAATGTGATTTATGTGTTTGGAGGTAGTGAGATGTTTGGGGAGAAGACATGATTGTCTTTCTGAATGGAGGCAACAGTAACAGGGCAACAGTCTTTGGTACATTTCAGTATTCCCTGTATTCGAGCAACAATGCACTGTTACAAATCTATTTTGTAGTACTGTCATTTCTAGATGTTATATTCTGTGTGTTCCATGACTGGTCATTCATGTTCTTCAGTAAATATCACACTTGTCCTCTCTTATGTAACTGGGGATTTTACACATTTTAGAACAAACACACTCACAAATTGTATTAATCAAAACTGTTTTACCCAAATATAAAGAATAGACAAATCAAATATGTCTATGCATACCTTTGTGTTGTGCCACAGCTTTCTTGATGTGAATCATAGTGCTGATCTATGCAGTCACATGCACATACTTATGCGCACCTGTAGGAGTAATGTTTGGGTGCTAATGTATTCATTGTATTCATACAAAATGTTATGTCACATAATGGCTGAGCTGTACATATTGCATTTGCTTTGCATCAATAAAATAATTAGTAATCTTTTTTTTTTTTTTTTTGGTGTGTCATTATTAGCACGATTACATCTGTTCTTGATTTTGTTGTAGTGGGTGTAATTATATTTTGCAAAAAGCATCATGCAGTGCTCACAGAGCCATGTCCTAACTCACTAAATGATCATGAATAAATGAACACTTGGATGTATTTAGTCATTTGATATATAATTAATTCATACCTTATAAAAAAGACATTGAGTCAGAATATATTGTCATTACTGAATTTTTTTCTGTGAATCTTTCTCACTCTCCTGATGACTGAATAAAACATATCTACTGCTTCTAGATTTAGTGCAGTGTGTATGTATGCCTCCTGTACTATGTACACTAACAACCACACATGGTACCATCTAGACAAGTATGTTAGTCGTGACTAGACTCTTCTGCCTCTTGTTTCACAGAGACAGCTAAGAAAAACGATATCTTTTCTTTCTCTGGAATCAGACACCATCAACTACACTGAAATCTGGATGCTGACTAACAGCATTCTCCAAATGCTGGATTTCTTTGGTATGATCTTTGACCCTCCAGAAGAGAAGAAGAACAGATTCCTACACAGTGGGTATATGACATCCTTCTCAGGCAGCTTTAGTGTTCTTAGTGTGATGCTATAGGAGCCTGCACACATGTACAAATCATGCCATTAGCCCATTTTATTTATCTAGTAACTGCTAGGTCAGACTAAAGTGAACCATACAGAATGTTTGTGTAACAAATGCTGCTTGTTTGGGGACATTAATTCACCAAATGTTGCCACCTGTTTCTTTTACTACATGTATTGTGACACAAGTGCATGCACTACAGGACAGGCAATAGCATGATTCAGACCAGAGCCATAAGTTAGCTCTGAGCTAATTTAGGTCTTAGAATGTGCAATGTAACAGACTGACAATATGAGAATGAAATAGAATGCATAAAGGAAAGGCATCCAATCTAAATACTATATGCCAAAAAAAACCAAAAAAAAAAAAAAACATTCTGATTAGTTATGGGTTTGAGGCCAACAGGGCAGACATTTGGCCTGTTGCAATAAAACTCACGTAAGTGGTTCTGTCCAAGTTGGAGCAGAATAATTTGAGTACATTTTTGTAAGGATGCCAAATTCACCCAGATTTATGACATAAACTCTAATGAGATTGCACTGAATGCAAGCCAGCAAGCTTGAAGTGATTGCAAAAACTTTGCTCTAAAACAACAACAAAAAAGTTTGACTTCACTGGACTTTTAATGGTTTAAGTCAACCATTAATAATAATAATAATAATAATAATAATAATAATAATAATAATAATAATAATAATAATAATAATAATAATAATAATAATAATAATAATAATAATAACTGTAGCCTGGTTTATTATTATTATTATTATTATTATTATTATTATTATTATTATTATTATTATTATTAATATTAATATAATTATATAATATTATTAATAATAATAATAATTTATTTATTTGTTTATTTTAATAATTTATTAATTTTTTTAGTCTGCCTGTTTTTTTGTTGTTGTTTTTTATGGATGAATACAAAAAACTATCAATCACTCCACTCCACTCCACTACTGCAATTACGAATGCTGAAGTGGACATGGGGACAAATGTGAGATGCCTTGTGTAGATCCTGGCACCAAAACAGCACCAGGCGAGTGAAGAATGCAGAGCAAAGGAATTTTAATAGTCAGACAAAGGCAGGGTTGAATCGAGCAGGACTGGGCTTGTTTACACCCAGCTGACCACCTGCAGCGGCTGTTTGATAAATAAGAGCTGGGATCCAACAGTGAATTCATCAGCAAAGTAGCCTGGGGGGTGAGGAGGGGCAGCTATAAGAGCAACTCATCATCAGAAATAATAAAAAAAAAAATCATCACTAAATCAACACATAAAATAAAGTCGGAAACAACGTGTATCCAACCTACGCACCAGGCATCAAGAATCCTCCCTGATCTGAAAGACTTTGTGACAGTCGAAATCAAAATTTATCGCTTGATGTTGCGTTCACAGATGAAAGGCAAGAGCTAGTTAGGCAGCTTATAATAACATAGCCATGCAGCCTACCATAAGATCTAAACGGTAATTTCACTCTACCCTTCCCATTTTTGTATTAGGTCAAAAAGCATATTTTGTCATAGTAGTGAAGTTAACATGTGTTTATGTACCTTTTGCACAGTAGAGAATTTACATCAAACTTGTCTCAGTGAAAACCACCATGTACATTGGCTTGGTATAAGGCCAGACTTTGACTATGCTTTCTTCTGTACTTGCTTTGGAAGACCACTGACAGGTTCTATGTGCATGTTAATGTGATTATGTTATTTAATAGGCTACTTAAAGGCATATTTATCCATAAACAGAGAGGCTCTGATGCGATAGCTTATTCAAAAGCGCCATCTGGTGGCAGACAGAAGGACTCGTGCTTTTTTCAGTATAAAGCAGAATGAAGCTATCTCCATAGCTAAATCGAGTTATGCCTAGTCAACAGAATATGTAGGTAAAATGTACAGTAGGCTACATAGAGAGCACAGAGAGAAGAAAGCGTTTGCATCGCGCCCACACAAAGACTTTAGTTTCCTTTTGCGCTTAAACATGACTGTGCATTTTTGCTTCTGTCCGTGCTCGAACCACAACGGCACACAGTGGTAAGAGTAGCATTCAAAAAGAAACTTCAAAAAGTTATTGTCAGACGTGGGATTCGAACCCACGCCTACAGAGTAGACTGCGACCTGAACGCAGCGCCTTAGACCGCTCGGCCATCCTGACTTACCGCGATAGGGTTAAAATTTATGTTTTTATTGACAAGCCAAAGACAAAAAAAAAAAAAAAAAAAACGCGCGAAAAAAATAAGGATTTCCGTTCTTTTATGTTATCTTCTGCCAGTAGAAGGCAGTCAAGCAGTAAAATAATCTGCTTCTCTGACTGGGATACAGGCTGAACACATTAATCTTAGGTATGACAGTATTTAAAAAGGACATTCCGTAACTAGAAATGTAAACATTGGTGGGGTTAAAGGGGAGTAGCCTAGCAGTTATTACATAAGAAAAAAAAAAAGCAATAGCCTACAGAGAAAACAATAACATAAAACAATGTGGGAAGTTAAGCCATGCTTGGTCTGTTATTTGAAGCCATTTGAAATTTTAGCTTTGGCTCTGACTTTTTGGATAAACTTTCACCTATATAAAAATGACATATTTTTTGCCAACAATATCCATTCAACCAAGAACAATATGAATATTAAACAGAAACAGTGACTTCAATAAAATACATACATTTACTTAAAAGTTCCAGATATTTTACAAGGATAAGTATTCACTGCCAGCGTGTGGGTTTTGTTTGTTGTACTCTGAGATGTCAAGAGAACTTTATCACTACACAAACTGATAAAAGACTGCGCTCCTTTTTTCTCTGTTTATCTATTCCAGGGTTTTCCGGAGGAACTCAACAAGTAGGTGATGTGGAAACCCAAAGTCCATCTGGATCACTACATAGCCCTGAAGACAAAAGGTAAAACAATAGATGACATAAACTTAAAAAGAATGCTACAATGATCAGTAAAAGCTACTTACATCATATGGAATTACTTCTGGATTGTAGATGTCAAACAAATTGGTTCCCTGCTTGTCAAGCACTCGGGTTACCTCTGTGTCAAGAACTATGTCATAACAAAGGAAAAATTTAAATCTTTTTCCACCTATTTGATTCCCAGTTGTTTCAGAGACTTCTATCTTACCAGAGATGACATTAGGCACACCTATCTTCTCCACAGCATTTTGAAGGAATGTGCTTAGCTTCTCAAAATTTTCAATCTGAATTATTATAGTAAAGTACATGGGTTGCATGTAATGATCTGTCAAAGGTGACTGTAATGTGTAAATAATTGTATTACCGTATAGATTTCAAGTGGCACGTCAAGCTTATTTATACCAGCAGAAACCCTAAAAAGTAAAAACTACCACCATTAGTCCTTCTTTGACATTACTGATCCATGATTGTTGGTTTGTGGCTACACACTTACTCTGTTACTTTACCATTCAACGAGAGTTTTTTATTCGCGTAGGTTGGCCGAACTTCAAGTGCCACATTCTATGAAGAGACATTCCAAGTCAGTGAAGGTAACAGCACATCACTCAAAGTGAAAATATAAAATACAAATATATAATATGAGAAAGCATGCTGGAAGAGAGTGAAAAAAAATATAATGACGGAAACAAGTAGACACATTTCAATATGGAGAATACACAAAATCAAAACCCTACTGTTTATCTTATGGACATTTCCTGATTAATATTAAAATAATAATTGGGTGACAATACTAATACTATTACTGTCTCATTTAACACATGCAAGCCTACATCAAGATGCACTTTCGGTCTGGCCATCATCAGTCTGACTCTGCTGTGAACTGTCTTATTCAAAATGAAGACTACGCCTTTAGTATTTCAATGAAAACAACAAGAAGAATATCAATCGTCAAAAAAAATCTTGTGGCTGAAAACACTGACCGTTTGAAAGGAAACTAGCGGTTTCTCAGATCCTCCACAGTGAAGCTGCCCTAAAGCTTCTGCCCACACAGTTGTTCCAAAGTCCCGGGATGTGTTCAACCATGGATTAGAAGAGCTCCACACTCTCAGCTCTGGAGAACTGGACTCCATAATGCACTGCACATACACACAGACACAGGACGTCCTAAACTAAAGGTCTTACTTTAAAGAGAGGGTATCAACATCCTTCACTGTTACAACCGTAAAGCAAAACTCACAAGATGATTTGATCCTGTTGTTCTGACTCACATGTTGAGAATTATACAGATTTAGTAGGAATATTGATAGATTGCAAAGAAACACAAGAGCACTTTTTGCCCTTTTTTAATAGAATTATTTATATAAAAAATGTTTTATCTTTTTTTCTATATGCAACTGGTGCACAACACATTACCACTTTGAGGACAATGAAGTTTATCTTAATAAGTTTATTATGAAGGTTTCTGAGTAAGTGTTGATGAACTTTTGTTGATTATAATATAAGAATATTTTATGAAACATTTTATGCTGACATACACAAGTTAAAGCCTCAAGGCTTCATGCATTTTAGCTTAAACCAAGCTTTGAAGTCTTATTTATTTCTTTATTAGCATGGAATCAAGACTGGCTGAGCATGCTTGTTTAATCGGAGAATGTTTGAACTGGCAACACAATATTCATGTAAGGCTCATTCAGCTTTCGGATTAGATAATCGTCTTTAGGAACACCAAATGACAACATAAACAATATGGTCACCGCTTCTAAAGTTTTGTTTTGCTTTAAAGAATATATTAACGTTACAGTACAGTAAATGTCAGTAATTTGACTTGAAGCTGTTTAGCTGGAATTACAAAAAGGTCAGGCGTATGAAAATTTAAATTAAATTCCTCTCTTTAACCTTTGAGCATACTTTGCGTGTTTAAAAATATGTTTATATACTTTTTTTACCCAATGTACACAAAAAAATGAATCAATATTTTAAGAAGCAGTGGTATACATAATAACTGTGACAGTGGCCATAGAATTGTTGTACATTACCTTTCGAATATAGTCAGGCATGTCATCAGAAGGATTTGCCTTGAAAAGCTCCTGAAATGACATAGATACACATTTATATTCCCTAAGTAACCCCTGAGAGTACTCAAGCAGCACTCACAGTAAGCTCTGTTCCAGATATGTTAAGTTGGAAGCGGCCATCTTGGTGTGCAATGTTAAGGAGTGAATTTTGCAGTTGATCTGAAATTACAAACCCAGACCTATTCAAAATGAAGTTTACACCTTTAGTATTTCAATGGCAAAACATAACCAAGAAGAATATCTACAATCATCAAAAAAGCAAATGGTGTTTGTTACTTACCAGACAACCAGAAGTACAGCATCTTATTCTCTGTCAGCTGAAGAGGGTTGAAATTAGACTCATCGATGACAGTTGTGGTGTTGTTATATTTTGCAAAGCCCTAAAGAAAGTCCACAATGTGATGAACTGAATAAGAGAATGACACTCAATAGGATAATAGCAACAAATGCTAGACCTTGTGATATGATTCAACATAGTTAGCAGTGACAACTGGAGGCCCAGTTAAATTAATGTCCACACTGATGTTCCCATAGGTCAGGAAGTCCTCTGCAAACATCCAGCTTTATTATAAACAGTACTGCCAACATGAGCACATTAGAGACAGTGAGACACCTACCTGCAGTTTCTTGGATGAAGTCTGCAAGTATGTTAGCTGCCTTATTGATCTCCTGACAAATCTGAATAGAAAATAACTATTGAATTGTGACAGGTCTGGTCAGCACTAGTGCAAAAGATATGCAGCTACTTCATGAAAATACATTATTTAGCAATTTTCACTCATTGTTTGTCAGATTTATAGTCTGTGGTCTTTTCATGTATGAAAACTATGTCTCCTATTCCTGCAGTCTTCTTTACAATGTGAGCCCCTTGAATCCTGATCCATTGTCATCTTGTAGTATGCTCATGCCCTCAAGGAAGATAAATCCCACTGTTGGAATAATCTGCTCATTCAAGAGTTTCCGGTCGTCAGCTCATCTCATTCCTTGAGCACCTTTTGTTGTTGAACCTGATCAGATGCAATAGCCCCAGAACAAACTAGACTGCCAGTACTGCAGACTCAGATTAACCCTTATCTAACAAACTTACCTGTGATCTGGCCGCTACTTTAATTGTAAATGTCAGAAAGTTGGTGAAGATTTTCTTGAGCCAGTTTGGTCTACAAAACATGGAGTTTATTTAAATTATGTACAGTATATTTACAGTATTTTTGTGGAGTGAAGAGGCTGTTATTGCCCTACTCTCGGTCTCCCTGCAGCAGTAGGTTTAGTTCATGAAACTTCAGGAAACAGTCAGATGTGTCTGCAGCCACTTTACCATCACCACAGTCTAAAAAGGTAAAAAGTAGCACAATAAACAAGGATTTGACCAGTATACTGATAAGACTGATATATTTATTACTCTAAATGTTTGTTAGTACCGTAATTTTCGCACAATTGAGCACACCTGAATATAAGCCACACCAACTAGATTTAAATAAGGAAAATGATAAAGTACATACAGTATATAGGCTGCACTTGTTAAAAGTAAGTCAATGAGAATCTATAATTTTGCTGCGTTGTTGTATAAGCCGCAAAGTTAAAAGCTTGAGAAAAAGGTAGCGGCTTATGGTCCGAAAATTACGGTATTTCTTGACAAATTAGTAATTAACACTGATTATGATTTTGAGTGATACACAAAGCTGAATACCTACACAATTTAGGGTTAATGCCGAGATCAATGTCAGACTCTATTTCAAAATCCAATGAGTGTCCAAAATTGAGTCTAAAAGCACATTTACATGAGTAAGTGATCTTATAATTAAACGTTTTGTTTAGCAGTATCAGTAGACTTACAGCCAGCTGCCGTATCCATACTGGATTGTGCCTCTGAACACTACAGACACATTCGAGATCATCAGAGAGATGCCCTCGCCGGGACGCAGCTCAAAAGCACTCTGGCCGATGGTCAGGTTGTGAATCTCTAAACTTAAAACAGAAAAAGCTCATCCCACTGCTACATGTGTTATATTCACCTACAAGTGTATCCTCACTTGTCCAATCCATAGACCAGTTTGCTCCCGAGCAGCAGGGCCTTCTCTCCTTTTATAGTGGGGAACTTGGCATGTTGAAATGCTGCTTCTATGACTTTAGTAGTCTTTTCATTCACTAGACCAAAGCACAGAAAATGTGACAACATTTTTTAACAGAATAGTGTTTTGATTTACATGTTAATGACATGAGGTTAAACAGAGAAGCTATTCTGAAGTCTTTATGTCGTATTGTTTATAAAACAGGTAAAGTATTCTTTGGAGCGCAGAACTTCACTAATATAAGACACTTACTTACCTTGACTTCATAAAAGCTCATTACATTATGTCAAACCCACTAATTGAGTTGTAAAAACTATACATTATGTTGGATTGATTTTGATTCATCTTAAGGGTCATGTTCTTTAAAAGAGATATTCAGCAGACTTACAGACTACAGCAGCAGGGTAGGTGAGGCGGCAGGCTACCCCTGTAAACTTGTAAGCTTGGGCAGGATCCTGGAGGCATTCCTTGGACATCCACCACTACACACCATCAGGAGAAGAAACAGCCACCAAGGCATTTTTTTTTTCACTTCAGCTTGCCAAAAACATTTGTAGCAACTGAGCTCCCTTTTAGCTGTCCCTTTGAGAACCTTTAACCAATGGGCTAGCAGAGATTTGACAAACATCCCCGAAAGCAAACTGGACAAAGTACAAGTTGCACTGGCACAAATACAAAAACAAATACAATGGATCTTATACGTAAGTGTAAAAAAGAGCCAAAAAAAAAAAATAAAATATATATATATATATATATATATATATATATATATATATATATATATATATATATATTGCAAAAACAAAATAATTGTTTAGCGTCAAGGTTGCTTCTTGAAGCTAAAACACTAAAACTACTTTTCTTTTTTGGCTTTTATACTGTTTACATGGTCCTTAAATAGTATTGTCTACTGTTTTGAGTCATTTCAGATAAAAAAAACAACACTGGAATTTTCCCATCACACTCAAAAAAACTGGTTTTATGATGGACCAAATATTTGACTGAATAATGTCTGGTGTAATTTTTACTCCCGTAGTCACATCTGAGTACAGAGACAGTGTGTCCTGAAAATAGATATAATATCCTTATATATCTATGGTCCTGACCCATAGACTGTCCATGGTGCTGTTGTTTCTGGAGCTGTCTCATAATAAAATGACATAAGACTAGTGAAGGGAAATCTTCAAAAGGTGTGCAAGTTTGAATGAAGGTAATGTTTGCTTGTGCGTTTTTGTGTTTGCTTAGTTCTACTGGATTACCAAGAATACAAGGAATTTTGGGTTAGTTACTCACCTTTTGGTTGAAAAGTTGAATAATATTGAACTGCATTTTGTACACAATTGATACTGAAGGTTTGAAAAGCTTTTGAAGGGTCTTGATATACACTAAACCTAGTAAAAGATATAGCACAAAAGCATTCCTTTAATTAATTTACAAACTAATGTTTGGTTCTGAGAATTTCTTTATAGGCTGAAGCTGATTTCACTTAAATTTTTATATATATGCAGGTTTGGAGTAGGCTACAAACTGAGCCTGATTCATTTTTGATTTTTTTTTAACAGATGAATAAAAATGAATTAATTTAAAAAGTCCACCTGTCACAGGGGCCTTTCAATTAAGAGATTTTAAATTACGTTGTCTAAAAGCATTCATGGTATTAATCTTCTTTCTTAGCTTAAAAATACTGTTTCAAATTTTAATATAATGACAGCAATTTTTAGAGTAGTAGTCTCAATATAATAATAATTATTTAAAAAAGAAGACTCTTAAAAACATGTGATACATTGTTAAAAAAAACAGATACAAATATTTATTGTGTCTTATTAGTTTGCATGCATCACTTTTTACAACAACCGCTCAATAAATATAGACAAGGATTGGAGTTATACTTTTTGTGATTCTCGTTTATGTTCAAAAGAAACCATATTAAAAAAATTACTTTTCACATCGTTCACACAGAAAAAGTTTTATCAATTGTCACTTTTTGACATGCTAAAGTACAATTTTCAATTAAAAACCATTTTGGCCCCAGAAATTTCAACTGAAATTACACCAACATTTCTTGTAACTAAAAGTTGTAATAAAATACTGTACATTATAAAGTGCTTTGCTTACAAAAACATTATTACAAAATGTAAGAATATTAAGTCCATATTTACAACAGAAGAGCAGTTTTTACATGTGGTCATACCAAGCATTCTTTCTACAATGAAACATCTCATAACACAGTGTTTTATGTGAACATTAAAACTATTACATCTAGAACACTAAATGTTATAACTTATGATATATTGAATTATATATACACGTTTTTAAGTGTTAAGTGACTGTAACATACCCACTATCCATACAGAATATACAGTAGTATATCCCACTGGTGCCACCTACTGGTAAGCTTACACAAACATCCTGGAGTTCACATAATCGTCAGTTCACTTTTTGCACTGCTTCTTTGCTGTGCTTTTGCGTTTTAGGCTCTAAGAAAAAAGCCCTTTGGTGTTTCTTTTCGATTTTGGTCATTGTTGATTGGAGAGAGTGAGAAATGGTCCTTAGTTGGCCACGCCCTGGGGAATGTCAGGAATGAGAGAAGAGAAGAAGGTCTTGAAGAAGACCCACGTGGTCCACATAACAGACACTCTGTGAGGAGGCACTAACATGGCTGTCATTGGTTCTGGTTCAGAGCGCTCTTCAGAGTCATTTTCAAGAGGTCTGTCTGCTTCATCAACCACCTAGGAAAAGGCAAAGTTCAGTTTGAGCTCATTTACACTCATTTAATCAATACATACTGTAACTAAAGAAATATTGGACAGTGGGTCAAATGAAAGCAGCGACCAACTGTAATCTTACAGGTTCTGGGTTCTGGTTCTCAGGGGCTTGAGGAGGGTTTGGAGGTTGGACTTGAACTGCCCGCCTTCTGAAAGGAAACCATCCCATTGTGTGCCTGTAAGGGAAAACAAATACAGTTGTCAAGCTTGATAGTTTACAGTGACTGTAACAAATTTACTGGCACTACTGGCAGTGTGAACAGCTATATTCTGTTAAGATATTCACATCTCACTGATATTTGTGAGAGTTGCTTGTTTTTTGTAATAGCTTGGCAGCTTGTTTTCTGAAAATCTGGCGACACTGGTTTGAATTCAGTTTAGGTAAAACCCAAGTAGAAATTCCCCCTTCAAAAATGTTAACAAAATAAACACAAACGCGAGTGAGAACAACTGTGAGTGAAGTGACTTTCTGTACATAAACACTTGTATGAGAAGCATATGTCTGTGGAATGTATGTTCTGAAGGTCAGCAGTTACACAACAGGTGACATGTGATCCCTCCAAAGAGCTATGTTGATATCAGATATGTTGTTTCTAGTTGTCCAAAAATATTCCAGGAAGTAATAGAATATTATAAAATTTAAGAATCTTGATAGTTACATCTTGACTACTTAAATATTGATTCATTTTCTACCGCTTGTTCCCATTTGGGGTCGCAGGTGACTGAAGACAACCCAAGTCACCTTGGCTTGAAAACGCCCTGGACAGTGGGCTAACTCATCAGTGGTTAAGTCAAATATTATTTCTAAATCCTTATCTTTGGATCTACAGGCTTCCAGCAACAAAATCACAGTTCAAATTAGACACTTTTAATTTAGAATGAATATATCCTGTTTGAAATTATATTTTAACATCATAATAAGCCTTTGTAACAGTTACTAGATGTACCTTTAGACTGAAGCAACAATAATAAGACATTATTAGTGAGTGCTTTCTTCCTAGCTTCAATGACTAAGTTCACAAAGTGGTTTGTTTACATGCGTTGTTCCTGGTCTAGTTTGCCATGCAAAGGATCAGGTGTCAGCTCACTATTTCGTTTGCACAACAAGTTCATGTTAAATGACATCTCCAAGCTGAGTTAACACAACACTGAGCCTTTTAAAGCCAGACTTCATATATAAAAGGAATTATATCTGACGTTTTCCTGCCTTAAATAAGTTAAAAACAGAACAATTAAAATTGAAACTTTTTGCAGCATTTCACATGTATAGTTCAGTTATCTAATGCTATTGAAACATTGTAAACATTCACAATGAGTTTATAAGCGCTTTTCACAACTTTCAACTATTGGCATTCTAACCATACAATTTCCGTTTAGCGTAAAATACAACTGGCTCAAGGGAAGACATGCAGCTGTGTGAACTTACATGTACATAAAGAACAGCATGCCCATCACCAGCAGGAAGCGGCTGAGGTTAGAGTTGAAGTAAACGATCATCAGCAGAACTCCTAATCTGGCAGCAGAGTAAAACCAGTCCAACCAATCTCGTTCCATCTCCTCCTCGTCCTCCATCACGGGCCCCCCTTGCGCATTCATCCGCATGTTCTGATTGGCCACACCAGGGTTGATGAAACCTGCGTCAGGAGCCGGGTTCTGATTGGCTGGTAAGTTGTCAATTGGGTTTTGATTGGCTAGAGGAGCAGGAACAGGTACTGGATGTGGTGCGGGCACAGGGGGTACTGAGCTATAGTTGTGGTGGTTTGGTGCAATGGTCCTGTGCTTGCTGCCGCCAATGCTGCGTGACTATTGGTGAAGAAGACACACGCATTAGAAGTGGGTTAGATGTGCTATAACTGATTAATTTATTAAAAGCATGTTGTGGAAAGTGCAATACAACATTTACAATGGTGAACTTACTATTGCATGTAATACTGTCGTGCGTAGACGTGTTGCAGCCAGAGAAGCTGCTGAGGGCTGTATAATGAGTAAGTGGGGAAGGAGGGTTGTGTCATTGCCGAAGTTCCATACCTTAAGAAAAAAAAAACAAGTTTCCAATTAAATTAGTGGACAAATATTAAAGGATAACTGAATTGGCAATGGCTTTTGGAAATGTTTTAGAATGACTTTTGGTGAAACATGCCAAAGAATATGCACATTTTATGTCATGTTTATCATTAGGCATTAACAAAAGATGAGTAACATAACATATAGGATTTATCAAATTAATGTCATTAAAGGCAAATACATTACAACGCCAGGCCTGTTTTTGATGGAAGAACATAACATGGCTAAAAAAAAAAAAAAAGTACTAATCTACAAAAAAAAAAAAAAGAAAGAAAGAAAATTCAAATATAGTACACTGTGTAAAAATGTTTCAACAGAAAATGTGTTTCAAGATAGGAACCGGAGCACACAGAAGATATTCTAACTTGCTCAACTGGATTTCGGGACAACATAGACTTACATTTGGGCCGTGGGCCACACAGGAGTTTCGGGAGGAGGGGCAAGCCCCCTTCTCTGTCTCAGTTGGGGAGCAGCCGGACTCTGGACAGTGGATGTGGAAGCTCTACTGCAGGAAGCTGAGGTGTCCGGCTCTTTACTCTGAAAAACATTTTCAAAGGGAATCAATTTTGGCTTATCGTATGCACTGTTCAGAGAATCTCTTCGTTATACTCCTGTAATCAGTATATATTTGCATTCTGTTATATGTACCTATTCCAAAAACTTGTAAAAGCAAAACAAAAAAATCAAATTTGCATTTTTTTCTTCAAAGCTTGCTGAAGCTCTTTGGTGAAGCTAAAAGCTGAAGTGAAATAGTTCTCCTCTATGGTTGGCTGATAGTGAGTCAAGATGTGAAACTATGCACCTGTTATTCAGTCGACTGAACATTTTGTTCTACCACAGCAATCCAGCCCTTGATTTAGTGTTTTTACAGCCAAAAAAAAAAAAAAAAAAAGTGGCCTATGGTATGGCCAGGCAAGTCAAATGATATCCCACCTTTGCTGTCATGATCTGTTGTTGGGGGGTTTTCAATGCACACACCAGGTGCAGTGTTAAAGTAGAATCAGTCTGAAAAGAAAAAAAGAGAAATGTCAACAGGAGCCAGAAACAGGGTTCAAAGAGTTTTCAGTGGTCAAAATTTGATTTCCTGTTTTAGCAAAAAAAAAAAAAAAAAAGATATATATTTTTTTAAAATGGTTCTCCTGTCAATTAGAAAAAATAAAGAAATTGTATAAGCGAAACATAATAACGTGTAGACAACAAAGCTATAATTTCAGGACTGCTCACACCTTTTATTTCTATAGAAACCTCTTATCAGCAACTTGAGCGCAATAAACAAAACAAATGAAACACAACACTACACATACTTTCATGGGAAACTTTAAAGACCTTTGTATTTTATAGGACATTTTTGAAATAAGGTCACAAACAATTTAGAACAATCTGTTAAACAGGTGGATGTTTGTACCTGTCTGGAGAGATCTTTAATATGGAGATGGTCAGGGAGGAGTTTGCCAGAGTAGATAAGCCTTTGATCGTTCACAGACTAAAAAAAAAAAGAAACAAAACGGTTATTTTTACATACGTACAACACACCAATGCAAAAATGTAGTCACCTCTCTTCTAACAACAAAAAACAACTATGCATAGCAGCTTATCACATAAGAATAGGTTGGAATCTAAGTTTTGATTTTAAACTTTCCCATAGTTTCCAATACTAGCTTGACACCTGTTGTCATTAAGCTGTCTCTCTGTGATCTCAATCAGACAGATGTCAGATGTCTTGTCCTCCACGCCTTACCTAAACACGTGGGTAAACGCTTTAGGCTGATATGCTAAATTACATTGTGTGTAAAAGGCGAGACGAGAAAACACTAAAATCATAAACGAAACCTTGTTTGTCTTAAACCTTGAAACAAGACTGTAAAAGTTAAATAGCTGCACCCTTTGTGCCTTTTGAGTTTTTCATTTTAACATTCCAGAAGAGCCCAGAGAGAAAAAAGGATATGACGTACACTTTATCATTTCGGTAACAAAAATACGATCTTTTCAATATATCTTACCGGTTTCGTGGGGTAAACGATGGACAGATGAAGTTTAAAGTCCTTTATAGTCCAGTTGATATTGACATCGTTGATGGTTTGGTCTTCTTGATGCTGGTTTGGTGTTTTTACGACGATCGAGATGGTTTTCTGTGGAGAACCGCGCGCCTCCATATTCGTTTGTTTGTTCGCTGATATGATCTTCTATTATTAATTCTTCCAGCACAGATCACGTAATATTGAATAAACCAACGCGAAATTGCACCTTTTAGAGTAACTTGATCAAATTGTGGGAGCAGCTCGGCACACGGGACTTAAGGGAGGTGGTGTGTTGTTTCCAAACAGTGTGGAAGCTGCTGATTGGCTGGTTGACGCTCGTGCTCAGACGTGGAGCCTGTTGGAATGATCGATATCTGAGCATGCGCAGGAAGGTTTTCTGAGTAAAGATCGTCTATGGGAAGTAACACATCACGCTAGTTCAAATGTTTAGTTATTTCTGTCATTACAAACAGCTGAAAGGAGTGAGACTCTTCGTACACAATTTGCTTGCTAGTAAAAGTAAAGTTGTTACAGAAGTTGCATCATTTTGTTTAATCAGCAGCCAGTTCCACCGCGAACAAAATTGACACAAAGCATCAGGTTACATAAATGTGTTTTCCAAACAAGAAAACCTAGGCTAAGTTTAGTGGTTTAGATTAGACTATATGGGGATTTTTTTAATGGATGTACTCGTGTATGAGCATAAATTATCTTGGTTTTATGATGTTGACTGGATACACACTGTCTTTTAGCTAACCAAGAGGGAAAATATGTCTTGTTGTAATGGTATTTATTCAAGTAGCCTACACAAATCAAACAAAGAAAATGCAACAGCATGAGAAAAAGCCCAGTTTATCATCTGAATGATGAACAATTCCAAACTTAATCGTACATCTTCTGAATAGGCAAATACATAATTAGGTACTTTTACCCACTCAATGTATATTTTGTTTTGAATTGTGACAACAATTAAATCTATAAAAAGAAAAAGACACATTACATGATATATCTTCCTTTCCTTTTTTCTGCCACAGGTCAATGTCCAAGGTTCATTGAAAATTCTGGGAACAGTGATGCCAAGTGATAAACAGTAAGCATAGCTCTGGCAGTGAATAAATATAAGCATTCTTTTGCATTATTATCATTTTTATTATTACAACACTGTTATTATATTACTTCCTTTCGGCTACACAAACACACTGGAATTTTCTAATTCTGCATATGATTTTCATAATATATTCAAAACTACTGAATCATTTACCTAATTAATATATTTCTATTAACAATTCAGACTAAAAAGACTAACAAAAGTTACATTATTGGCAGTAGAAAGTAAGAACATTTTCCTGGTTTCCTCTGACCAAAAGGACAGGAGGTCGCAGATCACGTGAAATAAAGTCCAGCCAGGACAGATAGAGAACGCTTGGACACACACCTCTTCTTCCCACAGGCATAGTGCTGCAAAGTTCAACCATTAGATAAGTTTTAGTCACATACTGTATATATTTACACAGCTGCACTTTTCCCACAGTAGTCATGTTGAAGCTCTAATTGTTTTGAGCAAAAGAGAACTCTCATGTAATGCAATTCAATGCAGTGGTTTAAATTGCTTCTTTAGTTTTCAGTACTTACACTAGGATTAGTGCAGCCTCCCTGGAGTAGTCTGTAAAACCTCATTCAGTCGGATCTGACGTAAAGTCTGATTTGGACACAAAGTAAAAATTTGACCACATAAAAGAACAAAAATTATCAGTAAGAATTGAATTGTGCTGTCACCTTGGCTTTGTTCCTTTCCCAGTCTTGCTCTGTGATCATCCAGGGCCCATCACACACTCTATTTGGTCCACACCCCAGGCCTTGTTTAGGGTTCATGTCTTTCCGGTATTCATTCACCATATTCTCAAATAATTGTACACTAAAGCAGCGGTGACAACAAAAATAAGAAGAATATAATTCAAGATTGTTCTTAGCACCTTTGGATTATTGTCAAGAGTTAAGGTCTTGTCACTAATAGACATACTATATCTATTTTAGGCTTTCCTTTTTTGGACTGCACTACTATTAGTGACACTATGGAGGCGCTGTTTAACCAGTTCAAAATGCTGCCACATCATCACAGTGCATCCCTCAAACTCCAGACCTGGATGGGACTTGGGTGGAGATTTAGAGTTTGTGTTTTCAGCCTTAACAGTGTGGCTCGTTGGTCTAGGGGTATGATTCTCGCTTAGGGTGCGAGAGGTCCCGGGTTCAAATCCCGGACGAGCCCTGTTTTATAAAAAAAATAACAATGTTGCTTAATTAACTTTAACAGTAAGGCTTAGTGACTACTTTCTTGAGTAGACATGCTATTTCTTATTATAACTTTCTTTTCCCATCACCAAACAAGGTGTGCAAAATGTCTTGCCCAAAAACACAACAGAAGCTTGGACTGGTATCAAGAGCTGGGCTCAAACCATGACAGACAAGCTTTGCTTAATCCAGACCTTTCAAGTAACAATGCTTGAAATAAACATCTATCTGTAAAAACACAACAGCAACAAAGTTGCAGTTTTAATTAATTCAATGAATGTTTTATGTTTTAGTGCTATGGAAAACCAGAGCACGCAGATAAAACCTACACAGACAAACACGGGAAGAACATGCAAACTCCAAATAGAAAATCCCTTTGCCTCCTAGGGGTCATCATGATACCCAAAAGTTGGACATTTTTTTAAAGCATTATAGATGTTGGTATGCTTTTGTTTTTCTAGTAATTAAAATATAACAATGTAGGGGACTTGCTCAAAGTAAATTAATATCAGAACAACTGCTGGGTTTCTTCTTGTCCATGGGAGAGCACATCACAGCACTTCCAGACTGACATGAGACAGGGGTGAAGATTTTTGCTTAGGGTGTGAGGGGCCCCAGATTCAAATCCTAGACAAGCCCTTTTTATCATATCTAACAAATTCACATAGAAGCAATGTTGAATTGAAATTCAGACATAACCTAATTGTTCCACCTGACTTGGGTCATACTGGTTGACCTATAAAAATATTGCTACATCAACAACTAGAGGCTCTCCAAATGTGTCAGAGATTTGAATTCTCAATTGGAGAATTCAAACTTTGCATGGATTTCTCACAATATTGGAGAAGTCACAAACTCCAGAGAATTGATAAAGTATAGAATTAAATTCAGAGAGCAACACAAACAGTATCTATCTGACATTAGTTACATTAGTCAAATACCAAAAGTGTCTCTCTTACTTTGTAGGTTGTGGACTTTGGTAGATATCAGGGATAACTTCAACATCATGGAAGCCAAGACGAAATTTCTTGATCAGTGCCAGAACCCTGACAAAAGCCAATTCTGTAAGTACACTTGTAACAAAAGATTTGGTTTTAACTAATTCCTCTCCTATAAATGATTCTTACTCCTGTTTCTGCTCTTCTTTCTTGTCTAGTTGTCCACCTACAAACACTCGGACCTTACACCTGGCCCAGCGCTTCCTACGAGTCAGTAGGTAGGGCAGCAGGAGGATAAGGCCTGCACATCAATCACAGACCAAACAATACAATCAGGAAATGTAGTAACACTTATAAACCACATAATAATAACTAGAAGGGAGTTAAGAGCATAAAAATCATTATTAAATCTTTAATAAATCTTGTCTATCAGTGCATGTAACTGGAGGCTGAAAAATCATTGACTAAGCACCACTTAGTTAACCAATTCAGATCTGATCACCAAAGTGTACTGAAATTGTGTGTTCATAAAATATCTGCTGTATACAGAGCAATGGAAAAAGAAACTAACCTCCATCATCACACAACCAGTACACGTCTATGGTCTTCTTTGCCTGTTTTTTCTGGAACACTGTAGTTGGCTGAGGTTCAGGAGAGCTGGAGATAGTGGCTAAAAGAGATTAGTTTTTTTTTTCATTACAAGCTTTCATGGTTTAATTATTACATTAAAATATTAAACATTCTGTATTCAGTATCATTATTGCTTGGTTTGTTAGGAGATTAAGTTCTCATTTCAACCAAAGCACAAACTTAAAATACAACAATTATTCTGTAATACATACAAACAGTGCTAGTTTGAAGGTGTGTTCGGGACAGTGTGCTGCAGACACTCTCTGGCCCTTCATCAAAGGCAGGATTGACTAAAAACACACAGGATTTCTTTCATTATTAACTTATAAAAAAAAATCTGCCCTGAGTTAAAATAAATCCTTACTGTGTGATTGAGGAGGACAAGATATGTCCAGTCCTTCCTTCATCCTCAGAAGACAAACTCCATATTGTAGCTCAAATGCATCACTGAAACCACATTGGTCAGCATATGGGTCAGATCAAAACTAATAAGGCATAACAAGATAAATGCTTTCAATAATATGAATAGACTTTTTTGAATACTCACTGCAATATTCCAATGTAATCATGAGCAGCCTGTGGAGAGTTATTGCGCCATGACGTCTTAAAACCCAAAAGCAAAACATTAGGCTTGATGCGGCCCAATCCTGCCCCCTAGACGACATAGGCGCATGATGCAAACTCGTCAAAAATGATGAATATATATTTATTTTATTGTAAATCAAACCTGCATCAATGTGTTGACCCCAGAGCGCAGGTCTGAGGACACCACTCCTCTGTAGAAGGACTTCACCTTTCGTTGGTTCAGCCAAGTCACATGTTTCTCATTGTGTTCTTTTTGCACCAAAGATGGGCTGTGGCCAGACTGCAGCACATATCACAAAGGGATATACTACGCAAATAATACACCAAATGAAAATGTATACGTAATTGCAACCTTATTATGACAGTGTTTTCCCATAATAAATCTAACATTAACATAACATTATCTAACCTGCATACACATTGAACTCTAAAATGACACATAACTACTTTTTAAATAAAAACATAGTATGCTGTTTGTTATAAAAAATGTCAGTATGGTGATACAGAGCTTATCAAATTTAGTGAACTTGTTTCTATTAGCTGTATTAAATAAATATTATTGTTTACAAAGACAAAAATGTAAAATGTACTGTTATTGTTTAATACCAAGTATCTAAGCATAAAATGCTGATACTACACTCTGCCTCTTGAGTTTCAATCCTAACTTACCACAACATTTGCACACATCATTAGACTGAGATTTTTAGTGAAACAGCTGACAAGGTCGACAAGCGCTGGGCGACTGCTGGGAGGTCCTGTCAGAACCAAACACTGCGGCCTAAACAACAACATAATGTTTTTTGTTAGTTTGTTTTTTTACGCTTTGTGGAAATAAATAAATAAATAACATTTGACCAGACTTACCGGTAGTTTTTGACATGGTCTTCCACCTGGTTGAGGCCAACACACTGGTTCAGAGCAATATTGTATGAACTAGCTTGTACAGAGGAGCCCCAATTCACAGCTAAATACAAAATAAAAATATAAAAATGTCCAATATCATTTAATATATGACTCTCTGGCATTTAATAATCAAGCCAAAATGTAACTAAGAGGTTTACATGGACATACCAGGTTTCTTATAGAGGGTGTATCCAAGAAGACAGAATACAATTCCAAAGGCAATGAGAGCTGCCCACCAGGTGAGCAGGAACATAATGACTACACAACACACTGCCCCCAGCAATGACAGCCACTTACTGTAGAACCGAAACGAAGGGCGCCAACCTAACATAACACAAGCCTAATTATTCTATAATCCATGTCTATAATTATAATTATGTCTATAATTCTGTTCTAATCTGCACCTGGTGAATTGGTGATTGAAGCGTGAAAACAGCTGAAGTTGATGAGTGTGTAAGAGCAAAGAAAAAAGTTGGAGATGATAGGAGCAATGGTGTTTAACTCGGCTATGGGACAGAATACAATAGTGTGGTCAGCATAAGTTCAAACATGTACAGCTATGATTTGTACCACAATGTAACTCAGCAATACACATTTTCTCCTTACCAATAAGAATGAAGCAGGCTGCAATGAAGTATGTCAGCAGATAGCCACGAAGTGGTTCATCATTCTTGCCATAACCTTTGCCAAAGAAGCCAATGAGAGGATAAAGTCTGTCCTTACAAAGACACTGGAGAGAAATAATGAGTTTAATCAAACTATTCTATGAGTTTAAATCGGTCTATTCTATATATCTTATGGTGTGTGACTGACCTGGAAAACTTTGGGAGCAGACACCAGACACGCCAAAGCAGAGGACAATGTGGCTCCAAAAATGCCAGCAGTGATGAGCGGTGCGAAGGCTGAGACCATGCTCATTGACTGGAACAAAAAATATCAATCTGCATTATACTGTAATGTAGGTTTGATTAATAATAATGGCAAAACAGTAAAATTTATCATAAGCCAAGAACATCTTAATACAAATGTGGTTATAAAATATTTTTATTCAGTGCATCTGAGGAATCAAATTCTTCTATTTTTTTTTAATTTAAGCCAAAGTACAAAAAAAATAGATGGGGGAACTGTTGTTAATGTCCTGCAAATTGTGATATTAAATTTGATAGGGATAAATAACACCAGATATGGTACATTAATAAGAAACTATTTGAGAAATATGAATATTAGAACATTCTAAAGTACAAATATGATGGATTATTTATGTTGTTCTTGTCCTTCAAACATGCCCGCAAACACATCCTCTTTGGAATCCAATGCACCAGAATCAATAAAAAAGTGTAATAATGCATACATGACAGTTCTGTATTTTTACATCAGGAAAACAAATCGATCTTGATGCTGCAGAAAACTAATATTACTGAACAGTGCAGAAAACCCTAGAGATCTCCTTATACCATCACACATCTAGGATGATTTAGAGAGAGGAACTTTAGAGAGGAGAGGAACAAAAAATAACTTAAAACTTAAACTGTGTTTTTGATGAAGAAGCAATGTTAGAATAAAATTGAAAACTAAAAAGAGTCAGTTTTTTATGTCTTTAAAGAAAAAAAAACTTTTTTAAAGACTGAAAATGACAGTAAGTTTATGTATTTGGGTGAGAGTACAAAAGTAATAGCAGTTATACCTTTTGTGTAAATACAGTACACTAGGATCTTGTTTTTTGTGTTTTGCGATGAAGACTGTACTTTGCTCACACTTCATCTTGTTTTACCTGGTAGTAGTTCATGATGCCGTAAGTACATGTGCCATTCTGAATACATTCAGAGAAGTCCCAGCCATACTGACAGGCGGGCCTACACAGGACTCTGCATCTGAAGAGGGCGCCAAAGTGTCATTCAACACACCTGAAGCATCACGCACTACACAGGCACCTGTGAACACACAGCCAAATCAGTTTGAATGTGATACAACTTAAAAATGACTGAACTAGAGTTTTGTTGAATGATAATAATAAAAACATTCACATTACAGATAATTTATAAGGCTTTTTCATCAGTTAGATGTTGAAACTTACCAATAGTGGCAGATATGATGAGATATGACATAGTAGTAAAGAAAATAGCCAAAAGTGTGCCTTTAGGGATGGCCACTGTTGGATTCTAGCCAGACAGATTTCTTATTAGTTTCAGGAGGAAAGACATTGTCAGCACATACAAAAACGTTGTCAAACCTTGAGATCTCCCGAAATGTTCGCTCCTGCCAAAATGCCAGTAGCTGAAGGGAAGAAAATCGAGAACATGCCAAAGAAACTACCCTCTTTTCCTCTCCAGCCAGGCACAAAGTTTTGAGCAAAGATGTCAGCTGTTGAAAATGAAAGATAATTCCATGAATCTCAAATAATACCTTCTAAATTTTGTAATGAATTAGCTTTACCTTTGTAGCTGAAAAACCCCTTTGCTTGTTTCTGAGGACTGGCGGGGATGATAGTTCCAACAATGTAGCTTGCAAAGGAAACCATAATGACAAAAAAGAACACAACCTGGGCCTGTGGGGAAAAAAAGTTTTTATCAAATACAAAAGAAAGAACTTAATTGTTGCTCTTTTTGAAAGATTTTTTTGACCTGTTGTAATTTTGTTTTTCGACATGACACAGTAATATACACTAATATATATAAATATTAATACATTATGTTAACCTGTATCACTGTTTCATATTTTCAATTTAAATTCTGGAATGCTGTTTGCAGATCCTACCTTCGATTCCCAAGCCATTCCAGCCAAAGAAATGCCCAAAAGAAAGGTGACAGTGATAATGCCAATGATTCTAATGTCATTTGTTTTGTCCACCATGACAGCTCCGTGTTCCTACAAAAAACATGTTAATTCTACAAACATCAATAAACAGTTTCTGTGTGCGGACTTTACTTACACTCATGAGGTCAGTAACAGTCTCTGCAAATCCTACAGTGTGCATGGCCACAGCGACTGCATTGGCGAACGCAAAGATGAGACCAATGGACCCTCCAAGCTCTGGACCCAAACTGCGGCTGATCAGAAAGTACGTCCCACCTGTGAACCAAAGTGTCATAGAGATCAGCAATGTAAAAAAAATAGAATATACCGTATGTTGTTTAAACTAAATAGTGGATGCTGATGATAAACCTCCTTTGACTTTTCCGTTGGTTGCTATGGCTGACGTGGAGAGACCTGTGATTCCTGTGATCGTAGAGGACAGCAGAATGATCACCCAGGTTAACCCTAGTGAACACAACACAAAGAGAATTGTTTCACTACTGTGCATGTCATTTATCATTTTTGGACTTACCGATACCAGCTTGAGCAGTAATCCAAGGCAGACGGAGGTAAAGAATCACACCCCAGATGTTTAACATACATCGTATCTACAGCGGGGCAGTAAAGCAAGTGTCATTATAAAAAGTGCAAGAATCAGTATCACTCAGAACTGCATAAACTTAAAAACATTTCTGATTACACAATTGTTGTCATTTCTACAGTGGGATATGTGTGTAAAACCAAATATGTTGTCTTGTCTCACCATGACACCCTGAACCCACCCAAAGCGAGTGGGTTCAGCTGGTGGTTCCTTCTGCTCCTCGTCATCTTCATCATCACTAGTTTCTCCTCGATCCAAATGTTCCACTGAAGTTTCCTCATAGAGAGGCGGACTGGATTCATCCTACAACACAGGAATGCTGCAATCATATCATGGCACTAGGGCTGGAAAATGAAATGTTTTTGTTTTAATGGAAAGATCCACAGTCTATCCAGACGTTAGTTGTTGTGAAGCAGCACTTAGACTGTTTGGGCAAATGTAACCTTTTCTTTCTTCTTTTTTTTTTTCTTTTTTCTTTAAGTCGCTGTTATTTTGGGCATGGGACTTAATCAAACAGATCTTTTTGTAACACTAAAAATAAAGTAAAATATACTTTTGTGTTAAAATAAGTGCAAAAAACAGTAAAACTGAGGCTATTAAAAAAATAAAAATTCATAGGCTACAAATGACTTCTTTCATATTTCACAGTTTGCTGGACACGTGTGCAAGCATATGGCCCCAAGTCATTGTTGTTTTTTCCTTTGACTGGTTGCTGAACATATAATATTTGCGCTATTTTAAATAAATACAAATATGTATTTTAAAACCATCCCTCTGCTCTGCCTACCTGCGGATTGGCGTACAGCTGATACAGTGAGGGTCTGAATCGCCTGCGTCGACCCCAAACCTCGGTGTTGGCGTAAAAGTCGTAGTGCGGCGGTGCGTCCAGAGTCTCGTATCCGGTTGGCGCGCTTTCGGACAGGCTGGACGCCACGCTGCACCGGCCCCCAAAGTCATGCCCAAAGTACCCAAAGTTCCGTGACTCTTCCGACGCCAACGAAGAGGCCGTATTCCCATTGGCCACCACCGAGGGTCTGTATGCATTCAGATGGACACCGTCACTCAGCTCTGGTAACTCCATTTACACGAGAAAATGTGATTTTTCTTGTGCGTAAATTTATATTTTGAGCCCACGTGTTCTCTGTGCTAAGTGTCCATTGTGATTCATGAGTGAGGCAAGACTAGACGCTTTATATTCGACCTCAAGAAGCAGGAAGGGCCTAAAGCGGTGTAATATTGAACTGCTTCAGTGAACACTCAAACATGGTCAATTACAAGAACTATTAATCTCTACATCTCCGGGTCAGCTTCTATTGCAGCCAGAAGAGGCTTTACGCCAGTGTTAAGCACAGGTCAGGGCGGTATCAAAAAGGAACTATGGGAAGTACACATCTTTATTGGTGTGTTTCTGAGAGCTTTGCTTCTTGGGCAAAGACACTTAACAGCGAGTGTGTGTGTGCAAGGTTGGTTGTTGAAATTGTCAATGAATAATCTGCTCTGAGGGTGTAGTTGGCCAATGATGGAGGGAAAGTTGTAAATAGCATCATTAGACAAAGCTGCAACATGACCTTGGCAAAAGGAACACAAACTATGGCTGTTTGATGTTTGCCTGTCAAGGTCATTGATTAAGTGAATACTAAGGGGACTTACAGTAGCCACAAATTTATATCAGTATTGAATTTGATAATTAACTTTGCTCTTTATTTTTCCTTTGTTGAGTTTTTTTGTCCCCAACCTCTAAGATATAACCCAGCAGAACTTGGTTTTGAGTCCAAACCAGTGGAGCCGAAAATCCTGTGCAGGGAGCAGGACTAATCCAGCTTGTGCCTGAAATATAAAATAGAGCACTGCCAACATGACCAACCCTAAAGTTTTGTGAAGTTGTAATTAAGAAATCCAACCGTATTTAAGAATTATCTACACAAACAAAAGAGTTAATCAGCCTGATGGGGATCCCACAGTTAAAGTGACACATTGTAACTTGGGGTGAAAAATCAAATGTATAATCCCATTGAAATACAAAGTTAGTTTTCTTCATCAACATACATCAGTGTATGACTTACTGCAAAAGATTAGCCAAAGGAAAACAAGCAAGAGGCTCTTGAGAGTTGATTTGAGAGAGAACCAAGCCTGTTTATAATAGAGACACATTTTTGGAATGTATTTAGTCCAATAAAACTTAAGTAAAAAACAATGCTTTTGCCTGAGCCCATTTCTTGACTCAAAAGTTACAAGACAAACCTTTAAATTCAGTATTTCCATGTTGGTATTTTTGCATGTATGTTTATGCATACATTGTTTTAATTTAATTATCGTTTATTAAGAATAAGATGGTAACCTAGTTACTTTATAGTTACTTTACTGTTTTTTGAATGAAATAGCCTACTTATTTGTGTTTTTGGACTTTTTAGGGCAGGTTTTTTTTTGGGGGGGGGGGGGGGGGTGGAACCCTAATGGACTGAAATGAACTCAACACCAGATGGCGAGCTAATCAACTGTGCGGTAGGACAGACATTTCTTTTCCTTTTATCCGCCGCCCGCATTTGTTTTTTTTTTTTCGTTACGAACCTTGAACTTTGGATTTTTTTGCGCTACGCAAACTGTGGATTATTGCACTTTACAAAAACTGAACTGTTCATTCCACAAACTGAATTTTTTTTTTTTTTTTTTTAATTGTCAACACTACTGTCTCATACAAAAACAATAATTCATTCATTATGCATTTTCATCCTGTTTTCATTTACAATACACTACAATAATTGCAATACTGTTCTTTTTGGTCTTTTATTCACCACCCGGGCTCCCGGGAGCAATCCTTCTTCTGTTAAGCCAACTTGTATAACCGTAGTCAAGCGCCTAGCCTTTAATTAGCGTTACACAATCATTTAACACTGCTCAAATAAATTAAAAATGTGTAATTAGACAAGTTTTGTTTTTTTTCCATCTCCAAGTAGGCTATACTTAAGATTTCTTGTGGAAACAAGACAACTGTCCAATCTGCTTTTAAATATGTTTTATTTAATTTAATCTATTTATTCCATAGAGTTTTACAACATTGTAACTACAAATCCTACATTCTTAAAAAAAAAACAACACACACAACTTAATGTGGCCCCTTTGTGCTCACCACCCCCAAGGTGAAAGATGCAACGCACAGCCAACAAAAGGGGGGAAAAACAGCTAGGCTAGAGGAGGTTGATTAAAACCTGAATAAAACATCTTAGCACATCCACATCCAATGAGAAGTTTTTTCTACTGCCCTTGTAGACTTGTACTTTTAGACCTCTGGACATTTTTTCTGTTAGGAGGTTGATATTTTACAGCATCAGAAACACTTTAAAACCCAATGATTTGGAAGCTGCACTGACTTGTTTCTTCCTTCATTCTAATAATGGATTAAACAACTTGCTATGCTGGTAAACATATTTATAAAGTAATTTATCTGTAACTAAAGCAGAGAAGCCAAGTTAACAGTCTTACAATTTTCCACCATGACAGCACAATTGCTCATTCCACATTCATCAGATTTACAATTAATTTTCTACCTTTTTATCAACTTTACAAGGCATTTGTGCATTATTTAAGCAACCAAATTTTTTTTTTTTTAAATAAAGGCAACAATAAAAAAAAAACATTTCTCCCTTGTATCAAATCAAGTCAAATTTTTGCAGAGTTCATTTTTCCATTTCAGATAACTTGAAAGCATGGGTCTGTATTCAATGACAAGGAGACAGATGTACCATTTTTTGTTTTCACTTTAATGTAGTGACACAACTGTATGATACAGTAACTCATCTAAATTACACAGAACTCTAGCTCTGCCTTGTCAGTAGGGGTATTTTCTTACATGATGGTAGTCAGGACTTTGTGGGTCTGGTTGTTTGTCATATGCCACATTAGCTCCGAGTTCTACAGCATAGTTCATATGTCCAGGCTGCTGATGTGCCCCAGGCTCCCCGTAGGATGTGTAAGATGGAGGTTTGCCATACTGCCCACTGTATTGATCAATCCTTGCATTTTGAAGTCCTCCAGACACAGCACCTGGCCACCTTCTGAAAGGACCCTCTTGGTAAACCCCAGACTGTTGCACATTTGTTCCTTGTGCCTGTTCATTGAGATTTGGTGAGGTACCTTCCATATTTAAATAAAACTTCGCATAGTGTGGTTTTGTTGGCACTGGACCACCAGTGTGAGAATGACCGTGATGGTGTCCGTGACCATGATGGTGACCATGATGGTGTCCATGATGGTGTCCATGACCGTGATGGTGATTTTGTAAGTGTGCTGCAAACCTTTCAAAACCCGGGCACTTTTCTAAAGGAATCATTAGTTGACCATTAACATATTTAGCATATTGTACAATACTCTTTTTAAATTCATGGTCATAAGTAGGATAGGGAACTGGGCGCCACTGAGGAGAATAGTATACAGTATTGTGGACAGGATTCTGACTGCCACTTCCTGAATCAGTTGAACCTGACAAGTGCATTTGACCCATCATGTAGTTTGTCGGGTTTTGATGATGACCTGAAGGTTGATGTGGCTTGTAAAACACATGGTTTGGTGATGCATGAGTATTTGTTTGGCTGTTCTGGTCACCATGTCCTCTTTGGTTAAATAGTCCAGATAAAAATGTTACAAACTTGTTGTTTTCTTGGGGTTTGTGAGCATTCGGCTTGTGTTCTGGATGTCTATGATACATTGGCTTGTTTATGTCTGGCATGTTGTATGGATAATTGAATCTTGAATGTGAATGAAGCCTCGGAGCTGTAGTAGTTGTAGGTAATGGCACAGAAAGCTCAGATGAAACCCAGGCTTGGAAGAGTCTTGGGCATCTGTGCCATGGTGGTTGAATGGACCAGCCTGTGAAGAAACTCTGGATTGACTTTCCCACTGGCTCCCCGGGTGGAAGTGACTAGGCCCATGTGAATGATCATGTCCATGTCCTCTCCTTCTGTCCTCAGTGTTAGATGTAGGGCCTTGAAATTTGATTTCAAATGTCCTGGGTTTGGCCATTAGGATGTTTGTCTGAGGTTTTTCTGGTAAGACTTTGACTTCAGAGCTTTTGGCAGCGTTTATGCCCTGAGGTAAGGAAGCTTTAAACATCTTTGTGTCAGGAACTTTTACACCTCCCTGTGGTTGCCAGCTACGAGGTCCTGGATGCCCCGAAGTCTGTACAGCTGGTTGAGGCCACAATGGCCATGATTCAGAAGGAGGCTTAACATTACCTGCAAGAAAAGCAACAACATATGTTAATGCAGTGTTTCCCAACCTTTTTTGTCTCGAATTGTGATCTCACACACACACACCGAGTATCCCCCATGTCATGTGTTTTTTTAGGGTTATTTTATCATTACTAAAAAATTAAAAAATAACCATTGTATTTTCTTGTTTTAATGTATTCTATGTAAAAAAAAAAAGTTGCCTCTTAAGGTGTAAAATGTGCTGCAAATAAAATTTTTCATATTACAGTACTAGCAATACTTTCTTTTAAAACTGCAGTCATTCCATGTACCACATGGCAAATGCCCCCTGGGGTCCACATACCACTGGTTGGGAAATACTGTCTTAATACATTAACCTGTTGCTGTTATTATTCTTCTCCTATAGAAGCAGTTAACTGATGCATTGGTAAAAATTCTGTTCTGCATCATGTGTTTGATATGGATAAAAATCTTCCAAATCAAATGATCTGTAAGATTGTTGTTGTTGTAGTAGACTAGTATTTTATGGTATGGTTAAATGCTGGATCTGACTATAGTCAATTTGTCAAACTACATAGAAATTTGGTTAGATTATACAAGTTATTCAACATGACATTTTCCAATCACCTCAAAGCCTTCAGATCATAGAGCTGGTTTGTAATAAGAAAGCAAATTAGTAAATGCACTTATGGGCCCAGGAATTGTAAATAGTACACACACATACCATTTGGAAGAGCTGCAGCATAGTTAACTTCAAGCATCCAATAGCCCATCAAAATGCTACAAACATAAAAAAAAAAAATTTTTTTTTTTTTTGGCAAAAAATACAACTTAAACTGAAGTAAAATTCAATGTTAGTACCTTGTCAAGTGGACCACAGCTGCCATATTCAGAGCTAGCCTTGAGAAAGTGGACAATCAAACACAGCAGCTTCTGCAGCCCCTAACAGCAGATCTCAAAGGCAGGTGCCCTCCAATAAGAAAATCCTGTGTTTCTGAAACAGACCGTTGATTCAGGGTAACACAGCAAGCCTAATAAACTACACAGGAGATGGTCTTTGGCACTGCTTCACAAACAGGTGTCACTAATCAGGCCTGCCACAGCTGCCTCCACTCACACTGATCAGGACTGACAGCAGCAGTAAACAGCCCAACATCACTGCTAGTTAGCTCAAGTTAAATACATGACAATGATACAAACTGAATTGATTAGTTGTATCAAGAGTATATTTAATGTTAAACTACGGCCTTGTGCACACAAAGACAAAATAATGATAATTTTAAAAATGAATTGCATAAACATGGAGCTGTCTTAAGATTTATTAGCGTCCACACAAATCAGCAAACCAGCCTGAAGCGGGTGTAATGTCAGTAACTGACCAGTGTGTGACGCTTTGTGACACTGACACAGAAAGTCACAAAACTTGAGGAAGACTTGACCTGAGCATGCGCAGAAAAGTTGCTGATTGTAAACAGGAACTTATGGGGGAATTTTTATAAACTTAGCAAATCTTCTGAATGAACATGGATCTAAACAGAAGAGACAGAGAAAGTGGATATAGGCCTCAGAAATATTTAGACAAAGCTTCAAAGCAGATTTAATGGAGATTGTATAGGATGTATTACATTTTTCCTTGTCTTCTGTGGTTTATGGTGCATTGAGACGACTTTGGCAGTGAACGTTATCTAAAGGTCAGTACATTCTGCAGATGAGATGTGACCTGCACGGCGGCACAGCGGATAGCGCTCTGGCCTAATATCAAGAAGGTCTTGGGTTCGACTCCCGGGCGGCCCGGGGCCTTTCTATGTGGAGTTTGCATGTTCTCCCCGTGTCTGCGTACGTTTCCTCTGGGTACTCCGGTTTCCTCCTACGACTAAAAACATGTCCAATGTGCCTTCCCTCTCCCTTCCCAAGGACTACAGATGGAAATTAGCTGTAAGCTACAATCTGGTACAAGCATCTCTGCCTTTGTGCTTATTGTAATTGTACATTGTAATAAACATTACCTTTCCTTACTCTGGGACAGTGATGTCATCATTGAAAAAACAAAACAAAAAACATTCCAGATACAGCGTAACTATGAAGACGCTAAACCAGAGTTTTGAAATCTTTTCACTCTGGGACCTGAGGGATCAGAAATATTCGTTTTTAGAGTCCCAAAACTCCTACTTTGTGTGGATGATGTGTGGTTTAGGTCAAGTATTTGTTCTGACAACCCTGAGCTTGGCTTCATGTGGACAAGGCCTAGAATGCAATGCCAGACAAGGTTGTCTGTGATTCTTACATTCACTAATCCATAAAAAATATAATTTCTTCAAAACTCAATAAAATACCCCAAATCTCCTCTGTAAAAACATTTGTATTATATGTATCAACAAAAGAAATCAAAAATTAAACTAGTCAGTAAATATATTTTTAAATTTTAATAATCACTTGCAGTGTCTCTCCTTAAGTAGTTTTCAACATGACATGCTATAGATATGTTGTTTCATGCTAGTTCTAGTCAAGAATACAATTTTTCGATTGTTCAGAAGATATGCAGAGCTTAATTTCAGTTCTAAGTATGGTTGAGAAAAGGAATAAATTGTTTTAGCACACATTATTTTCAGTGCCAGTCGAGCTGATTTGAGACTATTCCCTCCCTTCATCTGTATGTGTGCAGGCCAGCGAGGAGGTGACCAGTCTGAATCAGCGGAGCACTGCAGACTGGAGCTCACCCCTGACTGCCGCGTAATGATGATGGATCTGCTCAAGGTGTTCATGTTGCCTTTTTATTATTATTTGTCCTTTCATTGGTTGTAAAGGTTGTGTTGTGGAGGTGTTTGGCGGGTGTCTTGTGAGTTGATTAATGAGATTTATTTGGCTCCAAGACAGTGAAAGCAACTGTTGGCAGAGTTATAAACTGTGTGGATTGTGAATGATTAGGTGTTCTCACATTTTGTGTGGGTCTGACTTTCTTTTTAGCTGTTTTAGTTTAGGGCTGAGTATATGACCTCCCCTCTACCGATCAGTCACAGTCTTCCTCCAAAATCTGAACTCCAAACCACACACTTATTACGGCATATGCTTTTTTTCTCACACTTAGAAAAAGTTGTATTTACAATCCTACTAAGAGCTTTGAAATTTTGACCCTTAATGGCCACTAGGAGGCATATGTTCATCACTATTTCACGTAGATTAGAATGAATCCACTAGAGATTTATTTGTCGGTGAAAGGGCACTTGCACGTGAGTTTAGAGACACATTATCAAAACCATAGCATCACAGAGCCAGGCCCATCTCATAGTAAGTTAGTTGTAGTAATGAATGCAGTGTTAAATTAAAGATATACCGTATATCGCATGCTCAAGCAATGAAAACCAAGCAATACCATCACTCAATTTAAATGTCAGAACTCCATCTTAAGGCAGCCTTTATTTACCGCCCGATCATGAAAGTTGAATTTATGTGACTTCACTGTACATGATATTAGTAATTTAGGCACTCTGCACAATCCAACGTACTAAAGCCAAGGCACTCTGTAGAATTAAAGAAACTAAATGTTTCTCTTCTTGGGTTTTTATTCTTCTTAAGGAAGGCAGTGACATTAATTAATCTTCTTTGAAACAACACAAGTCACCAAATAAATGACTTAGATCTCCGTCTTTTGCATTGATGGAGGATGTGAAACGGTGAACAGCAGGCAATGCAAATGCTATTATCCATCTACTTAGAAACAACTCAAAGACAGATCTAAATCTTTTTTCTATTTAAGCTTTCTTTCACAGATCTGTTTGATTGTGGCAACACTGTTTAAGAAACAGTCTAGCTAGTATGCTGACTGTTCTGCATAGCTACAACCAGAACTCAACCTGAGTTACCAGGGATTTATTTTGTATTATAATTTGATATGATTAGATTATCTTTACTGACTCATAGGGAGTTGGTTCTCTGCATTTGACCCATCCTTATGATGCTTATAACCAACAGTGGTCGCTTCAGTGGATCCTCCAGGGATTCTTTCCAATTCGTCTTGCAGGACTTCCAGAAATAGGATAGAGGATTTTGCTTAAAATGCATGTTTTTGTTTGGCTCTGCATATACACAAACCATGCCACAAGTTAAACTCAGTCCCTAAAGAAGTTTCTTACTGAGTTGCACAGGTCATACTAGCACTGATTCATGTTTGTGCTGAGGGTGATGCAGGTCAGAGAAGTTACATATACTGTACGCCATGTTTATAAATCATGAAACTACAAGAGTACTTACAGCTTCTTTAGTTTAGACCATATTGTATGAGGTTGTGGTCCTTGCAAGTCGATGTTGCATGTCATTTGGATTGCTATAATATAGTTTTTAAAAGTGTTTTGACATTTTCTTTTCTTAAGCTAATCTATAGGAACTTCTTAAAAACAGCTTTTTTTGTTATGGAGTACAATGTATTTGTAAAATAGCAATATAAGCCACAGGTGTTTGTTACATCACATTACATTTGTGCTACCTGACACCAATTTTGACAACCATGCAGATCATCCTTGCAATGAAAATTAGAACTACTCAGAACTTTTAATGATGAGCTGAGAAAAACACATTTTGCAGGAAGCTTCTGTCATGAGGTTGTCAAGAGAATCCAAAAGTGAAGCACAGAGGTGTTTGTCACATGTGTCAGTCTCCCAGTGAGCTGCTCTGACGCTGCCTGTTACTGCAAAGCTTCCATTAGAATGTGAATTTAAATCTGCCAGAAGCTTTCACAAAGGCACAAATGGAAAAACAGACATTTTGTTGAATAGGGATGTTTTGGGGAAAATGTGACGCTGTCGTGGCATTAAGGACAGCCCAGTAAAAATATACAATTAAGGGTAAACTATAACTTTTGTGGTGGAAATTCTGGTAACTATTTGTCAGGTGTTCAACAGTATAACTTTTCTATCTGAATGTTTTTGAATTACAGATGCTTTTATATATAAAAATATAATATATATAATATAAATATAATATAACCTGAATAAATATTGCAAAAATGCCTTGCCACACTGTCACCTGTCACCTGAGGTAACAGACTTTCACCTAGAAAAGTTATGAACTGCATTTTACAATAGATGCTGTAATAGGGTTGTTCTCTGTTGGCCTAATGTACCAAATGAAAAAGAGAAGTTTGATTTGAATTGTCTTTGACAATCATCTAAAACAAAGTGTTCTATATTTTACACACTGATTAACATGTGCAGAATCTAAAAAAAATTAACTAAAGCCTGAGTTATCAAATAATAGAAACGGCATTTGTGATTGCAATTCACATTGGCTTCATAGAGAATTTTTTTGTATTGACTTTCCCCTATTTTTTTCTCACACACCGTGGACTACAAAGCTAGGAAAATAGGCAAATAAATCTGTTCAATAAATCTGTTTATTTGTATTATTATGTGGCCAATTATTATATAGGTCTTGAATATATTATTCTAGAATATCCAGATTAAGCTTTGTAGAATTTACTACAACTCACACTTTTTAATTCTAATGCTATTCAGTTCACTTTGTTTTTTAATCAGAAAATCTTTCCACTTGGTAGGTGCTCAGGTGCTCCCAAGGGTCCACATTCCTCTGGTTGTGAAACACTGGCTTAAAGGAGCTACAAATGATTTTTGCTTCCTTAAAAAACACTATAAACAAACAGAAATATTTCATTTTAAACTTTGCATAAGACAACATGTTTTGCTCGCTTACCTAATGCATTTTGAGCCTCAGGAGGGCATAACTGCCTGAAAGCCTGACAGAAAAGGAGAATTTTGAGCAGATTTTGTCTTTTATAGCATGTGGTCTTAAACTTTTGATCAGATGAAAAATAGCCTATTTCAGTTTATTATTTATTTTTTTTTTATTTATTAAGTTCTAAATGTTTTTGTCACACTTCCCCTTCTTGCTTTTGCATAATCTAGCTCTACTTAAAACCTCTTGAAGATTTTGATCAGGACTGTATTTATGCTGAGGGTTAAAGGATTATAAGTGTTTTTCTTATTAAAAAAAAAAGTATACAGTGTATATACAATATATACTTACATCCTCACTCAGTCAAAAGTCAGAACTACAGAGCAGCAGAACTATTTATATTGTGGTAAATTAAAGATTTTATTGATGCTCATCAGTTTTGTAAAGTAAAAAGAATGTCATTATTCCACCGTATCAAAGACGTGTCCTATAATTTATAGTTTTTAAGTTTATTGGCCCCTCCAAGACCTCAGCCAACCCACTGGACCCCCAAACACAGTGCCGCTGACGTGGACTGAGCTCTTCTGTTATCATCATCAGCCAAACGCCCTCATTTTGATTAAACCATTTTTAATTAGTTTGTATTTTTGAGATTACATTGGGCGCCCTCCGACCCCTGTGATGCGTTTGCAGATTAGCCACTGTGTGAATGCTTGTTGTGCCGCTCAAATGGCACAATATCTGCAGTCGCTTCTGGAGTGGTGAAGTTAATCAGTGCTCATTGTTCCCTGGTAATTATCTGGGACTGTAGAGTTTTCTTTTTTCATTAGGAAAGTCGGCTGTTGCATAAATACAGCAAATGATTTTCTGCAACATGCCATCATCGTACTCACAATAGAGACAAACAACACGACTTTGGGAAAAGGCAATTATTCAAGGTGTTGGCAGCAAGACAGAGAATAGAAAATAGAGTTTGTTTCCTATGTGTTAGTACGTTTGTACGGCGCTCCATAGTACTCACGAAAAAAAAAATATTTATCTCGTAATTAGAGATAAGATCTCGTAATTACGAGATATCACTTTTCGGTAATCTAATGTAGTTTTCAACATTCTTGTGTGATAATGGTTTTCCATCAATGGCACAAACCCAGTTTGCTGAATAGAAATAAGCACATATTATCTGTAATTCAACTTTTTTTTTAGTCTATTTCAGCATCTGTTTCCTCATAAAAAACTCAACTAGAGTTCTGTCTGTGAGATATAATATTCTTTCCACTCTGAGCCTCCAAAAACAATGTCCTGAATGTCCTACATTTGTAACTGATGCCATAGATTTCGGAGATCTTCTGTTTTAAGTATTCTTCTCCTTTGGAGCCAGTAGATTGAGCTCTAAGTCAGTTTCTTGCAGGAGAAACATTGTCATGTGTGCTTTGTTACAGTTTTTATTTCAGCTTAAGATTTTAACCTTTTTCGATTATATTAATAATACACATACTGTTTTTTTTTTTCTTTAAAGGATGATGAAAAAAGTTGCAACCAAATCAAGTTGCTAATCACAAAATTACAATTTTAATGGCTCCACCTAACAAATCCCCAATTGATTTTCTTTCACACACTACTTAATATTCTTTGATTTTCTGTATTAGAATGGTTTATCCTGTAACGACTTGTAGAACTTCTGACATCACGGCGAGAGGCTCCTCAAAGCCCCGCCGACGTCTGTGTTCACTCTGACCTACTGAGGCTACCAAATCGGCCGCAAGGTGTGGACAATGCACTGCGGAGTGTGGGGCCAAATCAATGTCAATCTTGTCTTTGTGGACTTCTTCAGTGGATTTAGTACCTTGTAAGCACATCTGATGGGACATAATCTGCTCCAGAAGAATGTCAACCCCTACCTCATTCTCTGAGTCCTTCCTTCTTTATATTGAGTGATCAAAGGGTCAGGGTCAATGATCACCTCAGCACTGCCAGCACAGTTTCCCCCAAGGCTCAGTGATCTCTCCACTTCTCTTCACTATGTACACAAATAACTGCTGGAGCACTACCCCAGGAATAATATGCATCAAGTACTCAGATGACACAGTAATTGTGGACATCACTAATTCTGACAGCTATAGAATGGACACTATACCATAGTAATGTTAAGTCGATGCCATTGTAATTTTTAAAAACTACATAAAGAATAGTGAATGTCGGTGAAATGGTGAGTAAATTCTAGAGCTAAAGTTCAAATACCACCAGACGAACCTCTCTTATCAACAGCAGTTCACATACCATAGTTTGAGAAACACCAGTTTATTGCAGTTGGTGAGTGGTCCCACTTAAACAGCTGTCCCTCCTCACACACACCTCTCAATCCCCTCCAGTACTAATTCTTCCTTTTATCACCAACAGGACCCAATGTAATGAATCACAACCTTCCTGTAACCCGGGGTTACAGGATTTTCGGCCCCACACCAGCAGTGAGGAGGATGTGAGCCTGAACCCATCACTGAGAGAGAGAGAGAAAATTGAGTGATTCACATCTTCGGCCCTCCAGCACAGTTTGAAGCAGTACAGCAGAGACGAGGTAAAAAATACATCCACGTTTAAAATGACAATTTTTGGTCTCACTTGCAATTTTACATTTGTAGCTACCAGCCAGAAAGTATCACATGATTAATCAGCTCTGTCTGATACAAAAACTCCAATTGAAATGAATATGCATGTGATGGGTTTTAATGGTGGATTACAGTTTTTCTCAACTGCTTTGAAACACTTTTTGAAACTTAGTTTATTTTGATCACTTGAATTAAACTTTTATCTGAACAAAGTCTAAGGTGGGCAAAACATTTGCAACAATTTTCATTCATTCACAGTTTTCAGGTTGTTTCTCAGAACAGCTCACACAGCTCATTCAAAGACTCACATGTTCAGTGAGTTTAGTTTGTCTCTCCAAAACTACAGACCTGTTCACACAAGAACTTTAGCCTAACTCTTTTTCTATAAATTCATACATTTCTGGAAAATTCTAAAACTCATGAGCAGAAATATCAAACAGCAAAGAATGATCATATGAATCAAACAGGACAATGGTCTGAGCAAAAATAGATTGTAGGAAGGCATGAAATAAGGACTAAATATATCTCCAGTTGATGTTGATGTAAATGGCTAGACAGTATAACACAGATGCGTGTTGATGTGGATGGCATTTCTTAACCAACCAGTAAACTGTAAATGTTTTGATAAAATATAGAAATAAGTTCACAAATGACACCGTAAACCTGAATGTATAGCTACATGTTTTGTTTTGTTCTTTGTTGTAAAAAATTCCTGATTTTAGGTTAAAAAAAACTTCCCCAGTTTCAAAAGAAGTGTGAATCTCAATGACAGACTGAAGTGAACTTTTGGTCACTTTGTGTCTGAGATCAGGACTAAAGCTTCTGATCTGTAAAGTCAAATGAATGAAAGAACATATGAAAACAGCTGAGCAATGTGTGAGAGTTTGATGGTAATACTTTGGTTTGAGGGGAAAACTTGACTGTTTTTTTAGTGTAAATCTTAAATTAGCTTGAGCCGAAGTTTTGAAAAAAATTAAAGGCTTTGTTTGGGATTCTGTGTGATTCTGTGTGAGTTGCTTTGCAAACTGACTTTTAGAAAGGAGTGTCTCAAAGCCATTGAGAAAAATCATTGCTGTTATTGACCTGACCAGAAAAGTCCTACTGAGATCGTAATCTCTTTTCCAAAAGGGCAATTAGAATACCTTGAGGAAACGTTATTTATAAAAATGATTGAATAAATAAAGGTGATCATTCCACCAACACCAGAAGAGATTTGGCCAAGCTTTGAACATCATTGTTTGGTAATTTTTTAGTGTAGTGCCATTATTAACAACCAGGAAATCAAATAATAAAACATAAAATCATATTTATTTATTTATTTGCACATTTTAAATAAAGTCATCTTATCTCTGTTTTAGTAAAATGTTTAATCTGTCATACACCCAAAACCTTGTTTATTTTTAACTGCTGAGCAATGCCACTGCAAGACTCCGGGTGTTTTTTATTCACCATTGATGCAAAATGTCATAAATTAGGAAAAAAATCCTAATTTATCATAAGTGCACTTTTTAATGATAATAGTTGATAAAAAGTAAATATAGAAGTTAAGATCATCTGTTAGTATGGGAAAGTTGGGCAAACGCTGTGTTGTTTTTGCTGTTGAAGTGCTTAGTCGTTGTTAACGATGGCCTCTGTTTTGCGTGTGTGAATAAAACATTTTCAGCACTGCACCCAAACTCTCCGTCTTCATCACCATATCTGAATGAGAGAAAAGAATTGCTCGATGGAAATTGTTGTTTGAATGTTCCACTTGTGCATAGCAATCACATCCAAATAAAATTTAGATTTGAAACACAAAAGACTGTGTTAGAATTGTAATAAAAAAACAACTTTTATTATAGCAAATATCCTCTTCTAAGTTGTAACCAGTTTGTAATTGGTTTATAAAAAATCTAAATTGCAGCTTGGTGATTTGTTTTTTGTGCCTGACTAAACATTTCATCTTCAAGTGCTTACTTTTGAAAGCTTCTTAAACAAACACAAAAATATAAAGTTGGGTTCATAAATATGTAGATCCATACAGTGTCGGCTTCACAGTGCTTAGATTAAAACAAATGTAGAAAATGAGCTCTCCTGGATCCTGAGGGAGCATCTCATATTGTATGAAAGTGCCTTCAAATGTCACACACTTCGAGAACACAGATTTTAAATAATTAATTAATTAAATGTATTATGTAAACTGTTGACCTGGTTATGAGCATCTCTTTAGTCCCGATTCCCACTGACCAAAAACCTTTTAGATAAACAAATAATTCTAATTGGAAAAGAATCTGATTTTCAATCTGGAAATCTCATAAATGACTGAAGCTGTGTTTCAATGGTTAGACGTAGACACATTTTGCCCCAGAGAGAGCTAAGAAATGAATTTGAATGAAAAGTACAACTGATATCAACCAGTTTTCTGAGTAAGTAGGTCATAGAAAAGCAGTGCATATTTGGCAAAAAAAAAAAAAAAAGTTTAAGAGGATGAGGTGGCTGATGGTTTTGCTGCTGTGGTGGAGAAGAAATGAGGGGTGGTGACACATGACCATGAAACCACAGGAAGGAGAAGTGAGAGTGCACTGATATGAATGACTTAAGAGAACTACTGAGAGTATAACACACTGTGATGGGCTGATGGTGACAGACAATTGGATTAAAAAGAATATGTTTACATGAAGAGGAGCTACATGTCCTGAACTTGGTTGGTTATAGTAAGTTACGCTGTGGAGTCTGCACAGATTTGTCTTATGCTTTCAAAGTGAAATATAAACAGGAAGGTATGTGACTCGATAAGTGCTTAGTCTCTGCAGAGACTGTTACCACGGTTACTGGTGCTTGTAATGGGCCTGTCCGTTTGCATTCAGTCAAACTAGTTAAGTCCAAGGTGTTTAGTCGGCTGTGGCAGCTGAATGTGATTGTGTCCTTTTGATCGGGCATGAAAAATGTACTTATTTTTGAATAGACCAGACAATGATCCTGGTCTGATCAGGGCATATGGTTCAAATAAAATTTGATTATTAATTTGACAGATATAAAATATACCCTTTTAATTCTTTGTAAGTTTCTATGTTACATTTACTTGTGGAAAAAAAATATTTTTTGTGCTGATTTGCATTAAAAAAAATAAAATAAATACAGATCGTAAATGTATTGTATAAAAAATGAGTTTCAGAGCGTTTGACTGACAGATGAATTATCCAATCAGAGATGTGCACATGAAAACAAACATGCTCATTCCAAGAAAAACATGAAATAAAAAATACCACAGGAGAACAAGGGTTCTTTTTTCTGCAGAATCAATGATCAAAGAAAAAGAAAAAATGTGAGGTGAGTGATGTTAAATGTATATTTTTAATTTGTATTAATTTATTTATACGATCCACATTTAGCTGCAGCAAAACTTCTGAAACTTCTGCTTACAGTGGCCCACATCATACATAGTTTCTATTAACAATACTTATAGCACTGTAAATGAAAAAAGATATTCAAGATCATCGTGTAGCTTACACCAGAAACACTAACCAGTACATCACATTGGAAATGTTTTCAATCATATTTAACAAAAAATATATATTTAAATTTTTTATGATGTTAATGACATCCATTGGCAAAGAATTCCACTGCTGCATGTCTCTATATAAAGCTGATCTCTTCATGTTTGTTCTGGCTATTGGCTGTGAAAATTCACCATGTAAGGCAGGTCTGATTGCATAGAAACTTACTATATTTGACTAAAACTTTCGAAAATAAGTCAAAAGTTTTTTTAAGAGGTATATTTCTAATGAAAACAGCTGTTTTTTCTTATAGCCTTGTATATTATTCGGCACTGTAGTAGCTCTGTTTTGTATAATTTGAAGTCAGCTGATATTCTTGCTTGCTGTACCAAGACTATTGGATTTGTTTTTAGATGCAGTAGGAGAAGTGACCAGACCCACTATTTGCAGTATGGTATAATTTTTTTTTTTTTTAATTGACTTTTATTTAACCAGGAAAGTCCCACTGAGATTCAGAATCTCTTTTGCGGGGGAGCCCTGGGTATTGAAGTATTGAAGTAGTATTGAAGAAGAGTTTGTTTTAGATTCCAGGCACTAAACTAGATACAGTACATATACAATATACATACTGTTAGACTATGAAGTGTTTCTTCATTGGTGTTTTTGTTTTGCATCACTTAAAATCACTGCATTGTTCAGACTCAGCGTGCAACTATATTTCTTACTCCCTTGACGTATTCTGACTTGCATTTAATAAAAAAGCAAAGTGAATTTGTGGAGGATTATACACAAGAGGACCAGCATAAACCTGAGTAAAATCTATAGGTGACTCATTCCAGGAGGAGTGCCATGTGAGGATAACAAAAAGCCAAGGCTGGTGCTACACTGCTTCTAAAAGCAAGATTCAGTAGGGAAAAATATTTTTATGAACAATTGAACAAGCTCATTGTGAATAAATATTACATGGTTCATCTTTGTGCAATGTTTTAATGAGAATCCTAAACTTTAATGTACTGTACATAAGAATAATGGGTTAGAGTCTTTTGAAATATCTACTAGCCTCTCCAAAAAGTCAGCTATTATACATAAAAGTGTTGAAAATGTGTGTCTCTTCAAGCAATGCATTTGGTTTTAGCCAAGTTATTTGCTATGTCATTGCTAAATGAATAAAATAACCAGACTTACTTAAGCTAGATCTGTAATTTAAAAATACATAGATGATAGAGGCCAGTGTGATTAATAGTTTTGAGTAAATCAAGTTGACTTTGTCTTTATGACAGGCTCTCAAAAGCAGAGGTTAAACACTTGGAGCCAGTCACTCACACGACAGTACAATGACCTAATCACAGCATATACTGTGCCACAGCAGCTCTTGTATTAAACCTGGTGAGCTTCCAATCTTAGCTCAGCGCTGACATGTTGTCAGCTCGTTAATGAGGCAATGTGAAAAGTGACAGTCACACTGTTGGTGTGGACTCAGCATGAACACAGAGAAGTGGAGTAGGGTCCAGACGACACACAGTTTTACACATGCAATTGAACAGTTTTTTACTTTTGTTTCGTATTATTGATTACATGATGGACTGACTCCAGTAGTCACAATTCTCTGAAACATTCTGATTGGAAGATTTTAGATGAAGAGAAAGTTGAGCTTTCAAATCAGCTTGTGAAAACTTTTGTATCTTTGAGCTGAACACATACTTGTCTTTTGTCTTATGCTCCTATGCTGGAAATATCTTCATTGGATTGCACCTGCATCACGCTTAATTTAGTAGAATAAATGCTGGTTAGTAAATGCTCATTTTATACTGTACATAGCTTTTTATTCTAGTGAGGAGTGATTTAATTTTACAATTTAATAACACCAGTTTATATAAATGGGTTATGCACAAGTATCTCCAATAAAAGGATTATTTAGACAGCAGAGAGAGCCGCGGCTGATTGACACAAGCTATGGCAGCAACACTAGCCAGCGCTGTTGTTAGCTAACTAAAAGTTTATCACCAAATTTATGCTGCTAAATCAACATTTGTGAATGAAATTCGTCTTTGCAACTCATACATGTTACATTCAGGTGAGTGGAAAAACGCAGCGAAAAACACTGTTTCAAGTTCCAGGATGCAGATGTCCGTCATACCGGTTCATACCTGATTGAACCTGCTAGCTCTTGTCCTGTTTTATTGTTTTTATTGCGTATCTTTCTGGGGAAATTAACAAATGGAAACAATATTTTACTCAGCTTTACTTTGTAGGTTTTTTGAATATTGCATGTTTGACTTGCTTGTTTTGTTTTTATGACATCATTTACTAGATTCTCAGTAACATGTTTTTTTCATTTTGGGATTTCTCAGCAGAGAGTTTGCCTTTTCAACCATGTGAAGTCCAATGACAGTACAAAGTAGGGAATTAGTCATGTCCAGAGCACCCTTTGATGTTTGCCTTCAAGTTATATTTTAGTTATTTTGAGTGTTTGGGTCATAGGTAGAAAAAAAAAATCAGAAGTGAAAGATCCTTTCCACCTTTAAGGCCTAGTCTGTGCTGGATGGGAACCTGCTGGGACAACCTGGTGCTAAAGTGGTTCAGCAGTGGCACAGTAGTTAGACTTGTCCTTGAGCAAGACTTGTTTTTTGTGTAAGAATGAGTATGTGTTTGTCATAGCGAATGCAGAACAGCAGAGGGAATTTAGGTCATGGCTACAGTCTTGCATGCTTTGTAATAAGTACAGTAGGTATCATTAACATGTGCTGAAAATTACTGTATAAAGGTATTATTTTACCAAACTAACTGGTACAAACATAGATGTACTAATGATTGTTGAAAGATAAAAGATTATGTCTTTTGCCTCATATAACTGCAGACTGTTGTATAATAACCTGATTATTTTATACTCCTCTTATTGGTCGGATATGGAATCCTGACGATCCTGCTGCACTCAAACTCACCTGCTCACAGCGGGGGGCTTTGGAGTTAGACTCGTCTTCCTCTCTACATATTCAAAGCTCCATAGGGTCAGGTTGTGAAAGTCAATATGTGCACATGTCTCTCTGTTTTCTGAGAATGAATTCAAGACAAAGAGAGGGGACAAAGTCAATGTGCTGCGGGATCAGTGAAAGAGAGAGGAAGAGAACGTGGAAATAAAAAGAAACATTTTTCTTTTTGTTGGAGCTACATCAATGTCAAATTCTTTAGAAACTGTTCAAGGGCAGTAGCTGTGAACTGGTGGGTCAGTCAAAAGAGTTGATGTTCACTAAAGCAAAAGAAGGTTAAGGCCAGATCAGTTCAGTTGTGGAGACTTCAATCAAACCATAAAATGCGTCCAACTTGGGATTTTATTTGGTTCAAGCAATTTCTATTCTGGATCAAGATATTTGCCTATGATTGGCTGTGAATGTTCTTTATCTTTTTCAATGCATAACAATATTTGCTAAATATTACAATGTTTTTTTTATTTTTAGAGGTGCAATACATAAACTTTCTTGTGACGTTTGCCACCTGCTTGCACCATGAGGATCTAACTATTGGCTTGATATTATGGTGATAAGCATATACCATTTTTTCTATCACACGTGTTTTGTGGCTGAACAAATCTTTATGTAAGGTTACATTCTCACATATTTTACCTGTAAAGTTCAGATAAAGCAATAATGAAACTGGGCTGGTAAAGTTACGCTATGCACCTTTAAACAAAGCATACTGCTTTAATTAAATCTGTAGCATCCGTTTATGTTCACTACTTTCATCAACCAATTCCGTTAACATATGGTCCTCCTAATGGAGACAAACCTACAGGGCCTATCCTGGGTGCGATTAAGCACACTGCAGGTGTGAGATTCAGCTGGGAGATACTATTCAACAAAAAATTACAGACTAAAATAAAGCTTTCTCATTGAAGTGTACAATTATATAGTAATTACATAAAAGATTATTCATCTCCCATCAGGTCTTAAGTAACAACAGAAACGGAGGTTAATCAGAATGAATTGATTCCTAATTGCATTTCATTTTTTTTCTCTCAAATTTTTCAAATTTTCTTTTTCTAGTATCCTTTGAAAATTTTCCTGCCTCTTGTGAGTTTCAATCTTTTGATTGAACGTCCGTTTTATGTTTGGGACATCTGCTGAGCTTTCAGAGGTAGTTAAGATTGCAATTTCTTGTTAAACTTGGGCGGCACCAATCTCTCGCTTGACTGAGATTTAATTGCACATTTTGTCGCTCTGAGTGAGCCTAATGTGCTGCATCCACATACAATATTACATGGACCAGAGGGAACACTGTCAAGAAGTGCCTCTATCTTCTCCTTTAGATACCTCTTTTTTACAAGTGCCAGACACCCCCGTCTGGACTGACCTTTGATGGACACTTGGATGAGCTCAGTACTTGAGACTGTGTGAGGATTACAAACCTGCGCTCTTAAGTCTTTCATCGTAATCTGATAAAAGGAAAGAAACAAATGAAGAACCGCTGTGTAAACCTGATAAGGAGGTCATGTTAGGCTAGGATTCACTTGGATTGTAATTCCATCAGTGGAATGTTTAGTTTACATATATGCATACTGTATATGAATATTGTTTAGCAGAGTATATGAAAGATCTACATGAACAATGAGTGAAAAATGTACATATGTTTTCACTTAGACAAGAAGTACTGATAACTTAAAACATAAACATATAAGGAGTAGACACTGCATAGGCTGCCTGAGCGTGGGAAATAGGGCGGCCATCTTGGTGTGGTCACCCGCTCTACTCTCTGCAATGTTTTTGAGTGGCGCTACATAAGTTCTCTGTGTTTTATCAGTCATAACTCTGATTTTCACATGGGATTTTTGCTGCACACGTCATACATGTAGCTATGATACAAGACATTTTGATTATTTATCGTGATCTTAAAAGCAAAATAATGTTCTGATAGGTATTAGACGTATGGTTGGTGTTTAATAATAACACTATGATGGGGAACGACATCAAGATTATAATAAAAATGATTTAAAAATGATCAGATATTCTGTTGCACTATTTAAAAATCGAATTATATTTACTCCAACTGAAAGTCATATTCAAAAACATTACAAAAGATGGGTGTGACTAAGAATTTAATTAAGTTTTTCTTTCTTTTCTTTCTGTGATAAATACATCACATCAAATAAATAATAAAATAGGCTGTTCGATCCGTGATGTCCTGTTCAGATCAGACATTGTATTTTTACTTTATGAGAAAAGACATAAAATAATAGATAATCATTTTACATTATTCACAAGTAACAGAGGAGACTCTGATCTGGTTCAAATCTGTAGAACTGAAATGTTGTAACAGAATGTCATTTTAAGTGGGATTTATCATAATATTTATGTATTTACCCACCCACTTCTTTTACTTTTAAGACCACAATAATAACAAAATTGTATTATAGCCACATGTGTGACATGTGCAACAAAAAATCTGTCTCAAAAACCTTAAAATCACTGGTTGTGTTAAGGTACACAATGTAAAAATATTTTTGGTTTTAAGCAATTTCACTTTGTTGTTGTTGTTGTTGTTGTTGTTGTTTAGTTTTTGAAATGTTCTCTTCAGTCGACACATCTATTAGTATTTACATCTATGAAAACAACACGTTTTCCTTAAATCTAAGTGAACCGAGTTTTAAGTTACAGTATAGTTCCAGTCTTAAGTTTGAAGACATTTGTAGTGTGGTGCAGGCTGCACGGAGGAGATGACAGCTCTCACAAGTAATATTTCAGCGCGGGGCAGGCAGAAGTTTCCTGAGCAGGTTGGTGAGCCACAGAGACAGCATTTCTAGAAGCCAATATGACAGCCAATCGTGCAACTGTGAGAGTACAGGCCTGAGATCTGCTTTGGAAGAGACAAGAAAACCAGTGTGATGGATGTGACAGAAGGATGGAGTCAGTGGTGAGGCGGTGAAGCTTAAAATAGGGACATATTGTGATATCTTTTGGTGGTGCATGCTCTCTGCTAAAACAATCTCAGTGTTTGCAGGCGTATTTAATAAACAGCTCTGCCTTTCAAGATTATTACAATTTCTCTCATATTTGTAGAAGGCCTAGTTGGTCCGAATAATCTGTGGGAACTAGAAAAAAGACACGTAATTAGTTTCTTTCAAAGATTTTCTTATTTACTTCTATGTTGAATTACTCCTGCGTTTCCAGTTTTGCAATAACTGCTAAGCCTAAACTTTGCTTAGCTCCTTCTCAATCCCTCTTAAATAGATGCTCACCTTCTCCTTAATTTGGACACATTATGGTTCCCTGTCCATGTCTCTCGTATTCTAATCTGTTTTGACCTGTCTGCCCTTCCACCTCGCTGCTCTAAAACAATTCATGACTGAAATTTCAAAGAAGTTCATAACACATCATAGTAATGCATGAGATGCATGTTTTTATGAATGTTCATTTATTATAGGATTCATAGTTTTATTGGAATTTATTTAGTGCCACGATGCAAAAGTTTTCAAGCTTGATTTTAATGCAAAAGCCTAATGTCACAATGAAGAAGAAAAACAAGGCCATTTTTTTTTTTTTTTTTTTTTTTAATGTAAATATATTACAAAAAGTCAAAATGTGAAATAACAATGAATTTTGGTTCAAGTCACATGGCAACATTTTCTTTGTGTTTAAGGGTTAAGTTTGGGCTTATGATAGGTCACGATTTAGGTCAAGTAGGTCAAGATTTAAATTGGTGGTTATTTTACGTTTTGACTTTTTGTAACATATTTAGCCTACTTTTTTGACATTTTGTTGTATATCTACATTTTCTTCTGAGACAAGTCTGTGAAAAACAACACTGGAACTGTGAAATATACTCTTGAAAAAGAGTTGGATCTTCTGAGGGGTTAGAGATGAGCCTTAGAAAACACTGTTCTTGGAACTATTCGAGATATTTATCTATTTTTGTAATATATGGTAATCTTTTTGGTGTGGACACTTGTGCAAATAAGTTTCTGTTGGACAAAATGGTCTCACATTTCTAATTGTAATTGTATTCCAACAACACTTTCTCAAAAACAGACTTTATGAATCAGCTTACTTTCACACAGAAAATGTGAGCAAATAAAATCACTTTTTTGCATACAGTAAATGTAAATGAATTGTAATCCATTCGAAATTGTTATTAGACTTTGGAGTCTGAAAACAATTTTGAATAAACATGTGATTTTTTTGACATACTGTTCATTATCTGGGCATTTTGAAATCCATTGTATAGTCTAAATATTTTATGCATGAAATATCACAGCATTATTACTAAATGTTAGAGCTTCCCATCCTTTCTGTGTGATCTTATCACTGCACCTGACAGATTAACGCTGCCTGCCACCAAATGCAATGAAAGAACATAGAGATGAAGATGCCTGTGAGGTAGATTGATGATTTCCTTTCTACATGCAATAAAGCTGATGCGCTGATCTTAATTCTGATCTTATCGCAGTATCTCTCTGCTGCATGCATTGTTTCTTTTGAAGAGTTACTGTTTCTCATTGTGTAGAGCAGTAACAATGGCTCAAATGAAAAGAAAACATTTATTTTGGCACATTACAACTCACATTCTGCTATCTCTACAAAACATTTAAACTCAATCTAAAATATATATTTTCAATCTAAAAATATATATATATTATATATATATATATATAAATATATATATATATATATATATATATATATATATATATATATTTTTTTTTTTTTAACAGCAAGATATTACTTTTATACCACAATAAGATAAACAAAGAAAATGAACATTTATTTTTTTAGTATTAGTCTCAAAGAATCTACCTTTACATTATTGCTTACACTTTGGTCTTTTAAACTAGCTCAACCAATGTAGGTTATTTTCTTGACTGGCCTTTAGGCTCTGCTGATATTTTGGGGCCGATATTTTGTGCAAATTTTGGCTTTTTTTCTTTTAATTACTTACAGTACTATAAACTGACCACAAACTCAGCCAGAGTAGGATGTTAGTGTTGTCATATCTCTTTTTGCGAGGGCAAAATTAATCTTTACGTGTGGTCTTCAGGCAGTAGCTCAGCCAAACATAATATTGGTGTTGCCTGGATAATTAAGGATGATAACTGATCTATACCGAACTAAAGCCATATTATTAACACATTATCTTAGAATAACTGTTTCTAGGTAATGCTCCTAATTACATCTATACAGTTTTGACTGAAGTGTAATTAACCTTACCCTTTAACATGCAGTACATCAGACAAAGTGGAAGGCGTCTTTAAGTTAAATGTCACCACTAGAATGAGCTCAGACATACTTCAGATGGTTTTACATAATGTAGAGTGGGTGAGGCGTGAAGAGATTCCCTGTGGTGAACTGCCCTACAGCAGGTTATTTCACAAACCTGTTTTTTTTTTTTTTTTTTTTTTGCTCAGCCTGTCAGAAGGTGCGGAGACGATTTGGCAAGTGGTTAATGGAGAGCTACGAGGGCCATCTCACGTCCTGTCGGTTCACTTTGAGGCATTAGGGCGAGAGAGCGACCATGACAGCAGCACTAATGCAGAGCCCACAGCTGCTGATGGCTACCACTGGACCAGTCACATCCCATCTTCTGTAGTTGACATGACAGTCGACACGGGACATAAGGATCATTACAATCTCTTTATGGATGTAGGTTTTTAGAGCTTTGACAGAAAGTGGTAAATGCAACTTTATAAACTGTGAAGTTATTGAAATGTGTATTTTTTTGTTTTATTTTTTGTTATCTGGACCTAAAACAACTGCTAAAACTAGTCTTTGTCCTTCCTTTAAATTGTTTTATTTAACGTCTATTGGAAAAATGCAGTGGGAATTTCAACAAAGCCTTCAAATGAAAATACAGGACTACAAATTCTCTTTATTATGACGTAAAAAAGCATTAGTTAAGGGTGAGCTAATATGATAAGTATATTATTAACATTATGCAGTATAGTCCTATCTAAACATGTATTTAATATGCGGCTCCACACAGAAATGAGCAGAAGCCGTATCAAGTACATCTTTTCCCAGGTGAGATGAATGCCTTTTTGAGCCAACAACACAAAAAACAACTTTATGGAGAGATAGAGAATATCTTGAGACATCAGACCCACCATGCTGTGATGTTTGTGTAAAATCAATTAATATGATGTATGAGGAGTCTTAAGATGTGATTTGTGGTGCATAGATTCGCAGCTCATGTACCTATGGGTGTTTGAGATGTGAAACGATGTGGCAGCAGCATACTAATAAGCACAGACATGCTTCTCTATGTTGATGGCATTAGCTGTTTGGAATTTTAAGAGATTATGAGAAAGTCTGTGGCATTTATCAAAGTCAGGTTTGTGATATAAGTCACAATAATGTAATCTAATATAATTGATATGCAACACTACAAACAAACATTAGAATTCAACTTTGCTTTACGTTGTCTTGAGTCATTAACATTTTATTTTGTACATACAGTATATATATTTTTTTCAGTATACAAGTCTTTTGCCCTTTGGTCTTTCGCCTACAGCCTACACGGAATCTATATTTTTGACAGCACAAACAAACAATCATCAATTATGGCTTGATCAGAAGCTTAAAAATAAGTACAGAAGATCTGCACAGCAAATGTAGATCCCAGGTACGGACAATCTTTACTTATTTTTGATTTTGAGGCTTGTTATGCTCTAGGACAGTGGTTTCTAAAGTCAGTGATAGAAAGAAATGGAGAAATGTTGTGCCATTGACTGCTGAGTTGTTTTAAAAAGATTGAAATCTTTTTTAGGGGGATTTCTCGGAAAGGGGGCTGTTGTACATGTTTCCAGTGGTAGAAAAAAACGGGAGCACCTGAGGAAACCCAAGCAGACACTGGGAGAACATTCACACGCCACATAGAAAGAACTCAGGACTCCTAGGAGCCAAACTTAGGACCTTCTATACTTCTTACTGAGGGCAATGTAAATTAGAAAGTGTCTATTGCAGGTTGTCTTTGCTCATATAGCGAGCAAAAATGCAAAAGGTCCTATTTTGCACCGACTCTTTCTTGGTCAATGTATTCTGCTGTGTCAATGGACAAATAAAAACCCGTCATGCCATTTTATCTTATTGGCTCAGTATTGTGCCAGAATGTCTGAGCAGAGCAGTTTCCTATACAGCATTGTCAAGCAGGACTGATCGAGAAGACTCTTAGCAGTTCAGCCCCACACAACTCTTCCCACATGCGGTTTGCATAGGGCAGGGGCGTCGAACTAATTTTGACAAAGGGCCACATTGGCATCGGGGTTGTCCTCGAAGGGCCAGTTGTAACCAAAATTAACCTTGCTAATCTTTGACATACTACAAATAATCGTTGTCTTTGATTATTGTATATTTATTGAAGTGGCAATTTTGGATATACGTCTGCATTAGTCTCGAACCAATCAGACAAATAATTTCATTAGACCCCAGATTACTCCTATCAAAAATATAACATTAAAGTAAGCCTTATAAGACCTTGAGGGCCACATGAAATGAGGTGGAGGGCCGCATCTGGCCCCCGGGCCTTGAGTTTGACACATGTGGCATAGGGTCTACAATTTCATTCACTAAGTTAAAACTATTTACCTCTGTTGTGCTGCACAAAATACAGAAACTGCAAAGTGAGAAAAAATTTTCGAAAAATTTAATTCATAATTTTAATTAATCTATATGCTAATCTCACCACTCATTCATACAGTCAGTGCAGATCGTGCCTCAAAGCAATTTCCTCCTTGAATTTTGCCTGTGGTGAATTTAAATGGATGTACTCAGCATATGATTCAACAAGTGTTGTTTTATTTGTATTCTAAATGAAGCACTGGAGTCCCTAGAGTGTGTGATAACAGTTATTTCTATCCTGATTTTATTATCGTTTAATCCGCAATTAATAATAATGCATTTATTAAAACTAATCTTTGATTTTCATCAGTCTATAAATCTCAGTGATGTAACTGTTAAATGCTTGTCATGTGTCACTATAATTTATATTAATTAGTTAAACATGGTTCAAAACTAAAATTGTAAGATGGATTAAGGCAAATCTCAACACTTTAGTTAAACTAAGTTACTAAGTTTTCAAGTCATTTAATGTGACTGTTAATTTTTATGATCCACAAATGACTGGTCTGTATCTGGCAGGGACTCAACTCTTATCAAATTAACTTCTCTCTCTTCCCTCGAGTCCAATTTCAGAATATTATGCACATTAACAGAAGTACAGCTGTCATCACTTTGACCAAAGGCCACTGTGAACCCTTTGGATTTATTGAATGATTTATCAATACGAGCTTTGAGTTACAGATCATTTTAGAGCTTTGAGGGGCAGACGATCAGTCATTGAGATCAGGCTCAGACGTATTTGAAATATTGCAACATATTTTCACAGTTTATTCATACTAACGGTAATTTCTAAAAAAACAGATGCAAGTACGTCTTGAGGAGCTAAGTCCTTTATTTGACAGGTAGAAAGGAATGAACTATGTTAACAAACTGGGATTTGTAGTCATCTATAATATTACAATTACAGCAATCTATTTTGCCTGACAAAAATAATTGACCCAAACATACCAAACATAAGATGCTTGTTCTCTTGACACAAAGAACATTTAGATGCAGTTTTCATAAGTATTCTTGATTCAGTCTGAAGCTGATCTATTATTCCCACCTCGGTGATGTTTGGATATTGGATATTCAACATTTTCAATCACAAGAGCATGATGATGAGTGATGATGATTCCAAACATAATGCGTGGAATGTGGTGTGGGTTAGCTTGAAGTGTCAGTAAATGTTCTGGTTGTTATTAAGGGACAGTCATCAAATTATTGTTCACGGATAAAACAGATTCTTTGGTTTCTATGATAATTTTCCCATTGCGTCAACTGTTGACCTCAAATCAATTCAAAAGAGTGTTTTCAGTATTACTGAAAAATAATATACATTGTATATACATACAATTGTGAAATACGAATCCCAAATCAATTAAAAATAATTCTTATGATAAGCATCAGGTATGGCCAACGAAATTGTTTTCCAGTGAAATATTAATATTTTTGTTAATATTTAAGTAATAATAATTTGGGATGCACCAATCTAACTTTTTCAATTCCTATATTGATCCCAATATGTTATAGTATATACTATCAACCGATACCAGTGTAAGGACTGAAATACCTATTTCTTTTTCAAAACATAAGAAATTTGATCATATTGTGTTATGTAACTGTTATTTATAGTGCAAGTTACAACTAAACAACTTAATCTGAGTAAAACATCAAACATTACGAGATGTTCTGGATCAACATCAGCCTGTAAATTAGTTTCATTATGCCCAATTAAAGGCACAACTAGGATATAAGCTGAACCGATATTATGGAGCCGTTACCCAGCAAAATCCAGAAAATTTTTAATTCAGCATTTTAAGTTACAAACAATATACATAATTTTTTTTACAGTCGGTCTATAATTACAAATAAAATTTGTTGAAAATTCAAAATAAAGTTGATAATTTAAAATGACTGTGGAGAGCTTGGATTATACTGTAGCACTTCAGTTCAGAACCTTTTTGTTTCTTCTTAGACAGAATATTACACTGAATGCTGACACGTGGACAGACAGACCGTCAACAGCGGCAGTAGAGAGCCTTAATATTTCACATCTACGGTAATGCATTATTTATACCTCAGACCAGTTGGGCTCAATCTGCCGGCTGCTCTGGCTGAGTGGAGAGTTTTCATTTGGCGCCATGTCTGGGTCAGAGTGTGTGATTGGAAAAGCAGTGGATGAAAGACAATGATGAAAGTGTGTGTTGTCCAGAGGCCTTCCGTGAGATCCATGTGAGGATGTGGGACAGGTGTGGACAAACTATATCTGTAAACAGCAAACACATAAGCTATTAATCAAAAAGTTATCTTTGTAATTTTGATCCAAACATATTTATTCCACCATAATTGTGACATAGATACTTACAAAACCTTATCTATTGGCACTATTCTGCTTAACTATTATGCTATTATTTTGTAGTCCTTAATGCATTATATACAGCAGTCAAAGCAAAAAACGAGAGCAAGAGAATTAAGTCTGATATACTGATTCAGTCTGTTGCCAATATAGCCTGCAAAAAATCATGAATGCTGTAGTTTTTCAAACTGTAAAAACAGTGCTTACAACCATTAAACTTTCATACGCGTACATGAAGGATATACATGGATACAGTATATATTTCTGGCCAAGTTTGAGTTAAAACTGCTTTTTAGTGACACACAGGACTTTTTCTCTCAACTGTGCAAAGATAAAATGCTAAGAAGAAGACAAATTACAGAGGTCAACAAAGGTTAAAAAACAACAGCTGCCATCTGCAAGTGTGCTAAAACTTCAGTTGGAATGTATTAGCCAAAACAATGTAGAAAAGTAAACAAAAGAAACAAACTCTCTCTGATATGTTTTAATAAACGCTAAATTAATTTTTGGGATTTTTTAAATTTCCATTGGTTTAACATAGGTCAGTTGAAACTTCTGTTTATGTGAGCACGATCCCAAGTTTCATTCTAAATCAATTTCTCATATTTTTTTAACTTGATTTAAAATAATTTCTCATATTTTCAACTTGATTTAAAATGATTCTAAAATGAATCTAGTTCTCGGTCGGATTTCCAGCGCTTCTTCGTGCTCTTCCAGCGGTGTTGGCTTTGCGCAACAGGCTCCGCCCCCGCCCCTGCGATTGGCCCAGTGTCTCGGTGCGCGCTCAGGATGCTGCTGCCGCTGGATGGAGGATCACAGCCTGTCAGCGCGGCTCTCCGGCTGCTCAGCGGGACTTTCCTTCGCGCCACTCCGGATGACACCTCACTCAGCCTGGACAGTCTCTCGGAGTTAACAAACATGGCACCTGGCGCTACGTGAGCACGCACTGGGAGACTTTGCTCGGAGCTGCAGCGTGGACACAGCGCGAGGCGAGCCCATGGAGGCACGGCGCGATGCTGTGCACACGGAGAACGAAAACTTTGGTGTCGACTTGTGTGATCCTGAGCGGCATGACCAACATCGTGTGCCTGCTTTACGTGGGCTGGGTGACCAATTACGTGGCCAACAACAACGGGGCTTCCAAAGTTAGCGAGAGCAGCCGCGCGGACGCCGACAGCAGAAAGTTGGAAGAGGACAGTAAAGGCGAAACACTGAAGATTATCGAGAGGCTAGAGAGACTGGAGAGCGTTGTCAACGAGCATATCAAAGGTAAGATCATGGAGCGTTTGTTTTGGAGTCTTTTCTGTCACGTGTGCGCCTTGATTGAGCCTTGTGGAACGTGGAAGTTGTTTCAGGAGGATCTAGCGTAAAATGAGTGCTAATTCAAGTTAGATGCATTGAATTTTGACTTTGAGAAACCCCGAGTTAGTCAACTGATCAGGTGCATTCATCGTTCAAGAAGTTCCCATTTGTCAGTGATGTTTCTAAAACGCTGTAATTGACTATGACAATAATCTATTGTACTCGTGTAAGCCTCTGTATTGTTTTTTTCTAAATAATCCACTTTTCCAAGTTTTAAATGGCAGATATTTGATAAGGGGGTAGTCTGGGAACATTGCTTTGCCAAAAATCCCAAGAGAAAATGTCTGGTTCCAATTGTTTCATTTTCTGAGAGATTTTTCAGGGGGCTATGGATGAAGAGGACATGCATATCTTAGCAAGCTGAAACTAACAAAGTGCAAAGGCAAGGCAAGGCAAATTTATTTGTATAGCACAATTCACACAAAGCATTTCAAAGATGCATCAAAATTACAATACAATACAAATCAGATTATCAATAATTATCATAACATTTATTTTAAAAGAAATGAAGAGTGCAGACAAAGCTTCCTTTAAATCTTTAAATATTACAATATTAGCCTCTTTAGATGTTATTGAGCTTGTATTTGGCGCTTAGCAATGGGGTCAAAAACTATCTCCAGGCTAATAAAAATGCTCATAGTCATCTTTGGAGACATGTCATACATTTTAATTGTTTTCCTGTATTTAAACAGATAGCCTAAAAGATTGATATGGCTAGACTGGAATTATAAAGATGATCTTGAAGAAAAAAAAAATACACTGTTCCATAGAAAATCTGTTTTATCCATGGTAACATAGTGAGCGAATTCTCAATGGATGACGTCAAATCCTCTGACAGTTGGTGTCCCATTTAATGGACTATTTGTGTTTGTGTCATCCTTTTTTTAAAACCACGGTAAACTTGTCATACAACCTACATTTAGTAATCAGATTAGGCCAGTCTTTGTAGTATCAGCATCATCAAAGTATGCATTATTAAGCTAAAGTTATCTTTTATCTTTGGCATTACTCTGTATCCCCTGATTTACTCACAACGTTAATGAGTGTGCTGTAGAGCTGTGCTTCCAGGTGGAGAAGTGGGGCAGGTTTTGTCTTCAGCCCCACAACACAGCCATGATTTACAAAGTGAGCGCAGAATTTAGGAGAAATCATCAGGGCACCACAGCAGTTGACAAATAACTATACTAATGTTCAGAAACTTTTCAGTACTGGGGCACTGCTGTACATCCTACACCCCTCATAATTTTATGTTGTATTTTAATAGGCTGTGTTTTCACTATTTGTTATTAAAACATTAAAACATATTTAGATTTCACTACAATTCTCAATACAAACCTCTGAAGTTCTAAGCACTTGATTCAAAATTATTCAGATGTTTTTTATGTAGTGAAGGCGTCCCAAACTAGCTCCGCCCTTGTAAAACCCTGCATTCAGAAGCATCAGTGTGAGAGGACTTTTATGTGGCTACCTGAATGCTAAAGTAATTGTTGCCATGTTGCAGCATTCGTTGTAAAAACATCCCACTACCAGTTTGAGGATGAGTGAGACCTACTGCTAATTGAAACGACACCCTTTTAGCATCCATGCGTCACTTACAACCTTTGCCAGTGCAGCATTCTGAGAGCACTTTGCTTCCTCCTGGCTGCGTCCTGATGGAGCAGTGAACTGTTGACTGTGTTAATAGAAAGTGCCCGGGGTAGAAGTGGTGAGTGGATCTACCCTCCGGAGCCTAGCCAGATTACATTATGACTCCTTCCCTCCCATGTTTATGAGCTTAGGCCTTGTCACTGATACAGAAAGAGCAGTTATGAAGGAGGATAACTCAATAGACATTGGGGAGACCAAATAAAACAAGGGAATTTGGTTTTGAATAATAGACTTTTACTGGAATGACAGAGCATTGAGTCAGCATAGTGTTTAAATGGATATATGAGACCAGCTTTCTTTAAAAAGGGAAAGTGAGGCAAGAGATTAACATTTTATAAAGCATGCACAATCTGGATCTGGCAAAACACATTGATTTCCAACAACCAAACTGCAGCTTGACATCCAAAACTGGATCTACAAATTGCAAAGTGATTGTACAATTTTAAATAGCTAGGTTAGTGTTCTGTGTAGGACTGTAGATCTTTAGTTTATAGAGTCTGAGTCAACCAAAATTGTATTAGTCGATTAATTATTTTACTTAGAATATTGAATTATATTAGATCAATGATTTGGGTTTCTTAAAAAAACAACAACAGTGTTTTGTATTGATTTCTTGCATAATTTGTTGTTTTTGCAATGCATTGCTTTTCAAGTAACTTTAGATTTCTATGCTATATTATTATAGTGTACTGTCCCTGTTTTAATGATGTTTACACACAAAACAAAATATATCTATATATATATATATATATAAAATATTCCCATAAAAAAACTGAATACATTTCATATATATACTATTAGAGTTGGGCGATATCCATTTTTCCCTATCGTCATTGTCTTCCAATTATTTCGTGATAGACGATAATATCGTCTGCCCACTAATTTAGGCTAAAACGGCTCAAAATTGAGCTTTAGTTGGATTTTTCTGGTAATTTCAACACACACAGTGTGTATTATAGATACAATAATGCTCTTTCGTTATAGAACATTGCTAGGTTTGTGAATTTTAATGTTAAAAACCTTATTTCTTTGTCAAAGCCTCGCGCTTTCCTCACTCCTCCGCGCCCCTGCGCCACGCTACCTCTTTTCCCTTTATTGACAATTTTAAGATACACAACGCAGCGTAAATGTGTAAACTTGTGACGGTAAACATGGTAGAGAATTATATTATAAACTATATTGCACAAATACACATTTAGAAAAGACTTTCTTACGCACCGCGGCACCATGTCTGCGTGCGTCACAACCACACGAACAAAAGCACATATAGCCTAGACATCCAAGCACGCAAGCAAGCTAACCATAAAGTTTAGACCACAACAGGATTAAACCCACCGACACATACAAACACGATTTGAACTGATGTTGATAAGGCTCTCCTCTGTTTTAAGTTCACATTTAAAACATAGCCAACACCATTATAAGTTAAAACGGCTGATATGTTGGACAAAAACTGAGAGCCTAACCCCTTAATAAGCTAAATACATGCACATCTACGGTAACAAGTGATTTGTGTCGCCTCTTTGTCAGCAAAGTTGTACTAAATAGATGAGAGAAAGTAGCTGTATCCATAAGTAGCTATTACGCACGGACTCGTCTCGGCGCGTGATGGGATCAATACAAAGAAAGCACGATACTCTTCTCCATAATTGGACAGTTTATAAAGTTAGTTCGCTCACCTCTGTCCAGTTCAAGTGACTCCTCTTCTGTCCATCACGGACACGAAGAAAAGAAAACATCCAAACAGAAAGTAGCCTACATCCAAAGTTATCGCAGGTGCTTCATGACGCACAACTTTGTCCAAGTCCTAATTCCAGCTCCACACGTCCTGCTCTGTCCAGGTCCTCCGTCCACGGTGTTAAAAAGTCCTCTTCATCTCTTTATTAGAGCACGCTGTCTGGTTTGCTTTCATGCGCACGTGTTGGTGGCGTTGATGAGTTCACGGACGCTGCGTAACTTTTAAAACTGCGATGCCACTCATAGTTTTTCTGCTTTTGTGGATTTGTCAATTATTAAAAAAGCTGAAAACAAAATAGTGGTTGAATATTTGTCAAATGATCGAGAATATGCATGTAAGACAGCAAGATTGTTTGCTGCAGCATTGAATAAAAATGTTCTAGGAGGATATTTTTTTTTACAGACGATAGTGAAGTGCTATCGTCGAAATGTTTTACTTTCGTGATAGACGATAATATCGTTTTATCGGCCATCCCTAATATAAATATATATATATATTAGGGCTGGGTATTGCCAAGAGCCTTCCAATACGATACGTATCCGATACAGTGGTCACGATACGATACATATCCCGATACATGTAAACGCTGATATAATTCCTTAATATGTCACATATCAAGTGTCAAATGCAAAGTAATTTTACTTTCAAACTACTCTTTATGTTACATACAAGTGTCTTACAAATAAGCTATTGTTTGGCTAAATAGTTTCAGCCTTAACCTGCTGTCCAGGTTTATAAGTGTAAATTATATACATTTTAGTATGCCGATACGTATCCCGATACACCTTCCTGTAACGATACGCGTATTGCCAATGAGCTTGTCACGATATATCCCGATACCGATACATTGAGTACAGCCCTAATATATATATATATATATATATATATATATATAATATATATATATATATATATATATATATATATATATATATTCAATTCAGTAGATGTGTTAAACAATTTAAGCAACAATATATGCCTTCTTTCATTTTATCTGTTACTGATGCTCCTCCTTATTCATGTAAGCAAATGGAGCTGCACAGTGAAAGACCGCCCTGGTTCCGGAAGAGTTTGCCCCATGTTATAGTGCCATAGGCTTTCGAAAAATTCAAATATTAAGAGTTTAAAGACATACCGCGGGCTATCCAGCTATGTGCTAACTCAGATCCACAGCGCGGTTGTTTTCAGTCTAAAAGCACATCTAGAACTTAAAATTCGGCAAAATGTCGTAATAACTTCGTAGTTTACAAAGCTGAAAAAACGTTTTTTAAACAAAATGTAGGTCTTATACTCGTGATTCACCACATAGCTGCTTAGCCCCAAGGACGTTTTCAAACTTTTAATATAATTTTTTATCGAATTCCCTATGACAATTTAACATGGGGTTCGAGATTTAGGAACCAGGAAGTGGGCGGTCACTGTTGAGCTCCATTATGGTTTGATAATTGTATTTGTAGTGTTGATTGATATAATTATGATTAATTTTCATAATCAAGCAGTCCTGCGTTTACATTGCACTCTGGGGACAGTGCCTCGACACATGGCATGCCTCTTGAGTGAACTCTACACATCAGTCATGTGCTTGTGGAGCCCTTCTCTTTTATGACCTCATCATCTTCTTACCCGTCTGTCTCATCTGCAGTTTAGCTCTTAGTGCCTGTTTCCTTCACTTAGCAAAGCGGTAATGGGAATCTGCAGTAGTGTGTCAGATATCAGGTGGCCCCAGTGCTGGTGCAGGGTTTCATGGTTGACTTCAGATGCTCTGGATCTGAAATAAAGACTATAACTTATGGTATTTAACAGAAAGAAAATGTTTTTTCTCTGAGTTAACCTTATTGACACAAGAGGCAAACTCAGAGGCTTTAAGCATTACATTTGAATGCATAATTTGATGCATAAACTCGTCTGTGCTGTCTTTGTACCTTTATGTGATATTTATAGAATCTCTTTATGAGTCAATGTAAGTTGAGCTTGAGCTGTCAGAGGAAGGGCATACTTGATGTATAGTGTCTATAGCTGGATTACGGCTCGAGTGAGTATCTGCCCAGGCTATTTGTTTATCAGAACTTTCGGTTCAGTGAAACTCTAAATTATCCTCAGGACATGCAGTCAATGGTGATGGACACATTGTGTTTTGAGTTGTACTGAATATTTCATTAACTATAAACAAATTCTTGTCAAGTGTCTGCTGTTGTTTGCTTAACTCACCTTTGGAGCTTTTTTGCTAGCCAAAGGCAATTTTTTTGTATTACACAATTCATACAAAAATAATTTCAAAGGGCTTACAATCAAATCAAATCAAACTTATTTATAAATCACTTTTCATACATACAATATAACTCAAAGTTCTTTACAGTGCATTAAAACGATCCTACGTGCACCCAGGATAACCCCTATATTACGTGCACATACCCTCCACCCTCTTCTCCACCCCTCTCCCCACCATACAACCCACATCCCACCCCCCTCCCAATACATGCGCGCACGCACAAACTCTAAGGCCTAGTTTACAAGACAACGTTCCCAAGAAAACCGTCACAGTCGTAACGTTTTGTGCTCACAGTTTATATGGTGTCGTGGCGAGCTAAGCTAGGACTCCAAATGACCTACCGTGAACCCACGCAGCTACGATAACACGAGCATTGACAGGTTACAAGTTCTTCATATAAATAAAATGACAAACGAAGCAACAGCGCGCGAGCAAAAGGGAGATTGCTGCTTGAACAAACACGGAGTTCGAGGACCAGTGCGCGAGAAGACACAGATCGCCGAGAACTGGACACAAACAAGGGGAAGACGGCTCGCAAATTTTATTTATTTATTTTTTCTGAACACACGGATTGAATGGACTCATTGAATCACACCCGGAGAGGCCTTGGATTAGTTTTGTGTCTCCTCCTCTGTACGCAGTAAGAAAGCTGACGCATTGGCTTTACTTATGAGAATAAGTGCTTTGGTTTAAGAGACATTTTGGTGACTGGGCAGTCTTCTTCTACTGTGTGAAAGTAGCGGCTACTGCACGTCATGACGTGACCGTCTTCATTGAAACCGGTTTTCCTGTTTACACCAGGTGTCTCCACTGAAAGTTCTCGGTGAAACTACCTCTTGAATCGTATCCAGTGGAACGCGATTCAATGACACGTAGCTCGTTGTCGTGTAAAAGAGAAGCCATTTGACATGGAAACGTCACGGATTCGTGAAAACTCGTTGTCGCATAAACTGCCCTAAAACACTAAGGCCTGTCCCACGAAGCAAGCTCAGCGTTCAGCACAAATATTGTCCTGAACCACACATCGTCCCATTAGAGACTGAAAACGAAAATTGAAACATGCTGCAGTTGTAGGACACAAGTTTCTAATACTCTTGTGTTAGGTCTGTCCATAAAAAAAGAAAGTAAATAAAAAATGTAAATCTATCCGATTTTTTTTTTTCTGTTTTATTTTTTTTTTTTTTTTTTTTTTTTTTTTTTTTTTTTTTTTTTTTTTTTTTTTTTTTTTTTTAGGCAATTGAAGATGCATTAACACGATACAGATCAAAAAAAAGATACCAACGTAAACTATCCCTGTGGGACAATAATAATAACATAATATAAATAAAAAAAAAAAAAGAGACAAGCAAAAAAAAAAAAAAAAAAAAAAAAAAAAAAAAAAAAAAAAAAAAAAAAAAAAAAAAAAAAAAAAAAAAAAAAAAAAAAAAAAAAAAAAAAAAAAAAAAAAAAAAAAAAAAAAAAAAAAAAAAAAAAAAAAAAAAAAAAAAAAAAAAAAAAAAAAAAAAAAAAAAAAAAAAAAAAAAAAAAAAAAAAAAAAAAAAAAAAAAAAAAAAAAAAAAAAATTTTGGCTGGGTGTTCCTTTTTTTTGTGTTGTAATAAAAAAAAAAAAAAAAATTCAATTGATAAAATGTAAATATGATCTTTATATGTCATAGTTTAATTCATAGAAAGCACAATAGGTTTATGTTTAGACTTTTAATTTCTGACTGAGAACTCACATACTCACAGACACAGTTGTACTTATTTATGAAGAGCTTTTTTTTTCTTATAGTGACAATGTGACTAACTTAAATCCACTGCCACTGACTGTCTCCCACAAATCCCACCAATGTTTTATAGCATGAGAATTCTACCACCACAGGAGGGTCTTCTCACAACTCAGGCTTGTGAAATGCTCTTGCAGGCAGTAAGCAGCATAACGTTGTCAAGTACCGAAATGCCTGACACATTTGCTGTCAGTGCACTTCTTAAAGCAGGAAGTGAATGAAAACCCAGAGGCTGCAGAAAAAAAAAAAAATTATGCACAACAATAGGAGAGAAGAAGAATGAAACAGTCCCTTAACTGTATTTATTGTGATTAGAGGTGGGAGATTATTGAAATGAGCTGATTAAAAATACCAGCGACAGAAACTTGCAGAGTAATTTTTGAAACAAAGAGGTTTTTTGTATATTTAAAGTTGGGATAACAAACATTTTAGTTGTAAATTAGTAAACGTTGTGTTTTTCACTTAAAAAGTATATGATAAATGCAGCACTTTGTGAAAAAAATGAGACCTCTTGAGTACTGTCTGAATTGAATAATAAAGAATTGTAGTTCTTATCAGTAGCTGAATGCTGCGTTCTGATTGGCTTTGCTTGGTTGGTCCTCTCCAATTTTACTTTTTGTTTGTAAAAAGAAGTTTATAAGCCATAATGCAATCAAAATGAATGTCGATTATAATCATGTGTTGAAGGAATTATAAGAGGAAGTAGTTAGACTTCAAACTTAATCGTGTTAACCACCTTTAACAATCCATTCACATAGTTTTTTCTCCAGCCAAAGCACTACAGACATAATTTACACACATTTCTGTTAAATAGTTGTCATTTCATCAGTAAAAAAGACAGACAAGGTATTAATTTTGCTGCTAGATTAATTTATCCTGTGACAGATGTCCTTTTGAACTACACTGTATTGTTAATGGAGGAGATAGAGGATATTGTTATTTGATGTCTGTAAAAGGTCAATAAAACAATAGTCTTTCTATGACTTAGGAATTTCTTCAAGAACAAAACCTCTATAAAATTAGTTCAGACTTCAGGCAGATTACTGAAGTATTAGACAATGTTATGGCAGTCACGATGAACCAGTTCATGTGTGTTTTTTTTTACCACGAGCCTCATTGTTCTAAGCCAAATGCACTAATGTTAGGAAAACAATTTGTCCAATACTATTTAGATGGACAAAATAGCACAAATAAATAATTGTTAACTCAATTCCACACCTTTTCATTTGGATAATTTACACAATAGTTTTGTGTTCATACTGTATTTACATTTCGATGGAAAATGCCACGTCATGTCTGGTCTAACTTGTTAGTCTTTGGTCATTCTGGTCTTTGGAATTGAAAAAACTTTGTGTCAGACTTATGGCTAATGGGACTTTTGTGCAAATAAAAATAAAAATGACATCCCACATGTGACCAAACAGATTCAAGGCTCATTACTTTAGTGCTTAAGTTTGCATTAAGAAACTGACAGCGGGTGAAGGCTGTCTTGTCGTCTTTGGATTAACGTCAAAGTTGAGAAAAACTAAAATAAGATGATGGTTTCAGACAGGCAAATATGGGGAAAAGTTACAGTTCATTGACTCTAAATTGTAAAACTGTATAATCCCTCATTTATATGTGTGATTTGCAAGTAATATGTTAAATCAACGATTTATATGCGTGCATGAACAGCATCTGTAATGCACTGAGTGACTGACATAAAGTTATAATATGTATTTTAGCTTTACAGCCCCACTATGCAACTTTGTAATGAAAAAAATGATGATTATGACGATTACTGATGATCTTGATGATAATGGTGATAATGGTAATGATGACAGTGGTGATGATGACTGTGATGATGAAGATTGTGATAATGATGATGATGATGATCGATGATAATGGTAATGACGACGTGATGAAGATGATGAGGACAATGGTTTTTTTAAATGGAATTTTTGTCTGCCGATATCAATGGCTGATTTTCAAAGCAGATTTCTGAGGCCGATTTTCTTATTTTAGTTTTTAAAAGACATAGCTAAGATGAGATATTCTATCAAAAAAATCTAAACTATTATTTTGTCTCCTTGTTTAATGAATACAACATGTTTATGCACATTACAGAACATTTTAAAGAGTAATTTAAGAAAGTGCTCCTTTTCAAAACACAACAAAATGGAGAAATATAAAACAAACCATAGAATTTCTCTCCAAAACTAACTTGGAGATCAACCGATCACTGTGAGAGCAGCTCTACTGTGCAGACAACTGTTCTAACAACTGCCTCATCAAATATTGGCCAAAATGAGGCCAATGGCCGATGTGACCGATATGCAAAAAATCCAAATATCGGCCCCAAAATATTGGCCAGCTGATATATCAATCTATCTCTATGATGATCATGGTACTGATGGTAGTGATGATGATGATGAAAACCATGGTGATGATGGTGGTAAAGACGATGATGATGGTGGTAAAGACGATGATGATGGTGATGAAGATGATGACGATGATGATGGTGGTGAAGATGATTACGATGATGATGGATTTATTTAGGACTGCTTGATTATAAAAATAATAATCACAATTACATATAACATAGCTGAAATCACAATTATTTGGAAGAATAGAAGAATAAAGTGATAAATGGACACATGGCTCATAGAAATGGTCTGCTGAAAATGTGTTCTCCATATGATAGAAGTACAATTTTTTGTTCAAATTTTCCGTTCAAAAACAGACATCCATCACTTGTCTGTGATGTATGCCTGTGATTAGTTGATTATTAACATTAACTCTTGAGAGTTAATGTTAATAATCACTAATAGCCAATTACACGTTTTTGTTGGCGATTATAGTAATAATTATACTTGAATTTGAAATTCAATTCATTGCACAGCTCTCGGTTTATTTATATTGCACATTTACACAGACAGGTGTCTTTCAAAGTGCTTCCCACAGTAACTGTAATTTTGCTTTGAGTGAGCTTGCATGGCTACAAAATGGACCATTACTTAGCAAGAGAGCCTCAATATGGCATAAAATGTATGGTTTTAACTTTCTTTTTCAAATGAGTGAAAAAGAAATTGACTTTTCACTTATGGAATATTGTGTTGTGTCACTTTATCACACGTGATCTAATTTTTAGATAATAAATATTTCATCCTTCAAGGTAGCAGTTATTTTTTTGAATGAGATGACAACAACTGCCCTCACTGACATGGCCTGAAGCACACAGCCAGATCTGTTGTCTTAACTTTTTTTTTTTCTCTCTTAGGAAAGAGCCCTTTTTTAGTGCTTTACTCCAATCCCAGGGGACAAGTGATTGTCACTGGTGACCCAGGTCTCTAGCACTGATAAGAATAGCTGTGTTTGGGATTATTTTGGGACATAGTTTGATGGTGACTGTGCTACAAAGAAATAAAAACAAATAACATTGTTGCTGCATGTATCATTTTGGAATTACAATTTTGAATCAGTAAGTTGAATCCAAACAAGTTTAATGGTCTCAGCTGGCAAATAGCAAAGTACAAACTTAAGTTGTTTGCAGACAGTATAATTACCTTTAAGATGCCTGCCAAACTCGTAGTACTGTATATAGGTGTTACACACTGTTGCAATTTTTCCCAGTTCCCCTTAAATGAAGAAGTTATCTGTGCTTCTGCTACAGAACAAAAATGTTTTTTTGGCCTCAATTGAGAACATTTATTTCATAAACTTGTACCCTCCATGCATGCTCTTTTTGAGTTCATTGGGACTTCAGTAGGTGAGGCTTTGCACACAAAATCAGAGATGTTCTGTGGCGCAGATGCAAGATGTGGAATCTGCCTGTTAGATTAGTTCAAACTAAGTCTTTTCAGATGTCTTTTCTCAAATGTCTCCTTGAATTGAAAATCTGAATTTGTAACAGAATTCAACTATGAACAATATTATACATAGAAAATCACAATTATTAATTATTTTCTATGCTCCTGAACGCTTCTAAAATACTTTGTGAAAAGTGGGTCTGGTAACCATGCTCCCCACTGTGTCTCAAATCAACTATGCAATCAGACTTGTTTAATTGCGTGAAAACATGAAACAAAGGAGCTCATTGCTCGTCTGTCTTTTCAAAGAAAATTAAATATATCTTACCTCACATTAAAAGAGTTCATTGCTTTGCTCATTGATTTTGCGGAAATCTGTGATGTTTTTCAGTCTTCTGTGATATTTTTTCCACCTTTTTTTTCCCTGTATAAACATTCACATAATATAATATAAGACGAAAAGACAATGCAAGTCCCTCACTGTATAATTCATCTGTCAATCACTCCCATTGAAACTTGAGTCAAGAGATAAGGTAACCTAACCCTAACCCGATATACTGTATTAGAACTGTATTTTCCAGGCAATTATTGATCTGCTTTATCCTATGATTTTTGTTCATCATTATTTCCTATCTTTTTCCTAACATAATAAAAGATTATAAATAATGCCATAGAAGGCATGTTTCATTAAAGGTTGCTGTTCTGGCTGGTCATATGGGATTGCACATTTATTCTCTGTCCCTTCCCAGAGAATGCATATAGCTACTCACATGGGTTCATTGCATTAATTGGACCCTAGAGGACAGGCAAGAATGGCATACACCAATTATGTTAGCTTGTTTCAGACAGGGATGCTACATATAGTGTTTTATATAATCTGTGTTAGATAAAAATAGTCTCTATAGCTGTCAAAATGTGAAAATGCACGCTACATTATAATCATTATAGTGCTGCTATAGGTGGTAATTACAGCAGCAGACACAAAAGGTTAGCCGTGTTAAAGTGTCTGCTTTGTTGCTTTTCAAAATAAACCTCGGTGGGTGTATGGGCCAGTCATCTACGGTAAAGAATAACACAGCTATTATGTGTTGCAAGAGTGAACTTTACTGTGTTGTATATTTAATGTATCGGGTTTTCTGTATAATTAAGCAAGAATTCTCCAGTCTGCAAGAACAAATTCAAAGAGATTAAGTCTATTCCTTCATCTTTCATTGTCTTATCTAGTTTTTTATTCATTTGTTTTGTCAACTCACAACTCATACAGCCAAGCTTAAGGATAATTTAAGATGGTGGTAGTTTTTTAGTCTGAACTTTACTTTGAATGTTCTTTTTTTATGTATACATTTGTCCATTATAAACGTATGTAGAATTAGAGGCCCTGTTTAACCCACTTGGATAAACAATTATAGATTCATCATTTAAAATGGAAGGAAGTCAGCTTAAAAATAATGTCTGTTCAAATTGGAGATAAAATTTTATTTTTTTTCAATGTATCTTATCTTATTTTTTTTATCTTGGTCTGTGTGAACGTTCCGTCTTGTTTTTTAGTTTTAGTTTTTTTTTGTTTATTTATTTATTTTTTTTATTTAATAGACACGTGCATTTACATGTATATACATACTATGTATACCTTAGGCACTTTGTCATTTGACTGTTAATTTATGTTGAACTGTATATAAAATACTGAAAACTCAATAAAAAGAGTGTTAAAAAAAAAGTAAGTCAGCTTAAAAAATGGCTAGACCTGATGTCATTAATTACACAATTTGAGATGTCGCCCAAGTTGATCCTATCCTTCAGTCTGTCCATGGTGCTCTCAACTTTCAGCACTTGCACCAAAGTATCTGCTTAAACGTGTCGAGCATGCTACCAGAATAAAAATAATTAGGACATTTGAGCAAAATCATCAATATAATGGTATTCACAAAGTATTTCTGAAAAGTGTATCATGTCTAATGCACTTTCAAATGATAATGTTGTTTTTGAACCATCATAATTGTGTCCACTCTCTGATAACGCTTTGGCCAGATGTTTGCTTGTCACATTTGTCGACTTTGTGCACTCATTTGTCATTGTCAGTCAGAGCTTGTCGTCCAGCAGACAGGAGCAGGCGCTGGTGTCTGAAATCCATTCCCCCCGGGCTCACTCCACTCTCTTGTTTGGGCCATAAACACCTTCACCGCTGCGTGTTGCTTTGTGATGGAGGCCTGATTGATCTGTTGTGATCCGCGGCTTGCTCCCAGAGGTTCCTCGTGGTCCGGACACAGGATTTAGGATAAAGCTCTCTGTTTATAGTGTTACCTCAGCTCCCCTCAACTGTCAAGGTCACTGTGAGGATGTAAATAGAGGGTCTCATATAAGGCCCCCCTTCAGAGGTGGGATGGGCAAAATGCTGGAGGAAGAGAGGTATCATTTTGAGATTGAAAGATTGGTATGAGGTCTTCTTGTGAAAATATAGCGACTCATATAAGTTTAGGTTTTTAATTTCGCTCAAATTCAGCACAGATTGTGTATTTTGTTCAGTTTTTTGGTCAGTTTGCGATCTCTCATTAAACACTTTCATTTGAAAACAATCTAATCCTAAAAGGATTTTCTTGCAAAATTTTATCCATAATGTAGAGGTGTGCAATATATTGAATTCTAAATAATATCGTGATTGTCTTCTTGAAGATAGCAAAGATAAATTATCAAGTATATTGTTTATAGTAAAAAGGGCAGTTTAAAAAAACAGTCTGAGATAGTTACTTGTTAAATGTTTCACTAGCAAGGACCACACCACATCAGAGAATGCAATTAATATATTTATTGATGAATGATGATTGATGATGATGATGATTGATCGATGGTTGGATCGGGGAGACTATGGGTGGGGGCTCTGTCTCCGCGATCCGTTCAGCCGATTCAGGACCTCCCCCACCTGTAGATGGAGATGTCTTCAGCAGGAGGACAGATGAGATGTGGGGTGGGAGGGTGGGGTCGAGAGATCTAAGACAAGACGTGTTGTTGGGAAAGGGCGGATTAAGTAGGGGCTTCTGGGTAATTGGAGTAGTGTCCGAGAAGGCGAGCAAGGCGTGGTTTCCTGGTGCGAAAGGGCTGTGGTCCTGCTCTCGAAACTTTGTTAATTTCATTAACACCCATTAAATAAAATTAGACAACGATATATTTTAGTCAGTTGATCAGTCATTGGTGTCTTAGTTCAAGGATCTCAAAATAACCATGACAGCGACTTGAGACCACCAAAACAGAATAAAATATTGTCATAAGAATCCGACCCTCACGTTGGGTAGCGCTGTCTTATTTAACCAAAGAACATTGCAAATTTATTCAGAATTTTTTACATGAAATTTTTGTTTAGCTGTTTTTTTGTTTTTTTTCTTTACTTTATTAGTATGCAAGCATCTGAGCTTGTGTTCTTCTGACAGCAATTTGAGTCAGATATTTAGTCAACTTATTGACCAATATGAGTCTGTCTTTGACCGATGCCTATATTTAAAAATTTTCAAGGCCGATTTCTGAAGCCAATTCTCCTATTTTGATGATCCCCCGTGTGGTTGAGGCAGGAGCCCGGGACAACGCTGAACCAGAGTCTGTCCCAGCGGAGATTTCAGTGTTCAGCGCGAGGTTTTAGTGACAGTAAAAACACATTCTAATGGGCTTCACGTGTAAAGTGTTGTACCTGTGCATCCCCAGCAGCAAGACTGCAAGAAAATCTGCAAAAGAGAGACATGCTTTCCTCGCGTTTGTCTCTCTATTTTCTCTTTTTTTTTCTCCACTTCAAAAGCAACACACTTTCATTGCATGCACGAATTCTCTTCACTTGGCGTATCAGGCCACTTTACACATGCGAGTAAAACATTTTGTCTTGTTTTCTGAAAAGCTGTCAATCATTTGCAAGCAGCGCCAGGGTCACGTGTATCAGCGCCAGTCTAGTCCCGAGTAGTGCCTTGATTGACCGCAGAATGAAATATGTAAATGGAATTAAATAGCCTAACAGTAAATTATGCATTATTCCTCATTTTTCTTTGACTTTTTTTCCCGCCTATTATTTCTGCCGGTCAACCTGACCGGGGACGTCTATATTTTACTGTCAAAAGACCGGCAGGTGTCGGCTAACGTACTCTCTGGTATACAGTCGTTAAAAAAAAAAGTTTAATTAACTTGTTTTGAATGATGAAAGACAATGCTGCTTGGTTGTGGCTGAAACCTGTGACTATAGAGCGCTCTAATCATTATTTTGCAGCTGTGCATTACCATATATACAGTATTCAATTGTGCCTCTGTTTACTAGCTGCTGTATGTCCCTACACCTTCCTAAAGGCTGTCATTGTTATTATGTATACAACCATGAGCCTGAGAATAAGCTCACACAAACACAACAGCAGAGTCCTGGCCCTGAACTGGATTTGAATACCATTGATGTGGTAAATCTCAGAGTGAACTGTAAAAGGCACCTGCACCGTGCTCCCCTTCTCTTCAGTTCAGACGCTGTCTTTGCTTTGGAAGATTATCGGGGACGTGCCTGAGTTTTACCACCTACTGTTGCTCTTCGCCAACTGAGGCCTGGAGCAGCTCTGAGCGACCTAGCGGCTGTTTAGTGGGCTTTATCCCCCTGCAACATCCTGCTACCACACACACATTCTCTTCAAAGACTCGTTTGATTATCCCATGCCTTTGGGCTCCAGCTGTATAGTAGTCTTTTGTGTTTCTTATAGGGCATTTACCTAGTCCCGAACCTCGGAGTGTTTCAAGCTGGAGATGGGAGACAGAACAATGGACTGAAGAAAATGGCTCGCTCTAACATTCTTTGTTGTGTCCCTTTTTTTTGCTTAAGTGGGTGAATTCCCAAATGGTGCCTCCATAAAGGACACATAATTTGATCGTTTCTCAGACATGTAATTGTTGAACATACCTCTATTGATTTCTAGATCCATATCTAGTTTCTTACCCTTTAAACAAAATTGATCCCAACAGTGGTAAAGACAGTTTCCAAGAAAATAAAGCAATTTGTGCAATTTAAGTGAGGCAGAAAATCTGTTTTAGTTTAATGTACGTTAGAGACTCATCATGAGCTCAGACGACTTGCTGAGTAGATTGCCGACAGTGTAATAACATTAACAAGCGTTGTGTTTCAGCCTAATGGATCGAGATTTACAGTAATCATTGATAACCTTATCAAATGACCAAATGTGAGGCAAACTGCAGAGAAGAGGTTATAAACTGGCACTTAGAGAACAGACCTCCTCGAAGACCTTATCTGCATCACAAAATAAAAACTTAAAAAACAACTTGTTGCTTTGTGCATTAACCTGTTTGCTCCTTTTTCCTTATTTAGACATTTGTATCGAAAATGACTTTAGATAGTCCCTGACACCACTTTGTTGACCTAAAAAGACCCTGGCATGAGCAATTGGATACATATGACTGAATCTTGATTTCATTACAAAAATCAGAGCCGGACCTTCCTATACGCAGACTACGCAAGTTGCGTAGGGCCCCGCATCTGTGGAGGGCCCCGCCTCCTTCTGAGCGCTGATAGTTTTTTGAATTTATGTCAGTCCAGTCATCAGGCCTGTTGCCTTCACCCTGTGGTTTTCGATGTACATAAACCCTGTTTGACCAGTCGTACAAGCATAGAAGTGATGGACCCTCCCTCTCCCCTGTTCTTTAGACGCAGCCGTCTCCCCTGTGTTGCGCGTATGACTGACAGATGTAGAAACGGGTGTCTGATCATTCTCAGCACAGAGCGCAAAATCAAAGAGTCTGGGAACAGTTTGGACAACAAATGCATGTTCTGCATCTCATAAGCTGTCAGCCCATCTTTATTTTGTGTCAATAGGACAAGTATTGGCTGAACTACGAACACAAATAGCTGATAAAATTAAACGTCTGCAGATTGCAAAAATGAAATACGGCAGATTTCTGCACATTTATGTGAATTATTTCAAAAGCCACTTAGAACATGAGGCTGTTTGTCCCAAAAAGTTTCAGATTTCAATATTTCTGTCCAAATAGTCCAGCGCGATGATGCAGCTCATCAGCTGTTTCAGCATGATGAACACTGATGCTGCTCTTTTTGCAAGTGATTCCAAGCCCAGCTTTAACATACGCACACACACCAGAGCAGACACACAGCAGAGTTACAGAAAATCTGTCAGCATGGTTTCTGTGCCTATACAGGGGCACAGAAACTCCTCGCACAAATTGTCCCTTTCTCAAAAGAACAGGTAAAGCTGAATGGCTCACACAGGCTAGTACGTGCTTTACGCATGTGCCATTCAGCCCAAATAAGCCTGCCAAATGACCTCCTCTCACTCCTGAGGAGTGTTTCTCAGCACATAAACACATTTATAAGCAATTTTGTTCTTAAAATAAAAGTAGATTATTATAGAGAGCTTTGGTAATGTAAAGCTAGAAGAAGTTAGGTTACAAATAAAGTAATTAAAATAATAGTATATTAGAATAACAACAGCAACTTAAAAAGAGAGGAGACGTGGCTTCTCCTTGCATCTGGGAGGAAACGCCACTGTGTCTGAGTGATTGGTTATAAGTGAGAAGAAGCTCTGCACAGATTTTAAAGTTCGCCTAAAATGTTTTGTATATAAACAGCAGAATAGCTGGTGTCACTAAACTGGCCCAAAATTACACTACATTTAATATATTGTAGATTTTGACAATTCCTATTTAAAAGCTGAAGCTATGTTAATTAAACATGTGTTTTATGGATCTGTATTAGAGACTGACAAATTAACGGGATTCCCGCGGGTCACGTGAATCCCGCGGGAATCCCGCGGGACGGGATCAATATTCCTTACTAATCACGGGATCGGGACGGGACAGGAAAAAAACTGGTCGGGAGTGGGCAGGAGCGGGAATGAGTTTAGCCCCTTATAAAAAAATCTGAAAACCTCCCACCAGAATTTTCTTGTAATGTGAGGTGAATAGGCTACAACTTTACCAAAGTTATTTTCTAGTCACAACTACTTTGGCCAAAACACGTTAGTTTCACTTCTCAGATGAGCCGTTGTCTCTTTCCCCTCAGCTGTGCTCCGCCTCGCCCCTCTCTGCTCTGCCGCAGCAGACACAGGCTGGACTCAGGGCTGAGCTCTGGCTGTGTCTGTGCTTATTCTGTGTCTGTAGACGCGCTCAGTGCAGAGTGCAACCCGCGGACATCTCTAATATCTGCTACAGACTTGTCTGAAGCTCAGAATCAACCCGCTTTTGATGTAATAAAAAGACGCGGACACGCGAGGCTCGTCATCGCATCGCTCCGTTCGCTTACTCCGTGACTTTTTTACTCGCTGAAATAGTTTTAGTAAAACGCGCAACGTAACGTCTATAAACTCAGTCACCACTGTTTTTGAGCAGAAAACAGCGGCGAGGCTGTTGTTTCTGTGATAAAAGTGAAGCTAAAGCTGTTGACCATCAGGCACTGCTTGTGGTTCTGTCCAATCACAAGTCTGCATGTTTCCCTTATGAATGAGAGAAGAATACACTGGCGCTCAAGCTAAGATGATTCTACAAATAACAAATAATAACAAGAAATCCAGGGAGATGTAGACCTTTTTACAGCCCAGTTACACTACATATAAATACAGTACATGATGTGGGTTTTGACCAATAAAACCAGGTCTGTTTTTGTTTTAATGCATTTTTTTTGCAAGCTTTTGGCTCCTAAATAAGTCTGTTTGCATTAATCACCTCAAAAATGAAACATTTAGTAAAAATACAACATAATTGTATGTTATTCAAAAATACTGAACGGGAGTGGGACGGGAGTGGGATTGAATTTGGCGGGAGCGGGATGGGACAGGATTTTTTTTTGTACTTTTGACCGGGATTGGGACGGGACAGGATTTTTTCACGGGATTGGGACGGGACGGGAGTGAAAATTGTGTCCCGTGTCAGTCTCTAATCTGTATTAACCTAAAAAGTTTTGTTGCAGCTCATTAAAAACCCATCCCAGAATGGTTAATTTGACTAAAAAGACTTCAAATGTATTTTTATCATTAACATGCCAGGGAGCTTGATAGTTTATTTTTATTTGATGGTGGATCATAAAGAATTCATAAGAATAATTAAAGTGCCCTCTACCTCATAAAGGGTTTTGAAGCGCTTTATAAATTTACTTCGATTATATTGAAAAAAACAAAGCAAACCATTTTTGCCCTGTTTTAGCCATAGGAGCTTGTGGTGCACTGTGACTTCATCAGGCTGTTGTTGCTGTCCACCTGACCTGACCATGTTGACATTTGAGCGCGTCTCTGTCAGTCTGGATGATTTAGTCTGTCTGCTGATCCTGGTGTGATGGAGGAGTCCTGTGAGCTTCAGTTTGTGCCCGGGGCTGTTGTGCTGACAGGAACGGGGGCTTGCTGCGTCAAAACACCTGCCGCTGGGCCAAAATCTGATATATTACATCCTCATTTGTTACATCACAATCATCTCACGTCTGTCATTTTCAAACCAGGACAGTTTAGTATGTCCCATGAGCAAAAATTATTTACTTTCTTGTAATGTATCCTAGATTTTAATTAGAACGTTTCTGTATAGAGACAGAAATGACAGGATATAGGTTATACCAGTCAAATTATGTGCACTGCTTATTCTTGTTAGTGCATTAATTAGCTAAATGAAGGACTTCTTTACCAGCCGTGATTATGCTAGACCAGGGGTCGGCAACCTTTTACGTTCAAAGAGCCATATTGGACCAAAAAAACAAAAACTAAATCTGTCTGGAGCCGCAAAAAATTTAAAGCCTTGTATAAGCCTTACAGTTAATGCAACAGATGCTGTAAGTGTTTATATAAGCGTTGTCAACCTGTTATCAAAATAATAAGTCAGATACAAATGTAAAATGAGCTTTCATAATTGCCATATTATCGTACTACAACTCGCTCTGCAGTGTAAGTGCACAAGCCAAAACACACATATTAGGAGGAAAAAACGTGTATAGGTCGCACCGGACAACAAGTGGCACTTTTTTGCGGGTAATTATTACATATTTCGACACCATGAACAGACGCGGGGCGCGTTTATAATCCCGCTCTGCTCGAGCCTTTTTGACACGGAGGCCAAGGACCGCTGACATGAAGCAAAACTACAAGAAGAAGATCAAAATATGACTGAACTCTGCAAAAATCAGCTTTTATATTATCACTCAATCATGTGTCCATTGGCGTTCGATGAGCGATGTGACTGAAGCGCTTACCTGAGACAAAGTTGCACACGTCTCTTTCCGCCAAATCCAGCTGATTTTGCCCAAACTCAGCGTGTTATTTCCGTGCCTTCGTGCATAAAATACAGTCCTTCATTCATTCCTCGGTAAAGTTTTCCCCAGCGCTGCTTCTGTTGTTGATCTGCAAGTCCTCGATCGTCTGTGAGCAGGGTTCAACACTTTATCATCTCCCGGGTTGCAACAAAACTTACGCATTTGCAATGAAAGCAAATGATTCGTTCCAAAAACTGTTGAATCTTGTGTTCTATCGTTCTGTTTCCTTTTGGATCCATGGCCCTGACGTACCTGCCGTTTGGCTTGTTTACAACAGCCTCCCGCAGACCCACGGCGCTGAAGAAAAAACACGTGTCGCCCGGCTATGACGTAATTCTTTGTTGACAGAAATGTTGAAATTAAATATTTATTCTGCACATTTTTACAGCATATAGGAAAACATTAAGAGTGTTTGACATAATTTTCCTCCTACGAAAATTCTTAAATATATTTATATATGTTCACACAATTTTCCACTTTCATGTTTTTTAAACGGCCCCCAAGGAGCCACTAGGGGGGCGCTAAAGAGCCGCATGCGGCTCCGGAGCCGCAGGTTGCCGACCCCTGTGCTAGACCATAAGAGAAGACTAGTAGAAGATCAAGTAGAGCAAGTGCTGTACATTGTGATTTGAAAGTGAACTTTTCCTAAAGACTCATTGCATGTATTGCTATTTTAGTCCCAGGAGCTGATGTAATATGTGCCCTCTACTACATGATTGCCTGTGCACAGCTTGGTTATTTTTTCTTCCCGCTTTACACTCATTTATATCTGAAAGTAACCATTAAAGTTTCCTAGACATAGCATAGGGAACAAAAAACAAAACATGGTAAATGAGAAGGGGAAAAAGTAGGGCTGCTTCTAACGCACTGGACATGCTGTATACTATATAGTCTTGTTGTAGTACAGACAGTGGGACAGAGACATGGCTGAGCTCGGTCTAGGTTTTCAAATCATTCAAAAGACCCAGGAATACTGAGATACAACCCGAAAAAGACTTCAAGCGAAAGGTGACACTAATACGTCTAACACTAATTAAATATGCACACAGAAAATTTGCACTGGATCAGTGGCAAATTAATGTGTGATATTTTCTTTGAAAACTTAAACTGAATTGTTTTACTTTCCATAATGTATTTAGTATTCAATAAGTTGGTTTTAACTCAGAACTATGCCAGAACTGGACCAGAATTACATAAGAACTGAAACAGGACTAATCCAAGACTTAACAAGACATTTTCATTTGTGAGAAAAAAATATTAGCTTGAATTTATAAATATCTGTTCAGCATTCTGAAACTACAATGATCATAACTGGTGAACACAGTTATTATACTGAGTTTATTATTTGAACTACAAATCAGGCAAGCCAGAATACCACAACACTCTGCAACACAGCACACACATATTGTGACATAAAAAATAAAACTTAAATTCTAAAGTAGTTTTATGGAAAATACTGTGGAAAACCTAGTTTGCCTCATCTCTCTGCAGAGCAAGAAGATAAATTCAACCCTATCTCTGTAAGAGGTTTTTGTGCTGCCCAAAATGTTCTCTGCCCCTTTTCCCAGACACAGCTTTCAACTGAAGGTTATGGACTTGAGTTTGGTCTGTTACTGCACTCTTTGTGCCGCCTTTCTTCTTGACTGGCTGTCACTCATCAGCTCTCCTCAATGCAATCTGTGCACACACATGGATGCAGACTGGCACCAGTGACCCAAGCTAAACCAAGGTGGCCAATTGAATCTTGGCAAAGTATAATTAAAGTTTTGGACAAGTGGAATCCACACCATAAGAGGTTCTTTTCACTACGCTCCCTAAACATTTATTTGGAGTTCTTTTTATCTGTTCAAAGAAATTCAGTCTATTTCCACCAAAAGCAACCTGCAGAAGATTGAATGAAGCAGCAACAGCTAAATTATGTCAGTGATGGAAAATTCTTGGCAGCCACGATCGTCAGAAACTAGAGGCTTTTCAAAAGGAATGATGAAAGAGAAGCAAGGGGAGGAGTCGAGGAGGGGAGCACGCCAGAGCCAAGGGAGGGAGAACAAGAACAACAGATAGCAGAGAAAGGCAAAGTAAGGATACACCATGTGATCAACAGTGCATGTCTGCGTCAGACAATCCAGGAGTTTCCTAGTGTTAAACATGTATGCCATTTAAAACACGTCATATTGGTTACTCAATATGAAAACATCACATGATAAACATGTCATGAACAGGTCATATACAAGTGCTGTTGAAACCAAAAGCCTATCATATCTTAAAAGCAATTCATAAATAAATAAAAACTAGAAGCAAGTCGTTGCTGGTTTATCCTACTGTAACTTTTATTGAAAGACGTGAACAAGGCCAAAAAATGAAGGCGCAAAAAAGTAATTTTTCTCACAGCCTGAGTGTCCGTCCAGAGGAACCAATGTTTAGTGGAGTGATTGAGACTGGAGATACAGAGGAAATACTGAGATTGAAAGAGGAGAGAGTGCGGTAAATCTGTCCCAAGAGAATTATCTTTGCTTCTGCTCAGATAATCAGCTGTTTCAATTCACCTTCAGGATCTCAGTAAGGCCTTATGCACATAAAAGTCTGCCCTGAAGCCTGGCCTGCACACACCTTTGTCATCAACTGTGGATGTTCACCCCTAGAACCTGCCAAAGTGGCTCTTTGTGAAAAGCATGCTTTGGATTCTTTTTGTTACTTTATTTATTTGTTGTAGCTTGTGTTTATTGTACAAAAAATATCAGTATATTTAGAGTAGTTTAGCTTAGAATTAAGTCAAATCTTTAAGAAAGTTCCAAGAAAGTTTTGTTCACTGAAATTTTGCAGGTGATTTTCCACTTCCCAAAAGTTACACAGTGTCACATTAAACAGGCCCATATATTTGAGGGTTTTCAGTTTGGCACATTTAGTACAGTATAGATCTGTGAGCCTTCTGCTGTGAATAAAGTGAAATCTGTAATTGCACAAACTGAGAAAAAAAGTATCAGTTTTGCCATGTACTATTATTCTGACATAGATCCAGACCAATCTAAAATGTAATTGTTATTGAGTATATACATGTGTGAAAATGAATTCTCAGGTTTAGAATTACTTGACTATATTTCATCAACCAGAAATAGTTTGCAGTTTATTATACGCCTATATGGCTTACATTGGTTTCTCTGAAGAAAAATATAGAGTGGAACGTGCATTTGAGCAGTATTTTGTGCCTCCAGGGACAGAATCCAGCCCGCTCAGCCAGACACACCCACTCCCCAGTAGTGCGCCCAACCTCCAGCTGGGGTGATAACAGCGGGGAGTTAGCGTCTCTGTGATGTGCTTTGGGGCTGTAATATTGCTGGGCACATTGGTCTTGGTGCCTTCAGTTTGGGCAGGTTACAGAGTCCGCATTGCTTTAGCTCGGTAATGAACCGCTCTGTCTTTAATGTTTGTTGCTGCCCAAGGGAACTGCACCACTGCTTTGGCTTTTCTTTGTTTTTTAACTGGGGAAAAACACACGCATTTCACATACAGTAGTGTGTGAAACAAGGCTTAGCACTGGTTTAAAGCAAGATAAACATTAATTGAAGTATATTACACATTTATCAGTATTTACTTTTATTATGTTTTGACATGTTAAATTTTTAACAATTTTAAATTCATATTTTATTATAAAGCTCTTAGTTTTTTCAATCTCTCTCCAAACTTTCTGAGTCTTTCTAGTGGAGGACCAGAGTGTGCTTTTTCAAGGCCTTGTTCGTTTGTATATACAGTAGAAACAGATAGATCTAATAAAGTTTGGTAATTACATCTAAACACTGTTAGTTTCAACGTGCCAACTTTCCTTCTATTGTGCAGTTTTGTGATGCACACACATACTGTACACTGACTAAGACATCCCTTTTGCTTGCCTTTTTGACAAGGTACAGTGAATGGATCCCACTAGTTAGAGGCCGCAGGAAAGACCCGCTGCATGGACCGTTTCTCCCTGTTGAGAAACTCGTAAATTCAAGTAATGGCTAACTTATCCTCTCCATCATGAGGTGCTGTCTCCTCCACAAACCCTCACCTTTATCAGGACAGCTGCTATCTCTCAATCGCCATCTACTCTCATGTCCATCTCCCCATGTGTGCCCGCCTGCTGCAAAGGTCGACCACTGCGATGCTAATCTATGGACGACTCTATCCGGATGCTTTTCTCGCTGGTGCTTTATGTGGAAAGGATTGGCTGTTATGGCTGGCAATGTGATTTAAGGCAGTCTTTGAGGTCATTTGAAATTTAATAAAGAGTCACAGGAGGAAAATGAAGTGGTATGATTGTGCAGCAAGAACTTGACAAATGCATCCGTCTTGGGTGAGCTGCCAGTCTAGAGCTGTCACTTCATATAAACCAGGGATAATACAAGGATGATGACTTTATTGAAACGGCATTCATCAAAAGTTTCTTCAGAAGCCATTTGTTTTTTAGTGGCAGAGCAGCACACAAGAGAGTTAGACTGGATAATACTGGAAGCATCTGCTCCGTTCAAATTAGTTCTGAGAAAATGATAATAAAAAAGAGCAGAAACAGATGCAAGTTGCTGCTACGGTTGTGCAATTAGTCCATTGTCAATTCTGATCATGATTATTGCTATAATTAGTTACAGACATTGTTTTTTTTTTTTTTTTTTAGATCAGTGATTCTCAAAGTCTTCAGAGCTGAATTCCCATTCACTTGAACATGGTATAAGCTATTCTAATTGTAATTCATGCTGACAAATATATAGAATGGTTTTCCTCTGAGAATATGATGTAAATGGTATAAAATCATAATGAACTTAGTGCTGAGATAAAGTAGTAAGTTTGTGAAATAAATGATGTTATGCTTGTGGACATTCTTTGGATCATTAGATTATTAGATCAACTCTTTAGTATTCCACATGCATTTGCATGTTAAGTGTAATAGATTAATTTCTACAGTACTTGTAGAGTACATTAAAGCAACTATTTATTTGCAATGTCTATTTCATTTTAGTCTCTCTTACCAAATGTCTGTTCTGTGCTTTTATGACATTTTTTGCACAATATTGTGCTGTGTTGTTAAGTTACCTTTCAGCTGAGCAGTATCAGGGCCAGGGTGTTCATTATGCAGTATTGTATACAAATAAGTAACTGAAATTGTGAACTTTTGGTAGATGTGGTAGATTTTATATTGATGTGGTAGATTTTATTTATTGTATGAATGCATGTTGTACTAATATTATTTGATTTTTAAACAGCTCATTATTTCTCATTGCCAGGGCCAATCCTCTGCATCTAAAAGCATTGGACTTATGCTCAAAAGTCATATTTCCCCTTTTCTCCTTCAGCGTGTTGTTCTCAGTGCTGTGTGGTTTATTATATCTATTATATGTTCATTTGAAGCTAACTGAATGTCTCCAGTATAGATTATGTTTCTCCTAGGGGACCTCTGCTGCTCTGCCAGGTCACTGCTCATGTGCTGTTTAATCCACTTACATTCGCCTTTGCAGTGCCGATATTGCATGATTAGGTGATGTGTGCATTCCGGGCACTGATAATTGTCCAATGAGCTCTGCTTTGTTTCCATATGAATTAATCATGGGGATGTGCAATGTCAGGAATGGGATTTGGATTTCACGCCCGGGTGCCCTCAACAATCACATGACAAATGCTATGATTAGATCTTTTCTGATCAAAACAATGCTGTTGCTAAATTACTATTTGTGTTAATTTTAGAAAAACACACACAAAAAATAACTACATTAGTATCAGGATATTATAAGCTACAAAAGAACATTGCCTCATTTAATTTTCTTTAACCCCTTAAGAGGGGGGGCCATTTTTGTTAAAACGCCTGACTAAAATCGTTTAATCGTCTAATTTAAATCGAAACTCTTTCTAAACCCTTTGGAGCACAAACAATTGGCTGGACTCTTTGTGAAGCTGAGGCTCTATAGTTTTAGCCTCTGATGTCTGACTGACTCTGTAGTTTTAAGTGAGAAGAAGTTCTGCACAAAAGAACATCAGGTTTTAAAATCCGCCTAAATTTTTTTGGATAAATGTTAAAATCGGTATAGCTGCTGTCACTAGCCATGGACAGAATGATACTAGATTTGGCAAATTTTAGGTTTTGACAATTTCTCTTCAAAAGCTGAAGCTGTTTTCACACAAAAAATGTTTTAGGGACCTGTATTAACTTAAAAAAGTTTAGGCGGAGCTCGTTAAAAAGTCCTATTAAATTATGAAGAATTTTTTAGCTATTTTTTTATTTGTAAGTTTAGAGTAAAAACTGATTCTGATCCATCACAGAATGATTGGTTTGACTGTAAATAAAAGGGTTTCAATTAGATTTTTGTGAGCCTGCCCTCCACCTCATAAGGGGTTAATTTCCATAAGCGATCTTGCGCTGGAATGGCTACATTGCCACAGACCAAAGTGACCATTGACCACTGAACAAGGTGACCATTCACCCAGAACTGGGCAATATATCAAATCTTAGATAAGATTGAGAATGTTGTTTTTGAGATAACCAATAATTGAATACCGAGTATATTGTTTACAGGAAAAATGCAAAAACTTTTTTTTCAACTAAAGCTATAAATGTGTTTTGTGTACTTATGTGTTAATGTGCACTTACCATTTCATATTGGCCAATTACATTGCAAATTCTGCAACTTGAAAGCAACCTATTGACGCAAACAAAAAAATGCAATGCATGTTTTAACACATTTTGTTGGATTGGATTAACAAAATATCACCTGAAAATTTTTATCGAACTATGACGAAAAATATATTCATTTTTATAAATATCGTCCAGCCCTGGCTCCATTCTGTATTACATCAGTTATTTTGTACCAAACATTGCAGCTTTTCTCTGGATCGTTGAAAATAACCTTAGAGTTGCTTATGAAACCTGTTTACCTTTCAGCTTGTGGTTAACCTAAATTACTACTTTAGTCACAAAATCAAATGTTGTCAAGATCACATACTGATCATATAAACATGCTGTCCCTTGTACAGTAACTGTGTGCTGCATTATATTAAGTTAGTCTCATCAGAGGGTTTTGGCAATTTCGGGGGTGTAGTTTGTTTTTGAGCAGATACATTTTGTCTGTGAGACATTTTGTTCAGTCTTCTAGACCTCAATTCTGAACGTTGGCAATGTCAAACTACACTAACTGTCATGTACATTCTGCCACAATTGTATGTATGAGATCTCTCATGCAAGACAGATCATACATGTACATACATTGTGAAAGTAAAATAAATCCAGTGACTCAATTCTAGAGGACCTTTACAATATTTGATGTCTTTATGTGGCTGACATGAGAAAATTTTCCAGAGAAATTATAGACTCTTGACTTCTTGCTGCACATAAACGCAGCACTTTTGGTACACGTTACCCTCTTAAATAATATTTTAGCAATGGCGCTTCTCAGTAATTCTCTAAATTCTTTTAATCAGGAAGTATGCGGCTAGGAGCACAGAAGGTGGGGTAGAATGAAAGTGAAGGTGAATAACAAATATGATACCTCAAGGTTCTACATCTGGGTCAGTGATAAAGGATGTTTAATATTATTCTGCTTGAAGACAACAATAGGAGACCTGCAATTTGGGACAAGCACTTACACTCTACTAGCTTACAGCTACTGCTTTAACTTTGCAGCATAAAACTCAACAGCCAGATTTGAAAATGCCACTACAAGCTATAAACAGATGGGACATATCAATTCTCAGGCTTTTCAAATATCCATACACAATCCAACTCCAAACACAAAACGGTGAAGCTTGCTGGCAAGACAACATGCAAACAACTTTAGAATTGGCTGGTTACAGAAATATGCATTTTACAGGACCAGTTTTTTTAGGCTAATGAGTCATTGATCACAGCCAAGCCAACACCATGCATTCTCCTTATGCTCACAGGCTTTACATATGCCACATTCAGCAGCTTGTTTCAGAGGCACAGTGTAAGCAGAAGTGGGTGCTTTTTTTAATGAATCCAGTCTTGTGAATTATGCAGATTGTGGTGACATGAAAAACGAAGATGTCATGACAGGGACATTTGAGGTAAATGCTTACAATACGGCTACGCTTATAGGGCAAATCCATCCACTTCAGTAGCACTGCAACTTTTTTTAAAGAAACATTCACATCTTGTTTTGGTAAAATATTTTTGTGAGACTGTGAAATCAAATAGAGGTCAATATTACCTCGCCCATGATCAAAAGACAACTAACCACCCTGTTTTATTTTCTAATATCCAGGAAAAATGCCCTGGGAGAATGGCAAAAATGAAGAGTAATGAAAACACTAAACTTCACTTTAGAGCAGTCTTTGAGCTTAGAAAAAAGAAATGCACCAATTTTACACAGCCATTTGGAAGCAATTCCATGAAGCGATTGAAAACAAACAGCGCAGAAAATGGCACTCCAGTTTTTTTAAAAAAGCAATGCATTTCATAATGTTTATTCTGCATCAACTCTTCCTGTCTTCTCCAGATTCCTGTCTTCGTAATAGTGGAAGGAAAAGTTTGTATCCTCAGATTACATCATTACAACAGTCCGAAGAGACTAGATTGAAACAAGTCTAGTATGTAATCCATATGCTCCCTTCTACATTCCATTGCGGATATACTCAGGCCTGGGCAAACGCTGGTCAGTGTCCCTGGTCAATACTGTCTCTTTTTTTTTTAGCTTTGGTTTAAAAAGAAAAGCAAGTCAGACTTATCCTGCAGAAATCCCTCCAGGTCTGTACAATCCCTTTGAGACCCTCTCTTCTTAGAGTTGTAAGATAAAGCAGCTTCAGACAGGAGACTGGGGTTATCCTGTGAAGCCCTGGCACTCCTCTGGTCACATTAATATTCATTACTTGCCCCACACCGTCCAGATTTCACAATGAAGGTGAAGATATATCTTACTGTATGGGCAAATGTGAGTTTGTACTGAGTGAGGCAGAAGTGAAAGTGTTGTATCAGTGTATTGTGAGTCTTACTTTAGTCATTGGTTACAGCACTTACACCAGATTCTATCAATATCTTAATGTTCCAAATTGTATATTTTTCTGCACAGCTTTAGATGAAGCTTTATTGTTGCCATAGTCTCACTCGGCAAATTCCTCTTACGTTTTCAGATGTGACATTGAGTTGAACCAGTGTGTAATACGGTATCAGAGCTATAGTTTGCACTGATGACCTTCAGGGACTGAACTGAAGAGACTCGTCATGATGGCATCACACTCTGTCACTGTTTATGTCAGAATTGCATAATCTTGTAGAACATGACCTCCCACAGGTTTTAGCCTTGTTACTTCAAGTTCAGTACTTTGTAAGTTATTGGTGAGTGCACAAGCCTCTGGCTGCAGGCACGCATTGCCCACCTCTCTCTTGAGCCTCTTGACACAGACCAGAATCCCCTCTTCATACACACTGGAAGCCCACATTAGCTTTATACACACAAATATACATTTTTAACATTTAAATCCCAAAGACCGGTAAGGTTAGGGTTAGGATTAGAGCTGGGGTTACCCCAGGGACACACTGCAAGCGTATTTCGTGCTACGCAAGCCCTACGTGCGTTAAAAATAGCCCAACGATGCACGCGTATCATTTAGAAAACATGTAAAGTCAATGAGACCGGCCTCACACCCGGCGCTTGACGCGCGTAGCGAGCGTGACGTCGTGCGAGCGTTGGGCGCGTGAGAATCGGGAGCGAAAGAATCCAACCTATTTTTTTTGTCGCTTGACGCTGGCGTAGCTGCGTAGAAGCGTAGAATACAGAGAATACAGAGAAATCAGGCTTCTACAGTTGTATGTGTACTTGCATCAGCACCACTTGGCCTGGGACAGACCTGGACTGTGTGACGGAGCCCTGCTTCAATAGGACTGCCTGCTTGAGTTTTCATATTTACTATTGAAAACCTCGCGTTTGCCGTGATCAGCCTGTCCAGAGGGGAAATATAAACCTATTCATGTGATTAATTTCACTATAGACGGGATACATTAGCAGAAACACAGACAGACAAACTTGAACAGCTTTCCCATTGAGAAACACAGGGTGAGTGGCTTGCGTTGACGCACCACAGGCGCGCATGGGGCATCTGCTGCAATTGGCGGTGTGGCCACCCATGCGTGGACGCACGGCTGTAGTTTCGCTTGTTCACGCACGTCATTTTTGTCGCTTGCTGTGTGTCTGGGCCCTTAGAGCAGGTACTTTGGGTAAGTTTACAGCTTTGTGAAAAGAGAGAGTTGGCTAATATGAGTGTCTGGTCTGTACAAAGAGCTTTCTCTGGCCTGCAGCAAGAGGTGAGGAGGTGTGCAGCCAGACGCCTCTCGTAAGTGTCACCATTTTCTCGTTGTCAAATCATATGGATTTATGATTTAAGTGTCTGTGAATAAATACTATCTACAAACTTATCCATATGAAATGTTTTCTTTACTGCATTATTGTAGCACTTTTTCTTAGATTGTTTCTTGACTGCAAGATGACTATAAGATTACCACATTGTGTAGTTGCTGTTAGAATATCTTGATTGTTAAAGGTCGGTAATACAAATTCAAGTTTTAGTCTGAGGTTCTGACAATTCAATAGCTCACTCAGTCACTTAGAAATGAGTGCAATATCATGAAGATGCTTGTGCCCAGGGGGTTACAATCACAACATTGTGTTTACCAAGCTAATCGTTTTATTGTGTTGCCATCTAAATATTGTTTTAAAAGTTGTTTATGAGCTGTAGAAATAGTCCAGCTGATTCTGCTGGTACTAAGTGTGTTGTTGGCCTTGAGTGCGACCTCTTCTTAATGCTCTAATGGTCTGCACCGGTGACTTCCTCCTCTCTCTGTGCTGCCAAGGCCAAATGCAGAAGGTTCCCAATTTTAACAGAGCTTTTCAATTTCACACCTCACTTTGCTTTCGGCCTATTGTTCTGGTGGGGTTTAAAATAATTTGCAGCATGAGCTAATTATGAGGTCGTTGATAGCATCCATTTATGCCTAATGGAAGAGGAAGGAGCAGTACAACAGAGGTCAAACTGTATGATGAAAACCCAACCAAAAACTTGTACTTACTTTTCGAACTTATGGCATAAACAACATAATTACAGTTTCACAGATTAGACTCACGCTATTGAATTATTTAAACCATTGAACTAAGTGAACATGGATTACTTTTGTTTATGCACGCTCGGTCTTTGTCATTACTACGGAAACATGCCTGCGTTCTTTGACTGAAAACACATATGCATTTGTTTATGTTTATACAGTGTCTCGCTCAATAATTAATTAAATCTAATAGTTGTCTGTCTCTTGAGATTGCGTGTTTGTAAGCCGATGCCATTACTTTGAGGTCAGTGCCGTAGGGCCAACATTTCTCATGGCTTGTTTTGGATAAGGCACTACACGATTTTCATTTGAATGCACAAATCCGATCCCTGTCAACAGATGCTATTAATGATTAAATGACATACATACATAAATTAAAGAAAGATGCATTCGTGGGATGTGTGTGCGCGTAGGGCTGAATTTGAAACAGTCGCAAAACCAGCGGAATCCCTTTCCAACTGAATGACATGAAAAGTAAATCATCTAACTGTCAATTCTAATAACTTCCCATTTTTCACCATGACACAAATGTACACATCAAATCCATTAATTCTCATGTGGACAAATGTGAATGGAGAGTAATTCATCTCTGCTCTACTCCACAACAAACCAAATGTGCTATGTGCTCTAACAAGGTCAAGTAATATACCTAAAAAAAAACATGTACAACAGAACTTTAACTCCTGCACCTCTTGTCTGTCACTATAAGTTGCTCCCCAAGTCAAAATGAGGCCACATGCAGCGACACAAGTCAGATACATTGTTTTAAGTTGTAACCAGTTGGGCTTTTAAATAGGATCAGTTATTTGGAGCTGTTAAAACTTAAACCTATTTTAGTAGTTTAAAGCCGAACAAAGCAACTTAAGCTGTAGTGCTTTCTTGTGTAACTAAGCTAGACTACTAATATTTATTTTATTATTATTATTATTATTATTATTAGTAGTAGTAGTATTAGTATTAGTATTAGTATTAGTATTATTTTTATTTTATTTATTTATTTATTTTCTTCATTTTTGTGTCACTTTAAGATTGAAATAAGGCAGCATAAACACAACTAAACACATTTTACACAAACAAATCAAAGAGATAAATTTGGGTCGGGAATGTGCTTCGAAGGAGGCGGGGGCCATATGTCATACTGAAGACAGTGGATGTTACTTAGTTCCACTTTAACATAAAAATAAGAAAAATTGATAGAAATGTGTTAGTCTATTTATTGACCGCACTAAGAAAAAAATGATCTAAACATGAAATCTGACACATAGCAACATAAATTTGTGCAAAATCCAAAGTCGTGGTCAGGGAGAATCTGCCATTCTTGTCTTCACGAAGACTGCTTTGCTTTTAATATTGCTGTAGCTTTAAACTTTTTTTATTGTGTTTTATTGTTACCTCAAAAATAAACCCTCTTACAGAGGGTAGAGACACCTGTCCACAAATCCAAAGGTTTGATGGCATCATCCTGTTGTCTCTATGGAGATGGCTTGAATTTATACTTTATAGAACATAACAGACAAGGCAATAACATCTAAGAATGGTGAACCAGATGATGGTGCAAACAGAAAAACTATTTATAGTGCATCTTTGGACTGATGACTTATTACTGAACATATAACATTGTATGATAGGATACTTAGGATACCTTGTTGTTTGCAGTGGATTTTATTAAAACATTTTTAGAAGTAGCATGTCTATTTTTTCGTTTAGGTTGGAACATATTTTGGTTTTATGAATCACAATATGAAATATTGACCAAATACCTGTGTGTTCTCTTCTCCTCTTACCTATCTAAAGTAATTAAACGCCGCACAACTCTCACATTGCACACCTATTGCATAAGCTGCTATAATTCTTGGAGCGCTTTACGTCAGATAAGCTAAGTTGTATTGGCTTTAGTCTTCAGAGGGGTAGGTTTGATGAAGAGTAAAACTGATGAGGCTTCAGATGCTCCAGGGGCGCTCAGGTCCGCTCTCTCAGATCACTCATCACATATTACAGGTGCGAGCTTAGACTCAGCCCTGGGAACAAGGGGTCTGACAGGAAACATGGGCCGACAACTCTGAGTTAAGCCGTCGTAATGGAGCAAGACAGGGGAAAAGAAGTTGGTAGGAATGATACAATAGTTTTTTGGGTTTTTTTTGTAATATTATTATTTGTATATTTACAATGAGCAATATTTGCCAGGTCAATAATTTAAAACAATAACTCAATAACTTTATATCTAAATAATCGCAAACTTGCCTTGCCTAATGTGACCATTCAAATTGCATTTCTGATTTGATTGTGATTATTATCATTATTAAAGCCCAAGTTGGAATGTGGTTGCAAGATATGCACATGCACAGAGCAAATAGCACCTTCGCGCCACAACAAGAAGATTGCAAGTTCCCCCGTGTCTGGGTGGGTTTCCAAAAACAAAAAAACAAAAACATGTATGTTAGGGTACGGCTGTGCAATTATCGAATTTCAATTTCAATTACGATTATTGCTGTAATCGTTAACAAAATTGTGTAATCGAGGAATCGAGATTATTGACCGTAACTTATAAATCTGTTCATAAGCGCTCATTTATTTCCTTGATTTGGAAAAAAATGGTGGTTTCTTTACAATTGTTCAATACATTTGCAACTGTTTATATTATTATATTTCATTTTATCTTTTCACTCTCTAAATTTACTAATGCTGTCTCTCTAAGCAAATAATCGTTTGAATAATCGTGATTTCAATTATGCCTTAAATAATCGTGATTATTATTTTCATCATAATCGATCAGCCTATGTTAGGGTAATATCCTCCAGCTACAGTAGTTCTGACCAAGCCTAGCAAGAACACCAGGAGATGGGTCACCGAGCGGTGCACTGTGGCGCTTACTGCTCCTGGGGAAATGCTCCAGAAGCATTTAAGAATGGGTCAAATGCAGAGGACAATATAGTGTACCTCAAACTTTAAAGTGGAGTAGCTGATTTTCACACTGCAAACACAATTTAGGTTTTAAATATGGCAATTTACTCTCATAAATGCTTCCACACCTGGTTATTATTGACATGTATTCATTTTGGTTGCAATTATGGCTTGTAAACGTCTTTTTGCAGACAGCAAAGTGAAACTGGAGGACCACCCAGCGCTGCCAATCAGCCTCTGATTAGAACTAAAATTCTTCAATTTATTATACAACTCAGACAGTACATTTTTTCACAAAGTGCTGCATTTATCATTTACTTTTTAGTGGAAGACACAAAGCTTACTAACCCAAAGCTTACCCCAACTTTAACCTTAAACTTTATGATAGTTTCTTAGTTGGAAAGAAGATTAAAATAGGACAGGACAGTATTTTAAAATATTAATTTTATTTCAAATATGCCCCCCCCCCTCCATTTACATAGTTCTTTAAAGGGGACCTATTGTGTTTTTTTTATATTTAGTAAGAAACTAGAACATATGCAGATCAGTAATTTACCTGTTGTTCATTGTAAAACACAAAGTTGATCTAAAATAGCTTAAAAATAGGAACAGCTCTAGTGACTTCCTGTTCAAAACTGCATTTTACAGTTACATTTTAAAATGTAACTGTAAAAAGCAACAAATTTTTAAAAACAATTTTTTATTGTTGGAAAGTGGATATGGGACAGTTTTGAACCATATATGCTTCACTTTAAGTTTTAATCTTTTGAATTATAACAAGTAAATACAGACAAGTGGGAGGGGATAGGTGGTAGGTGAGAACGGGGATTTCTGAGCACTTGAGCATCAGCTGAGAAACAAAACAAGATTACTCAAACATGCATAGATCAATTCAAATATAACTTTGGGCTAGGGCTGGGCGATTAATCGAATTAATTCGATTAATTCGGAACTTTGAAAATCGACGATGTGAAAAATGGCCAAATCGTAAAATCGAGGTCAGTCCGCTGTGATCCAGCTGCGCGCACTGAGTGGACAACTTCAACGGCTTTGCAGAGCTCTCCCTCTCAACTCTCTCAAAGAACAGACGAACAGAAACCTTGTGCCCGTTTAGCGGACCTTTTAATCACTTAATAACAGCCACGAGTAACCTTCCGGAGGTGGTGTATAGCTTAATCTCTATAAGTTACGAGTTAACGTTAGTTGTTTCTCTGCGGGTGAGTCGGCCGCTTTCAGCGCTTAGACTCGCGGTAAATTTCTATAAAAGCCCCGCGGTAAAACTAGCGTCTTTTTGATTTGCCTTTGCTGTTACACGAGCTGCTGCGTCTGCTTTTTGTGAGGTTTTCTCTCATAAAGTTAAAAGCAGTCTACAGCGTCTCTCTCCTCTCACCAAAAAGCAGCAGCCAGCAGGCCCCGCCCCTTTCCCCTCCGTGTGTGAGTAACCATGGCGACCAGTTTGAGTGACAGGAGTGAGTAATGAACACTCGCAAACTTAAAACTTTTAGATAGGAAACAACAAAATCATATTGATGATCTTAACAGGGCAGTACACAGTATGAATTAGATGCAGCTGCAAACACTTATTATTAGTTTTAATATGACTTAAAACAAGTTAATCTCATTGGCTCATTCTTAATAGATGCTTTAAAATATTATGAGCTCATAATAAAAAGCAGCAGTCATCGATGGCGTCGAAAAAAATCTATTAAAATCGAAATCGTCCAAAGTGGTCCAAAAAATCGAGATTTTATTTTTTGGCCATATCGCCCAGCCCTACTTTGGGCAATCTAATGATGAAGGAAGGCCATTATAACAAGGTAAAAAACTGTGAATTTGTAAACTGTAAATTTAAAAAAAGTGAATTTGACATAATTCCCTTTATGTCAAATTCACTGGTTCCCTTTAAACATCCTTCCGAGCCCATTTATTTTCCAATGCACAAGAACCAATAAATAATATTTTTCCCTCATTAAGTTAATGATAAATGACACAAGGGAAAATATCAAATCGAACTTACCTGATGTGCTGTTTTACGTTCCAAATTCCTATATCAGACCAGTGGTTGTTTATTTGTCATACCTTTACATGTTTCGACTGCCTGTCTGCAGTCATCTTCAGAAGCTTCACTTGATGTCTTCTGAAGATGACTGCAGACTGCACGTGAGGCAAATGTTATAATACAAGTCAAACACAAAGAGCCTGTGAAATAAATGTTCAACATTTTAGTCTTTTAACTTTGAGATCTGATAACTCTGTGATGTAATGGATATGTTTGCTACTAAACTAAAAAATTTCTGGTTTTAGATATGATCAGAATCATCAACAGTGAATGAGAAGAAACTATTTACCCCTTTGTTCTATCTAGTTCAATAAAAAAATAAATTCTCTCACACGCTCACGAGAAATGCAATCTCACATTTTGATGGACATCTGGGAAATGGACTGAAATTGAAATGTTTAAATTTATGACAGATTAAGCGTTTAATATTTCTGTGAAAGCAAACTAACTGTCTTACAGCCAACGTCAAACTAATGTGCACAACAAATGTAATTGTAGTTCACTATGTAGCCTTACTTTCATTGAGATTGTATTACTTTGCCTGAATATTTCACATTATAGCATAAAATATATCTCATCATACACACAGTGTGTTTTCCTTACAAGTCTAGGTAGAAAACTTAATGTTTAGAACAGAAGTCACTTCTGAGTCTAGTAATGGCTACTCAAGCCTATGCTTCCACACAAGGAGGTTTAAATTAAAGCTCAAAAGACCAAGCTGAAAACAAGCAGGCAGGGACATTATGATAAGTACTGTTCTTCTGTGAGATGTGTTGACCAAGGAAGCTGAAGTTAGATAAGGACAAATTCTGTAGAACTAACAACATAGAAATGTCAGCAGCCATTAAACTGGAGGTGTCTGTGTTGTAACTGTGCAGTAGATGAAAATACTGCCACACGTCAGATCTGTAGAGAGCAATTACACTGCAAAAAATGAATTTCAAGACAAGTCGCTTGATTCTTGGATTTAAACCTAATTTCAAGCATTTTGACTAATTTAACTTCGGTATATTGTAGAGACATTTTTCCTGATTTCAAGACATAGCTTCTTATTTCAAGCCAATTTTTGCCAATGGGTTAGGAAAACTATGGCATTTTTTTTTCTTATTTTAACCCTCTACTGCATGACTTTTTATTTTAGGAGGAAAAAAATATTTCAAGATACTTTTTGAGAGCTTGTGGGTCCCTGACATTATATCAATTATAACATTTGACCCCCCACGCCCCCCACAAAAATCTGGGTTTGTTGCCTCAGGGCAACAGTGTGCGATGAGGGTACTAAAACACCAAGGTTTTCCATACTGAATGGAATAGGAGAAAATAATCTAAAAATGTATCAGAAAAGGTTTTATTCAACATAATGCCCAATTTACCTAAAAAAGAGCCAATTTAGGAGAAACGATGTTCCCACTTGTACCTATATCTACCAGCTCAGGGAGTTGCGCTATTAGCCCTGTGTAGATCTCAAAGTTATGTGGAATACCTTCAGAGCTGGCTAAAATGAGAGGTAGATATTGCTTGTTCTTATTCTTTCCCTTGAAGGGAACTATCTGTTCATCCACAGCCAGCTTCTCACTCATTGGGATGGATTACAATTTTGAAATAAGATGGTCTACAAGTGGTCGGATTTTGTAAAGTGGATCTGGACTTCCTGCAGGTATTGCCTCATTGTCATTGAAGTGGAGAGCTTTCTTGATGGCCTCCCATCTGTTCAGACTCATGTATCAGCTACTTGATGCACCCGAGAGGCCTTGGACCAAAACATCCGAGTGGCTGGTAACCCAAACAGTGACATGTAGACCAGGGGTTCTTAACCTTTTTGACCCCGAGGCCCAAATATTCATGTAGAAAGTAACCTGGGGCCCAATCTCCTATTAAATGTATTGTACTTTACTGCTTTTGTGGCCCTCAAAGAGGTGCTCGCGGCCCAACTTTGGGCCCCGGCCCTATGGTAAAGAATCACTGATGTAGACTACAGTACCTATGAACTGTTCAAGTTCTTTAGTGCTGAGGTTTAAAGGCCTGCTTGGGTTGCACTGTATAGCATACAGGTTTGACTGCTCTGTGATCACTGACAGGATATTGTCTGAAAAAAACATCTTGAAGTAATCTTCTGATCTCGGAAGGCTTCATTGCCATTCAGGATAGTCGGGGAAGTTGGCATTATGGGGTGTTCTCCAGCCATTGTCTTCCTCTGGTTCAAACACCTCATCCTCATCCTCATTTTCATCCCAACACACACACACCAACACACATCTTACAGAACCCTGACTGACCCCTGACCTACACTGAGTGTCAAACCTGATTTAGGGAGCCACTCTTCTCCACTATCACTCTCGTCCTCAAGCTCACTGTCTTCACTGTCGGATGGAACTTCCCTACCATGTTCATTCTTGGACCCATAAAATGTTTTTATGTCCATTTCCTACAAGCAGTAATACTCATTATTCACTCCAACACATCTCTTCTTTAGCACTATTTTTCCCAACAAAAGTGCTACATCTGCATGATGTTGCCCTAGAGCAACACACCTAAAACACAGTATTAGTATAAACATACAAGTAAAAATTATATGTAAACAATCAAATGTGCATCTTGACATATTTCTGGACATTATAATATTTTTTTTAATCAAATTATTCCAATTTAACCCAGAGAAAAGTGTTGTTTATCTTACCGTTACCTAGCACTGTGTCACATGTGAGTTTGCTTCCAGAAATGACTGCTTCAGACTCAGTCAAATGTGCACACCCACTTCAGCCTCTGATTTTATTGGACAGAAACATGTCTGCTAACATTATAAAAAACAAAAATAAAAAAAAAACTTAAAGGGCCAGTGTCTAAGCCAAAAAAGTGGTTTGTTGCCTAAAAGCAACACTATGCGGTAGAGGGTTAAGCCAAATTCTCTTAGAACCAGTGAAATATTATACTTTACATAAGCAATGTAATCGTATCCAGTTAAAACAGCTCAAATCTGGATTAAAGAAAAAAGCATGCATTATTTACATTACAGTATTATCTGTATTGAATCAATGCAAAACAGATACATTTATGTATAAATGTTTCAGTGTATATATGTATAAATATTAGGGCTGGGTATTGCAAAGAGCCTTACGATACAATACGTATCCCGATACAGAGGTCACGATTCGATACGTATCCCGATACACGTAAATGCTGATATAATTTCCTCAATATGTCATGTATCAAGTGTCAAATGCAGAGGAATTGTATTTTCAAACCACTCTTTATGTTAGACACAAGTGTCTTACAAATAAGTCATTGTTCAGCTAATTAGTTTCAGCCTTAAACCTGCAGTCCAGGTAAGTGTAAATTATATGAATTTAAGTATGCCGATACGTATCCCGATACACCTCGGTACCTGTAACGATACGCGTATTGCCAATGAGCTTGTCACGATATATCCCCGTATCGATACATTGAGGACAGCCCTAATAAATATATACACTGAAACATTCAAGACAAAGCCCTAACATCTCTATCAGAAGCACAGTGATGTATGTTATTATAATCTGCCTTATGAAAATGGTCAGTGCCTGTAGATCTCTGTTCAAACCTTTGTTCAGAGTAATGGCCATGTGCTTTTAAAATGTTCTCACTTGTACTGCAGAATATATGTCACATCTCACATTGGATTTTTATCAGTTTAGCTGCACAACAGCTCGATACTCCTCTTTGATAAAGCGCCTAATGTAATATTGCTGTGGCATGAGGGAGTGATTAAATTACGGGATCAATACTGAAATAAAAAGTTCTTGTAATGACTTTCTTGTCATTTGTAAACTCTTTCAAAGAACTTTAAAACAGGTTTCAAGATGAGCCCAGTATTGATTTTTGAATTTATTTAATTCATAAACTGGGAAGGTTTTGTGTTGCTAATAGGCTGATTTCTGCTTGGCTAATAATGCAAGTGAAGGTTACGCTCACTAAGTACTGAGCTGAGTTGTAATATAATTGCGTAATAATTGGTTTTCATTGTTTGTCCCTGATAAAAAGTGAAAGTGTTTCCAGATCTCATCTCTGTTTGTCCCTGGAGACCTCAGTGTAATGAGGCTGTGTCGGTCTGAATCTGTGTCAGTGTGTTGTGTCTGCTGCAGATTAAAGACTATAATCTCCATCTTTGAGCTGATCAGCCAACAGTGTCCCAGCTGTATCGTCATTTATGTTTACTCATCCTTTATTTTGTTCACCTGCATGCATGTTGAAGGACTAAACATGATAACAATCACCAAGTCTGTAGCACACCAAGTTCCCTAGTTTACCTTTATGATACAATTATAGTGAGTAAAACATGCTCAGATGTTCTCTAAACAGAAAGATTGGAATGCCCAAACTAATGTAATCATTTGAGTTGCCCTGAAGAATGTATTAAAACTAGAGTAGTGTCTTAATGCTAGTGGACATGTGTTGAAAATGCACTTTTAGCTGGAGTCAGAGGTGCACTGCTTTGGGTGATTTCACTTTGGGTCGTGGTCATTGGGTTAATGAATGTCTCAACCCTGTCTGCAGGAGCTTAATTATGAAGTATGGTGCATTAAAGGACACTCGGGACAAAATTGTACTTAAAATATGAACATTTTCTTTCACCAATTAATATTGCAGCAGCTAAACTTGTCTGTTCAGTTAGAAAAGAAAGTCAAAGTCAGTGAATAACACGTTCCGCTGATTAATAATTATTTCAATGATCTGACCATATCTGAGCCAAGCTGCATTTACAAGTCTAGACTGCACTATACAAGAAAGTTCTAGGACACATTGTATTTTATGTAAAAAGATGAATCTGCAAATCTACAAATAACTCATTTTAGGCTTTCTCTCTCATGTTGTTGTCCCACATATATTCTTACAATATAAATATTAATAGTTTTTTTTTCCCACTTTTGGGGCTTTAGGCCATTTTGTAAATACATTTTTTAACTTTAACAAAACTTGGTAACATTGTTTTCCTAGTAAAACAACATTCATAATACCATCTACAATTGTACAGATTGGTCCTTAATAAGTCTTCAATGACCCACTGGTTTCACAAATATATGACATGACTTTATATTTGACAACTATGTTTGCTTAGAAAATATATTTTTATTAATGTATTTATTTTTGGGTAAATTTTTTAGTATATTATGTGTCACACTATTGAAATCACAATACATACTGTATCGAGCCTTGTGTATCAGGATCGTATCGTATTATGGGAAAAGTGTACAATCCCTGTCCTGTTAATTGATGTATGACTCCCTTTAATTGTGGGTTTTGTAAATCGGTCCTGAAATGGCCCTGATTCAGGTTGGTGTTGTGGCACCGCACAGATCAAAGTGAGTTAGGGGGATGTTTCCTTGAGAGCACTTCCCAAATGGGCTTGAGATTGGACTTGTTTGGAGCAGGACTTTAAAAAACAAACCAGTGTGGATGAAAAATCTGAAAGTTGGGAGAGAAACAATTGCTATGTTTTTGTCCTCAAGTAAAAGGAAAAAGTAGATGATCAAAGCTTAAATTTCCCAAGCGGTTAGAGTAAAGATATTTTGAAATTGATTGAAAATAGTTGTTTTGGAGCTAGGCAAAAGATAATGGGCATTGTATCTGTATTAAAATCAAAAAGGTTGTTAAAAGAGCAGGTCAAACTACATGAACAGAACATGTATTGTAAAACCTTCCAAACAAGGCTATATAATAATAATAATTGAATGTGAATAACTTTGCAGTACATTTTAATTTTGTACAGTAATTGAAGATAATCAGGGCTACATTTGACTATAGTTTTTTGATGGATTGTCATAATGTTGTTTGAATATTGTCATTGGAATAATAAAAGACAGAACCTTTTCCTGTTATCTAGGAACATCTGCTCTACTAACCATGAAGCCATCTGCTGCTGTGCCCTGTAGCTTCCACATGCCATTCCTTTAATTGTACTTTTGTGGCCGTCTTAGACACATGAACTGTTGGTTTGTGTGGTGGAGTAGTTTGCCCACCTGTCCTGAATTCAAAGATGTTCCAGCTACAGCACTACACACTCTTTTGTAGCAGTTTATCTTTATTTTGGCCCTGTTTTTAGCTGCAGGATATAAATTTGGGAGACAACTGTGGCAAACTAAACAAGCAAAACTGTACTTCAACTCTCAGCAGTGCTCGAGGTCGTGTCAGACGATGAAATGTGGAGATTTATTTACTTTTATAATGTGAAGGAGGCTACCACACTCTTCAAACGGAGTCGAGAAGTAAATAAAGTACTTGCGATGTTTGGATTTGGCCTTGAGCACCTTCCACCTGAGCTCACTTCTTGATACTGTAATACTATAAACCCAGAGACAAGCAGAGGACTTGTACTGACGGAAATGAAATGCATCCCAATGCTGAAAAATCTTGATTTGTGACATTTATATGATTGGATTAGAAAAATAAAACATAAAGCACTCAGCCTTGTTAGCTGCCAAAAGAACTGCATAAAACAACACATACTTTATGTATGTGTAACACAAAAGGGTATTTTCAGTGTTGTATTACAAAGCAATGAGCAGCTCATGAATAGATGCATACAATAAAACGAAGATCATTTATTTAAAACATGCTTAAATGTCAAAGACTGTGGGGAGTGGGGACATTACATTTCTTCAAAACTTTGGTTGGGATCTGGGACACCTTCCTCCAGAGACCACTGAGCGATAGGAGGCGTAGTCAGCGTTGTCTCAGCAAGGAGTTGATAACGACCGGCTAGACTGGTGACAATCCTAAAGATGACTCGCATAAAGCAGCCGAAGCATGTCCACAAGGTAAATTCATCTCAAATAAATTTCCTTTAAAAAGCCAAACAAAAGCTACTAAGTCAATGAATGAACGTTGTTGGAACAACACATTTGTAATATAATTGAATATAGTGCAGTATATTGACCGCTTTGGTATATCATAGACCTTTTATGAACATTCTAGGACCATGTTCATGAACAGTGTAACAAGTGATGAGAAAAAATAGCATATAAGCAACAAAACACACTTAACATTGTATTTGATCATCTCATCTATGTAAATGAATATGAATGTAATTATAACATACAGTAACAACACTGTTACCTTGTCTTTGGCTTGTCTAATCTCAGGAAAGTTGAGCTAGACAATTTGACAATGAAAATGAAAGTGGTTAATTGGCATTAAAAGTGAACTGGTATGCATGTGGGGTCACAGAGTAATATAAACATTTAACCTTTGTGACAAGGTTAGCTACAGGTTAAATGTGTTTATTACTGCACTATTTATTTCTCCATTTTAGTCACAGAAGAATAGCAGGCAGCTCCAAGAAGAGTGACTCACTGTGGCTTCCAAAAATACAAATTTTTCTGGAGGCAAAATTGAAGAAAAAATAGATGTTCTTTAAGTAATTTCTGTTTTTCCCGAGTGCACAACCAACAACTCTAAACAACCAAGTTTTGTTAATACTATGAACTGCATCCCCTGTTTTGAAAGGAGACTCTAAGCATGTGCACAAAGCTGACTAGAAGCGTCACAGTGACGGTTAGCTAACAGTGATGTACAAGCTTAAACGTGTTAATATTCAGTATTGAACTATAACATTATTATATTAGATTTGTAGATATATACTTTTAGATTAGGAGTTATATACTTTTTCACGAGCCCCGAATTTGGGTCTACGAGATCGAGACCAAACAAGATTTTAAAACAATTAGCATTAATTGTTTCAATTTAGAATTTTAACAAAGCAAATCATTCATTTACAAAAGTATTCCTAATTTTTTTAATGTCATGACTTTGACTGAATTCTGGCTCAGGCTCCGCCCCCTTTCTCTTCCCCCTTTATTGCTGCAGACAGACGCACACAGAGAAGAAGGAGCGCATCAGTTGTACTTTTACGAGGTTATAGATGCAATGGTGTCAAACAACTCTTGTAGATCCATTTTAAATTATGTTTACGTGTGAAAAACATTGTGCTGTTCCCGCAATGTCCGCAACTTGCGCATTTTTGACTGTAATTTTTGCACTAATGTTTGCAAATTGTTGGACAAATTATCTCCGTCAATATTTGTCCTATAAATACGAAAAAAAACTGAGACAGAGCTTAGAGTGTTTTCTGTCTGATTATACTCTCACATAGTCGATATGTTTTTACTACAGCTGCTCAAAGATACGCAACTTAACGAGATCTCGTCCTATCCAGTCTGTCTGTCTGTTTAGATATACTTAAATTAATTCTGTAAATATAGATATGTGGGCTGAAAACAGAACTCTGAGTACCTGAGGACAGTACATGATTAACCAATCATGCATGAATCAATCACTATCAATCAAGATAATCACTGTCTTATTAAAAAGCTTTAAACTTATTACATTTAATTTAGCAGCTGAAATGTTGACATTAGTTCACTATCATGTATTTATTTGTTTATTTTATTTTTTTGTCTGTTTGTGTTACATGGTGGAAGTCCTGACAATGCGTGTCTTCTCACTCTGCCATGGGGGACTGTGATGGCCATCTGCCCAAGCCAGGTTGCTCTCACTGGGCTTGAGTGCATGTTCAGGGCTGCCTCTCTGGAGAAGGGCAAAGAGGTTAATCAGGCATAATTAACCTGGGGCAAAAATCTGTGATGTCTCTTCCAAAGACATTTTTATGAGTTCATTTGTTTGTGCTATTTTTTTTTACTTGAATAGAGATATTATGCAGAATCAACATTTCTTGCTATCATTATGAAAACGATGTTCACTCATCATTAGTTTACTCAAAGTTGTATGCTTCTGTATCATGTAATAATGATACAGAAGCATATTAAGCCACTCCCACACTGTGCATTAAAAAGCATCACAACCTGCGATCACCTGCACAGAAGAGGAGTGTTGGATGAAAGGTGAGCTTGTGACAGGTAAAGAGAAGGTGGAGCTGCTTTGGTTTCATGCTGACAGAAAGTTGGCAGGAATCAGAGACAGAAGATGTGAGCGCTCTGCCTTTTGTCTTGCTGACTGATAGAATGGGAGCTGTAGGACGCCGTTGTGTCTCCAGGGAACAAAACCGCAGGAGGAGCAGCACACATCCCTGTTTTCAGTCCAAACAGCCACGGTCATTCATCATCACTCAATCACTGACAATCTCACATATCCACATGAGGAATTATGGACAAAAACTATTCCAGGAAATGGCACGGCATTTTTCTTGGGAAGATTTGTCATTATTGTTATTATCTTCTCTGAGTAGCTAGTGCTTGTAAAGATCGTAATACAAAAAATGAACAAAAATTAATGAAAAACAAATACTATTCAACGTCTTGTATTGGTTAAACAAAAAACAGGATGATTCAGGTCACATGTTTGCAAGGCTGCACAAGACACACACTTCAGGTAATGGCATTTATTTCTTTAATTTATGCAGCTCTAAAAATGTACATTTGAAAGTGACTTCACAATGCTCATCTCATTTGATGTATGAATCACTTTTAATGTCTTCACGCTCTACAAGCAAAACTTGACATTTGAATTTTATGATCAAAAGTATTCAATCAGTAATCTGCACAATGTTTTCTAATTAATGCTTTTTTAATTGAATAAAGATAAATGATTTTGATGAAGGACCAGTGACAAAGGTGAGGTCTCCATTGTGTAACAGCCTGCGCGGAGCAGAGCCACATGATGGACACAGTGCCTGGAGTCAGTGGCGTCATAACACATGAGCTGATCTGACTCGCTCCATGTGAGGCTATAGTCATAGTCATCTCCACACAGCTCTTTGTGCTCTTGTGCTTTACATAAGCGCTCAGTCTGTGTGTGACAGTTGGTTTGGTCGGTCATACTCTGATCCAAACAAGTTGCCTGGAAACTTTCAATTACAGTTGATCAGTAGTTTTACTGAGCACTCATTACATGCAGTAGCTTAAAAAATTACATTTTTTATGTTAAGAATCTAGCTTTTGACATCATGGTAAAGTCTGTAACCAGAACGCCCTGTATTTCAGATACTCTCACAAGTAGAAAAGTCCACAATCATCAGCTTTCATTTTAGACTTTACTTGGTGTGAGTACATTTGACCTAAGTGACTCCTAAGGAAGTCACTTTGTATTAGATTACCTGATTTGTAAAAATTAAATTAATAGTTGCAATCAGGAAAGACACTATAAGTGAAGGTTTCAAAAGCTGGTTTGCCATGTATTATGTACAGAACAAATAGACTGATAGAAATGTACTGTTCTGTAGATAATACAACAAAACCTTCATAAACCAAAAGAGCAACAGTAATATTTTTCTTTTGATTGTAAATGGCAAAAGGATTGAACGTTTTTCTGTTGAAATCTACTTGGTCTTTGGCTGACTTCTTTGGCTCCTCCCCCTGACTCTGGCGCTGCTCCCGGTCCATGTCCTGGGCTGGTCAATGCTAACAGATGGTTGTGAAGGCAAAGGCCAGAATCCAAGATGGCTGCTCAGAATGAAGCAGGGCAGAGCCAATACATTATCAGCCCCAGGGCTGTGTCTCCATTTAACCTTTACTTTAAAGTGCTATCTGTCACAGTAGTCTATAGCAGCAAACAGCTTCTGTTCTCCACACACGTCCCAGCCTTTGGTTTGTGTTGTGACATTTTGAATCACTGTTTGCTCTTTCGCCTCTCCAAAGCACTTGTTACGTTTTGTACAGTGGACATGGCATTTCCTGCTTCAAAGTTAAAAAGACAGAAAAAGTGGCGGTTCCTGCAGAGGTAAAAGATTTGATTTGAAATGATTGTCTGAGATAGAGGACACATGCTGCAACCACACTGCTGTTTTCTGATTTGAAAGTGGAAAGAAATACTAGTAATAAGGTCTCAAAACTTTTTTCTTGCAGATAAGGTTAAAGTTGCACTGCGCAGCTTAACCATTAAATGCGTGTGCCATCATTTGAGGGCAACAAAGGACGATATGAAAAAGATGGCATTTATGTAGTGATGAATACTCTCATCAGATGAGATGGCTGTTACTGCTCTGTCTTCCCAATGTCACACAGATTCAGATAGCCTTTGTTCGGAGGTCAAATGTGTGATTAAACAACGGATTAATGGGTTGGCTCTGCAGATTAAAGATGCCCATTCTCACAAGAACACTCATATTACTTTGATTATAACGTTTCACTCTGGCACTAAAATCTGCCCTGCATGTTGATGGCAGAACTTGTCTTCACAATGAGCCCAAATTAAGAAAATTACACTTTATTGTGTCCACTATGTCAATTTTTTTCATTCAAGCCTAACATACTGCAGAACAAATAGCATAATTAGTTTGCATGTTTTCATGAACTTTACAGAGAAATGGGTTGTTAGGTCAAGGGCTACTACTCAAATTACAGTTTAGAAACTATACACACATCAGATTTACAATTTGATGTAGCCTAATTAAAAATGGAAAGACATGCCACTAAAGAAAGTAGTAAACACTGGAAATGACTTAATGTTGTCTACATAAACCTTGAAACGCAGCCGAATATGTTTTTGCTGTTTATTTTATATCTTTCCAACCTGTGAAGTCCATTGTTTTGTGGAGAAGAGCAGCACATTTTATCTAACCCAGAGTAGATAAAATATAAGAGCCGAACTATCCCACTCTTAGATTTAGTATTGTGCTTCTTCTCTGTGCCCACATACACTGTATATTGTTCCTTGGTTCAGATGTATGCTTGTGCACAGCGCTGGCACAGACCTGGCTGTGTGGGCATTGATTGACAGCTCTGATGGACGCTCACTGACCTGCTGAGTCACACTGTCTGTTTATTGGATTCCTGACAAAGAGCTTTACTGCTGCAAAACGAGAGCAATGAGATCTACTTTGTATATCACTGTCAAGGAGATTTGTACCTGTTTTTGACAGAAAAGTGCTGCTTTAACATTCTTCTCATTATATAAATTTCTTAAGGATTTCTTTACTTTATGCTTGTTATTATTGCCTCTCATGCCAATATCTAATGTTTGTCTTGCTTGGAGGTGGGCAATTATGAGTATTGTTTTCAAGATAATCAAAAATTTAAAGCAAAAACTAAAAAACTTTTAACTAGGATACAATTGTATTATTTCTGCGCTTTTGTTATTAATTTTAAAGACTTCATATGCCAATAAATGATTTAGTTTATTGTGTCATAACTCTTTCACTGCCAGCCTAATTCTAGCTTTGACCAGCCTTCTCTCCCACAAAAAACGTGCAACTGGAATCATGACATGTTGAACATCAAACGACCCCTGCAAAGGTCTACTTTCATTTAAGAAAATAATTGTTATTCTACAATAATCGGTTTCTTTTATTAGGCAATGACAACAAGTGTTACATGTTTGGGCACAGATTGTTAGTGCGTTGTTGCTTCATGCTCATTCACCACTGTGTCAGTGCGCTCTTTACACAGTCCTGGGTTAGACCTGGTTGAGTTCTTGTTTGGTCCTGACTGAGGCTGTGTCAGGTCAGCTTCTCCTGCGTGATCCAAGCAGTTGTAAATTTTCTAAAAGAGCTTCTGTGCTGTTGTCTGAGAATGCTGGTGCCTTGAAACGGTCCCCAAACAGTGTGTTTTAGTGCAAAACACGCTGATGTATTAACACAGCATAGACCTAGACTAGGACCGCGCGCTGTACATTGTAAAAAAACACTATATAATATATAAAGATATATATATATATATATATATATATATATTTTTTTTTTTTAAGTTAGCGAGAAAGAAGCCCGACCCAATCCGAATGTAATAATCTACATTTCTGGGATTTTCTGAGCACTTGAGCTCCAGCTGACATGCATAAATCAATTCAAGTATAACTTTGAGTAAACTAATGATGAAAGGATGCCGTTATAACAAAGTTAAAATCTTTGAATAATACATTTCACATAAAACAACCCCTCTAAATGAAAGCATAGAACAAATAAGCAATTTGACATGAAAAAGAAATACCATTATTCTTCTGAAATTTCTTCCCAAGTCTGTTGCGAGGTTCTCATATAAGCAACCATATATAAATATGGTTGCTTGGGTTTCACTTTTCTGTCCAGTTCATCCCAAACCAGCTCGATGTCTGGAGACTGTGCTGCCCACTTACCGTGTTGTAGTTTGTTTGTTTTTGCTTCTAAATGTTCAGTACTTACACTTGTGCTATTTCAATCAAGGACTTTCTTGACTTACATTTACTTATAATTGAGTAATAAACTAGAAAAATGTAGGTGTTTTACGGTAGGTTGCTGTGGCTGGTCAGACAAAGTAATAGCAGAAGCCTATTGAAACAATGCTACAAAGGATAAGTTAATAATGTCCCAACAAATGTGTGTTTTGTAGTGACTTTTTACCAGGCAACGAATATTAAATAAATACTCATGCCCATACAGAAATCAAATGTAAAGCATAATGTCTGTAACTTGATTTAACCGTCTTTTGTCGCATGTGTCTTGGTAAAATGAAGTGATGATAAGTGATGCTCAATGTGACCAGAAATGTACTTTGTCCCGTCAGAAAATAAATAAGTAATTCAAGCAGCTGTTTTTGCTTTTAGATGGAGCTTTGCGGTTCTTTGCACAATATGACTTAATTTGTTGAAACATTGAGAACTTTCGTGATGGAAAGGATTTGAAAAAATTATTTCTAACTCTTGAGCTTGAACCTGATTTGACTCAAAGTCCTCAGTGTTACAACAAAATACATTTGATCTGATGGATTTTTTTTTTCGCCTTGATTTGATACCATATCTGTATTGTCCACTGCAACATTGAGTTATGTTAATTTAGTCAAGCAAACTCTTAACTTTCAAACCTTTACAAATGAAGCTTTTTAATGTGCTTTTTTGTTTAGAGGCATATAAGCAAGTCATGTATACTTTCATCGTCTGTACATGTGATTATTATATTTTGTATTGGAGCAAAAGCACTTATCAGTAAAGCTGTGCAATATATTGAATTTTAGATAATATCATGAATGTTGTTTTCAAGATTTCAAAAAATTTACTATTAAGTATATCATGCATTAAAAAACTACAAAAAAGTTAACTAAAAATAAAAATTTGAAAGACACATAAGTCATATTTTGCAGTGTTGTGATTGATTTCACATTTGGTTTTGCTCACATGACATCACATTATATACTGTAGGCCAATAATATTTAATAAAGATTAGGATCAAGCAGCTAAAATTCATTGTATTGATAAAAATGAATAGATCATAATATTTTACTGGTTTAAAACATTTACTGACATTAACATCAAAACTAATGTAAAGTCCACATTCATAAAAAAATAAACAAATAAATTAATTAAAATTCACATAACAGTTGTTAATTTTTTTCTGTCAATTTCATATGATGTCAGTGCAGAGACTTTTACAACAATTGATCCAATAATGTTATGCATTTTTTAAATTCTTCATGTAAAAACTGAGACCTAAAAAGGAATATTGGCCGAACCGATATCTTGGCACCGATACCAATCTAGCATTTTTTTCAGCCAGTATTGATATCGGTGCATCCCTTGTAACCTGATTTACCAAAATTATTGATTTAACTTAAGAATCTTAACTATAAGTCCAATATTTATTATGTGTTCCTAGTCTTCTACACTTGGAACGAGATTGGAGGTTAGCGCTCTCATTTATCTTTTGCGGTTTGGTGATGCCGTGTTGATCCCACAAACAGAGTGAACTGCTGGTGCTGTAAAAATGATCTTCATAAAGATTTAATATGTTCGCTGTAAGTGCTGTGCTTAAAAGTCCATTTATATAAATTTCATCAGCAGTGCATTACTCTTCCTCCTTCATAAATAAACTGCACTTAGAATATTCATGCACTCTCCGGCATGTCTTTATGAATAAGCTATATCAAACACGTTGTACTACATGAGCTTCTCTGCCGTCTGCTTGATGCTGTGGACAAATTTTGTTATGTTACAGGCAATTATACCTGTGGCTCCCGTGCATACTCCAAGCTGCGGGAAGTACACTATGGGAAAGTGCTGACGTTGGCGTAGAACATAAATACAGCAGACAGCTCCTCTGTGCTGAAGAGGGAGCAGAGCAGGACCTGGATTTGGTTTCATAATTTTTCTCTGGAAGTGTGGTATATGAGGTTCATTCAAACAACTATAGGAGGAGTGTTTCTGAAAAGTATTGCTAAGCAGCATCACAAATGTCCAGGAAAGCTTGACAAACTGATTCTGCAAATTCATGTGTCTACTATTATCTTTCTAATGAATAAAGTTTTAGTTAGATATAGCTTATTTTCTATCCTAAATGTTTAAAAGTTCATGTCTTGTAGATAATCTCGTACAGAGGACTCAGTTCCGTGAATCAAGACAAATTTAGAAAGTGTTGAGCTACTTGAAATAGAAGATTTTGAATAAATTAGAATGACATGGCATGGCATGACTCAAATGCAAGTCTTTACCATTTCCTATGCTTTTTAAGTCGTCTGTATGTGCTTACTGTTCACATCACACACATTTGTTGTAAAGCACATCCCTCTCCAGCAGAGAAACACTTGTCTTAATTAAGTCAAAGAGACGAGGAGGAGGTGTTATGATGCTGCCAATTCATTACACTGTGAGAGGGGCTGTGGAGTGGAGCAGACAGCAGTGCATTATGGGACTGAGTTGGGCTGCCTAAGCAGCTGTTCCTAATTGGTACAAAAGCTAAAGCCATTTTGTCTGACCCAGACAAGTTTACTCTCAAGGCTCTCAGGTGGATAGTGAATTTAATAAAGCCACCATAAAGATTAAAGCGAGTAAGGCCAAACACTTCCAAGTTCACTTTCAAACTCAAGTAAACACAAAGTTTCGGAGGTATTTTTCTGATCCTTCTAAATTCTCTACAAGCCCTGTGGCTTTCCTTTGTGGTAATAGACGTTTTATTCTGCTCACTCACAGGAATGTTTCAGTTAACACTCTTCGGTTTCTGACTTTTAGTAAATAGGTATAAAGCTATTCAGTTAACAGACTCTCGACTTTTTAAAAATAGCTAGGACTCCTTATGCTCATCTAAAGAAATTAGTTGAACCATAATGCAATGAACATACAGTATTACTTAAAGTGAGTAGTACTGTATAACATACAGTACTACTCACTTTATAAAACACTGTACTGTGTTTACACATCCAGAACATCCATAGGGAATAACTCTACTACATGAAGGTCTTGATAAAACACGGCCCAGTTTTATGCAAATCTTCTCATCTAGTTTTAATGCGTGCCCAAAGTTGTGCATAAACTCCCTCTCGTGTTGAACTAACACCTATACCACAATCACTGTCCAGGTGTCTGCTCATCTGAATAATATATGAGGTGTGGAGGGACACTATCTGCTGGTGTATGACTATTATTGGTGTTCTGGTCACATCTTCACTCCTAACTGTTCTGTTGCTGCTGTTCCGTTCATGTGTGTGTGTGTGTGTGTGTGCTCCCTCAGGTCCATGCATTATCTAAATGATTTAACGTGAGAGACACTGCCCCAGCCCTCTGCTGTCACTGTGCACCAGGCAGGACACTAACCACTCACCGTGAATACTGAGTACTTCTGATGACTCCAACAAGGGTAGAGGCACGTCTGATAGCCTACTCAACCTATTTTTTACTTCTTTTTTTTCTTTTTTTCGCCATTGAAAAGCAAAGATAATCCAAGTTGCTATACTGCCAGTTGCAGTATAGCAACTGTAACTGGCAGGGTATACACTGTATTGTAATGACTGCCTGCAACAATGGTCTGATAACCAACGTTTATTGATATCAACTTTTTTATTTTGGCAAATTATCTCTTCAGTTTAACAGATGAAGAAACTGTTTGAGATTAATAAAAAACAAAAAAAAAAAACATTCTGGCGCATTTATGTAGACATACAGACTTAACAACCAGATTGCTCATGAGTCAGCTCAAAAACACAAATCTTATGATCTAAGGACAAGCCAACTTGGCATATATTTGGCAATTTTTGACTTATATATTTACACTGATATCTCGCTAATGTCTGTTACATACAAACTACTTATTCACATCACATCAACACACCATACCAGTCCTTTATTTCCAGGGTGCACTTGATGAATGCTTCATAGCTCAGAAAAATGGTCTGAAACGACTTTAGGAACAAACCAGTGGTGTAAGTTCGAGCAGGAAAATCTGTTCCTTCTTCTCTTATTCATTATATTCCTCTTTATATTGATTTAAGGTAACAGAGCGTAGAGTGGGACAAGTGCTGCTGTTTGCACTCTGCTTTTCTGAACAGTCAGGTCTAAATGAAATATAGTGTGGTATAGAGAGCCCTAGTGTTTAAACAGTGGAACTGTGATGAAAAGCAAAGTGAGTAAGGGGAGGACAGGACTGAATAATGAGATGGTATTAAGAGAATCACAGAAATGTTGAAATAGATATTCTACTTTTTTCTTCTCACAACTTGTTTAATAAAGCAATGAGATATTTGTATACGCAGTACAGCCAAGCAACGCTGATTTTGAAATGCTTTATGCGTTGGTATTTTGAGTCCCAATCATGAACTTTGTGCTAAATGTGTAAAGGTGTCAAGGACGTGACTTTATTATTGCTGCTTACAGTTACAGCAAACACATAAATTGTGGTTGTACCATGAGATCATAAGAAGACTGTTTACCTAAACAGACACATCACTCAGTGTGAAGGACAGAATGGACAGGTTTATGAGTACAGTAGAAAGACAGTGCTTCCTTTTCACTTAGATCTTTCATCCTGTACAACACTTTAGTATTACGCTGTTATTGCTGTAAAAAGCTCTTCCTCGTCTTCTGAGAAAATCTCAGAAATATTTTCTTCTGTCTTTTATATTATGTCAACTATCGTTCCAGCAATCCAGTTTAGAGTTAAATGCATTCTACCCAACACCACTTTTGCAGGCAACGAGGATTTTTTATAGAGAGAGTTTGTGACCAAAGCCTGGGAGCTTGTTGTTGGTGATGTGTTCAAGGACAGAGTGCGGCTCTGAACGCACACTCACAGACACACACACTGTCCACTGACCTGAGGAGCTGTCAGTCCAGTCTCAGTGCTGAATCAGACCCAGAGGAAGGACAAGTCTGAGCTGACAAGATGCAATTTGTCCAAGAATTCAGGACAAAGAATGCACTGGGAATAAGAAGAAAATGCTTATGGGACTGATTGGTTATTGTCCTCCTGTGTGTTTAAATGTTTTGCAGTCATAACTGTGTTTGCATTGACTAGACAGAAAAAGTATTAAACTGAGATCTGCATCTTCAGTATTTGCCAGGCTAAGATCGAGGAGAAAAGCCAGAATAATGAAGTATATACAGTAATGAGGAGAAGGCCTGTGGCAGTCACTGTCAGCGTGTTACACTGCAGCTCAACTTCAGCCTTTAACTCACACTTAAGCTGCACTGGACAAAAGAATATGTCCTTCACAAGTCTGCCCTTCAGCCTTGGACTCAGCACTTTCTTGAAAAAAGGTGTTGTCTGAGTAAGCTGAATGTGGTAATTGTTAATAATGACTGTTTTATGTCCAAAGAAATGGCTTTCAACTCTGCTGCATTCAGCAGCAGTGAGCATTTCAAAAGACTAACATAAAAACAGCTTTTTGACCTCAAATGAAGCTCAAACTGAATGTGCTGTTTCCAAGAAGTAACAAGGCATTGTATAATGCTGCTAGCACTCTTGACATTTCCAGTGCAGTTCATTACAAATGAGTTAATGATTAAGAGCTGCATGACAATCAAATAGAAATTGCAGTTTGCTTTTCAGCAACTGGTGAATAGTAGAGACTACAATTATTTAAGTATATAAAATCTTTTACAATCTGGAAAAAAAATCTATTATTATTATGTTTTTGTTTTTTGAATTTATCATTCCAAAGCAATATTTTTTCATTTTTACACCAGTTGCATTTTAAATATCTGAACATTAAAAACATTTATGTCCTTACTCTCCATTTTACTTCTACTAAACACCTCCAACTTGTCTAAACCCTGGCGCAGTGTGACTGGCCACAGCCATGGTGGTATTCAGATCGCAGCAGGAGCCAGGCCCACAACCATCCCTGGCATTTTCATTCAACATGGAAAAAAAGGCAGTGGAAATGTCAAAGGATCACGGAGCGACGGGCCTAACCTTTATCTGCTCTGTCTGCAAACAGTGGGACACAAACCACTGCCGCTGCACAGGCCCCAGACACTTGTTATGTGCACCATATAAAAGCCATATGGCCTCATCCTCAGTGGGAGAGAGAGAGAGAGCGTTCAGGGCAATGCACAGAAGCACAATTAGGTACAAACGTGTCAAGAGGCGAACATTTATTCATAGTATACAGCTTTTAAGGCGTCACATTTCAGTCAGTCTGTTAAAAAAAATAATTATTTTGTTCAGTCTGTCATTTTCACTTATAATGAACCTGTCATTGGAAGAAAAGTGGCATTTTATTAGTTTTTCTTGGGCCAAGTAATGTTTTTTTTTTCTAAAACCATTTTTTTTTCTTTTACCACATTAAAAAATATCAAAACAGATTTCATTACTAACCTACAACATATAGCAACATTCATAGTTGATTAAAGTCACAGTTAACTTATTTATCTGGCATTTACTCAATTACAGTTTATTTTCTTTTTCTTTGCTAACCGATTCAATAAAGAAAAAACTGCATTGCACACTCAAATGGCAGATGTCCAAATGCATTTATTTTCCAGATAACGTTTCGGCAATTAGCCTTCATCAGATCATTTTTTGTCTTGAACCACAGTGCAGTCGTTTTGACATCTGCTATTTGAGTGTTCAATGCAGTTTTTTCTAGATTGAATTGCCGTTCCCTGCATATGCACCTGTACAAGGACATTGGCGTGCATTACTTTTTCTTTGAGAACCTCTGCACAGATCTCACCTGTAACTTGCACCACCTGCTGCTTGTGTCTAAGGAGAGTGATTGGTTTAATGGTGAAAACATTCTGGGCAAAGCAATAGCATTATGGAGACAAGGCTCCCTCTCCAGAACCCAGGCTCATTATTGAAAAGTGAATCTTTCTGAATCAAAATAAAATGTGATTCATTTCACAGTTCTACTTACAAGTTTAGTGCTGGGCAATATTGTGATAAAAAAAATCTAAATGTAGGTTCACGGCTGTGACAATTTACTTTTTTGATAAAATTGTCATATTGTGATTCACCATTTTTTCAATTTAGTGCTGCTGTTCTAGAGTATTTTTTCGATCCACTTGTCCCATTGGTCAGTTTTTGTCATGTTTTGAGTTTGGATTTAACCTATCACAATGAGGTGATAACTTTTGAAAAGCGGATGATAGTATCACTGTGAATGGTGATAAAAATCCAAATTGTGATCTATTTTTTGTTTTGTTGCCTAAACCTAATTGGTGTTGTAGTTGCAAGATAATTCTTCTGCAAAGAGGTTCTAAGTCTGATTCTCTCAGAGATGTTAATCATTCAAAGCCAAATAAATGCAACTTGTTTTTCATATACATATTGATTGTTATAGAATCATTTAAGTTTGTTACAAGATGTTTTGACCAACCTTGTTGTTCCCAAGCCACTAAAGTCCCCCCTGCTCCAATAATCTTGTCTGAACCATTTCTTCATGTGCTTGTCTGAGATAGACAGACTTTTTCCAAAGCATTTCCTCAATTTTCCATGTCAGTAATTCTGATTCAGAGATGACTAGCGAGTCCATAAGCTGTATTTTTGTCCAGGTGACCTTCACTGAGCTCTTATCACTTGTACATTCAGGCGGCGCTATCAGATTCTTGATGTCATGCCATTGCTTTCAGAATGATTGGTCGATTGTTGGCCTCAGCTCATCGTAACAGTGGAATCAATCTCGGTAACACAAAACCATTGTATACCATAGTTGGGACTAAGATATTTTTATTTTCTCTGCTTATAGCTTGTAGACTAATTCACTGAACAAAATTATAGTGGACTGATGCAACGCAATACAAACAAGAACTAAAAACATGCATTTTTCAACATTTAATTTATTTTAAAGTATTAATTAAGTAGCCATTTATTAGTTAAAAAAAAAAGCAGATTAAACTTGCAACAAACTTCTTACAAACTGTAAATAAAATATTAGTCATATAATTAGTCTTATATTTCTTGTCTTCTATTCCTGGCTAATCTACTGTAACCACAGCAACCTCGAGGCTGACTTGTGTCGCTAAGTGACAGTCACTTATCTGTTCTCTTAATTCAATCTAGCTGCAAGATAAGTAAAATATCCTGCCATCTTTGTGTCTTTTAGACAAGCTTATTGTTGTTATAGTTTTGTTTTTTTTTAAATTCAACTTTTTACAGTGAACACAGCTTTTATCCCTGACTTTTAACATACTTTCCACACTTAGATTAGTACTAGGACTTCGACTGTGTCTTGGTTATTAGATGCCATCTTGCCATAAAGCTGTTTTAGCTCATCAGTGCCTCCAAGGTGTAGCATTTAGCGTGGATATTATTTTGTTCATGATTCACCCCTTTTATTAGGCTATTTTTAGGAGCAGTCATAGAGGGCAATCATAAAACAGTGTAGCTGCTCTGCTGAATGAGTGACGCGTGTTGGCACTAGATCACGGAGATTAGCTGGATCACAGACTGCGTGATGGATATGAGAACACAGACCCCGGTAGCACACGCCCAGCTCTCCAGATCTTTACATGATTGATCTATAAGTCAAAGGAGAAATATTCCCATTTAGCAGCAAATGGCAGGTCTGTTTCCCCCAAGGGACTTCGTTTCATATCCGATCGACCACATTCTGATGCATAAGATTTATTGATATAGTACTGCAGACGCCACAAGTGACCTATTTAAGGTAAAACTTAAACCCAACATACACATACCTCGTTATTATATTAATTAACAAGCCTTTATTCTTAACATTTGTTCATTGTTAAAGTGAAAGTCATGCTACGTCATTGTGAGTTATTGCCTTAAAATGCCTTAAAAATTTCATAAAATTTAATTGTATCACATTATTTACATTTTTAGAGTGCATGTCAATCAATATTGCTATATGTAAAGAGCTGACTGACAGGAACATGGACTGTGTTTGCAAAATTAAATATATTTGTTTCCCTTAAATCAGTTGAGTGCCAGTATTTGATAAAAAATTGTTTGCAATCTCTCATATAAGCATTATGAAAATTGATTCTAAGCTCATTGTGGTGAAGAATAAGGAGGCTTAAAACATAAAAGTTTGACATAGCTCACTCTCATTGGTCAGAGAAATGAGAAATAACTATATGACAATTTTCATCAAAAAATTAAAATGGCCCAGCCCGAAGGTGTGTCACAATATATTTTCAACCAAAACAGTATGCCACTCAAGAAAGTTTGAAAAACACTACAGTAGAGCTAGGCATGATTTTTCTGACAAGTATTGCAGTTACATACACAACACCAGAATCTTTTACATTTAAAAAGATGTCAGTCTGAAGTGATACACAATGCTAGAATTACATTTGTTAGCTTTCACGGAACGGACTTCAAGAAGTTTTGAGGAAAAAAGAAGAGGTCAGATAATATAGCCTTGGTTTGTCAAGCAATGAGGAAAGTCCAGCGTTGCACGCACAGTTCAAGAACAAAAGGTAAATAGAAACAAAAACAAGATAATACATTTAAGAATAGACTTATATTTAACACATCGTTCAGGTGAAGCAAAAAATGTAAGGCTTGAAAGCAAAGATTCGATGTACAATATGTTTTATTAAAACTGAACACATAACATATACTATAGCATAGCTGAAGAAAAAAAATGAAATACTCAAATCTTCCATGAGCTACAGTAATAAGCCTCTAATTAAAATTTTGTGCTTGTAATGAGGTCATTTGTGCAACACATAATTACAGATCTTATGTAAAGTGAAGCAGTAGGACATCCTGCCAGTTTGCTGTTTTGTGTTAAACTATTATTGTAATCATGGCTTCATTGTCAAAGTCTGAGAGTTTCACTCCAATTATACCACACTTTTGTTTTAACAATTGGAGATCAGTGCAGTTTTGAAAATGTTGGAGTACTCTATTCAAATATTAGCGTTGGCTGGAATTTAGAAAGATTTTTAAAAATTAGTGGCCAAACGAAGAAGTCTCAACGTGTGCTGTGGTTGGATGACTTTTAGCTCTTTGGCTCTGGGACAAGTCCCTACAAGAGACAGTAATGCAATATAGGGCTGCAACAACTAATCGATTTAATCGATTAAAATCGATTATTAAAATAGTTGTCAACGAATTTGGTCATCGATTAGTTGGCTAAAAACGTTAACTATCAGTCCGCCGTGATCCAGCCGCTTTGAGTGGACATCAGCGGCTTTGAAGAGCTCTCCCTCCGACTCTCACTAAGAACAGACGAACAGAAACCTTGCGCCTGTTTAGCGGACCTTTTAATCACATAATAATAGCCGAGAGTAACCTGTCGGCAGTGGTGTATAGCTTAATCTCATAAAGTTACGAGTTTGTTATTTCTCCGCGGGTGAGTCAGCCGCTTTCAGCGCTTAGACTCGCGGTAACTTTCTAGAAACATCCCGCGCAAAATCTAGCGTCTTTTTGATTTGTCTTTGCTGTTACACGAGCTGCTGCGTCTGCTTTTAGTCAGGTTTTCTCTGATAAAGTTAAAAGCAGTCCACAGCGTCTCTCTCCTTCTCTTCTCTCACCAAAAAAAGCAGCAACCAGCAGGCCCCGCCCCTTTCCCCTCTGTGTTAGTAACCATGACCACGCAGTTTGAGTGACAAGAGTGAGAGGTGAACACTCGCAAACTTAAAACTTTTAGATATGAAACAAAACAATCATAATGATCTTAACAGGGCCTAATAGATGTAAATGCTAATAACAGTAGGCCAGGCCTATGCATTAATGCAGCAGCAAACACTTATTATTAGTTTTAATATGACTTAAAACAAGTTCATCTCATTGGCTCATTCTTTATAGATGCTTTAAAATATTATGAGCTTATAATAAAAAGCAGCAGTCCAAAGGTCCAAAAAATTGAGATTTTATTTTGGGCCACAATGTCCAGACCTATAATAACCACATTAAAAGAAGTAGCTACATAGCAAAATCTGGTTATTCTACTTTATTTTTGTATTTTCTTTTTTTTTCAAGAAAAGCCCAGTGTGTTCATTAAGTGCACACAAGTTGTCTTTTGCATAAATACATTTAATAAAACGCAAAACACCTTATATTTATTATTTTGTCATTTTTATCCGATTAATCGATTAATCGATCCAATAATCGACAGATTAATCGATTATCAAAATAATCGTTTGTTGCAGCCCTAATGCAATATTTATACTTGTGGATGGACAGTTTCATGTAGTACCAGGAATTGAGCAGGATTTTTACAAGCTTAATATTCAACAATTTTCTCCTGGTCACTGGAATTGCCCCGGTTGCTGGTGTGAGGTGAAGAAACAGATTATGTATTGTTGCAACGTGTTAGTCGTGGATGTTTACATGCTGTAAGAGAATGTTTTGTTTTAGTTTAAGAGTCTTGGAAAGACGATTGTGCAAGTTCAAGTGCGGTTGGCAGATTATTAAATTATTTTTACTAAAACTAATGTAACGAATGTAATGAAATCAGTTTATGTTTATGTTTATTTTGGATCCCCATTAGCGCAGTCTTGCTGACGCTATTCTTCCTGGGGTCCTTAAAAATTATCTTACATTACAGGTAAACATTAGATACATTAAAAATATTATTTGAAGCAAAAGCCAATAATTTACATTTCTCACATCTTACTATACATTTTTCATGTTTACATCCATAGAAGTGTACAGTACATGTGAACGTATAACCATAAAATTAAACCTCAGTACCAATAAACACACACATACTTCTCGATCTGTGCTTTATCTCTCAATGTTGATCTGGACGACAATTATCTAGAATGAAAACTTAGATTCTGTGAAGTAAAAACCTCCAAACTCATTTGTGTCTTAAAAAAGATTTAAGTAATACTTTAAATCTTGTAACATTCCCCTCTAGAGTTATTATCTTGGGAAGGGTGTTCCATTTGTGCATCGCTCTATAAATAACGTCTTTTTTATCCAGTTTGATTTAGTTTTTGGTAAAACAAATTTTTTTTGCAGAGGCATGCCTAGTGTTATAATTATGCTTTTCATCACTGAAAGAAATATTTTGATAAATTATCCGTGGAAGCTTAGATTCAAGGATATTTTTGAAAAAAACTAACATTGAATATGATAATCTGTCCTGCACTGAGAGCCATTTTAGTTTATCAAGCATCACTTTGGCGCTGGTTCTGTACTCGCATCCTAACACCATTCGAGCTGCTCTGTTTTGTATTGTCTGTAGTTTTTTTAGCTGGATTAACTTGGAATTTGACCACACCATTGGACAGTAATCTAACTGAGAGAGAACTAGCGCTTGAGTAATTTGTTCAATAGATTTTTGTGTAAGAAATTGTGAGTATCTTTTAATCATAGTAATAGCTCTGCCCATTTTTGTACTTATGGATTCTATATGTTTAGTCCAGGCTAATTTGTGATCCACTATAACGCCAAGGAGTTTGGCCTCTTGTACCTGTTTGATAGGAACATTGTTCATTCTTAAAATCAATTTATGATTTGAATTTATGCAGTGATTTGATCCTACTAGCATCGTACACGTTTTCTCTGTATTCAAAACCATGTGATTTGAATTTGTCCAGGTTGTAATCTTTTTTGACTCCTCTTCCAGAACATTTTGCAGTTCATTTATAGTGTTTGCAGAGGCAAATAGTGTTGAATCATCTGCATACATAACAATGTTTGCTCTGTTTACAATTAATGGCATTTCGTTAGTGTAAATGTTATAAAGCAAGGGTCCTAGGCAGCTGCCCTGAGGAACTCCGCATGTTACAGTACTTTCATCTGAAAAGCAACCGTTGAATACAACCAATTGTGTTCTATTTTTTAGATAACTCTCAAACCATTGTATTGCAATCTCCTGAAAACCATAGCTTCTAAGCTTCTCTAGTAAATATTTGTGGTTCAGTACATCAAAGGCAGCCGAAAAATCGAGCATAACTGCTCCAACAATCTTTTTCTTTTCTATTTCTGCAAGCCATTGATCAGTCATATAGGTTAGTGCTGTCGCAGTGGAATGCTTTTTTTTATAAGCATGCTGAAAAGGAGTCAGTAAATTATGTTCATTGAAGTAATTGTTCACTTGTTCATATACGATTTGCTCACTTACTTTTGCCAGTACTGGTAATAAACTTATTGGACGGCTATTCTTACCAGAGAAAGGTAATCTTTTGTTTTTTGGTAATGGAATTATTTTTACTTTCTTCCACTCTTGAGGACAATGGCCACTATTGAAAGTAATATTGATGTAAAATAAATACAAATATTGTTGATGTGATGTACTATTCCAAAAGAAATAGTACAAACAAAATAAAAAAAGAATCTTTTTTTTTTCCTCCTAAAAATAAAAACCTTTGTTTCAAAAATGCATTTTCTTTTTACTTGTGTTGTTTGGGCTAATATTTGAATTTGTTTGATGATGCGAAATATTTAGGTGTGATAACAGGCCAAAAAAAGAGGAAAAGAAATCATGAAGGGGAACAAACATTTTTTCACACCATTGTAATTTTGAAACACGACAGATGGAGCAAATGAGGGAAGACTCTAGTCATGTCTAGTAATACGATTGATTTGAGAATATGAACACAATCTTAACTAACAGCAATTCCAGACATAAACTTGGCAATTATTGTAACTTCAAGTGTGAACCTCAAATAAGATCTCCTCGTGTGTCCTTTAAGATCTCAGAAAATATTGTTATTTTAACGCATTGAAGAAAAGGAAAATGCGTTGTCATGACAAGTACAAACATTTTCATGAGATCTTATTGGAGTGCTAGTTTTTACAATGAATCAAAGCAAGTTTTAAAGAGTTGTGCAGTTTTAGTGAAAACACCCAAACTTAACAAAGCCTCATTGAGATATAGATTGTTTTTAGAAAATACCTGGCCAAGACAACAGACACCTTGATTATAAAAAGCCAGTAGAACTCTATTCTAATGCCTGATTGATGATGATAACAGCATTATTAGCACCATCTGTTCTCTCTGGCTGGTGGCGCTTTAGTGCAGTCATGTGGAAAACCCTTATTGCTGTTAGTCTGCGCCCTAATATTCTGCAGTTTGCTAATTGGCTTCCTGGGGCACAGCACAGGTCTCCCCCTGAGCCTGCCAGTTGGTCTATGCATGTCCTTCTGTACACTAAGGCATCAGACGAAGTGCGCCGCTGCAAATGCAAATGCAAATGTCTTGTTGGAGAAGAATTTCTCCAATCTATCTTGTTGCATATTCGAGCGCTGAAGTATATTTCACATAAGCACGGCCAGACTCTGTTGTCCTGGGGAAAGTCATCCATTTGCATGAAGATAAAAATATTCTATTTTATTTACAAACAAATGTAACCTGAGACTGGAAGGTCAAAGACAAAGAGGTTTTTCCTCAGTTTAGATCTGAAGATGATGAAAATATTACTTCTGCTTTGTGGTCTGATTTTGGTCACTTTTTAAAACCTTTTTCCCCCCTAAATTGCAAGGAATTACTAGATTGAAAGATATTTTAAAAATCATTGTACTGTTTTGTTGAGCTTTTAGTGATTGATACGTTTTTTGGGGGGCATGTAAAAACAAACCCAACTCAGATCTAACTGGATTATCAGATTTATTTATCAGATGCAGGTCATTTACATAGTGACCGGAAGATCAGGTGTACTGAATGATGCAAGAAGTTTGTGTTTGTGGCAGGGCATGTCATATCTGTGTGATTTAAGAAACTGTCATACATTCAGTACCATATGGATGAGTTTCAGTTTGAGTAGCAGCTACAGAGTGGAGGAGGTGAGGACTGAGAAGAGAGGGAGGCTAAAAATAGGACAGTGTAAAATGTGTACTGTTTTGAGTCACTTTGAAAATTAGCTGCTATTCTGTATACAGTTTGCAATGAATCGTTACACCAACAAATATTTTTATTTAGTGTATGTAAAATTGTAGTTTATTAGTTCACTCTTGTAGAATTACATCTCTGTACAGATCATTTTGATTGGAACTTAAATTTCCAGTTGTTGCTAACAATTAAAAAGTCCATATTTGTGGTCTTTGGATGGTGTTAGTAAATATTCAGCCTCTTATTTTGTTTTTGTTTTTTTATCTCCACAATTCCCATTTGGCCCAATTAGGAGATGGTGAACCTCTGGCGGTTTTATTATAATAAAATAATACCCATTTTTAAAAATTTGTGTGAAGTTGGCAATTTACTTTTTGGTTAGATAGGAGCAGTAGATTTGTTGAGGTAATTCCATCTGTTACATAGAAACCATTCTGCTATCTAATTTACTCACTTATCATCTGGCAATTAACTATTGTTTAAAGTGTTCCTTGTGCATTCATTGTCACTCAATAGAATAGAATAGAATTCTGCTATAGGTGTATATCTCAGCTCTACTTATCTTCAGATTTCTTCGCAAACTTCCACTGAACTAATGTAAAAATACTATAATGTATATTATATTATATTTTTTTTTTTTTAATAAAGCAAGTCCTAACTGCAGTTTGTCTTACCAAATCTCTTTATCAACATCCACATTATCTGTTGTGTGCATAAGTCAGACTGTGTTTTCTCTCATAGTTTGCAACAGTCTCTACCTGCTTTATCTGCATGAGCTGATGTTCACATTAATTGCTGCAACGTGAGCCGCCACAAGATAAAAGCTCTCCTTTATTTAGATGCGATTTTAAAGCCCACTTTTTATCGAAGCCTGAAAGGGATGCTCCTGTTTTGGATTAAATTAGTTCAAATAGGATAAAACAACTAATGTCTGGAGCTGATAAGAGGATCTCTGCTGTTATCTTCTTCCTTCTCTTTCCAAGAGGCTCTTTACAGATGCTGCACGGTGCACTTATATGAGACAATGAAGTCTTATCAGTGATGCTGTGACATCATTAGTCCCAAAGCACATCCAGGAAGAGCACTTGCTGCCTCTTGATCCTTGGAGCATTGCAGATGCTCTTAGAGCACAGTAAGTGTGAAAGAAATATGAAAAGCAGCACTTTACATACAGCTTGGGCTGCCATCGGTTTGTGCTTGAAGATAAGATAAATGTAGATGCACATAATTGACAAACATTTTCACTTGGAGTTTGATCCCACAGAAATAAGCACTTTTCACAGTTTGCCATTGTGTTGTACAGGCCACTTCTGCGTTATAGGATCGCATGAAAGAGCCACCCGAACATTGGAACTAGTGGAATTAGAGATGCTATTGTTTGTAATAATAGAGATAAGATCAACATTCTATAGCTATGTTTTGGTCCAACTCAAACTAAAGAGGAGACAGATAATAATTTAACTTTAAGTTGGAGTTACTAACTTTTTTGTTGTAAATTAGTAAACGTTGTGTTTTTCACTAAAAATTATATTTGTAGTGTGAAAATCAGCTACCACACCTTTAAATTAATCTATATGCTAATATTCGAATGGTGAAAAAAGGAAACATTTTAAAAGAATGGACATTCAAAAGCATGGACTTACAAAAGATAACTGACCTATTCCCAACACTTAATTTACTGAAGCGAGAGGAATACACAACCTTCAAATTTATACAGTAAGTGCACAACGGAGGACGCAAGGAGAAAAAAAATCAAAATAAAGAAGATTGACTGGAGGACAAATATAACTCGTTACACTCCAGGTCTGAGCGAAACATAAAAGGACAACGTAAAAGCTATAGTTTATGACCCTGTTACATTCATGCGTTCGGACCATTTCAGCAGCAGTACAATCATCATAATTATTTCAATTCTAGCATGTAGCACACTGCACATCTCAGTGATTGCATACATAAGCCACACCACAAGCTCTAGCTGGACGCACTTCAACCTGGATGATGCAGCACCGGCTCTAAGATTTTCATCAGGAAAGCTGTTCATACATACGCACACGCATTCAGATACCGCTGTGGCCGTTTGTGCATCGTGGTTTTGCAAGCTTGTAAGTGCTAACAGTAGCATAAGTGCACCGTCTTGGATCCACTAGGCTCAGATATACAGGAAATTACTTGGGTTGGGTTTAGACAGTCCATGTAATAGCTTGGATCAACTCGAATTGGTCTACCTCTTTATAATGCACATGAAATTCAGAGTCAAATGTTTTTAAGTCTCTTTTAAAAACACATTTTTACTTTTTGGCTTCTAGCCAGAAATCTGTAATTTCCAGCACTTTGATCAACCTAGTTGTTGCTTTATAAGTAAAGATGGATTGGATGTTATTGGTAATACATTTGTCTGATTTCACACTCGTTGACTAGCTCCTGTTCACTAGAAGACCACTTGTTGAGAGCACTTAATCTTGGCTCTTTTCTCTTTTGTCCACCAACCATCCTGTAACAGGGAGAATAGGCTTCCAGGAAGATGCTCTTTATTGATTGGTAAAGTGGACAGCCGAGACACGCTCATGTCCATCAGATGTGTGAAAGGAGCTCCTGTCTCCTCACTGATGATGGATTATGTTTTTAGCTCAGGTGCTCTGGGGCGCCATCAATTGTCCTGTCACACGTCGCAGCAGAAAAGAATGACAGCCATTTTACCCAAGACAGAATGATGAGGCTGAATGAGTGAGGGTGCTTTTGAAGGAGACGAGAGGTGCTTTTAAAGAGCCGATAATGGAACATGTATCTGACTCTGATCTATAATTTTCAGGCATCACAGAGGGGAAAAAAGTAATATCAGAGAGGGATATCAGGGATATTGGTATCCAGACAATATTACAACATCAGATGAAAATGTTCGTGGATATTTTGCACTGATCTTTTATAACCAGTTTGTCCTCAGTGGATTTGGCTTTTTGGACAGACTAATAAAATGAAGAGAATAAGCAGACACAAAAACTGAAATCCAGTTAAAAGATGAGCACATGCTTGGAGATTGCCTTTAGCCCATTACCCAAATGTATTTCTGAAAATCTTTTAGGGTGTCCAGCCTTTTTCGCCAGGAGAGCTACTTTTGCAAAAGAAAACTTTTAGCGATGACCAAAACTTTAAGTTAACTGTGGCATAGGGTGGCATATATATGAAAATACAACCAATACCTATTTAGAAGTGGACACAATTAGGCATCTAAAGATACATTTACAGTAGAAATAAACAGGAAATAAATACATTTTGAGTAAAAAGCATAATTTGTCTGATTCCAAAATCCTTTGGTGAGTTACTTGGAAGGAGGTGGCAAGCTACAGGTTGGGGACCCCTGCTGTAAATCTTAAATCTATTCACCACCTCAACTAAGAAAGTTGTGTTGTGCTAAATAAATAGATATTTCAATTAGACAACATATGACTAAACACATTTCTTCTAGTAAGTGCATTTTTATTGAACCAGAAATTATAAAATTATGAGCGAAAGGTATGATGATTGTCACCAGAAATACAATTTTTTAGCTTAAATTTTATAACACAAACTGTGTCAGATCTATATTTAAAGTGGTTTAAAAGCTGTGACTTTGGAACACAAACTTTAACTCTGCTTTTGGCTTCAAACAATAACATCCCTCTGATCTGAGTGAGTGCTGTCTGGAGGATGTGCAGATGGCTCTCACTCCTCCACACACAGCATTCTGCAACAGTCTGAGTGTGGCCTCATGGCAAATGTACCCAGAACAAAGCAAACAATAGAAAAGGCACTATTTTTCGACTGCACAAAGTGAACTAAGGCAGAGAGTCTTGGAGGGACCCATCTCAGCAACAAAAGCCTAATGAACTCTTCTCCCTTATGCCTCTTTAAATATTGGAACACAAAGCGCCTTTCGGAGAGAGATAATGTTGTGTGGCAAATAAGATTCCACCAAAAACAAATTCTCTCCAGTCCCTGGGATTTCTGTGTTGTGTTTTTGCTTCCAGTGCAAAGCCTGCTGGGAAATGGCTCGGTACAGCTGCAGAGCGCTTCAGTTGTGAAGGCTTGATGACTTGAAAGTGCACAAGATGAGCCTCCAGGACTAATTGAGTGTTTTACATGAACACAATGTTGTATACCCACCACTCATGCATCGCATTAGTGGTTTGATCAGTTTAACTTGTTTGTCGTGCCGTATGTAACATCCCACAATAAATCAATACCAGAAGAAGAAACAAGTGAGAAACTTCCTGCTGTGCTCTACAAATATATTTTCTATCTATGCTCTGCTCGACTGATAAATTGACAGTTGATTGCCAGCAGAACTGAATGCTTTTTGTTTCCGCTCCAGCGTTCTCTCTCTGAAATGATGTTTTGGAAGTGTTGTGTTGCAAAGAGAAATTCTTTCAAAGAAAACTGAATTGAGGACAAAGTTGGAGCAAGGTGAAAGGAGTTGGAGGCATTGGAGGCACTTTACCTTCAGATTCGAAATCTTTCCTCTTCAGTGTTAAAGCAAAGCATAACTACACAAACAAATTTTGTTCGCTTATTCAACAGTCTGAGTGTTGTATCACTGAGGAAATAATTTGTCTGTCCTTGATGGCCATTTGTAATAATTTTATTCATTTCATTTTCTCTACTGCATGCTCCTATTAGGGGTCATGGGTGACCGGAACTCTAGAGACTTAAGGTTTTAGGCAGGGGAACCACTTTAGACAGTGGCCTTACACACAGAGACAGACACAGACAGACAATCATTCACTGTCTCATTAATTTACTCGGGGTGCCTAATTAACCTAAACATGCAATATTTTGGAGGGAAGAAGCCAGAGGACCCGGAATGAACCTACGGTGGAGAACATGCAAACTCCACCCAGAGAGACTGTAATATTGTTGATGCAGCTCAAGACAGAATTCAAACCCACAATCTCCTTATTTGGAAGCCCTTCTGCTAACCACTCTGCTACCGTACACCTCTGTTGTAAATTAAAAAAAAAGTTAAATAATATTTTATTTTGCACAGTGTACAATTATTTGTGAACAACTAAAGCGGAGAAGTTGAACATAACTTAAATACCACCTTGGATTTTGATTTTCTATCCAGAAGTGAACATTTGGTTAGAAGTTCTGCAGCTGTCATACCAACATCTGCATCCCGCCCTGCACAGTCTGTGATGATTTCTCTTCCTCTCCATTGTTCGCACTCGCATCGTCTCTCCTGAGCTCATCACCTGTCATTCGTGGAGCCGGCAGCGTGGTCTTTTACCCCTCTGCGTTTTGACAGACAGCAAACGGAGGGAGGTCTGGTTTCACATCTCACCGACAGCCCCCTTTAAACACAAGCAGGAAATCACAAGTGAAGCGTGTGTCAGCAAGAAGGTTTGACTGGGTTATGCTCAAGTCAGGCAGGTGGCAGCTCAAGCCGAGGATCAGAGCTGTAAGACTTACCTCCACAAGTTCACAGGATGGTGCCACCAAACACAGGCAGGGTGCAAAAAGCTCTTAATCATTCAGCAGGTGTACTTCCCAAATAGGGCAGGGCAAAGGGCCTATAATTACTCTCACAATATATTAAGAAAATGTAATTTAAGTGTGGGTGCATGTTAGCAGAGTGGTTAAAACTCTGGATTGCCAATAAGGAAATTGTGTGTTCGACTCCTGGGTCGGACCATATCAACATCTCACAATCTCTCTTAGTGGAGTTTGCATGTCTTCCCCGTGTCAAAAACATGCATGTTTAGGTTAATTGGGCACCCCTTATTTCCCTGTGAATGAATGAGAGTGAATGGTTGTCGACTAACCCTGCGACAAATTGGCCACTGTCCAGGGTGTTCCCCGCCTAAGGCCCAAAGTCACTGAGATAAGCTCCAGTCATCAGGGATCCTAATGGAGAAGCAGTAGAAAATGAATGAATATTGTAATGTTTTATTTCTGTCTGATGCGATATGGCAAAAAAATGTATATATAGAGCCAGATCACAATTTCGATTTCAACGCAATTCTTAGGCTGACTATTTTTTATTCCCTACAAGCAATCAAAGGCAGATCAGTGTTGCAAGATGAACAAGCAACCAACCCTTTGAACAAAATGCCAAAACAAGTGTCCTCAACTCCTCAAATAATCAATTAATTACAACATTATGTGTCTCCGAAAAGCAAATTCTAACATTGGTAACGACTATTACACATGAAAATATGCATAAATCCATGTTTCAGTCATGAATTAATATATTTCCGTATATCAAACCTGAAAATTGCTAAAATTCACCTCTTGACTTGAAAGTGGAGTCATATAAACCCACAACTTTGAAAAAATAAGCCCTATGTCTCTATAAAAAGTGGAATTGCAACTCTGAGGCTAAGTGTAAAGAACAGAAACAGACATATTAAAAAGAGAAATAGGAAATAGAGATATGATGATTTATTAAAAAAAAAAAAAAAAAAAGCAGATTTTCAAAGAGATGAGCTCATGATTCGACAAGAGTTTAGACAACCCAGAATTTCTACAACTCTACTTTCTACAATAGGTATTATTTTAACAGAACCGTAAGATCCTTAATTACTAAAGTAGAAAGTCTTGTTGCCTTAATTACTGAAAATAAAAAATGAATTTTTTCACAGTTTAAAAACAGTGTACACCATCTTTAATGTACAAACAGGCAGGCAGTCAACATTGTGCTTGGCCTATAAAATTTAACCCGTAAAAGAAAGTAACGGAAGAATGTGGTAGTAATTCTTTCTACTGAAAAGTAGTCATGATTTAAATGCACTTTATCGTGGTGATGACTTGATAATGTGGACTCTAAAGACCTGATTTACGAATGCATTTGGCTCGCTCTTTAGATTAGTTAAAGAGACTCTATGCTCCTTGCAAAGTGCTGATCTAAGTGGAGAAACTATTTAAATAAAGTGTGCAGAGCTATTTCCAACTGTGTTAAATGAACACATTGTTTTCCGGACTTCTTTTTTTATTTGTTCTGTGCTAGAAAATACTGAAAGCAAAGTCCGTTAAGAATGTTAAAGAGATGTCATAATAGGTCTATTGATATTGTGATTATTGAGGTCACAGTATAATCTTCATAACCTAAAGCGACATATAATAAACAAAAACTTAAAAGGATTCTGGAACAGTGACATAATAAAAAGGCTGTACAACACAAACATACACAAAACACACAAGTCACACACACAAACATGCACTCAGAACATGGGACCAGAGGGAGGAAGGGGGGAAAGAGAAAGGTGCCCTATAGGCTACCCATGTACATGGACACAGCCTTGGTATATAGAATAGATAGATAGACATATGTAGCTTTATGGCAGTCAGTTAAAAAGACACCAAGTATAAAGTGCTTTTCAGTCTTTTAATTAGTCATTGAGAAAGTTCATTTCACAGAAGAGAAGAAGAGAGAAATCAATGTGTGTCACAGGTTGCACCTAAAATATATACAGCAAAAACATAGTGAAACAATAAAGAATATAACGTTAAAAACCTGATTGTGATTGTGCTCAATGTCTAATGCCATGAGAGTCTATAAGCTGGACAAAAATAAGGACATGTCAGAGATAGATTCAGCAACAGCAAACAAACGATTACCTCTCTGCTTGTACCAGGCACTTCTAAAACCATCCACTTTCATCACGGGGGAGTTTTGCTGTCACTAGGGGGCCATTTTCAAAAGAGGTCATCTCAACACAGCTTGCAGTGATTCTAGGTCAGAAGGTGGACATACAATTTATCTCCAGTCTTCTCTAAATGAGGAATGCATACAAACCTTACAACAAGTCTTTTGACAGGTTCAAATTTTTACATGTTACATGCATAGTTCCTCTGGTAGTCTTTATCTTCATCATTTTACAATGGTCAATTTACAGTCTGAAAAAAAAAATATTATTTTTTAATTATAGAAAGTAAAAAGCGTCTTACAATGAAAAATACTTCACTGTTGTAAATTTAGAAGCGCTTAAGTGATGATGTCATCGGTTAACTTCCTGGTCCAGCCTTTTGAATATCATGGCTTTTTTTTTTTTTTTTTTACCCGGTCCATTGTTTTGAACAAAACAAGTGTTCTTCCTCTAGACAGGTTTAAAAAATACTTTATTCTAAATATTTAATAGGAACTTATGATATTTAGTGGCCGTGTTTGATAAAACTCCTTCCTCCTTCTGTTGTTTCTTTTTTAATTACATTTTCTTATTAACTCAAAAGATTTTGGTCCATGCTTGCTTTAATGTGGTTCAGTTAAGGTGATGAAATCATGACCTGGAAGTGAAATTCGAAACATCAACACAATACTAAGATGAAGATAAGAATCTTCATCTTGACAATTGTCACAATAATAATGTGTAATCTGAATTTTAAAATGAAAAATATGCTACTAACTTCAAACTCGAAGAATCTTACAGTTTTCTCTTTACCATCTGAAAGTGTGGACAGTATCTGAGTTTGTTGTCAGTCAAACGTCCCATTAGTGTTGTCCTCATCTCCAGTCCTGGATGCTGGTTTTGGGTGACAGAATGGAGCAGACCTGTGTGTCCTGAGGTGCTACAGTGTCAGGCCCAATAGCAGATTGTGTGTCGGGACGGCCACAGCTGCTCTGGGACAATACCTTCTGTCAGCAATGCTCTGCTTCTGCTCCGTGGTCTCCCCATCTGCTCCTCTGCACCTCTACCTACTTTGTGTCCTCTAGGATCAGTTTTAGTTTATTTGCCCTTTTACAAATCATAAGCAACAACTACATTTTCTCACCTTAAATACTCCTACTTTCAAGGAACAATCTACAACCAAATGCATTATTAACACCATTAGAATAGTGGTTTTAGATTATTCTGTCTAGTTTGTTTTCTGCTTGATCTCTCTTTCTCTCTCTCTCTCTCTCTCTCTCTCTCTCTCTCTTCTCTCTCTCTCTCTCTCTCTCTCTCTCTCACACACACAACACAAACACTTACTCTATCTGTCTCTCTGTTACACACTCTCATTCTCTCTCTCTCTCTCTCTCTCTCATTCTGTCTCTCAGTCTCTCTGTCTTTCTCACTCTCATTCTCTCTCTCTCTGTCTCTATCATTCTGTCTCTCAGTCTCTCTGTCTTTCTCACTCTCATTCTCTCTCTCTCTATCATTCTGTCTGTCTCTCTTCTCTCTCTCTCTCTGTCTCTCTCTTTCTCAAAAAATCCTTTTGTTATGTCTCTATAGTTCAAAGGCTTGAGACATCAATTGCATTAGGTTACTTTCATGTTGGCATTTATTCATTTCTGTGCACCATATCTTTATTTTATATAGTTTGTTTGATCTACACATCAGTTGTTCTTGGGGTCACTGTATCATGCAAACACTGTGCAAAAAAATATATGCTTTGCCTCAAAATGTAGTTAGCATTTATCCACATTAGTAGTTGTTTTTTGCATAATCATAAAATCCATTTAAACAAAAGGGACATGTGATTTCCAAAGGGCACAAAGACCGAATCAAATAAGCTGACTCATAAGAAAATAATTCTGCTTTTTAAATGACTCTTTAAAGAAGCGGTGCAAGTACTACAACTATTTATGTAACCGCAAATGGAGCCTTAGTGTATCATTTAGAGCCTACTTTATCAAAGAGTGTGAAACTCCTCAGGCATAAAAATACATGAATTGAGATGATGAATAGTGGCTAATTTTATGTTTTATGGGAAGCTTTGAGGTGTATCGGCAGCAAAATATAAGCAGATTTTTTTTTTTTTTTTAGGGGGAAGTTAACCACATTCTGATATTGTTCTTTCATCTAAATGTACGCTTTTTTGCAACATCAAACATCAGGATCTCAGTGTGAATCCTTCTGCAGCCAGTAGGTAGACTCCAATGTCGACCTTGGGCATGTGATTTGTCACTCTCACTCACGCAACACAAATATGCCGAAGTAAAAGTACTTAAGAACATGATTAGAGGCCAATAATAGTGCGAATAATGTATAATATTTAAACATGCTTGTCAAATAACCATGAATAAACACAGAACAGAAATTACAGCCAAAACAACAATAAGAATGTTACCGACAAACAGAGAACACTGTTACTCTCAGCTCACAAGAGGGACTTACCTAGAAAGTTTTCTGATCAACTTTTTTGTTTTTGATTGCAACCTTTCTCATTAACAATAAGATTATGTAGTTCCTGTAACCTTGTGAACTACTTTGGCTTTGGAGAAAAAAATGTAGCTTTTCTATTGGTGCGTCTTTCATTATAAATCATATACTGTCCCCCTGACGATGTTTCTACTTTGTTATAGTTTTACTTGTCGTTTTGTTTGTTTTCTTTCATTTAAGACATGTAATGGACTTTTTTTTTTTACCATCAAGATTTGATATGAAAGCCTATAATAATGTTTGCTAAGGGTTGATAGTTATCTTTAGTTGTAAATTTTCTGTTGTTTTCTTGATTATATCTCAACACATTTTTCTGCCCCTGTTGCAAAAATCATTTATATTTCATTTGGCCAGAGGCAGTGACAGACCACCAGTAGCACACTATAGGGTACGGTCAGTCAGTGTGCTCTGCAGTAGTCTGATGATGACTGCCTGGCCAGTTCCATCCTGTTACATTTCTCCTCACATCCGCACAACAATGAGCCTTATGACATTTGGTCCAAACAGGGCACCGTCATGTTGTTGTGTTGCATCGCACTGTTCACAAACAAAAGAGTTGGCCTTAAAAACCCAACCCTTGGGCCTGGGACGAGATTTATAGTCCACCTCTGCACAAAAAGCTGCCAAAAGCTTTTATTTGAAATGACAATGAAAATCCCTGTTATTTTGTGTCACATTTGAGCTTATTCCTTTAGCAGTTTGTGAAATGTTTGTTGCAGCCCCCAGCAAGCCTCTTCTGGATAACCATGCAGCACTCTGTCGGAGCCAAAACAGACATGAAAAGAGCCATTTGACATGTTGTTTTCTATAGAGCCAGAAAACAAAAGTTGCAATTCACTTTTCTTTATTTTCCATCATCGAAAATCCCTTAAAATAGCCAAATCTCCTTTATAGACTTCTGTATATCGGCTGTTGCACTTCAGTGACAATGACAACAGCAGGCTAATAGGAAAGAAAATCTTGAAGGTTGGCTGGCTGTTAAGCTGAGCCAAGGGGAGACTAATTATAAACTAAACTAAAACATGAGTGTCAAATTTTTTTGGTATTCCTTGTCAAATCACTAATGAAATATACTAGCCCTGAAAACTGCCCAGTTTTGAAAATAGTCTTAAATATACTGGTGCTATGATGAACAATCCTAATCATTTGGCTTGCCTTATCAGTGTTGGGAGATGTCAAGGCATAATTAGGGAAATCAACATTATTCAGGTCAAAATATACTTCCACAAATACAGTAATTGTGAATTTAGAAGCTAAGTTTAATCTATACTTCCAAATGCCAAACAGTTTTTAATATGCCTGTTTATGCCATTACTTATCATTACTTTTGCACAGAAATTCAAACTTGATTGATAGTATCATGTTAGCGCTTTTTTCACACAATAATCATGACAATAACATTTGATATTGTGACATTCCTTGTTAAACTGTTTTATAAATGTTCCTTTGGTATTTTCCCAGATGTCCCACAGAAGGATGGTGAGGATGCTGCCTTAGACTCCGCCTCTGAGCCCGCCTCCTCGCTCTTCGCTCACTGGGGCCGAGACCTGGGTCCCGAAAGTCGCAGAGTGGCTCTAAAGAAGTTTCGTTACTATGGCTACAATGGCTACCTTAGCGACCGCATCTCCCTCACACGGCCGATCCCAGACTTGCGACCAGATGGGTAAGGACTATTAAAGTGTAGACTAATGTTTTTTATCTGCTGCGGACTTCTTTTTGTAACAGTAGAAATAAATTAAAATCAGTTTTACACCAGAACAGAGACAGTATTTTGTCAAAGTCTTTATTATTGAGGTTTAGCATTAACTAGCAGTCTTTAGAAGGCATCGCTCAACCTGTGCTGGCTTTTGAAAACTGTGAAAAGCCCTCTAAAATCATTGTGCTGAAGAACTACAAATCTCGCGTAGGGATGTCACAATATTGCAGGACGAAATATCACATTTAGCGATTATTCACAAAACTTCCCCATTCCCTTTGTGAATCAGATCACTCCTCCACAAGTTTGTGACAGACTTTCTGAGTCAGGTAATGTTGATGTGATATTTACTCTAATACATTTTTTTTTTTTCATATAGATTGTTTAAAAGGCAACCAACCAAACAACAACAAAGAAACACATTCATTTTGCTTCTAAAATTTATTTTTTTTATTGGTTGAAAGAAAGTATTTTGCTTCTAAAATTACCATGCATATTTTTTTAAGTCAGTATTGATCTTTGTTTTTTGACCTCCAGATATTTGCTTTTACCAATAATTGGAATTTTATTTGCATAACAGGGCTCACAAAAAAAAAAAAATAAATAAACAAAACATTTATTCATTCATTTTCTACCGCTTAATCCTGTTAGGGGTCGCGGGTGACTGGAGCCTATCCCAGTGACTTTGGGCCTTAGGTGGGGAACACCCTGGACAGTGGCCAACTTGCCCCAGGGTTAGACAGACAACCATTCACTCTCTCATTCATTCACTAAAAAAAAACACATTTATCTGAGATAAAACATATGTGCTTTTTTTATCCGGCAAACTCAATATTTTCTCCATCCCTAGTTTCAACAAATTGAAAAAGAGTTTTGCTTATAAAATTGTCACAATTATAATTCTATTGTTGTTATGATTATATTGTGACATAAATAATTACGATTATCGATTAACCTAATAATCTTGTAAATGACCAAATTGTGGATTACTGCAAAAAAAAAAAAAGCTTACAGTTTACTTCTCTATGACTGAGGAAATTGTGTATAATGACTTTAACTTTAATTTTATTCCAATATAAACACTGGAATTGTGTGTGCATTGCAGCCAGCTTAGATTTAAACGGTGTCTTCTTTGCATGATTTCTTGTTGTAATATTATTGATTTTCTTCCAGCACCTGCCTAACAGATGTGTAATCTTCTTCTCTCAGATGCAAGAACATGTCGTACTCGTCAGATCTGCCTCAGCTCAGCATCATCTTCATCTTTGTGAACGAGGCTCTGTCAGTGCTGCTGCGCTCGGTGCACACGGCCATCCAGAGAACGCCACGACACCTGCTCAAAGAAATCGTGCTGGTGGACGACCACAGCAACAGCGGTAAGATCAATGTCACAGTGTTAGCGGCTCATGTTCGGCTCCACTTTCTATGCTTCACTGACAGTAATTCTCTTTTAATACAGTGGTTGTCAGCCTTTTTCAGTCACACTCCCCAAAATAACAACCATGGTCATTTGTGACCCCAAGTACAAAATATATAGTGATAAAGTAGTATTAAGTCTTATGCTTGATTTTATTTTGAGGCTATACACCTAGTTAAAATCATCTGGTAGACCAGTAAAAAGAAATCTACATTTATCACTACATTGAATAGATTTTTACATAATATTTAGCATATCAATATAAAATTGTTCAAATATTATCAGGCGATCACCAGAATTAATTTGAAAACCACCGTCTTAATAAACACCACTTCCCAGTCTTTATTTCACTTTTGAAGTTTATATTAAAACATAATCTGACAATATTTGGTGTTGAAATGTTTTGGTGAGATGCCTTGGTCTCTCTAGTACATGTGACATGTTTTCTGACCTCTGATTTGTTGTTTTGAAAAGAGTAACTTAGAACATTAAAAGTAAAATAACAACTTAGCCAGTTTTACAGCTGCATCTTTCCACAAGTCTAATCCCCAAAGAAATTTTGTTTTTATTTTTACTAATGTAAATTACCACCATCTCTAATAACAGATTGTATGGAAACATTTTATTTTGTTTTTCAAAGATTATATGTCATGACATTTTGTGTAAAATGAAAAATAGTATTTCTGTGGAAGTATTTTTTTGTTGTTGTTATTTTAGAGTATCTATATAGAATACAAAATGTTGCTATTTTAATACATTGGAGCACAATATGTCACCTTTGCATTTTGTATTAATTGCCCACAAGCCATTTTCAACCCAGCCTGTCAGGATTGAACACACAGAATCTGAAAAGCAATAAATCCATATAACTCATATCCATATTTCATGCCAGAGAGGTCAGAGTGATGAAAAATTAGCAACACACAACAAACAAATCAATCTTTTGAATGATCAAAAGTCCTCATCCACAACTGTGAACAGTCGTGAAAGATCAAAGCTGCACACAGTGTTCTACTTATATTATTCAACAGTATATTAAGAGTATATGCAGCCTCAAAGTAATAACTATTCTAAAATAAGCTTCTTCCCTGAGGTGTTATAAAAGTTCTTCCTTGTTGCGCGCTGCTTTCTTTCTATAATGGATGAAAACATTTTTAAAATCCCTGTATTAACATATTGCATTATTAACTGTAGATAATTACAACAACAGAGCAGCAATCAGCCCATTATACCATAGCTCCTGTAGTCTGCACCTGTCTGTTTACAGTGCATATGGCATCTTGTCACGCTGCACACAGTATGAATTCATAAAGTCATAAATATTAATACATGTTAAGAAGAATGTATAAAAATAGGCTGTGTATCAAACAAAGCATCACCTGAAATGTCATTATTAAATCAACCATAAAACATCAACTTCAGTGTCTGTTTCCAGAATACTTTATGAAACTTATGTCCATTTGTATGAGCCTCATTAGATCACATGCATGACAGACTGGACCAAGCTGACTCACGATGATAGCCTGTGTCGTGTCCACTCAGTGTACCCTCTGTCGGTCTGTATCTCATCTTTTCAGTTAAGATCTGGTCCGACGTTTGCTTACATGCGGACACAAGGGCATACGCGTACAGTACATGATGTGTAATGTGCCATATAAACAGTCAAAGTAAGTAAGAATGATGCATGGCTCTGCTGAAAAGCTACTACATGCAATGCTCAACAATGCTTGTAGTGTGCTGTGCTAAAAGTTGAACACAGAAAAACACAATTAGATTACTAGTTTCACAGCATAAATATACCAAAAAAAAAAAAAAAAAAGATCCAAAACATCATTTAATTAATATTATCCTAATATAATCAGGACGATGTGTGGTGTTGAAAAACAGATTTCTCACTGTGACTGTAATGGAAAGATTAATTTGTTATGTGCTACTAATGGTACAAACAAATACCCATCATAATGCCATTATTCAGTGTATGATTAAAGGAGAAAAGCAGCTGAAAAATACTTTGATTCTATTAGAAATTGTTTATTAATTGCTAAACAACGTTTGATTAAATCAGTTTCTTTTACAAGCTGATTGGGAGAGCCAAACTTGTCCAAAACATGTTTTTATGTTTTGTGTGCTCATTATTGAAGGGTGCTGTTTGTAATAAACCACAAATCAAATAGTAATTTGACGCTGCATGAGTCGCTCCTGTAATGAGGTTCAAATTAATGCTGTTGTTAAAATGCCTTTGAAGTAGAACAAAACTCCTCTCACAGCATCTTTGGCAAGCACAAGAGTGTAGAAGGGGTGATGGAGGGGCCGCCTCACTGCTCAGGGCAAATACAAGGGTCTAGCAGAGGTGATGGAGGGCCGACATACAGCTCCGAGCGCTACTCCAGGCCACTGTAATGAACTGCTGATTTGTGGAGGAGGCGTTTATGGACACTCATTTCACTGTGTGCTCTGCATCAGTGGCTGAGATCACAGACGCTGTGGAGGTTTGTTTATATTCACTGTTGTTCTGACCCATGACACCAAAAACAGCAGATTGTTCATTACTTAAAAAAATATCTTACAACTACTAACATGAAATGACTTGCTTTTTGTATTATTTTAGTGGTATTTAAGCTGCTTTCTTTTCGCACAAAGGAGTGTAGTTCTAAGCAACTACTGTATATGGCCTTTATTCTTTGTTTTAAAAGTATTTTTTTGTATTTGTTCTAAAAAATATTTTTGTCTTGAGTAATTTTTATTTGTCTTTTTTTTTTAGTATTTTGATTTAGGTGTTGCTACTATATTGTTTAAACACATGGCCCGAGGTCCAGAACCAGTCCCTCACATAATTTTATATGGCCCGCAAGAGCCTATATTAATTTATTCTTATAATAGCACGAGGAGTAATAGGGATGTCTTAACTTAAATAAATAAACAAACAATGGAATACAAAGACTATTATGTCAAACAGTATTATTTTTTATCGCAACCTTACAACTGACCCTTTGATGACAACCATGATGCCACTATTGCCATTGGTGAGAATGAGTTTGACACCCCAGCGTTAGTTGAAAACATGCTTGCACTGCACTTGAAACCCAGAGGAATTCAAAACGCGACCCAATTGATTTGACCTAAATGGTTAGTATTCTTCAGCCATTAATACTCCCGATTGATTTCAAGTAAAGGAGTTTCTATGATGAATGAGAGCCATACAAATGAGACAAACCATAAAGAACAAGCGGCTTACAGTACTTTAGCTGAGTGTCTCATTCACAAAGCTTTAATCCCATTATTTTAAGATGCGTTCCTTCCATTTGCAATTGAATGGTATAGTTAGAAAACTGCCAAGGCAAACCTCAAACCACAACTGTTGCAGGTGTTAGACATAAATATAGTGTTTTCTATTCAAATACAATCATTTTTTCATATTTGCAGAAAAACTGTGTGTTTGCTCACATATCCATGGGCAAACTCTAAACAAAGCCTGCTGTGACCATAGCTAAACAATATTTACACGCTAAATATCAATAATGCATGAACTTGCCTCTCAAATATGGCCCAGGACATCCTTCTTCCAGGTCAACGACAAACTGTGGCTCATTATGAACAAAAGGCTAATGCTAATCATGGACAGCGATGGGGAAGAGCAGCGTGAGCCTGCAGGCAGCATCAAAATACACTCTTAACAAATGTCCAACTACAGCCCCTGTGTGTGTGAGTGAGCGACTGTATACAAGAGGCATACACACTGAGTCATTTAGAGGAAAAATGGCCGCATTGCAAAGAGGGAATATTGAATTGTATTGCAAAAAGTCGTAGCTGTCATCCTTGCAAATTTTAGCAGATATTTTAACATTAAACAACCTAGGGGTAATGTAACAGCTATTGTGTTATGAGTCATTGTCAACATTTATCAACTCAAATTTAGCTTTGAAGCTAGAAGACAATGACAACATTTTATCATAAAGATGAGCTACATGTGGTATAGTATAGTTTAGTATGAGGAGACGTACGCTAAATCTATTTCAGCAGCATAAAATGTTGTCACCTCATCTTGCATGTTTGAATAACTGTAAATCCACTCGAGGATGAGTCCTGACATTTATAAATTCTGCAGTTTTGAACAGGAAGTAAAACATTTCTATGTTTCTGTGACTAAGAGAGGCCCTACTTTTTATTATCACAAACAGGGTAAGAAATGTATAGAAATAGTTCATCCTTTTTGTGGGAATATTTTAGTTCAATCTAATAAGGAAGTTATCTTTTTTTTTAATGAAAATTAATCTAATATCTGCTGAAAAATGAAAAATTCCAGCTGAAAAAAAAAGAAACATTTTCAGTGTCATAAATCTTATTCATGTCACCGTTGCAGTACTCCATCAGAATCAAGTTGCCAAAAACAAGTTGAAACCTCTGTTTAGACGTCCTGATAAATCCTCAGGCCTGTAGTGTTTGTGAGCTGAGAGTCTTTGTGCGTGAAGGGCACAAGAGAAGGCACACTAATCAGACTGGAAAATAAACCTAAACATAAAGACTTATATGTGACATAGATGTGACTATAATAATGCACTGGATTACAGCAAAAAACCGCCTGACCTTGTTTAACCCACATTTATTTACTGTTTTTAAATCACATGAGGACAATTAGTCCTGGTTTGGAACTCTATGACAATAAAAACATAGACTAGGAAATAGTAATAGTACTTTGTGGATATCGGAGGAAAAACACATTTGTCGTTCACTTTTGCAATCCGGTTCTCAGACCATAGCACTCTGAAAAATCTCTCCCACTGGTAAATATAATTGAATAGCCCTGATATAGAATATAGCAGGTAGGCCTTGTCCAACTCTGACTGTGATCATTTGGGCCCAGCACAAATTGAGTTTGAGACCCCTACATGCGATGAGGAAAGATGACAAACTTTTAAGGAGTCTCCTATTACCAATCAGTTTTACAACAAGATCACTGTTTACAATTAAATTATTATATATTTATTAGTAAAATGATTATCTACTACCTACTGTGCATGCTATATTCAATACTAAGAACCTGACTAAATGTATAATGAGGTTTTCTTTATGCTTTTGGTCGTCTGCTCCTCATGTATTTTTGATAACAGTAAATAGCCTGAATTATAGATATAATGTATTTGTAATCTTGTGTATATTGAGCTCAGCATTCTTTCTTGACTGCTCCGTCAGTATTTCTCTGCACAAGTCCTGGATTACACCCAGTCAGCATGTTTACCCATTCGACTGCACCTCACGCTCCTGTAATTACTGTCAGTCTCAGGTCTGGACAGGGTTTTATGGGATTTTATAGAGGTAAAAGGTTAATGTTAAAGCCATCATGAACACATTGTCACTATGTCAACCTGCACCGAAACAAGTGACAAATAAAATATGTTTATATTATACATTATTGTGCTAGAGAAGTAGTTGTAGGATTGTGACCAGTGTGTCAGTTATTTACACACTGTTATTCAATTGCATTTTGATTGCTTAAAATACTCAAAATAAGAAATCTACAAGAATAATTTCTCATAGTCATAGTTCACTAGTCTTGATGTAAATTGTTCCATGTTTATTCATATTTTTTTCATAAGTCTGTGGAATTTAGTTGATTTAATGTTGCTGACCTGATGTAACAAACATGTAGTTACTATTTTTAGCAGCTTTGCATCATGTTTGCTTCTTGTTCAGTAATGTTGGCTCCATTACTGCTGGCATTGTTGCTTTAGTTTAGGTCTATTTGTCAGATTACTTTTCTTATTTGGACTTATTTAGTCTCATCCTAGGGCTGAGCAATTTGGTGAACAAAGTTATCAACATTTTTCACCCTCATATTGATTATTTTGATTCTCAATTTGATTTTATGTAGGGTTTTCATTGCATTGCCATTTAGCACAGAAATCAAACCAATTTCTTCTTCCAAAGTCTGACTTCAGCTCTCAACCACATTTTTTAATGACATAGCTCTCAATTTAAAAAGCTGATCTAAATAATTAACGATTTGACAAGACTGTATTGCGATCTCTCGATCATTTGCCCATTACTACTTCATTCTTATTTTATATTGTTTTTTGTTCTGTGAGGATACAAATGATAAAATATTACATGCAGGCACTAAAATATTCCTTCTATGTGTTTTCAGTGGAGCTGAAGGAGCACCTGCAGAGCTTTGTGGATGAGACCAACAGTCAACATGGACCTGACTTCGTTAAAGTGGTTCGTCACGACAAACAGGAGGGTTTGATCCGATCCAGAGTGAGCGGCTGGAGGGTTGCTACTGCCCCAGTGGTGGCGCTGTTCGACGCACATGTGGAGTTCAACACTGGCTGGTGAGCAGTGAAGAAGTACAGGAAACAGATAAAATGTATTAGTAATGTCGGGCTCTGCAGTGCTTTTCCAGTTATACAAAATATATGCCAATTGTAGTGTGGTGTTGAGGAGGAGTTACAAATTCTGCGCCGCTCCCAAACACAAAGCAGGTAGAGGAGTAAAACCTGTGTGCACATCTTGAAGTACAAATAACATTAGTTGTTTTGATTTCATGTACTTCATGTACTGTATATGCACCAAAGTGAATTATACAAAATATTTAGTTTCCATCTCTGTGAACTGTCTAAGGGAGATGAACTTTATTTTTCAGTATTTTATTAAGAGCATAAAGTACAATCTGTCAAAGGTGAAATAATTTCACACTGCGAGCATCACCATAGTAATAACAGCTTCTGCAAAGCAGCGTGACAGACTGAACTTCTATCCTTAGCTGCTACAGTCTGTATTTAAGAGAGATGACAAAAGCTGAGGCAAAGTAGAGGTAGAGGTCATGCGCTGCACCTATATGTACTATATCTTTCAGTGTTGAAAATGTTGAAAGTTGTAATTATTATTCCATATTTAATTGAACTTGGAAATGTAACTTTCTAGGGAGTTTTTTTTTTCAACAGGGGACTCTCCTGTGTACTTTTGTTGCGAAGAAATCTTGCCAAAACCTGCAAATATCCAACCAGCGACTTTCCTGTTCTGAGGTTTATGTGAACGGTCTTCAATAACGTACATTTGCATAATACTAAGATATTATTTCAATACTTAAAATTATTAAGTACATGTTTTATCCTGAAGTGTATTTTATCTGACGATTTGAAATGTCTCACTGCTTCTCAGCACTCTTTTTACTCAATGATAAGTTTCAACACAAAATCACAATAACTTAGATTTTTTAATGTCTAAATATGTAATTGATCATTCTGTGTGCTTTAATAGAAGTATTTAGTGTAATTAATTCAACACACTTTTATTAAATCAGTTTCCCTAAATGCAGTTATTCCACTGTTTACCTGTTGAATACAGAAGAGATACAATTATGTATAAATACTGTATATCATAATAACAGCCCAAAAGCTGCCTGCTTTCTTAGTCGCTCTGGCCTCCATGTGTGTGACTGTAAGTGGATAAATGCAATGGCCCGGGAGAATCCATTTTGAAGAGAATGAGGCTCTGAATGAATTGCCGTGGCGACTGCTGATTAAATCCCATTTTGCTGTGTGGGGGTGGCTCCTGTGGATATATAGTTTTATCTGGATCTACACTGTGGTATATATTCTATTTATACACAAGGCACTGGTAAAGACGGTCTGTACATCTATGAGATATGGCACTCTTGACATTTTCATTAGTCAGCTCGATCTTCCAAGAAAAAGGAGTGGAAAAGTTCAGTCTGTGTTACTTATTGAAGCCTGATGTAGTGTTCATTAAAATCATGTATAAAATGGGATGCTGACTGTCAGCGTAGAGGCACAGAGTTTTTCTTGTTGAAATGAAGTATTCATTAGGTAGAAGGTACTGTGCATACATTTTGCCATCTTAAAAACGCAAACAAGTTGGAGTAAAACTTGATACAACAGCCCACATGTTTTGCTCACTTACCTAATGCATCCTGAGCTTCTTAATTACGGCTTTGATGCTTTCAGAAAACTGTGAGTTGAGACGTGTTGGTATGCTAACAGAAGCTGCTGTATGCTAAAAAATGACACAATATATTGTTTATAGACATGATATTGCAAAAACAGGATATTGTGACTTGATATTAGTTCAGTACTGTAATGTTTTTATAATAACATATACAAATATTTTTTAAAAAAGTCAATGTGTATTGCAAAACAATAGGTTTATGGTTCAGTATTATTAGAAAATACAAAGTTGCAGAAAAAATTCAAAGAGGTTAAAGGTGAAGCTTATTCAAATGTATTTACATTTAAATCAAATGAATGGCTGAGTTGTAACTCAAAATGTCTTCCCTTTTCTATGGATCCACTCTGGTGCTGGTTGATTTAAAATGTTTGGTGTTGACAATCCTGATGAGAACAGCAGCTTTGACTGTGATGTAACGATAACAGTGTGTCTAAATGTTCTTTAACTTTGCATTGTATTCATGCAAAGTATACAATATACGTGCTACGATTCGATATTGTGTGAAACAGCAAATTGTATCACAATATACTGGAAATGATATACTTCCCCAGTCCTAGTACCTTACGAGTTTATTTGTGTAGCAGATGCTAATAACCATGGAGGACTTCAAAATGATGTTTTAAAAGAGTGCATACTTCAGAATAAGATCATTTGCTTCAAAACATGAACTTTTATTTTAATAAAATGTTCCTGACTAAAGCCAAGAACTTCTTCTGCTCTGTCCTGAATTTGAATCAGAGAGCTATTATCCCTAAGATATTCAAATATCATGCAATGTGGGCTTGAGTAGATATTACAAATTCATCGGTGGCTCTCAACACAAGGTCTTGGTCCAGACAACAAAGGAACATGAAGCACTGTGTTCTGCATTTAGATCAGAAGAGTTTGTTCGTGGAGCTTTCCGGTCCGCATTATATTCTCCCAGATAAAGTCAGCGCGAGACAAGAGGTTTCCAGCAGCTGGTAAACTTGTTTCAAACTATTTCTGAGCAGCTCGACTCTCATTTGTTCCTTGTTCAGTAATTTGCCTGAATGAATGTCTTTAAGAATAGCAGTTACCTCAATGACAGCTAGCAGCACTTTTCTATCTGCTTGTCCCAGATTTTTCTCAAAATGAAGGTTCAGACATGTGAGACTTGACATGTCTCCCACAAAAAGTGTGAGTTAAAGTGTTGTGTGTCCTTTGGTTTTGCACGAGCTGTTTTAATCAAATGCATGAGTCATAAAAATATAGGTCAAATCCCCAGTATAACAATAAAAGCTTAAACAGTTTGTGAAAGTCTCATTCTGTGATTTCTAAAGCAAAACTGACATTATCATTATCAGTGAAAAGTACTGCTTTTAAATAATGCAAATAGGGCTGGGCACTGAAACACAGATTCCTTTTTGGAACCAACCAAAAACGTTCTGGAAATACTGGCACCAAAAACACGACGCACTTTGTTAGTTGCTTTATATCTCCTTGTCAGTATTGACAATAGTCGTGTTCAAGATGGCGGTGCAGTCGGCTCGAGGCGTTAAGGGGGGTCGGGTCTGACGACAGCACTGTCCGTAGCGCTGATTGATCTCTTGCACTATCATCTGACCCGACCCCCTTAACGCCTTGAGCCAACTGCACCGCCTTGACCATCTTGAACACGACTATTGAGTTGCATGAATTGTTCATGGTGGACTATTATTGCACTTATTATCAAGTGCAATAATTCATTCACCATTAATTATTATTAATTCAATTTCTTGAATGAATTCATTCATGAATTCCACCATTAATTCATCCAATGAACTAACATGGTAATCATGTTACCGGTAGTTAACCATGACTTTTATACTACCATCAATCCAAGAAATCAACGTGTTCTGAAGATATTTGAACCAAAAATAGTAATTCATCATGACTTTTGAAAGTCATGCATGAACATCATAAGTCATCATGAATTTCCTTCACCAAAGACTCAAACTAAACATAGTCTAGCTGCATTTTAGTAAAACTTAGTTGTGAAGAACATATACTGAACTCACACAGAAGCTCAAATGCAGCACAAAGGACTAAATAATGAGGAACTGATCATAAGTTCATTATATCTTCTAAATTATTAATTTATTCATGAAACCACTGGAATTCACAATATTTTATGGTGAATGTACAATAGTACATGAACTAAGGCATGAATACATTATGAATTCACCATGACTTCATGCATTATTTCCTCATGAACATATAATGACTCACTATAATAATCAAGGAAATTATTTCCCCTTATTTTAAAACACTACCGAACTTTGCTCTGCAAACAGCAAAAACACCACAAAGTCTATGTGCCACTTATGCTCTCTACAATCCACACCAATCCAAGTCTTACTTCCCCCAAGCAAACTGTGCGTACGTTAATGCCTGCCCTGCACAAACTAGCGCCACAATTCACGTCTTCTCAAAAAAAAAAAAAAATCAAGTTTAATAAATTTTGAGCCTTGTTACAACTGACAATCCACTGCTTGTTCAGATGTCACAATGAATAGGCGGCGCTTACCAGTTCTGTAGTTTTGAACAGAAGTCAGTAAACCTGTTTCTATGATAATGTTGTTTTAGATCAATACTGTATTGCATTTTAAAATAACAAAATGATGACCTACTTATTTCATAGCTCAGTGCATTACAATAAATCACAACAGGTTCCTTTTAATAATGTGTTCTAACACTACATTTGAGTTATCCTGAATGAAAAAGTGCATTATTTTTGTGGTTTAGTTTGAAGTGCTTTGAAAGTTGTTACCATTGTTGTAGCTGTTTTATGTGCTTTTTCAACAGGGCAGTGAACAGAGCTTTACATTGCTTACAAACATTTAAAAAAAAAAAAAAAAAAGCACAGAAAAACACTGTCAAGATCTTGTTTGGAGTTGAAAAATGTTTTCTGTCAAGAGCTTTGTGCCTGGGAGCAATGCGTTATTCAGGCATTCTTCTGTAAAATTGAAAACATCTAAAGGGCATTGCACTCATGGCCTTCAATCTTCCACTCCGTTAATTAAAATGTCCCTTCTATAAAATGTTTTCTTAAATGTATAGACCTGTTTTGGTGCCTCCTTTTTATCACTTGAAGTAGTAATTTTGTCTGACATTGGACACACACATCTATTTCTTGAGTGTAATGTTTGTGGTATATACAGTAAAACGATAATTATATACATGCCAATCTAAAGTTGTTTCTGATGCAGTTTGCATTTACAGCTGTTAAGTTTCCACTTCAGTGCCTGTCATCTCCCGCCGTTTCCTGGCTCTTCTGTATGAACACGATGTCGCTTCTGTGAACCGAGCCGAACCATGATTGGCCCAGTTGTTTTTCCCACTGAGACCAGCTGTCCACATCAGTCATTGATGAATGCTGCAAATCAACAGTTCAGATGTAACCAGGGGGTCCGACACTGGCTGAGACCAAAATTTACTTCACTTCTCATCAGTGGTTTTTATCTCGCTCCAAGTCGTCTGTGGATAAGGCTATGTAATTTCAGAGCAATTTCCAGCAGGACACAGAAGTAGCAAACTTAAGATTGAATTCTATAATTGGTTTAGAAGATGTATCACATAAACTATTGGACAAATGACAACTTTTACAGTATTTTGGCTGCTGCAACTATGTTTTATTTGCAAAATAAATTTGACTCATTCAGAAATGTTTGTGATCAGAGAAGAGGCAAGTGGAGTAATCAAAAACTGAACTCAAGAGTACTCACACATACTTCTAAATCAATTTAATAAGTAGAAAGAATAAGCAGTCAGATATTTGGTGAACACAATGCTGAGATGATGTAACCCACTTTCCAGAGATTTTAACCAAACTGTGTTCTTTCATCATACCCTCACACAAAGTTGTATTTGGATCAAATTGATTCTTACATATTTGAGTAATTTTGTATTTTTGCTTCTGATGAAAAAAAAAGTGCTTAGAAAATTCATTCTTTCAGCTACCATGTATCCCTGCTCAATTGTCTGTTGTGATTTAGTTGTAATACTCAAAATATTCAGATTTTAAGTAAAACACTTTCAACAAATAAACAAGTACAATAAAATCTGCAGCTTGTCATAGTTAAATTATACAATGAAATTCTGCAGTTTTTGTAACTAGGTCAATGGATATTTTTCAGCAGTTTTAGATTATTTAAGCATTTTGTTTACTGATTCACATATGTCATAGTTTATTCTAAAGACATGCTTGCATTTTGTGTTGTGTTGTGAAGCTGAAATGATCATGATTAAGCTTTGGAAAATGTTGATGACTATAAGTTCTGTCTTTCTGTCATAATGATTAATACCACTCTTCTGGTGCTGCGGTTATTGAGAAGTGTTTTAACAAGAGCACACCAGAGCCACAATGTGTCTGTATCAAAATGATTGACAATAAATGAGTGGAAATGTTGGTTAATTTCCTGTCCACCAGCTTCTGCATCATCTCCTCATTACAGACTTGAACTAAGCTGTAACGTACTGTCATTAATGCTCATTAGACTTCATCATTGACGTTAGACACAGCACTTGACACTTGGCAGGATGAATTTTTCAACAACAAAAATGTATTAAAACTGTAATGTATCTCATGCTTTTTTATTAGTTCTCCATATGAAATATAAATTACTCTGATGTTATACTAAATGTTTCCAAAATATATATCCTTTCTGAAAAAAGTGGTGAGGCACATTTCGAATCCCTGCAAAAGTTTTCTTAGTCACAGTGCAACGTTTTGGCCCTTCAATCTTTTTTATATTTTCTTGAAGAAGGAAGAAGAGCCAAAACGTTGAACTGTGAATAAAGATATTATAAATATATTATTCCAATGATTGCAATAATACAATAATATTCCAATGATTGCAATAATACCCCTCTAACAGTAATCATGGCATCATTGGTTCCCTCATGTGTGTGTGTGAATAGATTCTTGTGCTGTTCTAAAGCTTCAATGCATCCAAAATGTGATAAAAAAGCAATGTGTCAATCGCTTTTTTTAATGAGTCGGGTTTGTAGTTCAAAAAAATTAAGAAATGCATGGCAAATGGCATTTTTTGAATATAAACGTTTGCAGACCACAAACCAAGATACTGTATCAATTGTTCTTGATAAATTACACAGAATTCCATAAAGTACACAATCTAGGTGATTTTATTGCAAGTTAGCTGCAGTACATTAGATTTTAACCTCATGCCCAGCAGTCATTTCCCACAGCTTGGCCATTATCATGTATGTTTTTGTGGATATTGTGAAATTGCTGTATAATTACCCAACCCCACAAAACACTTGATCTACATAATTATCTCCGTAAGACTGCAATCATTTGCCGTGTGGGCTATTTCCAGTCCGGTGCAATAACGACAGGTCTTTAGAATGTGCATGCCATAATCCTCCCCGCCTACTGCGCTCCTGGGCTGCTTTAGAACAGAAACAGTAGGAAATAACATTGGTGCTGTAATGCTGGTAAATACATGCACATAAGCTATCTTTGAATGTGTCTTTTATATCTAAATGCCATTGTTCAGACATGTATTGTGACTGAAATTCAGTTTGCAATTTATGTTCTCAAAATGAATTGTTTTCGGAGTTCACATTTTAAACGTGCCAAAGAGAAGAGGACAAACAGCTTGAAATAGACCTTTGAATTAACCAAATAATAACATTTTCCTTTATATTTTAAACCATGCTTATACAAAGCGTTGGACTTGTTTTAATGATGACTTTATTTATATAGCACATTTACACATACAGAAGTTTTCCAAAGTGCTTCACACAGCAACCACCTTTCCCCACTTAGTGATAGTAACCAGCCCTGTTCGCCAATGTCCGACCACCACCACCAAGCATTCCCCAACCTTCATGTCATTGGTCGGTGGTTAATGCAGAATAAATAATAATAAAAATATAGTTGCTTGTGGAGAAAATTGTGGTACTTCAAAAATTACAACTAAATTATATTATTTTTATTGTCTTACTACACTAAAGTAAATAAATCCTTGACTTTTTATACTCAATTGCACCATAATTTGTAACAATAAAGTTGATTGGAATTGCTACTCCTGGATTGTTGCACACTATTGCATTGTCTATGTATAATAAAGGTGGCTGACTTGCAATAACAAAAAAAAAAAAAAATACAGTACACATTGTTTTAAGTTAACCAAACGTGTCAATGGGTCCATGCATTTTGTACAGAAAAGATTATTATATTCAAAAGTGTAAATGTATTGTGTTGTCTGCAGCTTAACAACCCTGAACCCCTGCTGTGGTAAAACTGTGCCCTTTACCTTGACTGCAGTCTTTCATGTGCAGCTCTGACTAATTGGGTTTCTACCTGTGTCACTCCCTGCTTTATGTTTTAGTTCAAAATCCTCTGCACAAGCAAAGTTGGCATCGAGTGCTAATGAACAATTAGCGTGCAAGATGGACGCCCTCTGCCTTGAAGTTTTCTCTTTGATTTCATTATCACACACGCTGATGATCATGAAGCGTTTCATAGCTAGCACTTTAGCGTATTAGCAGTGGGTATTCAAATTGCTGTGTATGTCCCAAAAGTGCCATTATGTAAAGTCATTATTTCGCTACCTTTTTTTTTTTTTTTCAAACTTCAGTTGTATTTTTATGGCCTTAATAAAAAGGATTTCCTACCATAATATTGTTGATTGGCTTTTGATGACTCCCTGGAGTGTGATCAAAGTGCTGTTTGGCACTGTGGGCATTCAAATGCTTTTTGACAAGTCATTTTGCAAAAGTAATCTTTCTCTTTAATACTATGTTCTGATGGAAACTTTTGATGGGATTTAAATGGGCTACTAATTTATATTTTCTAAAGAGAGTTTTAAAATGTATTATTTTAAACAAGTTAGCGATATTGAAGGAGTACTATGTGGAGAGCCCACCATGCGTGTCCAAACCAAACGGCATTGTTCAACTCTCTGTTCAAAACAAAGCAACATAAAGTGCTTGTCAGATCTGTGGAGAAGCAATCTTATCACAGAATACAGTACATGATTTCTTGAACTGCAAAAGCTTGTGTTTTACTACAAATGAATGTATGTTTCCAATCAAAGTAATACAATGCAATATAATGAGAAAAACAGGTGTCAAACTCTCCTTCAGAAAAGTTTACATAGCGCAAGTTGACAAAGAAACCTTTATTTATTTAGTTCTTTTTTGTGTGTCTCCAGGGCAGAGCCAATCCTCCAGCGGATAAAAGAGGACCGAACTCGGGTGGTGTCTCCATCTTTTGACAACATAAAATACGACACATTTGAGATTGAGGAGTATCCTCTATCTGCTCAGGGCTTTGACTGGGAGCTCTGGTGTCGGTACCTCAACCCACCCAAGTCCTGGTGGACCCAGCGCAACCAGACAGCCCCCATCAGGTACATGCTCCAGTTATACTGCCGATCTATGTAAACGAAATTAAAAAGAGGCTGAATCAGATGTCTGCAAAACCGAGAACGGGTCGATAATGTTACTGGAACACTCATGAATGCCTAAATACTCCTTACTCAATTTTAAGCCCTGCAAAGGGTATTGTATTTGTCGGGAAGCCTCTTCCATCCTAAGTGCACCAGATCACACTCTCCTTACCACTATGAGTTCACAGCCTGTTTGTTTACAGCACCAGACAAAAGTTTGTGTCTTTTTACCTGGAATACTGTCTGTGACTTCTCATGCTGCAGTATTAGATTTCATGACAGCCTTGTCTGTCCTTTCAGTCATCATCTCTATTTAATCTCATGACAGAAATATTAACTTTTTTGATGGCTTGGTTTGTGAAATTTAATAGCCTGTAATTCACCATCAGATCTCCTGCTCTGCTCGGCAGGGAGCTGAACCACTGTCACAGACGAGGGATAGTGGTGCTGAATCAGGCTTGGGCTTTGACTGGGAGTGACGCAGAGGAGCAGAGAAATGCATACCTCACACGTCTGTATGAAATGTGTATTGTTGACTTTCAACAGAAGTCCAGCAGATCTAGTCTGACTATTTTTAAGTCAGTTTTTGTTAAAACTGAAATATATGCATTTAATGTAGTTTGTTTTACAAGACCGTTTACATTAGTTATTAGGTGTGCTAAAATGTAATTGTTATCTAGTTAGAAAAACTGAGAAAAAACCCTTCCAGCGTTTCCAAATCCAGTTTCATATTGTTCTCTCCTGGACAAGCTGGGACAAAAAGTTAAATCCACAACAGAACATCTATAGCCTCTTCCACAACTCAACATGAGGTCAAAAGATTATGTCCCTTTGAAATGTTGAAGTTACTTGAAACCTAAACAAAACTAATAATTATCTCATCAGTTCACGTCTTTCAAAAATCATCTTCCAATGCATATTTTTCCTAATATAATTCAAAACAGAATCTATATCTTATCTCATCAAAGACATTAGTGCACAATTAATGTATAACTCACTAAATCATGTTTCTCAGTCTTCTATAAGCTGCCATGTTTGTTTGGACATAACAGGCATGTCTCAGTTTTATTAATGCACCTGTCAGTCACACCCATTGGAACTTGGGAAGAAGAAACTGATCTATACGTCTTTATAAAGTGTAGAAAAGAGTTTAACTTGTCAGACTGAGGAAGAAGAACAATCTTAAGCGTTATGATTTCTTTGGTGCATTGAACATTTCAATTCATTGTGTGGGACAAAGGCAACACATGAATTTGAATGGGTTTATTTTCAACTCAAGTACGTTTGCTATGGCGCTTAGTTCATTCATTCTTATATAATAGAGCTGTTTCTTCCACATCGCTGATTCTTCATATTGATGTGTGAAACTGACAGGATAATGCTAATGCCAGTTATTTCCACTGATGTTGATGAAAGATCTGTTTACTTTCGCTCCCAAAATGTGCTGAATTTGTGCTTGTTGGCGAGGCATCATTTTGACAGCTAGGTCATTTGTAAGTATAATGGACTGTATAGACTTACCATAAAAGGCCCGTGTATAGAGAAGGCTTGGAAAATACATTCCTGGGCCACCAAAACAGAGTGTGTGCCGTGAAAATCATTTAGTATTTATAGCTCCTTATTGTCATGTGTTGTAATGAACAGTACAATAATCCTTTTACTGTTTCCATGACTTCACTGTTGTTCTTTCCTTTTACATTTAGAAGTCCGGCCCTGATTGGCTGCTTTGTTGTCGACCGGAAGTACTTTGGGGAGATTGGCCTCCTGGATGAAGGAATGGAGATCTACGGAGGAGAAAATGTAGAGCTGGGCATCAGGGTAAGTTAGAAAAAGACAAAGTCAGATCTGGGTTACACGGTATATTTATATTTAACACTTTAATGCCAATTCTGAAAAGCAATAACATTTCAAAAGTGACAAGTTCTCCACTGTCAAAGTGTTCTAAGCAAACAGTACAGTATATTAGATTAGCAAAGTCTGCTAGTAATCTGTAAATTGAAATGTACTTATTATGACAACTATAAAAATCCTCCTCCTCCTCTCTTTTTTGTGTGCATCGTCTTTTCCAGGGGTCAGCAACCCAAAATGTTCAAAGAGCCTTATTAGACCAAAAAAAACAAAAACAAAATCTGTTTGGAGCCTCAAAAACATTAAAAGCCTTATATAAGCCTTACAATGAATGCAACACATGCTAATGCATATTAGCTTTATCAACCTGTTATCAAATGATAAGTCGGCTACAAATACAAAATGAGCATGACCGTAATACAGTACTATAAGTCACTAAATAAGCACCACTAAAAATCATCTGTGGTATGTAAGTATTGTGTCCATTTCACGTTCAACAAATCGCGATGTACTTGGACTGTATTTATTACCTGAGGAACACATCTCCTTCCGCTAAATCCAGTTTATTTTGCGCAGGCTCAACGTGTTATTTCTGTCTCTTCGTGCATAAAAATCAGTTCTTCCGTCATTCTTTGGGAAAGTTTTCCCTCGCCCTGCTTCTGTCGTTGATCTGCGAGTGCTCACTGTAAGCAAACAGTTTTTGCGCTTTATTATCTCCCTGGTTACCCCAAAACTCTGGTAACTTTCTCTTTTTCCCTGTTCAATCCATGGCCACCTGCTGGTGTGTTTACACAACAACCTGCGGAGCTGAAAGAAACGCGTGTCGCGGACTATGACGTAAATCTTTGTTTACAGAAATGTTGAAATAAATATTTATTCTGCACATTTTTACAGCATCGGAAAACTTTAAAAATGTTTGTTATGTTTTTCCTCTTACAAAAATTTATTAAAACAAAAAATATATTCACACAATTTCCCACTTTGATAATTTTGAACAAACTCCAGGGAGCCATAGCGCCAAAGAGCCACATGCGGCTCAAGAGCTGCAGGTGCCGGTTGCGGTGTATTCTTGTATTTCATTTTCTCCATTACAGACAACGCCTCATCTTTTAACATACCACAAACATTTTGTGAAAACAGCAATGCAATTCACAAAGAAAAACAAAACAAAAAAATCCTTCATCAAACTTTCTGAGTTGTAACACGTATTCATTAACTATTTTATTAATATTAATGTAAATTTTTGCACCTCATCATTTACTCTTTATTCATCTATTCCAAGTGCTAAGTGAAAGTAGATATTGGATCATTTTTGGAGACATCCTTGATAACAGCTGTAATTGTTATTCATTTTAGACATAGCAAGCTAACTCGTATTGCCTTGAACAGTGCACATGTTGAGAAAGGAGTAGAACAATGACCTTTGCTTTGACAGAAGGCTTTTATCAGTCATTATCCTGTTCGTCTATTGCAAGGAGTACTAATGGGACACACACAGTTGTAATGAGTTCTTTATCCTTCAAAGATAATCAGATAGACTAACGCTGAACATAGATTGAACCAATTAGGTGTCTTTTTAGTGTTTTAGTGAAAGGGCCAGTTCTGAAAACGAGTTGGAGAGTTTGCAGCTGCTAAAAAATGTTATGAAGATGAAGAAATTAGCCAGATAACCACATTTGTTGCTCTCTGATAAATTGACAATGACGACTAAAACAACAATCGCAATTCCAAAATACAAAAACTCTCATTACAGTAATAAAGTTAATCTGAACACAATCAGTCAAGAATCAATAAGATGATAATAGTTCTCATTCAGCCCATTCTCCCTGGAGGCTCAAATTTAGACAAAAATTCAGGCTGATTGTAATTTGAGTTGTTGTTATTGAAAATTATAGCTGCTGCTGTTTACAACCTCATTTTAATACCACATAACCTTTGTTTTAAACACCCATAAGCCCCTGCAGTTGCTGATGCTTCACAACATGTTTTTTCTGAATACTCCACTGCTTTAAGCAACAAAATATATTTCTATGTAATATAGTGTTGCTGGTTTTTTTTTTTTACTTAAAGAAAATATATATTTTTCTTTAAGTGATAGTATTTTTCAGATAAATTATGTCAACCCAACAAAAATGTTGGAAGCAAATGTGAAAAGAAATAGAACATAGAACAGAAATATTACCCCTGTTCCCTCAATTGAAAGTTTACAATTTTCTTACAGTTTTTCTTTTTGTTTAATTTTTTGCACTATGGACGTTATACTCAACATTCAATTTGTCTAAACATTAAAAACATTCGAGATTATATCTAATATGTGGTATATTGCGAAAACCTAACTCTACCATAAACTTACAACTCTTAGCATCCATGCCTTCAGCTGCACTGACAGTTTAACCAGGGTTGCCAGATTTTCTGAGAGCAACAAACAACCAACCCTTTCAATTAAAAGCAGAAAAAATAATCAATGAATTAAACATAATGCATTACAGTAGAGCAAGGTTTAATAATTTTGACATATTTTTCTTAGTATTTTATGATTAGTATGGGTATATTTTAGTAAATCAAACCTGGAAAAAAGGCCAAAATCACTTTGTTTATGACATCAAAGTGAGCCAAAAGTCGCTATAAAGAAGCAGTTTTGGCCACTGTGATATAGACCAGAGATAAACAAGTGGGCCAAGCACTACAAGAGACCTTTTTCAATGAGCAAAGGATGAACCTGCTTAGACCTAGACCATTTAAGTTGAAAAAGACCAGTTCAGTGGATTAGACAGACTCTGACAATGCTTCATGTCTTTCCCTCTCTCTCATGCACTTTCAAGCTGCACCGCCCTGCTTAAAACGGTAAAAAAATAAAAGAAAGAAAAGAAACAAACAGTTATACTCTGAATACTGAATATAAAAAAAAATAATACACTTAACTTTGTATTTTGACTGAGAGTGCCGGGACTGAAGTGTGCAATTGCAAGGCTTTGTAAAAAATAAAAGTGGTATGTTTTTTGACAATGTCGTTTCCATGTGTTTTGCTGGAATCATAGATCAGTGTGTATCAAATTATCCATTGACAAAATCCGTCACCAGAGTATCAGCCTCTGTCAAAGTAATTCATGTACACGTGTTCTTCACTTTGTTCTATTTTAGGCTCTATCAAAAGATGCCTGTGGTTAAGATTAATTATAAACAGTGTCTTTTCTTATTGTAGAAATGCCCCTGCTGTTAAAACAAATGCTTTGCTAAGTATTTAAAGTGACATTAACTGTTTGTGTATTTACTGCCTGCTTGGTGCATTTCCCACAGGATTCACAGCTATATGCAAGTTGCAATTTGTACACTTTGCCGTTTATTTCATTTGACATTACATCGCCCCTTTTTTTTTTCATTTCACATCGATAAGAATTGGAATTGAATGCAATAATGGTTAAGGTTTGTGATGACTGCTTAAGTAGGTAGTAGACATTTTAAGTTTGTTTGAACTACAGCAGATTTCTAGCTTTTATTTGGGCGTGCCTGATTCAAAAGTAATTGACTTATTAACAATTTCACTAACCTCAATTGATCAGTGATGAATAGATTTAGTCAACATTTATTCCTGAACGTTATTTTTACTTTATGGTCACTTTTGCCTGTACTGACTTAACAATTCCCATGAATGACAAATTTTAATTTCAACATAGCCTCCATCTCATTTGTTGGGAAAGTTATCGACTTGCTATATTTGAAACTTTTAGTTTTGTGCCATCAGTTTTAACGACTTCGCCAAAATGGACACAAACGCTCAAGCCTTATCAAAAATCCTCACTTAACCGTATTATTTTTGGAACAAAGGCAGAATTGATTTGGGCTTGAACAAAAGGGATGCTTCCTTTTTGTCTCCTGTTCTGCTCGACATATTGTATTTTTCTGTATGGCTCATAATTCATCATTCTGCTCTCTCCCTGTCACTTTTTCTTCTGTTTCTCTCTAAATCTGCTGCTCTTTCATCTCCGCCTGTATCTCCCCTGCACACCCACCTGCTCCACACACCGCTACGCTCGAAGAATAGCAAGCCTAATCCTTTATGGCGGGTGTAGAGGTATTTTTGGGTAGCGCAGTCTGGATTTTGTAGTGTTTGCTAGGCTCCTGGCTCGGCCCAATGCCACCGTTCCACTGTGAGCAGGGATGAAGCCAGAGGACACAGGATTACACAATACACACAAAACTGATGTGTGTCTCCATAACGGCATATTCAGAATACACTTGTTTACAACAAAACTGTGAGGCTTGAGCTGAGATCAGGTTTTCTCCACTGAGGAGTGAAGAGTGTGGGAACATTGTGCTCTTCTAAAACTAAAAGTAACTTTTGTTCATTTGATATTGGCATACTGTCTTACTGCCAGCTGTCGAAAACTTAACACACGGTAACAGTACTGGCAATTTCACTTTGAGACAGGCATTTTCAAAGGAAACGCCACCAACAAAGCTCAATCAATAACATGGCCTTGTCACAGAGGAAGAAATCTTATGACATTTGTAAAAAAAAAAAAAAACAGTATAAAGTTTACATACCTTGACTAAATTGTGATTCCTGACCCAATAGGTTGATTTATAAAAAAAAACATCCGAGATTTGTTTGTATTCTCATTGAGTTATTTTAGGTAGACCATATATTCAGTGTGTATCTCTGACATCATATAAAACAGCAAAACTAAAACATTTTGACAAGTGGACTTAGCTACAGTGGCATTAGTTCATCTCTTTCAAAAGCCCTGTACCATTTTTTTTAAAGATGCACTGTGTAACTTTCTGGAAATGAAAAGTCAACTGCACAATTCAATATAAATGAAAGTTAAAACCATACTTTGGCACATTCTGAAAGGGATAAATGTGTTATATAACATATTGTGGAAAAATACAGTGCTGAAAGAATTGCTTTTCCATTAAAACATACAAGAGGAGGCTCTTATCTTGGTCAAATAACAGTATATTTAGTAATGATTTTCATTATTTGTTTAGTCTAACCAAGAACTCTAAATGACAAAAACATGCTTATTCATGTTAGTTTGTAGTCAAAATGTTACACGGAGCACCTTTAAATAAAATGACTTGTTTGTGGTGTGCCACAAACTCTTGACTGGCCTGGGAACGTCTTGGAATTCCCTTGGAAGAGCTGGAAAAAGTGTATGTTGAAGAGGAAGTCTGGGCCCCCCTGCTCAAACTGATGCCTCTGCAGCCCGACTCTGGATAAAGCAGAAGAAAATTGAGACATTTTTACAAACACTGTAATTTTCATCACAACAAAAATTTTAGGAGGCCTACTATTTTTATATTCATGTGTCCAATGTAGTTCTAAGTGAGTTCTTTTGGTGTCAATACTTCTGGTTTCGGGACCATTGTCAATTCCTTTATGTTAAGAAAAAATCACTCCATAATTTGAGTGTTAATACAAAAACTGCAACATCAAGCTGCAAGCCCCTCACGATAACAAAACATTGTGCTCTCTTCTTTTCATTTGTGTTGCTTGTGTCCAGGTGTGGCAGTGCGGAGGCAGCGTCGAGGTCCTGCCCTGCTCCAGAATCGCCCACATTGAGCGGGCCCACAAGCCGTACACAGAGAACCTGACCCTCCACGTGAGGCGCAACGCTCTCAGAGTGGCCGAGGTGTGGATGGACCAATACAGGAGCCACGTGTACATGGCCTGGAACGTGCCCCTGCAGGTGATGATGCTCTAATACATCTTTAAATAAATAATCAAGTGTGCTCTGTGTAAACTTTGAGCTTAACAACATTACGCTGAATGAAATTAAAAGACCTCAGAGAAAGAGCAGTTCATGTGTGGGAGTTTGTTCATGCATTGCCTAGCAACTGGTCTAAATGCAAAAGTGAAATGAAATAAATGTAGTGCAGAATAACAAAGATGCCTTTTTTAAATTAGCACTCTCTTCAAAGATACTAAGTTCTTTTTCATTTATTGCTTACTGAATTACACCATACAAAGATTAAATAACTGTACTTTTTAAAGCAATAAATACATCGTGAGTTAGCAAGGTGCAGAACATTCATACTTGAATCATCTCTCTCACCAGGCAGGTACATAGATCCACTGGATGCACTTTGACATGAATCCCTCATGAACACCACCACATTCTTTTTAGGTTGAAGCTTAAAGCCTATATGACAGATTATAAAAATGTTCTAAACTTGATTTGGTGTGATGGTCTTTGTGGTAAATGTTTATCGTAGTTTTACAGCAGTTAAATCGCAATTTTTGAAGAAATTGACAAGAAAAAGTAGTAAGTTCTAAAACAGAATTCTTCCACATATGTCATCAAAAAACACACACACACAATTGACACAGTTTACTGGGAGTTTAAGCAATTATTAACACAATTAAAGTGTTATAAGTTATAATAATTTGTCACATTGACATTCCAGTGTTATTTATGTTGATTTTGGCCCAGATTTACAATGTGGTTGCTAGATAACATTTATGGATTCCCCTCCACATGTGTCATATTTACTGGACAAAAGACAATAATGAACTTTAACAAAACAACCAATTGTGTAAAAACAAGTTAATGTTCAGTGAAATCATCATGTTTACATCATCGTCATGTTTACTATGTTTTAAATGTAGTCTAACCAGTCAACGCATCTAAATACAAAGTTGGTAGCTTAACTCACGTCTACTGCATGGTGATGAAAGAAGCCATTTTGAATAAAGTTAATAGCTACCATGATCATTAAGAGTTAATTCACAAGATATTGAAAGCATTAATATGTTTGTGTCTCTATCAGAACTCAGGGATCGACATTGGGGATATCTCAGAGAGAAAGGCCTTGCGTTCCAGACTGCAGTGTCGGCCCTTCAGCTGGTTCCTGTCAAACATCTATCCAGAGCTGCGTTCCTACAGTGACACAGTGGCCTATGGAGTGGTCAGTAACATCTCTTTCACTTTCATGTTTTGGGGCATGGCTGCAGATAGTGGTGTGAGGAGATAGCACTCATTCTCTCCTATTGTTTGCACAGTTGTACTTAGAGGTTACAGTTTGTACTGTTAACATGCATGATAATGAGATCGGCTTTACATTCTTTTTTTTGTTTAATCAAAAATACACAGTCAACTATTGAGCTCAACTGTGACTGGTTCTCCATAGAAATTTTGAAAAAAATAAAGATATTTAAAGTTTGAAAACATCCTCGGAGTTAATCAGCTATGTGGTGAGTAATGAGCATAGGACCAACATTTTTAATTTACAATCTGTTTGTGCAACTTTACAAACTGCAAAGTTATTAAGACATTTTGCCAATTTTTAAGTTCTAGATGTGCTTTTCAGAGTGAAAACAATTGCGCTATGAATTTGAGTTAGCACATAGCTGGCTAGCTTAGAATATGTCTTTAAACTCTTTTGAAACTTTACAACGGTGCAACTTACTTGTGTAACCAGGATGATCTTCCACTGTTAAGCTCCATCTTTAGCAATATTTAAATTCAAGTCATTGTTCTTGCCTACTCTGAGGAACTTGCACCTTTCAACACAAGGAAATATAAATAAATTATGAAAAAACAAGACAGTGTTTCAGCCTTCTCTTTATGAATGTCTGCGTGTGACGACTCTAGAGACTGAAGTGTGAGCATGTGTAGTGTGCCTGTCTTCAGATCCAAAAGGCTGCTGTGGTTTCAAAGGCCCATTTCTAATTAGTGAAGGCTAAGCAGACAAAAGAACAGTTGTACTGCGTAATGCTTGCTAATTTTTGTATTGTTACTTGTCTTAAACATTTTTTTCAAATAGCCCTTTTTTATACTCAGCTATAATACAATCTTAAAAGCTCATAACCCCTTAAAAGTTAATTATGTATTCTGTTTTTTACTTGACCTTACATGCATGGCCAGTTGGTGCTATGCTGCAAACATTTCCTGCTACAGTATGTCTGTCTGTAGCTTGACTTTGACTGATACATACAGTAGATTGTGCAAAAGAATTACTATGTTTCAGATGACATCACATTTGATAGCCTAATTATATTTTAAAAATCTAATAAAATAAACAGATTTTTGTTGTTTTGTGAAAATTTAAAAAAAAATTTGTCAATGATGTAAATCCTCAAGTTAAACATGTATGACTTAAACTTGTATTTCATGGCTAAGTATAATGGTAAAAATTGGAAAACCTGGTTCCTATCTCTACCTGGCCATTCTAAAATATGAAGTCCAAAATAGACAAGTTTATTATCTGAAGTTCAGGAACAGAACCACACCTCATTTACTTTCCTTATGATGGCTGCTCTATTTGAAAATCTTGGCCGTGCACGGTGCTCAGTGTTTCTTCCACACTTCTTTTAACTGTTTTATTATCTCCTAAGGTGGTTTCAACGCCAAGAGCCTGCAGCCTGGACTCAAAGGAAGCCCCAAAACAGTGATATTATAATAAACTGGCTTTATCACTTCTCTTCCCAATCACGAGAAATGAACCATTTCTGCTTTAGTTTGATTATGTGCTAGTCTAGTTGAGTATTTTTCTTTTAATCTTAAAACTTCTATCATCTCTTTACTTAAAAAAAATTAAAGTGACGTACCACTGTAAATGTGGAAAGTCAACTGCATAACCCCCAGGAAGAATAGTCTTAACTCTTGTAAAGACTAATAGGGATCCAAATAAATAAATCGTAATTTCACGGTAATTGAAAGTCAAGGCTAATGTTTAGAATTTTTTTTATAAACACTCAGCACTGGATCAGCGCTCTCCAAGTCTGTGTCATCTCTGTTCTTCCTGCTACATGATGAGACTGTGAGACAAATATTCTTTGTAATTGTCCTTATGTCTGTGGCCTGTTCTGTTTTTGACACGTCTAAAAATCTCAAAAGATCTTAAACTCCTCCAATTTGCAGCAGGTTTTAGAGAGTGCATCTCTCCTCATCCATGACGACTGCCTTAGACCTGTGCTGTCCCTTTCCTGCTCTGTGCTGTGGAAGGATTTAACATAATTGAAAAATGACAGTAATCTGGTGAAAGCTGAGCAGAATGATCAGGCACTTTGACTGCATTTGCTGATAGAGACGCTTAAATGACTTCTCCTTGGCCCGGCCTCAGCACTAATCATTTGGGCCTTTCATTTTGAAGATTTTGAATTCTGGGCCTATTCCAACTTTTAAGACCTCAGAGTGAGCAGGTGCATTTGTGTCCTTGGCACTGACAAGTATGACTCCACAGAAATATTGACAAAAAAGCCGTAAACCTATTTTTGAGGTGCACTTTTTTTTTAAACACCAGCAAAATGTCAGGTTTGACAAGTCTGATGTTCCTATTCAAGAAAATGTGGGGGAAGTTTTCTAACTCTTTTTTGAGTTGTAGCTGCTACTTGTTTGTAATTTTGAAGCAAACTATTGGAGGGAGAGACATTTATTTGTCTACAATTCTACAAACTAAAAAAACACACACTGTGAAGCATTCAAGAAATCATTCATTTGTAATTAATTTAGAGAAAAAAAATAGTGCCATAGTTCTGTCTGTCCATGTTTTGTTGACCTTAAACACTTTCATAAACAGTGGCATGTAATATAACGAGATAGGTGTAAAGGTGACAGCTGTAATTGTAACACAGACGTAATCGAGCTTGTTTTTAAGGAAGTCATTTTAGCTCAAGGTTGTGATTTCAAATATCAAAATGTTACATAAGTATCTATAGATTAGAATATCGGAGACTGAAGCACAGGGTCTTCTCTAACAAAGCTGCACTGAAGAGACAGACAGAGCGCTGCAGGATTATTTTGAATGTTTATTTCCATTCTCAGATACTCGTTCCCTGAACTTGAACAACCTTCAGGTTGTGTTACTCACAGAAGTGAGTGACTGTCTATCTAAGTTTGCAGTAACAGTCCGGTAGTGCAGCATTAGCACTGCTTAGATAACAGGCTCGTGTGCTTGTTGTTGGGTAAACACTTGAGCTGCAGCCCGCCCTGCTCTGAATGAAAGAATGTTGGTTTGATACAGTCATTTGTTGACTGAGCATGTACAGGGCCCACTCTGCCACAGTGACATTTGAGATATGCAAATGTGAAGTTTACATATCTGACACAAACAAACTGAGAGAGAGAGACAAATAGCAGTGCTGTGATGTATTCAGCTGCACACAGAGGAGCCTCCGCTTCAAACCCAGGCAAACACTCCTGAAACGCACTGTGGCTTTCAAGTCTTACAGGAGATTTACTTTTTTTTTTTTTTTTTTTTTTTTTTTTTTTATTGCTTTTTGTGCACTTTAAACTATACAGTTTCTTTATACAGCATAGTACAGAACAGCAATAGTATAGTGCTTCCATTTTTTTTTTACCCCCCATCCTTAACCCTCCCATTCGTCTCCAGTAAAAAAAAATAAAATAAATAAAAAAAATAGAGTGAAAACGGAAAGAAAATAAAATAAAATACAACAAAATAATAATTAAAATAATAATAATAATAATAATAAATAAATAAATATATATATATACATACACCTACGTATACATACACACATATATACATGTATATGCATATACACATACACATATATACATAACTACATATATACACATATACCTATATACCCATATACATACACGCATACATATACACGCATGCACATACACGTACATATACCTATGCATTGACACATATACAAACATACACCTACACATTTTTTATTTATTTATTTTTTCTTTTCTCCCTTCCTTTTTTTTCTTCTTTGTGGTCCTAGGTGTAGGTCTGTAGACAAACATGTACAGATTATATAGGTTTACTATATACATTACTTTGTTAGTCCTTACTTGTTTGAAATATAGTCGAGGAATTGTTTCCATATTCTGAGAAAGATAGTTTCACGCTGTATGAGTCTATGAGTTATTCTCTCATAGTTGGCCACTTTTATCATCCATTCCAGCCATTTATCAAAAGATGAGTGATTGGTAGATTTCCAGTCTTGTGTAACATTGTGGCATCCAATTAATAAAGCTATTCTGCACCATAATATTTGTTCATTTGTTAATTGTTCTGTAGGAATAATTCCCAGCAGGCAGAGACCTGGATTAACGGGCAGTGTAATGTTAAAAAGTTTGTTTATAAATATAATTATTTTTTCCCATTGGCCCTTGACTTTATCACATTCATATAGCATATGCAAAAAAGTACCAGTGCATTGGTTACATCGCCAACATTGATCATTTTCTTTAAGGTTTAGTCTGGCCATTTTACTTGGTGTCCAGTAACAGCGATTTAAGATTTTATAGTTTATAAGTTGTGTTTGGACTTCACGAGAAGTCAGAAAACAGTTTGAGATAATATTAATCCATTGCTCTTGTTGTATAAGAATTCCTATATCTTTCTCCCAGGTTGTTTTGAGACCATTAAGATTAGGAGCATTGTAACTTCGAAGTATTTGGTAAAAGGCTGATGGACCGCCTTTCTCCAAACATGCAGTTTTTAGTAGTTTCTGAATACAGGTTATGTTGTTTGGGCCAGATTTCAGGACTGAGTGGAGGCTGTGCCTAAGCTGTAAGTACTTCCAAAAATCTTGTTTTGGGATTTTATGGATCTCCTTTAGGTACTCAAATTCTACAATGTGTCCATTTTTATAAAGATCACCAAGATGCAATATACCTGCTTCTGCCCATTGCAACCAGCAGATAGTTTTTTTTGCTATTTTAATTTTAGAGTTAAGCCATATAGAACTGTCTAATGTTAAATTAGGATCATATTTTATAATGTTATGAGCTTTAGACCAACTTTGTTTGGTAAAGTCTAATATTGGATTATTTGTGGGTAGGAGTCTTCCAGATTGTGAAACAAATGTGTCTGTACGAAAAGGATTTAAAAGTTCGTTTTCAATTTTTACCCATGCTGGGGTTTTGTTTGTTGGTGAGTTACATTTCGAGAGTTGAGCAAGTAAAAAAGAATACTGATACCATTCTATGTTGGGCAATGAAAGTCCACCCTGTTCTTTAGCTGCATACAGTTTGACTCTATTAACTAAAGGCTTTTTCCCCCGCCAAACAAATGTTTCAACTGCAAGGTTAAATTCTTTTAAAAGTAATTTTGGGAGGGGAAGCGGCAACATATACAATAGATAGTTTATCTTGGAGATGATAATCATTTTTATCAAGTTGATCCTCCCTATTACAGAGATATACATTTTGTTCCAATTATCTAAGAGTAATTTAATATTTTGAATCATTGGGTCTAAATTAAGTTGCATGATTTCTACAATATTTCTTGTGAGTTGGATTCCTAGATACACCATGCCATTAGGCACCCATTTAAAGGGCCATTGAATATTAGACATATTAAGTGAAGTTTCTGAGATTGGCATGGCTTCTGATTTAGACCAGTTTATCTTATAGCCAGATATATTTGAAAAGTTGTCAATCAATGAAGTTAGAATGGGGATAGTTACAGTGGGATTTTGAGAAACCAAAAGAAGGTCATCAGCGTAGAGGAAGATTTTATGCTCTTCGTGACCAGCATAAACCCCTTTAATTTTGGATTAGTTCTGATAGAAATGGCAAGTGGTTCTAAGGCGATAGCGAATATGAGGGGAGAAAGTGGGCAGCCCTGTTTTGTACCTCTGGAAAGATTAAATGGTGAAGAAATTATCCCATTACAAAAAACAGATGCAGTAATATTCTTATATAGTAAATTAATCCAAGCAAGGAAAGATGGTCCAAATCCAAATTTCTTCAGTGTATACTTTAAATAGCTCCATTCTACCCTGTCAAAGGCCTTCTCCGCATCAAGGGAGAAGGCCATGACAGGGTTAGGGTTGTTTTTGGATTTTAAGATAATATGTAGGAGCCTTCTTAAGTTGTCTGCAGAAGAGCGCCCCTTGATGAAACCAACTTGATCCGCGTGTATAATTGTCGGTAGTATTTTCTCGAGTCTGTTAGATAAGATTTTTGTCAATATTTTGCCATCGACATTGCTAAGTGAAATTGGCCTATAATTACCACACTGTTGAGGATCCTTTCCCTTTTTATGTATTATTGTTATCAGATTTTTACTCATTGTAGGAGGTAGTCTGTCCTTTAAAAAGGCATTGCGATAGATCCTTAGTAACCTAGGGGAGAGAATATCACAAAACTTTTTATAAAAATCCGGTGAGTATCCGTCCTCCCTGGAGATCGTCCTGATTTCAGGCCATGTATTGCTTTTTTTACTTCTTCAATTGTAATTTCCATATCTATTATTTTTTATGTGATTCAGAAATTTGTGGTATATGTAAGGAAGAGAAAAAGGCATCATACTGATCCTTTTCTACTTCTCCTTGGGATGTGTATAAAGTTTTATAAAAGTTGTGAAAAGTTTCACAAATTTCTTTTTTCCCTGTAACCAATATTTTTTCAGTGTTGAAGATTGATGGGATTATATTTTGTGAGGTTAATTGTTTGACTCGGTTTGCAAGCATTTTGCCCGCTCTCTCCCCTTGCTCATAATATTTCTGTTTTGAGCGAAAAAGATCAAGTTCTACTTTTTTTTGCATGATGCAGTTTATTTTATATTTTATTGAAATAATATTATTCCATAAAGTGGGGTTTTGTTTCTTAGAATACAGTATTATCATTTCTTTTAATTGTTTCTCATAATTAATCAGTTGTTCTTGCTCTTTTTTTTTCAGTATTGAACAGTGCTGAATGAGTTTTCCCCTTAGGACCACTTTAAAGGCCTCCCAGGAAATATTGGGGTCTGGGTGATTTTCATTATATGTCCAGTATTCATCTATGGCTGTGCTTATGAACTTACATGAAGCATCATTTTGCAATAATGAGTTGTTAAAAGACCAGCGTATATTTTTTACTTCATGATCAAGAGTCTTGAATGTTAAGTCTACTGGTGCATGGTCAGATAAGGAAATATTTCCAATAGTAGCATTTATAATTTGATTAACCAAAATTTTAGATACAAGTATATAGTCTATTCTAGAGAATGATTGGTGTGGATGAGAAAAAAATGTAAAGTCTTTCTCAGTAGGGTGTAGTACACGCCATATGTCAACTAAATTTAGTTCCTCGATTATTATATCTATTACATTGCAAGATGATATTTTTTTAGTAATGCTTGACTTATCAAGTAAGGGGTCTCTGACCTGGTTGAAATCTCCACCTAGTATAATGTTCTCATTACCAATCTCCTTCAAAATTTTACAGACATCATTAAAAAATTTGGTGACATAATATTAGGGGCGTAAATATTCATAATTGTTAACTTTTGCCTATGAAGTTGTACATCCAGAGCAACCCATCTACCTTCCAGGTCAGTGTAACTCCCCAAACTTGCAACTCTGATTTTTTCTTTAATAGAATAGACACTCCTCTACTTTTTGTATTATAGACACTTGAAAAAACATGACCTACCCAGCCTTGTTTCAGTTTTTCAGATTCTTTTTCGTTCAAGTGTGTCTCTTGTAGTAAAGCAATGTCACATTTATTTTGATTGAGATAGGTAAGAATTTCTTTCGTTTAATAGGGTTATTGCAACCCGATATATTCCATGATATTAATTTCAAACCCATGAGTTAATTTGTTAACTGACTGGTAAAGTTAGACATTTTTATTGCAGAAAAATTGAAACAAGACACATAGTTAAAGTTTAAAAAATAATAAACAAAAACACTCCAAAAACCCAAACTGGAGACGAATAATCACACCCCTCTACCCCCCACATAGATTCCTGCCACCCAGGCAAGACCCTCCCAACCCCATCTAAATACTTCCGTTTTTGCTTGTGATATACCAACACCTTAAGTGGAACCCCAGTTGATCATGTAATATTAATTACAGACAAAGAGAACATACTGCAGTACCTTATAAATGTATGGTTGGTCTTTCCACTCACACTCATACATTTTGTAGTTCTTCTTCATTTATTTTTTTTTCTCCTCTTCCCAGTCTGTCTGTCTTTTATTTTTTATTTATTTTTTTCCTTCTTCTCAGTCAAAGTGATAGCCTGCATGTCTATCAGCAACATAGTCGTGTACCTAGTGCAGTCTTCAACCCGTGGCTATGTGTTGATTTGAAGAAATCTGGTGGCATCTTTACTGGATTTGAATATATGGCTCTCTCCATTGTATACAATCTTCAGCTGGGCAGGATATAACAGTCGAAACTGTACTCCCTTCTCGTACACTGTGCCTTGATTGGTTTAAATTCAGCACGTTTCCTGGCGAGGGCCATGCTCAGGTCTGGGTATACGCGTAGTACATGCCCCTCGAACTCCAGCTTGTGTTGCCTGCACCATCGTAACACCTTCTCCTTTTCCTGGTAACGATGAAAACAGACGAGGAAAGGTCTGGGCGATGATCCAACTGGCCCAGTGCGGTGGGCGCGCTCCAAATGAGGTGGCGAGGGAAAGACGTCCGTTCCCAAAGCGTCTTTTAGCAGCTCGGAGATAAAAACCGTGTTGTCTTTGCCATACTCGCTTTTCTCGGGAATGTTGACAATACGTAGATTTACCCTCCGCGAGCGATTCTCCCAAGTCCTCAAGCCTGTTTAATAGCGAATCATTCTGTTTTTCCAGGGCTTTAATCCTTGTTTCAGCCACTGTGAGCATCTCAAAGTTTTCTCCGACACGCACCTCCACTTGAACAAGGCGTGTTTGGAATGCGTTCACACTCTCATGTAGGGCATCCACCGATGTTTGAAGAGGCTTCATTGATTCCCTTATCAAGGTAGCCGTAGAAGCTTGATGTTTAGCAAGTTCGGCCATGAGTAATGACATAGAGAAACATCCTCACCGGTAGATTGAGGTGCCTCGTCTTGTCTGGCGTCCGCCGGGTGCTGTGTGTGGCTGCGGCTGCTCCATGAGCTGCTCTCGTTGTAGTAGCTCCAGTATTTTTCTGTTGCGTGTTACTCATAGCGTTCTTTAAGTAACACGGATACACTTAAGCGTTTAAATGCAGGTTTTCTTAGATAATTTTAGGGATTTCCACGTGAGGTTTTTCGGCGTGCTCCCTACATCAGCGTGCGGAAGCGGAAGCTAAGTACAGGAGATTTACTTAGCTTTTTTCAACAACTCTGACTCTTCCAACAGTTCAAGGGACTTCAAAACTATTTCACCGCGTCATATAATACAGAAGTTTAATAACTACAAATGATTAATGATAAATGTTTGTTTTTTCAGTATATTATGAGTTTTTCACTTTTCCCCAAGGCTGTTCATCAGTGCCCGTGTTTAATGGAATCGTGGAATGTAATTAGGCTTAATAGTCGCATAAGTGATAGGATTTTGGTCAAATGTACACAGCTCACTCTAGCACTTAATTAGAAAGTTGATTACTTCTTTTCTAATCTTTTGGACCATTATTTTAATTGGTGAAATGAAATTCTTGAGAAAGTAGTAACATTATTACATGTAAAATATTTTATGGCTTCACATTGAGTTGGTAACTGTTTATTTGTTTTATTGAATATTGAAGTATGTGGAATAATGTAAACATGAATCTGTCTCTTTGTTTACATTATTCCATAGTTATTTGATCTTACTTATAATAACCATCAGATTAGAGTACATATAGATGCACATTGTGTTCTTTCTGCCATATAGTTAGTCTGCAGTTTTACCTGTGATCTATAGAAATGTATTGAATGTGAGAAATAGTTGTTTTTTTCCCTTTTTGGCAGACAGTGTCCTTGATACAGATGTTGAATTTGTACATAATTGTGTCATGTAGCTTCTAGAGTAAGTCCGTTTGTGTCAGTGGTAAATGCATAAATATAATGTCAAACATGATGCTGTCAATAGTTGTACTTTACCCTAATTACAAAAAGTACATAGTATTTTGTTTTTTGAAAAACATGCACATAGAGAGGATGGGACATTGACATTTTGGCAAGTCACCATCAGAATCATATCATGTGTAGAACTCAAATCAATCTGTTTGAGCGAAGCATTATTTCCATTGAGTAAAAGGACCAATGCCTTGCTAGATTAGTCACAAGTCTTGTTTGAGCTAGGCTTTTTTGTTTTAACTTGGCATTTGTACATTACTTTACCTTTTCTTACCATCGCATCACTATAAAAGTCAAACATTCAACCATGACTATTTTAAGGTGAGACACTGCAGGTCAATGGAGGGATTTGTTGTTTATCAACACGGGCGATGCGCACGCACCCATCTACAGAAAGAGCCTCCGCACATAGACACAAACAGTGGAAACAAGTCAAAAAACTCTGTTGTCAGCTAAAGTCAAGAGTTTATCACTTTGCGAAAACAAAAGTTATACCGCTAAGGTAACATTTATGGATGAAATTTGATCCTACGACCCTTAAAAGTTACATTCAGGTAAGTGAGAAAAACGTCGAGAAAAACGCTGTCTCAAGCTTAAGGGACAGACGACTGGCCGGTTTGTATCTGATGAAAGCAGCTAGCTGTTGTCCCGTTTCGTTGTTTAATTCGAACAAGTTTCCCAATGTAAACAAATGGAGATGAGCGCTCTCTGCGTGACACACGCGCAGTAGGGCGGAGAGTGACGTCGACCGAAAATCCCTCTAAAGGATTAAACATAAATGCAAAAAAAAAAAAAAGTACCACACCTTTTTTATGATTTCATATTAAAAAAAAAAAAGGAATACACTTTACAGGGTCGGCAAAAATAAAGTCAAGTTTAAATGTATTGATCAGTTTGGTGACACATTAGATTCAAAAGTTTCTACTGATTAGTTTTTGAGTTATCTAGATCTGACTGACAATTAGCATTAAAAAACTAATGTGCGTCTTTTTTTTTTAGAACTTTATTAAATCAGGTTTAGAAATAAATATGAACAAACTCTTTGTAAAAATCTTCAAACTCTTGTTCAGTCCAAGATTTGTGTTTGGTGTGTGGGAACTACTTTAAAGGCCAAAAAGCAGCCTTTGATGTTGCAATATTCCACTGAACTCTGTGGCTGAAGCGGAATAAATTTAGTTATAAAAGTTGTGTTGTTTCCACATGCAAAGCCTGCATATTGGAGTAAAAATTAAGGCTAAGATGTTAACGTTTCTGTCAGAACTTCAACTGTGAAGAACAATAAGTTATTGAGATTTAAGTGATAATCAAAGTATAAAATGTTTATAATGGGCCCTCAACCCACAGCCCCAGGACCTCCAGCGTGGGGATGATGACTGAAGAGAACAGAGGCCTTTCCCTTGGGCAGTACTTTATCAGATTATTGAATAGCTGTAATAAGTGTGACAGGCGCTGAGATATTGTGGAATAGGCTAGGCCCAGGCCTCTAGAGTAAATCAGCTATATGTGTTGAAACGCCACAGCACTCGATGTGATGTGACTGCAGAGGAGGCAAAGGAGAGGCTCTCTAGACATGGAGGCGGTACAGGTGGGTGGATAAAATCTGTGTTTTTGTCAAACAACATACATTTGCAATAAATAAGCAAAACAGTAGTTTGAGTTGGCTGGACAACATCTTAGAAAATCTGTAAAGAGAACAGAATGAGTGCAGGAAATCTGGTAACTTTAGAAGTTTTTTAATTAAAATGAGTTTTACACACAATCAGTCTGGATAGGTGAAGAAGTTTTGTGAAAATCACAAATATCATGAGATTCTGTAAGTAGTGCCAGGCTGTGTCAGTAGCATTCAGAAGTTACAGTTGCTTTTAGACTTAACCGTCCTGTAGATGTGAGTCTGACAGACGTCACTGCATTTGTTGGCTCGGTTGGTGGTCTATAATAAGCCAGTTGTTTGCTTAAGTGCCCCTATTTCTATGATTCACATCCTTCTTAGCAAAACACAATACCTTCATTGCATTTTTTTATATTTTACTGCTGTTCTTTCTGCAGCTTTTTAAAAGCATCAAAGGTAAACCTGCTTGTGTTTTTCGAGAACACTGGAAAATCCAGACGACATATAAAAAATGTATAGTCTGACCACCGTGTTTCTCTTTTGACTTTCAGTGGTCGTGGTTGACAGATTAATTAGCCAATCAGAGACACGCATTGTTTGCCGTGTGAAAACCAGCATTGCTGCTCACGAAGAAAAAAACACACGGAAAAAATATCACATGGAGCTGAAAAACCCACATGTAAAAATGAGAAGAACTATTACATAGTTTAGTCTATAGAGGAATTGTTTGTTTATTAAAAACATATTATTATTAGCGCGCTAACTACAAGAGTTTATTAAAACAAATGATATGGTGCTAAATCAACATTTGTGAATGAAATTTGTCTTTACATTCATACATGTTACATTAAGGTGAGTGGAAAAATGCAAAAGAAAAAAAAAAAAACACTGTCTCAAACTTCAGGAGCCAGGCGACTGTCAGGTTCTTATCTGATCAAAATAGCTACCTCTCGTCCCATTTGTTGTTTTTATCAAAGAGGTTTCCCTGCCACTTAGACAGACAGCGTATCTTTCTAGTAGAGCGAAAAGTGACATAGACCAATAATCCCTCCATAGAGGCCTTTGATTGAAAGAGAATATTTCATATCAAATCTGAAATTAACCAGTCTGTTAATTCAATCATGAAAGCCCGGTGAATATGAGCTCAAGTGAAGCCACCTGATGACAGTATGTACAAACTAATTAAATTCAATTTCCTGCAAAAACATCAAAAGTTCATGTTTCTTGTGTAATTTTTTTTTTATTAAATTCCTGTTATATCTGAGTTGGAAAATCTCTTTGCTCAGAAAAGGCACCTGTTAGACTTTTCAGTTATCAGTTAGTTTTGAATAATGAATACATCTATCTTTTTAGAATGAATAATATCTAATCTGTGTGTGTTTTGATCAAAATTCAAATGAGTTCAACAGAATTACACATTATGTCTTTCTCATTAAAGTCTAGAAATAAAGAAGGCAGCGCGGTTCTTTTAATTTCAAGTGAATCTGAGCCAAACGTAAATTATTAGGTGAGATGTTAAAAGTGCAGATGCCAGACTCTCTTGTGGTCTCGGCAGGTGAAGGTTGCTTGAAGCATTTGTGTGACTTTGTGCTGTGAGTGGTAATTATCCTGCAGTGCTTCCATTACTCCTCACTTTAGTGGCACAAACAGGAGCTCTCTGTCATAATGGACTAATTAATATTGTACCCACAGAGATGAGGCAGAGGGACAGGGCTGCTCACTGCAAGATGCTCTGAATGCTATTAGTGATATTAGCTTCTGTAAACAATAAAAAATTTGACTGCTTCTTACAATGCTTTATCTTTCATCTGTTTATTTTTTTATTGTTTATTAGACAATTCTTTGACAGCTACTCTCCTGGAGTATGTGTGGGGAAAGGATTCACTTAATCAAAAGTTAAATTTACTTTAACTTAAGATTTCAGTCAGTTACAGTTGCATTTTCATTTGCAAATGTATCCACTATATGTCACAGCGTTTTCACACAAAAATTAATTAATAAGTGAAAAACGTCATCTTAACTTTGGCTTTGAATGTTTTTTTTTGTTTGTTTGGGGTTTTTTGCCATCAAATGATAGGATCAGAGTCCAGAACTTGTGTATCTAATATATGTGTATATCCAGCTGGGGAGGATGGGAGGGATTTTCCCTACCTCTCGTTTGTCCGTTCCTCTCTCTGCTTGTACTTTCCCCATCCCTCCTTCTGCTTTTATCTTGTATTATTTGTAAAAAAAAAATTTTTTAGAGTGTTCTATCAATCCCAGCTAAGTCTCATTGATGTTTTTCCCTTTGTTTTCCCTTCTGTGCTCCTGTCACAGCACTCTCATAACAGCCAATAAAATCACACTTTCACATACAGTCCTTTTCTGATTGGCTATTCCTCTAACTTTTCTGCACGCACAAGCATAGTTTAAATGAACATAGGCGCTAATCTGTCTTTCACTCTCTTCTCTCTCTCTCTCTCTCTCAGCGCTGTTATTTAGACTCGGGTTTGGTGACTCGGAGCCGCTGTGCTGCTGCTCTGTTCTCTACCCTGTGAGATCATGGTTTAATCCATGACTGTGGTCAAAGCAGAGCGAGAAAATCAAGTCAGGAACATGTGAGACGAGAATGTTGAGGTGCGATGCGATTCAAAACTGGACAAGACACGTAACTGCACTGCTCCCATTTATAGAACCCGGTGCCGCGAGAGCTGCGCTGAGAGGCAGGACAAACCTGGGGCTCTACGGAGCTTTATGTACTGAATAGAATCTATTCATTTTGGGAGAAAACGTGCCATAAGCCTGTTAGTTGCGAGTGAAAAATAAACGTAATGAACACAGGAAAGAAGAGACATGACTGTGGTGGCGCACATGCACATAATGCACGTGTACGTGGTGCGCGTGCATGTAGTGCGCGTGTAGAATGACTTATAATTTTCCATCCCCTCTTCTGTTTTATTGACAATCACACCTGTGTATGTCTAAAAATGCATACTGTTGATGTGACTTTGAGCACTTACTTGCATTAACCCAAGTGTTTGTTGTACACTGTCTGTATGTGAATGCCGGTTATAAGTGTTACAAGTTTATTAAAAATAGAACGTTATTTAATTGTTCTCTTCATATTAGATATTGTTCTTAAAACCTTTTGTCTTGGTTTTACAGTTGAAGAACAGCCTGAGGGATGACCTGTGTTTGGACCAAGGACCTGACTCAGAAAATGTTCCCATCATGTATCTATGCCACGGCTTGACGCCTCAGGTCAGTGCTAAACCTGTTTTCTAGTTTTCACATAAAGGCTACCATCACATTTTTGGCATTCCATGTGCGATGAACCTGCTTCTAGTTTTTCAGTTGTAAGTGTAGCCCCAGGACAAAAGCAGCCATGGATTGGACATGGGACACTGGGAGTTAAAATGGAGATAGAAGGATGTTGGATAAGAGATGCCAGGCAGGATGCCTACACAAATTCATAGTTAACTATTCTGACAAATTTATGACACACCATTACGAAGTTTTTAAACAAAAGAAATAAGTAGTTATTTAAATATAACTAATTTCTACCGATTAGATGCTGGAAGAGTAATTTGTTTTGTCACCAATTGCTGATTAATTTTATTTTATTTTCTTGTAATTTAGTGAAAAACAGGGAATACAATCTTTACAAGTACAAAGCCTGGTTTACAATCTTTTATGGTTGAAGATTTCATTTGTAGACAGTGATTTAATTTCTTTTTTTTATATAGGCTCAAATAGTTTTCCTGTGTAACTTTGAGCTTGTTGGTCTGAAGTTTTGCAGTAAAATGTTTGATTTTTGTACTTTGAGCGAAAAAACATCTAAACAATAGCACTTCTATTACAGAGGTCCTTTTGAACAAAATAAATACTGAGGATTTGGCTTCCGATAACCACAAAGTCTTTGTTATTTTTTATGTGATGTTTTTCAATTGGACTAGAGTAGTTTGACTTTATTTGGTTTTGCTGCTTGTCCTTTTATCATTGTTTCATAGAAATCATTACGCATAGAGTGAATTTACATGGCTATAAGATATTAGAAAAAAACTCATGAGCACGATTAACTATATTTTTCAAACCACATAGAATGCATCAATAAGTGTACTTTAGAGTAAATCTTTTAGTATAAATATCAGTTGTGTCAGTTCAAGTGCTTATGAGGAGTGAGAAGTCTGGCTTTGGGGACATCAGTTATGCTTGTCATGAGCATAAATGGAATAAGTCACATTTCCATAGCGAGTTAACAGGGTAATTAGAGATAGAAAAGCTTGCAGCGAGTTCATATATCACTGAGCTGTAATAATACTGCTTTGTCGTGTGGTCTTAATAGTTTCATAATTTAAGCTGCAGAAATGTGCTTCTGTAACTCTATCAGCCCACTGCAGACTCAAGGCCATTCAAGTCCAAGGCAACAATGTCTGTGTAAGGTTAGTGCTTTGTGCTGTTCTTCACATGGGTTGTCTTTAGTATGTGAAAGTAAGTAGCATGAGAAAGTGAGTGGAATTTTACAAAACAGAATTGTGAATAAAAACTGCTATTTTTTCAGAGTTTAATTTGTTGTTTTGTAATGATAACCTTTGTATAAAGTTGTTTTCCTCTATACGTATGTTGTGCCAAAATATCTAAATATTGGCATGTTATGTTGGCTGTTTCAGTATATACTGTAGCCAAAAGTATTTCTTGCATCGTTTACAAAATAAATTTGTGAACGAGTTACAATTTTGTTGGTGAAAGAACACATGCAACACACTGTGGTTCAGCAAAGACGTACTTTTACTAAGATATAAGGCGTTTTCCCACATAAAAGTACCAAGAACTAGTCCCCACATTCCTTTAGCCCCTGTTAAGTCAAAGGAACTATCCTGTCCCCATGTTTGTGTTCACACAGCAACAGTTTGTGAAAGTGGGTCTAACTGGCTTTAACATTAACATGTGTAAAGTCTGGAACATTTAAATAAGTGATTATGTGGTGTTAGAAAAACAAAAGTTGACTTTTTTCGAATCCACATAAACCTATGATGTGCAAAACTTAACATGAACAATTAAACAAAATTATTCACTTATAGGCTATTTACAAATTAAATAAATACATTTTGGGATTATTGCTTTTAAATCCCTTTTCTTAAGGATAAGGAAAGTTTATCTAAATGTGAGAATGTATAAAGTATGTTTTCTAACATAATTAACATTGTAAGTGTGGTTGTGTCACCAAAAGGTTCCTGGTCTGACTGAAAAGTACCTGCCCAAAGCAGGAGCTAAAAAAGTCCCTAAAGTGTGGCCCCAGTCCATAGTTCCTGCTCTGTGTGAACGTGTCTAAAATGGGGACTGGAACTAAAAAAACACTAGGAACTGAAAAAAGTTCCTACAGTGGGAAAAGGCCTATATTTGGTTCTTAAATGAAACAGCAATGAATTGCAAGTGTCACAAATTGTGAGTTTGTTGTATTGTGAGCAATGTTATGTATCAAATCACAGACAAGCCAGTGATTACCAGGCTTACTCTCCACCACAATTAATTAATTTGTTAGTTGAAGAAACAAAATAATCAATACAGCAACACTTTCTAGGCATTGTCTGCTTTAGTCAGATTGTCTCCAAGAGAAAATGTGTCTTAAACTGCTTGACACAAATTCACAGTCACTCAGAATATTTGTCAAGCATAATTACCTAAATTTAGCTCTATGTCTACAACATCTGCTTTGTGTTGAAAAAGATTTCACAGATCTGTGCTTCATAAGCTCAAGCACAACTAATCAACAAAGTGTTATAGCAACAGTGCATTACAGCACTGAAAGCTCAATATTGAATAGAATACACTAAAACTACCTATAGGTTCGCATACAAACACACAAAAATACAAATGGGGAATAATTATTGAAACAGAACATTAAAACTCAAAATACACATATAAAAATATACATATTTATAGTGCTGTCAAGCGATTAAAAAATTTAAGAGATTAATGAATTATGATATGTAATTAATTAATCTAATTAATCTATTTTTAATTTCAACTAAAATTGTTGAGAAAAACGCTCAGTTTAAGTGTTTTTGTTTTGTTTTTGTCCAATTTAATTAATTACGTTATTGTTGCAGATGGGAAATATATATTGCAAAAAATTAAGACTTTAGGAAGTCTTTTGTTGCTAAGTTGTACAACCATTATGTCCACTTTGCAACTCGCATATGGAAACAATGAAGTTAAAGATTTCAAAATAGATTAATGTGATTAAAAAATGTACTCGATTAATATGTCTGTTATAAATTAATCTCAATTAATGCACTAATTTGACACCCCTACATATTTAATTCATGTTTATGCATAGTTTACAGTTTAATATGTTACATTACCATACAAGTAGATAACCCTGCGGCAAGTTGGCCACTGTCCATGGTGTTTCCCCGCCTAAGGCTCAAAGTCACTGGGATAGGCTCCAGTCACCCGCGACCCCTAACGGGATTAAGCGGTAGAAAATGAATGAATGAACAAGTAGATAAACGTCTTTAGAAGTCTGTGTGATGGCTAAACAAGTATTTTTAAAAAGTTTGAAGCGATCGTCAACTCTGTCTGCTGTCCTCAAACTGAAAATCTGCCTGCAACATGGCAGAATCCGATCCAAAGATAAAAATGACCAAAATGATAGTGTATTTACACAAGTTAGCTTAAAGAGGTCACTATCACATTACACATGACTAAGTTCTTCATTAAAGAAGTGTATATGTTGTAGTGTGAGTTCTTAGAGACATCTCCTCTTCAAAACTCTTTATGCCAAATTAAAATCCAAATACTATGTGTGAGACCCCATTTCATATGCCAATTATATCTACTTTTTGGTTCTTAAAAGTCTCCATCTTCAGAGTCAGCGGAACATGTTTGGTTTTTCACTTAGCCACATAATCAGCAGCAGACTTAGCCAAGGCCTGGTGAGGACACAGATTGCAGCCTGTATTGTCAGTGAAGTTAATAGCTTTGACCGCTGCTTCTGCCTTAAACGTCCCTCGAGGTTTTGGATCTATTCAGTCTTGAGCTCAGCGCTGCAGACCTGTGTCAGTCTGATCTAAACTGAATGTAACAAGCAAAGACAGATTTTTACCCGCCCTGGTGCTTGTTGCGTAGAGACGAGAAATCAAGCGTCATTTTAAGCATGTTTAGCTTTTGTTTTACACTGAAATATTCTCTGCTCACTTTTGTTTCTGAAGAAGGCCGAAAGATTTCAAATTTGATTTTAGTTATTCCATTCATTGCCTGAATATACGGAAAAACAAGCATGTACCTTGATTATACATTACAATCAACTACAAAAAATTGCAACTTTTTTTTGTAACTAAAATGGATAACTGAATTTCGCCAACAAAACATTACCCTTTCATACTCACGAGTGAGCCGGCTCCTTGATAGCAGCTTTAACCCAAGTCCTAATATGGATTGAACTGTCTCCAGATGAAGGGGATACAGTGGGCTTTAGTGGGATTTGGGCTGATTGTAGCAGAATATCATTACACAAGGATCTAATCATCAGCTCGTCAGATCTCTGTTTCAATCAGAGCTACACACATCAGATGAATGAATGTAGCCCTTCTGTAAGCCCATGTAATCACAAAAGAATTAGACGTGAACTTGTTTTAGAAAGAAAACCATAAAATGAACAATTAATGTATAACAATTTTTGAAAAAAGACATATTTTCAACAATATTCTGTCACCATGGGGGACACCTCATCTGCTTATTTCTATGCCTGGAATGTTTCACGTCTTGCCTTAAAAAAAAAATAAAAAAGGTTTATTGATATAAAATGCATTGAAATAAAAACTGAGTGATGTTACAGTTCCACTGATCTGAACCCTAACTTGGACTGGACGCATCACTTTCTCGTTTCCATGGTGATTCTAAACCAGTGTTTCTCAAACTCAAGCTCCTTCTGGTACGCAATGTGCTCTAAAGTTCAAATTGCTAGTTAGAGTATATCGAATTGTTTGTCTTTTGGATATTTTCCTGGTTAAACTTATTGTAACATTGATAGTCTAGTATTTTTTTTTATACTTTTCTTCCTATTATGTATTTTTTTGTTTGTATTATTATTACTTGTAATATTATTCTGTAATTTGAATTATTTTTATTTATTTATTTTATTATTAATATTATTTTTTATGTCTTTATTTTTTTTGTAATATTGTTTTATTTTAAACCCAGAATATTCTATATAGAACTGGTGGTATTTGGAAAGTGGTACTTGCTAAATGTTTGTGAACCATTGTTCTAGAAAACAAAGGGTCATCTTGGAGACAAGCAACAATAAAACATATACATTACAACACTTTTTCAGACTTAAAGAGCTGAGCTTAAAATCTAAATTGAAATGTAGAATTCTAAACAGTGAATGTTTTCTCAGTTCACAGCGCCAGTTTCTATTAGTAAAACCGATACCTTGTTCAGATAGCTTTACATTCCATCTGGACCGCTCTATAGGATCAATGACGAAGACCAAAGGACGCCATGTTTAACTGATGTGAAAAATGGATGAGGAGTGGAGAGAAGATGCACAGTGGGAACCGTCTCTTGTCGGAAACTTCAAAGCCGCCTGTGTTCTTCTGGTCTGCGAGCTTTTATCACGTTTTATGTTATGTTCTTTATTCATGACTAGTATCTTTTGTAATGCTATTCCCTAGTCAGTTTCTCTCTCTCGTTCTCATCCCTTTTGTTCACGTTCACCCAATCCTTTAGATTACCTCAGTCCCCATGTCAGCGGGGACGTCAGGGTACGGCTGTGAATACTTGATCGAGAGCTGAATGTCAACATAAGCTTTGGCATCAGTCAAAACTGTAGTGTTTGGACTTGTGTTTTTATTTTACAGATCAACATATTTGGCCTCATTGGGGCTGTGTTCAACTCTAAACCTACTTAGGGCACTTGCACTGGGTAAACTGGTCACTTGGCTTGTATAATATGGACTACAAGGCTTTGCAAGAAGGAAAAATAACAACAGACAACATGACACAGTGAAAGCAGCTAAAAGAGCCATTTACAGGCACTGTTAAGCTGTAATAATTAAAAATCACCTGTTATGTGTTGTGCTTTAAAAGGCTAATGTTAGCCACTTACCTTGAGCTCTAAAAATTATCATCACATGCTAAAAGTTGAATAATTCATTTTGTTTGATCGTGTTGAGGTTGTTAAAAAAAAGTTACATAAATCTTTTTTTCTCTCTCTCAATTTTGATGACTTTTTCCTTTAATTGCTAGAGTCATTTGACCTGCAGAGAGGAGAAAGTAAAGCTGCACGTCAAAATTGTTCTCTGATTTAAAGCTGAACTATGTAGTAAATGAGGGACATTTGGATGCAGCCTTACTGATCAGACTTGCTTTAGAATGAGCTGTATATAAGATTGTATACTAGTGCCTTTGTGGGTTATGTGCATTTCACCACTTCCATCACACCCTCACGCAAGGGTCTGCTGATAAAAGCAGTGACTGGATACAAGCGTGACTGGAATAACATGGTTCAACTGTTGATTTAGGTTTACCAGCAATATTTCAGCACAGAAGGACCAGATGCGGCTAACAGATGTTAAGACCAACAGCATGCAAACAAACTCACAGTAATCTTTAGAAGTGTCAAAAATGATTCTGCCTGCAATCTAGGATTATTTTAAGTTTAGTTTGTAGTGTTTTTGTTTGTAATTTGACCTATACACTGTTTAGCAACTCAGTAGACATTTTACTGCTAGGCCATGTCTCTTAAAACTGAAAAGAAAATGATTTACCCTGAACGAAACTGAAGCAGCTGCTTTAATGATTGGCAAAGCATATTCTCAGTTGTCCAGTTCATAATTACTTTATGCTGAAGTACCTGATTTTCACACTGTCTGCCCAGTTACTTCCTAGCTCGCACATTCATCACATGATTAGCATCCGAATTCATTCATTTGGCTGCAGTTTATGGCTTAAGAACATCTTTTAACAGACAGCAAAGTGAAACAAGAGTGGGCCACAAAAGCACAGCAAATCATGGGATGCTTTTGAGTATAAATGAGACAAAAAATATTCTTTTATTCAATTTGGATGGCAATCGGCATCAAAATTGCTGCATTTTCAGAATGTTTTGATGGAAAAGATAAAGTTGACTAACTTACAAGGGAAAAAGTCAGGTACCCTAAGTTAGTTAGTTTGTAAGATTTTGGCCAGGGTCATTGTATTGTCCAATTTTGATATTTTTTTATATTATTATATTTTTTATATTAAACTTATCAAAATATTCTGATGTAATAAATGTAGTTTACTAGTTGTTTTTTTGTTACTTTTTGCTTGTATTCACCTTATTCCGCATCGCCTACTTTTCTTGGCAGAGCACTTCCTGTTTATCTGCGTTTAGTCTGTAGTATTCAGTCGCTATTTTTTTTGTAGCTGTCATTATTTCTGTTTGAGATTTCCCCTCGAAACAGACGAGCTAACATGTTAGCTTACTTAACTGCGCTAAACAGAAAGTGTGCTGAGCAAAGTGAATATGGACATGCATTCCCAAACTCTATTGCTAGAGTTAAAAAAAAAAATACTGTTGCTAGACTAATTTGTATTTTTAAACTACATAATCTGTTTTAGGAATTTTCTAAAAGTTATCAAAACATTGTTCTCAACAAGAAATCAAGAGCTATGAATAAATTGAAGTTATTTGAAATACATTTCTTTTAATTTAAAAAATATGCTTCTTTTATTACTTACTTACAGGTCATTAGTAGTGAATCATTTATCAGCTATTCTGAAGTTGATGAAGTCACGTTTTAAAGGAAAGTTTTATGAAAAATCCTCACGTGACTCAAGCACTTATGATATTTGAAAATGGCCTGATATTGTTGACCAAATTCCCACATTTCTTGGTGTAACTGGCCTCATTTGTCTGTGCTGATTGCTTGTGCACACTACAGCACTTGTGAAATGAAGTGTGAACGGGCAGAGCGCAGGGCTAATTTCAGGCCAACGCAGCCGCTCACAGGCACAACACTGAGGAACGGCTGTGGAAATTAAACAACTAATAGAAATGTGATATAGGGCGGTGTGCTGCGCGAGATTGGGTCGAGATTGGATCAAGTCGCAGAATTAGATCTACTCCAGCAATAAGCATTTGTGGAGTTTAAAAGCGACATCCTGTATTCGTGTGGAGCTGCAGTCTATAGGAGCATCACCATAAACACAGAATCACCCATTTAACCTATGAACTTATTCACTAGGTAATTTACATGTTGACATTTTAACATGTGATTATAATAGTACCAGCTCTATTATTATTTAAATCATTCAGAAATACAGTACTAAGCAGATGTTTTATTATTTTCAGTTGCTTATAGTACACAAAATAGTTGTATCATGCTGCTGTTATATAGGGACAAAAGAAGTTCTTTGAAAGAAACTTGCTTCAAAAGACAAGTGAAAGAAGTACATTTTGACTCTTACAAGCAGGCTGAGCAATGAAAAATGACATGATTTCCAAAAGTTGACATTCAAGCTATGATTTTTTTTTAGTTTCTAATTTATTCCAAATTCAGTTTGAATTTAAATTTAGTTTTTTATTTGTTTGGTTTTTCATACCAGGTCCCCCAGCAGCAACAGACTCTGAAGTTTGAAATAATTAAATAAATGTAGCTATTAAAAGAAAATTTGGACGTTGGAAAAGAAAATAGTTATTATTTTTAACATTTACAAAAAAATGTCTTAGCAAGTTTGTTTTTAAAGGAGACCTATTGTGATTTTTCCGTACAATTTGGAAGAAACTATGGTATAAGTACATCAATAATTCATATTTTGTTCATTGCAAAACACAAAAACTAGGTAAAATGGCTTATAAATAGAAACAGGTTCATTCACTTCCTGTTCAAAACTGCAGAACTGGTAAGCTAAGCCTCTTCGTTGTGAAATGACTTAATAAACCGATTTAAAAATTCTTTTTTGTCATTGGACAATTTTGACAATTTTCAACCTTACATGTTTTATTCATCATCCTAATTTTTGAGTAAACACAAGTAAATGCAGACAATTGGCAGGGATAGGCAGTGGGTGAAGCACTGGCGCCTCAGCTGCAGAACAATACAAGATAACATGCAGGACTCAATCCAAATACAACTTTGGGTAAACTGATGAGTGAACACTGCTGTAACATGGTTGAAAACTCAGAAAAGCAGATTTTACATAATAGGTGCTCTTTAAGGAAACTTATGAACCTCTTTTGGCTTAATTTTAGCTAGTCTTACCTTAATCATCTTCATTGTCTCCATAGCAAATGCTGTATATTTAGCCAAACTATATTTTTTGATATTGATGTATGACACTGTATCATCATGCGTGCCCCGTAGTCAGCTGTCAGAGGTTAGAAAGAGAAGCCCATGTAAAGACTTTAGTCCTACCTGCTCATCTCTCCCTCTGCTGCTGCCTCCTGCTTCTTACTGTGAGCTTATTGCAGACAGCTGGAGATGTTGTTGACTGGTTAATGACTGGTGTCTGCTGATGCCATCTGCTGTGTGCCCTGCTCACCCACAGAGAGAACAGCAGGACTTACACCAGCTCCGCTAATGAAGACCTCCATACAGGCAAATCAAGACCATTTGACTGTGACATGTTAAAATTATGCAGATGTGTATTGCTTTTTTACCGAATGATGCATTTATAAATTAAGTATTGTTTTATAGGATGAGCTAATACTTGCTTATGTCACCACTTCACATTATAGATAGGGTAATTTGTGGATGTAGTGGGAGAAGGTGGAACTGACAATGATTTAAAGTGCCTATAGGCTGTACTTTTCAGACTATACTTTTCAGAAAAGCAATGTAGATATCAATCAATCCTGTCGTTTGTGTCTAGACCTTCTATGTGGACATAGCTAACAAAAACGACGAAAGAAACTGGAATTTAATAGGTCAGAATATTCTACAACCCAAAAAGTCAGAATGCACAAAAAATCCTTTTTTTGATTATTATCAAGTTTATTTTGTAACCACATTTTTTCATGTGATGAAGATAAAGCATATTTCTTTTAATACATAAAATGTCTGCAACCTCACAAATATAGTAACAAAGGTTAACTTCTTAAATGGAAATGTGCTTAAACAAACTAAAGAATGCACATTTCCTTGGCTTTATATTGGCTGCTGTTTGTAGCATACAAGCCCACAGTTCTAACATTGTTTTGTATCAACATCAATCACAGCACATTCCCCTTTAGATTTCACAGTTTTTTTTTTTGTTTTATTAGGCTCCAGACACAGTCATTGAGAGGATAGATGCCATGACAGCTGCGACGATGTCTCTCTTTTATAACCAGCCCTTTTTAATGAAGCCAAAAATGAGCTGACAACTTCCCTCTTTTCATCTGTCTCAAGTGTCATTGTAATTTTGCGTATAGGTGAGATATGTCCTCTTGGAGAATTACAAAGAACTCCACAACACAAATTGAATGAATTTATGTTCACCTGATGGGTTTTATATGACAGGACAGAAAAACTGGAAGAAAGAGTAGCAAAAGCTGAATGTTACTGAAGACAGAATGTTTCCTATAGAGCTCAGGATACCAAATCCACCATTTGCAAAAGATTGTGCCAAACAGCCAAGCAATATTAAGATATGTGACAATCAGATAAATACAAGTGTGACAAAACTCTCCATAGGTTCTTATTATTGTGCTATAGGAAATGTTACTATACTAGTTAAAAAGTTTTCAAATCTGAATGAAAGTTCTTCTTTTTGGTCATTTTTACCCATTAAGATGTGTTTACTTGATGGACCTAGAGTATTTAACTTCAAGGTTTCAAGATGTTTCTGACTTGCTTTAATAGATTTAATAGATATAATAGATGTTTCAAACCAAAGTCTTTGCCAATAGAGCAAGACATTTTTGGTTACCCTTTGACAGTTTTGTTTAAAGCGAAAAATGTCGTGTAGACTGTCAAAAAGTAGTTTTATCCAATACTAGATGTTTTTACAAAGTGAAAGTTATCTGATGTGGCAGAAACAATCTCAATAAAGCATTTGTCTTGTTTTAAGGCTTCAAAAATACTGTATATAAGATTGTTGCGAACTGGCATAGGGTTTTGCTTTCTTCTTGTTGAGTGTGTTGCAAATATATTATTTAGTATTGTAGACAAATAGGTTGTTATTTTTCATCCAGTGGAGTGAAAAAACTTTTAGCAGCACAAATCAGTGTTGTCAGAGGTGAGTTTACAAAGTCCAGTAATTGGCTTCCTCACACAAACACACAGAGGCTAATTTGTCTAAAGTTTTTGTCTCCCTGCTGTTATCTCTGTCTGAACAAAACTCCCTGCTGAGTTTTTAAATTTAATACAGTACTAACCACTCGCCCAATCAATACTGTCATTGTCTTCTCGGGGAATAGTATTGGTTTGGAATGTTTTTCTTCTCTTTGTTTGGGCATCTAGTAGTAGCAACTCAAAATGTTGTCAAAATGTGCAAGTGTACATACATCTAATAATCCTTTCTTCTCTAAAGATCACTAAGTGCGCTGTGTTGTATTTAGTTTTAGATGCTTTTTATCAACTAAACGCAGTAAATAATTTGTTGTTTATGTTTTTCAGATGGCACAAATCAGGTACGGCGTCTTCAACCTTACAAATATAAAGAAACCACTTTACATCAACTTCGCATTTTAACAAGTCGACAAGTTTCCCTCCTTTCAAAAAGTTTGACCTCTTATGTTCAAACTACTGAAGCATCATTGAAAAGATCAGTTCGACAACAAGCGGAACATATTCATACACAAAGCCTGAAAGATTTCGCTCCAAACAAAATGTCATGCGTTGAAGGTGCTCATTAGCAGCTGCCTGGAGTCCTCCACGCCTGTTCTGACTACGTGCATCGAAGCTGATTTCTATCTTCACAACACTAATCCTCCCATTAGAGTCTGTGATAGCAGCATGACCACAGAGGGGCTCGGCACACGGGAGCAGGCCGTCCATCAACAGACACGGGCAAAGTTAATCACTCTTGTTAGCTCAAGGCCAAATGGTTTTTGAGAAAAGCCTGGAGTTCCACTATAGAACATGAACAATTCAGAAACTTGAAGAGGTGTTTTGATGTCTAGGCTTGTGTCTAGGCTTCTCTTTTACCTGACAGATATTGTTCATTCAATCTGCATTCACTCTGCCCTCTGCTGAAAATGATGAGAGAAGTAGGTTGGTTGAACACAGGAGGCCATTCTGAGCTCATTCATAACAAATAAAAAAGTTTTTCACACAGAAGAGACTCAACAACCTGTGCCGTGATTGGCTGTTCACAGGTCGCACACAAGAAACTATCTCAAAAGTTATGTTTTATAACTTTTACTTTAGAGTGCACCAGGAATGTCCTTGAAAAGCACATTTAAAGCGATGATGAGTCTTTTTTATTGTTATTTGATGACTGAAGGAAGCAAATATGGTGCATTTTCTTCACCACAATAACTACATACAAACAGAGAATAACAACACTACTGACCCACATACAGCAAAAGGTAGTAGTGCATTGGATTCCTTTAGTATGGTAGTTTAAAAATGTGACAAATTATGAAACCATAGGTAGCACACAGCTCCCTCACATACATTTCACACACATACAGATACACATACAGGCGAGTAAAGTTTTTTTTTGTATTTTTCTGCCTGTCCTCTAGTGTATCAACAAAGAGGTTCACGAGCTGTTTCGACAATATTTCTGTACTGAAGTAAAGCAAACAGTGTGCCAGCTATTGAAAACCAAAAAAGACTAGCGCAAGCTTATAAATTGAAATTCAAGCTTAAAATGTCAAGTGCGCTGCTTATTTTTCTATCGTGTAGAAATTAGAGCAGGAATATGTCTTTTCTGTTTTTATTTAGGCTTTGGTAATGGCATAGCAGTGGGGATGGGACGATTCACTTCAGTCATGATTCAATTCATTAAATTTTGCAGCAATGATTTTCGATTTTGTTAGTTTATCTGTGTTCACTTTTTCCCCATGAAATAAAAACAAAATAAACCATAATAAATTGCATTTAAAACAAAACTACTTTTGAACAGTAAACAGTAATATTGAGTGTCCAGATTTAGAGGTCCACTCATCAGTTGTCAGCGCAACATAATAATGCACATTCAGTCAGGTCTTGCACAAGTTCACGCTATGTTTCTTCTGGCCTTTTGATTTGATTGCTACATACTTCGAATGAGTTTCAAAGTTTTCGAACGATTTTCCATTCCTACATAGCAGTTCTTAGACTGTTGTTTATATTCACTTTGATTCTCAGTGCTATCATGTTAGAGCTGGGCGGCAATCACAAAAATGTTAAAGCATGTCTTTAAACATATAAGTGAAAGTTTAATACCAATATGACAGTATTGGATATTGAAACAAGATTTTCAGATGTTGAAAATAGTTCCTAATCTTACTGAACCAGGAAAACAACCCATATATAAGAAACAAACACTGAGTTATTATTTGACTAAATAGCTTAAGACAAAATCTGAATATAACAATTAATAAAATTGTGATTTGAAAGTTTATAATATATATATTTTTTTATTTTATGAACAGCTCTTTCTAAAGCAGAAAATATATAATGATAAACTCAATACTCATCTTCAGCATAGGAACATTCTGACATTTTTCTGCTGCTGAAACTCAGAGCAGAAATGGTTTTCCAACTATCTAAAAGGAGCTATACAGTATTTGCCATTACATGCACTTTTAAATCTAAATGGGAGAAGACACACAGCTCTTACAGATTTTATGAAAGACGTTTGAATTGACCACAGACGTTTGAATACAGTCACGCTCTTCAGCTGAAAAAGACTTTCACCTGGCAGCTCGAACTGTTCTATTTATTTCTGCAGTCGGTAGTGAAAGAGACATACGGTAATTTTATAGTTGTGCTGGACGAAAAGATTGCGAGGTACTTAACAGCATGACAGATTGGACAGTATCTTCCACAGTTCCTGGACTTGCTGTGATGTGCCGTCTCTGATATTGTATAATCTGCCCCTCGTCTTGTTCTGTTCTGATTCGAACCGACTGAAGGTGTGTAGCTCCTTGCCTCTAAACTGGGACAACATTTGCATCTCTGTTTGAAATGCTGATTTGAATCCCCCTCAAACATGTTTCTCCTCACCTGCTGCACACGTCTGTTATTTCTGCTATTTCTGTTTTATTACAGTTTGAATATTCAAAATGGGAAATATCTTTATAGCATTTTGCTCCACAATGAACAACACTGGAAAAGCCACCCACTTCATGTAATTTATTACAGCAAGGCCACATTTCTGCTGCTGACTTCAACTATAGATAATTTTACTAATGCCAACGTACCAAAAGCTATGCATGTTTTTTACGCCAGGTATTATTTCCTGTTATGCTTTATTACTGTATAGTGTATGCCTCTGTGTCTCCTAATTATTCACCAATGTCCTTATTTTTAACTGTGGTGTGTTTACCTCATAGCAGTAAATAGCACCTGGCATATTTGACGATGAGGTGGAAATGGAAAATAAACACTGAAAGTAGGCTACACTTTAACAGGCTAATGACTGAGGCTCTACTTAGCGACTCTTGCCTGGCATCTGCAAGACTGCATTTTTATACCTGAGCTATGGGGGAGGGCAAAAGGAGCTAAAGGAGGCTATTTATACTCACTAGACCCATGCAAAAACTGTTTACATTATCTGTTGTTCAATTTCACTCACCAATGGGAAAGGTCTGGACATTCAGGCTGCCATTGACCCATTGTATTAATATAATAATGCATTGTCTAATTACATTGTGAATGAAATGTGAATCCCGATTTTAACCTTCCAACTGTTGTTTTTTTTTGTGCAGAATGTTTACTACACCAGCTCCCAGCAGCTGCACCTCGGCGTGCTCAGTCCCACCATCGATGATGACGACAACAAGTGTCTGGTGGACGTCAATAACAGACCTCGACTTCTTGAGTGTCGCTACGCAGCCAACAAGCACATGAAGCTCACCTGGGCCTTCTCTCAGGTATACACCCCACAGTAAAGGCACCGCTTTATATGTGGGGCTTTTAGTGTGTCAATAGTTTTTATTTTTACCACATGCTACGGCAGTCCTTTTTTGTTGAGTGATTATACGGAAATCCATACACTATTTAATCTTGAAAATAAAAAAACTATTTTAATCCGCGACATGTAGCAGTGTGGATTTTCATTAAATAAATAAGATGATAGGAAAAATAACTAGTTTTATTGATGAAACTGGATTATAATTCTGTGCAAATCAGTAATGCTTAAAACGTCTCTCTCAATAATTTGTGTTCCTTACTTTTTCATTAAAGGATAGAAGCTGAATATATGTATGTGCTCATTTTTAATGTGATAGAACACAGGTGCCACAATCTTGAATGCATTCATGCCCATCGTATTACCACAGTCTCAGTCTTTGTAACTATCTCTGACTGTATGAGATGATAATCAGATTAGGACGGGAGTAAGGCTCAAACTACAGTTGTGGATTCGATTGATGGAATTGAGTTGAATACTGTATACATAATGATGCTGAAAATAAGCACAAGAAATGTAAGACTGAACATGAATTATTATGCTCATTATAGCCTGGGATAAATAAAGTAATGAAACCTGCTCCTATTAGTGATCACATGTTATTTGGTTTAGAGCCAAATGTCCGCAGGGTTTTAGAGCTATTATATTTTTCCACTGCAGTTCTGTATTGACAATTGTGAAAGTGGTGATTTTGCAGAAATGGCAATAGTTTCCAAGACGATGCTATTACCTCTGAACATTTTACTGCCATTGTCATCACAAGCTTGAACTCTAGTATTGTGTGTATGTATGTATGTATGTATGTATGTATGCATGCATGCATGCATGCATTTTTGGTGAACTAAGATCACTTTCACCTCTGAGACAATTCAGTGTCCAATAAAATGATTGTTTTTGTTTTCTCCTGAATGGGGCAGTGCTCCAAATGCTCACTGGTCATATAATCTCTTTTACATCAGTTTATTATCATGGTCATCTTCCTCCATCTTATCTCTCCACCTCTGTCCAAATGTTTCACTGAACAGAGGACTCCTCCGTTGCCAAGGCAACAGTAGTGTTGTGAAAGTGTGCTTTTTTAATTAGCCTTAGCTTTGGCTTTGGCCAAGACCCAGAAAAGAAACTTTTAACTTGTGTCATGAGTCCAAAAGATCTTGTGAGCCGTTCCCATGCGATCAGAGAGAAGTGCTTTGTGGAGAAAAACTTGAGGCAGGAGTCAAGTGAGATGAAAAGTTGTTTTTTAGAGCCAAGGAGATGAAAGTTTTACAGGGGAGGAGGCAAATGGAACGATCTAAGGTCAACATCGGAGCACTTGTCAGCGGCCAGAGAGCAACTGCTGGAGCGAGACAGGATTAAAAGTTAAAACATGGCGAGAGTGCCAGTGTGACTGACATGAATGATCAAATGTGTCTAATCCAACTATGTAGGCATGATCCTAATTAGATACTCAGAGCAATAGAGCCATTGGACTAAAATAAATTTTTTGTAGAATAATGAGTAAAAAGTCTTGAGTGAGAATTGAAATCCACTTTCTATTTTTTGAGCAGATTAAGAAGATACTGTTTACTTTATGACCTTACCTGCATTGAAAGAGATTATACTGTATATGTTTTTCCATGTTATAGAGCAACATTTTTAATATGAAATAACGATTGAACTTAAATGGAAATGTTGAACAGAATCTGGATCAAGCTGAAATTCAGTCAGCATGCAGAACAAAGTTTGGGAAACAGCTGAGGAAGACTTCAAAGACTGGAACGATGCAAGAACTCAGAAAGAAGACTGTGCACAAGAGAAACTGAGGCTGAGGAGGCTGCGGACAGACTTTTCAGTGAATTATTGATAAGTAGATCTTTTACAATATTGAACTAACCATGACCCTGAGGAGCAGACATTGATAAAGACAGGGCTAGAACCAGAGCGAAAGCACAGTCTACCTTTTGTAGAGTAGAAAGTTACTATGAATGTGATTTTCTACTATTAATGTAGATACTGTAGATGTTTGTAGATTTGGCTGTAAGCTGGCCTCTAACGAACCAAATACATAATCGTTTAGGTTTAATTGCTTAGACTTCAAGATGCTTTCTCTAGCACCTGCAGAAACATTTGACAGTAGAGAGTCCCTATTTAACTGTCCGTTGGTGCATTGATTGTACTGGTGGTGACTTGTTGCCTGAGCGTACGGCCTTGCTCTTCCTCCGGGGCCTGCTCTCCGGCTCGCTGCCTCACTGACAGACTGATTAACTAGTGCTCCGGCCTTAATAGTAGGGAATCAATAGTGCAGTCCAAGTGTGCACTCTGCAGAATGACGGACCCTTTACTGCAGTGCACGGGACACGAGCCTGGACCAGAGCCACGCGTTTGTCTACGAGCGAGCGCCACAATAAAAGAAAGTGTGCGCTCCTTGAAACTCTGAAGGAAGGAGGCCAAGAGAGCAGACTTTTAAGTACACTTGTGGAAGTCACTCAGGAGGTCGTACAACTCAAAGACGGACGATCGACTTGCCATCAGTGGACTGTTGTGATTACGTCAATAAAGCTCAAGTTTGCTGAAGCTCAAACGCACACACGCCAAGATCACCAAAGAAAGAAAAACAGAGAAACCAAAGTCAAAGATCACACACAGTATTCTGTAAATGTATGCCCTGCTCTGTGTGTGAAACTTCAGTTTTTGTGCATGTCTTTTTGGATATGTACTGTTAAAGTACTTGCCACTAAATGTATCTGTCACAATGTGGTATTGTTTATGTATTAAATTCAATTCAAATTTGGCCAAAATTTTAAAGTATAAGTGAAAGTGTATTCAATCAAGTATCTAATGTATGTATGTATATACGTATATTAGTAAAACAAAATAGCTCAGCATAAGCTTTTGTGGTATACAAACTCTTTAATGCTACAACTAGGAGGAAGAGAGTATGTTTTTTAATACATTTTCCTCAGAAAGGTAAACTCCCATCATAACAGCTGGATCAGCAACCTTTCTAAATGGCTGCAAGTGGTTTGATCAGAGGTTCTTACAAACACGTCAAGTACCAACTAAGAAAATATTCAACCTTCAGATATTTAGCACCAGCATATACAGTAGTTACCACCAAGTTTCTATAAACCTGAGCTATACTAGATCTAAAATAGCATTGTATCGTTGTAGGGAGAACTTAATACCCAAAGAAGGAGAAAAACATGGATACACTTGGTTCACACTTTTTCATATCAAGGCAAGTCAACTCAAATGCTTTACACCAGAAAAAGTCACATATTTTTGTTATAAGTGTACTACTGTATGAAAACTGCTATTCCAGAAAATTATGTTAATTGTTTTTTTTTTGTTTTTTTTTATACAAGGTGATTATAGTGAATTAATAATATCTTCTGTAGAATGCTGTGAGTCACCTGCATAACCTCTGTAGGCTCTGTGCATGGAACGTCAGTTGGCTTGTTTATAATCAAAGTAGCTAATTTCAATACTTTGAAGTATTTCCTGTTCAGTTCATTTCAATTAGGTTTTTATCAGTCTTAATGAAAAATACTCGGAAGACCATACAGTGAACAGCAAGTTGTTTCGGATGTATTTAACAGACCAGAAAAATATTTTATCTAAGCACGTGTTTGTGTTTAAATGCTAATGCAAACAGGAAACAGTCATAAGTACAGAAGTTTTGAATATAAACAAGCCAACTGATGTTCCATCCACAGAGCCTACACTGCTCAATTCAATTCAGTTTATTTTATACAGATTATACAGATCAATGTACAGCATTTTCTCTTATGTAATTCAATGTAATTTCTTTTCTTTCAGGGTGGCTCTATACAAAACACAGAGTCCCTCAACTGTCTGGAGCTGGTGGAAAGTCGACAGTCTGAGTTCAGAGTCCAGCTGTCCATCCAGGCCTGCACCAAACAGAGGTGGACCATCACAAACATCCTGACTGTCCTGCCGCAGTGAATGCATCCAAGTAAACTCTGGATTCATCGCTGCCCTGAGAACCAAAAAACGGACACGTAGCGGACGTTAGCTGGATTCAAAGTTGGAATTATACATGCATATCTCGGGTCAAGTCTGAACTAATGACCGTTTTACACCAGTAACCTCGAGGCAGATGCCGTCCAGCTATAAAGCACGGCAATTAAAAGGGAATATATGGCCCAACGGATTCAAGGGACGAGACGGTGAAAGCAGAGAAGTGCATTTTATGAGTTATTGCATTTGCACAAACCTGAGGTGACTTTGGGGCTTGTGACATGAGCCCTAAGATGAGGTTGTTCCTGGCTATCATTGCACAAACCATGATAAATCAAGTGAATTATTTGAAATATCTTGGTGTGGCTGTTCGACATCAAATGCACTGAAGTTGTATTTATTTTAGTTGAGGCTGTGATTTGCTTGAGTTTGACCTGAGAGGGCAACTATCTGCAGACATATGGTGTGATGGAGCTACTGCTGTTTTATTCATATGGGTTATAAGCCCTGGGTTAAGCATATAAAATTCACAGCAGAAATGACATGTGAGCCTAGAATCATCAAAACCACTTTTAAATCACTTGCAGCTATGAATGCTAAACATTTATCAATATGAATCATTTTGACTAAACCTCTTCTTCATCTTATACTGTTTTCGAGACGCTTGTTTTTGAAGTTTAATCTGCTAACACCTGCCACTCACATTTGCATTGCATTAAGCATTTATTTGACAGAGTACAGGGAACAGTGCCCACACTTCATTTCGGCTCTTGACAACACTGCTTGACTTGATAAATGTTGTTTGGAATTAGCCCACTATCACAAAGGCAGGTGTTAGAATGTTACGTAAGAAAGTGAGAATTTATTCCATTTTGTGTTACATAATTCACTCAAACCTAAAACATTTTGTCAGACATCAAATATGAAAGCATAATCTTGTGACCCTAACCAATAGCTGTTTTCTCTAAATCTGAGTGAAATGTATAAGCAGCTAATCTAACAGATATTAAGATTTGACAATGTTGATGCCCACGCGTAACAAGATCAGTGATGGAAAAATGAGTGTGGGAGTGAAAAGCCTGCTTCAGCTGAGAGAAACTAATGGTAGTTCAAAACATATTCTAGCTTTACTTTATACTTTGGCAGGTAACTCTATTCAGCCCTTATTCAAGTGTCCTACTTACCGGTACTTTCCTCTAGGCCTCTAAATGTCACTGCTAACTTAGTGCCCCATTTTTGTGGCATTAAAGAAAGAGAAATTGTACTATATCTGCCATTTGTGGACTATACCGTAGCCTGAAAACATGACATTATAGTGGAGACCTAATTTATTATTTATTCTCTTGGGGCCTACCATTAAGACTTAAGCTAATGGTGAAACAACTGCAGTTCCTAAAGTACACTGCGGAAGCCATTTTATCATGCTCCCTAGTTCATACCAAATTCATAGTTTCTACAACAAATGTGGCCATGCACGCTTTTGTATGAAAGAGAGAAATGAGTACAATAGAGAAATGGTGTCATTCCCCAATTTGAGTCAGCATATTTGTACTAGACTGTGATTTAGTTTAGTTTTTCATTACTTAGCCAACTCAATAACTCAATATGTGAATTATAACACTGTACACTGAATATACTGTAGGTCAAAGGTCAACTGTAGAAAGTTTTCACTGGCCTCTCAAAATAATCTAATCCCTGCAGATATGTAACTGAAAAATTTGCAATGGCCCTTTAAGTTCCTCTTGAAGTGTCACTCTGGCAGTCTCATATATCTAATCTCAAATGATCGCTGCTGCAGCCACCTGTAATTTGGGGTGAGACCTCCAACTGACAGCATGATAGATGATGGGGAGTTTGCTGTCTGACGGGCCGTCCTTCAAACGGGACACGACGCCCAAAGGTCCCAGCCCGTCTCCAGGTCCTTAAATGTGGTGGTGAATGCACAGCCTGGTCTCATCCTGCCCTCAGTGATGTGATGTGAGTGCACAAGGCTGAGTAATAGGCAGCTAGAGGTTATGTCACCCCGAGAGCAGAAACTGGGCCTGACTGACTGGGGTCCAGTGTCCTCAACCGTTCAAGTCACTCATTTATTTTCTTTTATAGTCTCTAGTTCTGCAAATATACTGCTTAGTCATAGCTTCATAAACCAGAAGCTCTTCTTTGTTATGTGATCTGTGCGTCTAGAATGTCTTTCGATTTTATTTTGCTCTGATAATCACTTGCACACATTAGCTTTATGGATTGATTGCATAAGATTTCCACATATGCTGCAAAACATTCAGTGGATTATTGGCTTTTGCTAGAGGATAGTATTTCTCCTCTTTGCTGTAGAATTTCATTGTATGCTGTGTTATTATTTAGACTTTGGCTTCATATTGTGAAACACTGCAGCATTGATAAAAGCTTTTTCAGTTCTGTGATTTCAATAATTTAGCTATAAGTTACTGCTGATACTTGATTTTGACCAGTGTAGAGACTGAAATTGTTGTTTTGGATGCGTCATAGTAATGCAGCTGATAATTATTGCGCAAAGAACGTCTTAACTAAGCTTTAAGTGAATACAATTTCAAACATTGTGAGATTTCTGGATCAATAAACACCAGTAATTAATTTCATTATGTCCAAATTAAAGGCACAATCAGGAAATGGCTGAACTGATATCATGGGACTGATAGCTGAGTAACATATATCGATGCATCCTTAACTACAGTGTTGCGTCTCTTGAAATGATGAAAATGCCACGAATAACGCAATTGTCATAGTTTTTGATCAAATGTTAGTTTCAAACAATTCTCCTGCATCAGTCAAGTAAATGTTGACACAATTCAAGCTAAAGTCAGAAACAGGGCTTCTTAAGTTATTCAGTGCTCTTGTTTTGCCATTTAATGATGAGTTTGTGCTGATTTGACACTCCCATTTTCATTGGCGTTCCACTTTTTATAGATATCCAAGAACGACACAAGCCTCATTAAATATGACTGCGCTGCAATCAATCTCACATTTATTCAAAAACTCACTGTGCCATTAATAATTGAAGACCAAAACAGGACTAAACTTCTCCATTATTCATGTGGCCGTTCTGTATTGAGTGTTTGTCCCACTGGCTGAGGTGATGCATTGCTAAAGCAGGGGAGATGTGCAGATGTTTTTATCAGCTACTGTGTAGCCCTGTGAGCCCTCTGTGGACTGTTTGTGGCTCAGGTGCGGACCTCCTCCACTCTCTCCTTTTTGGGGGAGCTCTTTATTTATCAAGTCAAATGTTTCAACTATTTTATTAATAGTGTATTTAAGCGGGATATTTATAACAGTAAAATATTACCCTGAAATGATGTCTGTGTGTTTGTTTGTTTTTTTGCAAACCTAAAGCATCTTTTTTTTTACATTTTAAACACAATACAGAAGCAAAAAGAGCACATGTGACGTAATACATCTAATAAAGAAACACCATGAAACTTTTTGAAGATGGAACGGGAAATTCCAAACATTGAAAAAATATTTTAAATGTTTTTGCTAAGGATATACATCTTTTATGACTAAATCTCTGTTGAGCATAATGTCTCTGTACATTGCCCACTGTTTTACTGTTTTTCCCAGATGCTCTCCAGTCTCTCCAGGAGAAACCAAGGTCAACCAAGCCAAACTGGATTAGGCTACAAAAACATGCTTTTTTTTTTGCTAAAAGTTACACAGTCAGCAAATGACTAGTTAGACTTCATTTTTTGTAAAACATAGTAAACATGATTATGATTAAGATTTCACTTCAACACTTGTTTTTCTCAATTTGATTGTTTTGATGAACTTTATTATTGTCTTTTGCCCAGTAAATATGACGTGTGGAGAGAATGTTACCTAGCAACCACATTGTAAATCTGGGCCAAAATCAATATCAATTACACAGGAGTGACAATGTGGCAAACTATTATAACTTATAACACTTTAACTGTGTTAATTCATAATCATTTAAACTCAAGGAAACTCAATTGTGTGTAAATTGTCTTTGCATTTTGTCGCTTTTTGATGACGAGAAATTCTGTTTCTCAGATTTCTTCCTGTAACTTCTACATTTTGTGTCAATATCTTCATTAACTGCAACTTAACTATGATAAACATTAACACAAAGACCATCACACTAAACTAAGTCAAGATTCGAAAAATGTTCTAATCTGTCATATGGGCTTTAAGATACATTTTGCCCTAGCTTTTGAATTTTTGGAGGACATGTTGCAACTAAAGTATATACAACACACATAACAATGGCTAAATGTTGTAAAGTGTTTCAGAATGCACACAAATATATAACCAATCACAAAGAGAGCAAAGACTCACATACAACCTTATAGCGATTGTGATGTAATGTCAAGGCACACCACCGAGTACATGGAGCACTCTAACAGACCAGCGTAAACAGACTAACAGCTCGTCTCATCCATTATAGTCACCATGTTGTGAATACTGAACATACAAACAATCAATAATACATCTGAAGTGGTCCAAGCGCATCTGCTAACTTCTCGTCCGTTTTCTGTAGATGCTGGAAAGTGGAGAGAGAGAGAGGCAGTGGTGTTCTTCTGTGTACGCACTCGAGTGAAGTCATGAAACATGGATGAGCTGGACCCCTGTGCGCCGCGAACATCAATCCCACTAAAGCCACTGTTTAGGCTGCTCTGTCTCACGCTGCATTGCTCACAGAAACACTTCATAACTGACGGGAAAATGGTGGTCAACTGTAGTGTGAAATATGAATAAAGTGGAGAACGACAAGGTTAGCAGCACTCATTTCAGACACCTTTCACCTACTATTCATGAGCTAAACCAATGGATACAAATATTTGATTCAGGGGGGATGTTCACTTAATAAGCTATCTGTTTTATTTCCCTTTATATAAATGATTATGGCTGATATTGTCACAAATGCATGGTGAGATTTGAGTACTGCTACTTCAAACTATTGTTCCTAAGCAAAAATAACCTTGGAGAAAATCTAAGGTATTTGAATGTTTATCATTTCAGCTGTTGGATGGAATTACTTGTATGGTTTTTATAGACAGGCGAAGAAAAAATATTATGTGTTTTTGTTAGTTTGCTCTCTCACATGAACTTTCTACTGCAAACACCAACGTTATTCAACAAATCTAAACATGTTTTCTTGCTTCATTCAGTTCACTTATTCATAGATTTATAAGGCGCATTGTAAGTCCTTAACATAGCAGCTACATCAGATTTTCCACTTCTTTACTTTGCAATACGATGAATCTTACAGATGCCTTTTGTTAGAGAAATACCTAAGCAAAAACAACATTCCATAAAACCTGCAAAGTTTATTTTTTGTTCGCGACAAAGCAGATGTTACCCAGAGCTAGTACAGTGTTCCTCCTGAAAAACACTCTATTTTATGTTTTTTTTTCTCTGCCTCCTTTTCCACAACAAGTCCTACCGACCATATGTTTCCAACAATATTTAGATACACACATGTTAATTTCAATGTATAATCTTGAATTTTCCACCAACACTTTTTTGACATCTAATTCCATTCCTGATTTATTTACATTTTAGCCTAGTTGATAGTATATTTTTATATTTGTATTTTATGTGTATTTTCAGTAAGATTTAGTTTACTGAAACACTAAACAAAAAAAAAAGCGATTTATATCTCGCCCTATACTCATAAATCATGTCACTTTTAAAAACTTTTATTATATGTGAAAATGTTTAATTATTACAAATATATTTACCAAATGTTTATGTAATAGAACCACACAAGAGGATTCAAACTGTCATCTTTAAATTTAAGATATTTTCCTATTCATCTACAGGATCATAGTTTTTGTGTAATGCTGAGACAGGAGACATACAGCTTCTCGCGTGAACACTACCTAACAACAATAAATCTGTGAACATATCTTTATTTTTTACAGCTTTTCCCTGACCTTTTGCGTCAAAAGACAATACGTCCACTCCACATATTTCATAGAAGCTATAAAAATGATTCTGCAGAACATGGGCTTGCAGTGCTTTTTAGTGCTCACATCCCAACACAATGGAAGAGTGCGTGAGGCTTTATACCACCTATGCACTTGGTCTTCATAAAAGATGAGGTCCATGGATGTCATCTCATAAAGTCTGAAATACCGCTCCTATTGTTTGGAATAGTTTATGGCTCATAAACAAGCTCGCTCTCATAACACTGGGGCAATTGTAAAGGGAGTCCATTCAATGAAGCAGACCTATTTACATTAAGGAACAGGAGCTGAGTAATCACTATAGCCTTGAAACAAACTCTAATGGTCCAGCAGCATCGCCCTTTGTCCACGCCTCATTGGCTGTTGTTCTGCTGACTAACCAATCAGAGCGACACAAACGGTCTACTTGATTAAGCCTCCTGTCGAGACCAGGCGTTTTCAAACTTGTGATAAAGTGTAATGGAAAGACCCACGGCTCTCCTTGAACAAATGGTCAAATTCAATCAAATAAACTTTAAATTTATCCTTTTAGGCCTTGTGTGTTACACAATAAAGTACAGCTCAAACCGTGGTCCTGGCAGCAGACAGTAAATGATGTTCTGCTATTATCTCATTATATCTACTTGTCAAAGCCTGATCCCGTTACATCTCAGAAGCTAAGCAAGAAAGCGCATGGTTAGTACTTGGATGGGAGACCGCTGGAACACCAGGTGCCACAGTGGGATAAAAAAGTAGATTGTCGTTGTGTCCTTGGGCAAGACACTTAACTCACATTGCCACAGTGTCTGCGTAAACTAGGTGAGTGGATCCCTGATTGTAAAAGCGCTTTGAGTACCTTGTAAGGTGGGAAAGCGCTATATAAATAGAGACCATGTACCATTTACCATTTAATTTGTCCTTTTAACATGCAGATACAAACACAACATTCAGCAAAAAGTCAGATTGTATTTGTTTATCAGACTGCTGCCTTACCCTTTTTAGTTGTTTTTTAAGTTTGTGTCATGAAACAATACTTTTAAAATAAACAACTGTCATTTTGCCCAGCTCATATTCTGAAACGTTTTAATAATGATGTTATTGTGAAAAGTAGAAAATTGCAAAATGGCATGAAACATTCCATGAACCAACAAACCCATTTTTGCTAAACAAACACATGTGGCTGAATAAATGAAAGATAGAAGTTTATATGAAATGTCACATTGTCAGCAAAGCAATATCCGTTTTTGTATGTGAGAAGCAGGTGACAGAGCCTAGTAGAGACATGGTGTGCCTTTAAAATGTGTTGAAAATGAACAACAAAGGAAAGCTGGGAAATGTGGAATATCTGCTGATGAAAATGAAGCAGCAGAAGTATGAGAAGAGCTCAGATGGGTTTAGGTGCAGAGAGGAGCAGTGGGAGACAGTGAAATCCTGCTGGATCTGATTATCAGATTAAGGCACAAGTGCAATCTCAGCAATATCCAAGCATGAAAATGAAAGCTCTCTTGGCAGGAAAAGGCCCTAATCTCGTGTTTCTAATTGGATAAAGCCTCCACTCAGCAGGAAACCGTCAAAGGTAGAGTTGAACCGAATTCTCACGTACATTTTGAACCTGTTAACTTCTGCATGCAACCTCATTACATGAATCGAATTAAAGTAGCCGTGGCATAAGGGTCTTTGAGAACCCTTGTTGAGGCAAATGGTCTCAAAGTGTGTAGATTTCTACCTTCACTGAAGATCTCTATAAATAAGTCTGCAAGAGTACTTCGAGCAGCAAAAGTAATGTTATTTTGGTCAGTGGTAATGAGCAGCCATGAATAATTCAAACCTGTGATGCAGGTACAGTACACAAGCTATTTAGGACACTTTTGTTTGGCTTTCTGTTGACTTGTTGGAATTAGGCTCAAGGTAAAGGAAAGGTGAAAAGAAGCACTTTTTAAATTAGGTCTTTTAGTCAACTTTAGAGCTTCAATAGGCTCTGAGTATTTGTTTATAAACTTATGATATTGTAAAGTTTTTGAACGTGTTTTAAAGGAGACTAAAACCCAATTTATAATACAGTTGATAACAGAAAAATAGGTTGTATACGCCCCCTTTAATAAGCAGCATATTAATGTTTTTGCAGATACATAGTGCATTGTTTATTAAAAGGACTATATAGATTTTTTTCTTTCTCCTGAGCACTGATATCTTGTTAATGTATCTATTTAGGTGGAAATTAGTCCGCAATGTCCTGTTGTCATAATGTCCCGTTACCAGCTTTCAAAACAACTGTCTGTTGTTGTTTTTAGCATTGTGGCTAACTGTTGTTAGCATACAGACGCAGCTAAAAAAAAAACATAAAATTCATAATGATGAACAATTAGGAGGCTCAGAATGCATCAGCTAAGTGAGCAAAGCATGTAAACTGAAGTAAGAAGTTTAAAATAAATACTTTGTTTGTTTACATTTTAAGTTTTTTTTGCACAGACAAGCTCTCACAGTTCTCATCCCAAATAATTGTAAATTCAAAAAGATACATTTATTCAGCAGAGAAATAAGACTTTTTTTCTGCCATTACAATAAACTTTCAGGGGAAAGTAAATTCTATTTAGTCTATACAAATGACTAATTATCATTTAGACATCCACAAGGCAGTAAATGCATAATAGTGTTTAATAATGCTTTTCAAGTGGTTTACTAAGGAGTTTTATTTATTTTAAGTGTTATGTTTTAGCATATTTTTACTCGCTTGCATTTTAATGGAAAGTCTTCTGTCTGTGGTGTTAAAATATATGAACAAGGCTGACAGCAGAGTGAACCAGGCTGCTGCTGCTGCTGCTGCTGAAGTGCTGAGCTGCATTATAGTGATGATGGCTGTGGATGATGAGAGCTTGTCCTCCTGCTCAGAAAGCCCAGAGATATTAGTGCTGTAATAACCCTGGCACAGAGCGGTTAATGTCCTGCCAAAAGCCATCAGCTCGTCACACAGTCCTCTGCCAGTCCCCGCTCTCTTCTCCTGGACACAGATGCAGTCGGACAGAGGGATGGAGGAACCGGTGGAGAGGTACTGAGGCCGGCATGTTGACTTTTACAGTCTCAGAGGTGCTTAGTCAACAGCGGCGACATAAATCAAGCACAAGCAGCACAGTCCATCTGAAAACAGCAAAAGTGTCTGAAGCCAACATGAGCTGCAACACTGGACTAGAATTCTACCTTTTGTCCTTTGTGTACTGACAATATGATTCTCTCACTCCATAGTTCAACCATTTAGTCAAGTTACTATATCACATCAGCACTACAAGTTATTCAAAACATGAGTACATATTACATTTGCCAGTGCGGTATTCTTTAATATATTTTTGTTACTCTTTTCAGAACAGTAACAAAAGACAATATGGCAATGTCAAAGGGTTTAAACATTATGTTTCTTCCATTGATCTTAATCACTAGAAGTTTTGCTTTTCCAAATACATAACATCAAAATATAACTTAGATCTTATGTCTATAGACAATTAGTTTTGCAAACACTTATTTATTTATTTAGCATGACTTTCAAAGCATTATTTGTCCACTTTACACTTGGTTGGGGTAAACTGTTTTTGTAGCCACAGTTGTCGTGGGGCAGTGGGCAAATAATGTGGACGAATATTATTTTGAAATTGTGATATTTGTACCTGACAAACATTTGGTTGCTCTCTTGCTCTGTTGAAATGTGGAGAAAAGAGTGTTTTGTTTAAACAGGATCCCAGGAATCACATTAAGCAACTAAATGTTGGAACATGGAGTCCAGAGAGTCTTAAAAACTGTAATAGATTTCAGTGGAAGTTTTAGTGTTAAATCAAAGGATGACAACACCAGTTTGAGGATGCTGTACAAAGTGTTGTGAGATTCTGCTCCGTCAGGACTTTTATCAGGCTCACTCAGCAACACGTCCTGCACAAGAGACCAATCTAGATGAAAACAAAGTGCTGCTCACTCAGGATGACATCAGTACTTTGTGTAAATCCAAAGAGCCACATCATCAGCAGCACAGACAGTTATGAAGCATTTGTACATCACAGTTTTAACTCATTTGTCTGCTTCCTTTTTCCTGTTTGCATGTTTCTATCTGTATGGCAAAGTCAAAATAGAAACATAAAATCTTTTTAAACAGCACTTTTTGTTTTTATTATTTAACAGAAAAGTAAGGACACTTGTAAAATAACCAAACCCTTACACACCCTGGACAGTCATTCAACATTTTGGTGTGTAAAAGCTTAAAGTTTTAAGTACAGGCGCAACAATCCTCACCCTTAAGATCTGCTCCCTCTCGTCTTATATTCATAGTGTTTTGGTAATTTTGTGGATCATCGAGTTTGTCTGAGTTTGAAGTCAGAGATAATGGACATGACCTTAACACATTTGTAAAGAGGTGATAGTTGAATTGGTCCATACTATTTTTATTTTCAAGGTTGACTGGCATTTAATTCTGCCTCCATGTCCTCACTCTTCGAGCCCACTCCATGGAGTATGACAGAAGTGATGGATATCTCCTTGGAGAACACACAAAGTATTCAACAAACTGTGCCTCCTCTGTATTGAAAGTCTGGTCTTGTACAGTGGGATAGGGGCATGTATTAAATGAAGCAGTATTAAACAAGTAGGAAATGTGCCAAGAAAGTCTCAGAACAATATCTACAGCGGTATTCTGCTCTGGCACAAGCCTCAACAGCAATATTGTATAGATACAGCATCCTGCTGGGAAATCATGTCCAGGAAGCCTCAGGGAGATAGTGACCGAAATAAAACCCACAATCCAAATCAAGTTTTCAAAACAGATCAAATAAATTAAGGACTTGTGAATGTAGGCTAAAGAGCCTACAACTTGCCCTAAAACTACATAAGCTATGATTTGCAGAAAACTTTAGCCTGTAGCCAAATATTTGCTGGCTGTGGCCTGTTTACTACTGAATTACATTCTGTTGATTACATTTGTATGCAAAGTTGTAATGCATTTGTTTATTTAAATCATAACAGTCCTTTTCTAATGACAAACTATATACAAGTGAATACTAAGTTAGATAACACTGCCACCTGTTGGACAACACCACTTACTACTTTCGGGAACATTTAAAATAAAATAAATAATAAAGGTTATTTTCAATTACATCTTTATTTTTTATATGATTTCTAATATATGATAAATAATTTAAATATTCACATAAAATAGCTGATACTTTTTCAATTTGTGAAGCGGAACTGTTCAAAGAGACACGTGTTTCCCTAAACAGGAAATGCACATTTTGTACGCACTGCTTCGCTTGTGGAAGGAAGTTTGCAGTGGACGGACAACATTGGTCATGTTTTATCATGTTTTAAGAAGGTTGTCGTTGGGGACAGTTGCTCTTCGTGATTGTGTGGGACAAACGCTTCGTGTCCCGGTCAAAAGCACTGCTGTTATTCCCACACGGAGCTTCTGTGACTCCGCTCAGGACACTGTGCAGCCGCCTTTTGACGCTCTCTGCTGGACGTCCTCGTTTGTCCTCTGTCCAAGAAACCCCTCAGGTAGCATCATTGCGTCCTGCTTCTTGGCATTTTCAGTTTTCTGGTTATCCGTTAGAAATAGGAGATATTCTACTTATTAAATGATATGAAGACAAATCTGGCTAACATTACTGTCCTATTAAAATAAAAAAAAATATAATGTTTTTTTTTTTTTTTTTTTTTTTTTTTTTTTTTTTTTTTTTACTTTTTTGCATTGACAATGCATGTTTTTTTTTTTGTTTTTAGTTTTATATTCATAATTTCTGTATTTTTTCCCTATAGTTAACCAATTTGTTGTTATATTCTGCTGTTACTTGACACCTATTATCACAAAAAAATGCATCCATGCATTTCATACTATTAATATAATAATACAAATCCAATTTGTCGTATTTATATTATTTAAATAAATTATTATACTTAAGATGCCTTTTTTAATAAAGCAAGATCAGGACACACATTTTTTTTACAAAGCCATTGTTGTCCTCTACTTGCACTTTGATAGACAAAAATACTACCATTTATTAGCTCTGCTTTGTAATTGTTAATATTACAAGTTTTTTTGCAGACTGAACAACACAAAATAACAAGTCTTGTTTTGTTTTTGGATCATTACACAGATTAAAACAAGTAAAAGTTTGAATTCAGAGAGGAATTTAATCATATGTCAACTGTCTTTTTTGGGGGGTATTTTACATTTATTACAGATACGAAGCTGAAACCAATGAGCTGATCAATGATGAGCTTGGAATTGCCTATCCAGTCATCGATGGCATCCCCAACATGATTCCTCAGGACGCCAGGCTTCTACAGAAAACTCCCGAGACATCCACTCAGGAGTAGAAACTGTGATACCTAATCGTTGACGGCATACTCACATTGTACATCATGTTAGCCCTGCCTCTGCTAGTGGGGCTGGTTCCCTTCCTGTCCCTGTGTGGTTTGTTTTATTCGGCTGCGGTGGATGAGAACTTCCCCCAGGGCTGCACCAGTGGTAACAGTGTGTGCTTCTACAGTCTCCTGCTCCCGGTACCATCCCGTCTACGTTTTCTTCCACCTGTGGAGCTGGATGGGCATCAAACTCTTCAGACACAACTAGACAATTATAAGACCTCTAATATTTTATTGGAAAATGTTAAAAGAACATTGTGAAGCTTTTTGAGAAACTGTCACTACATGTACAGTATGTTGAGGCTTAAATCTTGTTACCATGGTAATAAAACAGTATGCTGATAATTGGGTGCAGTTTGAGGGAAGGCTGTACAACACAATACTACTTTCATATCTTCTACATCTGTGGCAGTACCCCCAATATAATATTTGATCATTACAAAAAACAAGACAAGTGTAATGTTTTCTAAGTCTAAGGTTTAAAATGGCAATAGTAATATAAGAATGGCAATGACATGAATACATTTATCTCGTAACTGAAACTAATAAATGAAAATGATCAACAATGGTTGTCATGGTATGTTCCAAATGTGAATTATTGTAATTACAGCAAACAAAAAATGCTTAAAAGTCACTATTTATTTAACATTTTTCTAATAAATACAATTGCAAGTAATTTATAAAATAGCACTTATTTAGTCCCTATCAAATTTAATGAAAAGTGCAAGAAATTAACAGAATCCAATCTAATCTGTGTTAACTATATAAACCATAATAAAGTAGGTAAACATTAAAATTGTATGAAGCATTCAGACTCAAATATTTCACCTTACAGTGAAGGGTAACTACAACATTTTACATTTGACTTCAGAAGATGCGAGAACATTGCAAAAACATTAAACTAATAAATATGTACTGTAAAGGTTTCACTGTAAAGTAGGTAAGTTATCTGGTGGCACTTTAGTGGTTCTTGCGGCTCTTGAGCTCTCGTCCCTGGACCAGTTTCATCAGTGGAGATTCAGGTCTCGGCGAAGGTCCTTCTCCCTTTGTCTTAAAGAAGAATGATTCATTGAGTCTCATTTGAACAGCGCGGACCTGCAACAGTCATACAGAAAAAGGTTGTGTCACTAAAATTAAATATTTGTAGTTTATGATGCTGTCAGTCAGCAATTTTTTTTTAGTATTTATACTTTTTAGTACGTTTTTAGCCTGTACATGAATCAGTTCTTGATTAATGAAAAATAAGAAACACACATCAATCTAAAGAGTGTGTAGTACACTTTCCACCACTGACTGTTTACACACTATTCACATGCATAAACTACCAGAGACTTATCACATATTATTGTTTGTTCCTGGAGTCTATATTTTCAGAAGCCTCATGAGTGTTGGTTCACACCTGCATCATCTCCAGTCTGGTGGTGCGGCTGGGCCCCTCTGTGTCGTCACTGGACACAGTAGTATCTGCAGACTTGTTGTCGCTCTCAGACTCAGGGCTGGGGGTCTTCTCAGCTTTAGCACTCACTGACATCTGACTACCTCCTCCGGTACTGATGTCTATGACATCTTCTTCATTTGTTTCTTCATGATGCATTTTAGCTGATGGATTATTGTCTCTTCTGGCTCTATTGGGTAGACTTAGATCCAGGGTTTTGCTCTGACTGTGCTTGACACTGACCTCTCTTGCAGAAGTTGAGATGAAGAGTAAACTCTGTGGTGAAGAAATTTTCTGTCTGAGTATAAACGCTTTTTGTAGACTTCTGCTGTAGACCAAGTGATATTATAGATCTTTCTTTAGTCTTGTCTCTATCTGGGGAGCTGCTCACTATAATGGGCTCATCCAGGAAAGGGTTTACTGAGCTGCTCTTTTTCTTTCCGTGATCCGACTCAGATTTTGAGACTTTATTAGTCTTAAACAAAATGCTTTGCTCTTTTGTTTCTTTAAAATAAATTCCCAGGACTTTTGCACTGTCTTCTGCCCTGTCACTGGTCTCTCCGCTGGACATTTCTGACATTGGAAGTCTGAATGTCTTTTGGGTGATGAACAGGTCCTGGCTGTGTATATCATCACTGGTGCTTTGGGAGTCATTGGTTATGACTTGACTTTGGCTTGGTTCAGTGACCTCAGTGTGTTCTTCACCTGTGCTGGGTGATAACAAAGGTGAACATTTGGGGCGTTTAACTCGAAGGTGGTCGTGAGGCAGATCAAATGCCACGTGCTTTTTCTTTTTTTTCTTGGGTTTTTCTTCCGGGATATTTTCAGATGTATTATTTTCAGTACATTGCGTTTCGTCAACAAAATCATTTTCCAAACTGTTGATTAGTTTTGCCATTTTATCTTTCTTTTTCTTCTTCTTTTTGTCTTTCCTCTTTGTATTTCTTCTGTCCATGGCTTCCTCGTGTTTTGTATTTTTCTTTTTCTTCTTTGAGTTGCTAACTTTGGATTTTTGGGTCAATACTTTGGAAGGACTTGATTTGACTTTACTTTTTTTCTTCTTCTTTCCACTCAGAACAGTGACTCCCAAGCCATGGATTCTGCTTCACTCATGATTCTGACAGAAAAAAACACAAATTAATTAATGAATATAGATTGTTTCAGCAAATTGAGGATACCAAACAATCCTTAAAAACGTGATAGCTCTGACTTATTTAAATATTACAATTTCCTTTGGTATACAATCTAAAACATGCAAGGTTAGATTAGATTAGATTTAGAACAATCACTACGACAATTTATTTTTCATTAATGGGTTCTGTTAGTAGGTTTATGCCTTTGTGACAAAAGGGGCTAAATGCTTTTGCAGTGGTTTCATATTCGAATTGCTTTAGGGCCGCATAAAAAACAAGGCCTATGCCTATCACAAAAGAGCCTAAAATGTGCACATTCAAAACTGCAAAAGGTATATTACAATCCAATAAAATTGTCATACTTTTTCAGAGCCTTCTCTTTACCAAGTAGCCTACATCATAGAAGTAGAAATGTTGCAACTTACAAACAGGACTATGTGCCGTTTTAATGATAAGAAAGTTTAAAACATGGAAGAATAAATTAAAACAAAATTACCTTTTTACGTCGCAGTGAAGCTGAAGACTTTTGCTTAATGTAGCTTACTTCAAAGGTACCGACAGTCCCGCCAACAGTTTACGAGGCGTTCAGGTGCATCTAGCACAGTGCAGTTGCTTACAGTGAACAGAAGATGGTACACTTTAGTTAAACAGCTCAATGTAGCCTACATAGTATTTCAATAAGCAGCCCAAATATATGCAAGCCTAATGCTTAAGCTTTGTCCTGTACAGGGACATTCTCTTCTATGTAGTAGCCTATTAGAAAAAGTAATAAACATACTGCATAGCTGTAAACCCCCATATACAAATTTTCTATCTTGACTACCGCATTCAATTACATGATGTGTCGAGTGTCGTTACCTTGTTCCAAGGCCAGAATTCTACAATGACGGTTCATTTTGGTCTGGCCTTCGCCATAGACACGTGTTTCAAACAGCTCTTGCTTTTACTTTTCGCAGGATTTTGACGGCTTTACTTTTTAGGATGTAGTTCAAAAATAGCACAGGTGTACATGACTACGCCCTCTTCTGTCGATTTTGTTAGGGTTCCTATGGAACCTTAAGAAATAGTCGCTGTAAAGTTGTGTAAGCTGTGGGGTATAGTCTGTATAGCACACTGTTGAGTGTTGATCATCATTACGTCATACAGACATACACAGTATGTATGTTGGTATGTTTTTTTTTTTCCTTTTTCCTCAGTTGGCGTCAGCAGCTCTGTTCCTAAAAAAGATCCACATCATCCATGATGATATTGGTGCCAATGTCAGAAAAGGCACGGTCGATCGATCAAACTTCCTGGTGCAGGTATAAAAACGATGAAAATTAAACAACCTATATTATGAACAAAATCAAAGTCATGCGTTTGAGATATATATTTTTTACGGGCTTCTGAAGTGTTTGTTGGGGCCTATTTTGATGACTCTGCAGACATTTGGTCTCTTGGATGTATTGCGCTTGAAATGATTAATGGAAAGACTTTAGTTCTAGACCACAATGAATTTGATAAGGTAAGAATGTAATATGCTGCGCAGAAATAGATTTTCACAGTAAAAACAGTAAATAACATGATGAGGCACATTGCCAAAACTATTGGTACTTTGGCCTACTGAATGGCAAGTTGAGGGGAAAAAAAACTTTTTTTTACACAGCCCTTTCTTATTCATTGCAATAGAAAGATCCATAGTAATTCGATCCAGCATGCAAGATTATACAATATAAAGCAATACTTTTGTCTTTTCAGTGCAAGAGAGTCTCTGGGGTTGATGAACGATGCTGAATCCTCTGATTCAAATGCAGTGATGAGCAGCCCTCCACTTCCAAGCACACCAAGAGAAAGCACAGAGAGAAGCAGACTGTACAGGAGAAAAGGTTTGTTTGTGCTTTAGGTCTAATATGGCAGTACAACAAGACTCTAAATCAGTCTGTGCACATTCTTTTATTTTTATAGGCCTACACTATACTGAAGTGCAAAAGGGCTAAAAATAAGCAAAAGCCTGAGGATGAATAGAACACGTGTAGAAAAATAAAACAATACATGAAAAAATAATAATAATTCTTGTTATCTACCTCATGATGCAAATATTCTCTGTAATGTTTTCAAAATGCACCAGAACCTAAGTGTAAAAGAACTGCAAGGAAGCGCAAACAAGAGCATGAAGATGATGCAAAAGCCCAGGAAAGGTTTGTAGCATCTTATATACAGTATATGAAGAAAGAGTAATACGTTTGAAAACATCATTCATCTTTGTATTTTTGAGGAATAATAATAATAATATATAATATTAATAATAATAAAATATTTCTCGATTTGTAGTAACTGTTAGCCAGACCATGTAAGTTCTCATAAAAAAGGGTACAGAGGATGAGAAAGCAGTCCAAATATACAAAGAACTATTTACAGGTTCGGTAGAGTGCATAAGAGGCAAATTATTATGAAATACAAAAGCAAATTATTATGATATACAAAAGCATACCTAAATTTGACCAATTCTTTTTCCAGAATCTGTTTACCCACCAAAAGACTAAAAGTAACCTTTGCACCTTCGAAATTTAAGAACTCCCCAAGAAGACTGGGGATTTGTTAAATCCTGGTGTCTTCTGTATCCTTTTCTACTGGAGTATTTAATAACCCTTTTTATAACAGAAAAATAACACTGTAGTTTTCTGCTTTCCCTGGAAGTTGTTGGATAACTACTTTTAGATAGCAGTAATTTCACTGATGGTTGATGCGGTTTAAAAGATAACATGATAGGATAAAATTTACTACATTAAGTTCTATCCAAATTCTACCACATGTGAACCAAAATATCTGCTGTTTGTGTTGGGACTGCAGTTTAATCAGGCAGTTTTGAATAATTGTAATTTTAAATATTCTTAAGGGGGAAAAACCTAAATTGTCAAACAAGTCTTTTCTAAAGTAAAGGATGCCCAATATAATTGGTCCATTCTGCTGATTCATAACATGACAAGAAGAAAATGCCAATGAGTACATTTGTCAGCAGTTGTTTCACTGAGTTCTGGCCACACCCTCTGACTGTACATATTAGGGGTGGGTGGATAGTGGGAGGAGTCTGCCAGACGCTGGTTCCAGGAAAAGCAGGTCAAGACCCAGTCATGAATGGGCACACATGAGCTCACAGTTAAAGCTAAGCACACTCCTCCATCATAAATAATGACCGTTTTGACATGCCTCGGTGTTCAGCAATTCATTGTCATTTTGTGAAAGACTTTTACACGTTTCAGTGACCACAGTACTAAGATAGGTTGTAGTAATAAAAAAAGCATGCTCACCGCTAATTAGCTGTGGTATAAGACTTACAATTTTAATCAAAATGTATTTGTTTTTATTACCAGCTATATGTATTTTTTTTTTTTGGTTAGATTTGTTGGTTCTTTTTAATATCAAATTTTCTAGATTTTTATGTGAGGTCTTTGGAGAATATTTGATTTTCAAAGTACTACCAAATTGAATCTACCCACAATTAAGTTTTATACAAAAAATGCATGGTCAAGATAGGACAGTTTTAAACAGTATTTAGATAAAAGCAGACAAAACATTATTTATTTGTCTCTAAATAAAATAAATGTTCAAACTGCATTCTACATGTCACCAGAGGCAGTTCTCATATCACCAACTAAACACATATCAGTTTGAGAAACACTGGTTTTGAAAACAGTAAAATCTCAACTGGTCAACTGACACTAGATTTTACTCAAAATGTAAAAGCACATACAAAACTAAGAACATCTGTAGTCCTAGTTGACTCATTATTGATTACTCATTGCCTCTCTAATAAACCTGCAGCTTGTCATCATGCCACGAGTTAGCGATCATATTCACACTTGTTTTAGCCTTGAGTGACTTGAAATGCGTAGCATTTGTGTTATGGTATTCCTCTTCTGTGTCAGGCGGTTAGGACATGCTGTCATTTACTACAAAACTTCAAGCTCCACCTAAAATAGCATCCCCCTTTCATATTATCTTCTTGCTTGCAGTCTATTAATAAACCAGAAGATCAGCTTGCCTTACTGATACACCTGACAGCAGTGGCACTGGACACTGAAGATGTATTGAATGTGAATTTTTTCTAGTGCTGCAGCAGACATTTTTATACTGCCACAATTATGAGCCTAAATTATGTGTAAATGCATTTCTTCTGCTTGTATTGATTAAATTATAAAAATATCTCATGTCTTAATAAAAGATTACATTTTGCAAGCATGTCAACAAACTCAAATGACAAATGGGCTGCGTGTTACAATGTCTTTGTTTTTTTTACCAGGAATAAAAGAAGATTAGGTTGTGAAGTATTTGAATATAAATTATAATACATTTTTCAGAGTGTCAAATCACTGTCAAATGTCACAGTGAAAATAAGTGACAACTACATATACTGTGGTATTTGCTACAGATGCACAGGTTGGCTCAATCAGGTACTGTGGTTGTGGAGCAAAACAGCAAGCCTGAATGTTGCATGTAGCTGAAGTTAATGCTAATACTTTTGTTTTTGTTTAGCTGATTTCGCCATATATATACGGAACAGATCTTTGTTGTATATTCTGTTGCCGCAAATCTTGATAATTGTATCAATAACTTTCTTTTAATCCAGAGAGCAGTTAAAACAAAATTAGAATCATTTGGCAGGTCTCAGTGCAATGTAATTGTACGATTGATCAGGTAGAATTATCAGATCAGACTCAATCTTTCAACCACAGGAGTTGCCAACCATTGCATTATCTTTTTGGACAGTGACTGTAAATCGAATTACGCATCATGTCCCACAAAACTGTATAATATTTACTGCTGTAGTCTTGCTTGGTAGGAGGTAGACTTCAGTTTTGTGGTTGCCTCTTGTGCACCTTGTTGTCTTTAAACATTAGTGTGTATCATATTCTAACACACATAGAGTGAGCATGAGGTAATGAGGAAGGTGAGGTTTAGGGTCCGTAGCAAAGGTTAGAGGAATGTATTTAGCGGGTGTCATCTCGACATGCTGTGGGTACTGAAGTCTGTAATAGCATCACGGGAAGCAAGGGAGGTCAGAGACTTTGAGGGGTGTCACTGAGCTTCATAAATCATCTGAAGCTGGTATGTAAACAACTTTAATACCAGAGCGATGTTTATGTAGGAACAGGTGCAAGGATCCTTTAAAGAAATTTCTATGAGCTCACTAACGCAAATAATTATCACAATGTCATCCCTGTTGTCATAATTTTGGATATAAAATGTAATACCCTGATTAGCTCATATTTTAGGGCCAAAGGGACTAGGTATTTTCTTGATCAGATTATCTAAAAAGCAAGGCTACATTTGTGGTGTAAATTTTTTTTACAGTAAATTGCATTATTTTGACTTTATTAAAATATACAATTTACAGGAGTCTTTCTTTGGGCCTCATTACATGTGCAGTTGTCAAGCTAAGCACACAGATGACTAAGGTGTCAGGCATAACGTCATACTCTACCTTCTCTAGGAATGCTCTGCTCTTGTTTCTCATGGGAATAGATTCAAGAGGGTCAGTCACCTGCTGGGATGAGGATGAAAGGCATTTGGATCTGTCACCCAAATATCTTTAAAGCTGTATTAAGCAAAGTTCTGAATAAAACACATGTTAGAGTAATGCATCTTCTACATGGTTTACATGATGTTATCCGTCTGAATAGAAAAATCATAATAGTAATTTTATTATTATCATAATATAAGGAATGAATAGCTAAATTCATATTAAGGTTTTACAATTTAAATAAGCAAATAACAAATAAAGGACCGCATGTAGGCACATTTAAGCCTCTATTGTAATTGCTAGTCATTGTTTATTGATGCACTATTACTAATAATCACCAATTAGAACGTCATTCTGAGCTAAAAGCAGAAATGAGAGCCATAAAGTGTCCATGACCTCGGGCTTCTGATGTAGACGTCAACCCAAATCACTGAAACAGATTATGAGAATATACCATATATGTTTTAGCTCTAAAGACAGAGATTACAGGGAGCTGATCATAAACATTTCTTAAAGTCAATATTGTCCTCTTGTTGTGTGGCCTGGTCACATTCAGTAGTCACCCTTGAAACATCAACAAAAAGGACAATTTGCCCGTCATGTGACGAGTGCTGGGGTCAAGTGGAGCACAACAAATTAAGTGAGTGAAATATAAATTGACTTCTTTTCAGATGTTTGAGCTATTTTATTCAGATATGGATATGTGAGAATTGCAGTTCGGTGCAAACCTGCACATGTTCATGAGACATTTCATGCAAATTAAGTAGATTTTTTCAGGTTTCAATTTACTATAGGGCATGTCATTAAAATTTGATTTAAGTATTTGCTCTCCATCAAGAAAGCAAAAGAAAAAGTATATATCACTCTGAAAGTATAAATAAGATTACGTCAATCAGCATTGTACTAATTTGTACAAAGCATTTCCGTGACGTCAGACTGACATAAAAGCTCTTTTAAAGTGGCCGCCTCATTAAAACAATGTTAATTCTTTAGTGAAATGCCTACGTAACCAGGGGAACTACGTAAATGGCCAATCTGAGACAATAGTTACTGCCATTGTTGTGCAGAAGACCAAAAGGTCATGCTGGTAGTGGATCAAATAGATAGTGCCTATGTGTGAAATTTGAAAAAGGTGAGAAACTATGTCAGTCAAAGCAGAAAGTGAAGTTATGCCGGTTCACAACACAAGGACACAGGTTTGGTCTGGTATGACTGACTCTGATGAAAAGGCCAGTTCAGAGGAGGTGCTGTCATTTCTGTCCTGTCCAAACAGGAGCTGCCTGCTGCTGTGACATCAACAGTAATAATGACGCCTATAGCCCCCAGCCCAGCTCATCAATGGCTGGGCCGAGGGCTATATAAGGGAGACAGAAGGGGTCTCAGGAGTATAAGTTTAGGACCAACCTGCGAAAGATTATTTTACACTGAGTGGAACTAGGTAGGTCAAAAAATGTAAACTTTGGATTTGAACTGATAGATTACTATGTTAACATTGTTATTTTTACTATTAGTGAATTGTTATGTGTAAACGCAAACATCTGATGTAATCAATGTTTCTCTTTAAGGGCATCAAAGAATTCTGAAAATGACTCGAATGATTCGAAGTATGGACTACAAATCCTGTTGATTTCACTCAGCATTATCATTTTATTAACAATTTGTGAAGGACATCCTATAAGGTACACACAACTCAGTATTACTTTCAAATATAAGTGTGCTATAAATGTAGGCCTATAGTTTTATAGTTTTTTTAATCTGATTTCTTTCTTCTTTTTTTTTTAATCTATGTTTTGCATTACAAATAGGCTACTTGATGAAATTGTTGAAACAATACCATGACTTTTCCTGCATGTGTTTTGTAGAAAAAGAACTGTGAGTGAGGTTCAGCTCATGCATAATCGAGGCGAGTACAAGCTGCAGAAGGAGCGGCGGGACTGGCTGCAGATGAGGCTGAGAGGCATCCACCTGGGGCAGAACTGGTCCAGAACAGAACCAACTTGGAACAGAGGAGACGATAGCCGACCGAGAAAGAAGAAGCTGCTCCCTAAAGGCCTCCCCGAGACCCTAACGCCTGAGGAAATCCAGTTTGCCATAGATTACCTGGACATCCTGGATTCTAAAAGACAATAATTATGGACTATAATTTTTAAAGCATTTTCACTGTGACTTTTGATTCAAATAGGCCATTATTTTTATTTTAAGGAACATACCATTTTATAGTATTATTGTTACTTATTTAATTTATTGTTTATTTATTTTCATTATTTTGTTTCAATATATATTTTAAAAGAAAAATGTATAATTGCACTTTAATTTTACAGTGGTATTGTACAATTTTTAGAGCTATTTAAGGATAATAGGTGAAGTGGACCAACTTTATAAAAGTTATTATTATTACTATCATTATATTTTTTTTTTTTTTTTTACATATATAGGCCTAATGAAGAAAATGGGCCTAATATTTTGTTTCTTTGTGCCTTAAGAAATCCATATTAAAAATGAACCCATGTTCTAATCAAAACAGATTGATTACACCACAAATAATTATAATAAAGAATATAGATTTCAAAGTGTGTAGCCTGTTGTTCACGAGTCTTGCTCGGTCTTGACTTATTTTTTAAGTAAATAAAAACTCTTACAAGATATTTCAATAGATCAACTGAACGCAGGCTTGTTGAGTTCTCGTGAGAATTTGCGCGAACCTACATTTCTTCTGGTTTGTAAGTGCAGTCAGTCTTTTTGATTTTTATCAAAACACACCGATAGAACAGTGCAGGCTACAGTGACTGCCAAATATTGAAAGCTGTTTTCAGGGAGACCTCGGTCGACAAACGACCACCAGGATGAACATCAGGGAATGTAACATGGAGAGGTAAGAAGTTTTAAGGATTCACTTAGCTTAGAGCGAGCTAGCTGCTGTTAGCCAAACCACCAGTTTAAGTGGCTAACTTAACCTTTTTTTTTTTTTTTTTTTTTACTAAAAAACGTTCACACAAGATTCACGGGCAATTTATCCGTTTTGCTCTGATGTATTTGGGGGTTTATCACCGCATTGTCAGCACAGCAATAGTAGAAATATGAATCAAATGACGTTACTGTTTTGTTGTAACCGAGAATGAAACCGACGTGATGACGCTTTTCAAGTTACTGTAACGTACACGTTATGTGGATGAAATTGCATCAGGTAAGGGCATAATGTGAGTGATCTTTAGTTCTTTTTGTACGGTACGACGGCTGTTGAAAATCTTGTAACGAGTCGAGTCATGAGATAGTTGAATATTCTTAGCTTATAAGTTAAAGTTAGCAAACATATTACAATTTTTCAATTTACATGCGATGTGTATATTTGTAACAGAAGCAAAAGATATCTGTTTGCTTGCTTGATATCGCGATTTCTCTTTATACTTCATAGTGTGTTGCAGAGACAGATGTTGTTTGGCTAATCTCATTCTCTGTGCAAAGCTGCTGACTTGTGTTAAGTCTGTGATGACCCAGTAGGAAAACCTAAACCGACATCTAATTTTGTAAAATTGTTTGTGTCGTGTATGATGGCCAGATTGGTTTTGTCATAATTTGCTCAAGTAGTTAATATATAGTGGCATTAAAAACAGTATGTTTGTCTCGTCATTGGTTTTCGTAAATCGGACAACTTTCATAATGTGATTTGGTGACATCTGCTGGTCGTTTGTTTAACTACCATTTGATTTGTTAATTGCTACTGTAAATGAAATGGGTAACTCGTCTGTTTCATATATAGAGAACGCAACTCATTGATAGCAGTGGCATCGATGCAAAATATGAAGCCAAAGATTTTCCCTACTTTTTATTTTTATCAACCATAGAGGACCTCGTCTGTCTACTCAACAGTTTTATCGTTTGAGCAGAGACTGCAGCAGAGAGAGCAATATGTGTTATTTTGTATTGTTAGTTATTAATATTTAGTATTACTATTGGCGTTTGTTGCTCTGTTAACCCAATTAAACATATTCTACTGCCATACACTATTCTTCCCACTGCACGTGAAAGCAGCACCGTTCCGATTCAGTCGCACGCGGCCATTCACAAGCTCGTGTCTTTTCTTTCTCCGCGGACTCTCTCTGAATGACTGGCCAGCAGCAGCGCACCTCACGCACGCCTCAGCAGCATCCACACACGCATCACGGGCTTAGGGCGAGCCAGTGGTCTTTAGCAGCGAGCCCACGTCCATCACGAGCGCTGGAAACGATGTGGATTAAGTTGCAAAGTAATGAGCAAGGATGCTGAAACTGTCGGCAAGCCCGTTTTGTTCGGAGGAGGCTTTTGTTCCGCTGTGGTGCCGTGCTGCTTTGTCTTCACTTGGCCCTCAGATACAGAGCGGTAGGTACAGAGCCGTCCTCCCGGGACTGATTTAACCTCACCAATTTAGATTATTTTTAGATTATGTTATTGTAAAAAAAAATATCTATATAATCGTTTTTAAATATTAAGGATTTATTGATCCAATACAATGCTGCTGTCAAACTGCAGGCATAGGGACAACTAGCAATAGGTAATCTCATCCAATATATTGTAGGTTGTGTTTCTAATGTGTAAATTTAATGTTTTCTATAGAAAACTTATTAATTGTATATGAACGGAAATTAACCCACTTTTGAAACGGTGTCTGTTTGTTATTTGACTTTATTTCTTGTGCTCACTACTAGTGCAATCATTCCCCTATTTTGTCTCCAAAGTCAAAATGCAGCCATTTGGAGCAGCCTCAGTTTCTGCCCTTCAGCTTGTTCGGTGTCAGCAGACCCTGAATAATAGATGGGACCCTCACCCCACGGGTTCCTCACCTCTTCTACAGGAAGATTTAAGGCTGGTTGCAACAACAGTGATGAGGCAGATTTGAGCTAATAGTATTGTCCAGAGATAGAAATGTAGCCTGATCTGAGTGAGATTCACCTGGGAGGTTTTGCCTTACGAAAAATGAGACTCTGGCGCTGCTAGTGTAAGTGAAATATTGCCTTTTCAGTCTCTTTGTTCCCTCCACTTCAACTGCTGATCACATCTTTGGCTGCTGCATGACTTTCAGAATATTTTATTTTATTTATTTTTAAGGTTTAGACCCCCACACTTCACAAGGAAAGTAATGTTTTTTCACACTGTGGAGTTTCTTAAAATCATTTCTTAACCTAATTTTCAGCTAAGGGTTAAATATATAAATATATATATATATATATATATATATATAATATATATATATATATATATATATATATATATATATATATATATATATATATATATATATATATATATATATATATTATGATTGTTATTATATATGCTTAGAGCATATGTTATTTGTCTTTACCTGCTGCTGCTGTGACCCTTGTTTCAAGGACATTGGCACCGTCTGCAGCTCCTTTCAGAGGCAGCTTCCCCACATTTTATGATGGAAGACTGATATGTGGGAGGAAAAACATGAAGCAAGCATTCTCCTCTAATCTTTGACAAGTAAATGTAGAAAAATGTTGCTTAACTTATTTATGGAATGAACTCAATGAACCACTTTCAGTGGTGTCTGGCTAGAGCAAATTACAGGTAGTGTCAATATAATAAATAAAAATATTTATAAGAAAGTACAATATTTCTATATCAAGATATTACAGCTGTGATGTAACCTTATAGACCTGTCCTAAAAAGTAATGTATTGACCTAACTTTAAATAAATATACATGGAAGTAAATATTTATTTATTATTTATTAGTTTAGGTTTTTTTGACTGTTTTCTTTTTGACACGAATTTGACATTGAGTTGCAAAATCACATGAAAAATCTTGTTTAAATAGTTTAAATATGTTAAAACAATAATTTAGGACATTCTTCATTGATACACTTCAGTTGTATTGTGAAATAAAAGTGACAACGTTTTTTAGAAATGAGCAAGGTTAAGGTTAAGAGGAAGCTCTTTGAACACAAAACTGAATTTTAAAGAGATGCAATCCTGCACAAAGCAAAAACATACATTTCTATAATCTTTTTAGCCAAAAAACAGTTAAAATCAATGCATTTGTTTTTGTCTGTTTTTTGGCTAAAAGTTACATGGTAGGCCTTTAAAGGCTAGGAATATTATTGTGGTACTTTATTCATTGTACGTTATTTACGATACTTGATCAATTGGTCAATGGTGTCTTATCTGAGCAAATTTTGTTAGTCAACTAATAATTTTATTTAGGTTTAAGGGTTTAATAGAATTGCAATATAAGGGAGGGAGTTGGCTGAAGATTTGTGAATTTATTTTTGGGCTAAATGTTAATAGATTATTATTATTTTTTTTACAATCCTTTTTTGGTATAAACTGTAAAAGTGTAGTTTGATAACCAGTTTTTTTTAGGTTGAGAACATTACCAGCCCCTTTTAGTTGACTAATAGATCCACAGATCAAAAACAGCTCTAATTGCTTGTGTTGCATGAATGAGTTCCAATATTACTGTTTATTGCCTATAATTTTTCATCAATTCATCACTTTAAAATGTGCCACTGTGAGACTGATGTCCTCTTTTTTTTTTTTTTTTGAGTCAGAATTACAGTCTGCCACTGTACTTTTTTGTTTTATGCCTTTTAATAGCAAAATCAAAAGTGCATTGCTCCTGCACTATAAGATTCTTTATTATTAATCATAGACATGTTAGGACAGAACATTTCCTTTCAGTCTTGCTTTACTATGCTCTTCTGTAAGTCTAAAAGTCTGCGTCCCTTAGAGATCGTAAAGATATAGTTATTTACTCATTCCCGTGGTGCATTGCTGTGATTGGACAGGCCTTGTTAGACTGTCTTCATCATATTTCAGAGCAGCTGGTCTCTGGAGAGTGCAGCCTGGATCATTACAGTGATGTGTTTCTGCCTCATAAGCTCAACAACACCATCGATCAGTGGTGCATTTTCAAACAGGCAGACGGATAAATCAGGCAAACTTTATTTATGTGACTAATGTTCTTTCAGGTGCCAGCAAGTTTCTATTGAGGTTTGTCTGTTTAAGTAGCGTTGGTAGAGTTGGTGGGTAGAGCAGCCAAAGCAAAGAGTCATGTTTCTTTAAAGCAGAACTAAATACCTTGTTAAAGGGGCACTGTGCAAGATTGAGAGGAATTTTAATTATCACATATAGTCCACAAACATTTAATCATATGAATATGAACATGAATACTTAAGAGAGCACTGTTAACCAGTCCACATCAATTGTGATACATTTATACGTATTTGAAATTTTTATTACGGCCGGAATGTGAATATTGACGCTAGATTTCACCATGGTAGTTAGGCAAACTGCACTTGAAATGTGCACCCTGGTGTTCAAGTTCTATGTTGCTGGAAAATCCAGACAATATATTAAAAATATATCGTCTGGTCACCGTGTCCCTCTTTCGGATTTCTGTAGCCGTGATTGAAAGATACAAAATACATTAAAAAATATACGTGGAACTGAAAAACATCGCGGATTTCTACAGAATCAATGAGCGAAGCAAAAAACAATTTTAATGTGAGGTGAGTGAAGTTAGATTTTGGTCTAAATGACAGACGACCAATCAGGCCTTTGTTTCGTGTGCATCACGCAAATAAGCTAATCTGATTGCCCGGTACGATGTAGATTTGATCTGAAACGCAGGCGGAGGGCTTGGCGACCAGACCCACTCTTCGCAGTTTGCTGAAGTGTGGGTTCTGGATCCCAGGCAAGTTCAAAAGTGGACATTACTTGGATCACTTTATTTTATTTTTTCTTACACAGTGCCCCTTTAAATGTCTCTGCAATGATGGTTACATGTGTATTTTGGGGCATTAGAACATGTGTCGGCTCTCTCAGTTGTCTCCTGTAGGAAATACGGCAACTGCAACTTTCCTCCCTGCCCTCTTTTTGACCCATTCCTGACTCAAATTTCTCTCCTGAGAAACCCTAGCTTTGATGTTTTTTAAAATCTTATTTAGCAGTGTATAATGTGTTTAGATTTGTTTTGGCTGCCTTTTTTCAGCCTTAAAGTCATGCAAAAATTAGTAAATTAATAAATGTTAAGTTTTGATTCAGGGTTAGGGTTAGTCTAAGAGCTAAATGGATTTTTACTTCTACAGGAGTAAACTTTTGTGTCACTCAGGCTTCAGTCTCATTGAACATATCTAATGGAGCTGTGTTCCTCTCGTTGGCTGCAGTTTGACAATTGATTTGAGTTGACCGTGGGGTTTCTAGTGCGCACAAACTCTCATCTCAGCGCGCAAGTTTACTTCAGATAAATGCACTCAGTAAACCAGCGCATTGTCTCATAAAGCCACGCATCAGTGATCTCTCGTGTCCCCTCAAGAGTTTGTATCTTTTTCAGACCAGCATAAAAACTTCAGCAGAGCATGACTTTCAGAAGTTACAGTCAGGATTTACTTTTCTGATAATTACATGAGCAAATGTTTGCCAGGCTTTATGTATTTGAACTTTTCACACTAAAAACATTTCAATCTCAATTCACTCCTGGTTTTGATACTGCAATGTTGTGCTGCATGATTCAGGAAAAACCTATTGGCTGATGTACGATTCATATTGCAATAATAGACTTACGTACGTAGTATGTAAATTATCAGTTTAATTGCGTTCAAAATAAAAATAGATAAAAAAATATTGCTTTATGCAATACCTTTTGAATCCAATTAAAGTTAACATAATAACAAGAATGAAGGTGTTGGAAATCTCAAAAATGCCTAAAAGCAACTAGTTACAGAAGTAGTCTAAGGAAAGAATAGGTAACTGGTGATCATGGTTGGTTGTTAGTTTGTTGAACCACTAGATAAATTTACTAAATTGTCTTGCCTATGTCTCACTTTTGCCCACAGCGAGCCGTTGGGTGGGCCTGTTGTGGACATTGAGCGGCAGCAGCAGGTCATGAGCGTTTTCGGAGCTGGAGGCGGGGCCACAGGGGGAGCCCGAGCAGGGGACCACCACAGAGAGCAGCGGCGACGTTCAAGTGACCGCTCACGAGACTCTTCCCATGAGAGAGGGGAGAATCAACTGACCCCCTGCATCCGCAATGTTACCTCCCCCACTCGACAGCATGGTGAGGACCGCACACCCAACTTTTCACGCTAAAAATCTATTTGTAGTTTTTTGACAAAAATGATATATAATTAGATCTAGGAAACTATTACACAATTTCAATATATTTGTTCATATGGTAATTAGTACACATACAAGGTAATTATTAGGTGTATTGTTTCATAACAAGTTCAAATGCATGCGTCTGATACTGACCTGATGCTTCTATTAGCCATTTTGGGAACACTACCACATTTTTACCTTTACATGTTACACTTCATTTTTCAGTCATTTAAGCAAACTTTTTATACAGCACTTATAAGAAGTTATTGTAATGGGAACCCAAATAATCTTAACAGCATATAATAAACAAAGAAAAAACAAACAAACAAACAAACAAGCAAACAGTAATTAAAATGTGTGTGTATATGTATATATATAGATTTTCTTACTGTGTTTTGTGTGTTTGTGCCAGATCGTGAGCGTGGAGATGGAGGGTCGTCGTCACGCTCGTCCAGTCCTCGACCACCAAGGGTCCCCTAACCTACTCTCATGTGGGACATGTGCCTCGCTCTGCAGACCTTCACCCCAAACTGGTGGGACAGGGTCCCAATGACATGATTTATGTGTATGACCTGGGCAGCAAGGAGAGCCACAGGGGCCCATTACGGCTCGGAGAGAGGGTCACTCTCATTGTGGACAACACAAGATTTGTGGTAGACCCTGCCATTTTCACAGCCCAGCCCAATACCATGCTGGGCAGGTGAGTCCATTTTCATTTTCATTGTTCACAGTCTGATCTTAATATATATGTATACTGTATATATATTTTTAGTTTTTTATTTTTATATATTTTTTCATTTTAGACTGTGGTAGTGCTTTTTCAGAAACAAGTCAACTGATGTTCTGTGCAAACAGAAACAGACAATTTAAAACGTCAGTTATTAATAGATCAATAAAACAGTCAACAGAGACCCTTTGGTGCAACCTATAAACACTATTGTTCAAAAGTTTGGGGTTACCCAGACAATTTTGTATTTTCCATGAAAAGAATAGCCTTCATTTTTAAGAACAAGAATAGACTGTTGAGCTTCATATGAAAATTTTTTTCTCTGGTCATTTTGAGCATTTAATCAACCCGACAAAACAAATGTGACGCTCAAAATACTCAACCTGCTCAAAGGAAAGTCAGTTTTATAGCTTCTCTACCCAGCTAAACTGTTTTTCGACTGTACTAACCTGATTGCACAATGGTTTTCTAATCATCTATTAGCCTTCTGACACAACTAGCAAACACAATGTACCATTAGAACACTCGAGTGATAGTTGCTGGAAATGGGCCTCTATACTCATACTGGCCAGGTAAATTTATTTGTATAGCACAATTCATACACAAAGCAATTTAAAGTACCTTTACAAAGCAGGAAAAGATTCATCAAAATTATAATAGAAAACAAAACAAAGCAAAACAACATTAGTAAAAATATAAGTAATCATCATAAAATTTACTTTAAAAGACACAAACAGTAACTTCAGTCACATGCACAGATAAAAAGAAATGATTTGAGCCTAGATTTAAACATTGTCACAGTTGAGGCCTGTCTTACATCTTCAGGATGGGTTTGTTCCAGATCTTAGCTGCATGAAACTTAAATGCTAATTTTCCATGTTTAGTCCTGACTCAAGGCACCAGCAGGAGGCCGGTCCCTGAGGTTCTCAGAGTGTAAGATGGTTCATAAGGCACTAACATATAAGAGATGTACTTTAGTGCTTGTCCATGGAGAGACTTAAACACAAGCAGAGCTGTCTTAACATATTACCTGAGCACAGGACTAATGTCATTGCCCTTCCTGGTTCTATTCAGGACTCAAGCAGCGTTCTGGATGTACTGCAGGCCCATACTCACCTGCTGTTAGTACCACATAGATCTGAACGCTGACTGCATAGTTGTGATAGCACACAATATTACTGCGTATTAACTGACCTATTGGCAGCATGTAGAGATTGAACAGAAGGGGTCCCAAGATTGACCCCTGGGGTAAACCACAATTTCAACAAAATACTTCCTCTCTTCTAGAACTGAAACCACTTCAGGGCAGAGCCATAGATACCCACTCACCAAAGATCTGACATTTGCAGCTGGAATAGTCATTTACCACATTAACAGTGTATAGAGTGTATTTCTGATTAGATTGTATTTCTGATTATCTTCATTGAAGAAAACTGTGCTTTTCTTTCAAAAATAAGTGACTCAATCTTTTTGAACAACTTATAGTTTTGTAAAAAAAAATATATATAAAAAAAAAAAATATTGGCTTGCAAAAATGTTCTCAGTCTGGACCCTGAAATGTAATTCACGATTGTTGCTCTACATGTGGTTTCAGGATGTTTGGCTCTGGACGAGAAAACAACTTCACTCGACCAAATGACAAGGGTGAATATGAAGTGGCAGATGGAATCAGCTCCACTGTTTTCAGAGCCATTTTGGTGAGAAACTTCTTTCTAATATGTGGTGAAAAATATTTCTCTTGTAATTCTGCTTTCTCAGTTCCTTGCATGAAGATAGTTTTTTTGCTAGATTATTATGAAAAAATGTAGGTGAGAGTATTCCTCCTTTCTGGGGGTTAGCACGATATCTTAGTTGTCTTAGCCCCGCAGTATAGATGGGAGATGTGTCCAAAAAATGCATAATATTGTAATTATTTTTGTTGGAATGTTAACAGTTATAAGATTGAATGTATTGTCTAAAATAAGACGATTAAGCTTTAGATTACAATAGGTATTACATTATTGACGTAATTTCAATAGGGTGTATAATGGGATATTTCTTTATCTTTGTGGTCAATTGTATAGTCAGTTCATGTTTTGTGTTAGACTTGAATCAACACATTTACAGGCACATTTTGAGACATTGATCTTGAATTGTGATTCTCTGAATATCATTATTGAGAAGAGCAAAATCATTTGAGATACACTTTTGTTAATATTGTCCAGCCCCACCTTAGTGCTTTTTTCCAGGTTTTGTATCTAAAGTAAGTTCCTCTTATGCTGCTGCTGCTGCTGCTTCTTCTTCTGCTGCTGCTGCTGCGAATAACTAAAAATAGGATGGTGCTGAATCATAAACCTAGAAGAAAAGGGGAGCTGAATTTGGTGACTGAAGTAGCCATACAAATAAATTTTTGCTCCACGAAGCCACAGTGTTCAAATCAATATTAAAAGATGACACTGTCAATAGAAAAAGTCATACAGTATAATGACAATTCATTGTCCCATTCAATTCATATTTTTCTCCCCTCAGCTATATTTTATGGACCATTTAAATTCCTCATACACTGTTATTATAAAGCCTCATCTATATTATGCAGTTTTGCACTTTTTTGCCACACAATATCAATGGCAGAGCTGTAGGCTTTAGTTTTATGATAGAAAGTGGAGCATGGAGCAGGAAGTGACATCAGAACCCCTCCCCCTCCTGTAAATGGAGCATCTCTCACACACTCCTCCCTCCCCTCTGCTCTCATCCTCCGTTTCCCTCCCAGCAGCATCAGTAATGGCGTCGTGTTTCTTCTCTCTCTCTCTCGCTCTCGTGTGAACACTCTCTCTGTTTCTACCTGTTTGTGTGTGTGGGCGCTGCTCAAAATGGTAGGATTACTACAAGTCGGGGATAATCCGCTGCCCTGACGGTGTTTCCATTCCTGAGCTGCGGGAGGCATGTGACTACCTCTGTATCTCCTTCAACTACAACACCATCAAGTGCAGAGACCTAAGTGAGTACTCTCCTGGCGGTACTTCAGTTTTTTTATTTGGCGATTTTTACTGCCCTGGGTAAGGCTCCACACTGGGTAGCTCTTCTGGTGTTGGTATGTCATAGTGTTTTGGTTTGCTCATCACATTTCCGCCATTCCTTTTAGTAGACCAAACAAGTACGTGTTATGGCTACACTTATTATTGCTAATATTACTGCTGCACTATATTGTTTATTGGAATAGTTGTGTATTTTCAGTGTGGGTTGTTTGTGTCTCAAAGTAGGTCATGATAGGTTTTAGCGCTTGTTACATAGTTATATAATCAGTGCACTAGACCAAATTTGTGGTTGTGTTTCTTCTCTCGCAAAAAAATTAGCTGCACATTTGTTCATGTTAAGTCATAGAAAATTGACTGAAAATTGGAAAGACAATGAGTAAAGAGGTTTTCATTTCTGTTGTCGACTCAAATGTCTGTAATTGGCGAGCCTTGTTAGCACACACTGAGACAAAGGTGTTAAGTAGACACAGGCTGCAGAATATGACCTACATTTTTGTGCAAATTCATTCCAATTTTAGCCTAAAACCACACAGCCATCATTTACATCACAGTGCTGTAAGTAATCAAAATGCAATAACAATGCTAAATTTACAAGGCAGTTTTTCATCAGTGCTGCTGATAAAAATTAAAATGTTGCCTGGTGGTTAAAGAGGACCTATTATGTAAAATTCAGTTTTCTAAGTTTGTATTCTTGTTATAATGGTCTCACTTCACCATTAGTTTACTTGAAGTTATATTTTAATTGATTTATGCATGTTGGAGTAATCATATATTGTTCTTCAGCTGCAGCTCAAGTGCTCAGAAATCCCCGTTCTCACCTACCACCTATCCCCTCCCACTTGTCTGTATTTACTTGTTATAATTCAAAAGATGAATACTCAAAGTGAAGCATGTATGGTTCAAAACTGTCCCATTGCCACTATCCAACAATAATAAATTGTTATTTAAACTCTGTTGCTTTTTATAGTTACATTTTAAAATGAAGAGGCGGGGCTTATCAATTCTGCAGTTTTGAACAGGAAGTCAGTAGAGCTGTTTCTATTTTCTAGCTGTTTTAGATCAATTTTATGTTTTACAGTGAACACAAGGTAAATTACTGATCTATATTTGTTCTAGTTTCATACTAAATAGTTGAAAAAAACACAATAGGTCCTCTTTAATTAAGTTCGCCATTCTGGGATGTAACTGCAGCTTAAGCTGATCTGCAGGTTGTTTTAATTTTTTACTATTACAAATCTTAAATACTTGCTCAGTCAGTTGTTTTGAACAATTATAAACCTGGATATTGTACAGAGAAAGTACAGTTTAAACTGCAATACCCAAGCTTAAATTACTTTAGAAGATGACATTGTTTCCAGAAACCCAAGCATTCCCAACACTGTAAAGAGATTTGCCCCACACAGTGTTTTAGAGGCTTGTTCCCTCTTTCAGGTGCCCTGATGCACGAGCTGTCCAACGACGGCGCGCGACGACAGTTTGAGTGTTACCTGGAAGAGATGGTGCTGCCTCTCATGGTGGCCAGTGCACAGAGTGGAGAGAGGGAGTGTCATGTGGTGGTCCTGACTGATGATGACGTGGTAGACTGGGACGAGGAGTACCCACCACAGATGGGGGAGGAGTACTCTCAAAGTAAGACAGTACAACATAATTGAATAATGTGATGTTTGCAGTACATCAATTAATGCTGACCTTTTATCCAGTCATTTATAGCACCAAGCTATACCGATTCTTCAAGTACATTGAGAACAGAGATGTCGCCAAAGCAGTGCTGAAAGATAGAGGCTTGAAAAAAATTCGACTGGGAATCGAAGGTACGCACAATCTTATTGAGTTTCAAATCTTTTGCATCACAGGCATATGCATACAATGTTACAGTCCCACATGGATCCACGTTTCTAACTCTACTGTCCACCTGCACAGGTTACCCGACCTACAAAGAGAAGGTAAAAAGACGCCCCGGAGGGCGTCCGGAGGTCATCTATAACTATGTGCAGCGCCCATTCATCCGGATGTCCTGGGAGAAAGAGGAGGGGAAAAGTCGACATGTGGATTTTCAGTGTGTCAAATCAAAGTCCACCACGAACTTGGCGGCTGCAGCCGCAGACATCCCTCAGGACCAACTTGTGGTGATGCAGCCCGGGCCTCCGGTGGATGAGCTGGACACTTTACCCCCAGGACACGAACAGCAGCCTCCCACATCTGGTCTAGAGCCTCTGCTCCCCCAGGCAGCTCACAATGCCATTCACCCACAACAGGAAGTCCCACATCAGGCAGTTCCCAGCCCCAGCCTGGCCCACAGTAACCAGCACAGCAGCCACTCTCAGGCCACATACCACTATGAGCCCAGCCCAGATCCACCGTCCCCTTCTGCATGAGCCCCAGCGCCGCATTCACTCTCAAAAAGACTGCTACCACAAAAAGCACTTGAATCTGTGTTACCACTAGAAATGTTGTTCAACACAAAGGCAAAAGCAATAAACAAAAAACAGAAAAAATTAGGCATGGCTAGTTTTCACCAATATTGCACAAAGCACAGTATATGCACATATACTATAATACAGACACTTTTGTGCTGAGATTCACTGTTAGTGATTTAGACAAAACCCTGTGCTTTACATGCAAGATACATAAAAACCCAACCATTACAAACATGGTTAAGAGGAGATGAAATTGCTTTTCTGTTGCATGTGTGAAGTCCATCATAAACCTTTGTATATCATGCCTATTGCTGGAATGATCAAATCTGACACTCAGTACAAGGTTTTCTACCTCAATGTCAACTTGGATAAGACTTCTTGCATTCTTTATCTTTTTATTCAGACAGTGTTGATCATTTAGGATGCGTAAACAGAATCCCAGTTGTGGGTGCGACCATAACACAAACATATTTTTTCTTTTTGTTGCATGCATTCATATTTGTAGACTAAGTTATTTGCCAAAGAACACAGGGTCATCTATAATGTTTGGAGAGTGAATGCGGCAGTGTTTTCTTTACTCCCATTTTTTGTGAGGGGCAGATCACCACTTTGCCTTGGCTGCCCTGAGACCCTATAAGGATCAGCTCAGACAAACAAATACTGTGGAATGAATATTCACATAGATTGCTAGACTTGCTTTAGACTAAGGACAGTAGACCACTGGTTCGGTTATTTATCAAAAGAGCTAAAAAATGGTTCCATGTATTACACTTTTTTTATATGACAAGTGCAGAAACATGTGATGTCACTAAAGATGTTTGATATGTTTTTTCTTTTTCAATAAATATAAAAATAAATATTCTTGTCTACTATTTTGAGTTGACAGATCATAAGAAATAACAAATAGGTTTTGTGACAAACATACCTATGTATTCTGGTCCAAGACAGGCCTCAAGATGTGATTGTTTCTTGAGCCACAAACATACATTTTAGATTAGAAGAATTGTGTTTCTCCAGCTATGCAAAAAAAATAATTCTAGTAAGTTTTGTTAGCGATGGACTGGTGTTGATACAAAAACATTCTGGTATTGAACACACTTAAGGGATAAAGTATCAATACGTTTATATATATATATATATATATTTTTTTTTTTTTTTTTTTTTTGATTAGTGATTCAAAACTTATCCTATTTTACTTAACATATTCCTTTTTTTTTTTTTTTACAAATTAAATAAAAAAATCTCTCTCTATATATATATATATATATATATATATAATATATGCACATATACATACCTCCACATATACTTACGTACAGCATATACACACACATACATACATACGTACAAACCTACATGCATACAATATAATATATATCTTATTTGGGAACTCAAAATTCATTGAGCTATATTTTATAGCTATTTTTGGATAATTTTGTGACAGACAGCTGCTAAGTTCAAATACTTGATCTACTTTTCACAGTTATAGAATTCAAAATGGTGCAAGACTGTTCTTTGCAGCAGTCTGTGACCTGCATCCATCTCCTCTAGTCGCTCTCAGAGCTGCCTACATCTGGATGGCAACGTTATAAAAATACCAGGGACGTTCTGATTGGCTGAAGCCAAATTTCTGAGTCATGAATGAATCAAGTACCCAAGTTGACAGAAACAAATTATTTTATTTTAAAATATTTCACTGCTGATACATACAATACACTCATCATACTCATATATATTTGCATAAAGTATACTCTTACATGATAATATTTAAAGATCTGATACATTATTGTCAGTGGGGAGGGGTAGCAACATGGAGACACTTTGTTGTAGTGTGGAAACATTGAACAGAAAACCACTGGACCAGAGGAAACAGGACAAGAACTGTGGTCTGATTAGAGGAGGACTGGACAGCAGCTAATACAACATGGAGGAGTTTGAGTGTAATACTGCAAGAGCCCACAGAGTGTCTCTAATGCCATTTTCCCTCTAGAAATACTACAAACTAGAGTTAACGATTAGTTTGTGTTCATTACCAAAACAAGGATGAATGCAAAATGTTAAAAATACAAATTTTAATGCAACCATACTGTAGTCCCACAATGTGAAATATTTTAAGCAGAGGAAAATATATCTTTGCCCCTTTTAACATAAGTATATTCAACACTGACACCATTGTATTGATGACAAGGCTAATACTAGAGCTGATTAGAAGAACAGGCCAACATACACAATTGTGTAAAATACTTGTACGACTTCCATTTTATAATAATTATCTTAATTTTCCCAAATTGCAGTTAATTACTTCTAAAAAATAGGCCGGACTAATTATATTGTGATGGCGCTGACACATTGCACAAAACCCTCCTCCAGACCGAATCCTCCTCTAATCACAAACAGTGTCTGTGTGAGAGCAGAGTTCTGTTGTAAATATGAATCAGTGTGGAGACCCCCCCCCCCCCCAAACCCCCAAACCCCCCAACCACACTGAGTGATTAGAGAACATCCATTCCTGTACTAGTCTTACCCTGTTGCTTAGCCTTCTACAGATTAGCCCTCTCAGCTAAAAGCTAAAAAGCTTGTTTCTTTTGAGTAGCCACTGTTTGGCTAACAGAGTATGACAAAGCACTAAGCAGCTCAGAGGTATTTCAACCGTACAACCAACAAGACAGCCATGTTGTTTGAACATATTTCCTGTAGAAGCATTTGGGCCTTGGGCTCAGTGAACCGTGTGTGAAGTAGTGGAGAGGCAGTGCGACCCTGACGTCAAAGTTTTTTCTGATGTCAAAACTGGAACAGTAGAAGAGCAGAGTGCATTTAATGGCAGTGAACAATACATTTCCTTCTTGAGCCAAAACCTTAGAGCAGGGCTATTCAACATGAGACCCGGGGCCAGATAAGGCCCGCCAGCTAGTTATATCTGACCCACATCTCCCAAACATTAGAAATTATATTTTTTCGTTGTTGTTTTTTTTGTTTTAGGTTAGCACTAAAAATCTGGTGTGCTTGGCTTAAGTCTTTATTTACTTTGCCTTAGACCTTGTTTGATAATTGTTTAGACTAGTTTGGACTTGGTTTTAATTTGGGTTGATTACTGGTCAATTTTTTATTCAGTAAGCAAATGATAATAAAAATAAATATTGGTCTTTTGTATTTAATTTCCCCACAAAATCTAATGCTTTTTACATAAATGGCAAGTAGTAATAAATGTATATCTAACAGTATTTTGTGCTTAAAGTGAACGCCAAAAATTAAACCTTTGGTCCAGAACCAAATTTGGCCCTTGAGAAAATAAAGTTGACTAGCCCTGCCTTGTAGCCTAGAGACACTACATCTCGGATTTGAACTCAATAGTAGAGGTCTTCATACTCTGCTACAAATCTCAGCAAGTTTCTCAATCTTTAAATTGTATTTTTCAAAGACTATAGTGCCCATTCACTATAGTTTTTTTCCACACTATTTTTTTTTTTGCAGTACACCTTCTTTATGGGTACAATTGCTTACACAATATTAACAATACATTTTAGTTTATGATCAGCTTGAATCATTGCTTGTTACCAAAGCTAGTATGAGGAGAAGCAAGTGTGAAAAGACCTCTACTGCACACTTTACCAGAGCAGCCTAATTTTGTACATCTTTTGGGGTTGAGTGAAGGAGAATTTCAAAGAGGGGTCACTTCCAGGTTAAGCTCCAGAATAGGAGGCTTTGAGCTGTGCTTTGTGTATGCTCCTGTCCAATATGAGAACTGCTGTGACTGTAAAGACAGCCAGTATGTCTCAGGAGTCCAGCGTTGAGTCACTTTTTGACAAAGCTCAGTCAGTCATTTTCATCCTGTTATGAAAAACGCTTTACTCAACACTGCAAAACGACCGCCTCATCACAGCGTAGAAAGTTAGGCTTTGCTTAATGTTGATGCTGCACCGCTGGGATAATCTGTTCAAATCCTTCTTTTAGAGTTTCGGGTCACTTGGAATGATGAGTTGGAGAGAATCCAAACAGCGGCAGTTCTGCACCCTGTCTATACCTAGATCTTTTTAGAAGGCTTGTGTTTTTTACAGTGTAGTCATGGGGATGGTCAGGCCCGCTCCAGCAGTGGCTCTCGGGCAAAACAGGAGTCCTTATGAGCCCTTACAAAGGCCAGGGCAGGTCGCTGAAGTCCACGGGACCTCCCAAGCCCAGCATCTGCCTCCAACAGGGACATGATGACGGCCATGGCAGCCTCGTCGTTACTAGGACTGCTGGAGCCCGGTTCGTCTATGATGTCTATACTGAGGTGGGAGTTGTCACCTGAGCAAATGGACACATGGGAAATGAATGAAAAGGTACAGCAATAACAGCCATGTAAAGGTTTTTTCATGATCAGTATACTGGTGGGGGCATCTGATTATCACACTTACTAAACCAGCACAAAGTGCCAAAATATATTAGTAACAACAACTTACTCATAATGGACTGGTTTGAGTATGGGTAGCCCACAGAATCAGGTCCAGGAATAATGGGCAGCTCAGGCGTCCCTCCATTTTGAATCTGAAAAACAAACAAAAAAAAAACATGAGAAATTTGTAGGTGCACTTTTTGGTGCAGTAGAATAATGTATATAATCAGCTGTGTCTGGATTATTGTCCAGACACCAGTTGGGCCAGTTCTAAAATAATATGGGAAATTCCTTCTTTTCCAACCATGTTCTAGGATGACCCACTAGTTACCTTTTTCCCTCCAGGTGAGCAGGTATCTGGGGGAGGAGTGCTGGTGATGTTCAGAGGACTGGAGCCACAGCTGGAAGGAGAGGAGCCCCGGATCCTAAACATCACACAAAAACATTTATTTATACAAATCACATTGTGCCCTACACAGATTTTTATATTTAAAATCAAGTATTGCCCTGACAATGAGAAGACAAAAAATATGGTTTCTATATTTTAGCATCATCAGAGTTTGCCTGGGATCCAGAGATTACGCTTTTGCGCCTCGCCTGCGTTTCAGATCAACTCCTCAACGCACCGGGCAAACAAATAAGTTATTGAGCAAAAACAAAAAATCATCGTTGTCTATGATTAGACTGATATCAAACTCACATTAAATCGTTTTTGCTTCGCTCGTTGATTCTGCAGAATCCTGATGTTTTTACATTTTTTTTTCATGTTTTTTTGTGGAGAGCAGCTACTGTATGTTTTTAAAGAGGACCTATTATGTAAAATCTACTTTTCTGAATTTTTAACCTTGTTCCCTCATCATTAGTTTACCCAAAGTTGTATTTGGATTGATTCCTGCATATTTGAGAAAGCTCGTAATGTTCAGCAGCTGATATGCAAGCTCTCAGAAAATCCCGGTCTTCACCTATCACCTATCCCCGCCCCCTTGTCTGTGTTTACTCGCGTTTATTCAAAACCAAGGACTGCAAGTAAAACAGGTAAGGTTCAAAATTGTCAAGTAGACACTTTCCAACAACAAAAAAATTTAATTTTTAAAATCTGTCGTCTTTTAAATTTAAATTTAACCATGATGAGGCGGAGCTTATCAGTTCTGCAGTTTTAAACAAGAAATCAATGAACCAGTTTCTATTTCTAAACTGTTTTAGCTAATTTTTGTGTTTGCAATGAACAAAGTATGAATTACTTCCTAAATATACAGAAAAATCTTAACCTTTAAGGGAGACATGTGTGTCTCAGATTGGCTAATTAAGCTGGCAATTACGCTCACTGAAATTTAAAAGAGAGACGATATATTTTTTATATATATCATCTAGATTTTCCAGGCATCATCAGACTGCGCTTGTTCGTAGTATCTATTATGTTTGACCAAACGATAAATAAAATACTGCAATAAATACTATACTTTACCTTTGCTAAAATGGCTAACAATTGAACATGAAGAAATAACTCAAAGTACAGTAATTGTCACCCGGCCTGTAAGTTTAGCATTTTGTTAAAAATGAATAAAAAAATTTATACAATCACAAGGGTCAGTATTGCTTTATTTCCACGATTACTTTCTTGGTCCTACACGACCACTACTTAGCCCTGTGCAGAGCTTTTCTTTTTGGGGCTGACACCTGGGACTCGGTGCTTTTCAGTCCCATGGCCATAGCGAGACGAGTAGATACATGACGTGAATACACTGACTGGGAGAAAATTAAATGTTTGTCTGGTGAGTAACTCCAGCAACGCGTGATCTAGACGGAAAATATCACATCATATTTTTCAACTACTTAAACCTGGATTTACACATAAACAAGCCATTGGGAAGAAACCAATTTAAGCTGTAGTACATTTATTCATCCAGCAAACGGCGTTGTGAACACGATTGGCTCACCGCTCTGCTCCGCAGAACTAGTTTTACTTCCTGTTTTCCACTTTTACCCTATTTTCATATCATGTGCCTTCCTGAGACACTGCTGCTGTACTGTAAATTATTTTTGACAGTCTTTTGTAAGATTTAAATGCAATCTGCACAGATTGTGATTGTGCTCAGTGAAAAACATGTCAGTATGTAGACAAAGCCGAAGTCAATGCGACATAAAAAAAAATATGGATTTGTGAATACTCAACATGTTGTATAACCTGCCCCTGAGAAAAGTGGAGACAAGCTGAACAAGCACTAGTGGCAAATGGTCATTGTATTGTATGTACAGATGATGATTCATCCCTAATATGAATAGAGGTGCCTTTTTCAAGTGTTGACATTTTAACATAAAAAAGAACAGCAAAAACTTCATTACCTCTGAATCTCCATCACTTCTTCAGCGATCATTCGGCCGATCTTGCCAGCTCCAGCTTTAGTTCCACCTGGGATTCCAGGCACCAGCTGCAATGCTCGTCGCCCACCGCCTGAGATGAACACTTGTGGTAACTCGAAAGCTCTAATGAACTGCATAATTATTCCTGCTAACTTACCTTCTGTGAGAACGCTGTCCATGCTCTGTGGAGAGGCTGCAGACTGGGGATAGTCTGACCCTTCCATCATTGGACACCTGCAACGGAAGTCAAAAGCAATCAATACTCAAACTTGCAGTCCTTCCAGTATTAGTCTTTTAGAGCTATACAGTATTTTGGTAACTTTTTGAATGATATAGGAAAAGTGATAATAATTGTCGTGGCTCTAATATGTCATGACAATTGCATATTAGAACAATTTTAATAATTAAATAATAATATTTATTAATTAAAATATATAATAATATATAATAAATATTGTAACACATAAATATTTATTAAAATATAAATATTTTTATAAATATTTATTAAAATATTTATTTTAATAAATATTAAAAGTTTACAGAACCCCATGATCATACTATATTGCAATTACACTGTAGTTAATAGAAAAGTACTTACGACACAACTGTGTTTGTAGACACAATGTATTCCACTTCCTTTGTCCAGGGGTTCATGAAGCTGAACCAGCGGCTCCTGAGCGTGATGAAGGAGCCATCCTTTATTTTAAACTTGTAACAGTTGGTGTTAATTTTCTCTCTCATTTGTAGCACTGGTGAAAGAGAAAGAGTGAAAAAAGCAAAAGGATTCACATTTACCTGTACAATGTGTTGAGAGTGCCCATTTTTAGCCATTTTTTAGCCACAAAGGAGAACAATAGCATTTTAACAGAGTGGTCTATAAGTAAACATTTGTGACAGTGATTTTCACTCACACAGATGCTCTGGTTAAGTTAAATATAGTGTTTTTTATAATTTCTTTAGCATTTATTTGCCTTTAAGTAATCCTCTTCTTAGGTCATGTCATTGCATAGTATAATTGGCAGTACCTTGTCTGTGGCACTCTGCCAGATGACTAATGTCGTCTTGATGGAAATACTCATAGAAGGAGGTCCCAAGCAGCTCTTGAGGCAGGTAGGCTAGGATTGCAGTTGCTCTGTAGAAAACAAAAATGGCCAAAACATTGTTATATGACCTGTATAACCTCAATAGCATACAGCACAATTAGTCAAAAGAAATAAATATACGGTCTCACCTCTGGTCAACAAAGACAAACTTGCCATCGATGGCATGTCTAGAGACGTACTCTGTGGGTTTGACTCGGATATCTGCGAGGCTGGGCTGAGGGACAATGTGAGGGTGCAATCGGCCGATAGCCACCAGGCAGCTCAGGTTACATCCTTCATTGTCTGGCTCGTTGTCTTCATCAAGGCCCATTTTTGTGGGTGGCCAGCTCTTTAGGTAGCCCGTACTGTGGATTGTGCAGAAGCTCTTACGATCAGCTGTAACCAAAACAAAAGGCCATAAGTGTTCTGTAGAGATGAACAGAAGAGATCCCGATGGGAGCCCAGCAGCACCCTGCAGTGTGGGGGGAAAGGAGAATCTGACAGGTCAGTGAGCTGAACTGGACACCAGCTGGGACATCAAATCTTGCACAACATTCATAAAGCTAAGTAAATGATGTCAATGTCCAAAAAGGCCATTTTTTTTTTTTTTTTTTAACATATTTTCATTTTAAATGTTCAATATATTTTGTAAAGCTACAAAAGGTAACAAAGGGGGGGCTTGAAAGTTTCACTAAGTAATTTCGCACACAGCTCAATTTGCTTCATCCACCAAAGCCACATGTAGTCATATGTTTCCTCTGCAACCCTGGAGCAACACAGGCACAGAGCTTAGGAGTTTTTATTATGCTTTGGCCCAAGTTGATGAAAACAAATGAATGGCAAAACATTTTGCCAAAAAGGATGACCCTAGCATTTCTTTGACTCAAAATAAAAAAAAATTAAATCTACTGGAATTTTTCTGCCTACATAGTAGTAGTAGTAGTGCAGAAGATTGTCACATACAGTACTGTCACATTTAATTCAGACCCAGAGCACATTAAAGGTCACTATGTTCAACAAGTTTCTATCATGTTGCTATAAACTACGGTAAATTTTACTGATCCTCTGAACAAAGGACAACATATTAAACAAAAGAAAGGTATTTTATCATTTATATAATTATTCATTAACAACAAAGAAAAAGCGCACTAAGCCTGTTCCACTGTAGAATATTATTCTATGCATAAGCAGGGAGCCTCAAGTGAAATGTACAGGTAAAACATATAGGATAAGACCCTATAACAAAATGAAAGAAGACACCAACACAAATTTAACTATTAACATAATTTTTGTGTGCCAAGTGAAAATAAACAACCAGAATAGCTGATCTAAATGCAACAGATTTTTTCTGGCGTTTGGTGGATTGTTACAAGTTTACAATACCTAAACTGGAACATAATGACTTATGATAACAGTCTTTTGATACAGTCTAGTTTTTTTAACTAAACCTAATTGCCAACTCCTATATGCACCAAAGGTTAAGCTTCTGAACAACAAAATCATCAGTCATGTGTAATTTAATAGTAAATAGTTTACCAATTAAAAGGTCTTAATGTAAAATTTTAATACTCAAAATTAAATAACAAAAAGTAAATGTGTGGTTTAGTTTTATTTCATTCAACACCCAGCAGGTACAATTTAATTAAAATTTCTAAGGTTTTTTAAAAGTAGATTAAAAATAGATGGACCTAGTTTGAACTCAAAAGTCAACTTCCTGTCTTGTATAAAGAAAGCGTTGGCAAGTAGTGAAGTGTGATTCCAGGTTTAATAAGGATGTAGTTCTAAAAATAGAAAGGCAAACACCAGGGAGGCAGTGCTTTCATCCCCGGCAGCACAAAAAGAACAAACAAACTTAAATTAGGTATTGGAAAAGCCCTTTGACTGAGACTTAAGCACAGTAGCCGATATGGCTGGTGTTTTGCGTTGATAATTACTACAATAAAAACACCAAGAATATGCATAAATGTATGTAAATCCATGTAGAAATGTTTACCCTTTTTCTTGGAGCAGGTTGAAGGAAAGTCTTTGTCCTCCACTTTGACAGATGGCCTGTTGCACTTCATTCGGCAGAAAAACGACCGTCTTGCCCCTGAACAGAGCCGAGAAGGTCCGGGGGTGATGTCTGTCTTAACGGGAAGACCAGCTGCCAATACACAAGAGCATGTGTTCACTTCACAATAACCACTGATGTCATGGAGCAAATGGCTCCGTCTGTCCTCCTCAGCCAGATAAAGACTGGGTTGCAAAACATTTTCCATTTTGAAAATGCATGTTTTTTTTTTTATTCACCTAAGGTTTCACAATGTTGTCATAAGGTACACAAATCACCCACATAATTGTTGCATCACAGAAGAGACTAAAATATGCATATATGCAGAAAAGATTGTCCTTCTTTTGTAGTGCTGGACACTAGTGTGTCTTTAAACTTACTTTTAGCGTCAATGAGCCTCTCTCGTGGAGCTGTATCTGAGGACGACAACTGCTCTTTGACCTTTGCAATGTCCTTTGGGTGAAGGTAGTCAAACAGGCTCTGACCGATCAAGTCATTCTGGACACAAGAACAATGATCATGCATTAGAGTACACTCAAACTTCACAGAGAGCACATCAGATCCACAAATTTAAAAGCAGACATATGCTGCATTTACTTTTACATTTTTGGAATAACTAATTGATTTTACATACCTGACTGTAGTTTAAAATTTTATAGACTGATTCTGAAACAAAGAGAATTTTGCCACGATCCACCCAACCACAAAGAGAAACCCATCGGCTGCCTGCAAAAATAAAAACAAAAAATAAAAAAATAATTAAATTAAATTAATAATGTTGTGCAACTGTTCAAATATAACAAGGCAAGATTTTAACAAAACCAAGTATTGTTATGTAGGCCAAAGAAAAAAGCACAAACTGCTTTATAAATAATGCATCAAAATGTCTCTATAATTCCAAGATTCAAATTGCCATTATCTAACCCTTTTCATAGCTTTAAAAAATACTTACTCGTAATATTAAGTGCTTGAGCTCATCGTCTGAGAGAAATGAAGGCTTATAGTTAGCTTCTGTGTAGGGGTTTGCAGCACCTGTTTAACAAGAAATCGGTCTGTTACATAGGGACATTTTCAGAAGAATGGTGTATGGTTAGACAAATTGTTAATGTAAAAAAGTAGGCACTAATTCCGTGTCTGAAACACTATTCAGTTTACTAACCTCTGAGCGTCTTCATGTGCTGAACGGCCATGCGCAGCACAGTGAGTTTGTCTAGTTTGCGAGACATGGCATTACAGGTGGGCACCAGTGAAGCCAGCTCATCGATGAAGCTGTTCATTTTATCCCGACGCCTCTTCTCGATCTGACTGTGAGCTTCCCTGTGGTTGAAGAATGAACAGTTAGACACTAAACTCACACTATCAGTAAGAGTCAATCATTTAAATCTTGAAATAAAATGTTTGAAGCGCTAATTTGACAACACACAAAAACAGAAAGGGATTATAACACACTTTATCTATATTGTGCACATATTGTACACAAATCTCAAGTTCTAATGGAAATTATTTAGAAGCAAATAAATTCATAAGAAAAAAAATTGTTCATTCCTGTTGAAACAAACAAAAAATAAACTATTGAAAACATGCTTGTATTTACCTGGCATTTTTAATCCGGCCTTGTTGGTCACTAGAAAAGAAACAAATACAGTTTAGCTTAAAGATGTCCATCAACTACATATTCCTTTATTTTCTAGACAGAGTATTAAAGTGCCAGCCTTTTTCTGTAACCTCAATTAGGGTAATCATCAGCATCAAAGCTTATGTAACCTGCTAGTGCTACAAAGCACAGTAATGACGGCTGATTCAATACAAATACTGTGTGACGTAGGTTTCACACACTGTTAGTACACAGCTGCATAGCCACCTAAAATTCACAGTAGCCATTCAGGTGCAGAAATATCACTTTTAACTCGCACTTGAAATCCATATTTTTTTTATCTTTATTTTGTAGCTTTCAGATTCCAAATTTTCAGCTTACATTTTTTTTTCCCAGATCTATGATGACTTATTAGATATAATGCATTTTTTTTGCTGTATTTTGCTTGTTGGTAATAACAGGAAGAAGAATGAATTATCCCTGTTAATTAGGTTGAGCAAAAATAAAGGGAGGGGATTATTCATTCATTCATTTTCTACCGCTTAATCCCGTTAGGGGTCACGGGTGACTGGAGCCTATCCCAGTGACTTTGGGCCTTAGGCGGGGAACACCCTGGACAGTGGCCAACTCGTCGCAGGGTTATTTATTATTTACAGTGATGCCCCAATTAACCTAAACATACATGTTTTTGGAGGTGGGAGGAAACCGGAGTACCCGGAGAAAACCCACGGTGACACGGGGGAGAACATGCAAACTCCACCCAGAGAGATCGTGAGATGTTGATATGGTCCGACCCGGGAGTCGAACCCCACGACCTCCCTTATTGGGAAGCCAGAGCTCTAACCACTTGGCTACCGTGCACCGGGGAGGGGATTAAATAAGTTTATACTACTTCCCACTCCCATTGAGCATGTGAACTGTAAATGTTACATATATTTTTTGTACATATCTTTTGATATCATACTCATTCATGCTCAATAAACTCAATAAACTAAAAAAAAAAGCAGATTTATAATCAGTGAAAGTAAATCAAAAGCTCTGACAAAACAAAAGAGAAATAAAGAAAAAAAAATATTTTAACAGTGTGAAAGATGTCTTGTTTCCATGGTGATGACATAATCTTACCTTCCCAGTTTATCCTTGTCTGGGTCCATGTCACTAATGAAAGAAAGCAGAGCACACATGAGTGAGAGGGAAAGGGCACAGCACTGATGCAGAGCAAAGAACAGTCACACAAAGTTCAAGGGAAGAGAAGGGCTTAGACTCTAGTCACAAATCATTACAGGAAAAATACAAGACAAAGTTGCTGGATAGGAAATTTGAGACTTTTTTTAGGTCATAATTGAACTTACTCAAATGAGAAGCCGTCAATTCTGCAAAGAAACACAAATTTATATTATCAGTTTTTGTTTTGCTTCGTTACATTTTGCCACTGAATGACAATTATGTTATCAAAGATGCATTTATGGTTTTTCCAATTATTATTCCTCATTATTTTGAATCAGTGTACTAAATCAACACTATCTCTATATACTGTACTCTTGTTAAAACCTTTGGCTATTTGCTGTGGGCATGTGCGAGTCATAAGCAGTACTCACTGGTAGTCTGTGGTACTGCCCTTCCTCTTCCGGGTGTAGTCCATGCCGGGCGTGCTGATGGAGCTGGAGATGAGATCAGTGGAGCCCGGGGACATAAAGTCTGACATGGTAGACGAGATGTCCATCCTCTGATCTGCCATCAGGTCATCTATACAAAGGAATACAATGCCATTAACACTAACTCTTCATTTTACTGCAATAAAAATCAACAGTGAAATAAAAAAAGGGTATTGCATAAGATAAGGGCCGCATAGGGCTGCAGAGATATAGGCAGAAAGCAGAATACCAATTTATGAATTCATAACAAAGAAAAATTATTACCATTTAAAAGAACACTATTTTGATTGTATTATGCTGTCTATATTTCTATTGTCTTTGAAGTAACTATAATCATCTGCCTTTTCGGAAAGTTCAATCTTTACTGTGACTGGTTAAATCCAGCTGTCACCCCCTAAGGCAGGACAAATACAGGAAAAAAAACTGTGTATTTGAGCAGGCAGCTGGAAAGATGGTGAATTACATTATGACGATTTCACCAAAAAAAAAGCCAATTGTCTCAGTGACAAAGCCACAATTTGATTTTTATAACAATTATTGCCCAGCCGTGCATGCAGAGTAAATGCACAATGACAGATTTTTTAGGATGACAGAGACAGAACAGCAGAAAAAAGTAATAAGTAAAAGACTTTTTGTGTCAAAATGTACACTCTACTCACCGCAGATGTTCATCACTGCTTCTGTATTAAAATCATCTCCTTCCATCCACTCTGGAGCCCTCAACTGTGATTAAACATAAACAAGAAGACTCATTGCAATTACATGAGTTAAACATGAACAGTAGCTCAGAAAAAGACCCTCCATCTGAGCCAGCTGCGTGAACTTGATGGATAGTATTCAGTGCGTTGTTTATTCTGTGGAGGGATGAAAAACAAAGCAAAGTCTCTTTTTCAGAGCACAAGGGATTGTAAAAACTGCTTTATTTTATTTTGTGTATTGCATAAAGGGCCTAAATGAAGTGAACTGGATCAGCCTGACAGCAGTTCACCTGAGTGAACACACCCCTGCAGACAGGAAACATCCAACAGGGATCTTGAACCCTTAAAATGCTGAAATGAAAGCATCTGGAGGCAAAATAAAGCAGGGCAAAAAAATCATCAATGATTACTTTTACTAAATGTAAATTATAACCTCAAATGCCTTTAAATCAAGGTCTGATCTGATTACGTATATATCATTCGTATTTTGCAATATTCTCTAACTAATCTCAAATTATCTACTAAAATCACATTAAGTTCCACTTTACTTCGCTGTCAGTGCGTCCATTCTAAAACTGAATGTACTGTATTTGATTAAAAAACTGTAAAAGCTTTTAGCTGAAATGCTTCCAGCTCTTTACTGGCATAACCAATGGTAATCAAGTGAAAATTCTGAAAAGTGAAATGTGTGAAACTGGATAGGAGGCTGCTGTCAGTACCTGGACTGGAGACAGGAACAGCACTCCTGGACAGCCCCGCTTTTGGGTGAATTAGCCTGGTCTGCTCCGTGTTGAACTGGTTTGGGTCTCGTGGGATTCAGTCTGACCTAGTTGCATTCGGTTTGGTGGGGTTTCGTCCACCTCGATATGATCTGATCTGATTTGATGTTTGAGCTACAGGCACAACAGGTCCAGCTCTGGAAAGAGACACAAACATTGAAATTATCAGTCATGTTTTGAGGGTTAAATGTATTATTTTTAAATCCTGGTCAATCACAGAAGCATTACATCAGTGGTTTAAAACAATCAAATACACAAATACGAGTGTTTAGATTTCAAGAAAATAACTGCATGGCAAAAAAAAAAAAATCAACCCAGATAGATTATTAAAATATCAAGTTTTGTTGTTGTTTTTAATTGAACATGGCAATCTTCAGAGACACCTCTTGCTCTATGTATGTAAAGAATAAACATACGCTTTTATCTTTTGCTGTATAAGCAGGAACACAATTGAACCAAAAGATGGAATTGCAAAATACATGATAACCAAATTGCTGGGACTGCAACGGGTAATATATTAATGAGATTTCAATTCAGACATGCATTCTCATTTATTGAGCCACTGATCTTCACAGTGACTGCTGCAGTTTGCTGCAGTGCATAATGAACCAAACCACTGTACATTTAAGGACTGTAGTTCAGAACCAGCCAGGTCTAAAGTGAAGGGAGAATTGTGAGAAGCAACTGGATGACAGAGGTGTGTGATGTGCAGTGACAGAAGACTGCAGAGTGATGTGTGGGCACAGACTGGGTCAGGACAGACGTTCTGCTGAGCTGCTGACTGGGACAAAAGCCTGGGCTGAAGAGGAAAACCACTGTGTCACTGAGACACTGGAGGAGCTGCAGCGGGACTGGAAAGTGGGTCAGTCGCTCTCTATGGTCCAGCCGCCTCCATTTCCATCCAGTGCCTCCTCCTCTGCCTCAGTGAGTCAGCAGCAGACTCCTGTTCTCAAATATAAGAATTGCTCCAGAGCCAATCCTACGCATCAGCCAAGTATAATGGTGACTTCATGTGCTATGGTGAACAGAAATTACAAATGCTCTTGTAGATGCAACAAAATGAAATAGAGCAAAAAAAAACAAAAAAAAAAACAACTACATTTCTTCATATGGACGATAACATACAAAACAAAGAAAATATGTATGATTTCGATAAAAAAAAAACATACAAGAAATTATGAATAATTATTGTAAGTCTACATAACAGTTTAGCAATTATTATACAACCTATAATTAATAGGCTTATAGAATATTTGTGCTTTTATTGTCTGCTATAGGGATGCACCGATCCAGCTTTTTCAGTTCCAATACGAATCCCGATACTTTGGAATGGCTCCGTGCCGGAATTTCAGTTGCTGCGTACGTTCAAAAATGCTAACTTCTGTATGTACGACCATTCCTGTTAGCGTTAGCATTTAGACACAATTATGTCTTTTTAAGCACACAGTGTCCTCTGGTGAAATATTCTCTGATATGTAAAGTCTTTAACATGTTTCTGTAACATTTACCACAACTGTCTGATCTAAAGAGATTAGTAGTTTTAAACTGATGTAGTGAAAACCCATAGAAAAAACAAATAAATCCTCTTTAGATCAGACAGTTGTGGTAAATTTACTGAAAACATGTTAAAGACTTACATATCAAGGAATATTCACAAAGACACTTGTTGTTTAAAAGAGACATATTGTGTCTAAAGGCTAACCTAACAGGAAGTGGTCGTACATACAGAAGTTAGCATTTTTGAACGTACGCAGCACTGAAATCCGTGCACGGAGCCCATAAGTATCTGTCGATACCCATATCAACGATACTAGTGCAAGGACTGAAATAGCTTTTTTTTCTTGTCTGTTTAGCTTATTTATAGTGCAAGTCACAACTAAACAACAAATGAAAAAATGTCAAACATTATGAGATGTACTGGATCAACATCAGCCAGTAAACAAGTCTCATTATGTCTAATTAAAGGCACAACTAGGATATCAGCTGAACTGATATCATGGAGCTGATATCCGGTCCAGCAAAATTTCCTGGATCGGCACCGATATTTGATCCTAGTATCGGATCGGTGCATCGCTAGTCTACTACAATAAAAAGTCAAAGGTCATCTCATCTCAGCAATTCTGTCAAGAAGTGGATTATCAATTATTGTGATATCGGCGGATTTTCCCAGATGTCGTATAATTAACAGATATTTGGCACCAGTCTGTATGTGTTCATGTACCATTCCCCATTTGTCTTCAGTAGATCAGATTAGTCTATTCATGAGAAATGGAAATAGAGGACCAATTAAGCAAAAATATGGCTATGTATTATCAAACCAAGAGATGATTTTAAATACTAGCCAAAACATTTTGTTATTCTTTTTAATAATATGAAAGGCACATTTGTGACGTTAAAAGCTTTTAGGCCATATTATAGGTAATGGCAAAGATTAGTTTATGGCAACAACAGAAAGATAAAAAACAAACAAACACAAACAACTTGGGCATCAAAGGAATTTCCCAGTTCTCCAGGAAATTATGCAATGACAGAATATATTCATGTGCTCTGTGTAATGTTGATCTAGACATGCTGTATTTTAGATAGTTTTATAGTCAATCAATCAATCAATCAATCAATCAATCAATCAATCAACATTTACTCATATAGCTCTTTACAACACCATAGGTGATCAAAGTGCTTTTAAATCGAAAAATACAGACACAAAAATACACAAAACATTAAACAAAATCTACATAATAATAAAAAATGATTTTGGAGTTTAAATTACAAAACTTGAAGAAAAAAATTAAACAGAAATTGGCAAACATATTGGCAGAGCTCATAGGCCATTGGTTTCACCAAATTGAACAATTGTCTAGGTCATAAATAATACCCACATAGGTCGATGGACACAGGAATGCAGCATAAGGTGTGTGAATACTTTTTTTAACAAGAAATTACTAATTTAGGCACCAAAGTAAAAATCTGGCAAAATATTCTATGTTTTTTTAATATATGAGTATTTTTGTCCTTTTAAGCAACCTGATTTTATGTTTTGTTTTCATACAGGTAGGTCTTGAAACCAGTGTTATGCAGAAAATAATGATATTCACCAGCAGCAACATAACTTGAACATATTGTGCAAACCAACCCAATAAATTCAACTCATTAAAGCCAAAACTCTACACAAAGCTGTTCAAAGCTGAACTGGTTGATAGGCACCCTCCACCAAATCCACAGGATTACTTAAAAACATAACTCATCATATTGTGCACTGAGTTTGGTGTCACACTACAAGCCATAAAGCAGTGAGTTAGTCATTCATGTGTTGGCAATGGGCACCCACACAAGTGATTCAGGAAACCTCACATTTAGCTGCTGCATTACTACATCGTATTACGAGACACAGGCTATAAGATAACATGAACATCGGTATCTTGAGTCAAACTATTTTCAATCAGACAACCTCTGTGACCTGCTCCTGTTCCAGACTCACTGTACTGTATGTTCTATCCCACAAGCACAATCACTTCATTACATGCACACAAGCACTCAAAATGATTTACATCGTAGACGCCTGCGAGAACCGGCAATGACTGCATAACACACAACATAGCATATCAAATTTTCTTTTATTCTTTCTAGTGGGGAACAGTTTTTGTTACATAAAACTGACCAACAGAAAAACGTTTCTAAACATGAATATGATTTTCACAGTAAAATTAAAACACAATGTTTCAGGTCGTAGAGGTCAAATATATAATGTTTTTATTGAATCCCTATCCAAAATTGAATATTCCATATGGCAGTCTCAAATGATGTTCCGTGAGTCTGTGAATAGTATCTGTGTCGGAGAGTCTGATTATGGTGTGTAGCTAACATACGCACACATTTACATCTACTGTTTATTTGCATTGCATAAGAGCACATACTAGTTCTCTCATCTCTCCCTTTCATTGTGTTGCAGCATTAAAATAAACATGGTGCAGCAAGGCTAGAATAACAAAGAAAATATTGCTCACAAGGACATAGATTTGACTCAAAAATTATCATTGTTACTGACCCGAGTAAACTACATGAAAGAAAAGAATGCATCTTCATAATCTACAATTACATTATCAAGCAGTATGTGTGATGTTATTGTTGTTTTATATTTTATATACATTTCATATAGAAAATGCAGTTGTTTGCTTTAACTAGGGCAAAACACAAGAATTACAACTTTCCACAAAATAAAGCAATAATTAAATAAACTAAGAACCGTACTAAGCTGAAAGAAATGTTTTGTCACTGCAGATAAATCAAGAGAAATTAAGTTTTCAGGAAAAATGTTACTGCTTAAGTCTAGCTGTGAACTACACCCTGCAAACCAAAAGTGTGATTGGTGATAAGTCATAACTAATATCAAGTCAGTTAAAATAAAAGATTCGACCTTGCTTGAAATGCAAAAAACTTAAGTGGGAAATCAAATATGTTTTTTATAGGAAGTGCGAATCGATTTATTTGAGCTTTGAGATGGAAATCAAATTTGAGATTGCGAGCGATTATCAGATCATTTTAAATCAACATTGCTGTTTAAAAATTAATTTAAAAAGTACCGATTATGCAATTTATATTCTAAATGGGAATACTTAATATCCCCCAAAAGAACAAAAACCCAGTACTTTCATCATAAAGTATAAAAATTACATATTGTCAAACTAAATTACATTATCTTTCTAAATAATAATTCCACCGTTTAGGGCAGGCATGTCCAAACTGCAGCCCAGGGGCTAAATGTGGCCATTGGACCAATTTTTTGGCTCTCAGACTTCCTGCTAGATTAGCCCAAATTACAACAAGTAGGCTATCGTTTTTAATGTCAAATTTGAGCTGTTCTTCCACCATAGTCAAAATAACAAACATTTTGATGCTATGTAGACCTAAAAAATGTTCATCCCCTTACTAAAAGTGTGGAGGGTTAATAAAATTGGGTCAAATGCAAAAATTTGAATGATTAACTTCACAGCGTATTTTATGGCCTCTGCTCCACATAGGTTTCAAACTGCGGCCTACTGTGAAAAAAGTTTGGACACCCCTGGTTTGGGGGACAGATGGCCTCTAAATGTTGCTAATCATCTATATCATGGATAAGCCACTGCATCTCTGGCAAATCATGATCTAATCCTGAGGAGTTTTAGTAAGATCATCAAACTGTGATTCAGTTTTACACGATACTGGTCAGAATATATAATGCTCTGAGTGAGTGACAGCTAAAATTAACCAATCAAGGTTAAGTGAGAACTCTCAGAGAAAGAAGACTCCTTAAGTTGGCATAGGTAAGGAAAATAATGAATTGTGGTTAAAAAATAAAAAAAATAGGTCCTAATATTCCGTGAATAAATATTTCAGTACAGTTTGCCTTTGATGTATACATTTAAGTAATACCACGTAATATTGAAGAAAATCGTGTATTCATGTGTCATACAAATACAGGTAGTAGCAGACTGCACACACAGAATATTATAAAGAACCTGCGGTCAGAGTCATGCATATTTCCAAAGCGTGTGCCAAAACACAGTGTCACGATATATGTTATAACTACACACAGGCTTAACACTTGGGTCCTGCTAATAGCTCCCTATGTGCTAAGACCAATCACCTTATATGCGTATTGTTACTGACAAAAATCACGGTGGATCAATAACCGATCAGCAACTCTGACATCAGATTGATCCGGGAGAAGCCCACCAACCCACTGAGGCCTGTTTACATAGCATTAGCTTAGCCTTGTAGCATGCTTCGCACTGCTTGGGTCACGTTAGTAAACACTTAACCAGCACAGATCCATCACTTACCAAACATCTAGCTATCTTCTTTAGCTCGAAGTTTATAGATTGACATAATCCGATATCTCAGGGTGAGTAAATAAAAAGCACTACGTTGGGTTGTTGACCATGTTACCCTCGGCACAAAATAGTAGCTCTTAGCCTAGCTAAGTGTCAGGACTTGGCCAGCAGCAGCTAGCGTCCCTCCTCCTGCTCCAGAAAACCACACTGACATGACCACATCGATGGGAAAACATCGACGGTACGCGGCACGGATTGAAGCCTTGCAAACTCCACAATGCATGCTATGACATAAATAAAAGTCTAGATTTTATGTGATACTTACATTACATCCAACAGAAGCCCAGGTCCATTTAAAGTCAATGGATAGAGTTTAATAGCAGCCCATACAAGTGTGACATAAACGATTTTCTGTCGGTGACCCAGTTTCTCTTCACCGTCATGCCTGTCGGACCACTAACCTAGTTTTTCAACCAATGGCGTACGTGATACCGCCGTGGAAGCCCAGGCAGCCAATCAGAGACAGGTTTACCGCGGGAAAATATGACTGACGTGTTTACCAGCCAATGAGAGTTGGGCAGAGCGGAATGCAGGCGCTGCATGAGCCTGTGGAGAACACTGCATTACGAGACGTCCAGTGGGTTCAGGAGTTGGCCCGCTCCTGATTATGATCCACACAGCCAGACATAAGGCTATTTTGACACCTGAACTCGAGCTACGACGCATTAATATGTCTGATATTACATTTGCTATTCTTATCTCAGTGAAGGAGCCAATATCTCTCTGTTACGTGTTTCTTATGCAAGAGTTCGTTCATTCAGTGTGACAAGTGTTTCCGTCACACGCCTCTAAGCCCACATAACGAAATATTGGCCTAGCCAACGGTGGGTAGGAGTAGGGTGATGCTATTTCATTCAGTTTTAACTTATGAGCATTATTGTTTCAGCTTCCTCAAGACTTCATCAAACGATTGAATAGGTCAGGAAGAAGTGGAATTGGAATTTTCCTCCACAATTTCATAAATCAGAGAGAGAGGATTTCCTCTTAAAAATAACCAGTATACAGTTGTGTGATATTATTACGAAACTCAGATGAGTTCACCTAGGCCAAAGCACTAGGATTTTCTCAGACGTAAACAACAACAACAACAACAACAACCAACCAACACAACAACAACAACCATAACCTAACAATCACTGAACCATATAACCTACCCTTAATTCACTGGACACCAGATAAATGCATTTATGTGGCATTTTGCCCCTTGTGAGTCATAAATTAATGTGATATTATACCCCCTCTATTTTCTACTCCCATCTCACTCCAGAAGTCACGGCGTTGCTCTACCATGGCACGGTACATAACCCAGCGGGAGAATGTATTCACCTTTTTGGGCCTTTGGATGTTTCTTGCGTTCTTTCCATATTAGGTTGTTATTAAGTTGTGCTCGTGGGGTTTCCTTAACACAATTAATGTATGGCTCTTGTTAAATTTTTCTTGACCTCACCTTGTTTATACTGTATCTTCACCCTGACTCTATTAACTGTCTTAATTTAAACACTTTCAGGCATTTCATTTAAAGTTTCTCCTCTTTACCGTTAAAGACAATTGACATTGTTGCTGCTTATTTTTGACTGAAGTTGCATAACCTATAAATCGTTATTTTTAGACAGCTCAAAGTCTGAATGTAACTCAATAATCCCCTCCTCAAATGTTGTTTCCAGTTACTGTAATGTGACTAGTTTGTTTGCCTTTTCCCTTTACTAAGATCTTTTCTAAATAAGTCCAATTTCTAAACTGCCGTTGTGAAACATTGATCTTCAAAAGATTTTGTGTGAAACATTTCAACAGAAAAGATGTTGCTAGTTAATTCACAACACAACTGCTAAACACAATTGTCTGCAATTGTACATATTTGCTTATTTTTATTTATTTATTTTGTTTTTTATTTGCATATAGCTGTATGTTTTGGTGTGAAGTTGAAATTTCCGGGCGTCCTCAAAGGCAGCCTAACTATCACATGGCAGGTGAGTGTGGAGCAGAGAGCAGATAGAAGCAGATCCACACGGACACACCGCTCCTCCGCGCGGGGACAGTGCGTGGACACTGTGGGGATGATTGTGTGAATGTCAGTGGAGATGCGTGAGGGAAAAACTTATTTAACTATTTGTACAAAAGATATAGCCAACATATTTTTTCAAATAAATAAAAAGTCTGTGGCGGAATTATCAAAGGAGAGCTACGGAGAAGTCATTCTGTAAGTACACTAAGCAAACTCTTACGCGCTTGTTTTATGTTACAATGTATGCTAGCACTTGTATTGCAAAATTGATATTCACATAGTTCTTGGTTCTTGTTATGCTCGGTGTTTAGTATGTGCAGAGCAAATAACTTAAAAAGTAGTAAAAAAAAACAAACACTATAACTTTTTGGTGGAGGGTCTGCCACATTCCTGTCACATTTCGTGCAATATTTCACGGTTTGACATTTAACGCATCTCTCTAAAATATTAACAATGCACTTTTTTGTTGGCTTTTTATGCTAATGCCATACGGTAAAAAAAAAATAAAAAACACAATGCAATAAGTAGCAGGTACATGACACATCAGCTACCAAAACTTTGCATAGTGCACCCTTAAAGTCAATTTCTATTGCCACAATGGATATTCTTTTAAATAATGTTGCCCTATGAGTCTACATGAGCAGATAGCATTGATTACTGGCCTACTTAGATTATAGTAAATGCAATTTTCCACTAAGTAATTGAACCAAATAATTTGCCCTGTAGTTGAATCTGTTGTCACAGTCTCCTCATGAATGCAGGTTGCAACTATCTCCACCCTTGCTTAATTTAACACATGCCTCAATGTTATGTCATCGCCTAAATTTGCAATGACTTCTATTGATTTTTTTTGTCTGTGCATTTGCTTCTTCCCGTTACAGATGCAGCCTGATTGTTTTTGCATAGATTGAACATTTGTCTGGAGAGGGAAACCCAGAAAGCTGCAGGGTTTAAATGGGGCAGTTCTGTTGTGAACTGGTGGCTCGCTGCCTGCTCAGTGCCATACCTTCACCCTGGAGCTATGAAATGATGTTGAGTTGCAATGACACATGCTGTGTAATTGCAGATCTAGATTTTGTGACAGCATGAGTAAGAGAGGGGGAGAAGGGTGGGAGTGCGTGTTAATGGGGGAAATCAGGCTTGATGTGTGGCCCCCCTCGGCTCCGGCAGCTGCTCATTCACTGTAAGAAAACGCCCCCTCAGATATACACAACTCACTGTATGATCGAATTGTTTTGTCAAGAAACTGTGCCCAGCTCAAACTAAAATGCTCCAACATGGAGATTCTCTGTGATGAAGGTATTACTAATCTTTACTAGAGATTAGGGATGAGACAATATACGATATTATCGCTAATCGCGATGGGCACAATTAAATAATTGTGGCGTTTTTTCATAATCGTGATAATCGTAGGTATTCGATATTCGCAATTATAGCAGCAGGTGGCTTCATAAAGCACCTAAAATCTGACTGCTGTGAACCCAGTAAAAGCTGTATTATGGTTGGTTAAACAAAGAAAAGGTTCATGTGGTAAAGTTAATTAATGACTCTGGGACAAAGTTAGTAGATTTTTGCTCAACATTGTAAACATTTGTTCCCTTTGAATCATTATTGATTGTACTTAGACCAAAATACAATAAATAGTTGTCCAAACGCATGCATATTGTGAGCTAATAAACATTTTTATGATTTGAATCTGTATACTTTTATGTTTAGTAAATTATTGTAATAATATCGTTAATCGCGATTTTTTTGGTCACAATAATCGTGAGTGCAAATTTTAATACCGTCCCATCCCTACTAGAGATAGACCGATATATCAGCCAACAAATATATTTAGATTTTTAAAAAATATATCGGCCATATCGATATCTGTCTCAATTTTGGCCGATATCTGATCAGGCAGTTGTTTTTGCTTTTCCTCTGTGGGAAAGCCGCACTCACAGTGATCAGCTGAGTCTAAATTGGTTTGGAGAGAAACAATAAGACTTCTTTGATCTCTCTCCATTTCTAAGTCTGCAGTTTGGATTTTGTCATTGACATATCTTTAAGTTTTATTGTTGTTTTGTGACTTTGGCTGCAGCACAAGCTTTATTAAGTGCTTGTTGTTTGTCAATATGAACAATGTGAATGTCTTTCATGATGCTATGAAATAATTGTTTCTTGTGTCAAAATACAATTGAGCGTCATTACACTGTGTAAGAGAGACGCACATGTGAATAATTTGACCTTTTTTTTTGGTTATACACTTTTTCACCCCAGCTGTGCTTTAAAATCTAAAATAAGAGAATTGGCCTCAGAAATCCTCCTTGAAAATCACCCTATGATGTCAGCATCTGCTGACAAATGTTTGAAATATCGGTATTGGCATTGGCCAAAAAAAACTTCACAAAAAAAAAAACTTATCGGTCGATCTCTAATCTTTATAGTGTTATAATTCATATGACTGTTAACTATCATGTTAGTAGTCAATTAGTCAGCAGTTAATTAGTTGATTAGTCAACTAAGAGTAAGAGTTGCACTCAGGCTGCACTCAGCAAATGAAAAATAAAAAGCATGTCTTGAGGTACAAGATTTTGTCGAATAGGTTTGGTTCACGTGACATAATAACATTCCAAAGGCCATTGTTATTTCAATCAGGTGGACTAAAATTAATATTGTTTAAATTGAGTTTTCTGTTATTTTCTAAAGCTTAATGAGTCCAATTAGGCAAATATTTGTTGAGATATTAGAGTACAATGTTATTAATAGAAAAATCTTCCTCTTCTGAAATCTGCCCTCCTCTGGCCTTATGACATCATCAAGTTCTAGAGCATACATAACTTAAAGCTCCTCTACCATCCTTAAAAGTGTTAAATGATTCTTAAACAGAAAACGTCATTTTAAACTTTTCTACTTTATTCCACATGTTTCACTCCCCTAATGCATTCGGAACATCCTAATTGTTCACTGCAATGTGTTGTAGACATTTTTCACAACTTTTAGAAGCGAACTGTGCCAGTATGCCAACAGTTGTTAAAATACTGACAGCAATAACAAGTGGACTTTCTGTTTTAGTGAAAAAATGGCACATAGAAAGGACACTGCAAACTAATTTAATTTATTTATTTTAACTAATAAGTCTGTGCTGGAGGAAAACGTAAAAAAAAAAATTCTAAATAAAGCTAAATGAATAGAGTCAGACATCTAGACCTTTCCTTCATGAAGAAAATAGGTTTGAAGCTACCAGGTATTTGAAAATGACATGTAGTGTGTGAAAACAGTAGTCACTTTGTCTTTGGTCATAGTTGTAAAAATATGCCTGGGCTCTGTCTCATAAATTCTGTATGAGTTTGATAACAGGGCAGCGCTACAAGTCACAGCCGAGGCTGTTATTTAACACGTGTGTTTCATTTTTATAACTTTAGTAAAAAGATGAATGATCAGCCATTTATAACTCACCCTTTCAACTCTGCTATCAAGGGCTACTTTACAGTTGGTGCAGAGGTTTTTACTGTTGGAAAATATTCAGTCTTCAACAATATTTCCTGTGAACAATGACAGAAATTAGCAACCTGGTCTTCCCATGTAAGATGTAGATGCTTTTGTATACACCAGAGTTACCCATATCTTACAGAAAGAAATATGACTGCATATCTGCACCTTAGCGTCTCCCACATCTATCAAGTTTTGTCTCACACTCCGAGCACCCCCCCACTCGTTTATTTTGATAAATAATTAGGTTTTCATGTGTTATATGTTATTTGATATTACTCTTTAATCGATTGTTTTTATAAATTATATGCCCACAAATCTCCCCAAATAAATCAAATTTGACCACAGACAACAGTCTAGAAAGTATTAAATTTGACGTCTTTTTAGAGTCTCAAGCCAGTCCAAATACTTCCTGATAAATGTTTGAGTACCCCTGGGATCCCTGTACCTGTGGTTGGGAAACAGACTTAGACATTGATAACAAGTCAAATGTCTTTACTTTTACTAGTCAGAGATAGACATCAGTTGTCAGCCAATGTAGACCTCTAGAATGGATAAGTGAAAGGGTGATTCCTGGTACTGTGTTGTGGAGGAAGTGAAAGTCTTGATTGTCCATCCTGCCTTGTTATTTGCCAATATTGTGACATTGCTTATGAAGACATTTGACAGCATTGTAGCCCTGTCTGTGTAGATTTCCATTGCAGCCACGTTGTGTACTCAATGATGAAGGAGCCAGTGTCTCTTTTCTCTTGCAAATATCCATTTAAAAGACTGGGTTGAAAGGCACTGCTGCCATTGAGATGCTGAATTGATTGCGAGTGCTTTGGTGGGCTCTGAGTTGGCATCAGCAACAGGTACATCAGAGGAGATAGATGTGATGCCAGTTAGAGCTGTCGGCTATAATACTTTGGCAAAGCCAATATCCTAACCTTATTTTAAAGACAAAGTATGTAGAATTTTCTCTGAACACCACGACGTTAACGTGTTGAACCAAATACGGCTGTTAATGTCTATCTTAACAAAAAATGATTCAAAAAAAGAAATTAAAAAACATTTTTTATATTAAGGAAAACAAGGCTGCTTGATTATAGAAAAAAAAATCCTTATATCCTAACCCTAACCCTATTATTTGACTGAAGAGTTGGCTAAAGAGAGGGTAGGGCATCATTGCGCTTTAAAGGAAGACAACTATCTTACAGTTGTAAGAACAGAACAGAACAGAACAGAAAGATTTATTGTCATTGTCACAAAGTACAACGAAATTACGTTTGGAGTGAGCCCCGGGCCGCTGCACCTTTTGCGCGCCGCCACTCGCTCTTCCATACATGAAATGCAAAGCAAGTATACAACAAAAACATAACAACACGTAACAAAACACAGTACACGTGGTCACGTGATGGGATTTTTTGTGAGGAGTGGGTCGGGGAAAGAAAGAAAGAGGCGGCAGACGTCATGGACAGGGGTCGGGTAGGGGAGGGGCCACGGCGAAGATGTTAACAGGACAGTCCAAGATGTTTACAGAACAGTCTGTGCCAGTGGCCTTCGGGAGTGTATCTGAAAGTGTGAGTCTGAGAGTGTGTTTGAAAGTAAGAGCCAAAACAACCTGGATGTTGACAGTTGCTGTGGCATGATCATGAAGGACAGTCAAATGCATTGGAGATAAGAGACAGACTATTGCCAAAACAACTTTCTCCCTGGAGGATGGAAAGGGAGTGGGGTGGGAAAAATATTATAATCCATGTTTAGATTGATCTGAAGTTAATTTGACTTCAATCACAGTCAATCAATGAGTCCTGGAATCCCAGTGTCGGGTCCACACATCTAGTTCACGAGTAACACGACAAACCGTCCAACATAATCAGTCCTGTAACAGAAACACTCCAGCGCCAGGTGTTTAAAAGCGTCCGTGTATCTCCATGCCAGGAGTGAACCAGATGTAAACAAGTCTTTTCTGTGCCACTTTCGGGTGTAATCCTTCAGTCGGTCATTCACGCTCCAGAAGTGCTCTTTTAAATCCAGACAGCCCCTGGGTTGATTTGCAGCCGTCTTGTAAAATTTACAGATAGAGTAAAACAGCCCAGAGTCAATGCAGGTGTTCCTCTATCCAAGATCCAAATAAATAATCAGTATCAGTATCCTTCCCAGACACAGTCACAGAAACACATGACTTGATGTTATAAGTTTTCCGCCAGGTGTTAAAAGCGTCCGTGTGTCTCCATAAGCAGTCTGAAAAGGCAGGCTCCCCCGTCGCCTCTTTCGATGTAAAAAAAGTTGCCAATCGCACTGAAAGACCAGATAATCAAATCCATGTTCATTTTTGGGAGAACAGCAGGCAGATAGTGTCCAAGAAAAGTTAGATGGAACAAAAAAACAAGACAGCAAAGCAAGAAAAAGCAAGAAATAGACGGGAGAAGTCAGAAACACGTCTGCACTGTACAGAAGCAGGAAGTGGAAGCAACTTGTAACAGTTGGCACCACCCGTGAGCAACTTTTCTACTCAAGGTCCAAGGATGCTTTCTAATTGATTGAATGAGTGGTGTTACTGTGTGAAGCACTTTGGAGGACGACCGGTCTGCGTAAATGTGCTATATAAATAAATAATTTATTTATTCAATGTCAATTGTCATTATACATAGCTTATATGGGCTGACAGTATCAGGACTAATACCACACGTTTTTATAAAAGTTTGTTCCAGCGACTGTGAGACTGATGGCCCAAGCACATTACTGACCAACCTGTTTTTGATATGTAATATTTATTATCTATTTATTATGATGATCTTGCCGAGCAGACCTCACTGTTGTGTCCAAGTGTGTGCTTTTAAATGTGTCTATTTTTATTTCTATGCTTGAAACTGCTTTTTTACTTGAATTCCTGAGAGCCCTGCACAAGAATTCCAATGTGTACGGACTTCTGTGTGTGCACAAATGGCAAATAAATTTCTTGAATCTTGAATTATCCTTCATTATCCTTACTGATGGAAACCATTCAAGGTTTTTGGAAGTACCAGGATACACATTAAATATACAAGTCAGATATAATGCTAATTGCCTGCACCTTAAATGAGCAGCCAATTAGCAATACAACAATATGTATTTGAATAGGATAAAGTAATAATACATTATTTGGGAATAATGCCACAAAATGTTTTTATTCATTATTATTATTATTATTTTATTTTAATTTAGTTGTACTAATTATCTATTTTCTAATGGAGAATTAAAATAATATTTGTTAGGATATTACAGTCTACATAGGGTCTTGACAAGCCTACATACTGTATAGTAGTTCCTTTATTTAACCCGCAACAGAGCCGTCTTTGTACCTTGTACTTTACAAACTCCTCTCTATCATCTGGGTTGTGTATAAATCACTACCCGTGAACAAATACCAGAAACTGTTGCTTTATGCATCATGTTTATTATGCAAATAGTGAAAATCTCCCAGCCTGAGATGTTTGTTAATGTGTGTAGTATTAACCCTGTTGAAGTATCTGTCAGTGAGCAGGAACACACACATGCATTGGCGACAGAGGATGGCACTGATCCTCTGATCAAAGTGCTGCTCATAATACTGTGATTTGCAGCTCGAGCAGCCTCATATTGGCCTGTCATCTTCCTCTAGTCGACTGGACCTAATCCACGCTGCCTCCAGCGTGAGCCACGAGGAATAACAGAAGAGATAGAGGGCAGATTAAGACAGCACCAGAACCAGGAGCAAGAAAGAGAGAGAGGGAGAGAAAGAGAGAGAGAGAGAGAAGAAAGATGGAATTGGCCAAACAACAGAGTGAAGCTGGAGAGAGCAAAAGGTTTGCTACAATGTACAAGTTTTTTCTTGAAATGTAGAAGTCCCAATTTGGTTAAAAAACACACACACAAAAAAACAATCAAATATTGATGTTTATTAAAACAAAATTTTTTGACAATCAAGTCTCTTTATTTAAGACACTTCTACCTCACTTCAACTTTCTATTCTGAGTGATAGGATTTCATTTTTAACCATGTGTGGTCATTCTGGAGGGGCTTTAGATTTTACATTGACAAAATTGATATAGTTCTCAGAAAAACATAAATCCTTACCAAGAGTGTTACGTTTTCGACTTTAAATCTTGTAAAAAGACATTTTTATGAACAAGTTAATGATTAAAAAAGTCTCAAACTAGCTTTGCTTGCTGCATAGCTTAGCATGTCTTCTGTGCTAAACAAGTAATAATACAATAATACAGTAGTTGTTTTTATTAGATTTAGTTCCCACCAGGTTTTGTCTTGAGACCAACGGCCTCATACAGTAAAAGTGAGTTACAATAGTAATCATTTCATTCTCAGTTTGAAGTTAAACCCAATGCTGTAGTATTGTTAACTGAACAGGATTTGATAATCGCTGATTTAGAATGAAAACAAAAACTGTAAATAAATAAAACAATTAAGAGTACACACTGAAACCAAATGTTCTTCAAGGCATTAAAGTATTTTACAGCAACATCGTAGATTTCGTGTGTAAAGGTGTCCCTCAATGACCCTAACTCATCAAATATCAAAACCAAAAGTCATTTACTGCTCTCCTACTCTTTACAGATCTGTATTTGAACAAATGCCAAAGAATGTTTTTCGAAGTATCTCAACGTCAGTGATGTCTTTGTCAATGTTAAGATCTGATTTCAGATTGTTTTATAATTGCTCTTTTCCGCGCTTAACAAAACTCTTATATTCAGTTTCTTAGAACTAATTTTTTGTAACCTATACATGTGTTTCATTAACTGATATTAACATACCTGTTTGTATTGCTTTTCTTTATTCTTATTGATAAATATATCTTGTTTTTGTTGAAAGAAGACATTTTTTCAGCTTAATATTAAACTATAAATAAATCATGACATTTAGTTGGGTAACATAAAATTGATAGATTAAACAATTTCTTGGTGTCAGTTCACACTTTTAAATTTTCTAACTATTCATATAAGCATTTTGTTGTTGCTTTTGCTTTCTTATTAGCTTCTTCTGAAAGTGTACTCTGTCATGTGGTTGACTGTGAATAATAGGATGTGTAGGTGGGCAAAAGAGTCTGTTTTGGTATTAACTTAAGCAGAGAAATAGTCAATCAAATGACCTTACAATTTGATTTGCATAATTGAGTTTATGGAAACAGGTTCATTTACTTCCTGTTCAAAACTGCAACTTCATAGTCATAAGCCCTGCCTCTCTTCATAGTTTGATTTCAATGCATTTTGATATGACAGTTGAAAATGTTACTTATCCTGTCCACGTGCTCCTGTAACAGAAGACTGTAAGCTGATATGGCGGCTCTTCTCCTCACAGTTCATTAGTGGTTGTGACTGAGGCTCTCAGTAACACTAGTCCGTTGTGTCCTGTGAACTACACTTTTGTCCGGTTCGTGGTTGGCAGCGGTTCCAGCTCATCTACAAGTCAAGTCATGATCATGTTGTTTCAAAGCATTTGGCCGTGTCAGCCTCTTAAGACTTATGAATGAACATGAATAAGGAGAAGGAACGGTTGACTGCAAATCTGCTCCTTTATAGAACAATGTTTCTGAGTCTCTGCAACACATAATCAACTATTTGTTTCATTTCATCTCACCTACAGTATGCTCCAAAATATTTACCCTACTGATGATGTGTTGTTGCAATAGTAGACACTGTCTCCATAGAGACAGTTTTAAAGCTTTACCTGGGATGTTTTATAGAATGAATAAATTCCAACACACCGATATCTGACCATCACTGTATTTCTGGGTGAGTTATTGCAGTTAGAGATCTGTGCTTGAACCACACTTTGCTGATGGACAATGCTGTCTTTAATTTCTGCTTTCCTGTGACTGTTGCCTTAACTGTCCACTCAATTACCCAGTGTGGCCTGTTCCACCCGGCCTTTACTTGATGTTGATTGGTGGATTGCTGTTGTCACATGACCTGATGATTTGTTTAATGTGAGAATATTAAGTGGTGTCGACATGTTGTTTTTACTGCTGACACTTGTCTCCCAGCCCAAGGCTGTGTCAGAGCTTTAGAAACCAACCAGACAGAGCCATGTTGACCACAAACAGAGGTGATATAATCTTCTAGGAAACAGAGGAGGAAAAAAGACTGGTGATTTAAAAGTTGTATAATCCACCCAGTTAATGAACTAAATGGTCTTTGTATAACTGTAACTAGTATGGCAATGAATTATTCCACTTACAAAAGAAGACATTCAAGTCATATTTATTGTCTCATTTAGAGGGCTTGATTTGATAAATCTTGCCATATACATGCTAGCATGTGATGACAAATTAATATTAGATACAATATATTTTGTTTTTGTTTATATTATTTGGAAGCAGGAAAGATAGACGAAGATGAAAGGTTATTTAGTGACTTGTTTTGTTGTTTTCATTATGTTTTGAGGCCATCATTCAACTGAGCTGCTTGAGCAGATTTTCATGTCTGCACTAATTACTAACATATGGCAAAGCTTGTAATATTGTTGTATACCACCAACTGTAATCTTCTCTGCTGCAAAGTTGGACTGACTTTTCTTGGGAATATTTGTGGTCAATTTACAAAATCATTAGCCATTAGGAGAAGTGTGTTAAAAGGTTCCAAAGAAAACTGAAGTGAAAGCGTTGGGTGTGGATCTGTGTTAATGTACATGAAGTGTTCTAAAGTTTAAAGGAGAATACTTATTGTGTTGTTTTTTTCCATGTATTTAGTAATAAACTAGACCATATGAGGATCGGTTGTTTACATTTTCTTCATTGTCAAACACAAAAATGATCTAAAAAGCCTTAGAAATAGAAACAGGTCCCTTGACTTTCTGTTCCTAAATGCAGAACTGATAATAAAATATAACCATAAGAAGCAGCAGATTTTGAATTACTTGGTTTTGGAAAGTAACTACTTGACCATTTTGAACCCCACATGTTTCACTTGGAAACTACATTTTAGGAGTAAATGCAAGTCCCCACAGGCATGTGAGCGGGTATAGGTGGTAGGTGACTACAGGAATTTTCTGAGGACTCGAACATCAGCTGCAGGACAATACAGATTACAAACATGCCTGATTCAGTTCAGATATGTCTGTGAGTAAAGTATGATGAATGAACACTGTTAAAAATTTTACATACTACGTCACCTTTAAATATTTTTGTTTACAGAAGTATCTTGTTGAAACGGTCCAGTCTACACTGATTGATTATTAAATGAGACATGACAAATCCCTAATGTCTTAATCTATTTTTGATGCTTGTCCCCGGTTTTAACGCTTTATAATGCCTTAAGAGATTATTATCTTTTGTTGCTTCTCCTGAGAATTCAAAACTTTACTGTGATTTGTTAAATTTACTCACTCAGAGCATGACAGATTCTGGCCAATAGTGGGGGAGAAAAAGTACTTGCTCTTTCCTCCAACAGCATTTATTTAGGACTGCTCGATTATGAGAATTGTGATGAGAATCACAATTGTTTAAAGCATAATTGAAATGAGAATTGACAGATGCATTGAAAGTCTGTTCGAAATGCGCTAGGAATGTGCTTTCTGCTAGGAACCTTTCCATCCAACGGCAGCTCACTGAAGCAAGGAGGATAATAATCATGGTGACTGAATTTTTGAAACTGATGAGAGCAACAATCATAATTGAATTCTGAATTTGATTAATTGCACAGTCCTGCATTAATTACGTCTTCTTTTATTTCACATCTTTAGGCCTTTTAAAGACTCAGATGCATTTTGCAGATGTTTCAGCTGCCATCTGCAAACCATCTTCAGCACAATCTCCAACAGTAGCCTATAAAACAAAACTAAAGTTGTTGTAATAGTTCTTTGGAGGTATGAGCATTGGCTGCTGAGTTAGTTCCACTCTGCTGGTTTATTGATGAAGGCTTTTCACTGAACTCCTTTCAAAAGACCATTCAATATTCTCCAGTCAACTGCCTCCTCTGCCGTGGTTTCTCCTGTGTTTGAATGAGCCGGTTTTCTGAGGCTGAGCTAAAGGGCAAAGCTTCCCAAATGCCACTGATCCTCTGCTGCTTTAGTGTGGCATTGATGTAAATTGGTGGAGAATGCAGTGTTTCTTGTTGGTTGGGCTCCTCTGGGTGCGTTCACCTGGTGTGACAGCACGAGAAGGGACAGAGGGGGGTCTGAGGGCGACACATTTAACCAAAATAGGCTTGGCCCAATGAGGAGGAACACGCGCTCTACCTGTGTTAATGGTTAATCCTCACCAACAAAGGCAATGCATGCTGGGTTTCTGCTTCAGACAAAGACAGATCCTTATTAACGACACACTCAGCTCTACATGTCAGTCAGGTAGGATGCTTTCGTTCTGAATTAAACTGGAGAAAGTGGCATTTATCTTTTATCAGTTCAAAATATTAAATATATTAAAAATAAATATATTAACTATAACTTCCAGCTCTTAGTTATCTATGCAGTTATACAACGAGAGAGACCACCAAACTGTTAAGACAATTGACTGGACTCAACTTCAGGTGTACTTTTGCTGCAATAGAGAACCAACTTATGAATTATCACATGATTTACTGTATATAGTTTCATTTTGCATAAGATCATTCATGCTTGTACAAACTGCTACAACCTCTTCTGAAATCCAACTTTCTTCCATATTGACATTTCCTTTCAAAAACAGTTTGTGTAGAGTTGCAAGATTTATCGCAGTCAAATCAAAATCACAATTAGAAATAGATTAAGTACTATAATTTCCTCCACAAACAACTTAATTTAAAGTCTTGTTCGGCATAAAAAGCACATAAACATCTTTCTGTTTTGGCACATCTCTCGACACGTTTAAAATGCAAACTTTTAAAATAATCTGATATTTAAATCACAACGCTAGTCCGAAAATAGATGTCAAATTTTGATTAAATCGCAATTTATGTTAGCTTAGTGAATTACAATGCTTGAAGAAGTAAATAAAGTAATATGTTGAAGCTGACCAGTTAGAAGAGTGGATAGAAAAAGTGGTTTGGACTGTATTAAGTGAAAAAACTGAGGAAAATTAGATTATCACTTGGCTCAGAATTCAGTTTTATTGCCAAATTGTCCAGCCTTACACACAACTATCATCGTTTATTTAGACTTTTTAAACCGAGTTACAGTAATTTGATGGTGCTAAAGACAAAACACAGCTTTCACCTCCATTGTTGAGCCTCAGTGTCAGCAGAAGCAAAGTGACTGATGGGAATGTGGTAGTACTGGACGTGTGCCAGCTTCCTGTTAGCTGCTCCTCTGTTCCTGCAGGCTAAACAACTGTTGCATTTATCACTATTCAAACTAACACAAGACCTGTTCTCTTAGCTATACATCTGGTTTCCTGGACAGACGAGGCCTTAAGCAAGACTCTGTTATTTAGCTAATATCCTGGAGCTGCATCTATAGTATTATTATATATTTTATATATATGTTGTTTCATATTGTTTTAATGATAAGGGAAACCCATCGCAACATTGTTAAAGAAGACATATTGTGTTTTTCATTTGTTTATGTAATTAGTAATACACTATGTCATATGTACTTCACATTTTAATTAGTCTAAAATATAAAATTAAGTAAGACTTCATCGGAGCTTTATTTTTGTATGTTTTAGGGCTGCAACAGGATATTCAATTAGTTTATTAATCAAATAATCATTTACTTGTCTTTATACAGGTTCCAAACATCCATAAGCTGTGGAAAAGCTTCAGATTTAACAGAAATGACACGAAAATTATGTAAATTTAGTCTTTCTTTGTTGTTGTTGTAGTAAAAACTAGTTTGCCTGAGCCGTGTTGTTATATTACAAAATTTTAACAAAATTTTTATACTAATAGACTTGATGAAGGCCAGTTATTATACCACAATGGTCAGGTTTCCATATAATAGATTTCAACAGAAAATACATTTTTTTTTTTTTAAATATGCCTTTTGGTTTTAAGCTAGTTTTGATAACTATTATTCTAAAAACTCATCTGAAAAAGTCATTTTTTTCATGCTTATGGTCTTTTTCATCAATGATTATCTAGTTTTAATATCAGTTTTTGTGTTGACTAGTATCAAACTTTCAGATACTTTTGACAACCCTAAAATCTACATCTCCAGAACGTCCTTAAGCAACATTAACTTATCTCAAATTTGGCAAAAATCGTGTCTTTTGGCCACTTTTGTGTTGTAAACAACGAATCGATTAATCGAAAGAATAATCGCCCAACTAATCGATTACCAAAATAATCATTAGTTGCAGCCCCAGTATGTTTAAGACTTACTTTGCCCCTTTGCACAGGCTTTTGCTGTTGTTTACTTTATTCTGTTGCCTGCGATATCAGAATGACATTGACATTGTTCTCCCTGTGGGGATTGAAGTCATGCGCTGTGTTTCTATGCTTCATTAGGCGGACTGTGGATGAACTAGATTCAAGCGAAACTGCAGAAATGTGACTGGACTAAGCCTGGTTCAGATGTGAGCGGGTCACTCTGAGTGGAAGTGTGTCCAGTGGCACTAACCAGCTCATAATGTGTGGAGCAGATGAGACCGAATTCTCTGAATTCTCTTCAGAAATGACCATTACTCAGGCAAATATTTAACTTTCGTGCTGAAACGTGTTTGTGAAAGATTATTCAGCTGAGTAAAGAAGCGATTTTTATTTATTTATGATTATGATTATTGCTAGACCAATTGAGTAGCAAAAACATAGTTAGTAGTTAGCCATAGTATAGTTTATTTTACTTTACACTCACTTCAATTACAAAAAGTCAAACTATTTCTATTTCAGTACTCATCTCTGGGAGCACCCTATTGACTATTTTTTTAGTGGAGGGAGGATACAGAACCTTTAGGCACAGAGATAATATACTTCACGTAGGAATTGTTGTCCAATCTTTTGTGATGTATTTTTATGAAAAGTTATACCAACATCAGCGTGAAGTCTTGTCATATTCAGGTCTGCTTTTTATGCGATAAAGGCGTGCAAAGTCTTAATACGTATCCAACCTTGAGCATTTCCAGCACAAGAGTAAATCCACCCTCACACACTGTTTTAAGAATAGACGGGCGCAGTTTGTGCCGCAGTGGTTTAAGCCTGTGGAGAATAATCCCAGTGCAGAGAAAGCAGGATTCACTGAGGCTGCCTGACGAAGCACAGGCGCTGCGTGGAGTCTCTCTAAGAAAAGCAGAGGTGCAATTCTTGCTCAATCGACTCTTATAAGCAACTTTTCAGTTTTCAGGGTCACTTTATCTCTGTCTCAGAGTGAAGAGTGTCATGTATATTATTTTTGTCACTTTATCATATGCAAGACTTGTACTGAAACAAAATCAATTCAGGCCTTATCAGTGTTTGGCTTTTTACTCCTCCTCCATCTTTGCACAATGGCTGTTGTCAATGTGCTGACTTGCAATGAGCTATTTTTCCACAAAGAATTTTAAATGTTAAAATAACTGAAAGATGAAGCAACCACAGCTTTTTATTTTGTATTTTTTAACTTAAACCTAACCCTTTTTGCAGATACGGTGCTTTAAAATGGGTTTATACTTTAGAGCTTAGCCCACACAGCAGGAGTTCAATGACCAGTTCAACTACAACTTTTGCCATACTTATGCATAATACATTATGCTTTTCTTCCTTATTCAAGGGTTAGGGTTAGGGTAAGCAAGCGTATTGTGTGCCAAGAAGGCTGAGGGCTATTCATAGATACAGCATAGCCTGCTTTTAATTATTCTGTTTATCTGTCATCTGTTGTGTGGCTAACTTTAGTGTCTTCTAGAATACTTGTTCACGATAGGCTCAGACACACCTCTAAGCAGGAAGGAAAAACTGGTTTGTCTTCCATAGTGAGAGTGTTTGAGTGCTGACAGGGCAGTGCTATGTCATCACACTTCGGCTCCATTCTGACTATGTTTATCTTTATGATGTAAATATGAACAACAGCTGACAATTTAACATCCTGTATAATCCAGTTCATCTCATTTGCTTTGCCAAATAGTGCTGAACTATAACTTCATGCAACTAAAAAATACTGTAGTATTGAGTTTGCCAAACCAAAAATTAAGTTTCAATTCATTACACTAGGAGGCGCTATTTAGCTCATGCAATTACTACGCATAATTCATATACAAAATGGTACAAATATGAACTACTATTCTTTAATTTGTGCCCAAATGTTTTAATTTCACTGATTAAATTGCATGGCTTAACCTGGGTCTTTCACTTCACGGTGTCAGACACTGGCTCATTTCTAAATTCTAAAGGCAAACATTGCCCTCACAAAACAGTGCTTGTGTCAGAAAACTCTGCCTCAAAGAATTATTAACAGAAAATATTTTTTCACTTTAACACTATGCAAACAATATTAAATGAGGACGAACAAAACACAAACAAATAAATATGTACTTTCTTCACTTATAAGATATAAATATACTGTATATTCCCATGTTAAGATCCTTATATGTATATAAAGTTAGCTTTCACTGTAGTTTTGAATTAGTAAATGTACTAAAACACGTGCCTGCTTTGCAAGTTAATAGGTGCATGCTGTCTCCAGCGGCTATCATCAGTGTGAGCGTAGCTCTTGGTGTTGGAGGAAGGACATGGCTTGAAAACACTAGTGCCCTGTCCTCTTTTTGATGTGTTCATGTTGATGTCCACTCGTCTCTAAGCGGCTGTGACAGGTCCACACAGAGCTGATGACAGGGACAAGATCAGGGCCAAGGGCTCCACTGGGGACATGTGTCGGCAGCAATAATATGAGAGCTACTGAAACTTTCAGCATTTAAGCAGATGTGTTTTGTTTTCTAGGGTCATTTATGTAACCAAAAGTTACACCTCATTCACTGAAATGTTTTTGTACTTTCTTACAGCTTACTTGAACAATCTGATGCTGCCCTCAGTTGCCGTGGAGATGGAGGCCAGTCACATGTTAGAGGCTGCCTTGGAGCAAATGGACGACATTATTGCAGGTAAAAGACTACAGTAATGCAAATGTGAACCAATGGAGAATTTAAAATCTCAATTACACAACTTAGGTTAATGTTTGAACGTATTATTTCCACCTGGCGAGACAATATTGAAAACGAGACAATGAACATGTAGTTCAGATCACAATCTTGGCTTCACAATTTTCTATTTTATTTATTTTATATTTTGAGAACTAAGTCAGCTCAAGCTGTTATTTAAAAAAAATCCTGACACAATACAGTATAGTGATAAAATTCATGAATATTTCATACTTATTTTTGGGAGGATAAACCCCTTGAGATGGGCCATCTCGTTTCAAGGGGGTCCTCAAAAAACCCTACAAATAAAGGTACAGACAGGAGAGTAAGCCAGGACAGTTGCTGATACATGTTCAGCCTGGACATTTGATGAGATATATTCCCATCTCTACAGAAAAAAATAATTTTAAGTAACAATTGTAAAGACATTGCTAGATTTTATTCTGCTACTGCTTCTACGCTGAGCAGTTTTCAGTGGCCACAAATAGCAAGACATTAACGTCCTAATTGTGATAGCATCAGCCAATCAGTGATGAGGAAATTGGGACTGCTCTCATATCATATTATTTAGAGTGTACAATGTGTTATCCAAACATCTGCAGAGGATAAAAGAGAGCACTTAAGCCAGTCACTGTTGTGCAGCATCTGTGTAGCGAGAATAGCTTAAGAAGAGTACAGTAGAGGAAAGTTCCGGGAAGCTCTTAGAATTTCCTTTTTTTAAATAAATAAAATTAAAATGCGAAAAGTGAAATTTTCCTGGCTTCAGGCATAATTAGAATTTGTATTAACAATGACAATAAAGCTGAATCTGACATTGGCCTGAGTATTAGGGGTACAGCTGTGTGTCACATGAGTGTGTGCAGATGTGTGGGAACAAGTCCAGCTGACTTATAACAGTCTTGCTTCAAGTGCTGTGTTCATATATCAGCGCTCATTATGGACTAAAATAAGTGAACCATGCTTTCTCTCTCAGGCTCAAAGTCGGTTACGGTAACGTCCTCGGGCAGCCTTTTCGAGCTGGCGTCTTTGGGCGGCTCTGGTCCACTGCAAGTGCTGAGACTGGCTGAAGACCTGAAAGAAGCTTTGCAGCTCCAGCCCAGTCCAGAGGAGAGAGAGTCTCTGAGAGGACAGCTGCCTGCACAGACTGCAAACACCCTACTGGAGTGGCTGACCAATGGAGATGTGAGTGCATCCTAGCCCACTGTCTCAATAATTAGCATACTTTAGAAATTGCATATATTGTACATGTTTCAGTGCGTTTAATACAAAACTCATTGGATCAATATTGCAATACTTCATCATCGAACTAAAACAAAAATCCTGGAGAATTAGCATACTGTGCATGTTTTGAGTCCAGCAAGAAAGTTTAAATTGAATGTGTTTTATTACATTTTGAGACAGATTTGAATTGAATTGAGATTTGAATTCATCTGACAAATTGTCAATACATGATCAAGCAATCAACCTGATTTAGTTCAAATCAGCTGACTCGTTAAGAGTTTAAAAGCTGAATGACATTGTGTCAGACATTGAAGCTGCTTGATTATTACCTTAGAATGATGGTTTAACCTTTTACATATTAATTTATTTTCACCACTCTTTTAAATAGCAAGCCTTAAAATCACAAGTTGCTTGCTTATTTTTATTTGTAGTGATTCAGTGCATCTTTTGACAAAGGTAAAATTGACTGCCTGTCTCCTAAAGTTACTGCATTGACTCTGAAATAACGCCTTGTTGCTCAAGGCTTGAAGTTTGCCGCTGAAGTTACATAAGTGCATTTATCAAAGCAGACATCTTGTGGAAAATCAAGTTGGACTCACAACATGAAGAGAAAGGTCCAGCTGTTGAGCTCAAAGGCCTCTTTAAGCACACTATGTTTTTACACCTCTGCTTCTGAGACTCAAATTAGCACACAGCAGCTCCTTTTGCTCACATGTCTGAAGCAGAACTGTTGATATGTTTAGACAATAGTGCTGCTGACTGTGCTATTGAGTCTAATCCCATCATAACAACACTGTATTACTTAGAGGCTCAGTGCCATCATCTTCTGCTCTTCACGTGGAGGAATTTGAGTTTAAAACCCTTAAATCTGACTACCGTACTAGTTGTTTCTAGCCACACAAACTGTTCATCATAGGAGAAATTTAAATATTGTCATATTGTGATACTAAATTCTGGGATACAGTATCAAGATTGTGGGTTGCTGTATTTATAAATTGCATACAGCTTGCTCGAGGTCTACAATTAGCCGTATAGTTATTACTGACTCAGCTACAGAAATGTAAGTAAGTAATCTTTACATAGCTCCTTTAACAAATTCAGTAAGTGCTTTACAAAGAGAGGCACACTGAATTATAACAAATCAACAACACATACAACTACTGTAGGTTTGGAGTAAACTCTGATCTGCTTCTTCTGAAAGTGTGGCTAAACACCCGGTCAGAGACTTACTTTGCCCACTACTGCACTCTAAACAGCCTTGCTAGAGTTTCGAACCTGTGACCCTTTGCACCACACACTACCTGCTTATCTAAACAAGCCAAATGACTGCTGATGTCGTTGAGATGTTGGTGACCACTTTTTATTTCTAACACCAACTTGCCACAATAACGGTGTCAGAATAAAGAGCTTTTATAGTCCACCTGGGCGGCTCGACTGTGCGTCAAGTCAACTCGATGTGACGTAGGCGTGTACTGAAAATGCACTGACCATCGTGGCAGCACAGTGGTGTTTTTTTTTTTTTTTTTGCTCACATAACTGCAAATCAGTGAGCTTGCACAAAATTGTCCAAAAAGATAATTATATTTTGACCCCATACTCACAGTTGATTCTGCTTAATTGCACTTTAAGTACAATTTTTGCAAAGCATACATACAAAAACACAAAACACAATACATGTGGCCATGTGATGAAATTTTTGGCTTGGACATGGATTTGAGAGAGACAAGCCCCAGCTTCAGAAGTTTGAAGCTAATGCTTAAATACGCTGAAAAACATTGTATTAGAGACCATTTATTATTTATATCTGTGCAGGTTAGGAATTATCAAAGAAATATATGTATTTGTTTTGATTAGTAATGTAGAGCAACACTTGCAATACTCAATGCATTTATTGTAAAATCATGCTATTATTGTATCACAGACACTTTTATGCACCCATAATGCATTGTAAAAAGAACTATAATTTGCTATGTGCGACATAAGTAAAACTTAATTGTCACAGAAACCATAATAGTCCTGTCAGAATCACACGGCTGTATTGTTTTTTTTTAAATAATTTGTGCATTGATATAAACTAGCAACAGTGACATGCTTTGATTTGCACTGATATGGCAAAAAGAAAAGTGTAGGTATACAGAGAAATGCAAAGATATAGTCTTGTCTGTCCGTCTCATTTACTGGTTTATTTTTCATTAACTACCAAGCCCTCTTGTTTTTGTCGCTCTGTCCACTCCACTCCCCTTTTGGACCCAAATCCAGGTTTTCCCCCTTCCCCTTTTTCTGAGTTTGTTTGTAAATGAGCTGTTCAGTGTAGTGTGTGGTCACCTTGGCAGTGGACCGAGAGACTCTGGACTTTACAGAAGGTAGGACTTATACTTTTAGAGCATGCATTGATTGTTTATTGTTCGTAGTTTGAAAAGTGTAGCCATGAAAGTGAGAGTTGAACAGCTGTGGGCACGGGTTGTTTCAGTAGCAGATGCCTCACATGTTGTGCAGACTTTTTGTGCCTGACTTTATTTATTAGACCCACTTCTCTTTTCCCTCCTTTTTCTATTGAGCTGTTGTTTTATAGCCCATTGGCCTCAAGCTGTTCTAATTATGTGTGTTGGCTGTAGTTCTGCGGTGGATTTGTAAGATGCATTTACTTCTTGGGAAAAAAAAGAATAAAAAAACATCAATCAATTGTCTTCTAGTAATAAAATGTAATTCATTTAGCATTTTATTAATACATAACAATAAACGAACAGGGAGGATTATAGAGATGGAAGTAATAAATTTGGACAGTTTGGACTCTGTTTTGTGTCCACAGACATGTTTAAGGTTACTACTGGGATTAAGTATGTTACACATTGACACCAGATGGCAGTATTGTGCAGAAAGTGTATTCATTAACCCAGTCCGGCAATTGAGAGCAACTGGTTAGTCAAACAAAATCTTGTATTTGGGTCATCTGCACAAAGACAAGATCAAAGATAATTAGATGTTTCCTGGCAAAGTTTCGATATGTGCCTCTTTGTTGATGGAGAAAAAGATGTATAATTATTAGTTGTTTCATTGTTGGTATTTTAGTTCTAGTGCATGACAGAAGACCTGGACGAGGGCCAGACTAGTGTTTTCTCATTGCGAAAATGTTAATCTTAAGGAATGTATTTAGTCCACAATACTTTTTTTTTTTTTTGATAAAACAATGACAAATTTTTAGGTCACCGTCTAGAGACAAAACACAAGCTCAAGATAATTTGAAAACTGTTCCTATAGAGAAATGTATTTATAATTCTCAAGTAAGTCTAGTTTTGATTTTCTTGATTAGAATTTTATTTTTTATTTTACTTTTGACAAATCTAAGCCAGGATCACAGATAATGGTGCATTTCTCACTGTATTTCATATGTAAGCTGCCAAAACATAATCTTTTTCTGGCCAAAACCCAAATCTGTTTGTTTGATTAGTTTTGGCTATTTTTGTTTAGGACAAAAACATTGAAATCATTTTGAGAGTTGTGATCAACTTCAGGAAATGCATTTTTTTGGGTCTATTTTTTAAATTTGTGTGTTGTGTTGATTTTTATAAAAGGTCTTCTCTCCACTTGTGCCCATTCGCCTGACCCAGCCACAGGATCAAAGATGCTCCTGCTCTACAATTACACTGCCCCCTGTGGACATGTGTCTGAGGGGCAGATAGGACCATGTAAACACAGGAAGCATCGAGACATTACAAACAGGAAGTCCTGATGTCCCGGGATGCCGTTCATTACACCGACCTACAAGCAACTCCCAAACTTTCTTACTGATGTCAGCTTAAAATGCATAATGTAGATTTTGTTGACTTACTTCTAATATAATAATAAACTATGTTTACGTCGAACAGAACAAAAATACATAGGCTAAGCATCAAGGGAACTATCATAAACAAAAACATTGCTCACTGTCACTGCTTTATCTTTAAGATTTTCTCACCCACCATCGTCAAATTAGCCAGGAGCAGGTCAGAATCTGTTGTTGCCAATCACAGCTCAGTGATGGACCAATCACAGCTCAGTGATGGACCAATCACAGCTCAGTGATGGACCAATCACAGCTCAGGGATGGACCAATCACAGCTCAGTGATGAACTAATAGCAGCTCAGTGATGGACCAATTACAGGTCACTGAACGCAACTTTGTAGTTTAGGTGGAAAACATGGCGGACATACTTTGATCTTTCTTTTGAAAAATATGCACATGAAGGCCTTTTGTTGAAAGTATGAGGCATAGTTCTCTCAATTAAAAACAGTTTAGTTCCACTGACATTTCAACCAGAGAGATAAGTAGAATTCCCCTGTGCCCTCAGTAAACGCAGTGAGGGTGATTTGTATCATTTACATGGTAATCTGTCTGAAGTTAGTGTTTAATGCTCATTTCTGACCTGTTTGACAGTGTCCGTAAACTACGCCTTCCTTGTTTTGTGGTAAATCAAACCACACACATACACATATTTTTACTGCAATTTACTGAATTTAATGCAATTACTTCAATTAAACATTGTTTTTGAACACTATATTTACATCTCATTAAGTATGATGGATACTAACCGGGGACAGTTGCATATTAGTTTTCAACATAAAACAATTTATGAAAAGTCCCATTATAATTCCGTTTTTTCAAATAAACTTACTTTCATGTTTGTGCCTAGACTTACATTGAACTTAAATTAGATACTAACCAAAATGAAGAACAATGAAGTATACCCTGTGGCCACTACTCTGAATATTCAGTTATCATTACAAACATGCTGAACAATGCTGCTTCTCATGAGTTTTGTGAGAGACAGAGTGAGCCACAGACATATGACAGACCCTCCCCACCCTCTCTCTTCACTTTGGGACCATCCCATTTGTCCGTCAGAGCCAGAACAGAGGGGGAGTGACCGAGGAGGGGGAAAAGTCATGGAAAAAGCTCAAAGACGCAAGAGTACACAAGACACAATAAGCCATTACACCAGCGGCAACTCTGAGGCAACACGTATGGACTGAATAGGAATGTGCTTGTAAAGATCACAAAGAGCAAAAACGCAGAAGGAAGAAGGAGTGAAGGGAGGAGTGTTAAGCCCTGCTCCACAACTGTGATAAACTTTGGTGACAGCTGAACACTTCCGAGCCTGAGCCGCGATGGGCTGTAGGGAGCATGGACACTCCTATTGACTTCTACAGGCACTTCTCCTGGCTCAAAAAGGTCAGAATTACAACTAATTCAAAAGCAATGTTGCAATAATGTGTGTGAGTGTGAGATTGTTTAAAGGATGGAAACCCAGGCGCAGGATCTTGGAATGTCCCGGGAATGAAAAGGATATGAATGAAGAGTTCTTGGTATGCCAGATGTGGAACAAGTTACTCAAGTTTTGACAATACTAGGGGAATAGATTTAATAAATTATGAGCCTGAAACACTAGCTTGAAAATATTTTTATTACATTTTTAGCGTTACCAAGTCTTGGCAAGATGCCTGCCATTTACCGCTAATTGTATCAGTAAAGCTTTGCAGAACTTTCTGCTACCACCATCACATTTAGCAAATTTTTAATTTACATTTAGTAGTAGAGATTGGAGTTTTGACTGCTTTTAAAGCATCCAAATAAGGCTGGAACTAACAATTATTTTGGTAATCGATTATTCTAGTGATTATTTATTTCGATTAATTGATTAGTGTTTATGTCACAAAAGGCGAATGGGATATGTTCTTCATTCTTGCTTTTTTAACTTAATAGAATAAGTTATATATGATTTTTTGAGATAAAAAAGTTATTTTTTTTTTTTTATTTAAAAAAAACATCTAATGTAATTGTATAATTCCTAAAACATGTTCTTTCATCACTTGATGGACTTTGGAGTGTGCTCATATTAAGTTAACAATTATTCGATTACTAAATTATTGGAATAATTAGTTATGATTGAATAATTCGTTGCAGCCCTACATGGGAATGAAGCTACCGGTACTTAAGATGAAACTAGGAACATACTGCATATATAGTATCTCACTAAAACGCTAAATACTTTCTTTTGCAACCAGATTGACTAAAGCAAAAGATTACTGCCGGACTGTTGATGAGAGTTTGTTCTGGAGAACTGTTGTATTTTCTTCGTTGTCTCTATGTTATTGTCCTATTTCCTTCTGTAGAATGTTTCCCTTATGTAATTTCCCTCTCCATCTGAATAAGTGCCTGGAGCATCCATATTTGTGAGTGTTGTTTTGGTTTAGACATGAAGCGTGTGCAGGCGAATGCTGTTTGTATCGCATTAGGAGATCATCTGATAGAGTCTGACAACACAGTGTGATACAGTAGGATTTAATCAGCCGTGTTCAGTGCAAGGGTCAGCTAGAAGTGTCTTCTCTAATTTTACACCTTTTTCAGGTGATCGAGAGAATTTATGTTTAAGAAGATGTTGTTTTTAACAGAACTGAATAAGAATGTACTGAATGATGACTGGAAAAAAAGAAGGGGTTGATAGGACATAGGAGATTAATATACCATCTCTTTGAGTGCCATGTTTTAAATATTTTATCTGCTAAGACTAGTTTCTTTAGGTGCACAACTCCAAAAGAGTCCAAGTAAGTAAATAGTTAGTATGGACTTAATATGGACAGGCATCATGCGGCTGCAGCTATCCCACATGACCTGCATTTTCTCTTTGAGCATTTTTTTACACAGTTGCACATTATGTAGATCCTAATCATATCATGGGATAGATAGTTTCCCAAAGGAAACATGTGATACCAACAACTAGCTAAACCAAGCTTTGTTTTCGGGCCAGTATTCTGACTGGGCTTTCAATAAACCAGTCTCTTGATTCTGTTTTATATGCATTAAAATTACTTTAAGTGCATCATTTGAATTGATTCCACTAAACTAAATTCTTAAGTTAACACTGAGACTAAAAAGCACCTTACTCGTTATTGATGGTTTTAAATAATTAAACGGATCTTGGCGAATGCATTAGCAGTGAAACGTTCATTTAGCATTCGATGCAAAACAAATTAAGCATTTTATAGACAAACCAATAACAAAATACCCAATCCTTTTGCTACACAAAGTAGGTTTTATAATTTAAGAGGAGATTTTTTGCCTGGGAGAGATGCGCGTGAGCAGACAGTCAAGTCAGATGATTTGCTCTTCATCATGTGCTCAGTGAAGAATGCACATCTGAACAGCAGCAAGTCTGTGCTGCACAATCTTCCACTACATTTATAGTTTGAAGTAATTTTATTTAACTCTGTGATTCATTCGTGGCCAGACCTCTCCTAAAGTTCCTTAAATGTGATTTTCTCCCACAAGCCAGACTTACAAGGAGGTCTTATCTTGTGAGCTGCTTTATATGATTTTCCCTGTGTTGTATCTTCGCTAGTGAGCTAGTCCATATTAACAAAAATGAATCTCTCAATTTTTTGTGTGCATCCCGATTACCATATTCAAACCATATGTCAACAGAAATGTGCTAAAAGAGTGCTAACCAATCTTTTTTCTTATAAGGACCGGTAAAGTCATAATTTTGTTTTCCAGGGACTGGTCGAAGTTGGGTAATTGGGCAATAACAACAATCTAAAATGCGTCTAACTAAATATTGAGTTTGATGTATCGTTAGTTAAGTGACTCTATACTTTTATGGTAAATCACAAGGGTGTGGTGATAAACAATTAAATAAAAAAAATAAAATACATTTTAAGAAAAAAAAAATCCTCTGGGGTCAGGTAGCAGATGTCCCACGGCCGGTGTTTGGGGACCGCTGTGTTAAAACATGTCTCAAAAGTCTTTGGTTTAAGTTTAATAATTTGTGTTCGTGTTTTAGAATATCATTAATAATTAAGTCATAAGTCCATATGATGAGCATGAAAATAAAGGAAGAACATTGGACTTTATGAAATATCTAAAAGATCATGTCACTAAATTTCAGTCTAATGATTTCTGTTAGTGACCAACCAGAAATTACGTTATAAATGGTATTCAAAGTCAACAGACACGTGACATTACATCATTCTGCAGGCTAATAATATTGAATGCAGATGTTTCAGTGAAATGTATTGTTTAAATGCAATTTGTCTGTTGTAATACAAAAAAGAATGAGTTTAGTCACTAATAGAAATCATTAGAGTTATTAATAGGAAAAATTGGCTTATACCCAACATTTTTTCATATTCTTCTACTTAAACTCAATCTATTAAACCTAAACAAAAATGTAAAGACACATTCAGCACATTTCTGTTTAACTGATTAACTTATATTTCTTATTATTGTCATTGGGATATACCAAAAACATGTCAAGATATTACTTTTTTCCAATCTCACGCATACATGTTCTATTTCAATTGTGCTTCAGCCCTAGATGCATACAAATAAAAACACCTTCTTAATACCCTTCCTTTGTGTCCAGGTGAACATCTGCGCTCCGTCCAACAATGAAACTTACCAAGAGCGACTACTGCGCTTAGAAGGGGACAAAGAGACCCTGGTGCTACAGGTGAGATCTGCTTTAACCTGTCAACATTACCGAAAGTTACATTTGAATAACAAGTATTCGTGCAATAAAATACTAATCAGTTTATATGTCATTAACATGGGCAAATAAACTACCTATAGTACCTCAGCACAGAGCTACAAATTACACATCAGATCTATGAAAAGACAAGCATTTAACATTTAGCAGGAATCCACAATTATTATGTTTTCCATTTGTGGATTTAGATCACATCCTTTTAAAGTCCCTCTTTTCATTTTTTTATTCAAATACAAATAAAGTAGGCTCATAGAATCCTAATTTGAGTGCAGCCGAGATTTAATTCAAAATGATATAGTGAATGAGCCAAGGATTTGTCTAGAGAAACATCTATAATCGTGGCTTCTCTGTTTTGAGTTCATCCATAACAAACGTGTTGGGGCGAATGTAGGGACTGTCTGAGCAGGTGTTTACTGTAACCACCATGTGCTGCTGCTGCTGCTGCTGCTGCTGCTCAGGCCACAGATTATGCACATCTGACAGAAGACATCAAGATCTGTCTGCATTCCTACTAATTCTGCCTTTGCTTTTAATTAACTTTTATTAGTGGAACTTCAGGATATGCTCTCAAACACACCTTTAATATAGATGGTAGAGAAAGTGAACCAGACTGGCGCCTCCTAGTGCCTCTGCTCACTTTCATTTAAAACTGGCTGATGGATCAGGAGAAAAAGTTTGCAAATGGATTATATTATTATTTGTAAAATGGCATTACTAACAGATGTAAGTCTAAATTATTGGAGAAATGTATGTCTTTCCTGACACAGAGAAGGTCTGTAACATGATATCCAAAGTTTTTTTCATTAAAATTGCAAACAAATTGAAACATGACATAATCACATTGTTTATATATGTTACTTTCAATAAACAGTAAAAAGTAATGTTTGGAAGCTTGGAAATTTTCATGGAGGGTACTTAGTCCCTGGGCCCTTGTTTAGAGCTGCTTGGAATTGTTAGTGCAATTTTGCTGCTACACTTTTTATTATTTTTTTATTTTTCATTTTTATTTTAATAATCTTGTTTGTTTTACATTTGTAATACACCTAATGCCATACTGTGGAATATTCCAGGCAAAGCAATAGCATCTAATTTCATCTCAAGAATAGAAAATCACAATGCCTTAAAGACCTAATGTGTGTATGTTTTTTTTTTCAAGTAGACCTATTCAATGATAAACTCTGTTACAAGTAGATTAGTACTTTACATTTATCTAAAAAACGCTTGAAAATATAAACAGAACTTCAGAGCTGCTACGCCTCACCTCTTCATTGTTTAAATTTAACAAGCAGTGTACTCTTTTATTGTTGGTAACTAGCTTCACAGCCACAAGTAAATGCAGACAATAGGTGGTAGGTGAAAACAGGCTCACGAATCAGCTGCAGGACAGTATAAAAATAGAGTAGATTCCACAAAACATGACTTCTTTAATTGCATTCACTCTAATCTACTTTCATCACTAATAAAACAACAAAATCCTCCTCTCAAATGATATCTGTCAAATCTCATCCTCTGTGCTTTAACACATTCCTTTTCTCAGGTTGTCTGTGATTGGTTCTTACCTAAAGTGACTGGGGCTTAGTTTTTGAAACACTGAATCTGATTGGTACCCTGCAGGTTCCTCTTTGAGTGTTTGGGCTGCTCCTTCACTTTTCTTTTGTTTGAGTGTCCTTCAGGTGAATTATTGTACATTATAGTGTGCAGACCATGTGGATATTTACCTTCATAACATCTGTGTGGTTCCATGCAGGTAGGAAAAAGACCTTGAAGTTTATTTATATTTTGAACTAGCTTTTTGTTAATCAGTTGCATTTTGAAGTAGATCTACTACTACTTGATGATTGGTCTTGATGGTGAAATATCTGAAATTTTGACAAAATCTGACCAAAAGGAAGCTGCAGAGAAATTCATCCTAAGAACATACTTTACTGTTAACTTGCTTCTACTTTTGTTGTAATGTAGTTTCTTTTTGTTAATATAATAGACTTTTGATTTCAAGTGTTTGGTAAACTGTATTTGTAGTAGGCCTATGTTTGTAAAACTTCAGTCAATTCATGATTTTAATAGCTTTATTTACTTACCTCCATTCATTTAAGTTATGTACAGAAAATCTTATGAATCTTGACTGTAATATTTTTTTTTTGTTTTTTAAATCTTGACAATATTTATTAGTTGTGGTGTAGTAGTCTGTGCTAAAGATGCTGAAGTGAGCAGTCTGGGAGGCTTGTGGGTGTGGAGATGTGGTCTTGTCACTGTCTGCACATTCCAGACTGACACTCTGTGGTTGAGTGTAGTAGTTCTGTGTCTGAGCTAAACCAGAAACATTTTTCTGTCGATGTGGTGTGACTATTATCAGCTACAATTACAGACCGATAGAGGCATTACAACACCAGTCTCCAGCTCCTGCCTCATCTAGTGAAAGTGCACTACATCAAGAGAATAGGATTGATCTTTTCCATCTCTATGGGACAAGCAATTTACAAGTCAGCTGTGTAGAGAGGCGAGGCTGTTCAGTCATAAGGTGTGCTTTTCAAGGTATTTCATTAGTAACAAAAACACTTCTGTTAATGCACAGTACAGTACAGTTTAAAGGGGCCCTATGGTGTTTTTTCTAACTCTTTAGTAATAAACTAGAACATATGTAATTCAGCAATTTACATGTTGTTCACTGTAAAACCCCAAAATGATCGAAAACGGCTTAAAAATAGAAACAGCTCCAGTGACTTACTGTTTAAAACTGCAGAAGTACTAAGAACCGCCTCTTTACTTTAAAATGTAACTGTAACAAGCAACAGATTTTAAATGACTCATTTTTATTGTTGGAAAGTGACTCTGAGACAGTTTTGAACCACACATGCTTTACTTTGAGTGTTAATTTTTGAATTATAACAAGTAAATACAGACAAGTGGGCGGGGTTAAGAACAGGAAGTGTTTGAACACTCGAGCAAGAGCTGTAGAAGAATACAAGATTACTCAAACATACATGAATCAATTCAAATACAACTTTGAGTAAATTAATGATGAGGGAATGTAGTTATAACAAGGTTCAAATCATTGATGAATTGAATTATTGATTTTACATGATAGGCCCTCTTTAAGGACTATAGAGTACTATAAATTATATGCTTGATACTTGATTTTGAAAATCTTAAAAACAAGTTTCACAAGATGATCCAGAATTTGGTATATTGCCCACTCCTACTGTTGAGTAACTAATGAATCCATATGCATCCATGCACACAATTTGAAGTTTTTACAAAACACTCTAGGATTTGAACTACTAACTACTGTATTCTGTCCATATTCATCGAGAATACTCATGTTTTCTTACAGGTGAGTGTTCTGACAGACCAGGTGGAAGCCCAAGGCGACAAGATCCGTGATTTGGAGAGTTCTCTGGAGGAGCACCGCCACAAGCTGACATCCACTGAAGAGATGCTGCAACAGGTAAAAACACCTTATGTAATTTATATTGTCCAACCAATACTTAGTATTTTTATTTTATGCGGGCCTAAAACAACGTGTGGGTTCATAAAGTGAGGATCAGTTCTTTGATCTGTCAGGATTATTTCAGACTAACACAGGTTGCTTTGACAAAACAAAGCAAATCTATTTACAGTCCAAATATTCAAAGCTCATGTTTAGTGCTAACACAGTTTCAAAAGCTGATGGCTGCTTCAGCAGAGATGCATTAAACACGTTTAATCGCAGTTAAATAGTGTTGCTTGTTTCTTCTTCTTATTATTATTATTTCTTTATTTATAAAGGGACAACACATATTAATGAACATTTGCATGTAAATATTATTGCCAACGTGGCTAATTTCCATCTTTTAGTCCCTCGGCAGGTTGATGTCAAGAACATCTTGGACAGAAAAAAGACAGCAGCAGTCACACAAGGCCTCACACATTCACCTCATTTATGGCAAATATCTATTCACTATGATTTGCCTATAATTGAAATCATGACTAATTCAAACAATTTCAGTTTAACTTTGTAAGTATTTCAAGAGCATAGAATATTTTTTTATGTAAATATTTAGTTACATTAATAAGATAAAAGTAAAGGGGCAAGTGGACTTTAAAATAAATTATTACAAAAATGCATGTAATACATGTAAAAATGCTGTAAACATTGTAACTTTTTAAAAGAAGTACAAAATTAAATACATACAAAATCAAAGTCAATCAAAATTACATCATATTATTTTGGTAAGTATCATGTTTTTTATGATGAACACATTCATTTCCTGTTTTAGTTGTGACTGAAACAATAGCAGTAAAGTCAAGTTTAAAGAGCCTGCAGCTGTGAAGAGCCTCATAACTCCAGAGAACAGAGTGCGCGTGTTCAGATGTCTCCAGTTGTTGCTTACGTCAATTCTGTGGCCGTCTTGTTTAGGACCAGTAAACTCCGGATTAGAATCAACCCTCTGTTGGGACAGTTCAACAGGCCCATTGTCCTGCTTCTTTCAGCAGTGCAGATTAAAGGAACACGTCAAAATTTTGTTTGCTAAATCAACATAGCAAATATCTCTGACAAACCTCCTTTTTTTAGGGCTAATTTTCCAAAAAAATTTATCAAAAGCAAATGCTTACTTACGCTGTGTTGGCTATAAAAAATAATGATAATATTAATAATAATTTAAAATGTACGTTTTAATTGCTTTATTACTAATATTAGTACGAATACTAATACTGTAGTATAATAAGAATAAGAATCGTTACAATCATCATTCATTGGATTTATTTAGCCCTTTTCATGACACTCAAAGACTCGTCACATTTTAGCTTTATTCATTCACTTCATGCAGAATTTGCCCTTAAAGAGTTAATATTTATTTTTATTGCCTGGTGCCTTGTGGCTTGTCCAAAATAGAGAATGGTTTAGCTTAAGCCTCACTGAGAGGTGGTTAAACAGTTGTGTTGAGGTTGTTTGCCTGCAAACAGGTGAAGGACTGTGTGCACACTGATAACATGTGTCTTTGTTCTGTCCTGTGAGAGGATAAAGGTTCTTCCATTGATCTCTTGACTCTCTCCCTAAACTGAAACCAGCAATAGCAACGTGTGGGAGTACTGTGCATCTTAAACTGCTTAACTACAAGGAAACACTGAGTAATTTGATTCAGTAAGTGAACACGATGAGACAAGGGAAGTGGCTGCAGAGAGCATACTCTATACTAAAGGACTGTCTGTAACACATACTCTGGTGCAGTTATTTTTATTCATACTAAATAAGTTCAAGCCTTTTGTGTGTTCAATTTTTTTGAAAAATGTTTTGAGATTATAAAGTAAAAGAGGGTAGGTATGTTTATTCCAATGCCTGATCTCAAAATTAAAGTGAAAGTCAGTTACAAACGACACATTATTAGACTTAGAAAGTCTAATAAAGGACATTACAGACATGAACAGATGTATTATTAACAAGAAATATGTGCTGGGGGGATTGATTTTAAGTTATTTTATTGTAAAAAATTGGGTAAGTTTCATTTAGGCTAAACGCAGAACCAGAGCAGAGCTGCGTATACAGTAGGTGTAAAGCAGTGGTCAAACGTTGTGCCTTGAAGTCCCTCCTTTGGGGCGTCCCATGGGCAGCTGAGGCTCAAGGCATACTCTAGATAAATGGCCCATAGAGACATGTCACTGGAGCTGCTCAGAGGTGCCACAACTAAACAGGTTTACAGAGAGAGAGAGAGAGAGAGAGGCGGCTTGTTTGAGGGCTTTACTGTCTATGACACCCTTTGTTTACCATGTGATGTTTCCATTTGAGGACCACTCAAAGTCACGAGTCTAGGATTAGAGTATATGAACAAGTATAAAGACGGTTTAATAAAACAATGACAGCTGCTGATGTGATGAAATTTGAAATTACCGTTTTTAATGTTAAAGTTGAAATGCTAGTTTTATGCAGCTTTAATTATGTTAGTCTCTTTTGCATGAGAAGTCTACAGGCTCTATATTTAAGCAAATCTTACCTCACTTAATTCTCTGCTGATGTGTCCTCACTCTGAGATAAAACAGGGCTCTTTTTCATGCGCATGTACAACTTTTATAATGGTATATCAGAAAATAAATGTATATTTTACATCTTATTTGTAACTCAAAAACTAAAAGAAACTTAATGTTAAGAGGAGGAAATATCACATTTGCTGTATACATGAAAGGAACTGAAATAGTTGTACCCAGAGCAAGTTCCTAATAAACAAATTTAGCCACTCTTTATTCTTGTTGTGTCCCATACCAAAGACGCCCGATGATATTATTAGTGTCCAGTGCAGTATGTGTATATATTTAGCATCCAGCCCTGGCCCCGCTCGGCCCCTGTTTGTGTGGAACTGTTCGGAGTGGCGCTGCATGCTGACTGTGTGTTCTGCTAAATCTCATCTGTTTTGGAGGAAGAGGACAGTGCTGCCGGCCATGGTCTAACTGTGCTGTGTGTGTGTATGGGTCACCAGGAGCTCATGAGCAGGACCACGCTGGAGACTCAGAAGTTGGACCTGATGGACGAAGTGTCGTATCTCAAACTGAAGCTGGTCAGTATGGACGAAAACACTGTGAACGGACCACATCGCCAACACAGGAGTCCGCGACCCCCAAAAACAACAAGGCTGAGGTATGAAAACTTGACTTAAATGTTCTGCCACAACGCTTCAACTCCAGGTTCTCATTTCTAAATATGACTTAGTTTGGTGGGATGGTGATTATAGACTCCGGACAATTTACACACAACTGACTTGTATTGTTTGTCAAATCATACATTTTGTGTAATTAATAATAGGCGTTGGCTCTTGTTTTTTTACTATAGTTGTTTGGTGCTTATAGCAAAAGAGGCTGGTCAAGGTCATGTTCAACCTAAACCTGCAAATTGGAGAAAAACAGTGAAATATTTTCTAAAATCATACTTTTGTTTTACTAAAAGCACTTTCTAGCTTGTCATAGAGAATTTTATGATTTGCCTTTGTTTTTGTATTACTGATTTCTTGGGTCCTATTTCAGTGATAGTTGAAGCCACGTGTTTGAAGTATCATATATTGTTCTACTAATAGAATGTATTAAATCGCATGATAGATTAATTTATTATTATGAGATTAGTTAAAAAAATTAATTGTCAAAATATATTACAACTGTGTCTATGTAATACATGAATTATCAAGAATTCAAAATATAATGTATTGCATTAGTATATCCTAATTGATTCTGAAAACTTTACTTTAAACTGACCTAATTTTATAATCTAAGTAATCTGAGAAAAGCACAAGAGTAAGTCTGTTAGGTTTCGTAGTGTTTTGGCTGGCTCTTGAGACACAGTATTCCACTACTCCAGAGCCCAAACCAAAATAGACATTTCCCAGACTCGCTAAGACCCTGGGAATAGGAGCAAAGTCTGAGCAGATCTTGAGATTCGACCCACTGTGGACTTGGCTAAATTAGCTACTTATCTGATCCACCTCAAGTCTTATCTCCAGGTTTTTCTGTTAGTTTGAGTTTTCTCTAACAACAACTTCTGTTTTGCCCAGACACTTCACTAATTGTTTGCACAGATGGGTTGTATATAAATCTACTTAATGAAATTTCTTGATTACCTGAAGAATGCAATTTGAGGAATGTGTGTGTGGTGTGAGGGCTCTTGTATCTCAAAACTCCTGAGCTTCTCATGGTCAGCTGCTGAATGTGATGCTGACAGCTTCTTATTGCCTACATTTTTGAGTATTTACAGAGATAATTCAACATCATGCTTGTTGTCATTATCCAGTCCTTAGTAAGCAAAAGAACTGAGGGACTAGAACTGTTGACTAAACTCTTGGTCGACTAAAGACTTGACCTACTAAGTGACAGAAGCTAAAGGCAAAAGTCAAAACTTAAAATGTCTTTCACACCAACACATCACCAAAACAGTTGGCTTTAATGCAGTAATGTTCCCCTGTTACTAGTAAGGATTGTTGGCAAATGTGATGCAGTCTTGGCATAAGGTCTAGCTCATATTGCCATTCAAATATCAATCTATAAAATAAATATTGTTTTGAGCAACTATGAAAACTGACAATTGGAAATTTGGAAAATTGCTGACAACATTTAAAATAAGTTGTGATTCATACCAAAACAAATTTAAGATCACATAGTATTATTATCAAGACCATATGGTATTATGTACAGAACTATTGTTATTTTGTGTTATAAATTACAGTATTATGTTTAAAAAGCTTATAGTTTAGAATAGTAGTGATTTCGAAAACTGAGTATCAAGCCTCAAAATCGAGTTTGAAATGTCTGTATTGTAGCAAAACTAAATAATAAAATGGTGGCACAGCTGTCTAAATGTGGTGATCTCTATCTCATCTAATATTTAATTATCTTGTAATTAATTGTGTATTGTGGCAAAACCCTTTATTCCATGGCATATTTTTTAGTTGAGCAGGCTTTCCTTTTTGTAATTCTCTCCTGCCGGCACCACACTAGAGCTGTTGTTGTGAATGTGGGCTGGTCCTGAGCCTCACGCTACGGGATCATCCGGAAACAAAATAATGATAAAAGTGTCGGCCACCAGGAGATTAGGATGTGAGGACCCATATGAAAGCAGGAGATAAAGATCGAATGAACAGACAGGAGCAGGGGAGGCCGGTACAAAAAGACATGGAGGTGAATGAGATGAGACACAATGACAGGCTGATAACAGTCACATGTGACAGGAACTGGGATGAGAAAAGTGGTTTTGTGCCCAGGAATATGACTATAAATGTCACAGAAAAAGACTGGTATTCTATTATAATAGTCTTGTGTTTTAAGATTACAAATAGTGAGGTTTATTGATGGAGAGTGAAGTGAGATAGGTTGTTCAGTAGTACACACACAAATATTTAATATTACTAAAACCCACTAGGGGTCACAAACCAGTGTAGTGTGCTAGTCAAAAGCGTAGATATTTGAAGACAATATATATATGTGTAGATACGTTAATTATGAACAGTCAAAGATAAAACAGGCATTACAGAAGTTATATTAAGTTGCATATCAAATTACAAACCGTTAAATTTTTTCGAAAAAACAAAAATGTACAGACAGTTTAAGCTCATATCTGGGAATTACAAACATTTAATGGGATTATTTATTACAGGAACGATCTCAGAATAATCGAATAATAGTTTATCAGGCTTTTTCTTATTGGATCTATAGGGTAGGGTGATATGGATGCACTTTTTATCACAATAAAAAAGACTATATTTGCAATAACGATATAAATGACGATATATATCCAAGATTGCCAAAGCTTGGCATTTCTAACATTTCTTTTATCTATATCTATTTAGTTGTATTTCAGCTCTATTTCACTTCTCACATCTTCTCTTGTTCTGTTCTAGGCTCTGCATCAGTGCAAAGTCACTCCGTTCTAGGCCAAAGTTTCTGTGTGCGTACAATTATATCACAAAATTCCAAAATTTATACCATCAACGATAATATATATATTTTTTGCGATATAATCACCCACAATATATTATTGCCCTGCCCTAATCTACAGTAAACATACTTTGTTTGACTCTTGGAGCTCAGCAGTGATCCTGGCTTTGAATGACTGGACACAGTAATCAGACCTTAGTTGTCTGAAACTGTTGAGGTTGTCTAATGTAGAAACGCAAGTTGAGACAATCAAAGCCACTACATCAACTTAGAAGTTGGAAGACACAAGAGTCAATGTTAACCAATTTCAAGTGCAGGATGACAAACTTCCTTTAATACATCAGTCATGAACCAAGCCTGACATACAGTATCTATAGTGCATTGTATAGCGACTTTCAGCAAGGAGCAGCTGCGCGGCTCCGGCGGGCTGGAAGCAGGAATGACAAAAATCTACTCAGAGCATTCCTCTAAAACAGCCACTTTCTCTTCCTAAAGACACGCCCCTCACACACGCTTCTGTCACTGTCTGCTTTTCAGGAATCATCCCACACTAATCACTCTCTCTTTAACAGAAGTATCAAAACATTACAAAATATTTAATACAATGATGTAGTAACAGTAACAGTGGGCTATATTTCAAAATTCTTTCAGAAAAAGAGCATCTTTATTCTATGTAGACATTCAGCAGATTGTTAAATGTTGTTGTAGCTCCATATTTTTATAACAGCCCAGTGAGAGGCGATGACCCTTCATACCTCCTACAATACAAAAACAATCCAAGTCACGCCATGTTAACTCAACAACTCCTGAAGCACTCAGTCAAATGTCCTTCACTAACAGAGGCATATGGATCAAGTACACAAAATACATACAACGAGAAGTGTTTTACATCAGTTCTTCATTCCTCCACTTCCGGTTGGGGCTTGTTTCAGGGTCACACTGCCATTTTTGGCTGTAATTCAAGTGTGTTATAATAACCATGGTCTTGAAGGTGGGGCCAGAACAAGGCAGCTGTGCCAGAAGGCTTTATGTGCTAACAGATGGACTGCATCAGGGGTCCAGCGTCTGAGCAATGTTTCTTTGCACAATCCTTTAAAATCACTTTATACTTTCTAGGTTTGCACATAAAAGTAACATAATAACAAATATTATAATGTAAATTTATTAGATGGTTTCAGAAATCAAGGGATTCTATAAGACTATTGACTTTTAGAAAGTCACTAGTCTAATTATTTGACCATTTTGAGAAAGAAAGTAACTGAATAGGAATATTATATTTTGAGTAACTGTATTTAGTTAGTCACTTTTCCATTTGGTGGCATTGGAAATACAGTTAGCGGTACTTTTATCAGATCAGAGGATTAGAAGTTGATAACTGAGAACACAAAGGCTTTTGACCTAATTATTGACAAAAGTAGTAAACACAGGTCTTATACATTTGCGATTCCTTCTCAAATCTCTGTAATGGTTCTCTTATCTCACAAATAAATGCATATAGGCCAATTAACCCATAAATAAAAAGTTTTAACATCATAAGTCAATGTTGCATATTCAGAATTAAGTACTCTGATTTGACCAAACAATACAAATATATTTCAAAGTAAGGTTTTATTGCAAACCTTCAATGTATACTCTCAACACTGTTTTTATTCACGTATTTATGACAATAAAAATACAATATATCACTTGGTTTTAGATCTTGGTTTGCAATAATTAGCTCTGATTACTGATTACTGTGTTTAAAACATTTACATTTTGTGCATAGATTTATGTCTATTTATCAGTTTAGCATTTATCTATAATTTATTATGTTTACTCAACTGTTCCTTTGTCACACTGACCCTCTCTGTCCTGCTCCTGTTCCTCGTCCCGTTTGGTGCAGTGTGTGGTGAACCTGATCAGTGAGCTGCAGGAGCAGATGTGCAGGTTTCAGGAGGAGATCAGCTCTAGGATCCAGGAGAAGCGGGCCCTGGAGGAGCGAGAAGCGGGACAGTGCCCTCCTCACAGGGGCCACAGCCTGTCCTTCTCCGAGCCCCGGATGCCCAAGCACAGCGGAGCACAAGGAGTTCACGTAGGGAGACTCCATGGATCTCCTCCTCCCCTTTACCTACCTCCCCCTCTCTAACAGTCCACTTCAGCTGGTACCGGACCTCCACGAATCACACTAACCCCTGTCTGTGCTCACCTACAGTCTGTCTCTGCGCAGGGTGGGGGCAGCTGATGATCCTTCTTCAAGTTTTGGTTTGAACAGGTTTTCCAAATGTGTCTACATTAGTCACACATACATTTTGTTGACATTTGACAACCAGTATAATGAAAAAGCTGCAGAGAAATACCGATATAATAAAAACAAGATTGTGCCACTGACATACAACATATAACAAACCAGTTTAGAACTCAGTAACTAATTAGTCATAAAAATTACTTATCCAATCTGATGTGATGTGGGCATACCTGCTTGTCAAAGCCTGATCCCGTCAGATGTCAGAAGCTAAGCAAGTTATGGCCTGGTTAGTAGTTGGAAGGGAGACCGATGGAACACCAGATGCCACAGTGGGACTACGAGAGCAGAGATTCTTGTTGTGTCCTTGGGCAAGACACTTAAACCACATTGCCTCAGTGTTTGCGTACACAGGGTGAGTGGATACTAGATTGTAAAGTGCTATGAGTGCCTTTAAAGGCAGAAAAGCACTATATAAATAGACCATTTACTTTTTTTTTTTTTTTTTTACATTTATCAAATATTACCCAATAATGCAAAAACAAAATGCAACAGAATAGCAAATTTTTAATCTTTAAATCTTTTTTTAAACTAAATGAACTGACAAACAATAAAAGCAAAGTCCTTTTTTTGTACTTAAGTGATTTGTCTTTAGGATGTAAGTGCCGGTCTGCAAGGCAGATGTAATTAACAGACCGTCTGTTTCTACTTATTGAGGTTCGTGACACAGTTTTCAGTGGTATACTTACACAGTGAGCACTTTTTATTGTGAAATATTTGGAAAGCTTGTTCAATCCTGGTCAACGCTTTAAAATGGTTGTTGATTTGAAGTTGCATGTCTGTGTGGGTCTTCCTGTACTAATATGATTTCTGTACTCAGGTGGATGGCAGAATTGTATTGTTGAACTCAAATGTGTGATAATAACTCAAGAAAAGTGGAGGTGTTGGTGGATGGCTTACATATGTGGTATCCAGGTTGTTGATAACTGCACGCTGTGGTGTTGAGGCCCCTCTCCTCTCTCTGCACCGGCATGTCTGGTGATTCGTGCTGATTTACAACCAAATCCAAAAAAGTTTCTGATTTTACTCACCTAATGTTAAGAGCAGCATGCACATTTATTTAGCTGAAGTGGTATCAAAGATAATTATAGTTTGTGTTTTTTTGTGTTTGCAGGATTTGCTTCAAGAGGTGAAAAAACTGAAAAGCCGAGTTGACGAGTTAGAGGCTGAGAAGAGTCAGTATGAGAGGAAACTCAGGGTCACCAAGGTAAAGGCAATCAGTTCACTTTTATCAAGTGCACAAATCATAATGCAAAGTTTTGTAGTTTAAGACATCAACAGAAAAAGAAGTATGAATGAATTAATGAGTATTATTAGTCAATACCAGTGCTTTAAGTGGACCGGGAAGCACCGGTACTCAGTTCCACAACTTCTAAAAAATGCCCCATTTGAGCAGTGGCACTGAGCGAGTCAGCATGTTCTCCCATTACTTTATTAAGACTGAGATTCTAAATGAAAACGAGAGTACTGGCAATTCTTTTTGCCCACTCTTAAAGCATTGGACAATATCAGTAGTTAATGTTATATTTTGTTATAAACACAACACCTTTGAATAGAACACAACACCTTTGAATAGAACTCTAATATTACATTTTTTGTATTAGCGCAGATTATATGGTATCCTAAATAGAAGACTGTGATTTGCCTGTTACTGTTCTGGAAGAGTACTGTTGCCAGTATTCTTGTTTCATTTAGAGTCTCAGTCTTAATAAAGTAATGGGAGAACATGCTGACACGCTCAGAGAAGTGCCACTGCTCAAATGGGGCATTTTTTAGAAGTTGTGGAACTGAGTACCGGTGCGTCCCGGTCCACTTAAAGCACTGGTATTGACTAATAGTACTCATTGATTCATTCATACTTCTTTTTTTTTCCAGAACAGTAACAGGCAAATCACAGGGATTTTTTCTGCGGTAACATTGACAGGCGTCTTCTGTCCGTTACCGTTCCAAGTAACACTATATTCTTCAAATCTCGGGAAACAGTTTTAATTTGCGTTAGATTTACTAATATTATTTTGTTTCTAATCTAAACCTATAGCTTTACTTTACCTACACCGATGCTATCTTTTCCCTTTGCATGAATAAACTAACTACAAGCTAACATTTACTGATGCCTTTTTTATTTTCTGGCCTCCTTTGTGCTTACTTTAATTCTCCCCTCTCCCTTCCTCTCACTCTAACTGCGTCCTGTGTGTGTGTAGCTGTCCATCTCGTCCTCTCTGCATGTGTGTTACCAGTCTCTCATGAGCCAGCTGTCAGGCCTAAAGCTCACGGTGGAGCACACTCAGCTGGAGAGGCAGCACTGGGAGGAGCGCTGGAGGAGTGCCCAGGTGCCCCTTAATGTCCCCAAACATCGACTTTTTTGTCCATCAACCTCGTGACCATACTGTTGCTCATATTTTTGTATCTTTAATAAGTTGTGTTTGCATTATCTTTCACTGTATTTAGGGTTAAGTTGATTTCCAAAAAGACTTCCAGATGATATTATGACAATTCAATCGACATGTATTAAGAGAAGCTTTTTTCTAGGGCTGCACAAATTATCGAAATTAAACCAATATTGCAATTAGCGAATAACTAGCAATTTTTAAGCATGAATATTTTTTCCCACAAACAAAATTCTGTATTTTTACGTATAAAAAAGGCAATCTTAGTTTAGATCTGTTAAAAATTGTTTATAAAACTTGTGATTCTTTTATTAACTTGTCAATGCATTCAGTTAGAGATTTCAATAATTGTCTATATAGATAGATAGATAGATAGATAGATAGATAGATACTTTATTGATCCGGAAGGAAATTCAGTTTATCAGCTGCATTCAGTACAAGCTGATGGCTGCCTGCTACACAGGCGCAGGGCGAAAAACCTATTACTACTACTTTTATTACTACTACTATTACTACTAATACTTCTACTACTATAAGAATCATCATCATCATAATAATATAGGAATGATTTCTTTGTATTGTTTTTTTTGCCTACTTCTATAAATGAATGCTTATGTTGTCATGACTTCAAACCTCTTCACACATCTAATCAGCCATTTCTGTCTTGTCTTACCATTACTATTAGTTCTTAATCATTTTTAATAATAATATTTTAAATCACAAGCACGTTTGGATCACAATAGTTGAGTAGGTGAGGGATTTGTAGAGTGTGTATTTAATGTGGATTTTTTGTTGGGCCTTATTGGCACCTGTTGTCTTCAAGCTCCTGCAGCTGCTTCCATTTATGTTGTTTTATCTGCCCATAATAGCAGGAAAGTGAAGACAAAGTGCCCAAATTTATACCATGAACTCCAAAAGGCCTCTGTATATCAAACAATTTTAAATAAAGTTATTTCAAATTCAAATACAATACTAATTCAAAGATTTTAAGATCTGGTTTGAATGTCACTGGACCTTGCCCAAGATATTTGGGTTCACTAGAACAAAAGAGATTATGAAAAATGCAGAAAAATACGGCAAATGAATGAGACTGACTTAAAAGCTGTTCCTCTGCAGCAGTTAAATTTTCAACTCACTGGGGAGCCCTTAATGACTGTTTAATAGAAAAGCCAGTGGTGTTTAGCTCTGGTTGTTGAAGAAAGCTCTTGACTTACTTTGGAAAATCCCTTTATTCTGTACATAAATGTCCTCAGAGGACTGGGTTGGGCTTAAGTCTGTCATTCCTAAGCTGTGATGTAGTGTAGACTTTGCACAGTAACAAGTTACCGTAAAACCTTTCCATCTGCAAAATGTGCAAGACATCTACAATAAGAAGGACACAGTAATAAAAAGGCAGCTCAAAACGTTCCTACCATCCTTAAATAGAGTATTTATTGGTCGCGTAGTATTAAGATCAGGTACTGCAACAATAGTATATGTTGACTTGAATAGCATAAATCCAAATTTTATTGAGATTTCATTCTGTTTCTGTGTCACATTTTGTTTCTCTTTGATACTCCATATTCCTAATTACCATACACTTTTTCCGCTCTTCATATTGAGACATTCTCTCTTTCATGTTTCACAGGCTGAAATCTCCGATCTGCAGCAGCTCGTCGCCTCCAAAGATGCAGAGATCGAGTGCTTACAGACTCAGTTGTTGTCCCGAGGTGGATCAGCCAATAACAGCGCAGACAGAGGTATACATTTAGTTAATTCTGTAGATTAATACAATATTAAAGCAAAGCATCTATATTAACAACTAACACACCTGTTCCCTTTCTCAAATTCATGGTTTCGCTGTTGTAGAGGAGGTGTATATCAAGCAACTCATTAACAAATGTAAGACATGTTGAACTCAGGAGAAATGTCAACTTGTTTCCGTCTTGTAAAAAAATTGCCATTTGATGAAATATTTATATCCAATGACTATGCCTTGTATAAAGATATATGGTTATGGTATTACACTACCTAAAACACAATTATACAAAGGGTTGCAGCAACTTTTTGTTTTAATGTATGTTCTTACATGCATTGTAACAAATGCCTCAAAAGATTATTATCAAAATATAATTTTCAGTGTTTGTAGTCCAATGATATGGCATGCCTGTGGGCATTTTTGTGTAATTCTGTGTTTCAGGCCATATGATTGGCTGTCTCATTGTATTTAATGTTACTCATCCAAAAGAATATTACATTTTATTGTTGCTATGTAATCCATCCTTAAATCAATATAGAGAAATGATTCTATTCTAGACAGCATTAGAGTCCATAGTATTATGCAGTGCTTTCCAGGTGTTGCTTGCTGTCGTTGGTCATTTGTTGTGCCTGTTTATTCATGTTAGCATAACTGTCCTGTTTGCATGGCTGTCATGTCTGTCACTAGTTTCCTATCAGATCTCTGTCACCTGTTAAATGTACTTGACACAATGAAGCAAATAACAAAACAAATTGTGTTTTGTCTTAGACCATGAATATCAGAGACTCAAAGTCGGCATGGAGACACTTTTAGCCTCCAATGACGAAAAGGTAAAGGAGACACCCGTATTTTTTATTTTTGTTTTTTATGTTTTATGTTAAAATGCTAGAATACTCTTTGTTCAGGATCGCCGAATAGAAGAACTCACACTGCTGCTTGCACAGTATAGAAAAATGAGAGAAATTATGGGGCTAACATTAGGTAAGTACGTAAAACACTTTTGTATTCTATTACTAAATTACCAGTATATATTCAAGTATACATTTTAAATAAGGTTGCATATGTGGTTTGTTCTGTCCAGGCAGCAGTGAGGAAGAGCTCAGCTGCAGTCCTAAACTCAAAGCTATTGCACATAAAGCACACTCGGACTTCATGAGGTCAGAGGTAAGTGCAGAATTAGGTTCACAATGATGTTCTTGTTAATACATTGAGAATAGTGATCTGACTGTAAAATATGTCGAGGTTGTGTGGGCTGTACTTCATCTTAAGATATTCCATCTACACAGTTTTACTATAAACATGCAGCTTTAGTGTTAGAACAAATGAACTCTGACACTCAAATGTGTTAAATGTGTTTAACAGTGGCTGTTCAACAGTTGACAACATTAATCTTGCTCAGTGCTTTTCTTTTTTACGTTTTAAAATATTTTTGGCTAATGCAAGCTTATCATACATGTGTTTTGTCTTTGCAGATGTCTTCTAGAGGATCTTCACCCCTCATGCTTTCTTCATCCCCTTATCAGAGAGACTTGGAAAATAGGTGCCAAAAGTCAAGCCTTTTTCATCATAATAGAGCTATTGCTGTGACTTACACTGCCTTTTTTTATCTTCAGCTTTCAAAACTCTATGGAGGTGTCTCTTGTGTCAGTTGGAGACACAACCTTATTCAATGGGTCATGGTAAAGCATAGCAACATCTTTGTAATATATATTTTTTCCTGTAATGATCTTGCTGTAAATTTAAAATGTCTCTTTTGCCCAGGCCACAGCGTCGCCTCTTGTCCACCAGCCTGGAAGAACTGCAGAGTGGAACTTTTAAGAAGGTTACCATCTGTTGTTACTAGTATTTCTTATTTTGTATATTTTCATGATGGTCTAACAGTGGGGCTTATTTAACATAATTTCACTAACCGTGGTGTTCTTTCCAAACGTGTGCTAGTCTAACCTCTAACTCTGGTCTGTTTGTCTCTTTACATCTTTCGCTATAGGCCATAGAGTTCCAGCCTGTAGAGACTGAAACTCAAGTAGTAAATGAGGTACCTGAGTGCGGCTAACCTGCATCAACATCACTACTGCTTCTGCCTGAGTTTAGCATGTCTGTGAATGTGTGCTTGCCTGTGTTGTGCTGTGTATATTCATACTTAAATTAAATAAATGGAAGCTAATGTATTTGGCATCAGAATTAGAGATTCAGCAGCCTTGCATAGCTTTCCACTCACATTCTCAAACCAGTGTGACATCTAAATAATGTTATTTCAAAACCACATCCAATATGTCCACACATAGCACTTGGTTTTACCGTGTTCATATTCATGGAAGTGGCAGGGCGAGGGCCAACCTGAGGAGGCTGTCAGTGCGGCTACATCTCCACTTTGTCCAAGACCTTTCTAAGTCTGTCTCTCTACACCGCACTAAGGGAGATCTCTTATGTAACAGAGCAAACGACCAGGATACATGACTCATACTTCATACAAGGACTAGACTAAACCACTTTACTTATTGCAGCATAGTATCCATTTATTCATTAGCCTGAGCTGTTGTTTCATCTGACCAAAGTCCCAGCTCCAAAACCATATAGGTCTTAATTGCAGTCTGCAAGACGAAAATACAATTTTGATGAAGGCAACAGACATAGCTAACAAAAGGGTCTTTGTACATTTATTGTATGCTGTGATAGTGCACAGTTGTCATAAAGCTTAAGATGTACATTTTTATGCAATGCTTGGTGGTGGATGACTTAGAAATAATGTCAAGAAACATTGTAAGTGAATATACACTGTTTTTGTTTTGCAGGACACCCACATGGAGCTTAACAAGTACCAGACTTTACCAGGAAAACTTAGCAAAAAGAAAGCACAAAACAGGACTACAGAAGATGATGGAGAGTACCTGTCTCCTGTCAGACTGTCTCCTGTCCACAACCACGAACAGACTACACTCCAAGTAACTTTACCTCTAAAAAACTATCTTAAGTTTTATAAAACTAACTGTTACTTGGGCTTGCTTTGGTCATTGCTTTAACAATGGTTCACGTACTGCCTGTCTTCTGTGTTCTTCTGGCCTCAGTCCGCTGTAGGAGTGCCAGTGCTCCAGTGTTAGGTACTGTATATTCATACTATAGCTTTGTGTTGTGGGTGTTTCACTGATGACTATCAGCATACCAAAATTAGCTTGCTCTAAAGTTTTGTTTAGCAGAATTAGGACAGTAAAAAAAAGCCTTGCACTATTGACATTTTTCACATCGAGTTGAATGTATGTTTATTAATCTTGTTTCCATCATTTTACTTGAATTGTTGAAAAGTTGATTAGTTAGATACAGCTTAACTTAAATCTACCACAATACCCACCCCCTCCTTTGGTGAGTGTAGTGTGGGTTTCCCCTTTCTAAAGCTGGATTTTTTTAACTTTATTATTTGATTTGGACTTTATGCAGTATAAACGTTTAAGCTGTTAAGATGTGCACTGTGCTTGCACTTGGCCGAGGCTTAAAGCAGAGGTTCATCACAAGTGTGGGACCAGCTTATGAGTTTGCCTCCCATTTTAATAAATAATGGAGGCAAGTGTGAGCCCAAAATTTACAAAAGTTATTGAAAAAAGAAAAAGAAAACCTTCCATAAACCAGTTAATAATAGTGCAATTACTGTTGTAAGTTCTTACAATGATTCTAGCATGCTTAAAGAAATATTATGTGGAGATTAGTGCAAAAGCAATAAAATTCCACTTAGCTAGCTAAAACTAAAAACAGAACAAAACAAAACATTGTCCTATGTGGCATTTCAAATTATAGCCGCAGAATCAATAGCATGTGACTATGAGTGACTAATCTTAAACAAGCCCCATCTCACTTTGCCTTCAGCTCTTCTCCTTTTACATGTTTTATACACTCAATGAACACATATTACCATGTTCCCAGGCTCTTCTCTGGAATAATAATGTGTGACTAATGCTCGCTTCTGCTCTCTTCCTCACTTCACTAACTTCTGCTCAGGATCTCCGGGAAAACACGACCTTTATGATGTTGGTGGGTAGTGCGCATCATGTAAATACTGTGGAGTGCTCAATGGCATTAAAATACGTTAATTTCTTTAGCTTAGTTGTTTTGTAAGTTATCTCGAGGCTACATAAATAAGAGCGCTTTTGTTTCAGGACGCTCTGATAAGATGGACGAGTGCCTGCTGTCAGACCAGTCTCCTCTGTCCTCAGGAGTGGACTCTGGAGAGCAGTCCCCAGTGTCTCCAGAAAACAGGAAGACCCACCGGGGCATCAGGAAATTGTGGGGGAAGTAAGTACTGTCGACAGAAGAAGATCATTGCATGCTCTATTTTATTTTATGTTGAAAGAGCATGAACGTGCAACATGTGATTTGTCTATTAATGGTTCATATGTTGCTTATGATGGTAATTAAGTTGCATGTGAGAGGTTTGGTGTATGTTTTCTAGTTATCACTTGTTAGCTAGAATAGTATCTGTGGTAAATCTTTATCATAGTTTAACATCAGTCAAGTGCAGTTAAAAGTTACAAAAGCTAAAATTGTGTAGTACTCTACAAAAGGTACTTTCCATTGCTAGGTCAAGAAAATGTTTATTTCTGATAATATAATATTTATTAATTAGTTTTAGGTTAGGGGTTGGGATTTATGAACTGAAGACTTTTGAGAAAAACATACAGTAGCACAAGCACAATTCTAACCAGAATTTAGGAAAGCAGAATTGTTTGTATTATTGTTTACTGTCTTTTGGTTTTTAAATGGAATCTGAATGAATCTGGAATAAAAATTTAGTGAAATGAATTGTTAATGTAATGTATTTTGGAAATGTGCTCTGTAACCTGTCCTGCACTAACATTTTAATGGTAAATCAGAAATTATCTCAGTCGTCTCTGAGTTTGTATAACACACCAACCTTCATTTAATCAGTTAGAAGCCCTAAAGAAAACCATGAGAAAGAGCTCTCTGTTTGTCTTACCAGATTCATGTAGGTTTCTGTAGCAAATGTGAAGTGACATGTGACCTCAGGTGTGAGCAGAGCCATTAAATCTACCCTGAAGTATTGAACCATGTCAAAATGCATGTCTGAACCTCTATCTTTCTGTCTGCAGGATCCGACGCAGTCAATCCGGCAGTCCAGTCCCAGTTCACGAATCAGAAATGGGCGACTTTAAGAGAGGTGGCTTCAGAGCCACAGCTGGACCACGCTTAGCACGACATACAAACGCACGGTACAAATCCCCACATACAGTATCAAGTAATGTTTCACGGCAGAACCTATTAATATAGTTGTGTTTTACTGTTCTGAAGAGAGCTTAGGGGCCCATTCTCTAAATGGACAGTAGAGCAGGTGTGTGATTGGCTGGAGGACATTGGACTGGGTCAGTACAGCATCTCGGCCCGAAACTGGGGCTCAAATGGACAGACTCTACTGTCAGCTAGCACTCAGGAAATCGAAAAGGTATGAAGCAAATAATATATTAAAAATAATAATAATAATTAAAAAACATGAATATTTAGTAACTGATTTATATACTGTGTATTTATTTTCAGGAACTTGGCATAAAGAATCTTCTTCACAGGAAGAAGCTGCAGTTAGCCATTAGGTCCTTCAGTGGAAAAAGGCAGGAAAAGTCTTCAGATTTGGATTACATTTGGGTCACACGTATGTTCACTATTTATTTTACATTTTTATTTTCATCATCATTTTCAACTGTCACTTTTCACACTGGAATCTTTTGAATGTTTCAAAGGCTGGCTTGATGATATTGGTCTCCCTCAGTACAAAGATCAGTTCAATGAAGCCAGAGTAGATGGGCATATGTTGCAGTATCTAACTGTGGTAAATTCTCAATTTACACTTTTATTTAAATAGTGGTAAGAGTTTGAATTATTATTGACTTGTTTGTATTTGTTTGACGCAGAATGACCTCTTATTCCTGAAAGTGACCAGTCAGCTCCATCACCTCAGCATAAAGTGTGCCATTCACGTCCTGCACGTCAATAAATTTAACCCAAACTGCCTCAAACGCAGGCCAAGCAATGAGGTATCCACTAACACCCAGGACTCATATTGTCTTGCTATATTCAGTGCAAGCAGTAGGACAAGTACACTACATCCCAGTCATCATAACTGCAAATGGTTTCTTTCAATGACTTTGTTTCAGAGCCAGTTTACACCCAGTGAGGTGGTGCAATGGTCCAATCACAGAGTTATGGAATGGCTCAGGTCAGTGGACTTAGCGGAGTATGCACCCAACCTAAGAGGCAGTGGTGTGCATGGAGGCCTAATTGTGAGTAAATATCTAAATAATCTATCCTGAGTTTTCAAAAAATCTTCTGTATTTATTTGGATTTCTACTCTCTGTGTCCTGCATACAGTTTAGTGAATGTGATTACTTAGTACTTTCAATTACATAGGCTAAATATAATGGACGATGTAAAAAATATATATAACAAACACCTTTTTATGCAAACATAAAAAATAATGCTGTAATCTTGAATGTGAGTAATTTGCTGGCTAGTCAATTTAACCTAAACATGTATTTGGTGCAGATGTTGGAGCCTCGTTTTAGCTCAGACACATTGGCCATGCTGCTGAACATCCCTCCACAGAAAACCCTGCTGAGGCGCCATCTAAACACTAATTTCAACAGCCTGGTGGGTCCACAGGCTCAACAGGAGAAGAGGAGTACACAGAGGCTCCCAGCTACACACCACTCAGCATCACTGCTAAAGTCAAGGTACAAAACAGGCATGAAAGAACACTGGTCGACTACGTGTGCACAGAAAACACCTAAATCCATGCAGTGTCAACTCAGTATAATCCTGAAACATATAATCCTTGAGCCGCAACCTCAGCTAAGTCTCTGTGAGCACAAATATCACAACTCACACCCAATTATTTGAGCTGAGGGAGAGAACTGGATACATTTTCCAGGAGGCTCTGTTGCTGTTTGCAACGCTATTTGCAATACATTTTTGTTTATTTATTTTGTATTGTGATGCATTCATATATCCATCCTGCAGCTCTATTTACTAAATGACTAAATACCCCAAATCAAATGATAGAACATGCTCTTTTTTTAAATAAAGATATCATGGTAATAATATTTACTTGTGTGTGTAAAGTCATATGATTGCTTCTGTTGTGTTTGCTTTTAGCCAAAGAAGTTGGGCTTGTCAAACCTGGCTCACCTGAGGAGGCGGCGGCAGGAGGAGGCCACAGATTATGTTTGTCCTGTGGACTCATCTTCTGGTCAGTCTTTGTCTAATGGGACACAGGCGCGGCCATACACTGGCTTCAGAGGCCTCAGTCCCATCCTGGACCGAGAAGATCGCCTCAGAGACCAGGTGGGCCTGGATGACAGGAGGGTCGACCCATCGCCATGACAACAGCTCATTATGGATCATCAGACTGTCAGAGCTGCCCCGCTTTGGCCCTTACATCCTTTCCTTTTACTTCACCCTCTATTCCAACCTTGTGCCGTGCCTTGTGCTGATCCTGTCCAGGGGACGCTGCCTTTTGTATCAGCAGACTAACCGGGCTTTTCCCCGTCTGGTGCCATCAGCTAATCTCAGGACTGTTCCTTCAAATTTTAACCTAAACACTGAAGAGTGGACAAGATGGTCATTTATTCACAACACTATACCAGTGTTTGTAAAAGTACAAACATTTATATAAAAAGCTCTAGATGCACTGCTAAGAATGCACTGTAAAAAACAACAAAAAAACACCCAAAGTTAATTGAAGAGATTTAAAAATTCAAACCTCATGTAGTTATGAAACTTTGAGAAATCTAGTTTCATAAAAAATGAACACTCTAGTCAATTCCACTAAATATTATATAAACCAACATGCATACCCTAACAGATTATAACAGATTTTTTGTATGTAAGGAGTTGGGTTTGTGAAGTACCACCATATAAAAATGGTGTTTTGGTTCAGAAGGATCTGTGCAATATTTGCATAAAACAGAGGGATTTATTTAAGATAGCAACATATTTATACTTTAGTATTTACATTGGCCGAGCAAACTGAGCATGCTTGTTGAAAACTAACTTGTAATATTTTGTATGTTTTTTTTTTTTCATATTTAACTGGAATAGTATTTTTTATAGTGATGAAAATTCTCTTCCACAAAAAGTGTAAATGCCAGATTTTCTATAATAAAACATTGTAAATGACAAAGACATGTTGCATTGATGACTACTAGATTTTGTATTTTGTATGATATTTTTATGATTGTTTGTTTTTGTTTTTGTTTGTTTTTTATAGAGACAAAATAGAAAAATTTAACTATTACATGACTAAGGAAAGTAAAGTTTTTCACTTAATGTACATCTCTGGAGCTTGCAATACACTAACATTTCCCTACCATGTCTGTAACACTACCACAAATACTGAATTGTGTCCCTCTGTTTAGTACAAAACCCCTAAATCGCAGTGTTATTGTTGGACTATTGTGTTAGTGTCATGGCGTGACCAGTTTGTGTGTGCTACAGATGGAGCCCACAAAGGAATCCATTTTAGAGACAGAGACTTCATCTGAGAACATCAGCTACTTCGCAGTGAGTCCCCTCATGGCCCGCTGCTGCCTAATGAGCCTGTTCAGCACACTGCTCACTGCACTCCCACAAGATAAGACTATCTGAAACACAGGCTTTGACACTACATAGATCTGTGCAAATGATAGTCAATTCTCAGAGTTAGTGACTGTTTATTAAAATAAGGATTTTATTGCAAGGCACAATTCCTAAATCAAACACATTTTATGTATTTAGATCAGGATATAAGAGATATTTGGATGAAGCAAAACATAATGTAACATCACTCCTCACAACAAGTTCTATCTATCCCGCTCAAACTGCTTTCTAACTCTAACTTTCCCAACATGCTTTGCTTGCAATTCCTGCGGAAGAACTTCCGGCGCCCTCACATGGTACAAAAGTGAACAGGCAGTTTACCTTTTCTACCTTTCACCTGAGCTGTCTGTACATGAGAGAGTGTAGCATCATTCTAGACCAGGGATGTCGAACTCATTTTGACAAAGGGCCACACTGGCATCTTGATTGTCCTCGAAGGGATGATTATAGCTAAAATTAAACTTGCTAATCTTTGATATACTACAAATAATTGTATGATTATTTAAGTGACAATTAATGAATAAACATTTGCATTTGTTTGAAAAATTATTCAGTCTTTAAGTTTCAGACAAATCATTTTCATTTCAATTTCAATAAGTTAAGACACCCAGATTAATTCTGGTGCTAATATAAATTAAAGAAAATCTTAAAAGACCTGTAGGGCCGCATAAAAGGATGTGGAGTGCTGCATCCGGCCCCCAGGCTTTATGTTTGACATGTGTTTTGGCAAACAATAAGAAATAAAAACGACAACAACAACACATTTCATTAGTTCATTGGGGGTTTCCATGAAGCGAGCTAAAGCCAAAGCCTGGCTTATTTGGCCAATCTAGGCTTATGAAATCTCCATTTCCGTTCCACTAACGCGGCTAACCAGAGGTGACGCTGAGTTGCCGCAGTAACAAGTGCGCAGACATAAACCTGGTCGGGACCAGGCTAACAGTCAAGATTATATTAGCTTTGTCTCAAAAAACGTCTTAAATCTCATGTTTATCCTCTCACACTTCCACAACTGTGTGAAATCTCTCTGTCTGTCACAACACAACTTATAACGTCACTTTTTATTCACTTTTATTTACTTGGCATTGGCACAAAAGAGCCGCTCTGACTGTTTCATCCTTTATTGAGCCGCTCTCGCTGTGGAGAGACGCGTTTGTTAGAGCAAACGTCACATTGGCTGCACAAAAGCCACCTATTTAACTGGAAAATTAACTTGTAGGCCACTCCTACGTGAATCTAAACTACGTAAGATCTCCCACAGACATGCAGCCAATTCTCTTAAGGATGAAGCAATGAAAGCAGGACTAAAGTGTGAGAGCAAGCGGTGGAGTTGTGCTGCTGCTTTTGAGCGCAAAAGCGCTTCATCGCATCTCTTTCCCTCGTCTCTGACCCCCCTGTCACAGCACGGACATCCTCTGCTCTGATTGGTTAGTTCTGGTTGTGACAACTTTGTGACAACTTTACGCAGCGGCACTAGTCCCACATGCGGAGTGGAAAACTGTGCATTGCATTAAAAAACGATGAGCCTACTACTCACAAATACGATGATAAATCCTCTGGATCTCCGCCTCGTCTTTCTCCAGCAGTGAACAGGAGGGGAGGGGATGCCTCTCGCTCCCCGCATCAGAATAAACCACTATAAACTGAAAACTTTTGCGATGCAAATCAAACTGTAGTCCGTGTGCACTTTGGCTCCTCTCGTGTTTCAGTCAAATCATGTAAAATAAGCGTTTTTCTCTCTCATTCTCAGTGAAGTCGTCGCTCCATTGATCTGGTCTCGTCACATTCAGCGGGAGCGCGCTCATAGCTCAGGATAATCTTCAAGCTTGAATTAGCGTTGTTCAGACCCAGGCTTATTTCTTTCATGGAACCACTTGAGGCTTAAGTTGGAGATGAAGCTAGTTTCAGCTCAGGATTTTAGGATAAGCCTAGACTTGTTAAGCCACTTTCATGGAATACCCCCATTGTTTAGATATAGTGTTCTGATGTATTGCTTGCATAACAGTCAAGCAAGCTTCTTACTAATCCAAAAGTGACTAATGCAATGTTGGCAGGTCATGCAAAGCAGGGCAATTCTTCACTGTGTATTTTGAAAAAAAAAAAGTATATATTTTTGTTAGTGAAAACTGTGCTATATATACTTATTGCACTCGTTGACCTTTCATGTTTGCTTTTTGTTTTCACTAAAGAGTGCAAGAGTAGCTACACTGTTAAAATATCACATACTGTATGCAGCGACTGTAAAATGTTGGCTTATGTCTATATTGCTGTTGTGTGTCAGCTGTAAATTCGATGCTTTCACCGCATTTAAATAACATTACATATTGTGACTGAAACTAATTTATTTCCAAAATATCCCATCCTGTGGCTGTGAAAGTTTTTAGTTGTTTGCTATAAATGCCCTTGAGCATCCTCAGGTGCCTAACAGGTAAGTTGAGTTTTCTGTTTACTTAAATAAATTTGTAGTTTAACTATTTTTGAAGCACCACACCTATGCTTACATTGTGAAGTTAAGCTGCTGGGACAGCAAAACTCTCATTCTTCTAAACAAAGTCGTGCTGCAGTTGGAGCAGCAGAACATACTGTGTATCTCAGCAGGGCCCAGGACTAGAAAGCAAGAGCAGACCTCAGGAAGGCTGTCCATCGTTCATTCTGGTGAGTCCTTTTTAGCCCACTTACTCATTCTTGAAAGGCATCTATTCAAAACAACATCCATAAGTCATGAGGGGGGCATAGGCTCATGTGGGGTTAGGAAAAGATGATCAATTGGAACATTTCCTCTTAAAAAAAAGAATCCACTGAATCCACAAAAGCTAAACTTGGTGTATTTCAATAAGGTTAGCTTGGAAAATACAGCTGGTAAATGAAACTAATCGGTGTCAAATGTATGCACTTTCAGTACATCAGAGAAACAAGCCTGTGACCTGTGGTACCTGTCCCACATACGTTATGGGCATGTTAAGCAGCAAAGCAGACCAGCCTTTCTTCTCTCCTTCTTTCAACTTTGTCCCATCCAGAAGCCCATCCTTCAACCCGAGCACACCTGCCGGAGGAGCATCTTTAACACGTTACGGAACCCCCAACTGTCAAACCCAATGATTTCATCCCTCTCTTCAATGACTGCATCTCTGTGGCATCGGCCCGCACTCAAGAGTACCTCACATTCAAGGATCCAGAAAACAAGTTCTCCCCGAGTCCAGAGGCACTCACCGAGGTTTGGGTTTGTTATTTATACTATAGCATGTAAGTGAGGGGTGTATGTGTGTCATATTGTCATAGAAGTCATCAAAGGACAACAGGACAACTTATTTGGTTGAATGATTACCAAATATGATTAAGGCTAGACACTAGAGGCAAACTCTTTTTTTCCCCTCCAATTTCTGTTTTTGTTTTAAACTGAGTTTGCTCTCTCAGTGTAAAAAAATATTTTTTTTTTCCATTTTGCTTTTAAAGACTGATAGTGAAATTGAAGTCCTTTGTTACATGTGATTAGACATGTGATAGCTATTATCAGTGTTGGTCACTGTTATCCCGCACCTGATTTTTCAACATTTTCTCAAAATGCATTTTCCTTTACGTCATCAATACCACCCTCAGAATACTGAAGGTTTTTACAGAAAGCTTTTGTTATTCGTTAAATGTTATTATACTTTGTACAGAATATTAATAATAACAAAAATAATAATAATTTAAAAGAAAAAGAAAGCTTTGTTCATCTCATTATAGATATCTATCTATATCTATATACGTATCTATATCTATATCTCTATCTCCTATATATCTATATCTTTGATAAGGGCCAGAATCATTTTTCCAGTCTATGAGTGAACTACAGTGCTGGAGGTTCACACTGAAAGCTTGACTTTTTTTTTTCTATTCACCTACAGTGAATCACTAAATTAAGTTAAAATTGTGCTTTCCCTTGACAGATCTTCTTAATGACCTACATCTCAGAGACAGTCATGCTTAATCTGACAAACACATTTAACTGCACAGTGATGACCGCAGGGCAGAAGATCCTTCTGGGGGCTGACTGGGTGTGGGCCGTATTGGACAAACCTACCAAGAACCCTCGCATCCAAATTGCAGTCCAAGTCCTGCACCTGCCTGAGCGCGAGGGGAACCACCTCCACAGTAAAGCAGAGGAGACGTGTGATGAAGTGGCACAGATGACAACTGGCAACAAAAACATGTGTGAGAAAATGGTGGACTTCTGTGCTTCTGTTGGAAAAGACTGCTACGCCCTGTTCCTTTTCATGGGCCGGAAGAATGACAAAGATAACATCTATGGTGTCCTCAGTAACAACTTTCAGGCTGCAATAGGAAAGTGTGACAGGATTGACCGAGGTCTGATAGAAAATTTCTTTAAAGGGTCCAGGTACCTCCATACGGCCACAGGGATGATGAAAGCCATTCTGACAAAGGGAAATAATGAGCCGCTCACACTTTTGATTAAATTTAGTTAACCCAACAAAACTCAAAGAATTTGATTTTGCTCTGTTCTGCACGTACAGTAGGTTTCAGCTCAGTTGGACTTTTATTATGCAAAATACGGACGTCACTGCTCAAACTGTCAAAACACAAACAAATAAAAATAAAAAAACTTCCATTCTTGTTACTGCAGTTTAAACAAACCAAACAAAGTGTTGCATTCCTATGATTGTGAATACTTTTCTTTTCATTCAACCTGTAAATGTTCAAACTGCTGGCCTTGGAACCCATTGAAAAAAAATAACCCATTGATTTTGTATCATGAGAAATAAAAATTCATACCGCATTTATTAAATGTACAGTAGCTGCCTAGACCATACTGTTTTGTTTATATTATTTTTGGGGCAGATTTGAATACAAGATAAGCTTTGCATGTGCAGTGTAGCTACTGGAAACCAAGAACGGCTTAAACACAAATATAACTTGTACTCCACAATATGAGATTGTGGAGTACAAGTAGAACATATGCATTGTGGGATTTAAATAAAAACCTAAATTACACTTTTTTGTAATTAATGTTTTATTTATCTATTCTTCATTATTTGTTTTACTTATTTATTTTTTTTGCAGAAAAAAACAATTCTTTAAAAAAGTATTAAAAATATTTCTATATAGTACATCAACTGTTAGTTAGTTAGTTACTTTATTGTCCCGAGGGAAATTTGTCTTCACAGTTGTACATTAACATAAGGAACGCCATTTTACAAACATATAACACCACATACATTTGACATAGACAAATAGGTGACATAATTCAAGTGCAAGATGTATCCAAAATAAGGCCTATTGTTTGTTCAACTAATAATGGCTGTAGTATGAGACTGTTTTTGAAACGTGCTTTATTACATCTTAGAGTCCTGTATCGTCGTCCGGAGGGGAGCAGAGTGAAATAACAGTGTAGTGGATGAGTGTGGTCTTGTGTTATTGTCTGTGCCAAACGTAGAATGGCTTTAGAGTTTAACTGTGAGAGACTGGGAAGAGGTAGGCCAATGATCTTCGATGATATGTTGGTTATTTTTATGAAAGAATTGCGGTTTTTAAGTGTGAGCATTGTTAGAAAACATGGTGAACAGTACAGAAGAACAGGCTGGATGATACTGGTATATAACATAAGCAGTAAATGTGGTGAAACATAAAGTCCTTTTAACTTGCGAATAACAGAGAGTCTTTGGTTGCACCTTTTTGTAATGTCCAGAGTGTGTGAATCAAAAGTGAATTTATTGTCAATTGTGAGTCCAAGGTATTTAAAATGCTCTACAGTGTCAATTGTGATATTATCAATGATGGTTGGGTCAAAGGTTTATGTCCAAAAATCATTTCTTGAGTTTTTTTGAGATTAAGTTGAAGGTTATTATCTTTACACCATTGTGAAGTGGAATATAGAGTTCTGATATTGTCCAAGGAAGTGCTGGCCGACAGAAGTCCACTATGGCAGTGTCATCTGCGTACTTAATGTGTGGTAAATGTATGCAGTCATTGCATACATTTACCACACACACACAGTCACACACACACAAAATATATAAAATATACAAAGATTGGACATTGGTTAAAGCTCAGATGACAGATGATTGCATTTTTCTAATTTTGACTTAGTTTTTTTGTGATGTCCGTGTGGTAGTTTAACAGCAGTTAAGTTGCAATTTATGGAGTTAATTGACAAATAATGAAATCCCTCCACATATGTCATCAAAAATGCAAAGAAAATTTACCCACAACTGACTCCGTTTCCTGGGAGTTTAAATCATTTAAGTTAAAGTGTTATAAGATATTATTTGTAACGTCATGATGTGGATTTGGTGAAAACAAGCAAAAAATGAAATTTTAACAACAAATGTCTAGTCTAACCTGTCATATGCACTTTAACTGGGCACCTTGCATTATGCATTATCCCATAAAAGTCAATCTGTCAGGAAAGTAAACTCTTATAGTGTCCATTTTGTGGTTCACAGTTCATCATTCAGTCTGCGTTTTTCCTGCTGTGCTTGCCTCTTGCATGTACACATAGCAGTGTGGTCATTGGGCTGAGGCACATGCTCCATATCTTTGTGGCGTTGTGGTTGACCATTCTGCCTTTGCGAGTACATGAGCAGAGCGTTGTAGTAGTAACAGTACAGTCTGCTGGGCTTGAGCAGTTCTCTGGCTGCATCCTGTCCAGCCCTCGATATCTTCTGTGCCTCTGCATCGTTTTCCTTGGCCCAGTGGATTTTGCCCAGGAGGTTAGACAAGTCCCTCTTCACTGGGATGTAGTGAGTCCCAGGTTTAAGGTGGATATAGAAGTGCTCATAGTAATGAGAATCTTGCTTTAGAACAAGACTGTTACCCAGCATGAGGTATGGGAAACGATATGCTGCCACTGTTCCATCGATGTTTACTTGGTATTTGTACTGAAACAACAAATGATAATCAATACCTTATTCATAAAATGTTTTGTAGATCCTAGAAATAAATGTAGAACTTTCCATCAAAGGTTATAACAGAGTCCCAGCTATACAGACTTCTTTGTTTATTGCAACACAGCATTTGTAAATTTACCTTGAAAAATCAAAGAATCCAACCAGTGGAGCTTTGCCAACTTGTTTCTCTCGATCTCTGAAGAAGAACCACCCTGTGATACCAGCGTCCAACAGCTCAGGATGTTTCTTTGACAAAGCAACCAGCTGCAGCCGCTCCTCTCGACTGTCCCGACCACGGAAAAAAGCTTTAGACGTTTTGTTAATCCACTGAGGTCCTGCAATAGAATACTTTTATTTATTATTTGAAACAACACAAAACACAATTTTTCACACATTATTGTTCCTGCTTTATATTTTTCGTTGTCATTGTACCAGTATGTCCTTGAACAGACAGCAGGTCGTTGGTGACTCCTCTCATGGTCTCCAATGTGGAGTGTGTGACCTCATATGTGGGCAGGACAATGTCTCTGGTGTCAGTGGATCCACACCAGGAGAAGATAGGGAGTGGTCCAGGACTAGAGTCAGCACTCTTTGTTTCTAAAGGCCAGTCTCCAACATTTATGTAAAACTCCACATTGGGTACGGTGACCTAGAAAAACATCATGTCCATTTTAGACACATTAAAGCAAAGTTCTCAAGTCAAAAATGCACTGAAAATTGCATTGTGATTGTATTGTCTGGCATTTTAAGACTATGAAGCCAAGACAAAACATTTAAACTAAATTTTGCTTCCATACTATACAGAGGTTACCACAAAACGTACCTTTCGTGTTAAAGATAAGAGAATTTCATCGGAAAACATCTTGAAATCTGTGTATTTTCCTTGAGTGCGTCTGTACATCTGGTTGTTAATGATGGTGTAATGAATGAGACCACCTCTGTTAGAAAATCTTTTGGGAACTTCTTCTCTGAGAAGTTGGAGGTCTACTGTGGGGAAAGATTTGAAGTCGGACAGAATTTGAGGCTCCTTTTTGGGACATTGTAACTCCTTCTGCCAGGCTGAAGCGTCAGGCTCTGGGCAGTCACAGTACTCGTGGTAAACTGGACCTGCAACCAGACACATCAGTGTGAGATTTATCCAAACTAGCTTCCAAAGATGTCATTTAAATACATTGTTTGCATATGTAGTTTAAATCTACTTTAATCTTGTGTCTAAATTAATGTTAGAAGAGTTTTTGTTAATATTCCTGTGTTCTGGGTATTGTTAAACTTAAAAATAGACAAACCATGCATAGTGTATGGTGACTTGGCAACAGAAGCATCTCCATGAAAGACTTCCACCTTAAGGCCTTTCGAAGCAGTCCCATAAAGTCTGTATCGGACCAGGAAGGACCCGTCGCCTCTGTCCAGGGGTTGTGAGACGTGAATTCGAATGTACTCCTTTTGGTCCAGGGAACTTATTTTCACCTTGAATGTATCTTTACCTACAAATGGGGGTGACCAATATTGACAAAAAATAAATACAGTTGAAACCGTAAGTGTACATATACAGTATCCAAAAACACACATGTGCTTTTTTAATATGAAATAATATACATATCTGTTTTTGATCAATACAAATTAACACAATGTTCTGTATTTGCCAAATGCTAGATTGAGAATTTCTTTTGTAAAGACATTTTTAAAAGTCAAAAGTTTAGATATATTTCATTAGTATTTTGTACAATTGCCTTTAAACTGTATGACCTCTCTCTAAAAAGTCTTTTGTCTATGTGTGCATCAGCAAACTCTAATCTGGCTTTTCATGTTTCTGTCACTGGAGTAAGGGCATCTTCCTGCAGAGTCTCCTTTCAGCCCCTGTCTGTACAGTGCTTCTTTCACTGGTGATAATGACACATTCTTACCATTTTCAGCCAACGTCTTCACAAGGTCTTTTGCTTTTGTCCTTGGGTTGTTTTAGACATTTCGGACCAAAGTACGTTCATCTCTGGGACTCAGAACCCATATCCTTCCTGACTGATATGATGGCTGGATGTTCACATGACGCTAATATTTGTGTATAATTGTCTAAACAGAAGAACGTGGCACCATCAGGCATCTGGATATTATACCCAGGGAGGAACCAGACTTGTGCAAATGCACAATCTTGTCTCATTTCTTAAGATTTTCACATTATGTTTCACACAGAAGCTGTGTGTTTCACATGTAAAATACTTAAATACATACGCAGGTGTGTTTCCAACTAAATCAAATCATGGAAGTATAACTATGAATCAAATGCTGTCAATAAACCTTTCAAAATGTTATAATGACATCATCATCGGTGATGTCCAAAATTCTTTAAAGACAAACTGATCTTAATGTATGAAAACTTATGACTTTGACAAAAGTGATTAAAAATGTCTATGTCTGGAATTTAGCAAATATGGATAATTTTGTTAAATCTGGTTGATTTAAACAAGAAAAGAATATTTCTTTATTTTATATCTGACAGTGAGAAAAACAAGCATATGTGTTTATTTTTTGCATAGTGTATGTAAACTTTTGGTTTCAACTGTATCACATTTTTGAACGTATTCACATAGCAATAATCAAGACAAAATGCTCATTTTAACAGAAGTGTGCTAAAATAGGTTGATGACAACAGACGTGAAAGAAAATGTCTGCAAAATACCACCAAAAGCCTCTAAATGGAAGTTTAAATAAATGTTGCATGCAAACTTACAATAGATAATAAATTATAAATATTTATATATATAAAAAAAAATCCCAATAACATTTCATATTTATTTCATCAGAAGGACCCTTGAAACAAAATCTCTTTTTCAAGGAAGACCTGATTAGATCTAAATTTCTAATGTAATCTCTAACAACACATCATAAAGTGGCCTTAAATTATCCAGCAGAAGTGTTTTCGAAATAATAAAATCAATCAGATTTTTATTAATAATATTATCATCATTATTATAAACGTCCAATTGTCAGCTGACATAAAACTCTCTAAACAGGTAAATTTTAAGTGGAGACTGATAATAAATTAGACTTTCCAAAGTAGGCAAGCAGGCTGCCGTAAGTACAAGTCATTCAAAAGCAATTACGGATAATGACGATTCGGCGTTTTACAGGGAATTTCAATAAATTACCTGGAGACGCAGTGAGGTTTTGTCCATCTGAATCCACAGCTTGGATGTAGAAGAAGCGGACGGGTAAAACAGTGTCTGGTTGCAGTCCTGAGCCCCAAATGAGACATTTCCCCGGGTTGATTGAAGCAGCAGAACTCCCATACACCGGTAAGACAGTTGCGCAAATGAATGCGAATAAAATAACCAACCAGCGATCCAAGACTTTTGAAAAAGTGCTAGTTGTGCCTTCTGCCCACTCCCAGAACATATTCCTTGTGTAATTAGTAACAACTGTTTAATTGTGTTGATAATTGAGCAGAAAGTTTACCACTGAGCAGACATGTTGGAGTGCAGACGGACACGCCCACTTTCAGGAGGTGCGTTCATGCACGTAGGAAAAATAACCGCTGTTTAAAAAAACCCCAACAACAACCCAAAACAATTTAAATGATGTGTATATTTGCTTTTTAAAAATTACACCTGTTAGAAGATGCTCTTTTATACAATTCTTTATTTTTCATATTTTCCATATTACAAGCAAAACATAAGAAACAAAGTAGGCTGCTATTTTGTCAGTCAAATCAGTATGCAAAAATATTGTCAGCTTTGTGGCCCAGCTTGTCTAGATTTGGCAAACAAGCGTACTGGATCATAGGCGGAGGACCACACAGGACTACCAGGACGTCACTGGAAGGAGCAGGGAGGTGGTCCTGAATCATGTCAGCTGTCACAAACCCTGAACTGTAGCTCCAGTCTGGAGGACAGAAATAAGAATCAACAGCTATGCAAAATGAAGCAAATGGAATCCTTATGACATTTGTTAACAGCTTCAGGCCAACCCGCGCTTGCAATTAATAGTAAGTCAGACTCATGTTTATTATGAACCCATTCATGATTAGTAATATTATATGGAAAAATGTTGAATGATATAGAGCAGAGATTCCCAAAAAAAAAAAAAAAAAAACATTACAGATTCTTACTATGTGAAGATTGCATGTTCTCCCCTACCACTAAAAACGTGGCTTCTCCTCTCTCTTCTAATCTTGGACTCCCCTTTATCCATTGGTTTAGAGTGATATTATATTACATTTAGAACCAGCAATCTTGGCCTTGTCTATCTCTTAACACAGTGAAGTATGAAAGGTTGAGAAAACAGAAGTGACATTCAAAGCCAGTTTCACACCACTAATAATGAAATTACGTTTTGAGTCTTGAGGGAAAGATTATGGCTAGAGCTGCTAGTCTTTGAGAAGCAGGAAACATGATATCATCTGTCCCTGCCATCGAGCTAATTAATGACATTGTGAACACAAGAGCAAAAACTGAGTAAGGATCATGAGCCTCTTTTGGGTGGTATTAATGGACGCACAGCTTATGCAACTCTGTCACACTTAATTTGAATTTGCTTGAAAGATTATGTGAACTAAGACATGGTGCAGGCTAAGCTTCAGTAACCCCTTATGGAATAACAGAGGCATGTATTGTAATGTTCGTCTCATGGATTTTCCTAAAACTAAAGAGAAAAGGTACGTAAGATACTAAACAGACCTCACCAACCAGAATGTAACTTTGCACCTACCTCTATGTTAACTAATTTTATTCATCATTTTTGTCTTAATACATACAGCACATTTGCAAAATGGTAGCGTTGGTAGTAATGGTAAAGTTATTCTTTGAAATGTTACTTGACTAGACTGGTTTATAACTGGTCTGTCTATGTCACACCTTACCAATAGGGACTGGACTGAGATATGAGTGCAGATGCCTATATACACTGACTTTTCACACTTTAACTTGAAGTTGTGAAAAGCTTAAACACTGGCAAAACATTACACAGAACCAAAGGACAATATCGCAACATATAACAAGTAGTTGTAGTTTTGGTATTTGTGGATGTTTACGGTTTTGAAGTAGGCCTAGATACCAGTTTGCACAGCAAGTTCCCAAAGTCTATAGACAATGAGAAATGTGCAATTAAAGTTTAACTACCCTATTGTGAAGCATTATAATATTACCCTGCTTCACAGCAGTCAAATGTACACTTTTGAGAAATTAACATACTCCTCAAGCCTTATGTGTCATTATGTATGTGATGAACAGTTTACCCTGAGGAGGTTTGTCCAGAGTGTACCACAGGCTGAACTGGTCAGAATGGTTCTTCTTTACTTCCTCCAGCTCTTTTCTTAATAAGATATCCTTCTCTGTCTGAAATGTACAAAAATTAAAAATAAATAAAAACATTAAAATAGAGTTTGAATGCTCAAAAATTACTTACCTGGTTAGCAAATATAAGTGAGCATTTGGTATTGTCAGAGGAGTCTGATGTGATCTTACGAACCAACTGCAGCATTGGAGTGATCCCTGACATGGTTCAAGAGACCTGTGTTATTATAGAAGCTTACCACTCTACTTTAATAGGACGAGTTATAGTGTATATGGTTAAAAACGTACATTGTACACACAGAAGATACAACTTTAAGATATAGAAAAATTTAAATATATATATTTTTTCCAATGACAAAAAGTTACAAACCTGTTCCTCCAGCGATCATAGCCACGTGCTTAAACGTCTTTAATTTTGGTTCAGACTTCTTGTCTGGTCTGATGGAAAATTTTCCTGAACAACGAAATACATCAAGTGTTAGTGAAGTTTGAGCTGCATTCTACTGCCATCTGCTGGAGAAAGTACTTCAGTTCAAATGTCAGTTCTGCATAAGAATTGAAAATCATGGAGAACATATTATGTGAACCTTTAAATAGCAAATCTGTCTAAACTAAACTTGAACAATGTTTGAATTCAAAGTGAGTGTGTTTTGCAACTCATCCAAGAAGCTTCTTTTGATGAGGAACCATTGCCATTACCATTGCCTTTGTAGATCAGAAGTCCGTTGGGGCCTCTGAAATCAATGCTTTCTCCGATGGCCATGTTATCCAAATACTGAGACATTTTTCCTCCTTCTGGATATGCCGGGTGCACATTTTTGTAGTACACCTACAAGATAAAAATCTCAGTTACATTCATAAAAGTGTGGGCAGGTATTCATCAGATTGTGAGGACCAAAAGTTGTATACACACTTCACTGCCTTCCTTAAGAGGACAAAAAGCAGGTCCCCATGATTTAAATCCTTCATATGATATCAGCAGCAATAGGATTAAGTTTCAGATCAGGGTGAGGGTGAGGTTAAGTTTAGGCAAGTACTCACTAAGGTTAAGGTTAGGGTAAGAGTCCGTGAAATTAATGTAAGTCAATGTAATGTTCCCATGAAATCTGAAAACACAGCATGTATGTGTGTGTGTTTTTAAATAAAGTGACCCATGCCTTCACTACGAGATCCACATATCCCTGGTCTTCATCACAGGACACTGGGGTGTATGCTCGAACCACAAGAGAGCCATTGACTTTTGCTGACAGGTACACATGTTGACCTAAAGAAGATTGATTACAAGCTGATTACATTGGCACGAAAGAATCAATCAGTATTATATAGTCTATGCATTACAGCTTTACATATACAGTATATATTTATAATATAAAGCAACATTTGACACATTACCAACTGGAAGCCCAAGGATGTGGGAGTCAGAGGGAAGGCCAAAGCGAAATTTCTTTGTATCATGGCTGATTTCCTGGACACATTAGGAGTATAAAAACAAATTATTTTTACTTCACAGCTTGCTTAGTATATATATATAGTATATAAAATATACAATTTGATTTAGGTGCACATGTTATGCAAGAAATATTAAGTTTGTAATAATTAATTTATTAAATAAACAAATACATTCTTATTTTATTTCCTTATCATCTTGTACTCAAACAGTACTCATTATGTAGCATTTTGTTATTAAGCATTTATAACAACTTCTGGGTTTCAGGAAGAACAGATATTAGTTCATTCATTCCGACTGTATAGTTGAGCAAGAATGTTGTTTAATTACCCATGGGAAGACATAAAGGAAAGAACAGAACTATGTTGACATTTCACCTGTTTGTCAATGAGGCGGAGTGGATATTTAACTGTAGGATCCTGCAGTGTGATCAGCAGTGATTTCTTCTGCTCGCCACCAGAAACTTGGAGAATGAAAAACAGCACTGTGGCTATAAGTATGCACACAGACACCAGAATCTGCAAGAGCAATAGATGAAAGTGTTGGTACCAAATAAACAAGTTTAAAGATTTACTTACAAATGTAGGGTCCATGATTTTGGGCAGGTCAGCTAAGGCAGTGTTTCCTGAAACTACTACACTCTAAAGTCCAGTTGGACAGAGTTCATGATGACAGAAAAGTGAAAGGGGGTGTGATTTCCCATTGAATGAAAGGTGACACTCGTTCTTTTGGACCAATAGGAAGTTAGGTTCCAGCTGCTTTGTCCTGCCCAGAAGTGGTGCCGTGTTGAAGAGCTGAGGATCCTCATGATCACCCCACAGAGAGGGAGGGGAAAGGGCAGGGTGCTCTACAAGTCTGTACACTGGACACTTCATTCAATTCTGCATGTCAGGATTGTTCAGAGCTTAGAATAATGTGGCAATGAGTCAATAATATAAATTTAAGAATAGAATTGCGTAGATTATTATATGGTTAGGTTTACTCATGTGTCACATGGCCAAGCTTGGAATGTTTTTACAAGGTTAAGTTATCTGAGGACAATGTTGTCATTACATACAGGCAGCCTGAATCAGTCAGTAATCAGAAAAGAATGAGATAACACTGCCTTACCTTTATAAAGCTACTGTTCAACCCAGAAGTAAAACTTTTTTCTGAACACTTCAAATCAGCCAGTCAAAAGAGCAGACTTCTTGCTTTGTAGGTCCTGATGTCATTAAGGATCATCATCAGTTAGTAACTATTTATTTACAAATCATATTTACAATATATGTATAGTCTGTTAGTCCATCCCCGAAGATTCATATGAAAAGTTCTGATAGTCAAAAGCCTCTGAGCTCTGCTGTGGATCTGCTGCTTTTACTCTCCTTTGACCAGTCAGAGAATCTGTGAATACAGGGTAAGAAAGGATCAATGACTGGAATAAGACGAAACTAGTCTCTTTTCTAAACCGTTTGTACAGAAAAAAATAGACTTAAAAGTAAAATAAATAAATAAAATAGAACAATGCATTTTATCGAAGAATATGAAGACGTTTTTCTTCTAACCAAGAATTTATTCTAGTTAGTTTGCAGTTCTTTTTGTCCAAAAGTTTTCTCATAAACAACCACAAGATGGAGCCAAAAAGTTACTGATGGGATTACTACTGTCCAAAAGAACACTAAATACTCTGCATTATATTGGTCACCTTTAATAGACTACATAAATAAACATTGGATTATTTTAGATTACATGATTTAGAATAAACTACACAAGCCACAAAAAGAACCGATTATTTGTATAATTGTATTGTATTGTATTGTATTGTATTGTATTGTATTGTATTGTTTTGTTTTGTATTGTATTGTTTTATAGAGACTGCTCATGAAAATGCGCTGACAGAGTTTATTGTAAAGAGCCTAGGAGACTTAGGAGGTTTATTGGTGTCCCAGAGGAGCACAGGGGTGTGGCGAGAAGAACAGGTATCACCAGCAACACCACAACAGACAAGAGCAAACAAAAACTGGTATAACACACATAATTACAGGAAGTGTTTTTAGGCAATTCTTTGTTTCACAGTTCAACATATTATGCAATTTAGTTGTAGAAATTAAAGAAGCAACTAAGCCAAGCCCCATCTGTCGGTGAACAGCTTGCAGTGTATATTTAGGATAATAGAGGCGTTTTCTGGAGGAGAAATAAATAATGTGTGAAAAATTTAAAACCAAAAATAAATTATGTTTATATTTCTGCTGCACAAACTATAAAAACGTGCACCATTAAATATAAATTACATAATATCTAGTTAAAGGATGTATGGAAAAATAAATAAACAATAATAATAATTCAGTCTTGGTCAAAAACAGTTGTATACATTTGTAACAATGTTGTGCTTATGGAAAGCAAAAAAGAATAAAAAAAATATTGTAACTGTGGGCATGGTGGGGACAATAAAACATTGGCCAACCGAAAAGGTGGTATCTCCTTATCTACTGGCCTGTTAACCTGTCAATCAAACCCACTATGTTCCCAAGTAACTCAGTGGACCAGTAACAGTGGATGGCATGGCTCTGGGCAGTGGGAACACGTGCATCATTCAGAAAACTGTTGCTGTATTTGTCTTTCCTTGGAAAATTCTCAGTACAACTTGTAATTTCAATAGCTAATAATTGTAGGCTTACAAATATTAAAACTACAATTAAATATGTCATAAAGCTAACTTGCCTTGTTTAAGCCAAACAAAGCTGGTGAATGCTTGGGTGTAATTACAGTGAAATGCCTATTGCAATTTACATGTCAAAACCTCATTTATCAAGCTGGTCCTAAAATTGCATTTATAAACTGAAAAAAAAGAAGAGTTTTTTGTACTCAGTTAACACCTTCTCCAAAACTAAAAAGCACCACGCCAAATGTTTTATTTTTAATGTCTGTGTGAGACACACCTGTCAGTGGTCATGGGTTTGCAGCTTTTAACCTGTCTGGCATATGAGCATATGTTAGATAAAATAAGTCCTTACTGTTTAGCTCACAACATTACACGCAGACTAACTGCACATCCCTGTGTACTGACAAACAAAGATTAAAGCCTTATGGTTACGTCTAACGAAGCACCAGATCAAATCTCAAGGAGGCTACATGGCAACTACTAAGTGTAATGTTTCACGTGCGTTATGCAGGGGTTCTCAAACTTTTTCAGACCAGGGACAGCTAATGGGCTCAAAAATCTTTCATGGACCCCCTATCACTTTTCGCTCTGATATCACATTAAAATTCGGAAATTAAAGCTAAGCTATATATCAAATTTGAACAAATGGTTAATTTCCGATGGTAATTTTTTTTGGTTTACTTGTTTCTATTCAAAGCTATCTATCTTTTCAATCCGAAATTCTATGGTTAGGATGGTAAATTATGAGAAATAGTTATATTTAAAAAAGTACCAATGTTTGGGGAATCCCAAACATTGGTACTCCCAGGGACCCCCCCTCTTTGAGAATCACTGTGTTATGGGATGTGTTACATTACAAAACGTTTATTTTTCAAAGTCTGGAATGAAATATGCTTGTTTTCAAATGTTTCCTAAAGTTTGTAGTATTTTTTGTGTGAACAGCTGGCCCGAGTAACATAAATTAACAAAAAGTTCAAAGTACTAACCAAACTGTGTAGTGTGTATCTGATCATCTGGTAAGTCCTTGTTGCACTTTTTTTCACATGGCTTAGCCTCTTGGTGCAAATCTGCAAAACAATTATGGCACTTTTTAATGTGTTTTATTTTCATAATGACAGTCTTTACATGCACATAGATTATAATAAACCTCTAGTTCAGGATGAATGTTACCAAACTACGAATAGTAAAAATGTAACTGTGTAGACAACAATGCATATTTGACTACACATCTCTGGGGCCTGTTTGCATTATGGGACAAATGCACAAGCAAACCTGAATGATGGATGAACTCTATGTGGGCTCTGAAGCCTCTGTGAGTGACACTGCTGTCTGATGTGAATTGAAGCACCATTACACTGTGGTAGGAAATCACAGGAGGAGGAACACTGATGCCACAAAGCACAGCTGCAAACACATTGTTCAAGTTTGTCTGAGTTTACAAATCATGATTTACATTTTAATTTAGGAACTACCTATGTCTTCTGTCCCTTCCAGATCTCCAAAGACTGCCAGGGAGTCATACAGGCATCTGCTGGACTCCTCCAACTCAAAATCTGTCAAACTAAGCTGTAGGCAAAAACAGTATTTAATACTCACTTTAAGTTAGTTTCACCAAGATTATATGTTACTATAGTACTTTGTTTTACCTTAATAATGTGCCCCTGTGGTGCATAGATCACCCATCTGAACATGCAGTTGTTCATATAGTGTTGGGGGTATCCAGGGCTGTGGATATTACTCTCATTCTGCACCAGAACAACAGTGTCACAACCTAAAACAGAAACAAACCAATATGGCTTTGTAAATATTGACAGTTACAAACTGTCGTAATATCATTGGTGCATAATCTAAAGTGTCATCTTTCCTAATTGGCCATAGTAGTCATTACTCAAATATATCCCAAGAGATCTGGGAATTGGAATCTGTTACAGAATATATCATACATATTGTTTTCAAGAAAGTAATAGTCAGCATACAACATCTTTCTTCTTTCAACTATGCTGCTGTGAAATGCCAAAATACCTTAAGTGGTTGTCCAGCATGTACAATATATATCTTGTTCAAAATTTGCTGTTTAATTTCTTATAATGGAACACCCACCAGTGCCATGGCAACACAGACAGGCCTACGGTGTGTCTTGTGCAGCTCATTATCTCGGTCATGAGACTCGTCCCAAGAGTCAGGCCGACTGGTACTGTCGACTCTATGTTTACACACATTTTATTGACACTTTATCTCAGTCTGCTCTAAAGTTGTGAAGGAGAATAAGAATTAAACTTGACAAAAACTTTGGGTTTGTCAGCTGGTATTGAAATACCAGAAAAACAGTGTGTAGCTAAACTTTATGAGACAGAAGGTTTACCACTTGAAATGTGTAAGCAAATATGTGTTAACAATTGACTATACCAGGATCAGTAAGTTCTGGAACAGCCCGGTACTTCATAGTAAATCCAGTCCCCACTGCGCTTACATCAGAGGAGAAGAACACTGATGCATGATGGGAATTATTGAGAAACAAATATCTAGGATGAAAAACTCCACATAATATACCTGCAAAGGGTAAAAAAAAACAGAATAGAAATTCCGTATTCTATTAATTTACCGTAGTTACAGTGCATAAAACTCACCAACAGGTTTTTGTGGTCCTACAGACAGAGTAAGTCGATCATAGAGACAGTATGAGTCATTCTCTAAATCCAAATGTTCTATCTCTATCAAAATGCTATATCCAGCAGGGACATTGATGCTCCATACGCACAGCCTGTGAAAACATAGATTCACACATATAGTAATAAATGAATGCAACAAGCCTACTACAACAACTGTGACTACTAAATAGATTTATAATAAGCAAACACTATACATAGGAAGAAAAGCCTAGGCATCTATGTATGCCTTTGAACATAAATATATGCTTAAATTTATCGAGATGTTGCATTTCACTTCAGTGTAAGTAACACAAATCTTTGTCACTCACTGGTTGTTGTCATAGTAACGGTGTTGGGAGGCGGGGTTTCGGATGACTCCCTCAGTGTCAGTCACAGAACCATCCTGCACACTGCACAGTCCTGGCACACAGAGAGGACTGCTCACATCAAAGAGCCACAGACATGCATGAAATATAGATGAAAAGTTACTTTAATGAGAATAAAAACACCTCACTGGATAAAGGCCGTCCCAACTGCTTCAGCTCAGCTGTGGAAAAACATGAATATAATTTTATCTTTAGACTAATGGTACAACTACATGATTAAATACATTACTTTGAGGCTTTGTAGTAGTATTTTTTATGTATTACATCGCAAAGATATTTTTATTTGCTTTAGTTACTATGAAGACTACATGGTAAATTGTATTCTTCATAACAGCTGTTAAAAGAACTTACAGATTTGATGGCTTTGATTAATCAAAAAGACAGACAGACATTCTTATTTAAGAAGTCTGAGTGAAGTGGGTGATCAAAAACTAGTAGTGACAAGAGCTTGAAAATTTGTACCTGACTTTTCCTATAAACAAGTAAGTTTTATCTTTTCCACCAAAAGTGTATTGTAAAAATAACACATTGTCACTAAATCAGAAAGCTTTGTACCAAATCTAATGAGTATTTTAGCTTTCATCAAAAACCAAAAGAAGCATGTGTACAGTGGTCCATCTCATTTTCACTTCACTTCCTGAAAAAGCCGCCATTCTGGCCAAACATTGATGCATGTGAGTCTTAACCTTGTCCTGAAGATTTTATAGGAGCGAACAGATTTGACTTTAAAGTAGAACACCAGATGATCATTCATTAATTTACATAGTTTACCATGTCTTAGTGTTAGCTTGATCCAGGGCAGCATCAGTTTGACATCAGTGAAAACCCCAGGAGAACCTCTCTGTGATGGAGGGCGACTGTTGTTCAGCTCCCAGCTCCGACCACAACCTTTGCCCCAGGAAGTAACACCCAGAGCGACCCAGTGTCCGCCAGCTGACCCCACCGGACATACCAAAGGTCCCCCGAGTCCCCCTGAGGAGAGGAAGACTATTTAAAGGATCATATCTATAGGGTTGTGAGAATAGTCTAATCTAAGAATGTTTTACCTGACAGGCGTCTCTACCGCCTGTCTCTGGACCAGCGCACAGCACAGTCAGAGCAGGTGGAGGTCTGTTTAACCTCTGTGGAGACAACATGGAACTTTTCACAGTCTGGAGAACATATTTACACTTAGCTGGCTCCACCAAATTTAACTGGACTTCACGAAGAGTAGAGGAAAGATGTCCTCCTGAAAGAGAAATAAGAAATTCACTTTAATTCTTCTCCAAAATTATCTAAATTACACAAATGCAACCGACCAGCAGAACAAAATAGAAGGCATGATGCAAACAAGAATAGACTCACCAGTAAATATTCGTGTCATACAGAATTGTTCTTATCAACTACATTTCTGGTATGCCGACATAAATAACATTTTAATGTAATTTATTAAAAAAATATAGTACCCAATTCTGTAAAGGCCTATATCTATTATTGTTGACAACAAGGTCATGTTTGCATTTTTTATGAAGAAAATAGTTGCAATTTCCTACAATCTGGACTGGAGTAATTTTGACCAATTAAAGTATATTTTACAATAGGAAAGTTATGCGTAAAGTTGTATTGTTTTATATATGTGGTATATATCCTCACTAAGATAAAATTGTTTGGGACACCAAATTGTAATGTGACCCCAGCTGTTTGTGATCATAACTAAATGAATATGTGTCCTATTGACTAATTAGAAACTGGCAAATAGCTTATGAGTGGTAGAACTTGATTTTCATATTAGGGGTGCAATTTGGCGCCCTCACCACCACATAGGCATAGGTGAACTAGGCAACTGCCTAGTTCACCTATGCCCAGGGCCGGCCCTGATAGTCCGCTCACAACATACCTTCATTTATCCAGGGTACTGACATTTGGAATCTACTTTTCAGAGGATCCCTTGTCCCAGAAGGGCTCCAGCATCTACTGTACATGTTCTTACCCCCCAGAGAAGAGTGCTGAAGGGAGCAGAGCCCAGAACCTTCTTGTTGTAATCAAATCCACTTACTTTCTTTAGTTCTTCCCCATCCAGCCACAATGCAGTTGGTGTCAGGCTGAGTGTGATCATCACGCAGAGGGAGACACACTGGCTGAACCCGCTTACCTGTGAAATCACTCAGGTCCAAAACAAAATCTAGAAGACTGTGTGATAAGAACAGACTAAGGCAGTTTTAGAAGACCTACCTAACTGAATGGGTTGATTTAGTTCCAGCAGAGCGATGTCATAGTTCATGGGCAGAGTGTGATGGTACTTCTCATGAACAAAAATACCTTTAATGGTAAAAACTTGTTCCTCTTCATCAAAAATGTGTTGGTCAAAATCCCCAATCACCACCCTCACACTTCTGAAGGACTCCCTGAAAAAAAAAAGTATGAAAGTGAACAACCAACGTGAAAGAACTGTATTCAGGTAGATTTTTAGAAATGTAATAGTTAGAACCGTGTTGCGCAAAAAAAGCAGTAAACTAAAGTTAGACCACATTAGTTGGAAATAGGGCTAAAGTCTCCTAAATGTTTCTTTCAAGATTGCTTTATAACTTCCTCTGGCAGGTACAGCATGTCACCTGTTTGTCAGTATGGAGATGTTATTTCTTTGCCTGAAATTGCCCAAAGAAAATAAATAAATAAAAATAAGGAAGAATTGAACCTTGAGGTTGATGAAAAGCAGTGTGCCGCAGTCATTATCCAGTGTTCGCTTAAAATGGCTCCTCCACAAAAAGTCAAACCTTTTTTCCTCAGAGAAACCTACATGTAAAAAGCAAACAATCAATATTATATAAAAAATCACTTTTAACCTAAACAGTAGCACTTATATCATGCAGAGGTGTTTATTTTTGTGTTTGGGTGTACCTAGATAGTATAATTACGTGAACGTTACCTGAGGTGTAATTAAATATGGAATTGTAACTATTTTAAACTTCCTTTGTAGTTAATTATTCAAAGAAATGCGTACTTAAAAACTAAAAGTGCTTTCAATAGAAATAAAGATTGTGTAACTGAAGAACCAGTTTTCAATTCTTGGTTATTGTATTTACTTAGCAAACTCCAGTCAACCTGTTGACACAGTTATTCACAACAGGTTCAACCAGCTGCTGCGGTTTCTTTAGTATTCACATTGTGTAATCAAAGACCAATGTTTTACATGGAAGCAAGACATGTGATGTAATTATATAAGAGTCAGTTTATGATCAGGAAGAAGGAAGTGTGGAGATGATATGTTGTTGTTGTTACAGAATCAGAACTACTGACCAGCCATGGGTGTGATCCTTGTGTGGCTTCAACTCCTCCAACCACTCTCAGAGCGTGCACCAGGGAGCTCCACACCTGAGGAGCCCCACACTTGGAACCTAGGGCCAGATACATATGACAACAAATACAGTATCATAGCAGCAATAAAACTTGTCTCGTTATGCTGTTTCAGTTACTTACTCATTAAAACCTTTTTTCATTCTACCCTATTTTCCTTAAAACGCATGATTAAAATTGTCTAAAATCCTGAACCCTTCGGAGCATAAATAACTGACTGGACTCTTTGTGAGGCTGTAATGTAGTGCTTTTAGTCTCTGTAGGTGTGTAGGTTTTAGGGTTTGGGTTATTTGTTTTTCCTTTGTAGGCTTAGAATGAAAACTGCGTCATTTTTTGTCGAATGGTTTATTTAAATTTTAAATAAGGGAGCTCCAATTTTCAGAAGCTTGACAGTTTTTTTTTCCCATCAAATTAAATGCAACATTGCTCAAAAAAGGCTCCACAAAATAAACAGGTCAACCAAATTCCTCTTCTTCAGTGACATTTCATTGTAACAAGCTGCCTGGAGGTCATTAAAGGAGACCTATTGTGTTTTCTTCAATGTATTTAGGAATAAACTATAATTTATGTACATGAGTAATTAAAATTTTCAAGACACTAATAGGAGGAGGTCCATTTACTTTCTGTGCAAAGCTGCAGAACTGATAACCCTGCCACTTCAGAGTGAGATTTTAATGTAACAGATTTTAGTTGTAATTTTTATTGTTGTAAAGTGGCTATGTGACTGTTTTGAAACAGACCTTATTTAATATGAATTTAATATGTTTTTTTTTAATATTTAAAATTAAATCCAGACAAATGGTCAGGGATAGGTGGTAGATGAGAACAGGGCTTTTCTGAGCACTCAATCATCAGCTGCAGGACAATACAAGATTACTCAAATATACATGAATCATTCTTAATGAAACTTTGAGTATAAAACAGAGGCAGTTATAACAAGGTTAAAAACGTATAAAAATAGATTTGACACAATCGGTCTCCTTTAACATGTTTTAATTGTTTTAATGTTACTTTTTGTAACATAAATTAGTATTTTTCAAATAGTATAAGGAGAAATAAGGTGAAAGTGAAAGCAGGTATTTTCAGTCTTTAGTTGCAGAACAGTACAGCATTATTCAAACATAAATGAATCAATCAAAATACAAAAAAGGACCACAGCTAAAGTCTAAAAAAAGCTCATAAAAGTTTTCCGGATTATAATTATGAATAAATTGCTTACCCGGTGGAGGTGTGAAGGTGCCAGTGTTAGTCCAAAGGTACAGAAACACCAGAGCAGCAGTTGTCTTCTTCATGATGAAAACAATCAGATCCAGACAGGCCAGTAACAGTTATACAAGGGGGATCTGAGGAAGTCTGCAGGGGGTCTGACTGAGCTTGGTCACAAAAAGTCAAAAGATTTGTGCTGTCAAGGTCACTGCTGAGGAATGGGAGGTAGCAAGTGCAGCTGTAAAATGAACACAAAGCCTAGTGGAGCTTGTGTTTATATTTTCTCTGTGGATATAGTAAGACTTCATTTTAGAATACACATAAGAAATACAGTATATCAATAGTAAACAAGGATTTGGACAACCACCAATAGAGCATGTTGTCCTTCTCAAACAGAAGAGAGTCTGTCATTTTCATCATAGTCACACTTCAACCATGAGAGACAGAATCCAAAGAAAGAAAGCAGGAAATCACATTGAAAATCAGTTTATTTGTAGCTTTGTAAATAGATACTTGGTCTCCTAAATCCATCCAGAATTCTGACTCTCACAGGATGAAATATGTGTTTTTATAAGGTTAATGACAAAACAAAGGGCTTCATGACCTTTGACACTCAAAATGGAAGGAGAAATGTGTGAAAAAGAAACAAAAAGTTAATACTACACAGCCAGTTAGACAATCAGAGCCAGGCCAACCTTTACAACAGTTTTACAGAGCTATACCACAGCTACAATGTTATTAGCTGTGACACAAATGCGTAAAGGTTAACGGCTCAAATAAATTTAAGGTTATGGGTGCTTACCGGACATACAGAAGCTTGGTGTGGTCATTGCTGCCAAAGGAACATTTTGTAATGTGGGACAAAAGATCTGCAACTGTGTCCGCTTCACTGTAGCAGTTTGTAACAGTTGTCTGGAAGTGAACAGATGATAGTTACCAGAAATTTACTCAACACAATTACAATAAATTACTTTACTGAAAGTGCATATGACAGGTTTCTTTAATTTAATTTTGTAGATTAACATTAGTTGTAAATATAAGTGATAGTTTTACATTAATCAAGTTTGTGAAGAAAAGTTTGAAAATATATTGATAATAACAGGAAGTAGAGCAGAGTTCTAAGCTGATGACATCACACAAAATTTTCTTACAATGAATATATTTTAATTACCCAATAAACATAAATTTAACAAAATGAGCATGTTGCTGTATATTTTCATGCCTCAAGAAGTGAAAACTTGTTTCATTAGAGTAGTTTAGGCCCATTTATTACATGGTCGCTACGCAACTCCCTAGCACAATGTCATCATCTATGAACAGGAAGTACATTTGTAATCTGAACAAATGGCTAAACCTGGATGAACCTTGCAAAATGTTTAGAGAAATCCAAAATGAAACTTTGTTTTAGTGAAATGAGTAGTTCAACTTTAACATTAAGTCATTCATATCAGCCATTGTCATGTATTTCTCAAAATAAATAAAATGCTTGCCAAAACCTGATCCTGTCAGATCTCAGAATCTAAGCAGGGCAGGGCTTGGTCAGTACTTCAATGGGAGACCTGGTAGACAGTAGAGTGGATTGTGTTGTGTCCTTGGGCAAGACACATGACCCACCTTGCTCCATAGTCTGTTTTTTGTTTTGTTTTTTTATACTGTTGTTACCTTTAATGCATGGTTTACTCTTGTTGGACCCTTTTAGTAAGTAAATACAAGAGAAGAGCAGTCAAGTTCCAAATGCAAGACCAGTAAACAAGTGAAGCAAATAGACTTGGTGGTTACATAGCGGTCAGTTTAATGGTTAAAAAGTCAGTCAATTATGTCCATTTTAAAATGACAATGACAATGTAATGATAAGGTCAGGAATTTGGAAAGAGCATTCAAACAAAGCAAATATGTGCTATTTAAGACTGAAATGGTCCATTTCTTGTTTAATTGCACTACAACCCCTATGAGATATAGCAATTTTTCCAGATTTAGTTTTGAAGCAGGCATTATAGCACTTAAGAAGTAACTTTCTTCTTGATCAAAACTTCAGAACTGCTAAACCATGCCTCTATTGACATTTCACTTTAACAGTTACATGTTTTTAGTTTTGAAGTGGAAGTGTGACATTTAAGCACTCTACGTGTGACCTTTGAGTCTTAATTTTAATTCAATAATCACGAAAAGTACAATAATGTAGGCGGAGCTAGGGGGTAGGTGAAAACTCTATTGAGCACTTAAGATTTAATTTGTTCAGCATTATAAGATCACTCAAACAAATCCATCAAAATACTACTTTGAGAAAACTAATTACGGAGAAACATCTAGCAGGCATAAAAACTCATTAAACATGTTTTTCAAGGTAAACAAAACAATACAAAACAAAAATCTATAATTCAACCTACACTGACAAATACTTTTCCTTAATAATCACTAACAAGCAATGAAACTTAAAAATATATGCTACAAGTCTTACTGTGAACCCTATTAATACCATTAGAGTAGCTGATTGAGCAGGCTGAAGGACACTCCTGGGTGGTTTGCTATATTTATCAAACAGTCAGGGGTTATTTAGAAGCTAGCTGTTCCATACGGAGTGCTGGGTGCGTGTTGGGTGTGTGTGTGTTTTGGGTCTCTGAGCTAATCCCTGGAAGCCACTGGTTCCTGTTGATTCAGAGCAATGACAGTCTCACTGGGGCCATGGAATACTGCTGGGTACTTTGGAGCAAGGGCTGCTGGGTAACCATATCCTGCCATCACCAGGTGAGGCACATGTTTTGGGACTCACTTTCTTACTTCAACATTTAGATTGTATTTGTTAAATGTTTTGTGTTAAATGTTTCTCGTCCTGCTACCAAATGCATACAGCTGCGCCACAGTGTTAATTTATTTTCTACAATAACTCACTTTATTCAATGGTTTTAGAATGGATGAAAAGAATTTTTGAAAATTAGTTCAGCAGTTTATAAACTGACACTACTATCCACCTATAAATGCCAATTGTAACCAAATATCTAGAGTCATTTTATCTATCATATATGAAAGCGGCTGATTGAGATACAGCTGCAAAAAGAACTTCCTGTGCAATCCACAATGCTTTGATCAGAATATCCATATTATGTTCATAACAGCAGCCCACACGGTTATTCAGGGTTAATCCTGAATGGCACTATTAAATCTTAATGGACTCGTTCAATATCCATTCGTGTGTGAGGCGATCTGTTCTGCATCAGGAAGCAGGTCACATGGGCACAATGCTACTAACAGTTTCATTGTTTAGTAGTCCTTTCATTTAATGGCATCTGGAACAGTAACACACATACGTTTAAATACAGCGGATTTTATCCATTTATTCTATTTGGATATACAAAGTAAAAGGCACCCATTGAATTATTGTTAAACATTTGATATTAGGCCTACAAGAAAATGAACATTAACATTTACAAAAATACAAAGATGACCACAGAAAAATGGGATGCAGTTGAGGCGTTTTAGATAACATACAAATAAAGGGTAGGTAAAAAAACAAAACAATTTTACAGTAATTGTAGCTGGTTTGGAGTTGAAAGTACCATAATTTTTAATATGCATCCGTTTTACAACTGGATGTCATGGTACTTCTGTTACATACAAATACACCAGGCATTCACAAATATCACTCTTCAGTAACAAAAGATCACATATTTGAATGGACATGAACATTTGAAACTCAAAAACATCTTGTTGCTTGTGCCATGTCCTTCACAGAAGGGTGAATTTGTCACATTATCAAGACTAAGAAATCTTCATTCTCACTTCTCAAGCAGTGAAACCCCTGAATACAACACAGCATAGGCCCAAGAGCATCTATCACCATCAGAAACAATTTCAACCATAGAAAAGCACAGAACATTTCATAGCTACAATGTCAAAAGAAAGCAGGTTGTTATACGTTACATTCATAGCATACAAAACTTAAGAAGGGCAAGAGTCAGAGTTCACTTGTCTCTTGAGTAACAGCCAACCAAGATAATGTCATAATAAAAATACATATTTCAATCTGTCTACATAGATATTTCTTTAGAGCTCACAGTCAGTACAAAACATAGCTCTGATTTCTCAGTTTCACTTTGAGACCACAGACCAATGTTCAGGCACGATTCTTGCACAATGGTTTAACAAAAGGTTTTCAAACTGGATGGCTAACGTGTGAAATGAGTATGGGAAGGGTTGGAACTTTGAAGAAGTGTAATAATTCCAAGAAATTAGTTTTAAATGGATGCACATGAAAGTGGATTTATATTTAAACTATATATTGCTGAAACGAAATAAAAACCACGATAAGTAATGGCAGACAACATCGACAACATTGTATTTTGCAGGATTTAGAACAAATGGAATGGTCCGAAAAGACACAAAAGTTCTTTAGCAAGAACATTTGACAAAAATAAAAAGTGAACTACAGTACAACTGCTAAAGAGATCATGTTTTCCTTCTAAACCAGCTTAACTTCAACGCTCTCATTCTGCAGTGAGCAAATGAGTTTACAGGTTACAAAGTCAAAGTTCAACTATAGGCACTGAATGAAGGTAATTGGTGTCTAAAAATTATGATTTAAGAGCAAAAGTTTCAAAAGCAACAATTTTGCTTAAAGTAAAACACAATAGGCAACGCAAATTCTGTAATCTTTTTTAAGCTGTTGAGTTGTCCAAGTGCTGAAGCATTTGACAATTGATTATTGGCCAAGTCATAGTATACGTCGCAGGCTTGTGTAAATAAATTTGACAAACTGATAGCAGTGATCATAATTTTTTTTTTATGTACAACCTGAATAGTTTTCAAATTGCAAGATTGAAAAGAAGGTATGAGAGGCGAATGCTGCACTAGATATCCCTCATTCTCTTTAGAGGGCTAAAAAACTAGCATAGCATTATTTCCGGGCTTAGCTTTATGTATGGCAGCCAGGTCAGCAGAGTTTGGATCCATTGAGGTTTGAGTGAGAGCAGAGAAACACAAGGTCTCTCCACTTCTGTAACGACGGTCTCCTCTTTCGTTCTGTAAGTTTGAGAGTTTTGCTAAAGCAGCTTTTAAAAAAACAGCTGCATGCAGTTCAGTGATTGTCTTCTGCTCATTATCTCATGGTAGAGGAGGCTCTGAAGTAAGACAGGAACTTGAAGCACATGCTAACAACAAAGTACCAAATGTTACGAGCCATTTGTGAGCGGGCGATGAAAATGCGCCAGATTAGCACAACCAAGACAGTGTTGAAGGTGTAGCGGATGTTTCTTAGTCTGGAAAACAAGGAAAGCAGAATTCAGAAATGTGCTTTGAGGCAACATTGTACACTAGATGATGCAGATATGGTTGGTTGTGGTCAGTAATTGTTCAGGGACTTGGTCTTGATTAAGTAGATGCTGGTCACTAAAAAATGTACAGGTAGCAGTAGGCACAGGCCTGCAGAAGTATTAAATAATGATAAAGCTACAGCTTAAACAGCCAATACTCTATGCAGTTTAGAAAAGAGTTCAAAAGAAACTAATTGTGCATTAAATGATTGACTTAAATAATACTTTGCATTTATAAAATCAATCCTGAAAGCATTTTTTATTCTACAAAATAAAATAAAACAGTTAAATAAAAACGTATCATATTGCATGCAGACTAAAATGTTTTATATACAAGTCTGTTACAATAGAATTCACTGTATTTTTAAAAGGTAAGGATTAGTCCACATGACAGATGCTCCATTGAATAAATAATAAAGACTACATACAAGAGGCTAATGGCACAGAACTGTAATGCACTGTGTTAGATAATGCATATAATGTATCTACGTATTTGCAGTCTAATGCGGCAGTAGAAATGCTTAGGCAGATGGTCATACACAGACTTACTTGTTGAGGTGTTTGCGTGCAGCAGGCAGCCCTGACAGCTCCTCATTCAGGACATACTTTTTGGTGCCCATGCAGTAACTTTCCATGTACTCTGCCCAGTGAAGCTGCCTTACGTCAAAGTTAAACACCTGGTTAAATGAAAATGTATTACTCAGTTGAACCTTAAGTTTTTGTGGTGATTGCTTGTTTACAGATTCTTTTCCATTAAAAACAAATCTTAATAGGCCCAAGTGTTTCTCTTTGCAAACAAGTTATACTGAAGAGTATGTAAAGTCTGTAGTTCTCAATTAACTGCCTAAAATGCTTATTCACTTGCAGTGGTCCCCAAACATTTTTTTCTTGTAAGGACTAGTACAGTCACAATTTTCCTTTCCAGAGATTGATCGAGGTTGGAGGTTGTTGTTAAGAGGCTGATAACAACATAAAATGCATACAACTAATTATAGTGTTTTTTTTTAGTTTTTATTGCTTAAATTTGCAGTTTATTTGATTATGTGGTACAATATTTTTATAGTACAGCACAAGAAAGTAGTGATAAGCTATATATAAAAAAAACATAAAAAAAAAAAAAAAAACTCGTAGCAGATGGCCCGCGGACCAGTGGTTGAGGATCCCTGTGCTAGAGGAATTGTGCAAGTTTGTACATCTCATAAGAAGTGAAATCGCAGGCATTTAAAAGCATTCAAAATCCACTGCTTATGCCTGCTAAGAGATTTAAGTTTTTTTCTTAGATTTCTAAAGAATTTATCTTTCAAGTTCTACCAGAGACACCATTTAAAACTAGATTTAATTGTAATTGCTAAGTAATGAAAATTTCCTTCAATCAAATGCATGATTAGCTCACACTAAATAAGAAGTATAGCACAGGGCTCAGACTGCACTCGGTCCAGCTACGATCCTGTGTTGATGCGGTCCTCTCATTGAGGACAGCTCACAATGACTGCAAAGGGCTTTGGTGGTTGGGGGAAAGTTCCTTTCAACAGGAAATATTCAAAGCACCAGATTGCACGGCATGCTAAGTGAGTGCGTCTTGTACATTTAAAGAAATGGAAAACCTGCGGTGACTGCATCAGAGCTGGATCGGAGCTACACTGGACGCAGTCTAAGCCTGGGGTAAGTATTTTATTAAACCACAGTTGCTGTTACCTTCTTATCCTCTGGACTCATGTGGGTCATCAGCATGGCCAAGTTGTCAGTGTGCCAGACCCATGAGTGACTGGTGAAGTACTCCAGCACCATCATGGCTTTATGCAGCCGGCTGATGGTCTTCATCATCCTAACATCAAACACCGGTCATGGAGCATGAGCAGGTTACAAAAACTTTTTCAGGGCAGAAACACTAGAAAGTACCCTCAGTGCTCTGGAAAAGGATTTCTTAAAAATTGTGGAACAGATTAGTAATACACTAACACTATAGCATACTAAACGTTGTATAAGTGATAAAAAAATGTATGACATTTTCAAAAGCTGAACAAATTCATTTCCAGGACACATTAGGTTTTAAGGTCAAAATATGTAGAAAGTTTTCAAGTAAAGATTGTGATAATCAAAGACTGGGAATAGAAAAATGTTGCTAACTTTTAATTATTTTATTGTCTTAGTCAACGGTCTGAGAGAGAAGATCATGGTTCATTTTGTGAATGCACAAACACACAACACTTAGAAATATTTAGAAAACATCATTAATAAGTGGTTAAAAGTGAAAAACATAGGATTGTGAGAGACAGAAGTGCAGAAGTTTTCTGAGCGCGCAAGCCAAAAACTAATACATTTAGGGCCAAATAATATGAACTCTGAACAAATATTTTAACAATTCACTTGGAACACTCTGGCTCAGAATACTTCTGCAAAAGGAAAGTGTTAGAATCAGCCATAATCTATTAATAAGCAAAGCCCAGCTAATGATTGATCAAATGAGCATCGGACCACATCACCAAACATAAAATCATGAGTTACATTAGCCCTGACTTAAACTAAAGATTATTTCAGACCCATGCAGTTCATGTCCAGTTGAAAATCGTTCACTTGTGATTAGCCTACAGTGCCATGATGCATGAGTTCTTTCCAGTGATTGGAGGAGAATGACAGGACGCCATGTTCACAGCACAGCATTCCAACACACGGCAATGCTGACAACATGTGACAGGAACAGCATAAACAGGAAATACACCTCAAAAGTTTTGTCCTGAGTCTGTCATCTGTAGAGCTCTGTATGGACAAGCTGGTTTATCAGTTCTTGCATCAAGCAGCAACACTGCAAAAACTACTTCCTAATGACACTCTTATGACAGTATTTTTTTTTCAGCTGAAAGGATTTTAAGAACACATTTTTGTCTAATACCTAGACTAGGTAGGGGAAATTCCTAAGCACACACACAACAAAAAAAACAGTTGCATATAAACATATTGATGGCCACACAGGCAGCTCAAGAAGGCCCATGTTAGTCAATGGGATATCCGTTCAAACGTGTGTAGAATAAAATAATTTTGCAGTGTCATGGGCCTAATACAATTTAGACAGTAGGAAAAAACAACACACGTGTTCTATGTAAACATAGTGCTAGTGTACCAGCTGTAATATTCTGAAGGCTCAGAACAGATCAGACTCCAGACCCAGAACAATGAGGAGGACATAGTGGAGAGAATTGGGGAGACAGGCAAGACTATTGTGGCCTTACCGGGGCTTTTGACCTGTTAGCTTCAGGTAGCAGTCATATAGCAGGGCCGGCAGCGTGTGGCTGACTGCGGTCCAGTACTGATTAGTAAAGGAGTTGGAGCGTAGGTTAACATTGGGCCTTCTGAAGGCCTGCTCTAAAGGGTTGGTCTTGAATGTCATGTTTATACAATTCCCTGTAGGGAAAGATACATATGGCAGCAGGTCAAGAACAGAACTAGGACTAGGAGAAATCAGTGCTAGACCAAAACCAAGGGTCATTACAATCATTGTTGCCACTAGCTTACTCCGCATGACTACTTTGACTTTTTAAATGAGCTGAACTATAAGTATGTGCTAATATTAAACATATGCAGGCACCACGGATAAAGCATTTGGAATACCAGATCTGCACAAGGAACCCCAATAAGTGGTTCAAAAAGACAAGCTCTAAAAAAAAACAAAAACAAAAAAAAAAAAAAAACAACGACACTAGCAAAAACTGCAAATTAAAAAGCAGCTGATAGGTGAGAGACAGAGGTGCTGACGTTAAAGGCGGAGAGGGAGGACATCCTGATCACTGATTACCTGGGCTCTCGACCAATCATCCTTAAGTACAGATCATACATGAATGCTGGGGCCTTGTGGCTCACAGCAATCCAGTACTGATTGATCAGGTGATAGGACGTGAGATTTACATTGGGCCGGCGAAAGGCCTGCTCAAGGGGTTCCTCTTGAATGTGGATATAACATGGTATTCTGAGAGACACAAGGTTTTCACACAAGTCAGCATTTTAGACTCTTTAGTCTTACCAAATAGGCAGAATTATGTATGCTCTATTTATAGAGCTCTATCTATCACAATCTATATCTCAATGCAAAAATAAATAAATAAATAAACTAAAATAAATATAATTTTATAGGATGCATTTGAAATCAGATAATTATCTGGCTTTTTCACCCTGCAGAGCAATGTAACATGGAGAAAAAAGGTAAATTGTGTTTTAGACAAAATGGATTGAATACGCAAGCCAATGTAGAGTAAATTGTGTATGTCTGAATAAACTGAGCTTACTTACAAGTGCACTTAAAAAAGATAAAGGATCACATACCAACTTCACCCCAGTGGAAAGGATTGATGCCGCCAGTGGTGCAGTTGTACACTAGAATGTTTTTAGGTCTGAAAATGAAAAAGATGAGACGTTTAAATTTGGTAGAATAATTAAGTCATGTTTACTTCTAGTTCATGCCAGTCAAACTATAAAATGTAATAATGGCAGCTACAGCAGCAGAAAAAGAAATGTGTCTCTAATGTTCTGCTCACCTGTGATGCCTCTGTGACCCAGAGAACCAGGCTGCAGACAGAGTGGTGTTGATGACCACATCCACAGGCACCAGGTCAGCCACGGCGTCGTTAGAGGCCCTCATAGTACGCAAGATACCCTTCCCGGCCTGAGCCGAAAAGGAAATCACTTTAGATTTTTGTTTAAGTTTTGACATGATTAGACAGCACAATGTAGAAAATTGCAGCATGTTCAGTATATTATGGCAAAAGAAAGTCAAAGAACTTACAGCTATAAAGATTCCACTGGGCCCATTGAAATTATCAATCCAACCCTAATAAAACACCATATTTGTCAAAAAAAAAAAAAATCCATAAAACAGTTTTCCAAACCTTACATTCTGTAAAATTAAGTTTGTACTATGTTATAACAGTTTCTTCTCAAAGTTAAAGTTGTATTTTGATTTTGATTGATTGATTCATGCCTGTTTGCGTAATCTTGTCCTACAGCTCAGAAAATTTCACCTACCACCTATCTCCACTCACTGGTTTACTAAAAGTCAAATTCTAGATTAAAATGGTCATGTAGCCACTTTCCAACAATAAAGAGGAGCAATCTACTGCTTGTTAAATTATACAATGTGGCATCAGTTCTGCAGTTTTAAACAGGATATCAAATAGACCTGTTTGTATTTCTAAGCCGTTTTTTGTGTTTTACAATGAACACAAATTATTGATCTACGTGTGCTTTTTTTTTTTTTTAACTAAATACATAGAAAAAACACAAAAGGTCTCTTTTAGCACAAATACAACAAATACAAATATTTGACTAATGAATATTGACTAAAACCAGAGGTAAACCAGGATGTATCAATCAAACAACTAACTTACTTATTCATTAAGTCTTTTAAGCATATTGACCACTAATAATTAACAATACAGAAGATACAAGTCAGGATCAGAAAGTGTGTCAAGACAGTTTGATGTCAGTAACAGTTTTATGGGCAAAGTTATTCCTTCTTCTCTGACTTGCAACATAAACACTGAAGCTGGAATCCAGAAGTCTTTAATTGGAACCAATATTATCTATCTAATTCAAGATTCCAACAGTGTAATGTAGTTTAAGAAACAGAAAGTACATTCGATAATGCATGACTAAAAACACAGCTCTCCATTAATAATCTTCCTCCTTACATTCTTAACATTCCAGCAGAACCACATCAGCATGACTCAGTTGCAGTCTAAAGTAAAATTAATTATCACTGCAATTTCTTCATATCAAAGTAAACTGTATTATCATACTTTATTTATTTCCATACGTGAAATTAGTTTTCATTGAAAAAATTAAATTCATACTGGCACACTAATCTGTTTTAGCATATTGACTATGATAAATACTTGGTGCGTCTTGCTACAACCAAAATATACACATTTTTTTCACTCACAGGGAAAGGATCCTTCCAGCTGGCCCCAACAATAGAGGGTCGAACAATGGCAACATTGACATCTCCAGCCTCCTTCTGAATCACATATTCAGCTATCGCTTTGGTGAAAGTGTAGGTGTTAGGCCGCTCCTTGATCAGCTTTGGGGTCATGGCCGCTACCAAATCATCATCCATCCACCTTAAAAGATGACAAATCACACATGTACCAATACATGTCTTGAGTAGAATCCTTATATGGAAAAGTTGATTGCATAAAGATCAATAATAAAAGAAAATGTATTGCTGGGATTTACAAGCAAAGCACTCTTGAAAGAGCTTTTATACCAAAGCTAGATCATGTTTACTCAAGTGACATTTGCAGCCATTTACTTAATACTTGACATTTGCTTTCTCTTGCTAGGAGAATTGCCAGTTACAAAAGCCTTTGGTTCAGAGTTACCAAGACAATTACATGTTTGTTTATCTTTGATGCAAAATACAAAAGTTTAAGCCATTTACTGGGCCAACGACAAGGTTAGCATTAGTTTGACAACTTACAAAGTGAAATTAATAGTCCAAATAAGTCTGTCTTTAACAGTGCCTCTAATGTTCTTCTATCCACAGTGACACTCAACCTCTAAGTCATTTGAACTGGTTTAAATCCTTCTATGTAACTTACACTTTTTATTGCATTACTAATCTGCTGAACCTGGCAGCACAATGTTCACAGAAGCCTTTTCAATGTGGAAACAACATCTGCTCCTAAGCTTAATACTTCCCTGGGTGCTTTTAGTAAGGTTTAATCCTAAAAACTACTTTGCACTCACTCCAGAGTGTCGATGAGCTTGCGGTAGTCCACAGGGGGAGGGTAGATGACTTCTTCTATGAGCTCACGGTCACAGTTGGCATAGGCTGTGGACACATGAATGAAGATCTCCAGCTGCTTCATTTTGCGACCCAGTGCCAGCATTTTTTGAGTGGCCAGCACATTCAGCTGCATGGCATCTCTGCAACAACAAAGAGAGTGTGTCACTTTTCAGTACCAGTCAACCGTTCAACCACAAAACCAACGTTTTTGTTACTATACTTACTTTATACACATGTTCTAAAGTCAAACAAATATAGATAGTAAACACTTGAGTGTGTGTGCTAGGAGTATGTGTTATTGACACATAAATAAATATCACAATGTTTCCCTAATAAAAAATGTGCAAGTAAAAGACAAAAATATAATGCTGGCATACAGAAATACAACATTAACTTTTGCCTAGAACTAAATAGTGAACAAATTGTCCTAAATTCTAAAAGTAAGGATGGACTGCTTTCTTTTGACACTGCATGACCTAAATGTAGATCAGCTGATCTTAAGTCACTTGTGTGGCTGGCTGTTTAATTTGAACTCACTTGAGTGGCTCATTGAAGCGGACGGTAGCAGCACAGTGAAAAACGATGTGGATGTTTTCAGACAGAGTACGCTGATCCTCCTGACTCAGACCCAGCTCCGGCTGTGTCAGGTCACTGTTCACAGGGACAATCTTCTGTGCAAAGTCAGGCTGCTCATCCTGCAATTTTTCAAACAGCTGCAAAAAAAGCCACATAAGGACATTATTTATGGCACTCAATATACTACTTATCAGCAAGACTGATAAATACTTATCAAAGCTATATTGTGCTTGTTATATAGTTGTAATAAATAAACTGTGATGCTGATTTCTACACATCTTTTTACATTGCACCATCACAATCATGATAGAACAAAGCATACATAACATCGATAAGTGAAAAAAAGTTCAAACATGGGTAAATTTCTTATTACCCAATACTGAGTTTCTAAAAATAAAAAGAAAACAATTATAATACGGCTTTAGGCTTGTCGTTTTTGTCTAAATAATTTACTTTAATTTATATCTTAAATCAATATACCTTGCTGCTGATCATGTCTACAATGCGGGCCTGAGGAGACTGGCCTGATTTTGGCCGCACCATCACATAAGCAGATTGAACGTCTGGACATGAGCGCAGGAGTTTTTCCAGCAGCACCTGGGACAATTGTCATAAAACTGTGTGAGAAAGAGAACATATAAAACAAAAAAGCAGCAATGTGAATTCACTGACGCCCTAATGAAATTAGGGTTCATGTTTGTCTTGTTAGTGAACAAGACAAACATAAAACCATGATACTGCTTATAAGTTTAAGATTACTTATAAGTTTTGATATTCCTATAGAGCACATTCGTAATAATAACAATACATTTTATTTTAAAGCGCTTTTTAAGACACCCAATTTTAGAATATTATTGCTCCTATTATTCAGTCAATAAATTCCATGGTTGTAGATTTTTTTTTTCCAATTTAATGTAGTTTAAAATTAGAGTGATTGATTGTCTCATTTAATAAACTTGTTGTCACACAGTCGCAATCTGCCCCAGTGCCTCTGTGGGGAACACTGTTTTAACTCCCACAGGACTTAGGATGCCTCTGTGTCAACCCCCAGGACAAGAGTGTACTGTAAAAGTCACCCTGGTAAAAGAACACTTCATGAATCTGGTGTAGTTTTTTCAACATCTTCTTAAAGTAGAAGCTACACATTTTAAAGATGAAAAGAAGAAATAAAAAAAACAAAATTCCTGAAAGAATATTTTTAAGCAGAACAAAGACTGTAAAACACTTTGAAAATGATGTGAATGACAGACAGGATCTCTATGAAAAACTAGAAGTACAAGCTAGGCTTCTTTGTTTTGCGCTGGGTAATTTCTGTTGCCTTTTACCTTCCCCATGAATCCAGTGGCTCCAGTTATTAGGACATTTTTCCCTGCGTAATATTCTGGGATGTTCACCATGGTGGCTGGATTCCTCGACACCACACCACTCCTACCTAGAAAACACAAGAATAAATTATAGAAGGTAGGTATGGTACTAACAAATGAAAAGCCTCTTGTTGGGACATGCCTCAGGTGTTTGATTCTTCAAGAGAGGCCATCAAAAACAAACTACAGTATGTTCCATGTGTGCAGTTGTGTGGCATGAAGGCAGTTGTTATCAATCAGACCTCAGATGTCAGACACTACGAGGCAGATAACAGGGCCATTTAGAGATAATTTTGTAAAACATTAACAGCACTAACCCAAACAGTCGTCATCCAGACTATTTGATGTCAAAGAAGAAATAAATCATAGAATATGCGATTTTAGATAAATGAATCTACCCAAAAGATCTGATAGCACCAAAACTAGATTATAGAAAATTATTAAAACCACATGAATACGAATACAACAATAGTAACAATAATGATTACATTACATGACAAACTTTACATTTTAAATAGGTCAAAGGAAAGTTCACTTGCTTATCAAGTAGCTTACTGTATAACAAAGAAAGTGTCCATTGTCTTTTGATGATTTGGCATGGACAGTTTTTTTTTTTTGCAACAAGAATACTATTTCTGGAAAAAATGACACTCCTAAAAAAGTAAAACTCCCAATGCAGCACATAGACAGATTGCCTTTAATGAGAGAGGATCTCCAACATTTTTTAAAATCAGCCTTGTCCAAATATTATACCTAATAGATTCTATTTAGCTGGCAATAAAGTTGAAGTTGAAGTGAAGGACAATTGGTAGTGGCAAAATAAGTTGGTTATGGAAGTTTAACAGGAGGTTAGAGTTCTAAAACAGATTCCCCTCAACCCAAAAAAAGCAATCCCTTCATAAAAGATTGAAAACAATGTACACACAAATTACACCAATTTTCAGGACAGCTTAAGGACTTCTTCAACAAGCAGGTATTTGTCTAAAATCATAACTATTGCATCATTGTTATGGACAATGGGAAATAAAAATATCCCTTTATAAATAATCGTTGGGGGTATTTATCTTCGTATTTTGGTATTTATATTTAGGCTAAAATACAAATAATATAAACGTCCATCAAAGTTAGCCACACTGGGGTTTTGAAAATAATCCAAATGTTAACTATATGAATCTTAACTATACTAAACACATGATCTACACTTTTTTACTGGAATCTTCAGTCCAACTAGTCTAACTTTAAACTACCTTGATCAACATACTGTACGCAACTTGAGCCTTTTCCTCAAAAAGAAGTTATTAAAAAAAGAAAACAAAATGCAAGTTTTATATTTTCTGTTATTAACGATGTAACCATAAACAGATGTACTGCACATAGAATCCAGTGCCTTCATTCTAGGCCTTTTGCCTTCTCATCTGAACCAGTTTTTCCACATGACACCAACAGTTGTGACTTGTTTTCACCGCTGCCAAGTCATACAGTATATACAGTAAAACCATTCTTAGTAAGCTCAAGACAAGCAACTTGCATATGGCAACTAATACATTTTAGATCACATTGTGAATTTTGTTTTAAAAAATATCAAATATATTGTTTATTGTACTTTATACTACAAAAAAATATGAATACATGAATCCAGAGACACAGGAACCCTTACTCTATATGAATACATGAATCCAGAGATACAGGATACCTCTACTCTATACTCTATATGAATACATGAATCCAGAGATACAGGATACCTCTACTCTATATGAATACATGAATCCAGAGATACAGGATACCCCTACTCTATATGAATACATGAATCCAGAGACACAGGATACCCTTACTCTATATGAATACATGAATCCAGAGATACAGGATACCCCTACTCTATATGAATACATGAATCCAGAGATACAGGATACCCCTACTCTATATGAATACATAAATCCAGAGATACAGGATACCCCTACTCTATATGAATACATAAATCCAGAGATACAGGATACCCTCTACTCTATATGAATACATGAATCCAGAGATAAACGATACCCCTACTCTATATGAATACATGAATCCAGAGATACAGGATACCCTCTACTCTATATGAATACTTGAATCCAGAGATACACGATACCTCTACTCTATATGAATACATAAATCCAGTGATACAGGATACCCCTACTCTATATGAATACATGAATCCAGAGATACAGGATACCCTCTACTCTATATGAATACATGAATCCAGAGATACAGGATACCCCTACTCTATATGAATACATGAATCCAGAGATACAGGATACCCTCTACTCTATATGAATACATGAATCCAGAGACACAGGATACCCTCTACTCTATATGAATACATGAATCCAGAGATACAGGATACCCCTACTCTATATGAATACATGAATCCAGAGACACAGGATACCCTTACTCTATATGAATACATGAATCCAGAGATACAGGATACCCCTACTCTATATGAATACATGAATCCAGAGATACAGGATACCCCTACTCTATATGAATACATAAATCCAGAGATACAGGATACCCCTACTCTATATGAATACATAATCCAGAGATACAGGATACCCTCTACTCTATATGAATACATGAATCCAGAGATAAACGATACCCCTACTCTATATGAATACATGAATCCAGAGATACAGGATACCCTCTACTCTATATGATACTTGAATCCAGAGATACACGATACCTCTACTCTATATGAATACATAAATCCAGTGATACAGGATACCCCTACTCTATATGAATACATGAATCCAGAGATACAGGATACCCTCTACTCTATATGAATACATGAATCCAGAGATACAGGATACCCCTACTCTATATGAATACATGAATCCAGAGATACAGGATACCCTCTACTCTATATGAATACATGAATCCAGAGACACAGGATACCCTCTACTCTATATGAATACATGAATCCAGAGATACAGGATACCCCTACTCTATATGAATACATGAATCCAGAGACACAGGATACCCTTACTCTATATGAATACATGAATCCAGAGATACAGGATACCCCTACTCTATATGAATACATGAATCCAGAGATACAGGATACCCTACTCTATATGAATACATAAATCCAGAGATACAGGATACCCCTACTCTATATGAATACATAAATCCAGAGATACAGGATACCCTCTACTCTATATGAATACATGAATCCAGAGATAAACGATACCCCTACTCTATATGAATACATGAATCCAGAGATACAGGATACCCTCTACTCTATATGAATACTTGAATCCAGAGATACACGATACCTCTACTCTATATGAATACATAAATCCAGTGATACAGGATACCCCTACTCTATATGAATACATGAATCCAGAGATACAGGATACCCTCTACTCTATATGAATACATGAATCCAGAGATACAGGATACCCCTACTCTATATGAATACATGAATCCAGAGATACAGGATACCCTCTACTCTATATGAATACATGAATCCAGAGACACAGGATACCCTTACTCTATATGAATACATGAATCCAGAGATACAGGATACCCCTACTCTATATGAATACATGAATCCAGAGATACAGGATACCCTCTACTCTATATGAATACATGAATTCAGAGATACAGGATCCCCCTACTCTATATGAATACATAAATCCAGAGATACAGGATACCCTCTACTCTATATGAATACATGAATCCAGAGATACACGATACCTCTACTCTATATGAATACATGAATCCAGAGATACACGATACCCCTACTCTATATGAATACATTCTCATTAAATTAAAGAAACAAGTCCACAAATTTTAAAAAATGAATGTTCAAGACTTCATTGACAATTTAGCAAAAGAACTAAAAAGCAAACTACAAACTTGTGGTCATTGACACGTTGTTCAAATATACTCATGCAACAAACCATGATTTTTAGGAATAAGGGTTAATGTCACAATTGTCCCTCTGCTAGAATGGGGAGAGAGAAGGAGAGCAAGGGGGTGGGAAATAGAAAGATGATCCATATTTTCTGATATGGCAAGGTTAAATTCAATCCAATGCAAATCACTGTAATAGAACAAGAGATCGACCGATATGCCCGATCCTGATACAGATACCTCAAAATTTTGTCAGTCGATGCCCATATCAATGGCCAACTATCAAGACCGATTTCTGAGGCCGATTTTCGTATTTTAGTTTTAGCATGGCATAGCTGGGGTGAAACAGTATAACCATAAAAACCTTCAACCTAAACTATTATTCACCAAGATACATTTGTGTCTCTTTCACACAATGTAGCCTAATGACACGCAATTGTATTTGGACCCAAGAAACAATCATTCCATAGCGTCATGAAAAACATTCATATTGTTCAAGCTGACAAACAAGCACTTATTAAAGGTTGTGCTGCAGCCAAAGTCATAGAACAAGAATACAACTTAAAGTCATGTTAATGATAAAATCAAAGCTGCAGACTTAGTAATAGAGAGAGATAAAACAAGTCTTATCGTTTCAGACTGATCACTGAGTGCAGCTTTACACAGAGGAAAAGCAAAAACAGCTGCCCGATCAGATATCGGTCAAAATTGAGGGCGATAGCTGACATGGCCGATATAGGAAAAAGATTAAACTAAATTGAAATATTGGCCAAACAATATCTATTTCTAAATAGAAGTACCCCACACCTCTCTCTTTTTAGGCAGCAGGTTAGTCAAAACATAACATGGGTTTAAGGCTGATGGCCCATTTGCTAAAAGTGGAATGTATTAAGCCAGTAAGGACAGTAAGAACTTCAAAAGTTAATAAAGACTCAATTATAGTCCACCTTTTGCAGGAGATGTGGAAAGTTACAAATTCCTACATTATGTTACTTATGTGTGTGTGAATGAGGGGTGAGGCACCAGTTTCCAGTGGAAGTCCTGCCTCTGCTCTGCCAACATGAGTTAGTCTGCTTTCACTGACCAGGGACGGTTGGCAGACAATAGTCGGCTCAGATATCCTCCAGCTGACTCCTATCAAGATTCAGTGTTTCCACAAAAGGAAACAAAATAAAGCCTCGTCAATGATGTGCATCATTTTTGTTACACAACACAAATATAAAAAAATAAATTAAAAAAACGTGTGAGATATTTATGACGACATTTTTCTTACAGAATGCAGGTTGAACATAGCTACTGTATATATGTATTTGGATTATGCAATACAGCACGCCCAGAACAGAACGTGCAGTTCTAGGAATTTGTTAGATCGGGGGTCCCCAACCACCGGTCCGGGCCCAAAACCGGGCCACAGGCCATCTGCTCCCAGGCTCCAGAGGATCTTTTAAAATATATTTTATTTTATAGTCTGTCACTACTTCCTTGTGCTTTACTATGAAAATATAGCTGCAGTTAACCCAAAAACGGCCAATTCAAGCAATAAGAGATCTGGAAATATACATATAATTTATACAAGAAGTGTTCTTGCAATATTATCTTTGTAAACTATTTTGATATTTTGAAAGTAAAGGTTCTCAAAGTATGCTTAAAAGGCAAGATGCACTCTAACCCTAATCCTATGCATACAATGCATATTTATCCTTTATGCATTACTACCAATTATATTGTTCCATAAAAATGAGCTTCTAAAAGCCAAATTATAATCAAGCTACTAAAATAAGAGATTGTTCTGTGTCCTGTACAGAATTCACAAAGAGATGCCCTTTGGCCTTGGCATCTGTGAAAGTCACAAGTGTACAGTTAGTCAGACAAGCAAGCTGATCTTTAGTGAATTATTCAAAGGACACTCAATAATCTTAAAGAGGCCTCAGTCTGAAGCGAAAAATCAAATCAATGCCAGACCCACTGTAGGTCTCAAGGCTGCTATAAGACTATTAAGTAGATGTGATTTGTGATAAAGCCAGGGCAGGTTTTACAGTTTCATTATGTGCATGAATAGTTATAAATAGGAAGGAAGGATATTGATCATGAATAATTATCAATATTTCTCCAATTATCTTATTATGTAATAATATAGATTAATGATACTCGTATTCTTTATGAAAATATAAATATTAGAGTTGCAACAAGTTAATCAATTAATCGCAAACATTTTTAGTAATCGAATAATCGTTAACTGATCCATCTATTGATTCCAAACATCCCCAAAGCTATGCAAAACAAAAGCATCAGATTTGCTACCTCAGCTCAAATTGGGCAAAAAAAAAAAAAAAATTGTATAAGGGACCTTTGCTTTCTAAATAACGAATCAATTAATCAAAAGAATAATTACTCGTTGCAGCCCTATTAAATATTAATCAACCTTCTCATCATCATGATGAAAATTCAGGATGTTCCTTTAAACATGGAAAATTTGAATTATATGCCTGCCTATCTTGGGATTCTTATTAAAATATATGTATTTGTCTATAGATTTATGTTATGCTGTGGTGGTGCACAGGCAAGTTATCCGATTTTGTTTCCTCATAGACCTGCTTCAGCTGAATTTTTGGGGTGATAAAATCCGATATTAAATCTAGTGATACTCAAATATGCAAATAGGTGGTACTTAGTAAGAAATGTTTGACAGAAAATGTTATAAAAGACATATTCAAAATTTAAATTTTGTACAACTCCAAACACTGCAAAAACTACAATATAGTATTAACATTTTGTTATACGTATATGCCACTTGTATTGCTCCGTAAATATAGTTAGTGATGTCACATGTGCATGACACATCCCAACCTGTGCACTGGGATATTTCAGCAGGCATGAGGAATGTCATGAGGTCTTGTGCTGTGCCACACAAAACAGTACTAGGGTAAACTCAGTACTAGCTCATTATGGGTCTTGTGTGGAATTAACCTAATTTACACCAGTTTTACCAACCTCACTCAACTAAATCCATCAATGAAGTTACGCGTATCACTCTCTCCTCTTGTATTGTAGATTGAAATACACACTATGCACACCACACTAATGTTACTGGAGAGACTAGACGTGGAAACTAGAGACAAAGCAAAGGCAACAGATCTTGTGCTTGTCATTACACGCAGCTGCCTCGTATCATTAGCACAGCCAGTAGTCAGTAGCTATTTGCACAGCGGGACACCATTCAAGCCACAATTATTGACTTGACTGCCTTTAATGTGATTACAGCAAAGGCTCAAGAGTCAATTAAAATGGGCGGCAGTTTAAAATGTTTTTTTTGCATCTCTTAACAGATGCATTAGCAGCTAGTAAATGCATGTTCAATCTGTAGAAATAATAACTCAATCAAGTGTTAAAGCATCCATGTACAGTTACTCAGCTTAGTAAGCATTCAAGTGTGAAAGAAAGGTCATACTGTTCAAATCAATGTTAAACAGTTATGTTAAGTGACATCTTGCAACTTTCTGGAGGCAAAAAACCCCCAAAACGTTAATATAACCTAATTGAAATAGAAAGGTAAAACCATGCTTTCATTCTTCATGGCCTCTCTGTGGAATATAAAAGGAATATTAAAGCTAAAGAACAGCATCTCCATGCAAACATACCCTTTTCCAAGCCACAAAAGAGGGAATTTTGGAGAAACGCAAGACCTCTCTGAGCAAAGACATGCAATTTTGAATTAATGTTTTAGTTAAAAGAGTATCTAAATTTTCCATATGTCTGTGTTGTAATTGAAATAGATATTTTCTTTTTATGTAAAGTACTTCGAATTACTTTGTGCATAGATAGTAATATACAAATGCATTGCCCACAGAAACAGTAAGTGCACAAAAAAGGTAATGTGCAGATGCTGAAATAAAAATGAAATAAACTAAACACACCAGGATAGCAAACATGTCCTGAAACATGCGCTTGAGATTTGGCTAATGAAGAAAAATAATACATTCCAGAAATGCAACAAATTTAGGGCTGGAGAAAACTGTGGCTGTTCACTCAGAAGTTTGCAATGGGCCTTTGTGCCACTGTGGAGAGGATCAAAGAGAGATAAAGGGAATCAAAAACGACTTCAGTTTCTTTGTATTGAGAGTTTCCATGAACATTTTTCTGTAGACGTGTGTTCACATGGCTTCCTTCCTCTCTCTTTTACGTGTTTCACGCTGTCACGCTAGCGGTTCGCGCTTCTAAATATGCCCACGTTTTTGATCATACAGTGCGTTAAAAAATCCAACGTATTGTAAATTATGTACGTACCCGAAATGCGATAACTGCCTCGGCTTTTTAGGTGTGGCGTTGACCCGGCGGCCGCGGAGAGAAGGGCAGAGACGGAGAGAAGCAGCAGGAGGAAGCCCGCAGAGAGCAGCCCGAGAGCGGGGAGAAGAGGGGGACTGAGCCGCGTGACGTCACGCTGTAGTCTGTGCGCGGATTGGACGCGATCAGGTCTGACCGGAACCTTTACCACACCTACGTTCATAGCAAAATGTATGAACTACATTTTCAACAAGCGAATGATAACAAAACAAACATTGCAATATCCACCACACTACATCGTAGTTTAGTGGTATTACAAAATAAATAAATAAAATAAAGCATAGTTAAAAAAAAAAAAATCATAGGTCTAATTCGCATATCAAATCTGAGCCTCTATTCCAGAGAGGAAATGGTGTTATTGGTGGCTTAATGGTGATGTTTAGAAACCATCGTAAGAAACTTTTCACAACAAGTTTTTACAGAAAAAAAGAGGAAAGAACGCCCTCTTGTGTTTATTTATAGAAAGCACCACATATTTATACTGTGTGATGAACAGTAGACTTACAGAATTAACAAAGACAACACTTTATTACAGAATGAATACAAATACAAATTATAAGGCATAAATAATATAGTGCAAGTGTATCATCAGTACTTGGGATGATCGTGAGACCAACAGTGCCTTCATTCTGTGTTTTAATCTCTGCAAACTGCACCACGCCTAAAATACAAGTACATTTACATAAAAACTAGTATGTACATTATATATATATCTTCTGAAAGGTGGCTCAGTGTCTCTTACCCATGAGGCTGGCACTGCAAGCTTTGGGCACAGGGGCAATGATCTCGGGGCCCCTCCCTGTCCCAGGCCAGCATGTCCATCAGGAGGTTGGGCTGGTTCACACATAGCTCTCCCCTCTCTGGTCTGGGGTTGCACACAGGGAACAGCAGCTCTGGAGGACGCAGACATGCCAGAGAAATTACACCTAATAATCTCTGTAATATTATTATAGATTATTCATATTGTAAATGTTTATATGAGAGGATATATTCATTTATGTCTTAGTATTACAATGCAGTGCAAAAGTACCCTCTCCTTTCAATCTCCAAATAGTTTAAGGTTCTTTCTAACCATGATTTGCAAAAGATCAGGCATTAAACTCTGAGCACTAGTTTACCAGGTATCCTTACAGGTCGCTTCAAAAACATTTTAAATTCAGAGGACACATTTGAAGTATACGTTTAAAAAGCTAAAGCAAAGGTTCACCTCTCTGGAAGGCACAGCACAGAAGTGGTTTGCAGTCTCTTTGGTCTTGGCAGATGGTCCCCTCCTCTCCTCTGGTGGCATTTTCAGTGCACTGGCCCCACACACACATTTGATCAGAGCAGCACTCCTCGTCTTTAGTGCAAGGCTACACACATTTAAGTACATTAATATCACATATGTTTAAATATAGTAACCTAAACTCAGTAAAGGTTTCATACATTTTACATATTATATTTTACACAACATTTCTGTGGTCTCTTTGTCTGTAACAGACATGAGGCAGGATGTGGCCTGCTGGGGAAATAAACAACTCCAGTACTTAACTCTCATTTATACATTAAAGCTAGAGGTAACAAAGCCAAGCACTGAACTGACAGATAGTAGACTATATGAAAGATTATTGCTGATAAAGTACTTTGATCCAGGACAGCTCACCATGTCTGTTGGTATGCATGGCAAGCACTTGGAGTTATCTATCTCATACAGACAGTATTTCAGCTCTCCACAGTCTTCATCCACCATGCACTCCTGGAGACGATATAGAAAGACATTAGTAAATATACAACCAATCTGTGGATGGACAGCTTTCTAGAAAGGACAACAAAGCAATAAACCTATTTGTATCTATACAGAAAAAGTAGTGTGTTTTGATTGGCTGCAAGTGATAATTGGATGTTTATCACAACAGTGTCAGAATTCTGAGATGGGATGACACAATACCAATCTTTATACCAGAGGAAAGTGAGTTAATCTCTGTGGCAACTTTCAGATGGATATTCATTGCCATGTACTGTATCTATTGTATGATGTGTTGTACTGTACTGTTTTGTGTGTTTTGTCTGACTCCCTCTCCCCTTCCCTTGGTGCTTTTGGTGCTAAATTATGTTCTATTGTATTAGTGCAACCCTTTCTCCAAAACTCTGGGCATGCACTTGTCCCTTGAGAACATTTAGCGCACATTGTTTTCTAATGGTTCTTGTCTAGTTTTCATTTGTGTACAGTGGCATACTTATGTTGTACCAAAAAAGCTATGTACAGTACACACACATTTTTCTACTTATACGTTGAGCATTTAAACGCACAAACTCCTAAATGTCTAATAAAGACATCTGAATTTCTATTTGCCACTGCAAGGAAAATATCTCATTTCACAGTCCCATCTGGCCAGTAAGTGCACTAGTTTCCGTGGCTTTTCTTCCAGCAGCCCACTCTATTAATGTGACCACTTCTGGGGAGCTGCCAGGAAAGATCAAACCCACTGTTATACCACTGCAATAATGACCTAAATCTGCTGTGGACATTATTTTAGTGCACCGGCAATGAAAAGAGTGAGGTAACAGCCATCAAATGAGATCATACACTTTTGAATGAATGTCTCTTTTCAGGGCTTAGAATTAGACAGATCTGTCTGTGATGCTATTATCTATAATAGCATCACACTATAATTACCACATTTTAAACAAAATCTTTTTAATCAACATGTCTTAGCCATTCTGTGATACATAATGTGTCCTGGAGACAACTTTAAGTGGGGCATCCAAACTGGACATTGAAGTGCTTTATTGTCCAGTTTGTTAAAGTTGAGCTTCATAAGTTGAGCATCATGACAAAGACACATAGCTTAAGTTACACATGACCATTTCAACAGAAATTCTAGAGTAAAAATTTGCAATTTTACCAAACTCACCTGATCATTGCTGTTCCACTGGCTTGTGAGATCCATGTGAATGTGTGAATCTCTATGATTGCTAAAATTCTGTAAATACATAAATAAATATTGAATGAATGCAAGGGCAGTGATCAATAATCAAATAAATAAAATAGGGCTAAAAATACATTTCAATAGGGTGCTAAAACATCTGTCTACCTTTATGGTCTTGTCCAACGTAGATCTGTCAGTTCCATTTTGATGACTGAGACGGTGCTCCAGAGAGTTGGACTTGGCACTTTCGGTGGTTATCTATTGCAGAAAAAAGTAAAAGGAGGAATACTTAATATACTGTATGAAGTAGCCTAGCCTAGACCTGACAGTAATAGGCTAAAAATGATCTCTTCAAGAACATACAAGTGTGGACCTGATGCTCTTATGAGTCAACAGAGGTGTGTCATCTAATTTAATTTAATCTGGACTATTTTCTCTACAGTACAACAACAAAACTGTAGGCCATCTGATTTTGGGCATGTCTGGCTGTCTGGCCGGTGATGTGCTGCGTGCGTAATGCGTGAGTCAGACCTGATCCACGGCCTCCTCTAGGATGTGCTGCGTGTCCTCCATTAACTCCTCCACCTCTCGGAACATATCGTTGAGGCTCAGAGCGGGCTCGTCCGGTTCTTCAGGAAGGATCATCGCACCACCAAAGGACAAAAAAGCCACGGAAAGGGAAAGCAGAGTGATACCTGACATCTCTCCTCTCCGCGGAGTGTCTACGGACTGAGCAGCGGCTGTAGGAGTGACACAGCCAGGCACGCACAGCTGGACCACTTTTATTTGGAAAGTCTGACAAGTACCGCTGTGGGGAAAATAACTGCAACCAATCAGCATTAATGGCGTGGCAAGTTTCAAAAATAAAAATATATAACCTAGCTAAATGTCACAAACGATGGGGACAAGTCTAGACTGATCCACTTTTGATCACGGGCTTTGAAATTTCTGTCAACTTGAGCCATAATTTATTCAATTCGTTTTCAGCTTTATTACAACAAAAATAAACTAAAAAATATTTTTTTTTATTTAATTAGAACAAAACAGCAATCCGCGTTCTTCAGAATGTGATACATGAAATTAATATTTCGTTATAATCTGCTTGTCTGAACAAATGGCACTGATTGAATTGAAGATTCTCTGCACATAGACTTTTTCCACGCGAGGGCAGTGTAGGACAAGAATGAGTGACAGGCTCATCAAGACAGGTCCCTGAAGCAGTATCATTTAAGCAATTTTGTTACTAAATTGATAGGACTGAAATCTTCCCTTTATTAAAAAAAAAAAAAAAACAAAAAACAAAAAAAAAAACACACAAAAAAACAGGCGTTTTTATTTTATTTTTTTATTTCCACTTTATTTAATAGAGAATTATTACTAATCGTGACATTATATCAAAATCAGTCATTGCATTTTTTATTTCCACTTTATTTAATATAGCAATTATTACTAATCGTGACATCATATAAAAAAATATTTTCAATAAATTATTTCTTCACCCTATCCCAAAACAAGACCAAAAGTTTGTCTGCCGTCTGTTGTTTTCAGAATAATGCCATATCATTGTGAGTATGACTTAAGCATAGACTGTATATAGCCTATGCTTACTATTATTATGTTTAATTATGTTTTTTTCTTCTTCTACCGAATCATCAATGAACGTAGTAATAAACTCCACTGATCTATTAAAAGGTTAACTCTGACGAATAGATGTGTTTTATTTTGAAATGACTCCAAAGCGGAAGCAGCGTGCGCGTACAAGTAAAGTCTTGAAAGCGGAGCTAAGCTTGTCGCGGTTATTCTGAGTACAGCGCTCGAGTTTTTACTCTGACAGAAAAACAAACAGCGAAAGGTTTTATTGGGTAACACATGTGCAGTGGACAAAATCGTCGGATATAAATTCTTTTTTTTACTGTCGGTTCACGGCTTGTTTCCTCATGGACTTCACGGTAAGTAACTAACTAACATACTAGCGGACGTATATGGCACATTAGAATTGGGCAGTTAAGCAGTGGAGGCAAGCAGATTTCCTAAAACAGACTTGTCGTGAAATAATTCAAAATTATTTTTATTTAAAAAATTATTTTATAGATAGACTACTATTGTAATACAAAAATAAATTGATTAAACTATATTATTTTAGCTGCCTCCACCTCATTGAAAAATGACATAGAATGTTGTGATGTCATCTGAACTACTATGAGCGCCGCCGCCGCGCTGCTGCCACTGATGATCGGGTAACTTTCACCGGACACTTCCACTGCCTGTGTGTGAACTTGTCCTCCATATGAATCTCTTATCATTTTCTAACATGTTAGTTTGTAGTGCAACAGGTGATAATGGTAACAGCAGCCTGCCTGCAAGCAGGCTTTATACAAGCTGATGTCAGGTGTAAGCAATTAGTTTGGATCAGTTCTGATGGACTTACCAGCTTATGTGGTAAAAAATGTATTTGATTCATAATATTTAGAAAATTGTCTTGATTTTTAAACTGAATTTTAAAAATATATATATTGATAATTCAGTAATAAAAATATTATTAGTATTTATTTTGTTTTGAACTGTAGGTTAATGGTAATTTGAAGGGCGAATTATTATTATTATTATTAATTTGAATTAAATTGATTCAAATAAAAGAATAATATTCTTCTCATCTTAAGCAATCTTGATTATCATTTCAATTTTGTATTTAGTCTAAAACATCCCATAAAGACATGTATAGCATGAAACTTAAATAATTTTCAAATATATAAATAAAATACATTTATAACAAGGATATTGTGACAGGCAGGATGGCGGTGCAGTTTGCACGGAGGCCGCCCTACCAACACTGCCCAAACTATACAGACTTTTAATGTACAACATTTAGCACAATATCATGTGTGTGCACTATATCTAGTTGTTTGGCAGTGCATCCCACTGTTGATGAAGTAACATGTTATATATTTATATTTCCCAAGGCTGCTGGTTTCTGCTTGATAAATAATGCTGATGCTGCTGTCCTGGTCCATATGGTTGTGTGCTGAGCAGCAGGTGTCCTCTCTTGTGAAGTTGAAATTCAGTCAGGCAGAAAGCTGTGCTTCTTGGAGCTCTAGTTGCTGTGGCATAATGTTTCAATTGCAGAAAGATATTTTCCTTTTGAGTAAATTTTAGGGATGCACTCATCCAATACCGGGATCGGATATATCGTAAATTTTGCTGCATCGAGATGAGCTTCATGGTATTGCTTCAGCTGATATCATTGTTGTGTCTTTAATTGGACATACTGAGACTAATTTACTGACTGATGTTGATCCAGAACGTCTCATAATGTTTGACATTTTATTCAAATTAAGTTGTTAAGTTGTGACTTGCACTATAAATAATATTTTCATACCTCTACATGACCTAATTTATTTTCTTTGATAGGAAAAATAAGTTATTTCAGTCCTTACACTGATATCGGTTGATATCGGGTATCAGCAGATACTTAAAACCAAACTATCGTAATCGGTATCGGAACTGAAAAAGCTGGATCGATGTATCCCAAGTAAATTTATATGGGCAGTGATTAGTATTCTCTTAAATTGGTCAAAAATGATCAATTTGTGAAAACAATTGAGCCACATTAAATTCAACTGTCAACTGGTATAGTATATCTGTGTCAAAATGTCTTTTGTGATGCACTAAAATAGGCAATTATACATTTTTAGCATCATTAGATGCTTTAATCTGCTGCTCTTCAGCAAACATGTCCAAAATGTTTAAACTGGGTGTGTTCATGTTTTACAATGTGATGATGTTATAAGCCTAGATGGTGGGCAAGAGCCAGTTTTTCCTGTAATAGGATAAGATATGCTTTATCAGAGTTGGTAAATTTTGTTTGTTTTGGGCTTGCTCTTGAGCAGCACTTTGATGTCATAAACAAGCATATTTTTGGCTGGTTTTCTATGTTTGATTCAAGACAGAAATATGGACTTTTAGCACATTTTAATTTTTAAAGTCTTTATTAATGTTGAAATACAATTTAAAATATGTCATTTTCATTAACCATCAATCTGCTGTGACGCATAATGATTAATTGATTGATTATTTTGTTTCTTTTTATTGAACCGCTGAAGTGTTTTTTTTTTCTTTTCAAAGTCACTTATTGCTTTTTGAAAACTGGCAACCCTGATCACATTGGGAAATTCTAATGTTGCAATGCATAGTTTCAAATTAAGAATAGCAAGAAAAACAAACAAACATGCAATCAAATAAACTGATGTTAAATTAGCCAATGAACAAAAAGGTAAAAATTATGATGTGGTTGTTTCTATTAATGACAAACACATTCACTTCAAGTATTACAACAAATAACTGCATTTAACAATTTAAACAATTAACTAATCTCTATTAAGTATTATTGGCTTGTAGAATGTTGTGATTTGCTGCTGTTTTTTTTTTTTTTTGTTCGGTTGTTTCTTAAAGGTGCACTGTGTAACTTTTGGGAAGTAGAAAAAATACAGCTACACTAACCACTTTTCTACAGAAACAAGCATTGAGCGGGCCCTTCCCCAGACCAATTACAGTCCACTTTCTGGCCATGCAAGCCTGTTCAAAGTAAAGAAGCAGATTATTATTTTTTTTAGTGCTACAAAGAAATCTAAATAAAAAAAGTATGTGCCCCCCCACCCACATATTTGCACTTTTAGCGTATCAGCTCCTCGTCGCCAATTTCCTGCAGTGGCTGATGTTTTGTTTTTGAGCGATAAAAAATGTGCATAGGTTTATAATTCAATACTTTAGTGCGAAGAGGGCACCGTACAAGGTATCGCTCTTGTTTAGTAGTGAATCTTGCACATCCTCAAAAGTTGAGTGCTAGTTTCAATTAACAAAAATGTAGATGATGATGATAATGTGCTCTATGGTTTATTTATAAAGCGCATTTTCAGGGATAGATGTCTACCAAGGCTACACACCCAGAGTCGCCCTAAACACCTGGCGCCTCAACCTCCGACCACCACCGGTCGTTCCCTAATCTGTATGTTGTTGGTTGCACATCTAATGTGACACATTAAGATGTGCAACCTCTATAAAATTTAAATTAATTATGCAGCGTCTCTTATCCAGTTAGCAGATGGGTAGTAAATGAAAAAATAATAACTTGGCTAAAATAATAAAAATAGCTCATTCTGGCCAATAATAGCTTCCTACTGACCATCACTTTCTCTGGTCTCTAAACAGTCTGTATTAGTATTAGCTGTGGAAGAACCTATTGAGCTAAGTTTCTAATTAAGACTTACTTTTGGTTTAATGGGTCTCTTTGTTGTTGTCATATTTAAAGTAAACATGCCCTTTTTGACTTTAGAAGCTACAGAAGCATGGGCCAAAAAGATAAGATGACATATTATGCCTTTGTGTTATGAGATTATGTGTTAGCACTTCCTTGTTGTCTGAAGCTGTCTTTTACTGCCCATGGCCCAAACATGTTGTGAGCATTGACTCCAGGAATGTGTGCACTTATAAGGGGTGCCATGACTGCACAGAGCCTGAAGATGGGGGTGGGTGAGAGGGGTGAGCTTGGGAGGACAAAAATACCCCAGAGAGCAGGGTGTCACTGTCACTAGCCCAGATGGACTGCTGTCAGGGGGAAAGGCTAGGTTCACTTTACACAGGCACACTCCACCTGAGAGTTCAGTAAAATGACTCTCCACTACAGTTAATAGAAAGTAAAATGAAATAAAATAAAAATAACATAAATATATTCAAAAAAAATAATATAAAATGTATTTTGTTGTTCCCACCATGTCTAATTCATAAGCTTGTGTGCAGTGCTTGTCTTACAGCACTAGTGTCATTGCACAGTCTAGCCTGCTCCGCTGCTGTCGTACCATAATGCTCATAAACCTGGGAAATCCTATACTCCAGCAACATATGGGCAGGGTCTTAACTCTGGAGCTACTGGAAAGCCGTCAGACATCAGCGTCGCATTTGGTACATTACATTCGGTGTTTTCCCATTTTGTAGGAGACTAGGGTGACTCTTCATATTCCCATAGTCTAAAACAGATTATCCTTTTTGCTTCTTGTAAAACCATAAATATAACAGTTGGCCTAACGTTGGGCATCTTTAAACCCAGTAATTTGTTGAATACTAATGCAATAAGTGGTAAATAGCAGTTTTCCACCTTTTAACCCACTTAAAGTGCATTTCATCCATGCACTCAAAAACTGCTTTATAATACAATATTATATTTAGACTACCTGCCATGTCTCATACAATTTTACGAGAAACACTGACTTTTGAATATTTGTTGCTACTAGTATTGTCAAAATACTAAAAGATCAGATTTCGTTTCAATAACAAGGAATTTACTTGATTCTATAGAGGGATTTTCGGTTGACGTTCAGCCCTACTGTGCATGCTTTATGCAGAAAAAGCCGCTCTCCACCTGCTTAGCTGGAGAAACTTGAGACTTGAGTGTTTTTCTCGCCGTATTTTCACTCACCTGAATGTAAATTTTTAGGGTCGACTTTCGTTCACAAATGTTAATTTAGCAGCATAAGTTTTGTTTTTGCACAGTGAAAAACTCTTGTAGTTAGCTGTGTTTTTTTGACTTGTTTCCACTGTTTGTGTCTATGAGTGGCAGCTCTTTCTACAGGCAAGCACATCGCCTGTGTTGATCAACAAAAAATCCTTCTATACCAATTTCAATACCACAAAAAAAGCAAAATAGTATTTTTGTGTCAAGGTTTAACAATAGACTAGCACTTTAATAGTTTGTTTTCTTTATTAAACCCCGTGGTTCTACAACAGTTCTGAAAAAACTCAATAATCAAACAGTACAGAAAATCAATGCTTTTAGTTGCTATTGATGCTATATAATACTCCTGTATTAATGTGTAAAATGCCAAAGTTTTATGCTGTCAAATTCTATTTTGTATTGTAGTGGTACTTTAATAGTACCCATTAACCTTTTCATCAGCGCTGTGAGAGCACACACTGCTCATAATAGTACAATCTGAAACGTTTGGTGTGACTCTTCATGTATAGTAAATAAAAATATTAGGTACGATATTTTTTAAAAATGGGCTGCCTCTCTAATACTATTAAACCTTTAGATTGCAATGCACTGTGCACATGCTGCTGTCACAACAACTGTTCACAAATTAGATCTAATCCTGGTCCAACCTCCTCAGAGCGTGGTGTTAATTCTCTGAGGATTATGGCTTTGATTTCCTGCCCTTATTACTCAGGCATATGGTGACGATTGGGAGCTACAGCACCTCTTACCCTAATTTACAATCCAAATATTTAACCCAGGATGGAAATAATTGGATTATTTGATTATGTTTTGAGTATCCATAGGGCTGCTTGATTATGGAGAAAATAATAATCACAATAATTTAAATCATAATTGAAACCACAGTTATTCAAATCATTTTTCTGAGAGAAAAGGCATTAACGCTCTTCAAATGCACAGATTGAAAAGATGAAAGATGGCTAGGTGGGATTATCTCACAGAAATACACAATTGTAAAGAGATCATTATGTTTAATGTCTGGCACCTATGTCTGCGAAGACAATTATGAGTTACAGTTGATAATCACAATTGAGTTACAGTTGATAATCACAATTGGCTTTGGGAACAGAATTGGCAAAAATGCTTACTTTCTGTTGGCATGTTTGTTTCCTGTTTAGTTCATTTCAATGAGGTTTCACTGCCTCAGTCTAAAATGAAAAACTACTTTAAGATCGGGCAGTGAACAGTGAGGTGTTGGTGGTTTTCTCTGAAAACATGTTAAAATGAGGAGAATATTTCACCAAAGGACCAAAGTGTGTTTATTAAAAGATTTGTTTATCTGTCAATGCTAATGCTGGCGATCTGAAATAAACACCTTACATGCACAGGGTCAATTACTCTACACAGTTTTTATAATTGATTACACCAATAATTATAATTAATGTTGAAATTGTAATAATTGCACTGTCCCCAGTATGAAATCAATCTATTATTGATTTCAGTTAACAGCCATTACATTTGTGGAACACTCCACTCAGAATGACCAAACAAAAACTTGTGGCTAAGCAACTTTTGTAGGTAAACAATTGCTATTGGTTTTGACCAAATGTTTGAAAAGGACACTCCCCAAAGTCTTGGTTGACCCTTTGTACCCTAGCACTGAGCTATCTTTGCCCATATAAGTAAAACCATATCTTGAGGGACAGTTATTGATCAAGTCCTTAAATGGAAACTCAATCAGACATTGTGTCCGACACAGTCTGGACAAAGTATATAAGAGCTAGAGGTTAGACCAAGTTTGAAAATTTGGACATCGGCCATCTTAAGGTAGTGTATGTTTGCTGACTTTCTTCTTTAAAGACAGTATAATATGACGTTTTTTGTATTCCTGGCTCTATATTTTAGCTTTGTGAGCTTACCTTCTCTCTCTATGATTTCTCAATGACAGAAAATCTTTATTCAAGAAATAATAATCAAACCTTTATTTAGCTATTTATTTTTATTTGTAGTAGATTTTTTTTTCAACATACTGGAATGATGCTCGTTTGGCACTTGAAAGACTGCTTATATTTGAAAACTGTGCCTAATTGCCCTTTTCTCTCTCATTGTCTGACTTTTTGCTTGGAAACCCTATTATGTATCAGATTTCATCAGTGTTGCATAACCTTGAAACCAAATTGTGACAGTCTTTCTAAAGCTTGCTGCTAAGTGGGCTTGTGTGAAACTACAAATAGGACATGACTGTACTTTGACCCAGGCGTTTTCTTGTCATAAAACTCAGCTGTTCATGTACAGTTTTCTTTCTGGTTTAGCTTGTTGGTCAAGTTGATCTTTTAATTGAAAACGTGTCATACTTCGCTAATTACAGAACAGTGATGTCATTGATTGAATTGAGGTGTGTGTTTTATTAATATCTTTTTGTGTCTGTGTGTGTGTGTGTGGCGCGTTTTTTTTTTCCTTTCCCTTTGGAAAGGAGTCTCAAAGCTCAAAATTGTGTTACCAACAAATGCTAAAAAACTCATACTATAAAAATTTCAAAATCTGTAACCGTTTTTACAAATACAGGGTCAAAACACAAATGCATGTTGTATTGTAGATTGAGATTGCAGATCTGTATTAGAATGTGGGTCTGGTCTTCCAATTTATTGTTTATAAAATCAAGTTGCTTTTTTTTTTTATTTTATTTTATTTTTTTTATGAAGCTATTTAAAATTGTGTTTTCAGCACTGCTAATGTAGCCTTATGAGTGGAGGTCTAGTCCAGTGGCTACTTATCACCATGGAAGGGTGGAGTCCACACAGATGGCCCTCATAGATATCTTGCTAAAATTTTTAAGACATTTCCTGTCTGTAACATTTGCAAATCCTCTCAGTTTGGAATCTTTTGTTTTTTTTGTCATTGTGTGTGTAAGGAAATAATACTTTTATTTGATTGCTGCCTGCACAAGAGAAATCATGGAGCTGGGGCTCTGAATGAGTCAGCTTAAGAAGTCTTTAGTGCTGTTGTGTGTAGCTTTTATGAAATACCCCAAAAACTTGCTTATAAACTTCAAATACAATAAATACTTACTACATTCATCCTTCGGCTTCCTGTTATCAAATTCTCAGAATCTTCCATCCCAGATGTCTGATGTACTGTACACTACTGGCCCTAAACATGATCTTTCCCACAGTCTTTGTCTTGGACTGCATTTCTCATTGTGTATTTTCTATCACAGGCTGTGAGTGAGCTTTATCAGCAGTTATCAGAGCAGTTACAAGGAGAACATTCTGGGATGATTTAGGGATAATGTCAAGAGGTTGTGTCTTTGATTTAGGTTGCCCTAGAAACCTTTGTGATCCAAAAAGAGAGAGATAGATAATCTCTGCAGTGAAGCGTGCAGGATTCAGTCTGTGCCACATCCAGATCAGATTCAGCCCAAATCTGCACATTCTGAACTATTTAATTATTTCATTTAGAAATTAAAATTTGAATAGAATATGAATATCAATATAAAGAAAAATAGCATACATTGTTCAGTATCCAATTTGCAAAACTTAAGTTTCTTAAGCAAACGAACGAACAAACAAAAACACTGTACCCTTCACTTCATATGCAGTTTAAAGGGCATGCTGTGCTCCAAAGGCTACAAAACATATCTAACTAACTAAACCTTAATAGAAAGACTACAGTTGCTTAAAAGTGCTGCATGTAACATTTCTGGTTTAGGAGGGTGCTATCTGCTTGTCTTTATGGAGATGAAATTGTTTTTCCTGGAATGTTTTGCACCTTTAAAGTATATATGAATAACTCAGACTCTACAAAGTTTTCCCAGCAGTATCAATTCAGCCTCTAAGCCATATCAACATACCATTTATAAATGTGAGTTTGTGGTAATTGAGAGACTAGGGTCTGTTGCCAACATGCAGAGACTGGAGCTCTCCTCTGGGCCACTTTGCCTCAGAAAGACACGTGTCTGCTGCAGCAGCTGTGTGTGTGATGATGGGAGCGTCGTGACTGCTCTGAAGTTGACTGTGCAATGTCCCTCTGCACTTTGCAATGACGCACACACTCTGTGTTTCCTAATCATGCTCTGAGAAACTCTTTGCTCAAAGTAGATTTTAAGGTGAGAGTGGTGCTCTGTCCTAAATTTTTCCTATAAATAGTTTTCAGAGTTCTTACCTGATACAGTCAAACCATGACATGATGGGAAACATCAGTGGTTAGTTTGAAAGTGAAAGTAATCTGACTACACTATAAAATCCAGACAGGCAGTGCAAAAGCACAGATTGTTCCCTTTGCACATGCGCAGGGAACCGCCTTTTTGATGAACAAAAGGGATGAAATAGAACAACAGGTTTCCTCTGCACAAACTTGACTCATGGAAATAGTAAAATGAACTGAACATAAGAGGTTGAGGGATTGAAAAAGTGCTGGAAACCACAAAGACATCTTCAAAAACTGCTCCATAGAAAGTTGTACATTTATTTTTCTTTTGAATAATGATTTGAAAATTTGAATAATTATCTTTTTTAATCCGGATACTCTTTGTTAGGAGAGTTTTGCACCAAAACTCCACATAGAAAGAGGTTATGCCTGGGAACTGAACCCAAGGCTGAATTACTGTGAACACAATATTGTATAATGATAGGTTGACAGGTTTTCTTTTTTAATATTTTTATGAACTAATAATGTTTAAAACAAAGAAGGCTTTGGTGTACCACATCTAAGGCATTGTCATGTGCGTATAGTTTTCTTACACTCTGCTTCTCATGACTGCTCAACTGAAGCCCTCAGTACAGACTGTGCCATAATCCTATCAGGTGTTCAAAGGAGCGCAAGTAGCAAATCTTTGTTGTGAGAAGACCATATGACTGAATGTCTGTTTGAATTTTTGTCTCAGTGTGGTGTGGAAAGCATTGCTCTCTGGGCTCCTCTTCTGCATACTGCATTCTCTATCACACAATCACCTGCATATTATGTTAAAGAGATACTTGGTAGCAATGTGACCTCAATATGTCAAGTTTTTCTTGGTGGCACGTAACATTTTGTATTTGTATTTGTTTTGTGTCTGATTTTCATAGGTTCACCTGAGTATGTTACCGTGAAGCCTTTGGAAGCTGATGGGGGAGACTGAGGATGAACGCACGGCCCAGGCCAGTCAGCTCTTTGAGACCTTTGTGCAGGCAACCACCTGCAAAGGTACGCTGCAGGCTTTCAGTATCTTGTGTCGACAGCTGGAGCTAGACCCACTGGACCACACCAACTTCTACAGGTGTCTAAAAGCCGCAGTCACCTCATGGAAGGTCAAGGCTCTGTGGACCAAACTGGACAAAAGAGCTCAGCACAAGGTGTATGAGCAGAATACAGCCTGCCATGGCACCAGGGTAAGACAGGGAAGGCCATTAGCAAGTAGATTTTTCCTAATTTCATAGACAATAAAAATCTTGACGTTTTAAAATCTTTATTTTTATTCACACCAGTGTCTTCTACCCATCAGATTAGTTTCAAGTATGATTGGCAACATTAGACTAGCATTATATTGCTATGTGAGACTGCAACTAACCATTACTGTAACTAAAATAACTTGCTCGGAGCTAAGTCATTAACAATAAAACAAACACTGTAGCTACTGCAACTTTTTCAATTCAGCTAATACTCTTTTATCCTCAAAATGTAGAAACTTGAGCTGCAAGACAATTAGTTCATTTAATCAGTGTTTTGTCAGATTGCCTGCACGTACCATGGTGCCACAGTATTTAGTTCAGGATTGAAAATACATTGGAACATCATGGAGCAATTGTTTGCCTCAAATCTTTGACAATACGGATTACAGGCAGAAGAGATTACGTATGCAAGTGGAATAAAGCTACAGTGATTTCTTATTAATTATCTCTAAGTATGTAATCCTGAGGTAATTTGGGCATATGCTCAATAACAAAATCAGCTATGTTTAAATGGGGACTTTTTGTTCAAAAGTAGCAATTGAATCGTTAAAATAGTGAGCTAAAATGACCTTATTTCTGAGCAACAATTAAGTTGTCCAGAGGGGACGCCGTCTAGAGATTGTTTGTGGATATAGATGAATTGTAGAGGCCAAGGTTGTGGACAGAAATAACAACATAGCAACTATCCCACACATTTTTCCGGAGGAAACTGCTGTTTGCAGAATTAGAGGAGTGGGCACTTCTTTTCAAAAAGTAGGTCACACTGTCTGGTTGACTTCAATTTCAATTTAATTTTGCAACTTTCATGATAGAATGTATTAATATAAAAAAAAAAATCCTAAATATTCTGGTGCAGCGCTCACATTTGAAATAGTCTGTTGCTTTGTTATTTAAATGAAAAAATATATTTTATAGATTCTATGCTAGGTTGGTATGCAAATTTCTTTGGCTACAGTAATATTATAATTTTTAATGTAATTTAAGTTTTATACTTTTACTCACTATTTTTTTCTTTCACCCCAGTGTCTCATAATTGGTGGAGGTCCTTGTGGTCTGCGGACTGCCATTGAGTTAGCCCTATTGGGTTGTAAGGTGGTTGTCATAGAGAAGAGAGACACCTTCTCCAGGAACAATGTATTGCATCTGTGGCCTTACACAATCCATGACCTTAGGGCCTCGGAGCCAAGAAGTTCTATGGCAAGTTCTGCGCTGGCTCCATTGACCACATCAGTGAGTATTTCCTTTTGTGAATCACTTGACATTCAAAATGACCGTCAGCTATCGAACATTATCATAGACTCTTTTGGGTCATCATTTAGTTTTTTCTTCCTTTTGTTCATGAGTAGATTTTAAGTTTGTTGTTGTGTTGTAGGTATACGCCAGCTGCAGCTTATGCTTCTGAAGGTGTCTCTCATTCTGGGAATAGAGATTCATGTCAATGTGGAGTTTGTCAAACTACTGGAGCCCCCAGAGGAGCAGACTGATGACAGTAAGTCTTATCTCAGCTTGGAGGGTCACATATGGAGCTGGCACACAGGGACTCTCAGTGCATTTTCCAGCTATATTTGACTCCATTGGTTTGATTAGAAGAAAGATGAACACATAAGAATTAAACATTTTTGCCCTAAAATGTGACAAATACAGTAATAAAAAGGCTGACTAACTAAATTACTCTTGCTAGATCAAGCATGGCGTGCAGAGGTGCGACCTGCCACTCATCCAGTCTCTGAATTTGACTTTGATGTGGTCATTGGTGCTGATGGGCGAAGGAACACATTAGACGGTGAGGACACGATTTTGGAAGCATGTATTGGTTACAAGGCAAACATATGTAAACTGTTTGCCTATATTTATACTTCACCTTAGACTTACATGAGAGGTAAATATTAACATAGCATTTGTTTGTCACTTTACAGGTTTTAGTCGCAAAGAGTTTCGGGGAAAATTGGCCATTGCAATCACAGCTAACTTTGTGAACAGGAACACCACAGCTGAGGCTAAAGTGGAGGAGATAAGTGGTGTGGCCTTTATTTTTAACCAGAAGTTCTTCCTTGAGCTCAAAGAGGAGACTGGTTAGTTTTGAGTGTGTGTTCTTGCCTGTCATTATACCTTTGAACTGCTCGAAAACTGTTTGCTTGAAGTAAATTACCTGTGTCTTCAGGCATTGACTTGGAGAATATTGTGTACTACAAAGACAACACCCATTACTTTGTCATGACGGCCAAGAAACAAAGTCTGCTAGACAAAGGCGTCATTTTGAATGTAAGCTGACATATCTCCAACTTTTATTGAAATTGTTTTATAACATCTTACTGGATTAAAAATGAATAATCCAGTCTCAATTAATCCAAACAATTTCTGTAAATGACTTTTTGTTTTAAACATTTTGTTTTAAACGTCTATAGAATATCAACTTTGCTTCAGGTGTTGATGGGCAGAAATTCCAAAAGAAATGTATACAGTTTTGATTAGAGGATTTTGTATGAATAGAGTAATTCTTAAAATCATTATACTCATAAATGTTTTGTTTAACCCTTGTTTCCTTACATGACTTTCTTTTAATTGATAATTTGGTCATATATGTATAACATTGGCAAAAATACAGTAAATTCGAGCAGAAGACCTAGACAGCTCACCAATGCTGAAGCCATCTCGATCCATGAACTCAGTGTACACAGTCTCAGCTTACATTGGCCTCTAGTGCAGAGTGATGCCTCGCTGTCAGCTGTGTCGGCTCACATGGGGCCTTTTTACTGGAGAAAAATCAACACTCATTTACTACTAGTTTCAGTAATTTAGGGTAATGTTTTACCTGTAGTTATATGTACTGCGCTTTGTTTTGCTCAAACACATAACAACACTCTTCTGTATTTTAAACATGTCAATCTTTTTTTAACCAGGATCACATTGAAACAGAGCGTCTGCTGAGTCCTGATAATGTTGATCAGGAAGCGTTGCTATCTTATGCTCGTGAGGCTGCAGACTTTGGGACCAACTACCAATTGCCGTCTCTTGACTACGCCATTAACCACTATGGGCAGCCTGATGTTGCCATGTTTGACTTTACTTCCATGTATGCCTCTGAGAATGCTGCTCTCATCCGCGAGAAGCACGGGCATCAGCTGCTTGTTGCATTGGTAGGGGACAGTTTGTTAGAGGTATGCAATTCATATCGTTTATTGTAGTGTTAATTGTTCCTTAGTGTCATGATAATAATTTTGGGTGGATTTTCTGTTACAGCCATTTTGGCCCATGGGTACAGGCTGTGCTCGGGGATTCCTGGCTGCCTTTGATGCTGCTTGGATGGTAAAAGGATGGGCGCAGGGCAGGAACCCCCTGGAGATCTTAGCGGAAAGGTCAGTGTTCCCTTTACATCTTTTTAGTTTAGGCAAAGATCTAGTTACCTTCTTTTAGAATTTGTAATTAAAAACATTTTTTCCTATTACAGGAGTACAATAAAACATATAATAAGACATTGTTAGAACACTTCAGTTTTGCAAAGAAAAAAATACAATTAGTGGCATTATCTTTATAGACAATGTTCTGTTTATGCCAGTGGATGCAGACTTGTACTATAGAGGGTGTTTTTATTTTGTATCAGGGAGAGCATCTATAGACTACTGCCTCAAACAACACCAGAAAACCTCAGTAAGAATTTTGATCAATACACAATCGATCCTTCAACACGGTACCCCCAATCTCAACTCTTCTTGCGTGCGGCCCATCAGGTTATTTTATTTATGTTTTCTTTGCTGTATAAATGACATATGGTTATTTCTAAACTTATTTTGAGTATAATGTGCGAAGTAACAATGCACTTTTTTTTCTTTTTTTTTTAGGTTCGACATTTATTTTTTGATGGTAAACAGGACTCTGGTCTCCTAGAGAGAGGCTCTAAACGACAATTAACAAATCTTTCAAGACGAGGTAAGACAGTGGCTGTTGAAAAGCACAGGCAAGCCATGTTATAGCCACAATGGGGCCCTGTACTTGCTTAAAGCTCTATATTCATGCTGTGAATGTAATCTGACCATTTTTAGACATGACACATCTAAATTACTTGAAGAAAGACCTGTCCACACACACACACACACACACTTACACAAACTTCTCGTCTAAAAATGACATCATAGAAATGCTTCAGTAACTCTTTTGAGTGGTAACATTAGCTTTAGTGCCGTCAAAGACCGACACACCTCCTCACAGACAAAACCAAGGGATAGCATTACACCACATCAGGGTCAGACAGACTTGTGTTGACGTGTCTTCCTGTGTCAAACAGCAGCAATTTACATCACATCCTTTAAGAATGCCATTTGAAATAACTTTTAAAGTTATATTTTATTATTATTATTACTTTTACACATGCCTCTATACCTGTATCTTGTTTTTCAATTAAGGCTAAGACTTTACCTATTAGTACAGTAACAACCTTTTTTTGCTGTCATAGTAGAGTCTACTAAATAGACTGTGCAAGACGGTACAAACATTTTAGAAATATCCTAGAGTAGCACAAAACTCTTTAGTTGTTTTAAGTTTAGCTGATCTATCTTCCTCCTTCAGAGTCGGAGGTGCGGCCCAACAGACTGCTGACCTGGTGTCAGAAGCAGACGCTGGGCTACAGAGGGGTGGAGGTCACAAACCTGACATCGTCCTGGAGGAGTGGACTAGCCTTATGTGCACTCATCCATCGCCAAAGACCCGACCTCATGTGAGCTCATAGGGCTTCCAGGAAACCTGAAGGAAATTTGGCTGCCGCTATTGCAATTACTTAGGCCTCACTAGTTTCTGTGGCATACTAAAAATCTCCTGTCAAACATTTTGAACCAGATAACGAACACAAACAATTTCCTATCAAATTAATGTTAGATTTTGATGTTTTGTTCTAGTGATTTTGATTGTCTAAATGAAGAGGATGTTGCAGAAAACAACCAGCTGGCCTTTGATGTAGCCGAGCGAGAATTTAACGTTCAGCCAGTCACCACAGGGAAGGAAATGGCTACGGAGGGAGAGCCAGACAAGCTGCTCATGGTCCTTTACCTCTCAAAGTTCTACGAAGCCTTTAGAAACACTCCACTGAACAGCAAAGGTTAGTTTGTTCACCCATTTCTGTTACAAATCCAGTAGTCCAGACCTTGAGTGAATTGGTTTCAAGTGAATTGTTCAATGGAAACTGCTCACTCAGTGGGATAAAGGTTTCACCCATGCAATGAAGAATATCTGGAATGTTACACAAAAGCACTACATTGCAGGCAACATTTAGTTCAAATTAGCCAGCTACTGTCTGCGCACTGTGTTTGACATTGAACACACTTGAACTTGACAGAGAGGAACTGTTGATAGAAACCACTTGGACTCAGGGACCATTTTATCCAATGCACGGAGTTAAAATTACACAACCCAGCTTCGTGGTTAGGTTAGGTCCTGCCAGAGACACGTCTGGTATGTGCGCTATGTCTTGGGAAGCCTTATCAAGGCGCTCGGTGGAACTTTGGAGGTATTGGGGACCAGTCACGCTTCCTCTGAGAACCAGGCACATTTTATTTGCACTTCTGTCATGTAAGAAGTCATTAAGCTCTGTCACCTGCACTGCTGTCAGAGCTAATCCACTCATATGAAAGAGTGGAAAATTATTTTCTCCTAGAAAATAGCACGTAAAATGTTGCTTTTTTAATGTTATGTTCACAAATTTATATATACTGTATATATATTTTTAGCATAAAATTAGGTCACAACGAAAGTATTATAACATAATTATATGTAAATATATATACTGTACATATAATGTAGTTTTAGAGGCAATTAATAAACTGTTGATTTGTTAGGTTCGAGAGCTCCAGACGAAAACACTAAAGACTATGCTGCCAACAACAATCAACCAAGAAAGAGAATTCCCAGGGTAAATTCTTTGCTATGTAGCAGTATAACCTGCTTTTTAAAATTATAACTTGTGGACAAAACATTTAAATGCAGCAATAGAAAAAATAAACTTAATCTTGTGCATCAAACAGGAAGACAAACAACCAGAAGATGACTCTGTTAGCAAAAGAAGGAGAAAGGGCGACCATTATCTATCAGAGGTTCGGAATATAACCTTCTTTCACTACCATTCCACAGACTTTGCCATGGTTACCTGTATCTTTTTTATCTGGGCATAGTTATCCTGCCACAGTGCTCCTCCTCCTGGTGAGAATGGAGAGCTGCGGGAGAACAAGGTCCGGTCCATGGCAACTCAGCTCCTGGCCAAGTTTGAGGAGAACAGCACAACAGGAAATATACGCACCAAGGTGAGACATCGTAAGACCTCACAGAGTAACTCAAAACCTTCCTTTGGTTTCTTCTACTCTCTTTTCTATTTCTTTTTTTCTATATTCTGCTCTGTATGTCTTGTTTTAGTCTGATGAGGATCTCTCATTTCCACCTACCTCTCCTCCTACTGTGCCTTCTCTTCCCCTCTCCTCTGATGATGAAGAGGAGGAGGAAGACACAGATAACCCTCGCTTTGCTAAACCCATGACTCCCCCACCTCCTTCTGCCAGTCGGCCAAAGTGGCAGGTATTATGTCATTCATATTCTGGATTCAGTATTCTTGAAGAGCCTAGTTTTTGTTGGTACAATTGAAATGTCATCTGCTCTAAAGTGATCTATTGTCCTGGCTCTGTTGTGGTGCTTTTTGTTAAAGCCGTCCATCTACCTCCGTTTACTGGACAAACCTAGTGCCTCTTTCTGCCCCAGCCGCTCTCCTTCACCTCCTAGATGTAAAAGCCCAGTAGCCCTGTCCTATTCCCCCTCCCCTCCTCTCACTGCGCTGTCAGAGCACCCATGCTCTACTCCGGTCCCAAGCAACTGGCTGACTCAGGAGCTTTCAGATGACTCACAGCAGCAGGTGATTGTCTTTTAGGGTCACACAACTTTAACAGACATACACTCATTTACTGACCACTGTGTCCTACTTACAGAATAAAGAACCAGTATTATCAACTCCAGAATTTCCCAAAAGGAGTATACAGGAGAGAGCAGTTCTCCTCTCCTCTTTGTTTTCTGGGTCCAACAAAAGTTCAGCAACTTCTGTTTCAGACAAACAGGTTGGGATGTTAGCTAAAAATGACTACTAATAGCTACTTTATGCATATTTAGAGTTCAGAAATATTATTTGCATAGGGTTATCACAAACCTTTCACTACAGTTTTTAAGCTGTATTTTTCTCTTCTCTTTTGTAGGACAGAACCCCTGCTTCTTCTCTTTCATCTTTGTCTCCTGCTTCACCCTCTGTCTCTAAACTTTCCACTATGTACCCCACAGTCCACCCAGTCCCAGATCCTACAGTCCATTCTGGTTTCTCCTCTGCCTTTGCCCCCAGTGCTTCATTTAAAAACATGACTTTGAAGGAATCTTCTCCTCAATCTGATGTTGTTGTACAATCTGAGGATGTTTCTATTTCAAAAGCAAATTGTCCAAACAGGCAGTGCATTTCATCTTCCCAACCTGACTGGAACTTTGGAAATGGATGCGACAGCACCATCACCCTCTCTTTGTCAAATTCTCCAGGCTACATTGACTCTGTCACTCAGTGTAAAGATGAAGTTAGTCAAAACCCTATAACTCAAAATATTTTGGAAGAAAATTATTCTACAAAGGTAATTCTACAAAGTATTTAAAATATTAATGTTATTAAATATGGTAAGGCTATAAGCATACAATTATTGCATCTATAACTTAGTTTATTTGAATTATAAAGGATCACTTTTTTTGTAATAATGCCATGTAAGTAAAACAGGATGAGAAAAATAAGTATTATACTTTTACTCACTCCTTCCTAAAAGTTCAGACAATTTTTGTTTTTAATCATATTTTAATAAATAAATACATTATGTGTTTGTTCAAAAATGTTAAGCGTGATAAAATACAAACAAACAAAACAAAAAAAACATCTTTCTGTGTGGAGTTTGCATGTTCTCCCCATGTTACCGTGAATTCTGTCTGGGTACGCCATGTTTCTCCCTCCTCCAAAAACATGCATGTATAGGTCGATTGGCAACACAGTAAAATGAATAAGAGGGCGAATGATTTATGCTAACTCTGCGATGAGTTGTCCATGCCAGGGAGTCTCCCACTTAAAACCCAAAGTCATCTATGATCCCAAATGGGATGAACCGGAAGAAAATGAATAAATAAATACAAAAATAAACTGTATTTATTGATACATTATATATTTTTGTTAATTTTACTACATTAACATTTTTCTATTTAGTCAATTCAAATTTTGTTTTTGAATTGTGCTGCTTTTGTTCTTCTGATATTAGTGTCACTTGAGCTCCAATAGGCCTGTTGAGAAGTCTTTTGTTCGCTCTGAGAGTTGTCCAGAATCTGCTCCTAGGTATCTAAAAGAGGTATCATAAACAATATAATTTTGTTAAGTCTTCATTATTATAATGCCATTTCTTTTCTCGCTACAACTCATTCTAATTTTTTTCTCTTTATGTGGTATGATCTTCGGTGTTGGTTTTGGTATGTGTAACATTAGCGTACCATTGGAAAGGTGTCCTCATTCATAGATGCTAAAGCCCAAAAGTTGGCCATTATGTATGAGACAGATCATAGACCAAATGCTGCGCCGGTAAGATGAAAGTGGATGTTCAAGCATGTCTAATGCTTCCTTTTGAAGATCTGCCATGGCTTATATACCAACTAAAAAGTTTTAACATCATGTTGGCGTGATAATCTTTCTAATATTTTCCTGATTTTGCTCTCTCTTATAATGTGTGCTGTTGTGTGCTTGTGTCTAACAGATGAGATGCTGGGCAACTTCACATATTTACATCAATAACATTCTATAAACTAGAACCTTGTGGTTTCTCTCTGACTCACAGTGTGTTGGTCGTGGAGGATTTGCTCCTGTGCTTGGTGGCAGCGATACCTGCCACTTCTGCTCTAAACGGGTTTATGTGATGGAAAGGCTCAGTGCTGATGGACACTTTTTCCACCGCGACTGTTTTCGCTGTGACGTCTGCAACTGTGTGCTACGGCTGGGGACTCACACATATGACTCACGGGAAGGTACAGCTGAAATATGGTGTTAAAAAAAACTTTATTCAAATCTATCCAACATGTAGTCAGAGTTTAGAAATATATGTCTGAAAGTGATACATGTACATCTGTTTGTGTGTGAATGGCAGGAAAGTTCTACTGTAAAGCACACTACGCCCAATGTATATTAAGTACAGATTTTGGAAAAGTTAAGAGAAGAACGGTGAGAAACTGCAATGCATTTCATTACTTACCACAGTTTGAAGCCTAGACTTGTGTTAGACCTTTGTTTGTGTATTTGTGCAGGAAGATCAAAACCACTTGGACAACACTCAGGCCTGTACAGCAACCAGCAGTGATGCAGTGGCAGGTACCATGGTTTCATTGCTTTGGCATGGCCTGCACTGGGCAAGATGTGCAAGCCGGGCTGCTTGGGTGTTGCCTCAAAGGCTGCTGGGAAATGTGTGTGGGTGTGTGACTGCTTTAGGGTCCCACTTGAGAAGCCATTCACATGACTATGAGTATCTCTATGAGCTGCTGAGTGTGTCTGTTCCACTGCTCTGCATGATGCAAGAGGTGTCGCATCAGATCTATCAGGAACAGTTAAACCAGTTCACTTAGACAGCCTCAAGCAGCATAGTAAATACTGAAGCCTTTTACTCTTGTGTCCTTTGTATTTTGTTTTATATTTATTTTATATAGTCAGATCCTTGTATTTTGCATCAAGGCTTTGATACTCACTAATCTCTGGCTCTGCAGTTTTTAATTTCAAAGGCTTGTTCCAAGCTGTTATCAGCAGAAAATCTGCACAGATGGAGACTGAAATTGACAGTGTTACGTTTTACTTTTTAGTTGTTCAAACATGTGTGCAGTGTTGTACAGAACAGCCTGGAGCATGCCTGCGTTAAAGCTGGGCTACCTAATCTTCTTCCCTCATGATGCATCATACAGTTTTTCATATTGAGAAAGCTGAAATTTGTAGTAAAAATTTACTTCTATAAACTGTCTTCCTCTAATGCATCTGGTCAGTCTTGTGAGACAGAGCCATGTGAATCTCTTTGCGAGAACTGATTGGCTGTTCAGGTATAATAGTCCTAGGCTTCACTTTTCTGTTTCTAGTGGTCCAAATGTCCATGAGAACTAGTGATGTGCCAATGGGTTTATAAGACTAGAAATTAGTTATTGAGGCTTAAATAATTTTTTTCTTTTTCTACAGTTTGAAAATTAGGGAGCCCAGCTTTAATAAGACACGTTTTATATTGATTGCATTTCGTTTGTTGCAGAGTACTAATTATTATTATTGTGGACTAATATTAGTCATTCATTAACTGTAACATTTTACCTACCATATTGGTTATTATTTTATTAGAATTGTATTCATTAACATTTTCAAAGCACTTAGTATGTAGTTCATTAAACCTAACACAGAATAAACCAAAAGTTTCATTTTTTAATTGTCTTTAGGTGTGAAAATGTCACAGTCCAAAACATAAATGTTTTAGGGGGGATTTGGGTTGACATTTTTATGAATGTTGTACTTTAAATTTGTAATTAAGTTATTTCTGTAATTATATTTTTACATATGATTCTCTACTCCATCCCAATTCCCAATTTCATTTTCCCCTTGCCATTCCCCCAAATTCTTTTCTCTTTCTCATTCACTTCATTTTGCTCAGTCTGTTTTAAGTTTCCAATGCTGCATCCTCTGATTGGCTGATTTCCTCCAGTGGGAAAGGTGATGGCTCTAAGATTTAGCGTTTGCATTGGCTGAGCTACACATTTGGACAGCTAACCATCACGATACAAAACAGAGCATGAATGTTGCATGAAATATTTAGTGAAAGTTTGCTTTTTCAATAGCACATGACATGCCATTTTCTTCAATTGTTACTCATTACACACCTGCCTTTTGACCCCTTTATTAGATGGTAAAAAAGTAAATATAATGATGATAAATGATAATTACAGCATGTACGTGATATGCCTTTATTATTCCATCAATCAATTAATGAAAACCTTTTTAGTGTTTTCATAAATCTCTATGCACTAATCCTCATATTGTAATGTATTTTCATCATCACTAACCACAGCTAGTTTGTGCTGCCTCATTTTCTGATCCATTTAAAATGACCACTTCCATCTTTCTGGTTTCTGTGGTTCCCTTTCTTTCAGACGAAGGTCCTGCCCCCTCAGAGCCCCTGTCCCGGTCCCTCTCATGTCTCTCCTAAGTAAAAATGTCCAGAAACTCAACTATATCTAGACATGAATGAATGAATAATGAGTGGCCTTATTGCCCCCAAATTGTGCTGTAGGCTTATTTATAGGCTATACACTGAATACTGAGTAAACATTCTGTCAACTTTTTGCACATTGCCAATATTCTGGCTGCACGGTAGCTGTTTAATAGTAATTAATAATATATTGTCCAAAAAGATAAATTGTAAATATGCTGTAAAGCTGTAAATAGAACAAAATAAAAAATATGACTTAATTTATTTGCGTGCCTGTGTGTTCCTCTGTTTTAGTCTTTAATATTTGGCTCATTTGCTCAGAGGTGATGTTCTGACTTTAACACAAAATACTGTCTAACATCTCACACACATATTAACTTCACAATCCCATCTTTCTGTATGTAGACACAACGTGTAACACTGACAAATCACACATTTGTGTAGCCAACCAAATGTCTCATTGACGTGCACAGAGCTGAAGTGAATGACATGGTCTTGGGCTTGTGGGTCTGCTCTTTCCTTTTCCAACACAATTTATCATTGCAATATGAATATGTTTGGAGCAATAAGCAAATCATTACTTCAAAAATCCTTTCTTTGCTGTAATCAAGTGGAATCATCACTCTTTTGTGTGAGTACTTTGGCTTGCTTTTGTATTCTTTGTTCCATCATGTAAACTTTCATTAGCTAAAATAAAAATCAGTCTAATGGTATACAAGTAAATTTCAATGCATTAAATGTATTACCTACTTTAATATACTTTCAGAGAGCTCATTTGTGTTTAATTTGTAGGTGGGGTGCACCTTCAGAAACATTTTGAGGTTCAGACTGATACAGAGATGGCGGTGGAAGCTCTGGATGCTCCTGTCTGGTCACTACCTCAAACGAACCTGATGAGACTGAGGCGCAGAACCTGGCTGCTCTCAAAGGTCTGTATGCATTGGGGCTGTAGTCCTTGAGTAATTTAGTCAATTAATCGGTCCATGGAGTCTTAGTCAACCAAACATTCTATTAGTCAACCAATTCTTTTATTTATTTTTAAAGATTTTTGCTGAACAGCAACATAACTGAATTAGTTGAAGATTTGAGACCAAATCATTGATTTAAACTGTCTTTTTTACATAAATACACAGTTTTCTGCATAAATAGTTGTTTTTTATATTTTCAAGCACATTTCGGATCAGATAAATAGTCAGAACCAAAAATACTTTTTAACTTCAGAATTTAATGCCCTTTTGTAGTTTACTAATTGGTTGAAAAAATTTAATTCGAAACATGCCTGCAAAAAAATAAACAATTATGCACTATATACAATCAATGACAGATAAACTGTTACTAACTTGAAGTCTGAAAAGAGAGGTAAAGAAATATTGTGGTCATGTTTGTTCCTTGCAAACAGCATTTCCTATAGAAATTGGAAGTGATTTGTTTTTGCCCAGCATTCAAAACTTGAATTGAACACTTGATGCTCTCAGAGAGAGGCTCTTAAACAGATTGAACTCTAAGCATCTCTGCTTCATGAATATGTGATATTTATTTTGGGAGTCAGTCCGGTGGCTTAAGTTTGACACCAGGGTGCGGTTCTTTCACTGTGGCTTCTTATCCAGCCTCTGGTTTGTTTTTTCTGGACTGCAATTTCCTGACTGAACAGTCCATCTCAGATCACTGCTGAGATACTCTCCTGGCACTGTCTACTGTTTGTGTGCTATTAATATCTTCTGACAAACATACATAGGGTGCTTTGTTTGTTGTTGATTGTTTTACTGATTATTTTTTCTTGCCTATCATTAATAGACTACTCCAATGCCAAACAAAGCCATCGATGGAAAAGGAAAATTCAAGCCAGTGAGTATCATCAGCTTAAAACCATGGGCCTGTAAAATTGTGCTTTGCAAACTGGACAAGCCACAAAATGTGCCGGCATTACCCCCTGTAGCTTTGTAATGTCTCACGTGGTTGGTATGTGTGTCTCTCTGACCACATCCAGTCATTCAGTATCACACAACCCATTAAGCACAGAGCACCCTTAAATGTCTTGTCCAAAGAAAGAAATTAGAGGGAGATGGAGAACTGTTGTGATGCATGTTATCATCCACTAGAGGACAGCCTTGGTTATTGTGTTTCATGCTTCTTATTTCTGTTTAGATTTTATTTGCTAACTGTGTGGCATATGAATAAGTAATAGATTAAGGAAATAGATAGAATTTTTGGGGAACAATATTTGGGCAAAAAAGAGACATATGTAAATCTTTTAAATTATGATGCTCTTTTGTCACTCAAAGTAACTTATCATTTTCAACAAGTAGTTTTCAACTCAAGCATCATTTGTCTTTCATTTTCATATACATTAAGAATGGATGGTTTACAGTTTATTTTTTTACTTCATTATTTTATTATGATTAGGCATGTATATGTTTTTGTTTTTCTCGAGTTTGGTCTTTGATGTTATTTAGGGGTGGTTCATCTTGAGAATTTAATATTGTTTTAAGAGAGACATGACCCAGAGATACATAGACTATTTGATGTAACCATAAAACTTCAATAATGGAATAATGTTAAACACGTGGGAGTTAATGTAATAATTTGTATGTTGTGTTACAGCCTTCCCTTTGATCTTTGTCAAACATTTCCAGAGGAGCTTGTCTGGAGACAAACCAGGAACTGAGTCTGTCCCTGAGGCTGACTCTGACTTTGAAGAGGTCACACCAACAGACAGCCATGTTGTATGTTTACATTTCTTATTAACAATGAAGCCTATGGCCAAAAAGAGATTTCTGGAGATTTAAATTTTGTCTTGTCAGTAGCGACTTTGGAAGGTCATACTACGCAAAACTGATCAGCTATTTTACCGTCAAGGCTTAATTATGCTTGGTTCCACCTTGTGATGTCATTAATTAAGAGAGAGACAGACAGATAGATGTTAGTTTTATCTTTAATTCAATTGATATGACCTTATAGACTCAAATATATTCCATGAAGCAGTTTTAAACAAACTTTTTTTTTAAACATTTCCACAGATTTAAAGGGAAAAAAATCATGAATCGAAAGCATTCAAATGATTGTATTGAAGATGTGTTCACATTAAAAAATGCAGATAAGCACTTCCTCTCTTACATTGGTCTCCCTTCTTAGCTGACCGCCTTCCGTCATGTAGCTCGCTGTCATCATACTAACATCACTATCATAATGTAGCAAATTTTGTAGCAAATTTTGGATCACGTATTCTTTACATGCATATTTCTACTCTAAGTGTGTATTTAGATGCCCGTTTGTGACCACTTCTAAATGGATATTGGCAGCTATTTTATATATACGTATTTAACTGTGCTACATTCAGTTTCTTGTGCTTGCTAAAAGCTCTAATTGTGAAAAGGGTTGGAGACCCCTGCTCTGTTACTCTGTCACAAGGTGGAACAAAGCATTTTCAGGTTGAAAGAAAAACTCAAGACGCAAATGTTTTTTTGATGGGGTAACAACTTAAAAAATAATAATAAATAAATAAAAAAGTTGAATACCCTTACACATGCAGTCTTCAAAAAACATTCATATAAAATATACAAGCATAAAGGATTTGTAGTGCAAAATGCTAATAACCTTAGACCAGTAAAAGACAGGTGGATCCAACTTGTGTAATTTGTTTTACTTTTTGCTCATGACGATGTACCTGTATTTAACTTTTTAGGTTTTGCCAGAATGTTCGAAGACTGACCCACATTGTCCTTCAGAGGGTGAAAAGGAAAGAGAAGAGCACTTTTCCGAGACAAAGGCAGGGCTTAGTGCGCCTGTCCCAAAGAAGCGCCTCACCATCTCTGTGTGTGATAAAGAGAAACTGCTGGACTGGGAGGTGGTCTCAACCGAAGAAGCATCAAGACAAACGAACAAGAGTGAACCCAAAACAAAACAACATAGCGAGCAGATAGGAGAGGTTTGTTTGCATAAATTTCATTTAAATCGTGTACATTATTTGTATTCTTCTCAAATAGTGTTAAGGAGAAAAAAAAAAATACATATTTTATACTGACACAAAAAAACTAAATACAAACCACTCAAACTATATTGACAATTTAATTGGCACGATGTATCTTTTTGGCCTGTAATTTTTCACAGTAAGAAATTAAACTTTTTCAATGTGTTAAACTGTGAATCACTTTTTTCGGTTAAAACGAGATCTGCAGACTTACTGCAATCACCTCATAACTTGTGGTGCAAAAAGCAGATGGATAATGGTAATTTTAAGCAGAGATGAAGTAACATTTTCATAACTCGAGCTGCTCTCTCAGTCACATCTTTAAAGAGATTCTGATTAATTAATTTAGAAAAAAGAACACAAGGATGTACAAAATAACTAAAGATTTAAATTTTTATAAACTCAAAAGTTCACTCTGGCCTAGTTACTACTCTGCTTTTCTGATTTTTTTTATTTGGCTTTAAAAATAGTCCAGAGATAATGATTTGTATGTGATAAGAGGAATTATTTCTGCATTGCAAGTGTTTTTCCACTTCTCTGATGTCTTATCAGGTGCAAACAGACACAGTGGGAGATAAAGCCCAGATAGACCCAGTCCAGGATCCAGCCCAGAGCCAAAACTCTCAGTCCTCGGTCTTCCAGCTCATTGCCAGTGCCTTCAGGAAGAACCGTCAAAACACCCCAAATGGAACTGTCATTATGTATGTACCAAATGGCTTGTTTGTCCACATGTTAACCATGTGAAAATGAAAACCCTACCTCAGGTTTTAGGAGGTAGTGTGGACTGATGCATGTAGTGACAAACAATGTTGGCTGATGTTTAGTTTAGTTTATATAATGAAACAGGTACTGTACATTATACATTAACCTTAAATAGGAAAGAAGCAATTTACCAGGTTATAGCTCAAGTGCTAATTTCCACCTGTAGTCCTTGGGCAGGTTGATTTTACAATTGATAAAAAGAAATGTACTTGTTATTGTTCTGCCACATGAAACTTTAGATTGAGCAGAGAATTATGAATGAAACTAAATTAAGCGTATTAGTTCTTTCATGTTGGGGCCTTGCATCAGAATTTTATACTGGTATTGAATGATTTTTAGGAGACCAAAACGAGACGGAGCTCACAGACAAAGGCCCATGTCTGAAGGTGCTTTTAACTTCAGCTCCTTGTTCAGCACAACGGAGAAACACAGTGAAGTGCCCAGTGTGAGTTCTGACCCATGGGGAGCTGGTCGGGACCTGCCCTCTCTGTTCCAGCAGGTGTCACTAAAGAGCAGGAGGGTCTCTGAGGCGCCTGTGCCCCGGCGCAGAGTCGATCTGTTCTCCTCTCTGCGCCTCAGGATGAGACAAGGCCCAGAACATGAGGAGATCAGGACCATCCTCACCAACCTCAGGAACAAAGGTATGTAGAGTTTAGAAAGCATATACAGTAAGCACTTGTGTCATGTCATAATAAAACAGAACTATTATGTTTACATTTAGCTTCTAGTCAGCAAAGCCTGGAAGAGCTATCCTCCAGTGAAGATGAAAATGATAATCCAGTTTTCACCAAGAGGTAATTATGTGACATTTTAAATAATTAAGATTACGATGATTATATTGTTATTATTTATATTATTATTACTAATTACTCTATTATATTTGTTTTTACAACATGTGTCATTTAACAGTTGTGTGTGTTCCCAGTGGCACCCAGACCGCCAGAGGAGAAAGCAGGACAAGACTTTGGCTCAGCAGGCCAAACGGGACCAGCTAAAGAGGCTGCATAGAGCTCAGGTATAAGATATGACCAGGCGAAGGAGTAGAAATGTATACAGTATATTTGGAGAAGCCATTTAAATTGTAATTAAAATGTTAGAATGTGTAGATAGGAATAACAAAAAGGAAAAAAAAAGGTTTTCTGAGATATAAATGGGGATGCACCCATCCAGCTTTTTTCAGTTCTGAAACCGGTTTGGTAATCTGCTTTATACCCGATATTAACCGATACCAGTGCAGGGACTGAAAGAGCTTTTATTGTTGCGTTAATTTGCTAGAAAATGATCATATAGTGTTAGGTATAGCTTTTATGCATTGTGCAAATAACTTTATGTGAATAAATTTCAAACATTGTGATGCTGTGGGTCAACATCAACCAGTAAACAGTCTTATAATGCAAAATGAAAGGCACAAGAAGCTTATCGACCAAAACCAATGACCAATACAGAAAAATGTATATCTGATCACAGTCTCATATGTAAAACATATGTCACAATAATTAGAGCTTTTCTGTTTGATGAAATAAGCCATTCTTTACCATGTTGAAACAGTCACCATTGAAGTTTCTGTTGGGATTTTAGGTGAAGCTAAACCCCTAACTTTCATCCACAAACACATTTCAAACAGATCTAGTAGAGACTGTTCCAGTGTTGGAAAAGCATAGAATGGAGGGAGAACGAGTGGCTGAGAGCTGATTCGCTTGTCAGCAGGTGTTTGTCATCAGCAGACAGTTTTGTGTGGGCAATTCATGCGGATGCAATATAACACTAGCAATGACATTAGCAATACCAATGGCAATAACCTGCCATAACAATAACAAGGCAATAACTGTAGCTTTTGCAGCAAAGCAGAGTTTTGACTGAAAACTGGCTAATTTGCTCAGTTTTTACTCTGCGTAGGTAATACTTTTAAGACACCATGTATACGGTATATAACAGTCAAAAAAAGTTAATTTTGTGTTTTGCTTCACATTAAAACTCAAGGAGCAGTAGAAGTTCAGTCTATAGGTATTTGCCCTCTAACCAGAAGGTAGGGAGTCCATACTAATTTAATTACTGTCACTGTACTGTAAACATTATATTTCTTTTTTTCCAGGCAATTCAGAGACAACTGAGGAGGTTGGCGAAAAACAAAGGGATCTGGAAGAAAAAGGTGTTACTATAGAGAAGCTCATAAGAGGAGAAACAGGTATTTAACATCACAAACCATAATCAGTGCTTCAAATCTTCAATCATCAGCATGTCTCATAATTACTGGACTTTGTCATGTGGCCATCATCAACACTTTGGACTAGTGTAGTGTAGCTTCCATTGAATTTTTCTGTAAAAGCCACATTCTTCCTCTGTGGACTTCTCGGCCCATTTAGTAACACTGGTGTGGTTAAAAGCATACAGCTAATGGCAGTATTCACAAAGAACAGTGGCGCTTCATTGTTGTCACATCTTTTTGCTGTACAGGCCTTTGTTTGGTCTTGTATAGTGCCTAGTATGGTCTTGTCAGGTTGAGGCAAAGCAGATGTCCTTCGGGTGTACTTTTGCCATTGAGATTTGATCTGAGTGCATAGCTGCCTTTTCTATCAGTTGTATATAATTGATTTAAAAAAGTCTTTGGTGCTGCTTCTGTGCTGAGATGTTTCCTCCTCATTCATCTTCCTTCACTTCATAATAACTCTTCTTTTTCCCTTTGACAGAAAAGTCCCATTCAGATGACAGAGATGAAGCCCAGCTGTATCAAGCCTGGTTCAGACTAGTTCTGGAGAAAAACAGACTTGCTCGCTATGAGTCTGAGCTAATAATCTTGTACGTAGTAGTAATAATATAAACATCAAAATGAGAGCAATGTGTAGATATATGTCACTAACAATTACACTAATGCCATCTTTTCTATTAGTGCTCAAGAGCTTGAACTCGAAGATACACAAAGTAGGCTGCAGCAAGAACTAAGGAAAAGAATGGCAATAGAAGGTAAGAACTCCTTATAAACAAATATTGTTAGCTTTAAAGAAAAACTTGCTATATCAGTTTTCAAGGTTTTGGTCATATTTTTTTTGGTCATATAGTCATATTTATTATCATAAATATGACCATAGAAAGAAAGTGTTTTTAACTGTAGACATTTTTGGGATTGGTTTATCCATATACATATACGTATATATTTACAGATTTTTATATTTACAGATCTTTTAAATTTATAGATTTTTACATTAACAATTTATGATGTGATTGAGGTCAGTAAAAAGCTCCTCTTTAGCTCAGACAAAGTTATTTAATACTTTCTTTGGCTTTGATATCTGTCAGTCGAACTCATAGTGCCATATTTCCTCTGAATTAGTATCCTGGGTTGCGTAAGCTCAAGTGATTAAGCTAGCCACTTGAGAATCCCATGAGCCCCCATTATACATTACCCACACTTGACTGTCTGTTTACTCATCATTACATTGTATTGTTGTCAAACTATGGTCTACAATAAAACATAGCACGAGATTACCAACCGACTTTCTATTCAGTAAAACACAGTGAACATTATTATATTTAAGATTTCACCAAACTATTTGCTTGTTTTCACCTAGATTGGCTATTTTATGAGGTTTGTAGTTGTATTTTGTTTTGTCAGCTAATATGACAAATGTAGAGGTGAACCTACAACTGTTACCTAGCAACCATAATGTAAATGTGGGCTAAAACCCACCTAAAAACAATTAAATTGTGTTAAATGACATGTGGAGAGATTCTGTTTTAGACCTCAAATTACTTCCTGTAATTTTCAACTTTCATTTTCTCAATTTGCAACTTAACTGCTGTAAAATTATGATAAATATTTACGACAAGGACAATGTGAAAAAATGTGATTATTCTCCTCTGGGCAGACACCAAGAAGAGTGCTTCGGAGCTGCAGAGGGAGCATGAGTTACTGGCTGAGTACATGAGGACAGTAGAGAATCGGGACAAGCTGGTGTGTACGCTGGAAGAACAGAGGCTACAGGAGCGCGCAGAGGACCGGGACCTGGAGAGTCTGCTGTTGTCCCGAGGATACGAGTTCCACTGGGCCCACCTGGACGAAAGCGAAGAGCTGGACCAACATGGAAGGCCTGTTGGGTGAAAGGGAGTACACTATGGCAAAGTATGGCACAACACTGTTTTAAAATAAAGATGAGATTTTAATACATGTTAAATGATGTTAATGATGTTGTTGGTATAAATAGGTTATGCACTGACGTTGTTATATTTAAAAATGCATAGCAAAATTCTGACCAATTTGCAGAACTGGTAAAATGTGTTTCTTTACTTTTGTATGCACTTTTCTATCTGTAGAACCTAATTTAATATGGTATTAAAGAAACTGAAAGTACATTTTTTTTTGCTCTAAGCTTAGCTAGCTTGTTCACTAACTGCATTGATTACGACTTAAGTTGATTCAACAACCGCATGACAAATCACTCGTGAAACAGACTCAAAATCATTTCATTAAAGTAGAGGAAGTTATAATTGTGTGACCCAAAGTCTGTGTCATGTGAGCGAAGGTTCATTGTTCATGTAGTTCATTTGGTTTCTTTTACTGCTTACCTGATTTTCTTTCTTTCTTTTCTTTTTCTTTTTTTTACAATACAACCTCAGTATTTAGCAGCGTTGTAGACTTATATTTATTGTCAGGCAGCAGAATCTCCTTCCGATTTTAGCTGTGTTCTGAGTTCCTACAGAGGAAATTATCTTTTCTCATTATTGACTCATGCATTTTGCCACTCACTGATAAATGTTAATGAATTGTTCTGTCATCTGCATAACCTCTGTGCAAACTGCTCTATGTTGTTCTCGCGTTGGCGTTGCAAAGAAATGGAGTAATGTTAACACTGGTTCACTACTGTTACTTTCTGTATGCTCTGTATTTGTTTTGCAATTTTGGAATTCTTACAAACGAGTCAAAAGAATTGCAGACACTCAGATACTGATGTATGTTTTGTAGATGTTTGTGTAAAGAAAGTGTGGTATTTGAATGTTCAGTAGGATTTTTTTGTTTTCACAGTTTAATAAAAAATGACCATAACTGTACTATGACGTCAGTTTAATTGCACGCTATGTCCACTTTACTTAATGTTTATCTTATCTACAAAAAGCAACACTGGAACCATGTTTGATGTTGTGAATCATGTTGAGGTGAACAGTTCAGTGAGAATGGCTTAGTTTGCATGTTACAGTTGAATTCGGACTTTATGTTTGCCCACTGTGTTTGTGTTGTGTGTGTTTTTATATTTCAATGTGCGTAATTTTGTTTAATAAAGATGATACATGCTATGCTGTCATTGTGATGTTTGACACAACAATATTACACATATCAACATCATCATATATAAGGATCTACTCTTTGGCAATAAATCAGTCAAGTGTGATAGTATAATACTTTGCAACAGTACCAGCTGAACCAAAGTACTTTTCATTGGTAAACTAAAGCTGTAAGTGAAGTAAAAATTCTATGCATAGCAATACAAATATAGGCCTACATATACAATTCAAGAAGTATGTTTTTAATAGCATTTGAACAAATACCAAACAAGGCTTTAGCTAGGATTTGAACTGAAGCAATGGGATATATCCATTTCAAGATGCATAATAATAATAATCCATTTAATAGTACATGAAACATTGCATATTAACTTTACAAATTACGTTGTCAGATTTGTAAAATGCATTTCCAAAACACAAAGGATTACAAATTACAAATAAATACAATAAATAAATAAACTTCAATTTAATTTTAAATATTTAATGTGTTAATTTGTCAAAAACAAACGTTTTAGTCAAAGTCTGTCTTACATTTCTTTGAAAGTAAAAAAAAAAAAAAAAAAAGATGCTGCTGCAGAAGTAGTGGAGCTCCATCCACATGGGCCGTGAGCGCACTCCTCCTCCCGCAGTGGGACACGGATCAGGAGGAGGGGCCTCGCACTCCCACAACTTCAGGAGAAAATGCTTGGAATTCCGTTTCCGCTTTAGGGAGTGGACGTAGATTTTTCTGTTTTTAGTAACTCCAGGCTAACTTTTCTCTGCACATCTGTTCAAAGTGAACCAACTTGGATTCATAATACCTTTCGAGAATGGCCTCTTCTCCTCAGAAGTCCCCGTCTTCTCCGAAATCCCCTACGCCTAAGTCTCCGTCCTCACGCAAGAAAGATGACTCTTTTCTGGGCAAACTCGGTGGAACTTTAGCCAGGAGGAAAAAAGCTAAAGAAGGTAAACAGCTAACGAAATAGCCATTTTTTATTACATCCTGTTTTGATTAGATTTAGATCAAGCTGCTACACTGTTGCAAGTCAAAACTTTTACAAAACTATTGTAATCAAACTACAAACGCATAAAACTGATTCCTATCACAAGAATATAATGGTCTCTTCTGGTACAAGTTGAGAAGCTAAACTACAAGACTAATGAATTACGTGCCTCCGGGCTGCGTCTTCTCCATGTATGGTAATGAATTCTCTATAACGCTACTTACGCGTGGGGAATGAGGCCTCTCCAAAACTTACACTAGCATTGGCTTTAACTAGTGTTAATAATAAGAGAATTTCTCCTTATAAAAAAGGTCAAAGGTCATCTGCTTTTAAAATTCGACTGTATTTTGCTCATGGACACCGTTTGACAATAGACATAAATGAACCAATGTGCCTGGAGAGGACAGTGACCCCCATCTGGCCTGCTCAGTTCTCACCGCTCCATTCAGTGTACATTTCTTAAAAATCTAATACTATATGGCCTTCAGCAGACTTGAACTAAACTGTACTAAAGTGCATACTGAGCTAATAAGTGCCTTAAGATAAAAGTCGCCAACATTTCTTTGCTGCTGTAAGAAAATCACAAGTGAACAGAACATGGATAATATGAGCTTTGATTACTAGAGCATCATTAGGAAAACGGTGTGTTATGTGGACTCAGGCACATAGATAAGATAATAAAACTGTTTTCCCCTTAAATATGAATGAATACTTAAACATTGAGCTACATCTGCTGTCTTTAGTTTGTTTATGCATTTTCTCCAAATCTGATGTCTTTGAACTGTGTCTCAAGGAATAGTCCATAAAGTAACTTGAACTAACAGTAGGCTACAGAACAGTTTTTTGTATTGTTTTTCGTAACACTTTTGTCAGTGATGGGCTAGTAAGTCAACAGTAAGTCTTTTTTTAGGTCGTTTTCCCCCATAATAGAAGGCCTGACATGGGTCAAGAGCAGATTGGATAAAAGTGTGTGCAGCATGAACATACAGTCGAGGGCAAATCGAGGGATCAAATTGAATCGAATCGTCAATTATTTGTTAGTTTTGAATTGAAGGATCGAAAACTAGCAAAGTGTGATTTGGAGCAAAATTCAAACTTTGAGACAAAATATTGACATATAATTGTAAAAAAAATCTTGATATTGTTTATGTCCATAAAAGCCATTTTTCTTGTGTTTTTGAAAAGATGAAACAAAATTGAATCGAAAATCGAAATTGATCACTGAGAAAAAAAAAATTGTGATTACATTTTTTTCTCAGATCGCCCACCTCTAATACACACCTTACGTTTACCTTTTTTTATTTTTTAAAAATAGTTGTTTTCTGTAAATGTCTATGCAATTGTGTCAGTAACCCACACCTTACTACACTACAAACTATTTGCTTGGGCTTGTAGTTAGCAGACCTTAAACCACAAGCATAACTTAAATTAGAACTTCCCTTCAAATTTAGCCATTTTTGCAGTAATTGTAATTTTTTAAATTAGATATTTTGTATACAACACATTTGAAAATAGAGCTGACTAAGCAAATAATTGAAAACTGAAAGATCAAGATTCAATCATCTAATTCTTAATCATATGGTTATGATTTTTTTTTTATCGAGAGCCGAGAGGTTCACTCAGAGGTCCATTATCTGTCAGTGAAAACATGACAGTATGTTCATAATTAAAATTATTATTCAAATTAGTTTGAAATTATACTTAATGCCCTGCTTGATCCGGAGACATACCAAACCCCCTGTTTAAAACACCCACAAATAAATGACCAAAATTATAGCCAACAATTATTAATTAAGCAATGAAGCACACACAATACCACACATCAATTGTAATTATTCTTTAATAGAAACTTCCATTCAAATTATTTTACTTTTTTTGGCTAAAATGTATGTAAAAGTCCTAATAGACATCTACAAGACGACTGAATACATCTGACTAAATTATTATAAAATGACACATGGTCCATCTTCTGTATTGGTTTCTTTAGTGGATTATTAAAACATAACTTATTAAGATATTGGGTGAATGCAGGACTCTTTCAGTACATTCTCCTTTGTGGAGGCGTGTTTATAGCCGTCCATGGCCTCATTCTGGGCTTCAGTTGGCCTGGCATTCACGGTTAAAGGCCAGGTTTTATGATGAGATGGGAAAGGTCTTGTTCAATTGGATGATTACTTGGTGTCATTCAGGATGTTGTTGACCAGCTGAGCCCCATTTGAGTCTGCCTTTGTCCCCACTCCTGCACAGGCTCGTGTTCACTACAGGCCTCACACACACATATACACTGTGCTTTATGATTTGATGGGAAGGGTGGGCTGGTCCCGCTCTTGTGCTAGCATTGATTAAATTAAAGTCTGTGATATTTATGGCACTGCACTCTGCCGCTAGACTCGCGACTTAAGACACAAGAAAGCGAATAGGTAAAAGAAGAGAAGATCTACCAAATCTAAGAACGACATTGATAAGTATTCTTCTAATACTGAATTTGGAAATTGTCCCAAGAAACGACACTGTTGCTGGCTAGGATAGATACTAGCCTGGTCTTGAAGAATGAGCTACAAGACCCAACGCTGCTAGCCAGGAGACGATGCCTAAGACTGGGCAGCGGAGACGGACAAACATGGGATGTGGAGCTCTCTGTCCTCTAGGTAGGATGCTGCTGTCTCGTCAACGTGCCACTATGTGACTGACTGTTTTATTGTTGGCTTTAGTTAAACAAGCAGATTCATGAGAGCGAGTCTGTGGGGGAGGAAGGGGAGGAGAAATCTGTGCACGCCAATGGCAACCGGTGTCTGTAGAAGGGAATGTTACATATGACCTAGACTATGATGCGTAGCGCTATAGCCACAGTTTGTCTAAACACATACTTTGGGCATTTCTTGTGCCATTCAGCCTTTTGCTATAAATACCATGTTGCTGACAACCCTCGTCTTCCTGGATGCACAGACTTTGTCATCTTTAAATAGCTCAAGTGATGCTTAGAGTTAAAGCTCGTGCTAATTGGACTGGTGTTAATGTATAGCTGCTATAACCCTTCACCAATCTGTAAATTGCTAACCACTGACAGTAGCTATTATAGGCTTCCACATCTGTGCTCTTATTCAAGAGTTCCTCCCATGGAATTCAGCTCTGCTCTTATGGGACATGCTGACCTGTTCTAACGGTTGAACCAAAGATTTAGGTGGGGATTGAAAATGTTCTTTTTTTATGAAAAGGGAATGTTTTTTGTATAGTATAAACATACTCTGTTGTCAGTTGGATAGCTCACTGTCACAGGTGTTAAACTTCATAAAATCTAAAATCTGTACTTGTGTTGTATGTTTTTTGTGTTTCCAAATACAACAAAACAACTTGTGGTAATATAATGGTGCAAATCAATTAATTGTAATTGAACCGAAACTGCAATTAGATTTGCAAATTGTATAGGCTGTAACTTTTGAAGTATCACAATTTCTGCTGCGACTAACAAAATCTCAAATATTGTGTCTTTTTCTGCATAAAAAAGAATAGCTGTAATCATAGCTTTAATACTCTGATGACACTGCCATCCTGGCCTGCTACGACAATAACTCTATTATTTCCTATCACACTCTGTCACTACTTCATCAGTGGTGCTCCAACAACAGTCTGGAGCTGAACGTGGAAAACTAAGATTTACTATCTACACTCATTCAATATCCAGATCTGGCTCCATCATAATTCATGATAAAAAGTAGAACGTGTCAATCACTTCAAATACTTGGACTCACACTAGACAATAAACTACCTTTGAACAACATGTCACAGATATCCATAAACGCTCAACAAAGACTCCACATCCTCCGCAGCTCCGTGCCCTCTCTGTCAGCCCACACTTCTGTTACTGCTATACACCAGTATTATTCAGCCATTCTCCTCTACTGTTCTCCCTGTTACTTTAACATGCTCTCCATCACAAATAGAAATAAGCTCACAAAAGTCACACACACAGCATCCAAAATCATCAGTCTGCCCACTCCAGATCTCTCCCTCCTGAACAACAAGGCTGTAACACGCATGGCTCAGACAGTCAGCAGAGACTCGGACCACCCTCTCCACTCTCACTTCTCTCTGCTGCCCTCGGGCCGCAGATACAGGACACTCAGGTGGAAGCGGGCACGCTTCAGTAAAAGTTTTGTCTCTTCTGCCATTGCTGCTCTAAACAGCTTGTAACATTCTTTGTTGTGTGCTGTCTGTTCCAGTGTGTGTGGTTAATGTTGTAATGTTTGTCTGTATACTGACAGAGTGTGTGGAAACGAATTTCCCCTCGGGACAATAAAGGTCTATCTATCATCTATCTATTAGGATTCTTGCAAAAACAGATTCAGAATCTCAGTGGGACTTTCCTGGTAAAGAAAAAAATCAATTAAATATTTCTTGTATTTGTTTCAAATCATGCAACTGTAGAATATAACCATGACAAAAGTCTTTATACGCTAATGATGTTAACTGATATTGTACAGTCTTGAGTGTGAGGTGTAACAAAAGCAGCTCCTCGTGGACTGGCTTGATTAGGAGGATGTTGTTCTGGAGCAGACTGAGACATGCACAGGATGTTCAGTCTGTGCTCTTAACACACACACACTCATCCTTAGATCAAGCCTTCAGAGGTATCTGACACACTGAGCAGAACTGCATGCTGGGAGTCTGTAAAGCCTGCTGTGAGGCAGGAAACAGCAGCACACTGTTTGTGTCTGACGTCAAGTGGCGCTCCACAGTGATGTTGCTAATGGTTGTTTGTGGAATCAAGGGGACATTTAAGGAGGCATCCAAGCCATGCTGGAGGTCTACAGTGAGGTGCTGTCTGTGTGCACGCCCCCTGCCCCGTCTGCACCTTTTAACCAATTAAAATATGAATCGCGCTGTGCTACCTGTGGTAAATAACTTTGTTTGTCTACTTTTAATTGTTATGTGTGCCTGAAGTGCACGACACTTGCAGATCTGCTGTTGACTTGTTGATCCAAGTTTATAACCTCATTTGCATTCCCATCCAGCTTTCTCCATCCTAAAATAAATGTAGTTTTATATTATAAGTTTAGATTTGACAGTATCCAAATAATAATGTGTTATTCATGTCAATAATGAAAAGCCTTGTTTTCACTCGTATGCCTATCAGCAGCATTTATGTGGATACATTGTCAAAAGTCATTGAAAGTTAACTTCTTTTTTTATCTTGAAAGACTTTAAACAGCTGTTATACAATGTACCAAAAAACTGAACAATTACAATTTTAATTAAAATTTTTTTTTTCCTTTCACATGACGCTTAATATGTGATTTTTGCAGTACACAGTATTTCCATATCACTGTTTAAATGTTAAAAAAACCCTAACAAGAGCACCTCAGGCAATCATAATTACCAACATTTTTATTTGATTGGAAGCAAATAGTTGCTTCTTTTTTCCAGTAAATCAGTAAAAAAAAAGAAAGAAAGAAACATTCAATAAAGTCGTTTCCTTGTTCTTGTCTTTTCAGTTTCCGATCTCCAGGAGGAAGGGATAAATGCCATCAACCTTCCTTTAAGCCCCTCCCACTATGAGCTGGACCCTGAGGACACTATGCTTGGTAAACGATTCAAGACTGATATGCCTGTTATTTTCTATAATCTGGCAAATGAAAAAAAACAAACAGTAAATTGTAAAAATGCATGCATTTTCTCATTCCACTTATTGTATTTATTCAGCAGTTATTTGTTTATCAGTTTCAGAAAATAAACGGATGCATACATTCTGAATTCTAAATTCTGTGTAAATTTAAAAGCATAAATTGCAAGTACTTTAAGAATAATTGAGTGTAAGAAATGATGTAAAGAAGAAACCAAATCATTTAATGCTGCAGCTCAGTGTCCTCCGGTTATGGGCAGAAGAAGCACTTTGGCAGTCAGGAGTTTGCAGTGATGGTACATGAGCTGGCTTTATTATCGGACAAGTACATTTTAGCCCAAAGTCAACATTGCTGCTTGAGCTGCCAAATCCTTTTGTGGAGAGCTCATAGGCTTTTCCTGCCTGTGATCCATGTGCCACCATGCAGATACACTGTTCAAGCATTAAGACCCCACCCACAAACAAAATAAAAGAAAAAACTTTGGTGAAAGCATCAACAATAACTAGGTTTCAACCTTTGATTTGGCATTTACCTGTTCACCACTTTAAATCAGTTTATTCACTGTTTTACAAGTTACAGTTAAAGTGTATTACATAATATTACTAGTTACAGGGATGAAAATGTAAATAATTGTATTACCGATTATGGTCTAAATGTAATACTACTTTGATTATTTTAAGCATTCGTTTTTATTTAATATTGAGATATCACATTACAGTTATGACATCACAAAAGTAACTTCCTCATATATATGTTGTCAATCTATGAATTTTGCTGCATTTATGATGTCTTTTTTTGATACAGAATATGTAAATACATTTCATTTAAATGCGTATTGACATACTTTGATGATCTTTCACAATAGAGGTAGCATTTATCATTTCAACCATTTATATGTGCATATGAACATTTAAATACATTTACATAGTATACTCTTTATTACTATTGTAGATCTAGTAGTTAATGTGGTTACAATATGTATTTTTTTTAACAATTATATTCTCAGTGGCAGAAAAGACTTGGAGTAAACATAAATTTGAAAGAGTCAAATGCTTTTTTTGTTACTCATAATATATACTTAGTTCTATTTGTGTTGATTTTCAGAGGAGAATGAGGTGCGCACTATGGTAGACCCCAACTCTAAGAATGACCGCAAACTACAAGAGCTCATGAAGGCAAGTTAATACAGCATCAATCTCAAATCAATTATAAAACCTTTGTACTAAGACAGACTGCTTCCTGTTCAGGTGCTGATTGACTGGATCAATGATGTTCTAGTTGGAGAGAGAATCATTGTGAAAGACCTGGCTGAGGATCTGTATGACGGACAAGTGCTGCAAAAGCTCTTTGGTGAGAAAAAACAGGCAAAAACAGCTAATACAAGGTAAACTTCTCTGGTTTATTTGGTCTTAACTACATCCATTTTACTGTAGAAAAACTAGAGGGTGAAAAGCTGAATGTGGCAGAGGTGACGCAGTCTGAGATTGCACAGAAACAGAAGCTGCAGACTGTGTTGGAACGGATCAATGACTCACTAAAACTGTCCACAAGAAACATCCGCTGGAACGTTGACTGTGAGAATAATTTACCATTATTGTACACATTGTTCACATTATTGTAATTTTCTCCAATTTGGTAACTCTTACTTAAAGTGCTGAGAAATTAGACTACTCAATGCAGTAAAATGTAGTCAACACAAATATAACTGAAAGAAAAAAAAATGCTACAACTATTTTCTAGACTTGTTTCTAGTTTCACTAATTTGGTCGAGTTTACTTCCGCTATTTCGCTAAATAATGTAAACACTAAATGTCCTAATTTGCTCAATAGTTAAGATTTGACCAACAAAATACCTTTTAGCATCTTTACTTTGTTAGATAAGAGGGTAAATTGTCAGAAAATTGTGTCTTTAGCGTAAATTGTCTCTGCAATGTGGATTTAGATCTCGACACACTTCTGTGATTTTTCACTTCGCTAACTTTACCTGAATGATATAAAACTACAATAAACATTTACTTCATGCACTATGTCATCAAACTAAGTAATAATTTGCAAAACAACCTGACATAATACAAAATCTCCACTTGTTTTGTTTACGAAAGAAGATGCCTTGTGGTTCATTGATATCAAGGTGGGTAGCTAGATGATAAAAAGTAATAGGTCATCTGTATTTATCACAATGCTAACATTAGGACAATTAAATAATAATACTTATAATGCTTATTATATTCCTATTTTCGGAGTAGACTGGTAAAAGCTTTATACTTTCTTTTTGTCTTTTTATAGAGAATTTTTGAATGTTCTGAGTGGCTCTTTAGTGTGACTTTCACCTCTCCCGCTGTTCGGCATGTGCCAGCGCTTACTCAGATGTCCACTTAACGGATTTCTGCCTGATCGTACTTTGTCTTGCATTAGATGACCGTGCTTCTTATTGAACCGTGAGCTTTCAGATTGTCAAAAGCCAACGGGGAATGTAGTTGTGTCGCGTGTCAATACACCTCTCTTTGACGGCCACTCTTATCCCACAATTGCAATTAGTTACATGAAGGTTTTTACTAGCATTTGTAACTAACATATAAGTGCCAAAATATATATATATGCTTGCATATGTCTGTTATCATGCCTGAATGATATGAATTCTATAGTAGAAATTGTCCTTGAGAGCTCTTTTTTCCGAGGTCTCGTCTTCAGAAATGCTAAAGAGCGTTGTGAATAACATCGAATCTAATTGATTTTTTTTGCTTTGCTTTTTATTTGAAGAGTTTGCTTTTAATCAATTCTCCTTTGTCTCACTTGCTTTCATCCCGCCATTCACCGGGCCTCAGAAAAACACTCGTCCTGATGTAACTTATTTGGATCCTCTTATGCGGCGAGGAGCTAATAGGTTTTATGAAGGCTTTTAGCTAGCTCTTGGTGATTTGCCATTGCCACGGGAGACAATCAAAGGGCCGCGGTAGACACTTAATTGATCCTGATTGTATTGTTTATCCAAAGGTAAATCCTATCCGTTCGCTTGCGTGGTTCAGATGAGTGAAGACACGCTCTAAGCCACTTTTACATTTCCTGACACTCGTAAATGTCACACTGCAGTAATGTTCTGAAAGTGTCAGCATTGTAGGAGAAGAAAGTTGTAATTTCAGTTTCAGTATATTTGGTGCAACCCTCAATATGCAGTATTCATTTGTAAAAAAAAAAAAAAAAAACACAAAAACTTTTTTTATAGTTTATTTTAATTCTGTATGTATTCCATTAACCAGAAATGGCATCTCTTTTAAAATAAATGAAATGTGCTTTTCTGATTTCACATTTTGAACTAAATTCCCTTGTTTTTTCATCTTTTGTTAGCTGTCCATGCCAAAAGTATTGTGGCCATTTTGCACCTGTTGGTGGCGCTGTCCCAACACTTCAGAGCCCCCATCAGATTACCTGACCATGTGTCCATCCAAGTGGTAGTTGTACAGGTGAGTACATGTACATGTGTCATATGACTCATCTAAACCTGGATCTAAAGATTGTGTTTGTTTCAGAAACGAGAGGGCATCCTTCAGTCCAGACAGATTCAAGAGGAGATCACTGGAAACACAGAGTAAGTCACTTACACTTGCAAAAAAAAAAAAAAAAAAAAATTATTATTATATATTTTTAAATTATTCTTAATTTTACACTTTAAAAAAAGCTGTATATGAAGCTCTTTTTACCTTTTGTGAAAACAAGTGTATAAAGTGGTACATTTTCACTGATGTAGTTAATTTATAGTCTTTCTGAGTAAATATCTAACAGAGTTAAAGGGACTCATTAGCACATTTCTGATGGATTGCAAACATTTTTGAGCATCATAAAGCATGGAAGTTTGAAGACACTATTTTTTATTCTTATTGCTCACCCTTTAGACTTAAAGTTAGTTAAAGGAACGACACCAGCTCTAAGCACCTCTAAGCACTGTATTAAGTTGTAAATGACTAAACTTTGTGTTTACCACTAAAAAGTACTTGATAAATGCAGTACTTTGTGGGAAAAATTAGACCACTGTGTATTGTCTGAATAGAGTAATAAAGAACTTTAGTTCTCATCAGGACTCAAACACAGTGCTCTGATTGGCTATGCTGGAGTGATGCTTTTTTTGTTGTTCGTAAAAAAAAAAAAAGTTTATAAGCCATAATTGCAAACAAAATGATTACGGTATATGTTATTATTAATTATGTATCAAAACATTTAAAAGAGGAAGTAGTTAGATTTAAACCTCAATTGCGTTGTAGTGGTAAAAATCAGCTACCCCACCTTTAAGCAGAAACAGTAGCGATTTGCTAGTTATGCCCAAAAGTCAAACTATGAATGTCTGAACATCTCACCTTGATTAGGAATACCTGCTCTAACATCTGTATCAAAGCTTGGCATCCCAACATTGTGTCAGTCTGACTCTGAGAATACATTTGTGCACTCCGAGCGCCTTGACCCGAAACCAGTATCACCCGAGCTCCACTTGAAAGCAACAGAAATAATGTCATTACCTATTTCTGTTGCTAAATTCATCATAGTGTGATAAACATCTCTCATAAGGTTGTCTTCACAAGCCCTTTGAATACCTATCCTTGGACACGAGTCACCCACATTCAGACATGGACTAATTGGCTAGATTTTCTTTGAGTCTGACCAAATTGAAGCTTTAGAGATTTTTCTTTTGATATTTCATACAAATGGCACAGATCACCAGGGCTACTGAAGATGCAGTATCTGTGCTGCAGTAAAATATTTAAATTNTTTTTATTCCATAATATTTCCCTAGTCATTGCCTTACCTCTTTGGCTGCCACTGTCTGGAGGCACCGAAACTTTCACAAACAGTTGCTTAACAGGAGAATACCAGTGCACCATCATCGTAATTATTGTGTGTAATTTCTTTGTACATTTTCAGCTTTGGGTCGCACCAACAGACAAAAAATTGCATGTAATCTGGTTTGATTCTGGGGAAACTGTGGCTCTGAGAGCGGTCCAGTGTTCCGTGGGTCAGGGTTTTATGCACTGTAAAAAGTCCTAACGGTGTGAGGGGCCACAGTTTCCAGCTATAAGCCTCCCCCTTTCCTTTAACTCTGTTTGATTATTGTAAGTCAAAAACATGCTTAAATCATCCCATATGACTCACTGTGCGTACAGGACACGAGTGCGCGCTCGTCTTGGCACAGCTTTACACTCTGGCACAATGTACCATGGATCTCCTCACCGCACTATGAAGGCTAAGATTGATAAAAGATACATTCTTTATGTAGGCCTACTAGTCTGTATTAGGCACACGCGGGAATAAAAATATATCAATTCATTACTGCCGTTTCTCCTCCTCCCCGTCTGTCTCCTCCTTCCCTCTCCATTTTCATTTCTCTCGGCTCACAGAGACAAACCGTGGGCAGGAAAACGATGACAACTGTACAGTGATGCTCTCTGAGTGTTAGCAACAAAATGACGGGTGTTTTGTAATGATCTGATCTAAATTGACTGAGAAATGAGCAGAAGAAGAAACTGAAATTTAAAGCGTTAAACTTCAATGACGCGCGCGGCCGGGGCGTACGCGAAAGTAGGCTACACAACGCGCTCTGATTTCATATCTTCTCCACAAACTGCCTAAAAGGATTATTTCAACCTACTTCAGCCTAGCCCAGCACAGCTTTAAATATGTTATATTAGTGCTATGGCACGAGCAATCTGAAAGCCTGACGCGTCCAGGCTCATGACGCGCGGCTGAACTCGGCCTTCTTCAAACAACTTTTGTTTATTTATTTCTGTGGTTCTTAGGTTAAAATTCATAGTCATTTTTTGTATTTCGTTCAGGAAAATAATTTACTATGATACTGTTAGGTGTGGGTGTAAATTTGTCCCTTATATTCGTTTTGTTTTTTTTTTTTCTTTCGAAGGCAGTTAACTCTGTGTGCCGGACTAGGAGTGAGACCGTGTTTTTGCCATTGTATGGTTTACCTAATAGTCTAAATGGCCATAGATGTGAGATGGACTTATAAAGGAAAAGCAAAAAAAAAAAGAGATAGATAGAGAGGTAGAGAAGGTGGAAGTCAGTCAAATGTCGGATTAGGGAGCTTTGAAATGTATGTTAATGTCACTATTCAGAATAGGACGTCAATGTCTAAATAGTCATCTGTCAGAAAAGCGTGTAACCGGGCTTTGGAGCAGATTTGCCGTCCCTGTAAACCTCCGCTGGCGTCTCCTCCTCACTAAACCACTCTCGGCATGGATAAGAAGCTATGATTGCAAATTCCCCACGCATGTGAGACTTTTAATGCCACAACTATCAGTCATTGGTTTAAAGGCTATCCAATCATGTACTTGAACCATCCCACTCCAGCCTCTAGAGGCCAAGTACTGCCCATCTGCGCCAGCGCTAAGACAGAAGAAAGAAAACCAAGAACCGTTCCGGTTTTGCGTCAGTGTCGGCGTTTGGACCAGATAAGACCGGGGGCAAAATCGCGCGGGGGAAGTTTAAATTTTTACCTCTTTTAAAACGTTTTCTGGTATTTATACTGTATGAATAATTTTAATGCAACTAATTCAAGTCAAGTCACACTCACATTAGAACACGTGAATAATATCAATATTAGGGATGGGACGAGACAGAATTTTCACGAGACGAGACGAGCCACCAGATTGGGTCCACGAGATCGAGACGAGACAAGATTTTTAAATAATTTGCATGAATTGTTACAATTTAGAATTTAAACAAGGCAAATTACAAAATTTGATTTGTATTATTTATTATTGTTAGTTTATATTCTTTTAGTTTAGCTTTACCTTTTATTATGTGTATCACCTTGGATTTTTATTATTTGAACGATCTGTGTTTTGACTGAAATTGATCCGCCCCGTGTGTAGCTCAGACTCCGCCCCTTCCCTTCCTTCACAGCGCTGCCGCTGCTGCTGCTGACAGCCCAGACACACACAGATGAGGAGACTTTCCTACTTTTTACATGACAGAGGCCAACATATCTCTTTGTGGATCTATTTTAAACTATGTTTAAGTGTGAAAAACACTGCGCTGTTCCCGCGATGTCCGTGCGTATATTTGACGATTATATATTTTTCGCGCTAACTTTTACAATGTTTAGGACTAATTATCTCTGTCAATATTGATCCTATCTTTACGAAATAAAAACTGAGACAGAGTTTAGACAATTTTCTGTCAGAATAAGTCCGCTACAAGTCTGTGTGTGGAGGAGAATATTTGCTACAGCTGCTCAAAGATACGAAACTTAATGTCATGACCATGGAAAAATCTCACGAGACAGTTCAGTACGTGTGCGCACAGTATCGTGACAGTTTGATCTCGCGAGATCTCGCGGCACGAGATCTCGTCCCATCCCTAATCAATATGTATTCATTTTTGGTTGCAATTACGGTGCAAAAACATTTCACAAACAACAAAGTGAAACTGAAGAGGACCACCCAAGCTCGGCCAATCAGAGCGCTGCATTCAGCTCCTGATTCAGCTAGAACTAAAATTCTTTGTTATTCAATTCAGACAGTGCACAGTGGTCTCATTTTTTCACAAAGTGCTGCATTTACTGTTTAGTGGAAAACACAAAGTTTACTAGATACCCCAACTTTCACTTAGAATTTGATTTTGATTGTTTAATTTGTAAGAAATGGTAACGATGACTAGGACACATGTTTATGCTCTACTTCCTGGACAAGACCTAAAGCAGTGATTGGTTAAAACAAATTGAACAGTTTCTACAAAGTAAAATAAACCGGTTGATGAATCAGACTAGAGAACAATTAGAACATGTTTTTAAGTCAGATAACACTAGCGGCCCATAACAAGTAAGCCAAGCCTTACATTCCCCTCTTTGTCAGACAATAGTTTACAAACCTGTCCTTTTACACCTCACCAGCTGCTTGTCCCGTTTCTCTCACAGAAGTCTAAAGTTTCAGAGAGATCACAGAGGAACAATGAGGAGGACCGGTATCTGAGAGGACTATAAAGACTTGTCCCGAGAGCGGATGTCCCGTATAGAGTGGCACGGCTCAAGGAAATACAACCAGCAACAAAAAGTACCTAAACAAAGCGATGACACTAGCTGAGGAAATGACTTCATGTCCAAGAATAACATCTGTAGGTTCAAGTGATTGCAAATGTAACCTAGATGTGGAGAAAAAAAGGAAGGAAATCAACAAATCAGCAACAACACAGTGAGTTCTGGCAGGTGAAATGAATATGTGCTATTATTTTCCTGTCACTAAGGCGATATAGGTGCGACACACCGCCAACAAAAAGGGGAAAAAGTGAGCGAGATGTGTAGTTAAAGTTGATCAAAACTGATTAAAACCTGATTTAAATGCCTTAAAACATCAGAGGATCTTTTTTCGGGTACTTGAATTATGTCACCTATCTGTCCATGTCGTGTCAAATGTATGTGGTGTTATATGTTTGTAAAATGGCGTTCCCTTATGTTAATGTATAACTGTGAAGACAAATTTCCCCTTGGGACAACAAAGTAACTAACTAAAAGGTGGGAAAAAGTATAATTGTGTATTTTGCCAAGTTTGACTCAAGAGTTGTATATTTTCTGTAATTGTTTTCATCAATATGCAACCAGGTCCATTTTTACTGTGGCTCTCGGGCTGGTTTTATTGTCTTAAATAACAACAAGATGTGTTATTATAAATATGAAGCCTATGCATTTTACTGGTCTGGATCTTGATTAGGTTTTATTGACAGAAGTTTGCCACATGCCATTAAACTGCATGAAAAGTTGTGTAAAATTATATTATATTATACTGATTGATTAGACAATATAATTGTGGGCATTTGGCTTTGATAACTGGCAATGTATTGACTATAAGCACCCCTAAAGAAATGAGTCAGAAGCCACTGATTATTTTATTAGTATTTTATACCTGGCATTCGTCGCTTGCCCTTAGGGTTCTTCAGGCACCAAAGTATAAATTGTAAAGTCTTCCTTGTCCCTTTAGCTAATTTCTTGATTTCTTCAATGAGAAGGTATAAGGCACATGTGTCAAACTCAAGGCCCGGGGGCCAGATCGGCCCTTCACCTCAAGGTCTTATAAGGTATATTATTAGTAATCTGGGTGTCTTAAACTAATTAAAGGATATGTCTGAAACTAAAAGAGTAAGTCATATTCAGACTAATGCAGACGTATTCAGTATTTGTCACTTCAATAAATATACAATAATAAAATACAACTATTATTTGTAGTATGTCAAAGATTAGTAAGGTTAACTTCAGTTACAACCGGCCCTTCAAGGACAACCAGGATGCAATGTGGCCCTTCGACAAAATGAGTTCGACACCCCTGGTATAAGGTGTAATCCTTCTGAGCGACACATGCGATTCAGTATTTTATTGTTATTCCAGGTATCTTAGTGTAGTAGTAGACCAGTCTTGGTCTGAAGATCGCTTTTTTAAGGTTTCGTCTCTGAATCGAGCACATTTGGACTCGGTCTTATGTTGAACTTGGTCTTTGACTCGTCTTGTCTTTGAAACCAAGAGCACATTTAACTGTCCCCACAGTCTGCTAAACTTGCACCAGGATCACAATGACCTGGCCCAGACACAGTTTGCAATAAGCACTGCATATTAGGATCATGTAGACACTGATAAATGTATAAAATGACAAAGATGGTCCTGATTTGGTCTTGGTCTTGTCTCAGTCTAAAAATCTCAGTCTTGGAACTCTCGACTACACTATTAAATAGTCTTCCTTTTGCTATCTCTTGAGAGAACAGCAGTTTTGGCTTACCTGAGCAGCACATGTGATCTAATATCTGTCTGTTGTTTGACAAACCAATATTTTCAAAGAATAATACTTTTTTTTGGCAAATTTATCCTCATGACAGCTTAGCAAACTTACAACAACATATCAGATTTTGGTAACCATAATTTGTTTTTAAGTCTAAGCTCTCTAATGACGCTTATTTGGAAAGAATATATTGTTGTTGTTGCCGATATTCTCCAATAAGATATAAATCGTTTCAGTTCCAGCCTGTTGAGTGTGTGTGTGGTGCCTGGGGTCAGCTCGGGGTCGCCCAGGTGGCTGATGGGAGATGACAGAGCTCTGTGTCCTCTCTGTCCTCTGTCCCTGGGACGTCCTGCGGAGCTCAGACACACACACACTGCAGTATTGTTTGTTTATCCTCGATCTGCCAAAACCAGCGTGAACTCCGTGACATCGTCCATCTCGTGTCAATCACATCAAGAGCAACACTACAGACTCACTCAAACCTGACTCCAAAGATTCACAAAGGACAGTTATGAGTTTTTATTGTTCTGATTTCAGCAACAACTGTCCTGACTGAGACCCTAGAACTATAGCTGAAGATAAAGATTAAAAAGATTATTTTAGCGATTTGTCACAAAGTCCAACCTTTTTAAAATGTGTAAATGATCAGTGAGGTGAGCAGTAGTCTGTGATTACATTGTGCTCAATGGAAAAAAATGTTTTCTGGATTGACGGGATATTGACTAGCCACTACTACAGCTAGAAAGCTAGCGATGTTCTATCCAGATCTTTTAATAGATCCAACCAGATAGCAGAGAGAGCCGCGGCTGATTGACACAAACTGTAGCAGCAACACTAGCCAGCGCTGTTGTCAGTTAACCAGAGTTTATCACTGTGAGAAAACAAAAGTTATTCTGGTATATCAACATTTGTGAATGAAATTCATCTTTAGTACTCATACACAACTCAAACCGCAGATAAAAACACTGTCTCAAGCTTCTATAGCCAGACGTTCGTCAGACCGCTTCATATCTGATTGAAACAGCTAGCTCTCGTTACGTTTTGTTGCTTTTATCAAAAAGGGTTCCTCAGCCAACTAGACGGACAGATTTCTTTCTGCAGGTGACATGAGCAGAAGCGGGAAAGTCACGCTGATGGATAATCCCTCTATATGGTTTATACAGACCTTTGATAACAATCATAATACCAAAATAGTAGTAATATCAAAATAAGTTGACACTAGAGCTGCTTGAATATGATGAAAAAAAAAAATCACCATTATTAAAAGCATAATTGAAATCACAATTATTCAAACATATAGTTGCTTAGAAACACTGCAAAGCTAACCTGACTCACGCCAGATGGATCTGTGTTGAACTCCTATCTGAGATCTCACTATATCCATCTGGGACTTGACTCACTGAAAGCGTTCGAGAAAAGGTGGGGCGTTTAGTGAAATACTTCGAGCTGATTGGGTGAGCGGCCTACCTTATTTGTGCTTAGCCAATCACAGCAACAACTCGTAACGTATCCAATGTCCGCGTGAGATAGAACAAGTGTCACACATACCGCTCTTCTTTCAAAAAGAAATGACAACGTATTTCTGCTAAAACCGCATCAAAAGCAGCAGTAACACATACATCCACGAGAGCAGCCATCTTTGTTTAGCTTGAATTAGACTCGGCAGCGGCGCTGAGGTGCTAACAGCCGTCTTAACACCTCCGAAACACCGCTGGTTCGGACTCCCAAACCAATCGAGTGGCTGGAAGGCCAGATGGTTTGTCTCGTGTTTGTGAATTCACAAATATCGCGAGATAAACCATCTGGCTGGCCTGGTTACTGCAGAGCATTATTGCTCCTTAAATGCAGACAGTAAAGAGATCAAATAAAATGGGTGAAATATCTTGTAAATGTTTTCTACAATAGTAAAGAAACAGTTTGGGATAAACTTTCACAACTCAAGGAAATATCTGAGCGTTTACAAACTCTCTTATGAGTCAAGGTTCATAATCACTCAATTACACAATTTTTGCAAACGATTACAGCAATAATCATAATTGAAACTGAAATGTGATTAATTGCAGAGCCCTAGTTGACACCCTTGGTAATAACAGATCTACACACAGACGTAGAACTTAAAAACAAAAAAGGTGCCACAGTTTGAGAACCACTGCTCTAACTGTCCAAACGAACACCTGCTTTAACCTTTTCGCTGTTTGTTCTGCCACAGTTTCTCCTCAAATGGACCAAATGTGGGTCAGCAAACACATGATTGTGTTTTGGTGGAGAACAAATGAGTCAGATTTGAATTTGAATAAAGCTGCACCTGGCCTTTGTTTGTGTCATTACTGTTACATTTCACTTCATGAAAAGACATGATGAGCCGCCGCAGCCTCGTAACAGACGCTGCGGCAGAATACAAATGTGCCGTTTAAGATTGGTTTGTGTCTGTCCATTTTGTGTGCTTCTTTTTATTGAGTTTATATAGACATTTTTGAACTATCTGAACCTGCGTGAGATCAAATAATCCAGCGTGTCTGCGGCTCATGTGACGGTTCAGCCTCTTGGATTAAAGATTTCATACATTTTTCACCTGGATCTGACATGCATTCCACTCTGGCTCTTAAAGGAGACACTGAAGGTTTCAAATGTGTTGTAATGGTTGTATTTAGTGTTCAGACTTGTCCAAGTAATCTTTATTCTCCTGCGAACAAGACACCATTGCTTCCACTGCTCTCAGTTTGGTGCTTCAACATTGCAATTTAAAAAGGAAGTCAAATTTTAACTTTTGAAAACGTCCATATGTTCGAGGATTAACAGTATTCAATGTATTCAAAGGGCAGTGATTTACACAACATTGGCACAATCATAAAACCTTTCAGGAATCTAAGACAGCTGTTAGTACACCGCAAGGACAAAATAAAACCAGGGAAAAAAATGGAACCTAATATATGAATACCGTGCAAATCATGCAGAAAAACATACACCGGGAAAACTGGGAGAAATTTTAAGATCTGGAAAAATGAGCACAAAAAGGAATGTGAGAAAGAAACAACAGGACAAAAGTCAAACACAGAGAGTGCAACAGGACAATTTGAAGTTGGACATCAGACCACCGTAAACGCAATAACCACATTATGAACGAGGACAATCCACAAACCATTAATCAAGAACCAACAAATGCAAACGATGGATCAAAGAAGCAATAGAAATCAGGAAGGAGCTTCCAACTCCCCGTTCATTGGAGCAGTCATATCGTATATACTACTGTACCCCCGGGGGTGCCCCACCCCCCTTTCAACACTCCCGACATCGCTCCTTGCCCCCGACTCCTATACCGGGGGGCCTTCATCACCGATTCTGTTCCGAACATAACTTAACTGTCTAACCCCGAACTCCCCCCACCCATAAACCCGCCCTCAATGCGCTGACACACACCAATACAACCTCACCTACAATTCTTACACCTGGCCCCGCGATCACGCAGAACGCACGCTCACTAATTGCGCTCAGCGAGTATACTGAGTAAAAGCTTCTAATACTTTCTTTTTGTCTTTTTATAGAGATTTTTGAATGTTCTGAGTGGCTCTTTAGTGTGACTTTCACCTCTCCCGCTGTTCGGCATGTGCCAGCGCTTACTCAGATGTCCACTTAACGGATTTCTGCCTGATCGTACTTTGTCTTGCATTAGATGACCGTGCTTCTTATTGAACCGTGAGCTTTCAGATTGTCAAAAGCCAACGGGGAATGTAGTTGTGTCGCGTGTCAATACACCTCTCTTTGACGGCCACTCTTATCCCACAATTGCAATTAGTTACATGAAGGTTTTTACTAGCATTTGTAACTAACATATAAGTGCCAAATATATATATATATGCTTGCATATGTCTGTTATCATGCCTGAATGATATGAATTCTATAGTAGAAATTGTCCTTGAGAGCTCTTTTTTCCGAGGTCTCGTCTTCAGAAATGCTAAGAGCGTTGTGAATAACATCGAATCTAATTGATTTTTTTTGCTTTGCTTTTTATTTGAAGAGTTTGCTTTTAATCAATTCTCCTTTGTCTCGCTTTGCTTTCATCCCGCCATTCACCGGGCCTCAGAAAAACACTCGTCCTGATGTAACTTATTTGGATCCTCTTATGCGGCGAGGAGCTAATAGGTTTTATGAAGGCTTTTAGCTAGCTCTTGGTGATTTGCCATTGCCACGGGAGACAATCAAAGGGCCGCGGTAGACACTTAATTGATCCTGATTGTATTGTTTATCCAAAGGTAAATCCTATCCGTTCGCTTGCGTGGTTCAGATGAGTGAAGACACGCTCTAAGCCACTTTTACATTTCCTGACACTCGTAAATGTCACACTGCAGTAATGTTCTGAAGTGTCAGCATTGTAGGAGAAGAAAGTTGTAATTTCAGTTTCAGTATATTTGGTGCAACCCTCAATATGCAGTATTCATTTGTAAAAAAAAAAAAAAAAAACTACAAAAACTTTTTGTTATAGTTTATTTTAATTCTGTATGTATTCCATTAACCAGAAATGGCATCTCTTTTAAAATAAATGAAATGTGCTTTTCTGATTTCACATTTTGAACTAAATTCCCTTGTCTTTTCATCTTTTGTTAGCTGTCCATGCCAAAAGTATTGTGGCCATTTTGCACCTGTTGGTGGCGCTGTCCCAACACTTCAGAGCCCCATCAGATTACCTGACCATGTGTCCATCCAATGGTAGTTGTACAGGTGAGTACATGTACATGTGTCATATGACTCATCTAAACCTGGATCTAAAGATGTGTTTGTTTCAGAAACGAGAGGGCATCCTTCAGTCCAGACAGATTCAAGAGGAGATCACTGGAAACACAGAGTAAGTCACTTACACTTGCAAAAAAAAAAAAAAAAAAAAATTATTATTATATATTTTTAAATTATTCTTAATTTTACACTTTAAAAAAAGCTGTATATGAAGCTCTTTTTACCTTTTGTGAAAACAAGTGTATAAAGTGTACATTTTCACTGATGTAGTTAATTTATAGTCTTTCTGAGTAAATATCTAACAGAGTTAAAGGGACTCATTAGCACATTTCTGATGGATTGCAAACATTTTTGAGCATCATAAAGCATGGAAGTTTGAAGACACTATTTTTTATTCTTATTGCTCACCCTTTAGACTTAAAGTTAGTTAAAGGAACGACACCAGCTCTAAGCACCTCTAAGCACTGTAATTAAGTTGTAAATGACTAAACTTTGTGTTTACCACTAAAAAAGTACTTGATAAATGCAGTACTTTGTGGGAAAAATTAGACCACTGTGTATTGTCTGAATAGAGTAATAAAGAACTTTAGTTCTCATCAGGACTCAAACACCAGTGCTCTGAATTGGCTATGCTGGAGTGATGCTTTTTTTGTTGTTCGTAAAAAAAAAAAAAGTTTATAAGCCATAATTGCAAACCAAAATGATTACGGTATATGTTATTATTAATTATGTATCAAAACATTTAAAAGAGGAAGTAGTTAGATTTAAACCTCAATTGCGTTGTAGTGTAAAAATCAGCTACCCCACCTTTAAGCAGAAACAGTAGCGATTTGCTAGTTATGCCCAAAAGTCAAACTATGAATGTCTTAACATCTCACCTTGATTAGGAATACCTGCTCTAACATCTGTATCAAAGCTTGGCATCCCAACATTGTGTCAGTCTGACTCTGAGAATACATTTGTGCACTCCGAGCGCCTTGACCCGAAACCAGTATCACCCGAGCTCCACTTGAAAGCAACAGAAATAATGTCATTACCTATTTCTGTTGCTAAATTCATCATAGTGTGATAAACATCTCTCATAAGGTTGTCTTCACAAGCCCTTTGAATACCTATCCTTGGACACGAGTCACCCACATTCAGACATGGACTAATTGGCTAGATTTTTCTTTGAGTCTGACCAAATTGAAGCTTTAGAGATTTTTCTTTTGATATTTCATACAAATGGCACAGATCACCAGGGCTACTGAAGATGCAGTATCTGTGCTGCAGTAAAATATTTAAATTATAATCAAGTGTATTCAAGAATGTATTGTCCGGTGTCGTCCGTTGGAGGCAAGCGGATAAAAGAGGTCCACTCAAGTTTGCAGAGAAGTGGACCACGCGAAACAAAGGCAGCTCTGGGCTTTGATGACTGAATACGTGACCCAGTGATGCCTTTAATATTTATCACACTGCACTTATTGCTCAGGTAATAGAGAAAACTATTCATTATTATTCACATAGTCTGCTTTTTTCAGGGAAACTCAAGGAAAGTGCTGTAAAAGAGTTGATGTTGCCCGGCCGGCATTGAGAGCAGGGCCTTGGGTCTGGAGACAGCCTTCAGCGTCGAGCTCGGGCTGTTAGCACACAAAAATACTCTTAGTCTATAGTAATGAAAATGAGGAGCGTAGATGGGAAATATAATTGACTGTATTTTATTTGAATTTCTTTTGGATTGAATTGGAATAGGTTTGAGTACTGCAGCTAGTTTGTTATTCCTTAGATAGATAAATTGAATTATTGTATTTTTATGCATGTTCAAGTGAAATTATATTCAAGTGATTTTTATTTATTTCTTCACCTTTTTTTATTTGTCTGTATTTAAAATCTTTGCAGTGACATTCCAATACCAATCCAAAATCTAAACTCTGGTATTATCACTTATTATTACATAACAGTACATGGATAACTGGATGCCAGCAGCACCTGATGTGTTATTGGGATTTTTAATCAAATTTGAGAATGTGGTGACTAAAACTAAAAGTTCAGAGCAAACTATAGTATACACTAGTGGAATGGGCTTTCTATGTATGTATGTATTTATTTATTTATTTATTTGTTTTTATTTATTTATTGGACAGTACTCATTTATTAATCTTCATTTTCCATCCTATATGCCAGAGATTACATTTAGCTTTAGTGAAACCTTTTTGATACTGATTGAAAGGTAACTATGGTAATTTTGTGGAAAATTGGGTCTAGAGCACATGCTTTGCCAAGGCAACCCAATCACAACTGAGTGGTTCATTTGACTAATCAGCCCAGAGTGACATTAGTTAGAAGAAAGATCTGCATGAAATAAAAGACATGGCCAGTGTTCATGTTCTTGATAATTATTTAATGTTCATGCTTCAAGCATAAACAAACATTTTAAGCTGTATGTCACATTGCACACTAATCTCACTGGTAAAATTGTTGTAGTAAAAGAAATTTCATAATAAGTAGTGGGTCCAAAGTAATTATAATGGCTAGGGTTGGGTTGGACTAAACTAAGAATATATTGATTTGAATGGGACAGAACTTATTGGTAAAATTCAAACACTATTATTATGCTTAATCTCTGGGTTTGCTCTTTATATTTTGTCAAAACTAGTATTTTTTGCAATTTATGAAAGAGAAGCATTGTGTTTAATCATGTGATGCTACACACACACATCCGGAAAGGCAGCAGTGAGAGATAACCAGAGGCCAACAGCACACACACCTTTTACCATGGATACACTGTTGACACACACGCGTGCGTTTCAGTCACAGTGTAAATCCGGTTATTACCAGAGCACGAGGACCGCTGCCCGGACCTGCCTGCATTTGCCATCCCAGATTACACCATGACCGCGTGTTAGTGGGGGGGCAAAGCTTGTCCTCCCTGCCATTTGTCGCCACCCGGCCCGCTGCGATATCTGGTCCTCGGGGGAGGCCTCTTCCACCCCTCCACCAGCACCTGATCTTTCCAAGAACCACTGCTGTCCAGAGTGCTAACATTGTCATAGAATAATAACACTCTTCCCATAGAATAGCAGAACAGTATTATTGTAGCGTTTTCATTGTGTTAGTCCCCAAAAGTCTTTGTGAAAATGTCATTTCCACACCTTTCCCTCGTGCCTTTATTGTTAATCAAATTATGGCATCCTCTCGACGACTATTGTAAATGCTTGTGCAACATAATCCTGATACATTCCTTTGTGATTGAATTGTTGTGGTTTTCATACCAAAAGGGGGTTGGGGTCATTCGGAATGCTGTGTGAAATGAAACCATATGTAGTGGTTTGGCATATTTCATAGAATCATAACATGTTGGTTAAGAGATGAGGGCACAGCATGTCACAAAAGCCATTCACTTGAATGAACTATTTACAAAATACTGCAATTCTTTCTATTCTAAATAAACAACACATTCATGAGATTTGCAGATTATTAGATTGTATTTTCATGTTGATTGTTACATTAAATTTAAGTACAAAATTCAGCGGTTAAGTACTGTTTAATATTTGGTCTCTTTTTTCCACTTTTTTGCAGGGCATTCTCTGGCAGACATGGTAAGTGCTTTCACTATGAGTTGCTTTGTTGTATTGTGAAGGTTTTTTTTTCGTGAATAATGGACATGAGATACATTTCTCTACAGAACGTGATGCCTTTGACACTCTTTTTGACCATGCGCCTGACAAGCTAAACGTTGTCAAAAAGGTACCAAAAACGGCTGCACACATAATCATAATCTTTTTTTAAAGGTTATGAGTAAATAGAACTTTACATTTAAATTCGCAAATGCCTTCATAAATGTGAAGAACTTACAGATGAGACATATTTTGTAATAGCCTAAATAATTTAGTTTTTCTAGAAATCAGTTTTTGCTTTTAAAAGTTTTCATTCAGTAATTCATAACCAAATGTATGTAAGGAGGATATTGATGATAGTCTATTTATTTTTGTTTCAGACGCTAATTACTTTTGTCAACAAACATTTGAACAAACTCAACCTTGAAGTGTCAGAGCTGGATACACAGGTATCAAGTAAACTGCACTAAAATGCTTTGAAGTTCATTTAACCAAAGATATATTTTCTTAACTAAGATTTTTCTTTTTACAGTTTGCAGATGGCGTTTATTTGGTACTCTTGATGGGACTGCTGGAGGGATACTTCGTGCCTCTATACAACTTCTTTCTGACACCTGAAAATTTTGACCAAAAGGTAAATTGTCGCAACAAGACTTGAAGTAAAAATTGAATGAAAAGTAGTTTACAAGGAGACATGTTTTTTGTTTCTTTCTACCATTTTGATTATGAACAGAAAAGACAGAAAGTCATGTATATTAAACATGTTCTGCCATTCAATATGATCATTACTAGTATTTGACATTGACCTAATTGATCTGCGCGCTCTTGACACAAACACTCTTCTCTTCTGAGCACAGTCTCCAAACCCATCTATTTTCTCTTGACCCTATTGAGTCCTGCTGCACTAGATCTTTCTGAACAGGCACTATGCTCAGACACCACAGTAACCTTTTGTTTGGGTCTTGGCCACTCTTCTTTTGCCAATGCGTTAAACAGAATGGACAGTATGGCCACAATGTCCCCGCTGTTGCCCTGAGGAGCAGAGGCAGCCCCTGGGCATCTGTAATCTGTGCACACAACTCTGTGAAGAGGCTCAGGGCTGCTCTCCATTACAGCGTGAGAGCTTCACATATGACGCTCTGATCGCATCTAAGCTAAAGTAAAAGCATGTTTCTATTACAACCCCATTAGTACTGTTTCTTTTCACGGGCTACTGTGGGGTCAGGGGCCTGCTTTAACATCTATGCTGCCAGCTCCCTTTAGGATTGTATTGTTGTGCAGTTAGTAAAGGGTAAATTGATCTTGGCGCAAAATATATAATTGATTCATCACAACTTAATCACTTATATATTGAAATAATTGGCAACTAATTTAGCTGCAAGCATGCCATGAGCTGAACGATTAAGATTTATAGCTCAAATTTCATATACATGTAGTGTTATTGATGAAAACTTTCTTTTGTATGAAAAGTGTAAAACCAGAATTCTCTATTGAGCTTCATCTGGGTCAAATTTGGTAAAAACTGCCTTATCATGTGACTTTTGTTTTAAAAACTAATAGGTAAATAAAAATTAAAATTGTTACTCTAATCAGTTAGCATAATGATTGCTAGCTGCATGTCGTCAGATGAAAAATCAATGCTGCACTTTCTTTTATTAAGTCGATTAAGATAAATGTTTTGATTAAAAATGTTTAGCATATCACCCCCTCATGAGGATCGTCATCTATATGCAGAAATAAACTTTGTGCAAAGACATATTCTGCTAGATTGACTTCATTGAGCTTTTAACCTGCTTAGTTTTTTCTCTTCTCATCATAACTCAATAAATAAAAACATAAATACATAAAAGCGTAATTATATTATGCCACTGTTGGGATGTGAGAGCAGCAGCAAAGAATCAGTTCTGAATTCTGTTACGGCTTAGATTAACATTATTGTTTATTTATGGAAGTACTGATTAAAAAAAAAAAAACTCAATAGGACATTTATTATCGATGTGATACAATAGAACAAGAGAAAGAACTGGTAAAGATCCAGATATTCTAGTCCTTTAAACCCTTAGTTTGACCATGTGTTTTGCAATGCTTCTCCATGACTTCTTTATTGACTTTTTTTTTTTGTTGCTCTAGTTCTCGATCAGTGTATTATCTATAATTTACTAATAGTGGATTTAATTACTACTTCTGAGCTGGTGATGGCACAGCTGGCCTGGGATGTGTTCGGATGAGGTACCTGTTGCTCCTGCCAAGAACCCCTGAACAGAGCTATCATGTCTTTGTTGTAGAAAAGGGCTAATTGTCTCTTTTCCTCTTTGTTGTGTCTGTAAGGTCAAACTTGTCACAATACGGCCCTATAAGAGAAAACTGTTTGTTCCTCTCAGCAGGGATGCACACTGATCTCCAACATAGCACAAAACATCTTTCAAAATGTTTTTCCCTCTAGCTTTCTACTTTTATTGCTTCCAATCAGAGTAGTTACACACATCAGGAGTTCTCCTATTTTAGTGCAATATCTATATAATTCTACTTTTTAAGAGATTGTCTGCAAGGGTTTCGCCGCTGCTCTGTTTTCAATAAACACTAGTCTCATGTTTCATTCAAGCTGTTTCCATGGAAGAGCTGTCGTCACTGGAGAAAGATTAGTTCACAGAAACACAAAAAAGATCTCAGATTTATTCTTTTTGTTGCATGTTTTGTGTAAAATATTCTACCATATCTAAGCTCAATTGTTGTTATATTATCATTTCTCATGCCAAAAGATATAGAACTAGAAATTTTAGATAGAATCTGTTTGTTTAATTTGTTTGACTTTTCAAGTTTATGATTGGGTAATGAAGGTTAAAGCTTAATACTTTTATTGATTAATATTTCATTTACTTTATTCTGAACATCGGATGAAGCAAGATGTACTTAATAATTCATGACCTCAACATCATCATTATGTTTGCATGTATGGAATGTTGTAGGGCTGCTTGATTAGGATGAAAACAATAATCACAATTATTGAAATCATAATTTAAATCGTGATTATTGAAACTAGTTAGGTTATGAGAGTGCAGAGCATTAGCCCCCCTTAAATGCAGAGCGTGAAGAGATTCAATGAAATCATTATTTGAAATTTGATTATTAGTACAGTGCTGCGATGTTTTAGAATTGTACGACTATACAGTTTGTGTGTCACTGTATCTAAACACAGTAAAGGAACACATCTGCTCACATTTTAGTTTCTTTTTAGTTGGTGACAATGTGGGTCTGTCTCATGATAAATGGACAAACAGGTATTTGTACAGCTGCTAAAGGCCCGAGTCTGTATTTACCGACACAAATCCACCTGAGTGCATTTGGGCTTTGGTTTCCACGTGCTCTTATCACTTATCTCATAAACAGTGTGTGTGTTGTATAGAGCAGTATTGAGTGAGTACACAGGCAGCAGCTGACATGTCTGCTCTGTCTGCAGGTCCACAACGTGTCCTTCTCCTTTGAGCTGATGCAGGACGGAGGACTGGAGAGGCCCAAACCTCGGCCGGAGGGTAAGACATAGGGTCAACTGGGGACGCACTGCTCACATTACACAAATAGATTACAAAGCACATGTGTAGGATAACTGATTGTGTTTAATCAATGGTAAATGTTCAAATCTTCAATTTACAAATCTTGAATTTGAGTGTAAGCTTAGTCAGCGTAACACACCATACATTACATTTTGTTGCACAAAAACTTAATAGTATAAAAGTCTACAATGTAAAATGTGTATTTAGTTTGTAGTCAATGGCCATTAATAATATGTGACTGATGGCTTGAATACAGACTCACATTTCAGATAGTTATACTTTACATGAACTGTTTTTGCACAGTTTGTTTACTTTGTGTAGCATGTCAAGAGCTCCTGTGTTCTCTTTGCGTAAATAAATGTTGTCTTTGTCCGTTTTGCAGACATTGTAAACTGCGATCTTAAATCCACACTGCGTGTCCTTTACAACCTCTTCACACGCTACAGAAATGTGGACTGAACACTATTGCATCAGAAATGCATTCAGCTTAAATTGACTTTTTTCTACTTCCATGTTTCTTTGTTTGTCTTAATGTTATTCTTTTCCTGTTCGGATTTTGCTTTGGGAGTGTGTCGAGATCCCTTTAAGATGCTTAAGGATATTGTTTTATACAAATAAATATATATATATAAGCTTATATGTCTTACCTCCATGCAGTGTTATAAAGGGGAATTTTTATATAACCACACTTTTTTTTTAACCAAACAAGGACACGCTATCTGTATTTATTGTACATTTCTGTTATATTGCTTGTATACTCTAATTACTGTTGATCATGATTTGTGCACTATTTTGTTAAGTCTTCCTTGAACATTTCAAATGTTTAACCAAAATGTATATTGTTATATGTATGTACCTGTACTAAAAATCTCTGTTTTAATTTAAGTGCAGCCTCCTTTGAGAGAGACGATTATCAAATACAATTACCTCCATCAGTTTAATTAATTAAAAAGCTGGAATTCACAGTGTTCTAAAAAACTATGCAATCTTCACCGTGTCAGTGATAAAAAGAAGGAAAAGCTCAGTGTTTTGTGTTATTGTGAAGCTTTGTATACAAAAGCACTGTACAAACCGAAGGGATAGAGATCACATGAGTTCTGAATGAGATTTACGTCGTCTTAGTAAGCAGACAAAGAAAAATGAATCAAGTGTTTATTGTGCAGATGATCTTAATGTCTGGTTAGTGTACCAAATCATCATGTATTGTATTTTACAAGATACAGCAACCCCAGCTACAGTATTCCTATAATGTAAAATACTGTCTGTTAATTTACTTTTTCGTATGGAATGCAAAAGCCACAACTGCACCCAGCCACCACATTCCCTCTTAATGTTTTACATCTGTTTGTTTTAATGCAGCGCTTTCAATAAATCAATTATTCTCTCATCTTGGAACATTGTTGTTTTTACCTTTTTAAAAATATTTTTCTAACAAATCTCAAATGGGGTTCAGATTGGTTCCAATTCCATCATGACAAGAAGACAAGACGAGCGCTTACTTTTTTAATAAACTCGCAGCGATGATTAGAAAAGTGGTGTGAAGGCTTTCTGAATTGCTCTGACCCCAGCAGTGACTGTCAGACATTTTTTCACATTCCACAGAGTCGTGTGTAATTAAACTTTGGTATTGCTACTCTTTGTTAATACAGAGACACATTGCAAAAGAAAGTCTTTTCAGAGTTCATTGATTAATTTAGTTAGTAGTTGTATATTGTGTTTACGATGCTAGCAAACTGTACCAACTTAAATGAAGCTTTTGAGAACATGTGTCTTTCAAGGTTTGTCTGCTTTTGATTGGAGGTGTGCTGAACATAGTGCGTTGGATTTTATTATTAGCAAAGAAAAAAAATGTCTTTATACAGTTGGACTTTTGTAGTTTGAGTAAAGTAATTTGTTTTGACCAAGGTCTTTCCATTAGACATAAATATATCTGATACAATTTTATCACTACTGGTATCACTTGAGTTAGTGGTCAGCCGAGTGTTTGGTGAATGGCCAATGCAACATCTGTAACTAGACCCACGGCTGGCCTCTGCGATGCTCTCAACACATCCTCAGGGAGAGGCTGCAATCTCATCACCATTTCCTCTGCTCCTCTTCACCAGGGACCAATCCACTGTGCTCCATATTACCTTGTTACATCACACTTATTACATTACTGGTACATTGTCGCTCGGGACAGGGGTCACGTGGGGGCACAGGGCTGCATTCCTCTGATTGAAGACACCACAGTAATGGAAGAGCTGCCCAAGCATGTTTATGTATATTACTCCTCAAAACAAGAGATGCCACTACTTGCGATCACAGGAGGCTCTTGAGAAAACAATCTGTCAATAATTAAAGTCACGCGTTACAGTTCTGATCAAAGATTGTAAAAGGTTCTAGTTTGGCATTGAAGGGCACTTTGTGAAGAGTGAAGACACAAGACCACTCAATACATATGTACGTTTTTCCAGGCCTTTAGGAGCAATGAAAACACTTGAACTTGAATAAATGCAAGTTTCAAGCCCTACAGTGGAACATTCGAGGCGGAACAATACCATTTCTCTTCATATAGCATCGAAGGGAACAATACACAATAATGATATGTAGGCTTTTTTATGTTTTTAGTGTACTGAAAATCATAGACGTAATGGTAATGTGCTATGGGCAAACATTGGGTTTGCACCTCCATAAACCTGACTCGTGAAGAACCCTCTCCTGTTTGTGTCCTTTGGCGTTCCTTCCACACAATGTAAATTAAATGCATGTGCTGTAAATCCAGTTATATGCCATCGTAGCATTTTAAGTTCCTATTTTCACTGACTCAAGTGAAAAAAATAAAAATACAAAATCTTTTCTTTGTACCATGTATGTTTGTATGTATGTATGTACTTGTTTTTCTTTAGTGAGGACGTTTGAGTTTTAACACAGAGTGAGGAATTTTGGGTGAGTTTTGGTTCCTTTGGGGTGTTTTGTTTGGGTCAGATGTTTTAGTTGGTTGAATTGGTTAGTTATTGGTTTGGTTTTTTGGATGGTTAGGTGGTGTGGTTACATTATGCTTATGTCCTCATAGATAGAAAAAGTATGTATGTATGTATGTATGTATGTATGTATGTATGTATGTATGAATAGATAAATAGACAAACAGATAAACAGTTATATAAAACTGCTCATTTCCATGTTGCTTAAAGGGACATATTATGCAAAATCATAAAAAACACTGTTGAAGTTTTGCCTGTGAGTTATCTTTGTTCCCCTCAAAACACCATTCTAAACACTCCTGATTTGTGATGTCATAGAGCTGTGAGACCTTCTAAATTGTTTTTAGGTCTATAAATCATCCAGACTTCTTTTAAGCATTTCTGCAGTACCAGCACACCAGGCTTGATCGATTTACCCTGTGACATTTCCTGTTCGGGCAGTAGGTAGAGCACTAACTCAATTCCTGATGTGGGAAACACCTGACTGTCATGTGAGCTTTAAAACAACACAAAAAATGCATCATATTTGTCTTTTGAAACTTATGTTTAGCTTATGGTTTTAACCCTTTCCACAGAATCAGGCAGGGAATTTTACACATCAATATCTTTTAAAGTTGAGGTAACTAACCTTGTTAGTTATAAATTAGTAATCTTTGTGTTTTCCACTAAAAAGTTTATGATAAATGCAGCCCTTTCTGAAAAAATGAAACCACTGAGAACTGTCTGAATTGAACTTAGTTCAAATCAGGAGCTGAATGCTGCGCTCTGATTGGTTGAGCTTGAGTGGTCCTCTTCAGTTTCACTTTGCTGTTTGTAAGAAGTGATTTTTAAGCCATATTTTCGACCAAAAATGATACATGTTGATAATAACCATATGTCAAAAGGTTTAGGAGAGGAATGGTCAGATTTAAAACCTACCTTACCCCAGCTTTAAGTCAACAAGCTATTTCTGTAAAATGATGAAAGTTTCTTCAACTTAAGTGGGCCTTTCGTTCAGGTTTATCCACTGCTACTCAAAATGTGCAAGAAAAATACATCAGATCAGTAATGTCTAACCACTGTGCATAAAATAACTTAATCCAGATTCTGATCCAGCCAGTGACAACACAGGAGCAGTTCCAAGGCACATAAACATCAATAGGCCCCCATTACTACATTACATTCCCTGAGATGAATGGTTTGTTGCAGCACAGATCTTGTGTTACATGAAGTGCACCAGAGGAAAGACATCATCTGTCTTCAGCGTGCTCAAAGCTCATCTCCTTTCGACCTGGCTGTCCCAAAACATATGGACCTGCCAATAACCGATCACATGACCAGAGTTGTAATAGAAACAGAACAGCTCAAACTGAGGCAGGAGGCCGCATGTGACCAGCGCGGCTCTCACATGAGGACATAAATAACAAGACACAAAGAGACAATTATTGTATTATTTTGAAGGATTCACAAACAAACAAAGAATAAAGAGCAGCAGCCTATGTTTCTATTCATACTTAAACTAAGTAAACATGTAGGATCAAAGCTAAGGTCAAACTGAGCTCATATCAGGACAACTGTGAATGTACTGATAGTTTTTGAGCGAAGAGAGATCCAGGACACAACAGGAAATAGCTCTACAAATGCTTTTCACATATGGATTGATGGAGCTGTGGTCAGACTGCTCAAGGACAATATGATGAGGGAACAGACAAATGAAGATTAATAGAGGTACTTTTCTATGAACGTGTTGGTAGTAGTGGCGGACAATATATGGAATTTTGTATATAGTAATAAAAATATCAATCATTATTATCATACTCATCTTGGTGTGTGATCGGATGAGATCAAATTAGAACTTTTTGGTATGAACTCAACTCTGTTTCCCACTGTGTTTGCTTAAGAAGAATGATGAGTGAACACCTTACTCACTGTGAAGTATGGCTGTATAAACATTATATTATGGGGCTGCTTCTCTGCAAAGACCTGACACATACCACCTAGGCCAGGGCTGTTGAACTTAATATTTCTGAGAGCCAGACTTTTTGGAGAGCCATGGCATCAGTGCAAACAGGAGTAGGTTTCTGTAAAATATCCATTGTACAAAATCTGTTTCAGTAATGTTAGCAACTACTATTACAGCCTCAGTTACATTTGTATTACAGTCTTTTTCAACCTTTTTTGTGTCACGGCACACTTTTGTACTTTATTTTTTCCGTGGCACTCTATTGAAATAGGGCCAAATGAAGCTATTTTGAAACACTTAATGATTTAATTTTTACATAAATGTCTTTAAATTATTCTTTAAATTCATAAATGGTGATTGATTTAGCTTTTTTCTGCTGTAAAAGTTGTTCTAAATACTTCCAAATTGTAAATCATTTAATTAAATCTGATAAGGCTATTTTATAGATTGAATATTGAAAACAAGCACATTTTTCAATGCACACTTGGCAGCAACTCAAGGCACATAAGTGTTCCCTGGCACACTGGTGAAAAAACACTGTTCTACAAAACCATCACTGAGCCAACTTTAAACACAGACCAGGCCAGGACTAGCTAAGTCTGAACCAAGTCTAACTGGTATTAGGCCAAAACCAGGTCATATCCAAAGCAGAGTTACATCAAAACTAAATCAAGTCTAAGGTAAACCCAGAAAAAAATCTTGAAACAAGACAAACATGTATATTTTCAATAATTGGAAGAATGGGTTGAGGGCCGAATCAAATCTCTGGAGGGCCAATTTTACACCCGAGCCTTGAGTTTAATAGGCCTGATCTAGGCAACTCAGAATTTTTAAGGTCCTGGAGAGGTCTACTCGATCTCTAGAACTCAACCCTAAAGAAAATCTGTGCAGCGACGGTCCCAGTGCATGACAGATCTATGACAGAACAAAACAGAAAATGTTTAATGTTATCAAACACTGGATGATTTGCTGCAGAGTGTATACTAAATCCCAGTCTGTAAACAGTCATATGCACACTCTTCATCAGAGGTGGAGTCTTAACCTCCTCTGACGAGTTCACTATGGTTTGAATACATGGAGGCTGTGACAGTGACAGCCATAAAACTCAAGGTTCCACTCAAGCACTGCACTGATGAATGCTCTGATCCAAGTTGAATTATTTACTGAAGTATTTTGTTAATTACTCTCACATAAATACTTATTCAGAGACTAATGAACGCTGCAAGGTCAGAGCAGCTTCTTTTCATTTGATTTGTCTGGTTTCTTTTATATAAGGAAACATTTCACTCCAAAATGTTTATTTATCTATTAAGTTATGTTACTTTTGAAAAACATGTGAGTGCATCAATAAAGGTTTTTACGCAGCAATGGCAAAAGACTTAACAAATGTAACTATAAGGAGGGTCTTGGGTTGTTTTTTTTCATGGTGTGTACTAATACATTTAGGTTGAAGACTGAACTTACTCAAGATGAATTACTTTTCTGCTAGAGGGTCAGCAACCTGCTTGTCTCTGACAAGAGCTTTGTTATACTATAACGTTCTGCCAGTAAATCCATTAAACTTAATCTTATATACATATAAAACAGGCATCAAATTCACATATCCAGTTCAAGTAGGTTGATCTGATGTTTCCTTGGAAATAGATACATTTAATGCAATAGTGTGAGACCTTCTGGGCCAGGTAATAACACATCTAAGGAGACAAGCAGGTAAAGATACACTTTATTTGCAGCATGCTAAAATACAGGAGGCTGAGTAGAGATGAACCAAGCATCAGAGGAGCTGTCTGTGGTCCCAGGACACGGCACAGTGCCCAGACGAGACATGGGCAGACACAAATCTTACAGGACACATGATCCAGATCCTCGGAAGAAAGATCAAGATGTGAGTTTATTTTATTCATTTCAAACTTAACAGAAAACATAATAAAATCACACACAAACATAATTTTGACGTCAATAACACATTATTATTTATATTGCAATGTGTAACTTGGAATGACTTGACATTATGACTTGGCAAATGGAGTCCTGTTTTTAAAAAAAGATGATGTCTGTGATCAAATACGCTGTATATATGTTTTAAGAATGTCAGCGTCAGCTTTGGGACTGAACGACTGTAGTAGATGTCACAGTTTGAGCTTCATACCAGATTTGACAGAAAACACATGTCACCATAGACCACACTCATATGAAGTTAGTTATGAATCTGTCCACACCCCAAACCCACATGCTGAGACTGTTCACAAGATTTTAACCAAATCTGTGCTAAGATTCAGAAGTCAAGATCATAAATAATAATGATTGCTCATGTCAGCACCCAACTCAAACTGATTTGAAGTGAATTGATTTGAACTGAAAATTTAGAAAAAAAAAAAAAAATTATAAATTCTTACCAGTACTTTAATGGCCATCACAGATTCAATGAGTGACGCTTGACTTTTTAGTTTGAAAAAGCTACAAAGACTAACTAAATTCCAAACAAATTGAAAAATTCTCCATCTGACTTTTGTCCTGTGATTTCTGTGTGTCTGTGTGTGTGTGTATGTATTAATACAAATAATAGTGTCGAATAATCATACACACTATGAATGCTAATGTTTACGACAAAATGTAATGTGCTAAAATGTTCTGCTAACTTAACAAGCAATTCTACATTTTGAGACAATCTCAAAATTAGTGTGCAAGGCTGGAGTAAGAATAAGATAAAGATAAGATAAGATAAGGTAAGATAAGATAGCCTTTATCTGTCCCAGTGAAAAAAAAAAAATTGGGACCAGGGGTGTAGCACCAAAATCTAGGCCTTTGGTACAAAACCTAAGGCCTAGATCAATATTTACTATGTAATTAGTTCATATGTTTTTCATTCGTTGTTGCTGATATAGGCCCTATGATTTATTTTTTGATCTTTTTAATATCGTCACGAAATTTTAAATGAGATAATGCGGGGTCTATCATGACGTAATCAATTAATATCAAAATGTAGTTGCCTTAATATGAAGGTCTAAGCAGTCACAGCCCTAGACTAAGGCCAGAAAAAGTTCAGCTTAGAATAAAGCAAATGTGTCTCTTAAATGTCCATAATTCTATTCGAACAATAATGAGCCATTACCTTGTCATTCCAGTTGTTTTGAGGGCGATGCTGAAGGACATTTCCCAGTGCATCTGAGACAGCGTTAATAAAGCATGAGTAAAGCAGGTGAGGTCAGACTGGGGGTCAGACTGTTGACCTGGGCCTGTTTACTTACTCATGCCTGCACTGGGCACACACGCACGCACACACACATGCACTGCTGTGTCTGTGGAATGCATTTGGAGTCCAGCCCATGAGTGTCAGGTTACAGAAGGTGTCCTGAGCGCTGACCCCCCCATATCTGTGTTTGTTTTATGTCACAGCCCCTCCCTCCGGGGACAGGACCATGCAGCGGTGCCTGAGGGGTGAAACCTGAGATAGGCATGGCTGCGAGTAAACAAGGCCTTCTTTATGGGGCTCACATCTGAAAGAGAAGCACAAAGATTTACAGGTTAGGGCAGTGCCTGGTGAAACAGAGGGTCCCTGCAGGCCCTGGGGGGTCAGCGTGATCCTGGAGAGCTCCAGGTTAGTTTGTTAAATGATTATCAGGTCTGAGGTTTTATCTCTCCGCCCTCTTTCTTAACTGAAGCCATGTAATATAACTAGTTTCATTCAGGTCCACTCTGTTTGGGATTTAGAAGTTGTAACAGAAAAGCATTTTAGTCAGTTCATGGCCTTAAAACGTTGCACATCATTTGCTTCAGGCTGGCATGCTTCTATAATAGTACTTAATAACATATTGTATAATGGTTTGTATCAGTTTGAATTATGATTATTGAATTATGTTTCTAAAAAAAAAATGTGAAAATTAACAGAAAAAAAATCTTTCTCTGTCCCTTTCTTTACTTTCACCGGCTTTTGAATTCTTCATTTTGGATACACATTATGAAATAGTTTAAATGGTCTCAGCATTAATACTGTTTATTAAAAGTCCTTTGAAAATCAAAAATGTTTTTGTTGGTTTGTTTGCACAAAAATTAAACTGGCCCTGAAGACCAATTAGGCTAGCTGTTGTTAATTTTCATTTCATTTTTTCTATTCCTAACTGAAAGTGTTTTACAGTAACACGTTGAGGTACCAAGAGAAGTGTGTTATTTAGTACAAGTGAGATATTTTGTAGGTCTATAACACACTGGGGAAATTTGTTGAGCATTATATAATGATTGTAAAAATACACACATAATACTTCATCATCATCAGAAGATGTTTTTACTTCTCCATGTTTCCTTCAGTTGTTTTGACTTAATGGTTTTCCTGTAAAACATCTCTCAGTGAAGAAACCAGACTCACATCATGAAGTGCTAACTCCACTACTATATACTGATAACTTTTCTAAAGCCCTCTTAAGCTTTCTCCTCAATAAACGTCTCGATCACTCAGGATCACAGTGGAAGCAGGGCAGATAGAGGCAGAAAAAGTGAAACCAGATGTGGGCGTACAAGCTGTTTTTCCTTCCTTCCTGTCCTATTCATCATGAGGAGTCTAGCTTCTCCAGTCTCCCTATATATCTCCCACAAAATACACTCTGTACTTCTGCCAATAAATCTGTTTCTGCTGACTAGCCATTTCCATATCACTTTTCTGTTCATGACATCGAGACGTGCTTCAGCTTAACTGGAATAATATGACAATGTGTGTGTGTGTGTGTGAACTTGTGCGTTTTTTTTTTTTTTATCAGTTCACACTTCAAAACAAAAGCAGAAACCATACACTGTCCCTTTAAAAAGCCCTGTCTACTTTTAACCCCTGTGTGCTCTGCTCTGTTCCCATTGTAAAAGTTGCGCACTCTTCCTGGCTGTGCGTGCGTGCGTGAACAACTTGTTGGATAGGACCAGCTGCTCGTCTCCTGTTGCTCTCAGCGGAGTTTAGGCTGCGCTCCTTTCTTTTGTTATCAAAACGCAGAGTACAGTCCGCCCCTTCCCCCTTCTTCTCTTCTTTTTTTTTCCACAACCCATCCTCCCCTCTCCTCTCCCCCCAGCCCCTCCCTGCGCTGCCTCCTCCATCCAGGGTGACGCCAGTGCCTCTCTCAATCTCACCCCGCCCCGCTTTCAACTCCACTCTGCCGCTCTGCGTTCATTTCATTCCTGCTCCCATTCCGCGCATATTTCTCATCCTTGGACAGACGGCTGCGCATTCTACGCACTCCGCGACCCCCCTCCAGCCCTTCACCGGAGCCGAACCGAGGCGAGGAGGGCATCTTTACCGGAGTTTGACCCGGCTTTACCTCTGCGCACTGGAAAAAAGTGTGAGGATTCATCCGAGAAGAGGTGCTTTGAATCGAGGTAAGTTCCCAAAGGAGGAGCCCCCTACTTCTGCCTGTAGCTTTCCTCGTGTATTCGGCTTGTTTTGAAGTGAAATTACGCGCTCTTGAGTCATATTCATAGTAGAAATCCCACTCAGGAAGCGCACATGGACACGCAACTATCCAAACGCAAGCTTATTAGTGTCATTTTTCAAAAGCTCCGATACATCGCGGCGCTCACTCCACTTCATCCCCCTTTTCCCCCGACAACAAACCCGCTTCTAGTCGTAACACCACTTTCTATCGCTTATTTCAGTCCTCGCCATTCGCCAGAAGCTTTATCCGGTGGAGTTTTGTTATCTCGTAGCGACAAAAGCGAAGCGGGAACAGGGGAAGACGGCGCCGGGAAGCCGCTCCAAACAAAGCTGGGAGTGAATGGGACTTGTTGCATTTCTCTCTCCCTCTCTCCTGCACAGAGCTCAGGCAGGCCCAGCGGGAGGACCAGGCCAGAGGCTCGCTGCGTGTGGTGTAGTTTACCCAGGGTCCACCGCGCTCCAGTCCCCACAACCCAGTTTACTAGTCTACTTTTATGTTGTTGGATTACTCTCTCCAAAACAAACAACTGTGCGTTATGGAGTTTATAAGTGCAGAGTAAGGAAACATAATAATAATGGACTAACTTTTGACGAAATGGCACAATTTATATGCAAAGATTTCAGAAGTTTTTATTAGTAAAAGTTGTGCCTTTTTAAATAACAAAACACTTAATATTCTCTATGTTCATTCTGTGTTGCAAAATATTAACAAGAGAAATTCCAGTGTTGCAATGCACAGTTCAAAACATCACCGTACAGTAAAAGCACATAAATAAAACTGCAAATACAGTACAATACATATGTCACTGTTTTTAGCCTGTCTGCAGTATTAACGTGTAAGAGCCTAACTTTTTGCACTTGACTTATTCGGGTCTGTTGCAGTATCTTCTATTCTTTATTGCTTATAGTGTAATGTGACTATGTATTCTGCTTTTAAATATTAATTAAAGGGTTATTGCCAATAAATAGGCTTCTGCGGCCAGCTCCAGTGTTAAGGAAATGATAGGCTGATGCTTAAACTGTTAAGGCTGACAGTTATCCAGATGTCAGATGAAAGACACTTCTGGGCACGTTTTAATCAAATTGTCTCCAGTGGATTATTTATGTTTACTGTAGATTACAATACAGTATGGTTTGGTGAGTAAATAGCTTTAGATAAGTGTGACAGGTCATAGGGTCACTGATGTCAAATGAAACAATCAGTTTGATTTAATGTTGACAAGAAGGGATTAGATCTGTCGGATTATAGTTGTAGCTGAAAACAGACAGTATGATGAATTAATCACATCATGATATATTTGTAAAGGTGTTCTTGATAGGAACTCATATTTGTGACAATGTTTTGAGAACATTGAAACATTATTTTGTAGAAGTGCCATTGTGACGCATGTGTTCTGTATGAATAAGATGCAAATTACTTTCCCTTAATATACAACATATCTTTGTCTGTGTGTGACTATTATTATTTCAGATTTAGTGCTGTGACATTCATTTGTGAGAAAAACACCATTTTACAATTTTAAAGACTTTTGATTAACAGTATTTCAGTGTGCAAATGGCACTTTTTCAATTTCAATCTGCACACTTCTTTGTATTAGGAGCTGAAAGCCAGTGGACACCTTCACATTTAGTTTAACCACCTCCAAAAGACATGAAGTGTGTCAAGCTCAGTCTGGTCCCAGTGCACAAAGCTTTGGACAAACACCCTCCTCTCTCTCGCCCTCACCAACCCCCCTCTCCCTCAGTCCGTTGACATCTGTTTGGAGTGCTGCTGCACCTGTAGGACCCAGCCAGTCACCAGCGCGCTCCTATATGTCTGTGTGTGTGTGTGTGTGTGTGGGGAGAGAGGAGAAACCAAAGGGAGGTGCTGAATGCAAATCCCAGTCGTTTGTTCCGGGTCTAGTGGTGTAGCCGGCTGACGGACTAACGACCATTTGCTGTGTGTTTGTGCGCGCAGGGGCCATTGTGGCAGCAGCAGCAACAGGCGTCACCGCTGAGGACCACCATATGGCTCGTGTGTGCTTTAGTCCCGGGCCACGGCCAGCCTGTTACAATATGTTTTTTTTCTGCCCGCGCTTTCATCTGCTGTCTCTCTTTTTTTGGACAAGAGCACTCAGGCCGGCACAGATTGTATCGAAAGGGGGATTAGGACAAACAAATGCCAGTGGTAATTTTCTCTTGCGCAATCTAGGACAAGGTTTACAATTTGTAGTATTTAGTTTGAATGCGAAACCTGTGTCAATGGGCTGTGTGGATGAAGCAACAGGTGATGTGCGTAGTGGTTGGAATTAGATGTTATGCTTTGGAATAAGTGGTGTATGTTTGTTAAAATGTGCTTTGCTATTTTTCCCATTGTCGGGGAATCCAGTTTATGAAAAGCTTTTACATTATAAAGCTGTAGGCCTGTTCATTTCACATTGCAACATCATTTTAATTCAGTGTTTTGCAACTAAATAAGAAAACACACTACATAGGCTTTAGGTTTAGATGAATGCTTATGATGAGATGAGTAATTTAGACTAAAAGTGAGTACAAACTATGAACAACGTTTGCTTTATTGAAATAAATACAAATGAAGGTTTTACCAAATCATTGTATCTTCATTTAAAGTGAAAAATGTAATCAGATTACACCAGTGACCACCCATTGCTCCTCAGCTGTTGGAGTTTAGAGACCCCAGCCTGTGTGTAATGAAATGTCTGTGTGTGCGGCAGAGGGGGTGCTGTGGGGGTCGCAGGGTTTCGGGGTGTGGGGCAGGCTGTGAGGATGAGGGGGCTCGGTGCTTTGTTTTTGGTCGAGGGTGAACAATAGGCGTCTTCCCGGGTGGGTGGGTGTGCAGGGGGTCCGCGGCTGTAGGGGACTCCGCTGTCCTGTCACAATCTGGATCTTCTCCGCTGTGTGAGGGTCTTTAACTGTCATGGAAACTCATGAGTGTTTTTCAAACTTCTAAAAGCAGTGTTTACATCAACAGGTGGTCAGAGTGGCACTTTGGTTTAAGTTGTGTCAGCATTCTGTTTATGCAAAACATTAGACTGTGTCAGATTGCAATGACAGGTTGTAACTATTTAAGAAAACAATAAATAAATAAATAATAATATGAATGATGATGGTGATAAATAAAATAAAATAAATACACAAATATATATAAAAAATAAGAATAAACTAAAATATTCAATAATAAAAAGTCTTTTCCTACAATCTGTAACAAGTTTTGCTATATATTTAAAAAAAGGATTCTGTTTATTCATTCCTAGTGCATTGACAAGACTGAAACACATACTCTAACAATACAGGAACTTTTTGTATAGGTCCTAAACCACAAGTTCAACAAGATGTTTTCATAAAAATACATCATATTTTATTCTTAGCAGAGGACATTCTATTATTTAAACACTGTACACTATGTTATCAGTGTAACAGAAGAGTTATTAAAAATAAAGTCATAATGTTTAAGTTAATTATTTGCCCGTACTTTGCCACTGTGTCTAGCATAGTCCCAGTTATTTCCAACAAACAATCTGTTTTGGCTTCTCTGTACAGGTTCAGATGCTATTTAAAAGAAGTGCTGTACTCTCAATTTGTCTCCCCTCAAAAACACACCTTCCACTGAACAAGCCGGCATTTCAACAACTACCACCACACTTTCAACTTTGGATTGCTGCTCAAGTATAGAACAAAGAAGGATAACACCGAGAACCAAAGTATACAAAATGACTATGAATTGTTGCAGGCAATAGTTGGAGTTATCTGGACACAGTGTGCACCTATCTGGAATGATAAGAACTAGCCAACAAAAAAGCGTGACATAATTGGATAAAGCGTTGTGACTAATGCTCCCTGGGAAGTCCGTGAGTAAAGCCTATGTTTCCTGGCCACAGCAGGAAGTCTGGTTTCAAACTACTTCTTGCTTACTTTCCCGAGCTGGGGAGTTGACATGATAAACACAGGGCAGTAGAGGGCCCTCGGAGCCCCCGCCTCAATCCCCAATCCTGTCCCAAATAAGCTTTGCACTGATTACTACTGTAGCCTTTGTTCAGGCTTCAACAAAAGACAAATGTTTTAGTCACTAACCACTGTGTTTCAACTTCCTTTCTCAATACACTAGGGTTTGGAAAAAATACTGAAACTAGATGCTGATTTGAACAAGTATAGATACAGACAAAAAAGTAAGTGTAGTTTATTTACATGGCAAAACCTTCAGATGAGAAGCAATAAATAAAGTTACACAATGGAGACTGACTATCTATATATAGAAGAACAAAGCATGCCCCCAAAACCCCAAAGCCTGATGAGTGTTTGAAAAAAAAAAAGTTACTATGGTGCCTCACAGTAGATCTATATTGGCCCTATTCCAATACATACAGAATCAAATGCCTTATTATTATTTCCCCATCTTAATCAAACCCCAAAATGTTGGAGAGTATGTTTAGGTGCTAAACTGGCTCATAAATTCTACGCATTATCTGAGGTGTTGTATGTAATAGTGAACCAAATCCAAATTATCTGGTGTACAATGAAATTAACATTTACATTTTTAATAAAGATTGTGAAGAAAACATTGACTTGTGATTTTGTGTCACATGATATAGTTTCCAACAGAGATTCAAGATAAATTATTTGATAACAGGTCTTTTTGCCAATAATTGCTAAGATTTAAGGACATCATAATGTGGTACTTACAATATTTTTACTGACCTTACCCTTTTCACCTGCACAAGTCTATATAAAGCAAGCCCAAGTTTTAATGGAGGCCAGATACAAACTGGGCTCTGGGGCTAATTCATTTGATATGAGGATGTGGATATGGCTTTGCCAGTGGAAATGGACTGTAATTGTTGCGGGGGATGGACACTCGGAGTTCAGCGTACTCTTTGTGCTATCAAAGCATGGAGTTTGGCCCATAGTTTTGTATTTATGTGAGGACTTTTAGGACAAAACAAGATTCCTATAAAGCATCTGTAAGTATTACTGAGTCCAGTCTATTCATAAAAAAGACTGTATAAGCTAAATCAAGAACTTGGTTGATAGTTTTGCCTATTTTATACTTAACAGTCTAACAACTGTCAGGATGTCTTGGTGATGGTTGGTAAAAGTGATTACCGGGCAGCCAGTGTGGAACAACCACATTTCTTATCACGAGGGAGCAAAGAAACTGTGATTGTGGGTTTTGTTCAGATTCAGTATATTTATTTGATCCTAATCTTCTGTAAGTAGTGATTACAGAATTTGTTTTTTGTTTTTCTAATACTGTTTGTATTGGTTGCGTTCATCACAGTATTTTATAGACCAATATTATTTGTATAAACAGAAACTTGCCCATCATCAGGCTTTAGGACATCATCCCATTTTAGAAGATGATTGCAACCCTTTAGCTTATTATTTAAAAATTAATTAAAAACTGAATGTTGCCCAAATTATCTTTTAAATATGTGCTGCATATCAGAAAGTTTAGCAGTTTATTTGGCTGTAAAACAAGGATAGCCACAGCTTATTTGACTTTACTGCTCCTCTTGCATCTCTTTATGTGGTTTGGTTAATTAATGTTAGATAAATTAGACACTCGACATAATTTTTTTTTTTTTTTTTTACGTGTTGCACATCAATAAACAGAAAACATCTGATAACAAGTTGTTTTGTTTATTAAGGCTTGTTGGTTCAACAATTAAGTTATCATTGGAAATTTAAAGCTTTATCACAAGATCAAATCACACTTTGGTGAAAAATTAGTCTTTTTCTCTTTCCAGTAATCTTGCTCAAATACTGAAACAAGCCAAGCCCACAATAAGGTTGCAATTCACCTAGAATTTTAGCCAATAGCCCTGCTTACAGTGAAGCAAACACTGATATAACTTCTTTTGGCTGATAATTGTGTATATCATGAAAAGCATTATACTATACTAGATCTTTTTTTTTTATCCAGGACCTTCTTTCTATGAGGACAGAACATTTTTAGTGCAGACAGAGCAAACAAATGGTCACAAATGGTCTCACTCCAAGGCCAATGTCATGTATAGAGTTGCCCACACAAAACTGTGTGCTGATCACAAACACTGCTGTCAAACAAATCACACAGCTGCTTACTTCTCTCAGTGCCTCCTTTTATCTTCTCCTAATGCTTTTCCAACACCCAGCCCTGTTTAAACGTGTTTGTGGAGTTTAGCTTCTTTAGGTCAAAACATGACAAAAGCTTGCAAAACTATTCAATATTTTTTACGATCAGACCTCAGAACTATAGCTACTGCACTCAAAATAATAACTGCTTGAGAGTTCATGCAAAAAAAAAATTATAAAGAAATTAAGAGAAAAAACTATTAAGCTCCAAAATTTCTGGTTTGCACAAATCTGAATCATGTAAATAATGAGTTACAGTTAAACAACTAAAAGAATGAAGCAGGGTTTGTTGTTTTTGGAACTGTACATTTCTCAAATTCTAATTCACAGTTGTTCAAAAAGACTATTTAGAACAGTAGACTTCTAATCTATTAAGCTGTCCCTGTGAGTCAGATGAGACGCAAATCCACGTGGCGCTCCTGACTTTACACCTATTAACTAGTGTTGGCACTGCTGTAACCTCTGTAAGCCTGTTTGTATCCGAGCTCATATGCTTCCACAGTTTCAGTGCAATAGACCTCACCACAACAGTGAAAAGTGTAGCAAACCAGGAAGAAGATGGTTGGAACTATTGGGATGAGCAGCAAGCCAAACCTTTTACCATCACATTTGTCGGAGGAAATAAGCACTTCACTGTATCACTGCAATCTCTGATCAATTACGGAGTGTGTGCATAAATGGTAATGCTTCTGAAGAAGAGATGGGCAAATAATGAGCGGAGCATGTTGTGAATTATAGCCTCTTCACTACTCAGTCCTCACCAAGTGTGCTACTGTTGTGTTGTGTTGGAGCAGGAAGAATGGGAGAATCTGGTTTCTTTTCAGCCACTGATGCCTTTCACTGATTTTCATGAATAAGTCTCTTTGTTTGACAACCAGCTCCGAAAATCAGGACAGAATGTTTACCAATGTGCAGTTCCTCTGTCGATAAGGAACACATTTGTGATTGGTTTTTAGAAATTAGATCATATGGACACTCTTTTATATTTGTACCAAATTTTACTTGAGTATTAATTTGTATGCATGGAAGGATTGTGCATGTCTCAACAGGATAAAATAAAGATTTTAAAAAGGAAACATACATGGATGAACAAAATAGTAGTACTGCAAAGACCACCATTTATTTAGATATCATTATGAAATTGTGATAATTAGGTACAATTTTAACAATGTTATTGAAATCACAATAACAAAAATTTGATTTGATGGTTTTTAGGGACCCTATTTATGCACTAGTAGTTATTTTTATCAGTCAAATTCATTCAAACCCTTTGTCACATCACTTTTCACATGCAGATTTTTAGCCTCTAGCACAACTTTAAAACAGGATTTTTCAGAAAGAAAGGTGAAGCAAAAAGGACCACCCAGCCAATCAACTCTCACCTCAGAGTAATACTGTAGAATCTCACATCTCATAGAATTTCTTGCCAAAGGTAAAATGTAACGGATAGCAGTCAAGAGTCAGTTTTTCTTTTGAATGAGCCTCATATTGATTTCTCTCAGTGACCCATTAGGTGTTTGTATTAAATAGTGAATAAAAGTTGCGTAGCTTAGCTTAAACGGACTAGGTCAGTACATGCTCCATGATTGTTAGGAGGTCCTTTACCTAAGTGCAAATGCCTGGGCACTCCTAACCCTGAGGCAATGCATTTGGATCTGAATGCACACCAGTTCGTTGAGGTGTGAGGAGGAGTTCATTCATGGATAGAGATACTTTGCATGCCCCTGTTTGAGTTGTGGTCAGAAACTTGTGTCCCAACTTGACCTAGGCCGCCGTGATCTGAGACCACAATATGGCCGCACTGACTGGAGAGTGAGCTCTCTCAAACCTTAGCATGTCCAAGTGTGAAAGGCTGACTGCTGAAAGCAGTATTTGTCAACAAGTCAGGATTCGGCAGCAAAGAGGACAGCCAAGATTAGGACACATACACATATTTCTTGCCAGTTCTCAGTAAAGTCCATATTACCTAAAAGCATTAAAAGTTCTGTGTACATTTTACAGGCTGTGTTCTCATGGTGACCAGCTCGGATCAGGGACAAGCCTCTGTGCACAATCAATCATAATGCTGCATTCAATGAGAGAGTTTGAATAACATTAGCAATTTTACCTTGACTGTGATGTGTTCGTGACACTCTTCATCACCTTGCATATTTCTTAAACAATACATCACACCGTTTTCACTCAAAGAACTTGATGATTGTACATAAGCAGAAAACACGAGATATTACCTCAAATGCAGCATAAATCCGAATGTGCCTGGAGGTACCATTAGAACATGGCAAAACATTGTCAAGTGGAACAATGTTTGCTTTGAGGATTATAAGAAAATCCTCTTGTATAAAACCCATGTGTGCGGCGCTCATGTTGGAAGCAGTTGAAACAGATGCCGTGGAGTGGTCCAACAGGGAAGGAGTGAAAGTACTGCCTCAGCCATGATAACACACTCAACTTGTTAAGCATGAGCCCCCGCGGGTTCACACACACATATCTGTGAGGCTGTTGATTCTAAACAAGGACTATATGCCAAATGTGAAATAAAAAGGAGGAGCCAGAAAAACAAATGAGTGTGGTGTAATTGAAGATGCTTTATGTAACTTTAAAGAAAATCTAATAACAGAATGTTTTAGCAGGGACATCTGGTAGAAAATTCTTTTAAAAAAATCTTTTTATGCAGGTTATTTTAGTGTTCCTTTAACAGTTTCTTACTCAAAATTGTATTTAGATTGAGTCGTCAATATTGTTTTGTGTTGGCTAGTGTGCTCTACCTTTTATGCCTTCCTACAGTTCCATACGTAATTGCACGTAAATGAAAAATTAGGATTCCAAGCCATTTGGCAAGCAAACAAACCAACAAACCAACAAACCAACAAACCAACAAACAAACAAACAAACAAACAAACAAACAAACAAACAACAGCAATAATCTGCTTCTTGTGAGGTTAAAATGCTTCTTATTATGGTAAAATGTCACTATACAGAGACTGGTGCGTTCGGTGCGAGATCTGTGCAAGAACCCGCGTGAGTCTGCGGAAAGAATCTGTAAGAAAGTTCCTAGAGGTCGTAGTCTCTTGAGCTGCAGTTTTTTAAGTTATTGAACAAGTGTTCATGAGAAAACTGACGTAAATCTAAACAGTTTTGGTCAGATACTAACCACACTTCAATGGAGTTGCAACAGGCAACCTGTGTGGGTAGTGAACCAAACCCATCATAAAGTTCACAAGGCTGTAACTAAATAGACCTCCAACTTCTATTACTAAGATGTTTTACATCAAAAAAATCCTTTAAGATATGGCGGTGTAGTCCTTCATTCATCCAGGAGTGATCCATAGTAGAAGTCTTCAAAGTAGTCATCTGGACAGTGTTTCTGAAGATCAAGACGTTTCGACTCTCATCCGAAAGTTATTTTCAATTTGATGAAAATTCAATTAGATTAAAAATGACTTTCGGATGAGAGTCGAAACGTCTTGATCTTCGGAAACACTGTCCAGATACTACCTTTAGGATATGATTGAGACCCATGCTGTTATACGAGGTGGAGATTTCAATCTTAAGGCTAAAACTCAGTTTTAACAATGGACGTCTGTAACACTAACACTGGCATGAGTGAAGGGCATAGGAGAGCGCTGTGGCAAATGAAGAAAAGCACCTCACATGCAGTAAGCAATGGAGTCCAGGGCAGCTGCCGGACTGTGGCGACCTGCCCTGAGTGGCCTCTCTTGGGGCTGGCACTGACGCCGCTGAGCCTGCTGTCCTGGCTGGAGGGTCCTGGGCCTCACAGAGAGAGAGAGTGAGAGAGAGACAAGAGTGGGGAGTAGAGGGGGCACCAGGGGCACGGCTGTAGCCCACCCCAGCAGTTGACAGAGCTGATGCCCGTGTGACTAATGCGTCTCCAGCGTCCATCTGCTACGGGCGCTGTGATAGATGGCCTGTGGACACAAACACAATTTTACAGTGTAATTGTTGCCTATTTCCAATTGCACCTATGCTTCAATATTGTTCAGTGCAAGGACGCAAGTTTTTTTTTTCCCAGTAATGTCCAGTCAGCAGACTGCTTGACAATTTACATTCTATTGTAAGATAACATCAGGCCTTTGTGTCTAAATAAGGATTAGTAAAGTCACATTAGTTACAGGCTAGATACTTCAACAACAGGAGCTTCTGTACACATTGATAGCCCAGAACAAAAACCTACAGGCAAGCAACAAAGATGGTTTTAAATATAAAAATAATAATGCATAGTTGAAAAATTAATGAAACAATGCAAACTATTATCACTTAAGGCTGGACAATATAATTATAAAAATCTAATTATGATCTAATTCTTTTCACATTGTGCTAGTTTGGCCAAATCAAGATTCATCATTTTCTAATATACTCTTGAACTTAGCTCAAATGTAACCTCCCACACCAGCTTACTGATCACTTTCACTTCAGGAGTAACATTGTGGCGCAGCAGTTAGTACTCTGGCCTTATAGCTAGAAGGTCCTGGGTTCAGCCGAGGCCTTTCTATGTGGAGTTTGCATGTTTTCCTTGTGTCTACGTGTCCAGCAGAACCCCCTCCCCTTACCCTAGAACTCTCAGTGGGACTTTCCTGGTTAAATAAAGGTCAAAACAGATGAATCCAGTCAAATGCAATGAAGTGTGAATTGTCTGAAAAAGCAGAACTTTGCTTCCTTATTGAAGGCATTATGAAAGATACACAATTTACATAAATTATCATAAGACCAAAACTGTGATATGACTCTAAAAACAATACCTTTGATCACTTCCTTCATGCACACTGAACTGAGTTAGACTAAAGCTCTAAATGAGAAATAGTCATCTTGTCTCTGTGTCCACAAAAGACCCTCAGACATTAACAAATCATTTATGTTTCCCACTTGCTTTGTGCCATCATCCACCATTTTATGAAATAATATCAGCAGGAAGGTTAGCCTCTGTTTGCTTATGACCATTCAATTTAATATCGCAGTGATATTTAAAGTTCAAGTTTATCGTCTTTTATGAATGCCATTGTATAGCCCATGCACAGCGATTCAGTGTAATAGCCATCTCTGGCAAAGTTTAGTGCATGAAAAATGTTTCACCTTGATTAATAAATGGGGCTGTAGAGCTCGCAGATTGAAAAGAGAAGACAGGAATTACATCTTAGACATGGGAGGTCAATGAGCTTTCAGAGCAGACTGCTGCATAACAATAACAGATAAACAAATACATATACAGCTTGACATTTCATTCTATGCACATACAGGTGACATTTCTGTAAATTGTCTGTGTAGTACTTGGGATAAAAAGTGTCTTTAATTTGTTTTCTCTTCTAGTCAGAAGTATGTACTCTTGAAGAATTTTGTTTGATTTTCTGAGCTTGATTTTGAATTATAATGGGCAACACTCAATCCAAGCTTTAATTTAAAATCCAACCATTTTTCTTCAGTTTGAAAAACATTTAGCCTTGATTGTGAAAGCTATGGTCTGTCAGTATTTGTTCTGAGAGAAGTCTTTGAAACTTGAAACCAGTTCATTAGTTAGTATTCAACTGGAAAAAGAAGTATTACGACAAATACACTTCAGAAAAAAGCAACGTACGGTGAATTACTCTAATAAATAAACACATCAGAAACAACGCATTCAACTTTCAAAGAGGACATCGTTTCAAGTGAAATTACAACAAAATCGCCATTTACATCAAGTTGCTACTACTAGTGGGTGTTTTTGCAAAGCAGGAAAAACCCAGCCTTGAAGGTGGTTCTCAGTGTTGGGCAAATGACTCTCTGCTTGAAAGGAAAAAGCTGCCAGCAAAGGAAACGGAAATGGAGGAATAGAATAAGCACAGGGCAAGCCTCGGTCCAAGCAACAGATCCATGCGATTGTGAGTCATTGGCTCACTCACTATTTGCTGTGCTGCTGGAACAAGGTTTAAATGTGTCCAAAAATCTGCCTGCTAATTTACATGCCTGGGTTGTGGTGCAAGAGTGTAAAAATGAGGCTTGCATCTCCACAGTGAGAGCAGGGGCTTGGCGGACTGGCCACGGGAAGTGTGAACTGTAGACGAGCAGACAAAATGACATGTGTTCGCCCAAGGAGCTGGCACAGTAATGCCGTGTGTTTGTGCCACTTCGGCCCTGCTGTTTACCGTGGGGGATTTTACAAGAATTGTCAGCAGCTGGCAAACCCTTCAGCCTTTTCCATTTTCTGTCTGCCTGTACACACGTGCAGTAGTGCTCCACGGCTGCTCTTATGTGGATGGGATGTAGGGCTACTATCACATGGCTTTAAAAACAGACAATTTTCTGCATCAAAAGAAGCAAAGATTTTTGTGTGGCTGCCGCTTAGCAGGCATAACTGATGCGAAGTTATCCTTAAGTTGGGGAAAATACACAAAGTCAGTAGAGAACCAGAAATGTGCTTTCAGAATGACTGAGATTGACCAATATTTTTCATACTGATCAATGAAAAATTTTGCAGATGCTTTATTAGATAAAGATGTAGAGTAAATGAGGTATGAGCACTCAAATAATTTACGCATATCACAATTTTCTTGATTTCAGGTTAGGATTTAGATTCTATAACATATTATGTACCATAAACTTTTTATTTTTCCATTCCTGTGAAAAGGTAACTAAAGATGTCTGAGACAGGCCTTTGTTTGAGCACAAGTATACAGGGGTACAGAAAATATGTGAGTCATTATATAACTTCTATTCTATTTTATCACCATATTGCTCAGCCCTAGGGTGAATTTGGGTCATTTCTCCCCAAATAATGTCATATAAATTGACCTTTTTCTTGTTAAGCTAACCTATGAAAAATGTGCATATTCCTGTGAAGCAGCTGATTGACTTAAACAAAAAATTGTCTTTTACTGTAAACTATATGGTAAAATGTCCACAGTCTTTCAGTCAAGCGCATTTATAAACAAACTACACTAAAGCAGTTTTTTTTTTTAGTTCTGACCACCAAAATAAATTACCCTAGGCATTTGCGACCCCAAACTCAAAATGCAAGCTACCCACAAAGTGAAGATATTATTTTGAAGCCATAAGCCTGGACTAATTCATTTGTAGGTTTGTAAATAGGAATCTGAATCTATCATCACAGTTGAATGGTGTCAAACCTTGTTTAAGATATTGATGTTAAGCTTCACACATCATCAGGGGACCACAAAAAATCATTCTGACCCCCATGGGGGTCCCGACCCGCAGGTTGAGACCCGTTGCACTAAAGTACACCAATACGTTATACAAGATAATTAACTTGTAATTATGAGATCTTTACATTGGCATTCTATATCTTAGATCTTAAATAAAAGATTATAAAGCACACGTAGCAGTCATGTGTTTTCCACATCAGGAATTAAGCTGGAGCTCCATCTATTGGCTGCATAGAAAATGACACAGGGGAAATAATAAGCAATCTTGCCTGATATGCTAAGGCTGCAGAAATGCTCCAAGCTAAACTTAAAAACAGCTCAGAAGCTCTCAGGAATCTATGTATGACATCACAAAATGTGGACTTTCAGAACTATGAGAAAATAGTCCTGTATTAACAAGAAATGTATCTTATGATTACGAAATAGTATCTTTGAGGTAAATACAGTGGGGTTCTGTAGACTAGTTTTTCTGTTTTCTGTTTCCTTTCAGATTTTCCGAAGTTTGGAAAGTATCTCTCTGACCACTTCTCCTGGAGAAACCCACGGCTGCCTTCAACTGCTCTGCCGTCTTTCTGAATGTCCTCCTGCATTTCCCTTTGGATCTGACCTAACCCCCCACTAGCGTACTGTTAGCACCTGTTAGCAGCGAGCATGGAGCGCAGCAGCTGGAGCGGCAGCGAGAGTCCAGGTGAGGACATAGACAGACTCAGTGACTCTGGAGGAGACAAGACCATGGACGGAGACCCAGAAGGAGTGTGGAGCCCTGATATCGAGCAGAGCTTTCAGGAGGCGCTGGCCATCTACCCCCCATGTGGACGGAGGAAGATCATCCTGTCAGACGAGGGCAAGATGTATGGTAAGTGAGATCCAAGACAATGAACTTTTCACCTGTTCTTTCTATAGTCTCCAGTGTTTCATACTGCTATTTCATTTCCTTATACACAAACTTTGGTTTAAAATATTATCAGGTTTATACATACTTTAAAAAGGGACTAAACTAGTTCTACAATTAAACTAAATGGGGGATAAATTAGTTAGGTAATCTTTAAATAAACAAATCCAAGTGCATAACACATTGGTATTTGCTCACTGTCAGAGTACTGGGGCCAGTCGACCAAAGAAATTCTTTGTCTACTATTGGCAATCATAGAACATTGGATTCATTATTCCACAATAACATGTCCAAATTATTCAATATGTTTACAACTGAACATTTAACCTAAAAAAAACTGCACGAGTTCACCTAAAAGACTACTATTTATTCAGAAAAGTACAAAAAAAGATGCAAAAACATCTCAGAAAATTACCCAGTTTATTAATTTTACGTTTTCTAGTTTTTGCTTTTCTTCCCATATAAACCAATACAAACAAAATAATATGTCAACAGTTGGTCAACTAAGACATCATGAAACAAATTAATTGACTTAAGACAGCTTCAGAAAGCTATTATATAACCAAAGAAACGTGATTGTTGTCATTTGACTGAATATTAAATGATAAGACAAATAGGGCAAGTCTGTAGTGCAAAGCAATAAAAAAAATTATAATAAAACAGATAAACAAATTCTACTACAGTATAAGCCCCTGTCCATTATCTGAAATGTTGTCAAATCAGAAACACAATGAAACTTACATGAAATATTTGTCTAGTATCTATTCCTTCTCAACATCGTGCAAAAATACGCCCTATAACTATAACTTTATTTAAATAGCTGTAGTGTTTTTGTTTAGTAGTTTTCAGTAATTTGCTACACAAGGCCAAGTGCATTTGTTAAACGTCAGTGCAGGCCATATTTCTTTCTACTTCCTGGTCTGCCACACAAAAAGCTTTGCTCAGTGTCTTTGAAGTATAGGGCCTCTAATAATGATAATGTATTCATCATTAATCATCTCAGCTGTATTGTATTGGACATGTATGACCGTTGGAAGTTACCTCAGTGGCGACTTTAGTGTGCGCTAAAAAGTCTGGACATCAGTTTACAGTGAGAGTGATTGTTCTGTAAAGTTTACTGTTACAAAGTTTTTTCTTTTTTTCTTTGGAATTTTATAGCTATTTTAATAGTTTTCTTAGGCATGTTTGTGTTACTATGCAGTTAAAATTGTGTGAAAACTACATGTTTTAATACCACTATTCCAATTTCTGGTATTCATCTGTTGCCATAGAAATAGTCTCGGAAGTGCTCAGGTTATGGCTGCACAATATATCAATCACATCAAAATCACAATTTGATTGAGGGCAATTATGGAATAGCAAAGGCTGCAATTTGTAAATAATAGAATGTCCTCTGCAAAGGACAACTTAACTTAAAAAAAAAAAAAAAAAGTTTTACCTAGACTTGGCGCTCTACAAACAACATGAACATGAAATTTGTGGGATTTTTGTAATAGTGCAGATTTTTAACAAAAGTAAATGCTCCCGGAATTGTTTAAAATGAGCACGCTAATCAGAAGAACACTATCCTTTATAAATCACAAACAAGCATTGGGAAAATCACATTTATTTCAATCTCGATTTTCCTAAACAGCTGCCCTAACTGCATGCAAATAGAACAAAGTGTCAGTACTTATTTTACATAGGACCAATAATAACTTTATGTACAATAATAAGTCTTACTGGACATGTGCGTAACTTGCTTGAAGTTGTGCTGTTCCTGCCACATGATTGGCTGACAAACTTGTCAATTAAAATGGGCTAGTTGATTGTCGAGTTTGATTAAAGTTAGGATTGCGATCTAACAACTTCTAACAACCTCATCACAACTGCATGACAAAATATTATACCAATGTAGCAATAAAAAGGTAAAATCCTAACCCTAACCCATTGTTTAATACAGGTTCGTAAAGCGGGAAATTATTATCACATTTCTAAGCCCTGGAAAAGTTTTAAAATTCTACTGGTTTTAGAAAATTAGTTTTTTGGGTTCCTGTTGAGGAGAAAAAACATGTTTATAAAAATGTGCCTATTATAGTTACTTTAATTAAACTGAAAAACGATAACATCCTTTGCCTGTTTGTTTGAAGCTGAAAAAAAAAAATCAATTAAATTGTATCGTAACTGAATTGTTTGTACTTTAACATTTTAGGTTTTTAAGTTGAGATTCCCATGATTATTGTTTCCATCACTGAATATAAGCCAATAATTGATTTAAATGTATTTAAACAAGTTTATTGAAAAGTTATGGAAAACACTAAGTTAAAATCCATCTGAACCATGTTAACAGTAATAATACTTTCCTCTATTATATGACCAGAATCATGAAAAAAACTTTTGGATGTATTTAAAATTATTTTTAAACATTTTTCAGATTAAATTGTCAGTACGTTTACATGATCAGGGAAATCAGACTGTAGTTGGTTCAAACTGGTCGGATCAGAGAGTAAACCAATTGCTGTACCTTGGAAAGACATGTCCTTCTGGCTCAGGTCCTCTACTGCAGGGGTTCCCAAACTTTTCAGACCGGGACCCCCAAAAGAACCATGTAACCAACTCGCGACCCCCACAGCAAAATAAAATAGACGTCTATAACTATTTCAAGCTGGAAAACTATTAAAATTGGGTTTAAATGCATTTATTTAGTAGCTTATTGCTTTATATGATCATAATTCATTCAAACATGATGCTTCCAGTTAAAAAATACAAATTAAACACCAAGTCATCATTGTAAAATTACATCTTGAAATCATCTCACGACCCCTAGATTTTGATTCGCGACCCCCGAGGGTTCCTGACCCCCACTTTAGGAACCACTGCTCTACTGCAGCGTTTCCCAACCAGTGGTACGTGGACCCTTGGGGCACATGAGCCCTCTCCTAGGGGTACTGGAATGATTCAAACTTTAATAGAAGGTGAAATATATTTAATTAATTTAAAAATGTTATTTGTGATGATTTTTTAAAATATCTTTGGGCATGTAAGACAGCATTTTACAAAAACAAGAAATACAAAAAGATAAATTGCAGTATTCAACTAGAAAACTCATTGTTTACTGAAAAGCACAAGTTAGGGGTACTTGGCGTGTGAGACGAAGAAAAAGGTTTGTGAACCACTGTTCTACTGATTCAGGCTGCATTATGTTGAATGCTTATTATTAATTACTGTTTGTAATATTATATGTAATTTAGGCTGTTGTCGACCAAAGAAATTCTTGGTCAACTAAAAACATTTCTCATCGACCGATTAATCGACTAAAAAGGGGGCTGCTGTTGAAATTAGATACTCATTTGAACAAATACAGAAAACATTAACAGGACAAAACTTGAACAAAATCTGATATTTTCTGAAAAGTTTTAAAATAACCTTGAGTTTCATCAAAACTGGTTTTGAAACTAAAATGCTGATCATAAACTTGGATTTGTGAAAATGTCAGTCCATTTAATAAAAACGTGACTTTCCTGAAAGGACATTCTAATTCTCATTGTGGTATTGAGAATCAAGTTTATTCCTTCTATCAAAATCAGATTGGAAATTGTATTGTGACAACTCTGCAAGAAACCTTGCTCAGAAAGACTAATAATTTGATGCAGTTTATGCAAAAAATATAATTTAAACAGAAAATGAAGAGGAAAATATAAAAAGGCAGTTCAGACCAATGATTCTGTTACTGTTGAATACAAATTCCTTATAATCTAAATAAAGAATTAGTCGACTAATAAAATTTTGATCGACCAAGACTCCATCGACGATTAATCGACTAAACAACTACAGCCCTAGTAACATTACACACTGATATTTCTATAGTTGTTGTTGTTTTACATTTAGAACCGTGTTAACATGTGCCAATTGGATTTCCGAAAACCAATTCATGGCTCCTTAATCGGTGTGCCCGGGTTTACATGCACTTTAAATCGGACAAGGCTAGTTATCCGGTTTTCCTGGCCTCCATGTAAACGCCCTGACTGATTACAATTATTGATTAAGCGGATCATCTTGACATCGCTAGTATGAGAGACAATACAGAGGGAGCCTGAGAAGCGGTGGAATGAGCGCTGTACGTCTGAGTGCGCTGTATTTGTGTGTGAACTAATGGAGTGTTGAGCAGATGGTGCTCTGGCTGCCACCAGCTGCGCCGCCCCCTCGTCTTCTTTCACTCTTCACTCTGCTTTTTTCTACTTTTTTTTTGTTTTCACACTTTACATGCAGTCTGCACAATACTCTGCCATTCTCTAGACATTTCCTTCAAACTCTGCCGGAATTTTGGAGTGGGAATTTAATACAGAATCTAAAAAGAAATAGTTGCGTTTATTCAAATAAACATTATGCGAGTTTTGGAGAATTTTCCTTTCAGAGTCAGGAAATCAGTTTCAGAGTGTGCTGTGATTTATACTGAGCTTGCCACAGATGTCTTTTTCACTCAGCCATCTTCAATTGTATAGGTTTGATCAATTTTAGTACTTTCCAATATTTAGTATATCTATATAGAGGTCATGGATACTATTTTTTAACAATAATAAACTATCAATCAATTAATGTAGCTCCGACGTATAGCAGCCGAGATCAAGACTTTCAGTTAACCTAATGTTAAACCAATGGATAACACAGGATATTACACACAGGTACGAAATTATACCATGAAACTGCATTTGACATGGACACACAGAAGTTGGTTAAGTATTGGTGAGCAACATTTGAGAAACTGTGATTCTAGAAAGCAGTGTTATGTTGCAAGCTAAAACATTTAAATAATTTTGGACCAAAAGATCTGTTTACCCTGTTCACTGTTATAAGATCTCACCTGCTCTATTTTTGTGCTTTATCTCTTTGTTAAATTTACCAGGACATCTAAAGCCCAGTGATGTAAAATGTTGACATTTCATTTCAAGCTTCGTTCATAGACAGATCATAGTTAGGAGGTTATGCCAAGTTAATGTCATCTAGCCTACATATCAATACTTTTATAATAGGAAGAGCATGTTTAACCTTCCTAAAAATAGATTTGCTGTACTGTGGTGCATATTTATTCTGAGACATTGATCAAAACAAAACATTCAGAATTTTGTATTTGTTTATTTTTCTCTAATGAGCACTGCATTTTCTTTCACTGTGGTAAAGAATATACTAAATAAGTTAACCATCTACAGTATGTTGTGATAGCAGACAAATTATACTTTAGTTGATGAGCAGTATGCAAACATGACACTGGGTACCATCTCATTGTTAATCTTCATTTCTCTATGGGAACCTCAAAGTCTAATTACAATTGCAAGAATCTTTTTATTATTCGTCACAGTAGGACTTCTGTTTTATAATTCATTCATTCAAATATTTATGAACAGCTTCTACTTTTGTACCCAGAATTCCCTCCCATCCCCTTCACATATTTACTCCTGTTCACTGGGTTATTTGAGGTATTATAGATGTAGAGTGAAACTGTATACAGAGTTAATGTGTTGTCCTTAAATGGTTTGTGTTTTTTGCCTGCAGATCTTTCAACAAACTGATTGGAGGGTTCGATGATAATTCCAGTAAAGGCCACGAGGATGCAGACGCTAAAGCCAAGTAAGCAAAACACATTTATTACTTCCCACTCGAAGCACATTTATCTTCTTGACACATCTAAGGTGCAGTGTGTTTTTGATGTTCACTACAACTGTCAAGCCTATTTAGTCAAAAATCTAATAAAAATCTCTTGTACGTGTCGCTTGAGAGGATAGTACACATGCAGTGTGTTTGAACCTGGCTTTGCTAAGTCCTTTGGATGTCATGACACTTTTCAAGCTGGTCTGTTCCATCAAAAGGGTCCCCCAAAAAAGTCGGCTTTATGGAGAAGCAACAATGTTCCAAAGAGATGATTTTGGCCCTTTAACGCCAATTTTTTTTTTTTTTCATTTGTTACATCTTGACACGTGTTGACTACTTGTCCGCAAATATCATCAGAAGTCTTTGGCACAGGCTCTGTAGTCTGACTTCTTCAGGAATTGCATGTATGGAATGGGAAAGAGCCAACGTTATTGGATAGAGGAACACAAACTCCACTGGATAAAAGAGGCATTAGACATCTGGAATCGTGCCCATAGCTCACTAAGCAAGGCAAGGGGTGATGTTGGTTTTTCATACTTGAGATGCTGCTTTTGACGACAGCAGACAAGCACAACACAACAACAACAGAGGAAATAAAACTATATTTTTGTATTTTGTTCAAGTTACCAACTTCTTTACAAATCAAATTGTTACAGTCTATGGTTCAAATGAGCCCGATCTCACAAGAAAGTGTACATTTACCACGACATTACACAACATGCAAATTACGTATGATTAGCACGAGTTCACGGCTGTTTTGTGTAATTATAGTACACATCACAGTCCCCATTCATTTCAATGGTGGTTAAGATGTGTTCTTATTTATGAGTATTAATGAAATCCTGATTCTAATCTTAACCTGCCTCAAGCCCAGACTTAATCTTACCCATTTTAGTAACTTTATGCCTAAACTTAAATGTTTCACCTGAAGAAAACGTCCCCATGTGGCTTCAATCAAAACTCATGTTTTTTTTAATGCTGTGAAATCTTGTGTCATTTTTACGCTTTTTCATACAACATAAGTACTACAAATACCTGTGAATACGCTGATTTTGTGTCGTGGTAAAAGTATGCCATCTAGTGAGACTGTGTTGTTCAAATAGTTACCATCTATGGTCCAAATTTTTTGTAAAAATTTTATTTGATTTTCCAGGACAACATTTTTGCACACACCAAAAAAATAAAACTATGTACATCATAAACTTGAATTAAATTAATTATAAAAGAACTATCAATATTCATTTATGTCAAATTGACCAAAAATTTGTGGTATGAAGCAGAAATTAGATGAAAACACATACATCAGACCTCTAAAATGCTTGCAGGACACAGAGGGCAACATCCGCACAGCAAATGTAGCTCCTAAAATCCTTTATTTGCTTTACCCTGGGAGCTACATTTGCTGTGAGGACCATCTCTCTCTTCTCTCGTATTTTGGAGCAGAAATTACACACAAGAAAAAATTATTTCTAAAAAGCGCATCAAATTTTATGTCTGATTTAGGGATGCACTAATCAGATTCTGGGATCGGACATTGGCGCTGATTCGTGAAATTTTTCGTGTGCTTTTTATTGCATGTAATGGCCACAGCGTCCCACAATGCAATTTTAATTGTATTCATTCATTTATTCAGCCCATATTTATAGTGTTATATTTGTGTTTAGTTTAAGTAAACTTTTGCACTGACAATACATTTCTGTTAGTAGGAAAGTCCCTTAAGTCAAACTGGAAATGCTAGGCTATAAGATATATTCTGACAGTTTCCATTGTTAGATGTGTCAAAAGTGGAAACAGCTTATGCTCATTATTCCTGTCAATCTTTCCACAATCCATCCTAAAAATTGTCTGTAAATGAGCTCATATAATACAAAGAATGCTGAGGTTCATAAAATTTGAAGCAAAAACTAACTGGTTTATCATTAAGTGCAAAAATCTCTTGCAGAGATGTGAAAAATGGGCTCAGGTGGTGAGGCAGTCGAGGTGATGACCCCTGTCTTTCTGAAGCCAGCGATATCCAGTGTATATACAGTTGCTATGGAGACAAAAACACATAAAAAAGCTCAGTTTACTTTGGCTGGTTGGTTGGATGTGAAAGTTCATGATGTTTTTATGTTTTGGCACAGTGTGGTTGAACAGTAGTCTGTTGTATATATTGTTAGCCAAGGGGAGATGAAACCCAAGTGTGGTATTAACTTAACAGAAGGAGCAAGGACAGTTTATCGCAGACAGATGAGTGTGCAGATAAAGTGAGAAGGTGAAAAGAGAGTGGAGTGGACTGGCAGTCATGTCAGTCATGGTTTGCATTTTGACAGTCGATGAGCAGAGCGGGGCAAGGTGACAACAGGAGTGTAATAGAGCAATTTGAGTCATTATGTGGAGTCCCGTGTACATAATGTTATTTTAGCAATTAAAAGTAATGGGATAATGCATTTTATACCCCATTGAGCAATAAGGACTTTAAGTAGTAGTAAGTAAGTAATCTTTATTTGCATAGCGCATTTCACAGACACAGAGTCACAAAGCGCTTCACAGTATGATGAACCCCTCCCCACTTTAAGCGCAATAAACTCTGCAAAGGTTTTACAAACAAAACGATCTAATATGCAGATTGTGGACAGTTACTAAGAAATGTAACATGGATTTAAAAGAGAACTTGGGAATACATTTTGGAAGAAGGAAGTTTTCAACCTTTACGTTGGCATCTTGTGTTTTAAAACAACAACAAAAAAGTGTATTAAACCACACCTTCTTTCTATCCTATATGTTAGGCATTTACATACATACTGATACTGAATTTTCTGGACTATAATATCCTCCTTTTTCACAAACTTTGAACTCTGTGACCTATAATGACACAGCTAAATAATAGATTTTCATAGACTTACAGTATATAAAACACTGTAGCCTATAAACTGCATGTATCTCGTTATTCCTTATTTTCTTAAACCTAGTTGGTGCAGCTTATATTCTGGTGCTTCCAATAGTGCAAAGATGTCTGTATATTTTTATGAGATGACCATAAATATAAAAAAGTTTTTTATTTATTACATAATATTTTGTCCCCAATTGCCTCCCCTTTGTACATTTTGATGACAGAGCATTTTAAATATATACCAGATAAGTATAGCCAAATATTATGTTGTGCGTCTTAAAGATGCTAACATACATTTAGTGTCCATCATGTTCCAGGTGGAAACTTGAGAGTGACAGCTCTAAGCGTGAGTCAGAAACAGGAGTAGAAGAGGCGAGGTGTAATGGCTGGACCCAGTGGTACATTCTGGCACTGGCTTTGGCTCTGTGCCCGATGGACTGACTGGCACTCTGACTGCCAGCTGCCAACTGACGTCCTTCGAGAGCCAGTGTTCTGTTTCTTAAAAACCACATCTAAAATCTATTTAATGCCTCTTCAGCTGCTTTGCACGGTGTATTTTACCTTTTTCCCAGTGGAATCTGGATTAGAGCCATCGTGCTTTGGTCTGTTCTCCCAAATCTGTCACATCAAAGCCATTTCCACCCTGATTAGGCAAGATGCAACTGCTGCTCTGTCTTTTTATTATCGTCTAACTAAAACAACACAGAGCTTCATGGGAAAAATTGTGCTCAATGCACCCTTAACATGACTTATTTATTTATCTTAAGACAGACATAAAATAAATACATATTAAATCTAAAATGAACACATGTTAAACCTAATCAGTTTTAGTAAAGCACTGCAAGAATTAACTAATAGCATAGCTTTGCCATTAAACAACATCATTATTAGTTTGTTCACAATCCTTAAAAGGACTGAAACAATATTATACATAAAACAATGTATTTACTAAGCCGGGAACAATATACTGTTTTATAATTGCTTGTAATATATTTGTGTCACTGTACATCAAAATATATATCATATCTGGCTCTAAATATTGTGATTGAACCATACAAAGACGTATCATCCCAGCCCTACTATTTACAGGACATTCACACAAAATTTTGTTGAGCCAGTATTATCACTTTTTAAGCCCTGTGAAAATGTGATGTCAGCTACTGCACACGGCCGATAAGCAGCATTGTGCACAGAATTTGCGCAGCTCAATCCGAGACTGATGCTTTGTAGAAAGAATCCGTCTTTGTTGCATGCATGTTGGTTCTGATCAGCCAGGTAGCATCGCAGAGGGGAACTTTATGCCAAATAAAAGCGGAAACTGCATGAAACATGGCTGTGTTCTCAGTGGGGAGAACGTCCTGGCTGCTCGACAACAAAGCACTCTACCATGGCATCTCGGAAAAAGATAAATAAATAGAAAAAGTTGTATTTTTAGCACTCTCGTGTTACCTCATTTTGAGAAAAGAGCAAAACAAGTGAATCACGGGTTTGGATAATATTCAAGTTTTTATTATTGTACAGGATGTCCACCTAATCGTTATGAAATGTAATTTGTAAACTCTAAGTCATCTTAGAGTGATCCATAGTAGAAAAAACTTCAAGAGTTGTCATCTGGACCAAGTTTTCAGTCTGATTTCCGTGACTTGTGGTATAAAATGCAGTGACAGATAAATGTTTTTGTCATTTTGTATTCTTAATTTTATTGGAATGAATAGCTGTTGTAAACATAACTATAGTTTCACATGAATCACAAACAAGTTTTGGAAGTAATGTTAAAAGATACGTTCAATAAAGCGGGAAGTTGAGTTCTAAAATAATATTAAACATTTTTTTTCGAGAAACACCAATAAATGAGCTTGTAAAAAAAAGTTTGGTAGTAAAACAAGTACAGTAGATAGTGTTGTCAAAAGTATCAAAAATCAGATAATTTTTTTCTTATCAACGTGGGCAAAAGAACATTTTGTTGACAATAAATATAGCTAATTACAGAAGAGCTAAAGCACAATGAAAACGATATTTTTGAATATAAGAAGAACAAAACTCATTTAATCCCACCCCAATTCCACCCCCAAGAGCTAAGGAAATGTCAAATACAAAATCAGTATTGCAAGACTATTCAAACTTCACTGTATTGTGTGACCAGATCACGTCACTATTCTTCTAAACAGTACACAACAGCGCGGTGTTTACACATGCTTTCTGTAAACAAGACAAAGTTTTCTCATTCAACAACAACAAAAGTCACATACCACAGCGTTAGGACTACATTCGTTGTCAGTATTAAAGTTGTTGAGTTACAGATTTAGGCTTCCCTCTTATGTCAGTCTAAAGACAAATTAACTCTGTGTTTGATCATGTCTCTTGGGGATTACGTCACTGCAATGATGTCATCTGTCTACTGTTACACTTTATGATCTCCTGGTGCTACCTGATCACCACAAGANAGCTGGAGCGGCAGCGAGAGTCCAGGTGAGGACATAGACAGACTCAGTGACTCTGGAGGAGACAAGACCATGGACGGAGACCCAGAAGGAGTGTGGAGCCCTGATATCGAGCAGAGCTTTCAGGAGGCGCTGGCCATCTACCCCCATGTGGACGGAGGAAGATCATCCTGTCAGACGAGGGCAAGATGTATGGTAAGTGAGATCCAAGACAATGAACTTTTCACCTGTTCTTTCTATAGTCTCCAGTGTTTCATACTGCTATTTCATTTCCTTATACACAAACTTTGGTTTAAAATATTATCAGGTTTATACATACTTTAAAAAGGACTAAACTAGTTCTACAATTAAACTAAATGGGGGATAAATTAGTTAGGTAATCTTTAAATAAACAAATCCAAGTGCATAACACATTGGTATTTGCTCACTGTCAGAGTACTGGGGCCAGTCGACCAAAGAAATTCTTTGTCTACTATTGGCAATCATAGAACATTGGATTCATTATTCCACAATAACATGTCCAAATTATTCAATATGTTTACAACTGAACATTTAACCTAAAAAAACTGCACGAGTTCACCTAAAAGACTACTATTTATTCAGAAAAGTACAAAAAAAGATGCAAAAACATCTCAGAAAATTACCCAGTTTATTAATTTTACGTTTTCTAGTTTTTGCTTTTCTTCCCATATAAACCAATACAAACAAAATAATATGTCAACAGTTGGTCAACTAAGACATCATGAAACAAATTAATTGACTTAAGACAGCTTCAGAAAGCTATTATATAACCAAAGAAACGTGATTGTTGTCATTTGACTGAATATTAAATGATAAGACAAATAGGGCAAGTCTGTAGTGCAAAGCAATAAAAAAAATTATAATAAAACAGATAAACAAATTCTACTACAGTATAAGCCCCTGTCCATTATCTGAAATGTTGTCAAATCAGAAACACAATGAAACTTACATGAAATATTTGTCTAGTATCTATTCCTTCTCAACATCGTGCAAAAATACGCCCTATAACTATAACTTTATTTAAATAGCTGTAGTGTTTTTGTTTAGTAGTTTTCAGTAATTTGCTACACAAGGCCAAGTGCATTTGTTAAACGTCAGTGCAGGCCATATTTCTTTCTACTTCCTGGTCTGCCACACAAAAAGCTTTGCTCAGTGTCTTTGAAGTATAGGGCCTCTAATAATGATAATGTATTCATCATAATCATCTCAGCTGTATTGTATTGGACATGTATGACCGTTGGAAGTTACCTCAGTGGCGACTTTAGTGTGCGCTAAAAAGTCTGGACATCAGTTTACAGTGAGAGTGATTGTTCTGTAAAGTTTACTGTTACAAAGTTTTTTCTTTTTTCTTTGGAATTTATAGCTATTTTAATAGTTTTCTTAGGCATGTTTGTGTTACTATGCAGTTAAAATTGTGTGAAAACTACATGTTTTAATACCACTATTCCAATTTCTGGTATTCATCTGTTGCCATAGAAATAGTCTCGGAAGTGCTCAGGTTATGGCTGCACAATATATCAATCACATCAAAATCACAATTTGATTGAGGGCAATTATGGAATAGCAAAGGCTGCAATTTGTAAATAATAGAATGTCCTCTGCAAAGGACAACTTAACTTAAAAAAAAAAAAAAAAAGTTTTACCTAGACTTTGCGCTCTACAAACAACATGAACATGAAATTTGTGGGATTTTTGTAATAGTGCAGATTTTTAACAAAAGTAAATGCTCCCGGAATTGTTTAAAATGAGCACGCTAATCAGAAGAACACTATCCTTTATAAATCACAAACAAGCATTGGGAAAATCACATTTATTTCAATCTCGATTTTCCTAAACAGCTGCCCTAACTGCATGCAAATAGAACAAAGTGTCAGTACTTATTTTACATAGGACCAATAATAACTTTATGTACAATAATAAGTCTTACTGGACATGTGCGTAACTTGCTTGAAGTTGTGCTGTTCCTGCCACATGATTGGCTGACAAACTTGTCAATAAAATGGGCTAGTTGATTGTCGAGTTTGATTAAAGTTAGGATTGCGATCTAACAACTTCTAACAACCTCATCACAACTGCATGACAAAATATTATACCAATGTAGCATAAAAAGGTAAAATCCTAATACATTGTTTAATACAGGTTCTTAAAGCGGGAAATATTATCACATTTCTAAGCCCTGGAAAAGTTTTAAAAATTCTACTGGTTTTAGAAAATTAGTTTTTGGGTTCCTGTTGAGGAGAAAAAACATTTTATAAAATGTGCTTATTATAGTTACTTTAATTAAACTGAAAACGATAACATCCTTTGCCTGTTTGTTTGAGCTGAAAAAAAAAAAATCATTAATTGTATCGTAACTGAATTGTTTGTACTTTAACATTTTAGGTTTTTAAGTTGAGATTCCCATGATATTGTTTCCATCACTGAATATAAGCAATAATTGATTTAAATGTATTTAAACAAGTTTTTGAAAAGTTATGGAAAACACTAAGTTAAAATCCATCTGACCATGTTAACAGTAATAATACTTTTCCTCTATTATATGACCAGAATCATGAAAAAAACTTTTTGGATGTATTTAAAATGATTTTTAAACATTTTCAGATTAAATTGTCAGTACGTTTACATGATCAGGGAAATCAGACTGTAGTTGGTTCAAACTGGTCGGATCATCCGAGAGAGTAAACCAATTGCTGTACCTTGGAAAGACATGTCCTTCTGGCTCAGGTCCTCTACTGCAGGGGTTCCCAAACTTTTCAGACCGGGACCCCCAAAAGAACCATGTAACCAACTCGCGACCCCCACAGCAAAATAAAATAGACGTCTATAACTATTTCAAGCTGGAAAACTATTAAAATTGGGTTTAAATGCATTTATTTTAGTAGCTTATTGCTTTATATGATCATAATTCATTCAAACATGATGCTTCCAGTTAAAAAATACAAATTAAACACCAAGTCATCATTGTAAAATTACATCTTGAAATCATCTCACGACCCCTAGATTTTGATTCGCGACCCCCGAGGGTTCCTGACCCCCACTTTAGGAACCACTGCTCTACTGCAGCGTTTCCCAACCAGTGGTACGTGGACCCTTGGGGGCACATGAGCCTCTCCTGGGGGTACTGGAATGATTTCAAACTTTAATAGAAGGTGAAATATATTTAATTAATTTAAAAATGTTATTTGTGATGATTTTTTAAAATATCTTTGGGGCATGTAAGACAGCATTTTACAAAAACAAGAAATACAAAAAGATCAATTGCAGTATTCAACTAGAAAACTCATTTGTTTACTGAAAAGCACAAGTTAGGGGGTACTTGGCGTGTGAGACGAAGAAAAAGGTTTGTGAACCACTGTTCTACTGATTCAGGCTGCATTATGTTGAATGTTATTATTAATTACTGTTTGTAATATTATATGTAAATTTAGGGCTGTTGTCGACCAAAGAAATTCTTGGTCAACTAAAAACATTTCTCATCGACCGATTAATCGACTAAAAAGGGGGCTGCTGTTGAAATTAGATACTCATTTGAACAAATACAGAAAACATTAACAGGACAAAAACTTGAACAAAATCTGATATTTTCTGAAAAGTTTTAAAATAACCTTGAGTTTCATCAAAACTGGTTTGAAACTAAAATGCTTGATCATAAACTTGGATTTTGTGAAAATGTCAGTCCATTTAATAAAAACGTGACTTTCCTGAAAGGACATTCTAATTCTCATTGTGGTATCGAGAATCAAGTTTATTCCTTTCTATCAAAATCAGATTGGAAATTGTATTGTGACAACTCTGCAGGAAACCTTGCTCAGAAAGACTAATAATTTGATGCAGTTTATGCAAAAAATATAATTTAAACAGAAAATGAAGAGGAAAAATATAAAAAGGCAGTTCAGACCAAGATTCTGTTACTGTTGAATACAAATTCCTTATAATCTAAATAAAGAATTAGTCGACTAATAAAATTTTGATCGACCAAGACTCCATCGACCGATTAATCGACTAAACAACTACAGCCCTAGTAACATTACACACTGATATTTCTATAGTTGTTGTTGTTTTACATTTAGAACCGTGTTACACATGTGCCAATTGGATTTCCGAAAACCAATTCATGGCTCTTAATCGGTGTGCCCGGGTTTACATGCACTTTAAATCGGACAAGGCTAGTTATCCGGTTTTCCTGGCCTCCATGTAAACGCCCTGACTGATTACAATTATTGATTAAGCGGATCATCTTGACATCGCTAGTATGAGAGACAATACAGAGGGAGCCTGAGAAGCGGTGGAATGAGCGCTGTACGTCTGAGTGCGCTGTATTTGTGTGTGAACTAATGGAGTGTTGAGCAGATGGTGCTCTGGCTGCCACCAGCTGCGCCGCCCTCCCTCGTCTTCTTTCACTCTTCACTCTGCCTTTTTTCTACTTTTTTTTTGTTTTCACACTTTACATGCAGTCTGCACAATACTCTGCCATTCTCTAGACATTTCCTTCAAACTCTGCCGGAATTTTGGAGTGGGAATTTAATACAGAATCTAAAAAGAATAGTTGCGTTTATTCAAATAAAACATTATGCGAGTTTTGGAGAATTTTCCTTTCAGAGTCAGGAAATCAGTTTCAGAGTGTGCTGTGATTTATACTGAGCTTGCCACAGATGTCTTTTTCACTCAGCCATCTTCAATTGTATAGGTTTGATCAATTTTAGTACTTTCCAATATTTAGTATATCTATATAGAGGTCATGGGATACTATTTTTTAACAATAATAAACTATCAATCAATTAATGTAGCTCCGACGTATAGCAGCCGAGATCAAGACTTTCAGTTAACCTAATGTTAAACCAATGGATAACACAGGATATTACACACAGGTACGAAATTATACCATGAAACTGCATTTGACATGGACACACAGAAGTTGGTTAAGTATTGGTGAGCAACATTTGAGAAACTGTGATTCTAGAAAGCAGTGTTATGTTGCAAAGCTAAAACATTTAAATAATTTTGGACCAAAAGATCTGTTTACCCTGTTCACTGTTATAAGATCTCACCTGCTCTATTTTTGTGCTTTATCTCTTTGTTAAATTTACCAGGACATCTAAAGCCCAGTGATGTAAAATGTTGACATTCATTTGCAAGCTTCTATAGAAAGAGTTTTTGACAGTGTTCTCCAGCTAGTTACCCAAGTTGATTTTATGCATGTTTCGAGTAATCTTGCATTGTCCTGCAGTTGATACTAAGATTTCAGTTTTTACCTACTACCTATCCTCACCCGCTTGTCTGTAATTACTTGTGATTATTCAAAACAATCATAACAAGTATCACACATGAGTTTAAAATTGTCATTAATCCATGTGTCTCCTCCAAAAAGTGAGTAATTCGAAATTTGATTATTATTAAAGTTAAGTTTTGCCTGTTTGTTCTGAAGTTTTGAACAGAAAGATTAATGTTGTGTTTCACAGTCGACAAAATGTAAATTATGGATCACATATGCTCTACTTGATTGCCAAAGACACAGAAAAAACACTGTAGGTCTCCTTTAAATGCCCCGAATCATTACGACACAGCTTCAGCACAAAACAAATCCCTGTAGTAATTCTGAACAATATATTAATTGACAGTTTTTTCAGTTTTGACATTCCTTATTAGTTTTGTGAACTTTCAGATTGTACCATATCCCATTATTAATCCACTCCTGAGGTTTTGCTTTAGACAGTGCTGTATATAGTGAGTCCAAAGGCACTGATCCGTGCAAAGCAGTTAATACAACTATAACACGTTTTCGTTCAGACTTACCAAATAAGAGAAGACTCTTCCAGGAGTTTTTATTGACTTAGGAGAAAACCTATTCATCATTGCTCCGAAAAGGGCACGTGGCAGAATTACTTAAAAGCCACTCTGATACTCTGCTATTAAAACTAAGTCCAGTGTCTTAAAAGGCGCTGTTTGTGGAAATAACACTGAAACAGACATGACTGACAGGTGAGTTACCTGATACACATCCAGGGCTTAGGGATGTGGATTTGTCTAAAAATATGGCTACACATACAAAAGAAGGAAAATGCCAGAGCGTTTACTTGCAGGTGAAAATTTCAAATGGACGTGTACTCTATAAAAGGAAAGGGGATGAAAAGATGAAAAATAGTGCTATTATCCCAGGCAAAAGTAGAGGTAAAAAGAACTGACCAGTGTCTTGGTCCCACACACACACAAGCTGCATATAGATTTTCTGAAGCATAGGAAAGTCATTTAATTGGTATCGAGCCATCTATGATCTAACACAGGCAGAATACACGATGCATTAATATTGTGTGAAGCTTAACATGGCATACAAAAGATTACAACGACAGCATCTTCAAGCTTTTTGCAATGGCAGGTAAAAGAAACTCACATTTTCTGTTTACTATAGAATGTGGGTTACTAGTCCTACATTTACTCGTACATATACAACCAGAAAACACATTTAAAACGCATAAGGCACATTAGACTATACACTCAGTGATGATTATATTTAAGATTTTATATCTTTTGTCTGTTTTTGTCCAAATTTTGGTGATGTTTATATTGTTTTTTTTCTGGTTGAACAAGGGCCAAAATGAATACAATACATATAGAAGTGTTTTAAGTTGACTACTAGCAAAGAGCTTGATGTTTGTTTTTAGTTATCTTCTCATACTTAAATTTAGAGCAATTCCTCCTTAAAGTTATTTGTTTTTGTGACTTGTTTTAGGCGAATGGTCACAAGATAAAATAATGTCCAGGGGTGTCATAACTATTAGCAGACAAAAGCATAACATGTCTCCTTTAAAGTCTGATCAGTCTGCCCACACAGCTGCTAAGTTGTATACACTCATATCAGTTTAATAAAATGTATTAAATGTATTGCTATTCACCACTGGCTAATGCAAAACATCCCTTTGTTGAATCTAACCTGATGTCACTCTGTGTTTGAGAAAAGGCTAAAAGCATCAAGCACACATTCCCATGGCCCCTGAAGCCTCTCTGCAGATAAGGCTTATTAAAACCAAGTTGTGAAGGGCCACGTCTGAAGATAATGGACTAATTACACATTCATATTTAATGCACCACTGGTAAACAGGCATCTACTCAATAAATTAAAGACTGGCATGATCTACACAGAAGATTACTTTGTAATTAAAACATGCTTTAAGGATATTTAATGAAACGCAGAGAGAAAGAAACATGCATTTTGAATTTACAGCTGCATGTTCCCATTATTACACTGTATACAACCTGCTAAGATGTTTATGTTGTTAGCAGTTTTGCATTAGAGTTTCCCATGCCTACAGCAGCTAAAAAAATGTGCTTTTGGCTTTATTATGTATCAAATGTACTTGCGCTGTAGTTTAAACTTTTAAGTAGCAATTAGCTATATTTGTTATTTTTCAAGTGTTAAAGTGTTAAACAAAACCCCAGTAGGGCTTATACTCCGTTTGTCATGCAGTGCTTCCCTAAAAAGACCTAAATGAACAACTGTCTAAAAATAATTAATTTAAGCGTGATATATCGAAGTATCTATCAATATATCACACTAGCACAAAAATGAAATTGCTTGGGTATTTTTATTCAGTCCAGAGCTGGAGTGACTCTGCTCTCGCTCTGCTGTTCTGTGAGGCAGGTGTTTTTAGAGTCCAGCCACAGCCGAGTACTTCTAACTGCAAGAAATGTGTCCAACAGCAAGTATCTTTATCCAAAACAAGCCCTGTCCATGTGCATGGCTGTGCGGGGGCGGAGTATCACGCTTAATGACCATCTGACTTTGGCCTTGAAGTCTTTGACTGAGCCCAGAGGAGGGGGGCACTCGCCGAGAGGGACAGAGAAGGAACAGCCAGAACAGAACAAGCAGACCAGAGCACGGACAGAGAGTGTGTGTGTGTGTACCAGAGTTTTGGAAAGAGCGAGGGAGGGATGTGTGCTGCGGGGTTAGTGAAGGATGATAATTCACCGTTAAGCCTCCTAGAAAGACCAGCTGGCCCCTCTGGAGTCAGATGTCAGCCTCAGCAGCCAGGGCCCAGTGTGTGTTGGCACTAATGCACGTACAGACAAGTGCAAACGTGCACGTGGGGAGGGAGCGTGCACCAAGTGTGTGTGCTGACAGTGGCAGCGTCAGACTGCTAGGAGGAAAACACCTGCACGGGAGCTGGAGATGCTATCGGTGTAAGCCCCTATCTGAGCGAGAGTGGGACACACTGACCATCTGCTGTTAGTCAGGGCCATTGTTCTGAGTCGTTTGGGGAGGGACAGGGGAGGAGGGGTGCAGGGGGAAGAGGGGACTAGAGGTTTGGCTTTGTGCTGATCTTGACCATCAGTTGGCCAGCTGGCTTAACTTTGCTTTTCCACCCGGTCGGAACAGAAAGCAGGAAAAACAAACCAAACCTAAGTAAATGTAGCATGAGAGCCACAACATGCTCATCAGCAGCATTCAGAAAATAAGCAGTCACTAATCAAACAATATCACATGAAGCAGAACAAATGTCTTCAGTTGTATTCAGGGCTCACATGTTTTCAGAGGTTTCTTTTCTTCCCAGAAGAACACAATTATCAGATCCAAGTATATTCAACAATTATTTTTTCCCTTTTGTCTGACTTCATGTGATGGACAAAAAACTTTTTCAACAACAGCAACAGGCTTCCAAGTCCATGATCAGCAGGAAGCACAGACTTACAATATCCCAGTGTTTATTTCTACGCCAGCACCACCTGCAGTGCTTTACATTCACTCTTGTGAAAACAATGGCATCTTCTTAGTCATGGTGCACACTAACATACTGATGCAAGTGCTCAAGTTTGTACATTTTGATACAAACAATGCTTTTCTGATAATCAGAAATTGGTACATTAGCACATGAGAGACATTTTAGGTGAAATATATATTACTTTGTTGGTGGTAGTTTTTACAACTTATTTTGTAACTAAATTACTCAAGTTTTGGACTGGCAAAGTGGTATTTTTTAGGTGGCAAAGATCTTACAGGTAAATACAAATCCTTGTCAGGTGCGACATATACACTACTAAGGCGCAGAGCTGTCCATGCCTGCTAACCAGTACTACATATGGACACTCATGCTTTGAGCCAGCATCAGGTTTGTGGCCTGGCTCTTTTACTCGTCTCTCTCCTGTCTCTCTGCAGCTCACTAATCTATACTCGCCAGGTCATGCTGAGTCTGCTCTGCTCCCTATTGAAAGGCTTGAATTATTCAGCAGTGGAAGTGTATGTGTGTGGGTGCGCGCTTGTCTTCATGCACTCTCATAAGCATGGGTACAGCTGGCCTGCTGGGTCCTCTAATCAGGGGACGGTCAGTCTGCGTGAATGCCGGTATTGTTGCTCTATGTGTATTCAGGCTCGCATGTGTGTGTATGTATGTGTGTGTGTATGGGGGAGCTCTACGGGGGCTGTGGTGATTACGCCGCAGCTCTGTGAAACTGCACGTCACGGGGTCGCAGGGTCAACAGCGCTAAATCAGGCGCTAAGTTGTTTGCCAGGTCATATGATTTGTGCTGTGATTGTCTGCTTGAAATCACTGCTTTTTATTGGAGGGTTTGGAGAGCAGTGTTATTAATGTTCAATTCGCTTCTCTCTCTGTCTACCCAGGTCGGAACGAGCTGATAGCCAGATACATCAAGCTGCGGACAGGCAAGACGCGGACGAGGAAACAGGTAACGATGGAGGACAGTGACACCCAATCACACGATGTCTCTCTGCAGCAGCCATCAAATGTCATACTGATATAATGTCACTGTGGTAAAGCCGCTGCACATGGGCCTTTATGTAAAAGACTCTAATACAAGTCCTTTTTTTTATAAACTTGTTGCATTTATTGCATGTATAACTTATACATAAAAAATGAAGTTAAAGCAGACCTATTGTGTATAAACTTTTTTCTAAGTTTTTAACCTTGTTATAACTGCCTTCTCTCATCATTAGTTTACTCAAAGTTTCAATAAGAACGACTCCTGCATGTTTGAGAAGTCTTGTATTATTCTGCAGCGATGTTTGAGAGCTCAGAAAAACCCTGTTCTCACCTACCACCTATCCCCGCCCACTTGTCTGTATTTGATTATTCAAACTATTCAGATTCACAGTAAAGCGTGTGTGGTTCAAAGTCTCATAGACAATACAACACAGTCACTACAACACTCAAAATTACAAATGGCTGCTTGTTATATTAAAATCTTAAGATCAGTTTTGAACAGTTTTTATTCCTAAATACATAGGCAACGCAATAGATCTCCTTTAACCGAACTGTTTGTTCTATACATTTATCTATAGATATTCATGAACTACACATGATAATTTGAAAGCAAACACTAATAATATATGTAGCCTTTATGTCTTTTCAAATCCTCAGTCAAATGTATGCATTATTCACTCCACACACTTGGTTGGGGAAGCAATTATTAAAGCCACTGATGTCCTAGGGTAGACCATCAGCTTCATTGCCAAAAATCATTCACTCACCACATTCCTACTAGGCAATGTGAGTGAAGTGTCTGGCCTACAACAACAGTTTGCATTAGTGCGTCTGCTGTCCCACTGTGGCACCCTTTATTCCCATCTCCCATCAATGATCCAACCAAACCCAGGCCTTCTTAGCTTCAGAGTACAGACAAAATTGGGCACTTGGCAGATTGGAAAGGAGGTTTGGCTACATATCCTGGACCTACTGACCACAAAACAAAATGTTTTCCTTTTTTCTTTTAAACTTTACTGTTTAAAAATCTTAAGCAACAAACTGATTAAACTCTTTGTCATTTGATTTGTAAATTTAATTTCAAGTGCACGCTAAAAATGCTGTGTGATTATCTGCCATATTTGCCCTAGTGTGTCTTTACCTGCCCCTTTTCTGTGGGGAACAGTAGTTGCCCCATGTCTCCAGGTGTCTGTCATTGTTGCTCTGAAGATGTCATATTGTCTCTCTGCTGTTGTCAGGATGAGTATGTGTGTGCCCTCCTTGTGTGGCAGCCGCCTTTCATAACCATGGCAACTCACTGTTTGGTCCTGTCTCCCCTCCTCCTCCCCCTCCTCCTCCTCTCTCCCTCGCTTCTGCTTTCTTCCAGGTATCCAGTCACATCCAGGTCTTGGCCAGAAGAAAATCCCGGGAATTTCAGTCCAAACTAAAGGTAAGGCAGTGGCACCGTGATGAGAGCCTGGGGCATGTTTACCCTCACGTCCATGAACAAGAAGTCATGTTTGTGTTTTTACAGTTGATTAGTGGAGTTTGGCTAATGGCAAATGTGGATAAACAGATAGTTTGAGTGCCAACTACACCAAATCACAGCGAATTCAGTGGTAGTATATTGCTAAAGAGTAAATTGCAAATGAAATCCAAATGGTAAAGTTGCTATTGTTTTTTTTAGCTTATGGCTCTACACTTCAGACTGTTAATGGCAAGATGACAAATTAACGGACGAGAATGATCTCCTCGTTTGAATGTTTACTTGTTGCAGTTTATTAGTAGAAGTTGGCAGATGTAGATAAACATCCTGTCAAAGTGCCAGCTACACCAAATCAAAATGACTGAAAAAAAAAAAAAAGTTTTGACCATCTTTGCTACACTCAATGTTGCTCAATTAGTTGCAGGAGTAGAGAAAATAGAATACATATTTTCTAATAATTTCTTCTTTTCTGACATCACTTAATATCTGTGTAAAAGTTAAAAAAACTAAAACATAATCAGTAATTGCTGCAGTTTACAGTCTGCAAGTTTTGAATCCATGCATTCTCCATAACAACACAAATACACTACTGTTCCTGGCCAGCACCAGCTACGATTCCTCATTAGTACAAGTAGCTTTCTCTATTAGCGACACAGCCACAACAACATGTTTCTAGATAATCTGCACAACCCTTACAATAATTACCGCTGTTCATGGATTGTCGCAAAAGCAGGAATTAGGGCAAAAGCCTGGTTGCTGTTCAGTGTGTGGCCTGCTTTAATACCAGATGGAAACTTAATGAGTGAATGTGGTACTGGCTCAAGAGCAGTCTGAAGCCACTGCTTGCTTGTTAACTCCTGGCTTGGATGGATGCCTGTCACAGCGGTCTCTGTATCCTAGGTGTCTAATTAGCCCTGTTTAGATTTTTAGACACTGCTCCACCTCCTATGTGCCCCTCCCCGTCTTCCTGTCATCCTCTTATGTCCATACATCCCATTCATTTGTTCCCAGTCTATTAATCTCTCACTCCTCCTCCCTTCGCTCCCTCTCTCTCCTCTCTGTTGGTTGTAATTAACTTCGTGTAAAGCAACAAAGGAGCGCTTGTTTTCCGGGAAGAGTGCTCGGAAAGCTGAATGGGAACACGGAGCCGGACTGCGGGGATGTTTGCCGTCATAAAACAAATGACAGATGGTTCTTCAAGACAGCTTCTTTGAAACAGTATCTCGACGTGTAATAGGGGATTACATAACGCAGTACAGTTAGGTATTTGATAGCTATAAAATGCTCTATATACCTCTATTGTCCAGGCATACATAATTATCAAGGGCATTGGGAGCTGGGCAACAGGTCTAAGCAGGCTGTAATCTGTTGGCTGGGCTTGTAAGTTGAAACTGGTAGGCCTAGAATATGATGAGGTACATGTATAGTTCTTTGTTTTTTACACCACAAAGACTCCACAATGTACAGCTGTAATTTCATGTGAATTGTTACTAATATCTAAAATGCCACATCTTACCTACAGCAAAATTGCCAATCACGCCATAGATGCAAGGTTGTAAAACATAAAATAAAAATACACCCACTAGGATAATATTCTAGTAATACTATTCTTTTTTTCCATATATTTTTCAAATTTTCAGACCTTGTTAATCTTTTTGTGACATGCCCTTGAATTAATTGCCAAGGAGTGATAAGTTCTTGTTTAAAACCCGACACATTATAATAGTATTTATAATAAAAACCCATTCATGTGAGCCCTTGTATAATGTTATTATCTCTCCCAGGAGGAGGTATTTCTGTGTGCCAATTAAATTGAGTGAAACTGCCAATTAGTGATTCTGCATCTTCTGCAGTGGACTGTCCAACTGGGGCTTCTGCTGCTGTGTAGTTTTAGTTAGTTGCATATCTCCATGTTACATGGTTTAACAAGCCCAAACACATTAGTGTTTATTTCTCCATGTTTGACTGGTATGTGTCACTGTGTCACTGGCTAGAGCAAGGCTGCTGTCAGTGCCTGGACACCTGTCACTGTGTCCAAGGATTATTCTGATGTCTGCCACAACAGGAAACATGTTTTCTTCTACATTCTTTTTATTGACAACTTTGGGAAAGATTTTAAATAAGAATGTCACAATAAAATCATAGTATTAAAGAGAAAAATGGAGTAAAGTTAATGTGACATAAAAAATTTAAATAAAATAAATGCAATGGTATATATAAAAATAAGCATTTTGCATTGAAGTTTGCATAAGATAGATAAATTAAACAGGTTTAGAATAAGCACTGAGTTTTAAAGATTTCATGTGTACTTTGTTTCAACCACAGGACCAGAATGCAAAGGAAAAAGCCCTACAGAGCATCTCATCCATGTCGTCGGCCCAGATCGTCTCAGCCACAGCCATCCACAGTAAACTACTGCCTGGGATTGTCCGAGCCAGCTTCCCGGGAACACACAGGTAGCACCTGGAGATTCACAGTGATGTCCTGGCCACATGTGGCTGAGCTAATGTATGTGTGTATTCAATTACAGCTGTGGCAGGGCATGATCCCGGAGGACAGTCCAGCTCCACCGCAGAAGAGTGAGTCAGATTGACCTTTTACATACACAGATAGAGGAGGAGCGTAGATAAATAGTGTGAGGTATCTCTTTTCTTTTGCACTACTCAATCTGCTCTAATCAAATTACATAATACACACAATGAACAATGCAGTTTACAATGCAAATGATGAAAGTGAATTATTACAGTCTTTCTCTGTGGAATTGAATGTATATCTTGGAATGATAATGATATCCAAGACTTTTTATTCTATAAATCTATTCCCAATAGAGAAAAATGTGTACAAACATATTTGTTTTTTCTATGGCATTTAGCTGTATCTTACAGTAGAGTTCAACAGTCCCACCCTCTTTGAAGTTTCTGTGTCTTGGAAAGTAAATTCTCATACATTTTTGCCATAGATATTTAGATAAATTCACATATTAGGAGTTTAGACATGACTTATGTGTTAACTACTGTCCCTAATGTGTTTTTTCAGTTAAACAACTCCAAAGCCTACAATGTATCACAGACTATATTTATCTGACTTATGTTACAAATTTGCCTGAAACAATAATCATCTTTTCCTGCTCTACTATCAAACCAACAAACTTTTGGCAGACTTGCCGTCAAACGGCATTGAGACATTTTTCCCAGTTACTGTATGATTTCTTTCAATATTAAGTATGTTCTCCCTTTTAAAACCCTGCTGTCTCTAACTCTATGACAAGTCAAGAGCCAGCTGACGGTTCAGTTTTGCTGCATTGTTCCATAGCTCTTTTATACACGCCAGTTCAATAGCAGAGATGAGGTGAGCTGATGGTGAAAATGATAATGGTAGGAAATAGAGCTGGTCGGCTTTACTCAATTCAGTCTCTTTTGACCCCTGCGCCGCTGCCACTGTCCCTGTCTGACTTTAAAAAGACTGTAGAGCATAATGTCACCACTTCCTTCTTTGTAACGCCTGTGTCTGTCTGCGTCTCTCACAGCATCAAGCCCTTCTCGCAGCAAGCCTACCCCGTTCAGACAGCAGGGACCACCACCATCCCAGGTGAGTGGGACCACTGGATCATCATTATCTCCTTTCTGTTGAGTGAACACGCAGTTCTGTGGTCAGCCATTAGGGCGGCAGGACTCTATGGGGAGGACATTGTGTGAACAGCAGGATTCGGGTCTCCAGTGAATATAGACAAGAGAATGAGACTTGTGTAGCAAAGGTGATGTCATTATTTGTAGGTTCTGACTTTCCTTTTAGTATGTGGTAAATTATATTAATTAGAAAGACTATATCAAGAAAAGGTAGAAAATGTGAAGATTTGGTACATCATAAAAAGCTCTGAAAGCTTAGAAACTAACTAACTTTGGGAACAATGGCCATGGCATCTTAAAATTTCTAACTGGGAAAAAATAACCAATTGTGATTTTTGACTAGCATTAAATTATTAAATTTGCAATTTATTAATAGGATTCTGTCTTACAGCGAAGAAAAAAATGTTGATACTAATTGTAATAGCCCAAAGGATTAAAAAATTTCTCACTTAAGTCAATAAAGAATACAGTACAATACTGACATTTGCAACATTTTATATTATGAGTTTCTTTATTAACCATTTTGTTCTTGCACTAGTTCTTAATCATCTGTAGTAGATTATTCTAAAACTGTTCAAGACAAGCCAAATTGTGTAATGTTAATTAATTAATACTACTCAAATGAGTGTGTAGTATCTGATGTCTGATATGTTCAACAAACCGAATTTGAGATAACTTCGTATTATATTTTTATTTGGTAATAAACAAAGGTAATATGAGGAAAAAGTCTATAATATCAGTTTTACCAGTAGAGGGAGACGTTAAAGACCAAAAATTTGAAAAGCAAAAAAATACTTTTGCATAATAAATGTTTCTTTCATTTGTTCATGTATTAGTTCATTCATTTATTCATAGTATGAAACAGATGATAAACTGCCATGACACACTGAATACATTCTAATGTGTTGAATATGGTGCAGGCTATGAACCTCCCGCTGCCGCCCAGACGCACAGAGAGCCAGCATGGCAGGGCCGCTCCATTGGCACCAACAAACTCCGACTTGTGGAGTTCTCCTCGTTCCTGGAGAGTCAGCGGGAGCAAGAGGCAGTAAGTACAAGCACACACACATAGACCCTGGAGACAATGGACAGTGGTTTATGGTGTAAACACAGATGACAGATAGGATTGTGGTGCAGAGCAGCCCTGAGTGTGGATAACCTTTGTAAAGCTCTATCTCGGCTGGGCTCAGTCTATCAGTCATCCCGCCAGCTCCGAGCTCAGTGTCATCTCTCAGCCTCACTCACCGACAGCTGCCATTCATCTTGTGGCTCTTTGTGTGGACAGTAAACCTGCCTATATGCCTTTATAGCAGCATACTGCAGTTTTATTGTAAATGTAAATAAGAAGTCAGGGTTTTTATTGTATATGTATATGTCATAGATTTAATAAATGAGTTATTTCCTTTTTAAATAAGCATACTTTTTGTTTTATACTATTTGTATCAATGACATTACGTTATGTTATACGTATGTTTAGGGATTATAAATATCTATATTGAATACATGTTAAGTAGCTTTTTGTGCATTTTTCTGGTGCTAATAATGGACATTAAGTCATTAATTATTGTTGGTAATTATCAGTTGCACAATATATCTCCCCATTTTATCACAATAAAATGATAATATTGTTTATTGTTCCATCCCTATTAAGCTGTATCCAATAATTGCTTCTTGTCTATCAAGGGTTGTAAAACTATATACAATAATTAATTAATTAAGTTTTTCCATGTGATTTCCCATCATGCCTCACAGCTCATTCTCTCTCCTCAGTACAACAAACACTTGTTTGTGCACATCAGCCAGTCGAGCCCGAGCTACAGCGACCCCCTGCTGGAGTGTGTGGACATTAGACAAATCTACGACAAGTTCCCCGAGAAGAAAGGAGGCTTGAAGGAGCTATTCAGCAAAGGCCCACAGAACGCTTTCTACCTGATCAAGTTTTGGGTGAGCAACACATTGGCTCTCATGAGAAAATAGAGGTGTTTCCTAGAGAACTCTGGATTAGTGTTCGGCTTAATGAGAAATATTGGTAGAACAATAACAAGTATTTAGTTCTCTTCATATCTTGTTAGAAATAAATACACTATAAAAAAACATTATGATGACGAAGCTGATTCTTTTGAGTAGTTCACAATTCACAAGTGCATAATGTGCTTAATTGACTGTCAAATTTAAACAAGCGCATAAATTAAGGTGCAGTACTTGGATGGGAGACCGCTGGAAGAACCCCAGTGATTAGAGGAGAAAGTCGTTATGTCCTTAGACAAAACACCTCACCCACATTGTCTAGTATGGACTGGTGTGAGTGTGAATGGTTGGTGATGATCAGAAGGGTCAGAATGGCAGCCTTACTTCTTTCAGTCTGCCCCAGCGCAGCTACAATAGTTGTTTACCACCATCGCATGTTGTGATAACGAATAATGCAAAATGTGAAGCGTCTTTGGGTGTCATGAAACGCAAAAAAAATCAGTACATTATTATTATTACATTTGTACTCAATATTTTTTCTATTTCCAAAATAAATATGTCTGACAATTAGATATAAAAAGTGGAAAATTATTTTTAACTTAAAAAAAAAAAAAAAAAAAAAAAGAATTTGCGGTTCTTGCTATAGATTTATAAAATTTTGACTTTGTAATCTGCTAACCCAATTATTAGTTGTTGGCCACAACAGCAAAACAAACATTGGTATTCATAAGACTATCCCTAACTGAAAAATGTCTGTTTCTCAGATCATATTGATTTTATTTTAATTTGCACACCCGCAAATACTATATATACGGTATATTTTTTCTTTATGCAACATATTACCCACCTTTAGTTAGTTGTGACATGATTGAACATTTTACAAACATTAAATTGACTGATTAAACTGATGATAGCAACAAAGTGCTATGATATCACTGATGTGAATGATTTGTGGTAGGCTACTTCCCAAAAATGGGAACTCACAATCATGGTCGTGGAGTTGTTTGACTGCTCATTTCTTTCTAGTAGAAGTAATTTTCCCAACTGCCAGGTCAAGACATTTTCCTCTGAAAGTAGGAACACATTGCCTTGAGAATTTTGAAGCTAAGGGCCTTTCCTCCTTTCAGTCCTTTTCCCTTCCTCCCAGTCTGTTTCATTGTATCCGTGTGTGCATATGTGCGTGTGTCACCTGGGAAATGAAGGTGGTGCTGTCTGTGCACTGTGCTTTGTTTGAACACCTGCTCGGCCCCTGACTCACAGACCTCACCTGTATGTCACACTTGGCTGTTCTTTCTTCACACCTAACAACACCTACCTCAGCATTAGAACCAGTCTGATCTCACACATCCAGCACTCAGGCACAAACATCAATAGTCTCCTGGAGAAACACACAACGGGGAAAATAAGCTACCTGTGATGTAGAGTTGTGTTTGTGTTGCTTTGGATTTATATAGTGCTTTTATGACGCTCCGATTCTTAAAGCTTTCATAATTAAAATTAAAACTAATGAAAGTACATGTTTAAAGCTACAAAAATGACAAGAGTAATAATTTTCATGCAGAAAATCCTCAAAATATTTGATTACTTATTAAGTAAATTATGATACGTCAAAAAACTGTAGCCTTTCCAATTTGATAATTGCATCCATTGTTGCAGTTTTGATTCAATTTTGATTAGTTGTGCAGCCCTACTGTGATGTAAATATCACAACTGAAAAGTAAATGCATAGATAAATAATAACTTAAAGAGCCTATGACAGGTTGAACTACTCATTTCAAAAAGATGTACTTAAGATAATTTTATTTAGGGTTTTAAGAAAAACTTTTTTTCAATTTCCTTCCAATTTGGCTATTTTTAATTAAAAATATGTACATACTGTTTATAAATAATAACATCACACTAGATAGTTGCTTGGCGATGTAATAAATTGGGCCAAAATTCTTCTAATGTAACAGGCTTTTTCAAACTTGAGCCATAAAAGTATGAACTCACTTTTTGTTAAAGGTGTGTTTACAGGACCGTAAAAATGTGCCTTTTAAAGAAAATTACAATTAGGGCTGGGTGATCTGGCCAAAAATTATGATCACGATTTTCCTGGAGACAGAGCAAAATTTCGATGTTATCACAATTCTTCAAGACTATTGTTTTATTGCCTTTGAGGTAAATACGATCATCTGCTGTTTCTGTAAAGTAAAGTTCCTACTTTACTGTGATTGGTTAAAGCTGTCACTCACTCAGCAGAACAAAAACTGACCAGTGTTGACAGATTTTCAGAGAAAAACGCGACAGAGCCTTCAAATCATTAGAACATTGTGTGAAAAGACAATTTTGGCTTTTATAACACTACTAACAGATTTTGAAAATATGCTAAAAATCATTCATTCATAAATAGATATATTTTTTGTAAATCAAACCTGAAAATTTGCTCAAATTCACCTGGAACTTGAATCGAAGCTGCAGCACAAAAGACTAAACACATGACCTTCAAAACTCATAAAACTATTAAAAACAGACGTCCAAACTCGCTATAAAGAAACAAACTCTGAGGCTTTAGAGAAGTAGGTAGGGATAGGACAATATACGATATTATTGTTAAGTTTTTCATAATTGTGATAATTGCACATGATGATAATCGTGAGTATGAGTCTGTTTAGAGTTAATTACAGACACTGAGACAAAGGTATAGGATTTTTGCTCAACATTGTGTTGACGCTTGTTCACTTTAAATCATTGTTGATTCCACTTTGACCAAAATACAATAAGTAGTTGTAAAAACACATCAATATTGTGCAGTAATAAATGTTTTAGAGACTTTTAAATTGTACACCTATACGTTTAGTAAATTAACGTGATAATATCGTTAATCACGATTATTTTGATCACAATAATCGTGAGTGCAAATTTTAGGATTGTCCCATCCCGAGAAGGAGGTTGGAAATAATTGTCTGTATTTTAACAAACAGATGAATTAAAGAGAGAAATCACGATTTGACGATGTCACCAAAAAAGCAAATTGTCACAAAAATGAGCTCACAATTCCATTTTTATCACGATATTGCCCAGCTCTAATTGAAATGTTCTGGTCTCCTTAGAGTAGTGTAATGTCATTAGTTTAGAAGTTTGCTCTTCTTGTTGTTATTTTCAATATATTAAAAAATAATGAAATCACAATCTTGTTCTTGGTTAATGTAAAACTAGCATTTATAATTACAACAAGTGTTAATCTACAAAATTAAATGAAAATTTGAATAACACAAAAACTTGTCATACGCACTTTAAGCATGCTTTAGTTGCTGTGTTGTTGAATCAATTTATTTTGGCCAACACTGCCACACATTTTTTATATTTTCTGTAATATAAACACAGTACAACAATTAGACTTGACAAGTTTAGTAGTGATTAAAGAACTTTAGGTTGGCCTTTTTCTTCAAAAAGTTTTACTGTTAATTAAATTGTTTGAACTACAATCTGCATATTCTATGAGTTTTTGCCAATGAGAGCAAGTGACGCAGTGCTGTTTTTGTGGGTGAGATATACTTTAAGTGTGAGACAGCAGTGGACTGGAAAGATTTGGTGCTGTACTCAGTAACTAAATTATTTTAAATGTAATTAATTTCTGCTATGCATGAATAGAATTAAACACAAGTCTTTTTTATGTATTAAATTCTAATATCTGTATTTCATTACATTAGCTTTAACTACTTACAAAAGGATAGAAAGGGTGTAGCTGATGATTCGTGTGCTGTGTTGTCTCCAGGCGGATCTAAACTATAACGTACAGGACGACCCAGCGGCCTTCTATGGAGTCACCAGTCAGTACGAGAGCTCAGAAAACATGACCATCACCTGCTCCACCAAGGTCTGCTCTTTTGGTAAACAAGTGGTGGAAAAAGTAGAGGTAAAATCTCAGAAAAGTACACAGAATAATAACCTCAACTGTTCAGAGATACTAATTACTTTTGTTTTAGACGGAGTATGCCCGCTTTGAAAATGGCCGCTTCGTCTACAGAATCAGTCGCTCCCCGATGTGTGAATACATGATCAACTTCATTCACAAACTCAAGCACCTGCCAGAGAAGTACATGATGAACAGTGTGCTGGAGAACTTCACTATTCTGCTGGTAAGGAGACATATGGGCCTATACATGTGCTTGGAAGGCTATAACTTAATATAACTTTTTAAATATTAGGCAAACAGCAATTTTTAGGATTTAGCATCAAATCAACAGATTACTTTAGTTTTGAGTTAAGCGATTATTTAAATTTAAATACAACAAATTAACAAAGAATACTTGTACATACTATACAAATATTAAGAATTTAAATTAAACATAAGAAATCCACTTTTCAGAGTTTTAATCCATGGTATAACAGTGCTCTCTTATCTTTAGTTTACTTAAAGTTGTATTTGGATTGATTCATGCATGTTTTGAGCAATCTTGTAGTATATCCTCAATCTGATCCCTGTCCGCTTGTCTGTATTCACTTGTGAATGCTAAAGAAAATACAGATTTCAAAATAAACATGCAAGGTTAAAAATGATCATGTAGCCGCTTTCAAGCAATAAAAACTAGAATTGTAATTCAAAATCTGCCCCTTGTTAACAGATACATTTTACATTAAAGAGGCGGAACTTATGAGCTTTTCAAAACAGGAAGTCAAAGGACAGGTTTATATAAAATTATTTTTAGATCCATTTTAACGTAATTATGCTTTACAGTGAACAACAGATATTATTTTTACAGGCAGGCACATTGAGAGCACCAGACTCTCTTTTTCATTGGCACCCTGTTTAAAACCACCTAGTCAAAACAATCATTAAAACATTATTTACTATAAAAACATTAAAATTATGTCATAGTTTATAAGTAAATACATACAATGGAAGCTAGATGGGAAATGCCCAATGACTTTAATGTTGATACACCACTGTAAAATCAGTCCACTTTTATGTGTGGATTAAAGATGTGAAAATTTTCCTCTTTCTGCTCTATCACCTGACAAATGCTTGCTTTCAGCAGTCACTGAAATGTATTGCCAACTTTCAAGGCGACAGAATACTAAAGTTTTTTATTACAAATGTGGGTCATTTGTACCTGTAATAAAAATAAAGATTATAGTCATGGAAATCTTGGAAAAGTTTTGGAATATTTTTGGTTTGGAAAAAAGTTTGCTGCGACAAAATAGGAGTTAAAATTGCAGTTCAATTAGGAAAATAGGAAAAGGGGGCGGGGCTGTAGTATTAGAGGAGAAATGGGTGGAGCTGTAGTGTGAGAAAAAGGAGTGGGCGGAGCTGTAGTGTGAGAGGAGAAGTGGGCGGGGCTGTAGTATGAGAGAAGAAGTGGGCAGAGCTGTAGTGTGATTGAAGAAGTGGGCGGAGCTGTAGTGTGGTGGGCGGGGCTGTAGTGTGAGAGGAGAAGTGGGCGGGCTGTAGTGTGAGAGAAAAAGTGGGCGGGGCTGTAGTGTGAGAGGAAAAGTGGGCGGGGCTGTAGTGTGAGAGGAAAAGTGGGCGGGGCTGTAGTGTGAGAGGAGAAGTGGGCGGGGCTGTAGTTTGAGAGGAGAAGTGGGCGGGGCTGTAGTGTGAGAGGAAAAGTGGGCGGGGCTGTAGTGTGAGAGGAAAAGTGGGCGGGGCTGTAGTTTGAGAGGAAAAGTGGGCGGACCTGTAGTGTGAGAGAAGAAGTGGGCGGGGCAGAAAAAGAGTAGGACACAGCTCTCAGCTGCCTTTCCTCTGTTTTAAGAGTCAGCCTCAGACTGTGATAAACTACATTAAATGATAATGACTAAAAGTACAATTACTGACAGTTTGAAGGTAAAGACATACAATTTGTTGTCAGATTATTTACCGCAAGTGTTCACTCCGAAGTTCGCGTTGCAAGCTAGTTAAAACTTAACATGAATATATTTTTAAGAACTTAACCTGATGATCATAAAGGCTAGAAACATATTTCAAAGAAACATAATGCTGCACTGTCTTAAAGCGGAAGTTTTCTGTGATGGAGCTGCACCGGCACCGCTGAAGTTATGATACCAGTGTTAGTATCGATTAGTATTGAGGTGTAGGTGGTTTTTTGTTGTTGACAACCCTAACATCTCTACTACTTCAACAGAAATAACTGAAATAACTACTTGCCATTAGGAAGTATTTGTAATCCTTTAACATAATTTCATCTATTTTTTAGGTGGTCAGCAACAGAGAGACCCAAGAAACGCTACTGTGCATGGCATGTGTGTTTGAAGTATCCAACAATGAACATGGGGCGCAACATCACATTTACCGCCTGGTCAAGGAATAACACACAAACTCACCCCTGTCCCATGCTACAACGATGGCCTTCTGAGGAGTCTTTCAGCCAAATACTTTAGTGAAGGAACCAGCTGCCTTGCTTAACGCTGCCCCATTGTCCTGTTTTTGAGAGCCGGACATGGCAAGATGGCAAAGCTAACAATTTACCAAGAGGATTCCCGACGAAAACACGACCAAAACATCATCGCACCAAGAATCTGACACCATTTTGTATTGGTCCTTTTTTGGGATATTCCTCTCAGGTGATTGGAAAAACATGACTGGCCTAATATATGTATGTGTGTGTGCGTAAAACCTGTTGATGGACACTGAAGTTCAGACCCTGTGTTTCACCAATAAGAAATAACACTACTATTTGCAGTGATTTTGTACAGAAAGCTAAATGTGTGTCTTTTAAAACAAAAAGGAGGTCTGTCCCAAAGAGATCAATCACATTTGTACCCACCTTTGTATGTTAAATTTATTATAGCATTTAAAGAAGATTATCAATAGTAGTGCATAGACTATATTTTAATTCAAACTATCACAAATAAAATAATTAAAATATATACATCAATTCAGGTATTGTTTAAATATATTAATTGTTAAAATGCCCATTGAGACAAGTGTAATGCTGTGTTAAATTAATCAACTTTTTATGCCTGACAGAACAGAGCTTTAATATTATGTATATATAGATCACTAATAGGTCCCATTTTCATCATTTTTATGTGAAACTAAATTTACCCATCACCTCCCTAGCATGCGGAAGTTAATACACAGGTATTGCTATTTTATCATGTAAAGAACAATACACAATGTGGTAAATAAAAATCATTTATTAATCAAAAAACCAAAAAGCAAACATGCTTCAGCTGCATGAAGTGCCTTTGAATGGGAGCAGCCAGTTTGGGATTAAAAAAAATTTGACAAATGCGCTAAGATAATTTTACAACTAGTTTGTTTGTGTAGGGGCCAGCCTTATTTGTTGTGTGTGTGAAAAACATAAGCCTGAACAGATTTCATGTTAAGCACAATGGTTATTAATAGAATAGGGTGTCACAGCTGTCTTTATCTGAGAATACAAGTGCTCTTTGAGGCCCTCTGCTGACAAGTGCAGTCCAAATCAAAGCGCCGAATTTCTCCTCGGATTTGCTTGTGGTTTGGAGGAACTTTCTGCTAAATCTCAGATCTGCTTGTTCCTGGAAGAGTCCACACATCAGTAGGAGTTTGTGGTGAAGTCACATGAACACGTCAGCAAACACAGATTGTCTTTACTACAGATTGAGCTGACAGTTTGGCTGTCTGGACTCTACACCTGCCTGACCAAAGACACCCATTATTATATCTTTACAAATCCAACCAGGAACCATGGAGCACAGGCACTACTCGCATGAGGTCATTCACTGACCAACAGTCATGCTACAACTAACCATTCAAGGAGTCTTTCCTTTCTTTTTTATTTGTTTTCAGTCGTGGCTATGTAGATAAAGAATGGGATGATGTTAATGAATCAAAGTTGCAATTTTGTGGAATTCTGAATTAACTACCAGCAATATGGAACATTTAGCAGTAACTTCTTGCCACATTAAAAAAACTGTTTGTACAAATCAACAAGTTATCTGTGGTAGTAACATTACTGATTAATTGTAAATTATGTATACAGTCCACAGAAAAAGGACACAATGAATTTGCAATGATTCTTTGATTTTAAAGTTGTAAGCACCAAATCTAAAATAAAAAGGCTCCTTAATGGTGATGGTCTTAAACAAACAGATCTCATACAGCTTTGTAGAGAGCAGCTGACAGTTACATCTTAATACAATGCTATGATTTTCATCTTGAAAGTGACTCTGTTTTGAAGTTGTCTAAATTTTCTTGTTGTATTGTTACTGTTGTTTGTCTGTGCCAGCTGCATATTTATCTGCTTTTCTGAAAACCGACATGTGGCACTCAAGTCCTGTTTGTAGTCACAAATCCAAAATGGCCTTGAATATTTGGACCCTTGTGCGTGCACTAAAGGGTTTCTATGGTGCTTTGTATAAAAGTGACAATAATCTTTATTACAGATGTCGTGTATATTTGATATACTTATGCTTAACCAATTTTGTGAGAGTATCTTTAGAAAAAGCCCCGCTTAGTGGTTTGTGTTGGTACTGCACAGGGTCTGATCTTTGCTTTGTAACTCCCCCTCCCCTCATGGCTACAAGTATGGTAGATATTTTCTAGCTTTGTAGAAACTTTGTACCCATATGCTATTCACTTGAAATAAATGGTCAGTTCAAAACTGTGCTACTTTGTTCTGTTTGTTTCATTAGATCTAATAATGCAGAAGACAGTCCACACAAAAGCTGTTTACAAAGTTTTTGTGCGCAGTCACGATTTAAATTACAATTTTTTTGTTGTAAATTTGATAAGTAGATTTAAATTACACTTTTTGGTTGTTGTAAAGACGCTACATGACAAATTTAAACCCTACAATTTACTTGTATGGTTCAAAGTAGCCTAAATACAGTGGGTGGGGATAGGTGCTGAAAACAGGGATCAATAAAACACTTGAGTATCAGCTGCAGAACAATACAAGATTACTCAAATACACAAATCAATAAAACACAACCTTTAGAAAGATAATGATGAGAGAACACAAACACAAGTCAACACACTCAGAAAAGTGGATTTTACATAATATGTCTCCTTTAAGGACATTACCAAATATTTGTCAATAAACTAACAAAAGCAAACATAACCAAATATAACTCAAATAATCCCTTTGGAGCACCATGGGTGGTGCATGGGTTACGCAGTGTAAATATTTTCATTCAAAATGCAGTCAAAAAGTTTTATTCTGAGATGGAAGGCAAACAAGATTACATGACAAGGCCTGCATGCTGCCTCTCCTTCCATTGGTAAAAGACAATAAGCCCACCCAGGTAAACGCCCTGTTACAACGCCACCTACATAACCTTGCTCACTAAATCAATTATAACTGTATAGAAAATGGAGAATAGAGACTCATTAAAGAATAAACAAACAAGCAACATCATGTATGTTGGGTTTCATTCATTTTCAGGCTTTGAAACAATTTATTTGATTTACTAGAGAAATGTATTCATTATGACAAATTAATTGTGCAAACAACAACAACAACAACAACAACAACAACAACAAACAACAACATTAATTTTTTGTGCACAGGTTTACATATCTCAAAAGGTTGAAGGGAGATTAGTTTTGTATTCCTGACCTCACATAAACAACAACAACAACAACAACAACAACAACAACAACAACAACAACAACAACAACAACAATAACAACAACATCATATAAATGTTCCAGATTAAATGGTGGTGTTCCCGATTAGGTGATAGCCTACCCAATGACAGAGATAGAATCAGAGATTTATATAAATCATTCTTCTTACTTTTATATGCGAAAACGCATTATTTGACTCAAACATAAAACAGTTGTTATAATTACTGTAAACCACCAGATGGAGACAGTGTCAAAGACTAAAGCGCTATAGCGTCTCATTCCGGAGAAATGGATTTGTGAAGTGCCCCTGAAGGAGCTTTGCCTTTAAACAGCAACAGACTAATGGTAATGTGAGTGTGACATTCATTTGTGTGGAATTCCCTCAGTGGATTCCATCAGAGCCAAAGCCTGCTAACAAGTGCTTTCATTGAGATAACACTGTAAGCACTTATTGGACCAACATATACATATTCGAGCCGTCACGAGACGTCTAATGGAGTCATTAGCGGTCAGAGGTCAATCCTATGGCTCAAACACCAGACTGCTAACGCAGTTACACTCCAATCTCTGGAGTTACACAAGTCATATTCCAGAGCAAAAAGCTGATTAAGCGTCCTCTTATGTGACAATGGATTCAGTCAGGCTGGCTCAAAGCAGATACAATGCATGTGCTTATGCATTAAGATAATCTGCAAACTGACATCCTTTAAGCCTACAAAACAAAGACGCATAAACTGCGTTTATTGGCAATACTGAATACACTTTCAGAGTTTATTTATTTATGTTACAAAACACATTATCCACGGAGTAAATTCACACAGCTATGCTCGTTTGAAAGTTCTGGCTGTAGTTTTCACCTGCGCCTGAGCGCGTGTGTGAAAGAGAAGTGCGGGGGCGTGTTCCATCCAACCCAAGAGCAGCCTCTGTTTGTGTTCAGCGCCTCACTCTCACTCAGGCTGTCCCACTGCGAACACCAGCTCCGCTCCACTCTTGTTAAAGAGTCACAAACATCCAACCAGCGGAACGGGACAGAGGACACACAGAAACAGGGCTGGGACCATCACCCGTAGTAATCTTTAATATTTGTTTTCCTACTTGGACATCTCTCAAGACCGAGGACATGTGCAGGGCGGAGCGCACGGACTGTGGATGGGTATGAGCTGTGGACCCAAAGAAAAGACTGGTTGAGCACTGACCAGAGCAGGTCCTGATGGAGGAAGAGAGTAAGCTCTCAGTGTGGGTGTGCAGGGAGGAGAAGCTGGTCTCTGGGCTCACGCGCCGTACGACTTGTGCTGATGTGGTGCGCGTACTTCTGGAGGAGCAGGGAGCGCGGCTGTCGGGCGCACAGCAGTCCTATTGCATAGTGGAGAAATGGCGCGGCTTCGAGCGCATTTTGCCCAACAAGACGCGTCTGATGCGTTTGTGGGCTGCTTGGGGTGACGAGCAGGAGAATGTACGTTTTGTACTTGTGCGTAATGACGCTTCTTTGCCAAGCGGACCGCGCAGCGCCGAAGCCAAGGTGGTTCCGAGCAGAGACAGCCCGGCAGGACCCCGAGGACATGGCTGGACCACAGTGTCTCAGGAAAAACAACGGCGTGTGGTCCGCAAAGCCTTCCGGAAACTGGACAAAATGAACCGGAAGAAGGAGCAGGTGGCAAACAAGGATCAGGCATCAGTAGAACGGATGGAGACCCTGGTCCACCTTGTGGTCTCCCAGGATCACACTATCCGGCAGCAGTTTCAGCGCATGCGTGAGCTAGACCGGGACATTGAACGTTATGAGGCCAAGGTGCACCTGGAGCGTGTACAGCGTCATGGTCTCAACTACGTCCAGGACACGTACCTCCAGGAAGGTGCTGAGAGTGGAACTGCAGAAGAGCGGCGAAGCGTGCAGGAAGCGCTGGTGCAGTTTGAGGAGTACGCCCTGCGCTGTGAGGAGCTGGTGCGGGTGCAAGATGAGCTGACAGAACGTGAAGAACTTGTGGATCGCATCACTGCTGAGATCCAGGAGGAGCTCAACCACCGATGGATGGAGCGCAGACGAGATGAGGTAGCATCAGGAGAAGATTCTGGAGATCAAACTGAAGAAGAGACTCCTGCAGGTGATGCAGCAGGGCCGAACGTGCACACAGACGGTCTTTCTGAAAATGAGTTGGCTCTGGAACAGGAGAGGATCAGAACTCAGTTGGACACCAGTCTTTACATTGGGCTCCGACTGAAGACAGACCTGGACTCCACCCGGGCTCAGCTGGACTCCAGCCTGGTTGAGTGGCAGCATCGTGAGCAGGATCTACTGGAGCTGTTGGACCTCCTGGCACAGGAGGACTCAGTGGAGAACTCTCAAGAGCCAGAACAGGGGGCTGAAAAGTCTGGAGAAACAGTGGGGTGTGTAACAGAGGTTGACCACAATGGAACCTGGGTAGAACAGGCTCGAGGTCTGTCTAAATCCTGCACTAATGACGAGGACTCGGACACAGGTCTCAGCTCCATGCACAGCCAGGACTCTGATCACACTCCAGTCTGTGAGTCCCTAGTCTAGACTCTCTACTTAGATCAGTATTGGCAATAAGCCCTTCAATGCACCTCTTTAGAGCAATAAGTGTAGTGTAGCCCCAAGAGCCAAGACCTATCTCCCAGCTGGATTGGGTCAGACATGGTCCAGGTTTTCACCTTTAAAGGTGCTTTACACAGGGTCTTCCATTTATCGATAATAAAAAGCAGAATGTAACAATGAGCAAATGTCACTTTCGGCAATAGTTAGGGCTTGGGTTGGCTGGTTGAATGAAGTGAATTCTAATCAGTAGTTGAAATATAATAGCAAAAGCATTGCAACACAAACTAGACTTCAATCATGTAAACTAACAATTAAAAAGTCCAAAGTGAATGCAGTTTTGAAATCGATGATCACTAATGTCATCATGCTACATTCTGACTCTGGCCCAGTGTACTTCATGAGCTGTGTCTTACGAGGTGCAGCTGGAGCATAATCCGTGCATCTCCAAAACTGTGACATCAGGAGCACTATTTTTAGCCAGGACTCACTTCCTGGTGCACAGCAGTATTCTTTTTTCAGATTCACACGTACACACGTGCCAGGGGTCAGCAACTTTGATACCTTAGATAAAAAAAAAAAAACAACTTTCTTGACTTGATTTTGAAATGCTTTATATAGTGCACAAAATAAGCATTACTCCCATCTCTATACAAAACTTTCAGAAAATGTTGAAATGAAGACATGTATGATGGTTTGTATGGGTTGGTGATGGTGGCACTGAGGCAGATTAACATGCTCACCTCAAGCAGATTTCTTAGAGGGTCAAATTCAGCTAAGTGGTGGAGGGCCATCGTCACCATTATAAACAAATTTTAGTAAACTATAGGCTAGTACACCTATAATAATAATAATAAAAAAACATTTAAAGGTTACAATCCTTTAGCTAAGACACGTAAAAATATTAAACAGAACTACAATTGTTTTTTAAAATTTGAGCTTATATTTGAGGATTGGAAAATCAAATTCAAATGAAATGAAGAAGAAATAAAATGTTAGCTGCCAGACAGGAGGAAAACCAAAGGAAAATTATTGATAAGGAAGAGGAATGATAAGCCAGGGTAAAGATTTATTATCAATAAATTGTTGATATCACAGGGTTTGGTACAATTATTATTTTTTCTCAGATTTAATGCAATGTGGGGAGGGGGTTGCTGACCCTGGTAGAAGGTTTGAATAAATGCAGGACACGGGGCTGTAAAACTTTATGTATGTTGTGAGATTGTGTTGCTGTTGATGAATCGAGCCACTTGATATAATATGAATGGTTAAGATAGAACAAAAATAAATATCACTTATCACCTGTTTTCAAAGCTTTCACTTCAGCTTCCACCAGTTGAGCTTTGCTGAATTTAAGTTTTTGTCTTTCATCATAAGTACAGTACAACTTAATAAACACTGCATTGGACATCGAAAAAAAAATGGCTAATTTTACTGTATGTGTGTATGTACTTTTAGCATCACAGATTTGTAGCTCTGGACCAAATCCACCTCAGACACAGCTTTATGAGCTAGTGTTTAATAAAATATCAGTACTAATGTATGCTTTTTTGTTTTGTTTTATATTGAAATTTGCTTTTAAAAGTAATTTAGTTTTTTGGCACTACACATTCAATTAACAAGAGGATATAAATGCAGCTTATGCAAGACACCATTCTCAAAAGTTTTTCTTGAGAGAAATAAACCGTATCTAAAAACCCTCTTGCCTCTTGTCATTGTTCAATTTTTTGTGAATTTGGTGAAGTAAAATGATTAAAAACAAAAATAATAGGATAAATTTGACCCACAAATTCAATGCACTAATGTGAACTACTTAAGTACAAACTGTGTGTTACAGTTTGGTATGTCGGTGTGGATTCCACTCATGTCTTTATGCACGAACATTTTTCTTTCATTGCCTGTTATCCCAGTTCGACTGCACTTTAATGAGAAGCCACTCCTCAGTGTTCTAAACCACATTAATCAACCTGTAACTGATCTTTTACCGAGTCCTGAGTATCAAAGCAAATAAACAAATCATGAACTCACTGACCACTAACATTAATTAACTGTAAGACTCAGATCTACTAGATACAATGTAGACTGGATCGAGTATTTGCTTATTATTTCAACATGGTAAAGCAAATACCAGAGAAAATGTGAAATGATGATTGTTTTGGAGAAAACATGCCAAAATAGATAGTGATATTATTTTCACAGTACTGACAACCTAATAGTCCATCTTGAGAAATGGTTTCATAAGTTCTACCTGATCTTTCAGCCAGATTAAAGTTGGCAGAGCCTGGAGCTTGGGGCAGTCACTTTGTCCTGACTCTTGTTTCACTGATCTCAGCTTCAGATCTTGATCTCTGCTCACTTTCACTAGCCTCAATATACAACCATTTAGTGCACAAGACCAGACTATGCTACTTGGTATTGGAGAGCAGATAGTAGCAGGGCTGCAGAAGCTCACTTTGTTCATGAGATATTATATTACGTTTTAGTGTACACGTAGAATAACAGAAAGGTTAGAAATCCCATGCCCAGAGGAAGAAGCATATGGAGTTACATGAAACAAAGAGTCAGTAAGACGAGTATTAGAAGATGATGCAAAATAAAGATGCACTATGAAACTTTTCTAGTAAAGAGTCCATTATGTAAATGAGAATGCATTTACAAAAAACTTTTTTGTCATTGAAAGCCCATTTTCACACATTTCTATTGCTATTTTGAAGTAATTACTGCTTTGTCTGAGTCATAAAACCTCTTCTCTCAGCACACAACAGACTTTGTATTTAATGATTATAGAAATAATAATTAATTGGAATTAATCAATCAGATTATTGCAGCACTATAGTTTTCTCCTTGCACTTCGCTTACTTCCATCAAGCAAAACATGGATATTATCATTAAAGGGACTGTACCTGATTTTTGCATTCTCAAAACGTAAACAAACAGAAATAATTATTTTAAACTTCTTACTTCAGTCTACATGATTCACTCACGTAGCTAATGCATTCTGACCTTCAGAATTGTTCATCATGATGAGTTTTAATGTTTTTTAAAAAAACTTAAAAAGTACAACTAAACTGAAAAGAAAACTCACAAATTATGCATGACATTTACATAAACCTGTACCAAACTGCAGCGGGACACAGGTTATAAAAAATGACTTTGGCACAACTTCAGCTGCACTATCTGGGACCATAAATCAAAAGAGGACGACCACGGGAGTCTGCTGCATTATATCTATATTCATTAGCTCCTCGTGGTGTAGCCAGATCAGACGGATGCTTAAGTTTTACATAACCCAGGCTGAATCTGGAGGGAATGTTCGTGGATCAAGAGACTAATTAAGAGGAAGTTGTATGTTGGTCATGAAACAAAATAAACAGTTTGTGTTTACTGGAGCATGAGAAGTTGGAGGCTTGTTAACAAAATTATATAAACTAAACATCTGCTGTGAATGTGTTAGATTTGTATGCAAAAGTTAAAGTATTTATTGAAACCTACACAGTCAATGGATAAACTGCAATCACCTTGTTCACTAGAGTCATATACTACTAGCATGTGCCAAACCGAACAACATAAAGTAACTAAATGAAAATCACAATTTATCCACCAATTTTGGACTGGAAAAACAATTACAAACTGCAAAGGAACAACACACATAATTTAAAGTAAAACCAACTGACAGATTATAACGGGAACTGCCTTTTTTTTACTTTTGTCATTGCTTTTATGAGTTAGTTTTATAGTTATTATAATAAGAAAATGCTTAGGGTGATAAATCACCACCAAATGAAGGCAGTAATACATCTAATAGCCGACAATCTTTACCGATGGGTTTGAAGACACAACTGTCCCCCACACAGCTGCCCTGTCTGTATGTGAACATGTACAGTATAATCCCCGCTCTGAGCTCACTGTGATCTCATAAAGTGTCCCATCTGGGTCTGTGTGTGGCCCCATTCTCACACTGTAGACATGTGGATACAGCAGTGCAGTCAAATAGCCAACAATAAGTTCTGTGCTTGAAAAAATAAATACTATTTCGAAGGGGTGTGAATTCTGGACATGACTACTAATTATTCAATTTAATATTCAATAATAACAATAGACAATTAGATCACCACATTTATGGATAGCAAGAGGATATAAGAAAACCAGCAAAGTCTTGTATCTATCCTTAAACTTAGGGTTATTCTGCAAGTTCCGCGTTCTATTTTTTCTTTGATACAATGACCCAGTTCTGATAGCCTTATGAAGTATTTAACACATGAAGGTGTTACATATAAAAAATAATTCAAACAACAAGATTAATATTGACACACTGATTGGAGAGCTTAATCACTGTGAGGTTGATAAGAGCAGATGTAAACAGCTTAACACTTTAAGTCCCTTTCTACTATTTATAGAGCGACATGACATAATCATACTATGTATTCTGTCATATGAGATACAAGACACCAAGCAGCAAGAGTCACCCTGAGCTCTCTGTCCTCAGCCGTCCCTCGCCTTCAAATATTTAATCTGTGGAAATCCAGGATTAAATACATCACAATGCAAGCATTCAATCAAAGACACTCCAATGCACTGCCTGTGTTTGCCCAAGGTGCCACTGCTCACTGCTGTAGGAAATATAACGCTTACGTCTTTACTCAACAGAAGAACTGAACGCAATGATTTGAATTATTTATTTATTTTAGACGTAACAGTCTTTACAATCATTGCGCATGCAGTCTTACAGAGACTATTAAAGTTACCAAATCATTGGTAGTATTTCATTTTTAATGTCTGCATTTAGTTTTTTTTCTGTTTTCATCTACCCCTATCCTTGCACAAAGGCTTAGTGTGTTTTTTGGGAAAATGACAATGTAGGGTTTTAAAATGTTACTTAGATAAAAAAAACAAAATTTTACAGTCTGCTACCTGTTACAGTGAAAGGCCATAGAGGCAAGGCTTCTAAGTTAAAAGTTCTGGTGTGATGTATAATAAAGTATGATAAAGCAACTTTTGGAGATGAATCTCACAATTCCACAGAAACAGACAGTTAAAACCATACATTAGAATGTTTTTCATGGGAATAGATACATGTATGTTCAATGCCAAAATGTAAAAAAAAACAACACTTTTTCAATGGAAATGAGCAGGTGGAGGACTTCCTATTACATGAAATAGTCCCACTTTAGGGTCATGCAAAGTCAATATACGGTCACCGGATTTGTTAGTTATTTAGTGCAACAAAAACATCTAAACAAGTCAAATTTTTAGCTAAAAAAGTTACACGGTGTTTTAATAATGAACCTGTGTCTATTGTTAAGCCATTTCTGAGCAAAAAACAAAAACAAAACAGATACATACATTATGAACAAATACATCATAATCAATGTAATGTTATCTCACCACACATCTGTGAAACTAGTCTTGGCTTAGCCATGAAAAAGCAAGTTAATACTTTGTTGGTCCAAAAAAACAACAACAACAAAAAAACTTAAAACCCTCAACTAACACAGCACTTCACATTACCACAATATCATACTCCTCTTCTCAGAAACCAATGCCCTGACCGAGAGCGGAGTCACTTAGCATGATTTATAACGCTTGTCAGACATATTACTTATTTAAACAGGTTTTGACCCAGAGGAATTGTGCGTCTTAGTCCACATCCCGAATCACATATCTAAACCTCTCCACTCTCACATAAATAATGGAGCAGAAACAGCGTGTCGGCCGAGCAACTGTTCTGCCGTGTCAAGCAGCATTAGGAGGGGCCCCTTAAGGTCGCAGCAGGGGGTAAAACTAAGAACCTGTGAGTGGCAAAGACCCTTGTATTTACCCAATATGTATATGATTCTATGTCTTGTCTAATCTAACCAAAAACAAGTATTGCCTTCAAATTAGATTCCAGAAGACCTTAAAACAAGTTTTTGATAATTTGATGAAAAGTACTTAAATAAGACTTTAAAAGCGCTGAAGGCTTGAGGGAATTAGCATAGATAAAAAGCATAACACACAAGGAACGCTTGAAGCTGGAAAATACCAACATGTGACTGAAGCAAAACGTGATGTGAAGAGTCACATTCTGCTTGATCATTAAAGCTTCTATCAAACATAAAACATGCTTAAAAGATTTACTAAAGACCACCTAAGGGCTGGATCCCACCAAGCATCTCTACATCTCTACCCAAAGCAGAGTTACCCTTATCAGAGGGTACTTGGAATTATTTCAGACTTCATAAACTGTACATGAGTAATCATTGACATACAACTGGGGTACTCCAAAATGTGACACAAAGCTTATGGGTATCATTAACTGCAAATAAAGTTGGGACAGCTGACCTAATGTACAAGAATAATCTATTTAGTACATGAGAAAAAGAAAAAAAATCTACATGTCCCAATTCAGTTTTTAATCTTTGTCAACCTAACCATCTTCTTGTAGAAATACTTAGTAAAAAGGTTAGTACAGCTGGAATTGTATGTTTTTATTGATTATTTTTGTTAAATCTGATGTTCACAAAAGTAGGTATTTGTATTGGTCCAAATATTTCCTGGCCTTCACAAATCCTTCAGCACATAAATGAACAACTTAAACAGGCGTTTTACGAACAGCAAAGGGAAAGTGATGAGGACCACCCAAACAAAACACTGCTTTTGACCAACTATGAGAACTAGAAAGTTTTAAGATTTTCTATTTATCAGACATAAACCCGGTGAAACAGTTAACAAGTTAACTACACTAAATAGAACTACCAGTAGTTGTTTGTTGTTATCAGACATATCTGTGGTCTGTTGAACTACTCTAAGACATGAACTTAAAGACAATGAATGAAGGCTATCATAGGTAAAACCAAACAATCTTGTTATCATGAGAGCTGTTCAGGACCTCAGTCTGCTGTGCTTCTGAATCTCAAAGCCAATGACCATTGTTGTGAGGACAGTGAAATTCAGATCTAGACATGGTGCTTTGAAACAATAGAGCTGATCAGAGAATCGTCAGCCTAGGAGTAGGGGACCCACTGGGGCTATGAACAAATATGAAAATTGTGCCTGCTCACACCATCACCTTACATTTACTAAGATTCAGGGATATTTATTGTCATATACACAGTAAAACAATACTACTACACAATTACATTTTTGCTTGCTTCACTTTAACAATAGAACCTACACTAGAGACACAGAACTTGACGTAACTTAGATTTGAAGCAAATGGAAGCAAACCACAAACATGTCGAAATCGCTGCAGGGCTTTCGAAAATGACTAATTAATAGTGTACAACTTTCTCACGGTTCAAGCCAAAAAGAGCTACAGTTTTTGAGAAAAGAATTCTGATATACAGCTCACCTCAGGTCACTATAAAACTCAGGTGCCACAAGTTGCTGTACTAGCACAAGATCTCCTCAAACTTGAGAAAGATTTGGCAAATCTGACACCTGTTTGGATGTGGTAACATCCACAAGTACAAACCTGCTGACTTTGACACAGAGCCAGCTTTAAAGCTCGGGGACAATGACTGCCAGCAGCAAACCTGATAGACTCTGAGAGCGAGCAGACTCAGCAGCAGCAGCAAAAGCAGAGTGGCGTGTGATAAAAGAACAAGCTTTTCCAGTCACAACAGAGTAAGTGTGCTTTACGAGGCGATACGACGACAGGCACAGGAGACACCGACACAGAACAGATCAGGTGTTGACATTAACAAGAATTCTACCAGACTACAATACCACAGAAAACAATGATTAGTATCTTGTATTGTTTGGGGTGCTTAACATTGTTCTGTCATCTGAGTTGATTGACAATGTGGGCATAATTAAACCTATTAGACAACAGACACATGACAGCAAATCTGTAAAATTACAAAGAAAATAGAATTGATTTCCACTAAAGATACTGATTTAATAATAACAGAGAAAAGCTTGTTTCAAACATTTTTTAAAAGAGATCTATGTGTAAAATATATTTTTTTAAGTTTGCCTTTTTAACTGCCTTCTCTCATCATTACCTTACTCAAAAATAAGAATGATTCTTGCATGTTTGAGTGCTCAGAAAAACCTTGTCCTCACCTACCACCTATCCCCACCCGCTGTATTTAATTGTGATTATTAAAAAACAAAACAACTGATTCATAGTAAAGAATGTTTGGTCAAAAATAGTCACATAGCCATTTTACAGTAATAAAAATTATCAAAATCTTGCAATGAGGAGTTTTTTCAGTTTTGCAAATGAAGTAAATGGACCTCTATTTCTAAGCTGTTTTACATCTATTTAGTGCTTTACAAAAACTAAATGTAAATTACTAATCTACATAGTTTTATTCCTAAATACATACCTCTGACAGACACCACCAGTTGGCTAAATTTGCCCTGTGCCTTTGTACATTGCACTTTTCCTTGTTTTCAGATAAACTGCAGTTTATATAATCACCAGTTTCATCGTTGAACATCATTTTACCAGTTTGAATAGTTTCAAGCTTGGACTGTGAGAAGATTTGATAAACAACAGTAATGAGAGACTGAGATTTATAGAAGTAGGAGGAGGAGAAGGGGGTGTTGGTGACGTTTATGAACCAGATGAGCCAGTTCAAGTCTGCGATCAGGCTGTTTACACTGAGTCTACAGACGATGCGTACACTGCCAGACTCAGGGGCTACAGGGAGGGGCCACACAGGATACAATTTTACAAGATACAGACAGAAAGGCTTCTTGACATCAGTCTGAGGGAGCCAAATTATACATGCAAGTGAGAATCTCTAATAGAAGCCAGTCATCTGAAGAATTAGGCATGCACAGAAGAAACTACAAGATTTGATTAAAGAAAGGAATTTGTTTATGGGTGTACTAAAAAATACAATCTTACTGCGTGGTTAAATTGTTTTTTGCTCCTCAAAGTAATTAATAAATTAGTTAAATGAAATAAGTTTTATTTTTATTGCTTGTTTTTTTAGTGTTATTCATATTTTTATGTTGCACCTTACTGCGGACGAAAGTTTGTAGTTTGTAAATCTTGTTCATGTACAACAACAGTAAAACCTTTCATGTCTCTGAATAACAGTGAAATAGTTGGAACCACAGTTTTTGTTCATGGGACTAGTTCATTCCTCATTCTTACCTGGATCTTTGTCTTTGTATGGGCTGTGGTGGTGGACCTGGCCTTCACTTTGTCGTTATGTGACTGGTGAGCTCTTCTATTCCCAGTAATGTCCACTGTAGATTAACCATCAACTGGGAGCTGGGCCTTGACCTCACGTTCCTTTGTGCTGTTGAACACAAACTGATGTCAAGGTTCCTTAAACACACATGAAGTGAGGAAGAGCAGAGCTGACGTGAGGCAGACACAAACCCCTCTCACTAGGACTCTCCACACTACAAATGTCCCGTTAAGAGGCGCGTGTGGGTGTGATAAGAGCATACCTGAGCTACTGTCATTTCTTTTCAGTAAACGGACAGAAAATGATGCTTTAGAGAGTCGAAAGTAGATAGTTCCATGTCCACATACAGCAGGAATTCTTCTTTTGCAGCTAAAACATTATGCTTGGGGATATTATTGAAAATGTTTTATATATTTTATCTTCGAGATCGTAAGATTTATGTTTTTATAGAGATAAGTCGTTTGTCAAGAAAAGGTTTAAATTAAGTATAATCTTATGATTATGAATTGACATAATATTTTGTATGTTCTTTGAAAAAGTACATTACAGGCATAAATTAATCCCAATATGGTGTATAATGGTCCTTTATTAGGTGTACGTAACAGCATTTGAGCAGTCCAAACAAAATGTCCAATTTATGCTAGAAATGGCATTGGTCTTTTCAATAAAAACGTTTGTTGCTATTTGCTCAGTTTTAGAATATACAGTCCATATACACAGTTCAACAACATTCAAAAAAGTTGATTTTGTGTTTAGCTTCACCACTGAAAAACATCACAAGGTGCTTTCATTACAAGCGAGGACGCAGTGTCCACACCATGCGTAAATAATGATAATTTCAACCTTTACAAAGATTATTATTCAGTAGTGTCTTCTAAGAACATTCTTAGAGTTTTTAATGAGTCATCAAATGGTCAGGAAAAGTTCGAATAACAAATTATTTGATTGGGATTTGGATACCATCATTCAGGGAAAAACTCTCGTGGGCATCTATGCTTTAAATTCTATTGGATTTATCATATTCTTTAAAAGATAGGACCAGATTTTTGGACAAGACAGTTCACATTTGACAGATGAAGTGATTGGTAAAGTGAGTGTACTCAGGATGAACAGATGAATAGGTGGAAACAGATGCTGCCTGTTGCTGTCAGTGCTACTTCCTGAAGGCCACTTCCTGTCCCTAAATTTCCATGTGTTCTAGTGCCTTCCTAAATCCCCCTTTTACTCTCACTCTGCTGTGATCCACTTGAGCTATATAACTCCTGGTCAAACCCAACTTTTTTTTAATGTCAAAACACTTTCAGACTTAGGCCAGCACTTTATACTTGATACCTTCTTCTGTTGTTTTGCCAGGACTTTAATGCTGCACAGTTGGCAGATATTAGTGGCTCTGAATGGGGCAGCTCTTGCCAGGACTGAACTGGAGATGCTTCTAAGTTACCACACGATACAAGTGCAGAGCTATCAGGTGCCAAGCCTCTCCTCCACTTTCCCTGCACAGAAAGAATGTGATTGTAGATTAGCCGTGGCCGCATGGAAACAGCAGGCAATCATTAACCTCTGCTTCTCATCCAGCTCCCACTCAGAATCTCTTTATGAAAATGTCCTCCTCTGCTTATAAACTTGAGGTTTATATTGTGACCTTTACCTCTCTCTCCTAGTTTATGTTGTGACGTTCAAGATGAGAAGGTTTTTATTTTCAAAAGACTTGCAGTATCTTCCTTGTGTGTTAATATTTCACCATCTGTTTTGCTTTCTTTTTAAAATGACTTTGTTTCCTGATGAACTCTGATGATGCTTTTAAATTGGTTTCTGGATAATTGAGCACAGGTATGTGACCCAAGCCCACCTGAGTCTCTTGGACCAGGCCTTGAGCACGTCTTTGATCCTGAACAAGCTCCCAACGTCACAGGGTCAAAGGGTGCTTCCACACTGGACATTCCTCAGTTTTAATAGGTCACTACACTGGCTCTACACACTGAAATGTAACCACTGAGAGATAAAAATAGGAAAACAATATGTTAGCCACTGCCGAAAAGGTAAAAATAATAAAGATAATTTCTGACAGTTTTACAACTTTGGATCTTATAAGCTTTGGTTATATCGACTCTGTAACGATGCCAAGAATCAGTGCCGGCCTGTTCCACCCAGCACTCATCTGTATCCAGTACTTTGAAAATCAAGTTTTCTCAAAAGTGCTGGCAAAGGGAGATTATTAAAGCAATAAATCAGGCGCAGATGTCATAAACTTGCAACAGTCAGCACTAATTAATAGTGATACTTAAAGAGTACAATAGTGGTGGTGAATAATAAAGTAGGGAGGGTATGTTTAATTAAGAATAATACGTATCCTAGGTAAAATTTTAATTGTTTTAATTTGCTCAAAGGTCATATTAAGCAAACTCAAGGTTTTTTGTCTCTGTAGGTCAAACACAAATCATCAAGATTTGTTGAAAGATAAAAAATACAACATGTGAAGAGTTGAGAAAATCCTAAAACATATTTATTAGTAGAAAAAAAAAATAAAATCAGTAAAATTATTGTGTCACTTGGATAAAATGTCATCAGTGCAGTTCAGTGATATGTAAACTTGGAGCGTTTGAGTTCCCCCCGAGCTTCATCAGATGAGTGCTGACTCTCGGACATCGCAGAAGGGGACCCTGGTCTGATGTTTGGAGGACAGCTCACTGTAAAAAAGCACAGAGAATCTTTTACACAAACTGATGCTGCGTCCATGTGGAATGTAAAGCATTGTTAAGTAAAGCAAAACTGGTCAAAAGACAACTAAAATAGAAAATATTTGGAAACATGATGACAAACTTTAAAACTACTGACTGAATATAACCATGTATTGATTGCAGAGGTGGGAGGTAACTAATGTTATGGAGAAATTGTATTTTTTTCTAGGACTGCAGGTGAATAATTTGTAAAGAGAGTAAAAATGTGAGGTGTGACTGGAGTAATAGAGAAAAAAATCAATACCAGGAAAAGCTTAAAAGGTGGAGTAGCTAATTTTTACACTGCAAACATGATTTAGGTTTTAAATCTGACATCATATTCTTCAAAAATGTTTAACATGCGGTTAACATCAACATGTATTTATTTTTGGTTGTGATTATGGCCTAAAAAACACTTTTAACAAACAACAAAGTTAAAGTGTAGGTGTCCACCGACGCACAGCTAATCAAAGCACAGCGATCAGCCTCTGATTGAAACTTTTACTTCAACTTTTAAGGGACTATACTCAATTTTTATACATCAAAATAACTTAAAAACAATTTCCCCCAGCAGCGAGATCTTTTTAATGTATCTATTCTTGTCTATGTCTAATAATGTCCCATTTGTGTCCAACTCTGTCGGTTTTTGTTTTTAGCATTGTGGCTAACTGTTGTTAGCATACCGACTCACCTTGCCAATAACAGCTGTGAAAAAACAATAAATCTCATAATGATGAACAATTCTGAAGCTCAGAATGCATTAGCTAAGTGAGCAAGTTATGTAAACTGAAGTAAGAAGTTCAAAATGTATTATTTCTGTTTGTTTACATTTTAAGAATGCAAGAATCAGGTACAGTCTCTTTAATGAAAGAACATGACCCTTGAACTGTTGAACCAAACTAATGGAAATATATAATTGTCCAATTACTTTTTTGCCCAAATTGTTAGCCTGCTGGTTGCTATGGGTAACCTGCATCAACCTTCTTTAACGATTTAATTGTAGCTTTTCAGACAAAGCAGGGCCATATGTGAAGTATTGTGTGATTCAGTTGGTATTTAAGTGAAGGCTCAGTGTCAGCACTTGTGTATGTAGCGATTAGCTTGAGCAGGTTAGCCACGGTAGCTTTAGCTGCATGTGGCTGGAGACAGACCCAAGTTGCTGGTAAACATCTATTCACTGCCCAGGGCCCTCTGTCTGGCCTTTACGGAAAGTATTCAATAAGAAACTACTGCGAATGCAAGTCACTCATCTAACTGTTAAACGGATGTGTCACTAAGCTGCAACAGCTTGAGAGGTGGCCCTGGTGTCATTCAACATTCACTCTTGAGTTAGAGCAATACAGTCACTGGAGGAAAGTGCACTAAACATATAAAAAGACAAAGAGGAGCAGCTGGACAGTTTTACACCTGTTGTTGTAATGTCAATGGTCAGTTTTGAGAATTAAAAAAACAACAACAGAAAAACAATAATTTCTTTATGATAGTGGCTACAATAGCAGTTTATGTTTTACACACTTAGGGTAAGGTTAGAGTTAGACACATGAACAGATAACCAATTTCTATACTCATGTACTCAAACTTGCCCACAACTGAGATGCAGATGATGAGCTCACATGGCTATCCCTCGCAGAGAGAAATATGACAGCAGAAACGCACTTATCTACTGAACTTACAATAAAATCTATCTTTCAAATAAGACAACAATGATAAACTGACACAAAGGTATGGCTCAGTGACAAGAGATCTTTTGGTGACTGCTGCTTACACAGTTGTCAAAGCCATAGTAGCCAGTTGAAACATAAAGACGTGGTGTCATGTTGGTCTGGTGGTTGTATGGTTGTGGTTGGAGGAATTTAGAGTAAGATTGCTGAGTAACCTTAGTCAGGTGAGCAGACAGCAACCCAATAACCCCTAGTAACCAGACTCAGGTAGGGTTACATTAGAAAAGAATAGGCAAATGTCTGAAACAACAATGTACATTTAAACACTAACTCTAAGATCGCTTCTAAGTGCATTTATAGTGAAAATGCTTAAAAACTCTGAGGTCAAGCAGACAGAGGCATAAATAATTGAAATTTAATTACACTATGAAGAAACAGGAGAGAAGTAACTTACAAATGTCTTGCACCAGGCTCCATGACAAAGTAGACATTGGACAGCTCTCCAATAATGAGAAAGTATATACATACCAGCTCTAGTTAAACACACAACTATTTAAAACTATGCAGCTTTTGCCTCTCAACATATATACTTTAACACAAGCAAGGCAATGGTCTGAAATATAATAAAAGGAGAATTTTTATAGATATTGAAAAGTATGACTGGCTTGCTTGTAAAGCAAGCAAGTCAGAATTTCCTAAATTTGGGCAAATCCTCATCTGGTTGGCAGCTAGTAAGTTTATCTATCCCTCTGTAGTGTCAATATATGCTTTAATTAATGCTGTTGTTAGTATTAAGCAATTTAAAAACTCCAATGGTTTGTCTAAACATTTGTCTAAATCTGGCTATATCTATTTTTCAGACTTATTGAATATATAAAATATATATCTTTTTAAGTCAGTGACATACCAGCCTCACCACCTACCAAGTAACTCTCCAAAGGATTAAAGGCGTCCTATTATGTAAAATGTTTTGCTGAAGGGAGGTCGTTATATACCTTGTTATAACGGCCTCCCTTCAACATTCTTTTACTCAAAATTAGATTTGTTGTTTGTTAGAAGTTGTTTTAGATCAATTTTGTGTTTTACAATGAACAAAAGGTAAATTACTGATCTGCATAAGTTCTACTTTTTTCACTAAATAGTTGAAAAAAATAGGTCTCCATTAAAGGATTTTGGATTGGCTTTATAAGTCACATTTCACATTTCATTGCATGCATATTTCTATTGTAAATGTATTTTTAGATGCCTAATTGTGACCAATTTGGTTGGATACCTTTGTTAAAAGTAAATTACAGCAAGAAATCTCTCTTTTTTTCTCCATGTACTTATTGCTTGCATTTAGTCAGAAGTGAAAAAAGCCACCTGCAAAATATCAAAGCAACTGCCATGCGAACCCAGTCTCTTAAACTCTCTTTAGTGAAGTTTAAGGTTTACAGCCGGATATTCAAAGCTGAATTGACTTGACAAAGCTGTGATAGACTGCAGAGACAAAGGACTACTACACTTACAGTAACACCCCCATCCAGCCCTCTGCAGGTGTTCACTTTGGGACACCTATCGCATACAATCAGATACGGGCCAAAGGAAGTGCCAGGGACTCACTGAACAAGTCAACCTGAACATAAGGCTTCAGGGATCTCACACTGCTCTCAAATACACTGGAGGTAGTTTAGACAACATTAGTGAGAAGTACTGCACACTACAACACATACAAAGATACTTATCTGACAATGCACACAGGATTTACAAGATAAAGAACGATTATGACCCATTGTGTAAAAATTTGAATGAAGCAGATTCCAGTCCAAACACAGTAGGTTAAGATTGTTTGCTTAGCATTTTTTATGATTTTAGTAGTAGTAGCAACAGAAGAGCAAAACTGTTCAGTGCAAATAGCTTTAGTTTATTACTCAAATAGTCTAGTGATTAATTTTTTTTCCATAATTTGTTCGTTTTTTATTTGCAAAAGGCCTATTAATATGAGATTCTTACATTTTTGACCCAAATGAACCAAAATAATGCACCTTGTAACCAACAGTAGACATTTTTTCCCACATAAAAATACTAAACAGTTTCCTGTATAATTTTTACACCAATTGACTGATCATCTGCATATAGTCCATTATGCAATTACTAAAACTGTCTACATTTATATAGCAATATTCAATTGGTTGGAATTCATTTCAGCTTAAACAAATTCCCAAGAAGCCTCTGGGTAAATCATCAATTGAACATCTCTAAATTGAATTAATATACATACAATTTAGTTAATTATATTCACAAATTGATTTCTGTTTTATATTTATACTGTTTCATTTTAAGTGCAGTAAAGTTGTCATCTTGTAGCTGCTATCTCTAGGCTCATTTGACCTAACTTGTTATGAGAGAAGCCATCACTCCAGTGCTCTACAGTAGAAAGCCTTGTAACTTTTCTAACAAATCAAAACACTTCCACATTTCTGAAAAGCACTGGCAGCTCCCTTTGTTCCACAGGGTGAAATAACATCACAGGGCAATTTATTTCTCTCTCTCTCTTTGCATTGAGCTGTCATAGAAGCAGCGAGGCGTGGTCCATTCACCTTCACATTTATACCTGCTGGCTTTTGTTTGCTCTGTAGATAAACACCGAGGCGTAGGCTCCAGTGTCGTTGTGTTTCGCTGCCTCAAGGCCAAACCCACCCCTCACCCATGGGTGCTGTTTACACATGTAATGTCCTACTATAATTATGTGATGAAAGTATGCAGGGAAGGAAAACTGCAATTAAGCGACGAGACATAACTCTAACAAACAGTATAATTAAAACAAAGTATGTGTTACATATGTTTAGTGCAACACCTATTTAAGATGAAGTGGGAAAATTATGTAAAACAAACATTTCTCACTCAAAGTTGTAATATGTTTGATTAATGTTTACCTCCATTTGAGGTTTGAGTGCTCAGAAAACCTTCATCTACTTTCTGTCCAGTGTTGTACTTAAAACAAAAGGTCAGATTGGTTCATATGTCTAGGCTCAAAACTGCCAAATAAACTCAATAAGAAAACTATAAAAACACAAAAAGAAAACATTTGCTGCTTGTTGCAGTAACATGACACTAGAGCTGGGGCTTCTGTGGTTTCTAGAGTTAGAACTTGTGTCTTAAAAAGTAGAAAAAAATCCATGTTAAACAATCAAAATATAAACGTTATACATAAAAATAAATAAAATTAAATAAAAAGTTAATGTGCAAAAAAAAACAACAACAAACCTTTCTTCCCCCAAATTTCCACTAAACAATCGGTCTTAAAACAATCAATCTAACTCGAAAATATGCAAGACAACAACAGTTGTAAATCAAAAGTCCACACGTCTTTAACTAGGCTTCTGACTTGTGAGTGTGACCCTTTAACTGTTAACATTCACACGGGAACAGTTTACAGATATTTCTTAAAACCACTAGGGACAACAGCTGAGCATTGCTGGGAAAAGTGCAGCCATGCCATAAATGATTAAAATGACAGGTGTAATGTTCGCTTTTTCTCATTCTGTGTGATCAGATTAGGTGTCAATGATTCCCTGCCACGAATACAAAAAAAAAAAAGTAATTAGGAAAACAAATGGTAACAGTTTTGCTAAATTAGCATACAAGTGTATGCAGTTTCACATCAGTGCACCAGGTGCTGTTCAAATGTAACACAGGTGACCCTCTAATGTCTGGTTCATTAAAAAATGAAATCAGAGAGCTACACAATTGTCAACTGCCATAATGAAACAGAGTTACGGGTGAATACACCTACTCAAACAGAAATAGAGGGGAAAAGTTCACATCAGAAAGTTAACTGTATCACTTACTTTTTAAACGGCAAAATGTCTAGTCAAGTACAAGTACATTTTGTACTTCAGTTGAAAAAGCGTTCACACACAAATTTTCTACAGCTTATTGGTTACTATGACTCTCTTCTCACAGCAAGAAGGCTCAACCCAGAGAATCTCTGTGCAGAGTCTGCATGTTTTCCTATGTCTGGAATGGTTTTGTTCAGGCACTCTAACATAAAAGGTTTACGTCACAGAATTGTAAGTTATTACAAGCATGAGAAGCTTTTTGCAGTTCATGTTTCACTCTCTCAAATATTAGAATCACTGAAGCTGTTTAAAGTCTGAAAAAGTTGACAAAAAACAAAACAAAAATTGTAACTGTAATTGCGGTCACAAATGATAAAATAAAACTCTAAATATTTGCCAACATTGGTCAGCTGAAGCCTTAACTTAACCTCTGCTCACTTCTCACCTGCACAAGAAACAAACTGTTGAACTAATATGTTATGTATTGATAATATAATGAATTGTTTTTCCAGTAAAAACATGCTCTCAAACACTGGGTGTGTGCCAGGGCCAAAGGTTTGGTGTGTTTGTGGTCGTCAGGGGGATGAAGTCGTCACTGCACTCCACACAGCGGTCCCACTGTGAGCTGCTTTGTGCCTTTAAATAGGAGACAGCTCTGGTGCATGTTTGATCATTCATCCATCCTGTATCTTCATTCCTGTTACATAACACCCTGCACCTGCACCACACAAAGGAGGGGTGTGGCCTGGACTCGCTACATGTGAGTCCCCCGTTCTGCTTGACTGACCTGAAAATGGCTTTGCTAACGAAAAGATTATCTTACTCTCCAATCCAGTGTGTATGGGTATGTCTGACATCGGGACAAGACAGGGAGACATGGCGCTGGATTTGATATGTTTGAATACAGTAAGAAGCATAAGAGTGATGGAGGGACATTCCTAGAGTAGGCAGTAGTACAAGTGCTTTATAATTACATGACCAAGAAAAGCAATACAATATTCAAATGCTGTTCATAAGTTTGACAAAATTTTTTTAATTATGCCTTTGCGTATTTTGAGGTTTAATTACCTAACAAATGTGAAATATTTGTTTCAGCAGACTCAGAACATTCTACAGGCTAATATTAGTTAATACAGTAAGGCAGCCAAAAGCTAAAAGAATATAGCTTAAATGCATTTTGTTCTTGTAATACAAAACGTTAATGGGTCTAGTCACTATTAGAAATCACCAGAATTGGCATGACATCATCATATTCTAGAAAGCAAATGGAGCCTATACCATAACACCATGATAGCCTTTTTTTTAAGGTACACAGACCATATAGTATACTGTTTTCTTTATCAGAGGTGTTTGTTGCATTTTTCACACGTACGCTAAGCTTCAGCCAATGCATTTTAGGTCTTGTATTTGTTTATGTAATTTCAGTAAATGATATGTCATCTTTATTGACCCAACTAAACTAAACTGCATGATAAACAACAAATTCAATATTCAGTGTTTGCATATCTTCAAAGCAACAGTGTCAATTTTAGAGCTGACATTTGATATATTGCCTACTTCTAGTTGTTACTCTTGTCATTCTTTGCCAAAATAGAACAAACTCATCCTTGACTTTACTTAAGGGCATCAGAATGATGCCATGTGCCAGAGTCTTCCCTTTACAAAAAAAGATAAATTAATAACAGACGCAAAACCGTTTCTATTTAGTATGATATTGAATATATTTACAATATTTCATTTTGCCATAATGTCTGTCAAGGTGGTCGAGAAATATTACTACTCAATAATGTATTCTTCATTGTTTAAATGGAGAGTCAAAGTTTAAGTGAAAGTTTTCCTCTTACATTACAAATATTTAGAACTAATCCCTTAATGTTTTGGCATAAACTTTCTAAAGCCTTATTGTTTTTGCTTAGGAATCCTGAGGCAAAGTCTTTGATGGACAGGGCTGTACACTCAAGCTGACGCATCTTTTGAATTTTATGTCATATAAACAAATCAATATCCAGGAATCAATGAGTCTGCCTGATGCAACTCCACATAACTGGATCAACCGGTTTTCTTGTGTTTGCAGAAAGTATTATACAATTATCTGATGCCAAGCTATGTTTTCCTACCTAGAAAAGCCACACAAATTTGGATCTCGAACAAAAAACAGCAAATTTTTTTCTCAATAAAGTAACAAATTCTAGTTTTTTTATTATTATTATTTTTTTTAATAAAGGTATGAGTAATTTATTTTAGTGTAGTTTGGAATCTATTATTTTCTTTTACATTCTCAACCTTTCAATCTCTCTATGTTAACATTATTTGGAAAAGTATAGTGACAAAGACAGTGATGCATGCCAGGTGTCAATTACTCCCGTGAGATTTTAGGGAGGAACTTTTATTCCGAAGATGCGTCACTCGAACAGGAAGCTGCTGCAGGTTATTTTAGTTGTGGGACGTCCCACTCCACCCTGTCATAAAATGATATGAAAATACCAGAGGACTGCCTCATTTACGTACGACTACATTGTCCTAATCCCATAAAACCATTAAGAAATTATAGTAGTTCTGTCCCAAACATAAGGCTATAAATCTCTTATCATAGGTACACTTCAACTACAGTATGAAACACTACAGAAAGACAGAAAATCACATTGTATGATTTTTAAGGTATTTCATATTTGGACAATTTGGACACAATTTAACCCAATACTCTGCATTACAACCTCTTTTGGCAGTATCAGTATAGCAATATTCAGACCCACTGTTACATGCACATCTGTCAAGTTTTTGGGCTGTCGCTGTAAAACATGGACTTTCAACTCGCCCCACAGATTTTCTTTTGGAGTGTGGAGATTGGCTAAGTCTATTCTATTTTAGTCTCATCTGACCACACAACATTCTCCCAATCCTCCTCTGGATCATCCAGATGGTCACTGCCAAACTTTGTACGAGCCTGGACATGGACTAGCTTAAGCAGGACCTTTAGGGGCTGCAGCATTGAATCTAAACAACTAACTAACAAATATTTATTTTCTACAATAGCATACAATTTAAATGGTTGAAAATTGTACAATGCTATTTTCTGTTTTCTGATCCTGTCTCTCATAGTTGAAGTGCACCTGATGAAAATGACATAAATTGCCAATCTTTTATTTTTTAAATGGGACACCTTGCGCAATCGATCAGTGTCCAAATACTTTTTTACCCCACTGTATATACTTGCTATTTCATGGCAAAGTATAATACCATATAACATATAGACAACAAACAGTATTTTTAGACTTCTGTTCTGCCATTACATTAATAGAAGTCTTACTTGAGAAAAGCTCTCCTGGGGTCGACCGGCCTGTCCTGCTCCTGTGCCCAGGTGGGGATGGATGTCGAAGGGATGGATGTCGAAGGGGTGGATGTTGAAGGAGTGGATGTTGAAGGAGTGGATGCAGGAGGAAGAGTGGACGAGCGAAGCGTTGGGGGAGCACTGAAGTAGAGTTAGGGGTGTTCTTCATTGAATCTTTATTGCTTCTTAACAGACGCAGTGATCGGACCCTGAGAGGCTGGATCAGGCTGTGGTTGCTTCGACGGCTCCCTCCTCCATGAGGTCCAGTATCTGAGCGCTTGAAGTTTTCATTTGATCTAAATGAAGAACAAAAATACATACAGTATAATGGAATATTTTAGAAAAACACAGCTGAGGGGCATTTGCAACTGAACTACATAGGAAATCTAAATTATTGTTTTTGCCAACTGTCAACTAGGAAAACTAATCTAAAATGGCTTAATAGTAGAAACTGTTGATTTTATATTTGTGACAATTAACTGCAGAAAGAAGCAGATTTTCATGTGCTTTTATTGTTACAGATTACCACATGCCTTTCCATTTACTTTATTCAGTAAAACCAAAGTCAGTTTTTCTCAATTACCGGAATGGGGCAGAAATGGGGAATAGGTGAAAACGAGCATTTTGAGATTATTGAAATCAAGTGAATGAAGGAACACCATTATAGTATGGTTAAAACATAAATGGTAACAATTGTCTCTTTAACTGGTAGAGCACATTGATTTCACTGACAAAAATTGTATAATTGCTAGACAAAGCAAAAAAACAACAACAACAACAACAACAACAATTTGTCAGTTGTATACTAAGTAGGCTATGTAGGGTTCATAATTCATGCTCATGTTATCTAAAGAGTGTGATTGAAAGAATGAAGAAATAAAACACACTGACATGGCTGGACTATATTCAACAATGCCCTCATAAATACTGCACAAGCAAAGAAAGCATAGGTTATAAGGTCTCACTATCATTTCTGATCATATTGTGAGTAACAGTCAGATTTCAAAAAACCCTTTATTGCTCAGTTCATGTTTTGTCTGCCTTTTAGTCCACTGTGTCTGACAAACATTTGAGGTGAACTTCCTAGAGACAGAGAAATGAGTCAGACAAGCGCCCAGACAATACAGCTCAGGAGACATGCCACAAGCTAATGGGATAGTACCAGAAGACTGTGATATTCAAAAAGTGTGACCCTTAGGTCCACATGAGGGCACCTAGCTGTGAACTTTGACCCCTTTAAACAAGAGCTGAGCGTTGGTTTTGCGTTGGAAAGCTGCTTGTGCCTGCGCTCAGATGGTGTTACTTGTTTCACTGCTGGCTATGATTATGAAACACAATCTGTCAAAAAATGGAAATATGCACAATTAAAACTTTCTGTGGAGACATGTTAACAAGCGCTGCATCTGCTTCTCTGCCGTAAGTCTGCAAGTGTATCATTACTAAGAGCAGCCTAATTACCACTTGAGGCAATAGAAGGAAAACGAGAAAAAGAACAATAAGTCAAAATTCTATATTTAAAAAAACTAAAGCTTATAATAATATCAAACAATTTAATAATCCAAAAGTCTACGGGCTGTTAAATAATGATAGAATAAACATCAATAAAAATCAAACAAGTAGTGTACTTTGATTTAAAGAACTTAAATAATTTTTACCATTTCGAAGCATATTTTTGATTGGTATGAGACCGTTTGTGCATATGTTGATAATCAACCAAAAGTTTCAGACATTGCCTGTTGTCTGTTTTGTTGTTGTATAAGGTGGTAGTGATAAAGTTGTAGATATAGCTGTCAACATTTCTCAAAAAATCCAAACTAACAGTAACTACAGTTTAATTAGCCTTAATGAAACACTAAAAAGACTTAGTTCAGCATGGAAAAATGTTAAAATTACAGAAGAAAAGTTTAATAGGCTTTGTGACTACCGATACTTAATTAAAACCTCAACTGTAAACCTTAGCTTCCCAGTTAAGAGAGTAATAATTCTTAATAAACCTTCATTCATTAAACATGCCTTTGCTCATACTTAATTAAAGCTTCTGTTACTTCGAAAAGTTTTTTTCTGTCCTGCTGGGTAATAATCTTGTCATTTGTCACTATGCGTTGACTCTGACGTTTGTGTTCAACGCCTGGCAGCAACCACTGTCCAGTTCCTTTCTTAGCACTCATTTGCCAGTCAATTACAATAATCTCTGCAGTGACCCCTGGAGATCCCACTGACCTAAACCACTTCCCAAAGATTCTAAAGCTGCAAGGAATGACAAGTATGCTCCAAACATGCTTGAGCACACGTGCGTCCATTCATTCTCATGGAGCTGGTCATAAGCACACAATGCTAACACAAGAGTGCCAGCCTCCAGTGCAGAACAGGGTCTGACAGAAGAACAAACAACATCACAATGACAGGATTAGGGCTCCATTGAGACATTCTGAGGAGAACAGATGTTGTTTTTGCAACTAAGACATATATGACATTGTTCACATGTGTTTCAGCTTGTAATCTTGTTCAGTAAACCAAAAGCCATAGATTTATCATAGAAAGCAGACCAGATCAGTCTCAAACATTGCCTAAACGGATTTGATTTTATTTCACTCATTTACTATACCTGCAACTTCTTCTGCCATCAGAAGAACTGGAAGTTGCAACATCAGTGCTGTTTCCAACTGTCCCGCTTCGATGCTGACTGCGCCTCCTTGCCCTGATCTGAAATTGAAATCTTGGAATAAATAATAGCACAAAAAATCATGAAAAACTTATGAAAACAAACACTTGGGAATGAGACAGTTAGTTATTAGACAAGGGAAAGTTGGCGATAGCAAGAAAGAACTTAATTAATAAGAAAGCTATTGAGAATAAACCTTAATTTTAGAATTATTCATATTTATAAGGTCTAAAGCTAAACTACAAGGTTTTCATCTACTTACCTATTTAATGTTTTTGGCCACTGGCAATTTCATTTATACCTAGTGCCTATGATTGGACACATTAGTTAAGAAAATATTTTAAAAATACAACACAATAAGCAAATCTTCCATTTCCAAGAACAGTTTCATATTAGAACAACATGAAACTCAGAAGTTCAGATGTTACTCAGGACACTTATTTTGGTGTCTTTTGATATTTTGATACTTATACTCCTTTTATTTAATTTCTATAAAATCACATATTTTAAGAAGATAGACGGTAGACCATAATCCACAAATTAATACCAATGATAAAAATAAATAGTTGGTACAGAGGCTAACCTGAACTTGTGTTAGTGATGCTGAGGTTTTGCTTCTGATGCCCCGCCCTGATGCAGGACTCCAGCTCACTGAGCTGGATTTCTTGTCTTCTCTTTGTCGATTAATGGGATCCAGGAGGAAGCGCTTGGCCATATGAAGAACTCGACTCAAAACACCTCTGCCTCCAGAGTCTAGAGTTCAAATCAGATAAAAAGAGCACTTTCCTTAGCATGTCCATAGCCATTTCTGACTTTCTCACTACTTGACCTAAATGACAAAACAGCATTTCTATTTGACAAATGTTAGCTTTACTCACTTTTTCATATATATTGGACTTTTGCTCCGAAACAAATGTTAAAAAAGTTAAATGTGTTGGCATTACCTTCACTGTATATGGCAACAACAAAAAAATAACATGTTATATTGTGGTCATGAGAGATAGAGCGCAGGGCTGAGAATAACCTTGTGATGATACAGTGTCATTGTGCTATCGTCTCGTTCCAGGAGCATACATCCACAGAGGTGTGTGTCCATGCTCTACACTGATGAATGTTATCAGAGGTGCACAATATTTACTCAGGACCTGAGTCTGCTTGTTGTGGCAGGCTGTGAACACAAAGCCCCTTTCATATGGGGACAGTAAGAGCACACTCAGGCAGGATACACATATGTTGTTCATGTTATGTCTGACAACACAGGGTTCCAGATGACCACTCATCTGGATCTAAAAACAACCTGTTAGCTAAACTGGATCTGAGAGCTATAAAATAAAAAAAAAACAAAAAAACAACAACAAAAAAAAAACAAACAAACAGCTAAAAATATTGCAAATATTGTTTAGGAGAATTCACAACTAAAAGGCTATTGTGGTTACTTTTATACTGATTCTCAACTACAAAAACTTACTGCACTTTAGCACATCAAAGATGAATGGCTAACATATCTCTAGAAGTGTTATTAGGGCATAAACAACATGAGATCATTTTACATGAATATCATCCGTTCTATAGTCAAAATATTTTATTAATTATATTTTATATCATTAATAATAAAATTAGTAGTAAAGACAAAACCCGATCTACTTATTTTACAAAAGCTATTCCTGGAATAGTGATATTTGTGATTTTCACAAAACACATATCAGAAACACATTTCAATCTGGCTTGAGCCAGGTTAAAGATCTTTATATGGGCTTAGAAACATACAGATCCTGTGTACATACAGTTTCTTTAGCTTGTTAATTAAAACAAATACAAATAAGACTTTTCTAAAATGCAGTTGCAATTTATGTAATATACTATTTATATTTATAATTATGTGTGGATCCATCCTTGCAAACTGAACAGTCTGAGAACACCCAAGGAGCCCAGAATAGCTTCTTGCACTAAATCAGATGTATTATAACAGCAGTGACTTCTTAGCTTTAGTGCTTCATTGTCCTCTGCAGCAGTCATCTATAGAGACCCCTCCACAGGTTGTTGAGACTTTAATACCCAAATATAATTTAATAGGCCCATTAGACAGGCTCACTCATGTCTGTGCTTTGTTCAGCACTCACCCCTCTGTTGAACTTGCTAAACTGATTTAGTACCACTGACATCCTTTTCTCCTGTATCAACAACCACCATTCACCCGACAGCATCAAGATGTATGGAAGTGAAGAGTCTAGACCTGCACAAGGGTGAATGAAACCTGAGAGATGGGGAAATTCATCCTATAAATCTGTTGTCAATCATTTGTGGCTTTAGATTTCCTTAATTCAATTGTAATATTATTCATTTTGATATATCAAACTTCTTTAGTCATATTATTTACAAGACTCACCTTTTTCACTTGAAGATGGAAGTGCATTTTCGTTCTGAGCTGAGGGGGGATCTTGTTTTCACCTTGCTCTGTAAAATAAAATGCTTCATTTATCAGTTAACATAGATGCATGAATAAGAACATTAAAGTATGTTCAGATCAACAGCTTCAATGTGTGGAAGAAGCAGTAGCACTGCTGACCATCTGGTGTGTGTGGTTGTGTCATTAGGTAGACACTTAATTAATGTCTCATCACTTTAGCATCATCTTCAAATGACAGTCCTGTGCCAAACAGGAAGAGCAGATGATAAAGGAGTCTCTAATGCGAGGACTAAAAGAAGACCTCACTGAAGTAATCTTTGATGTTCACAGAACTCCATTTCCAAACCCCGCCCTCCGCTGGCTGTAGCCCATGGCAGTCCGGCCCCTGCACAGTTTCAGTCCTTTCCGATCCATCTCCATCACTGTCAGACGGGTGAACCCACGTCTCCTTCCTCTTTGGTGTTAACTTTAAACAATGACCCGTCCGAACATGTCTAACCAATAGCATTAGGTCATCCACATCATGCTTATGTCATTTGAGAGAATTGTAAACATCTACTTGACAAACTAAGATTAGAACTTTTCAAATGAAAGCAAATTAAAATATGTTTTTATAATAGGTGCCAATGACACCTGGTGAGTGCGCAATAATTCAGCAACAAAGAGGTGAAACAAATACGTAGTTGGTTTAAAAGAGGTGGTGAGCTCAGTTTCTATATGACTCAGTAATAATGAACGGTTTCCCTAGCTGTAAATGTGATTGAGCGTTCTGCCCTACAAGCACACACTTTTAATACGTTTTGAAAGCTCTACTTTCAAAAGTACAACAAAAACAATATATCGGTATATACATCACCTTTAAAGTACATGTATTTGCAAATCTGTCAAGTTAAAAATTTGTTAGTCAGTTTTTCAAATGGATAAAACAAAAGAGGCAGAAAAGAAAGCTTATGGCAGAATGGGTAGTTATTTTTTCTGAAGACCATATTCGAATCCGGAAAAGTAATGGAGGTCGAACCACGGTCAGTGGTGTAACATAATTATTGCAGCACATTTTTGTAAGTCGTAGGCTTTTTAATTTACTCTTTTGACCATTCAATGTGATATTAAAAGGATACCAAGCAATGACACATGCTTCATAACAATGTCAATCAAAAAAAAAAAAACAGACTAAAGAGTAACACTTATTCTAAAAAATGTGTCAAAGTGTTCCCCACCATCTGTTGGTCAGATTGTTCTGTAGCGGGATGTACATAGCCTAAACATAGATGTGCTGTTTAAGAGTCTTCCTCCATTTGAACTACTTTTCTGAGAAATACCACAGCAACATACACATCTCTCATAAGAAGTAATAATAGTCATCGAGTGTTTTTCCAAATGCAAGTTTTACAGCCCTGTCTCGGTTCACAGTGGGCATTGGTGGGCAATTTGTATGTCCTCCACAGGCATGTGGGTACCACTTTATAATACTTACACCTTAATTTGACTTAATAAAGCAAAAAAAAAAAAAAAAAGCCCTAATAATTTATGAACAAATGGCAAATGAATGAATGAAAAAAAAATATCAAGGCTTATTTATTAGGCTTAGCTTAATGAACTTTTTCCATCTATAAATTATTCATTTGTTCATGTCCATGTTCAATTAACTCTTTATTAAGGCTAAATAAAATGTAGTGCATGTGTCCTTGTTTAGTAAGCATGTGGCCAAGTGTACATTGCTGCCTTTCACTGATGAATTTACCTATAATGCACCATGATCATTTTGAAAGGAAAATAAGTTTAGACAGTACTAAACATAAAAAAATATATTGAAAAAACATGTGTGCCCACTGCCCCAGTGATCAATTAACATGAAACGCAGGCAGCTGTGTTTTGGTCCCTCTGAAGCCTGTTCCATTAGGCGACAGATTGAACTAAGTCAGGACGTATAGCTTAGATTAAAAGGAATAACTTTGGAGCAAGGCAAGATATTGTGCATTTACGAAACGCCGATGGTTAAAGCTAGCAACATTACATGACTGGCCATGTTGCATCCCACCAATATATTTTCTCTTGTTTGAATTTTTAAGTATCCAGGAAAAACCTGCTGAGATTGGAAGCTCTTTTTCAGGGGTGTCCAGCAGAGCCATGCTTTTAGAGCAAACTGGAGCAAACTTAAGACATGAGGAAAATATGCAATCTAGAAAGATTGATTCTCTTTGTGTTACCTTGGAATTGAACTCAAAAACATTGTTATAAGATGAGCCACTGTGTTCTTTAGTAAGACAAAGTACTACTTCAAGAAAAAATTAAATACATGAAATACATTCCAAAATGTCCCTAAAGTGTACAATAAAATGCCTTATCAGCTAAGCATTCTTTTGTTCTGTTAAATAGGTAGTGATGGAACAAAACAAAAGTCGTTTTTGTTCCAGCCCATTGCAAAACACTAGATCTCCCTTGGACTTGGTGCAGGGATGTAATGATAGGCCAGTGTGACGGTGCATTCACTGCCCTGTGCTTTCTCAGATGACAGAGCGCTCTGCTGATTCCTCACTGTGGGGGAATGGATGCTGATGACACCCAGCCTTTTGAAGGTGCTGTTTTGCCGTGTGTCCTGAGGGGGCTGACTAGGGAAGGCTCAGCAAATGCATCTGAAAGCTCACATGACACAGCTCAATTGGGCTGCCAATCTTTATGGTCTGCGTGTGGCACAAACACTGAGGGATGGAGTGAAAGTGTGCTGCTGTCATGTTGACTCCTGTATAAGTTTTGCAAACCCATTACTCCTGGAGTTACAACAAAACTATAACTATACTATAAAAATATAACCATAACTATAGTTATTGTTAGATATTCCATCACAAGGGGTTATCTCATTTTATTTTACTGAAAAAGTTGCCATAAAATAAATAAATAAATACAATAAATAAATAAATAAATACAATTAACAGTTATTAGACCTTAAGTTGCAGCTTTTTAAAAGTGCACTATGGATTTTCTTTTGTGGAATGACTTGCTTATGTCCGCAGAACTGTTATTGCTTTGCCTAAAATGTTGCATGGCATTCATCTTGTCTATCCTGTAGTAATGGCTATAAAAAGTTTTTTTGTTGCATAAAATAGTGGAAAACATTCAGGGAGTGCAGCCACTATTTACTAAGTTCTTTCTAGTTTAACTAATGCACATAATTTTGAGATGACATACAAGCTAGGCCTAAGGCAGAAAAGAGTCAAGAGTAATTAATTTCAGTTTTGGGGGGCAATACAGAAAGAGATGCATACTGACAGCAGCTTAAAATCATTATTTATTAAGTGCCATATACGTAGAAATGAACTAGCTAAATGTTTGGAGAATCTGAAAGAGATAAAAGACCTAGATGATGTTGGTGGCTGACATCACTTTTTTTTTTTATAGAATTTTAAACTACATCTGTCATCACTCATCTAAGAACATATTAATAACTACTACCCATGCAGTTTAAGAATCCACTTGCTCTTTTAAAAGATTATTGATATTTTTGCAAAGAATAGTTCAGTGTGTGGCATTAAACGGCTAAGTTTAATGTCATAATCAGAACCATTCAGACCATGCAAACAGATAGGCTAAGCCTTAAGCAAAAAAAAGTTACATATTGTATTCTTCTGTCACTTTTGCACCAAGACTTAATAACATTAAATTCATTTTAGTGGTAAATATAATTAGTGACGTTGCCTTAAGCATCTGCATCTGAAGGAATGTTCAGATGAAGTCAATCATATACATTCATTTAAAGATTTACTTGTAATTTCATTCACAACACAAGCAGTCATACTCTCCTTTGTTACTATTGAAAACTCAGTCAGTAGGCCACCAGCGCATTTTCTCAGATACTAATGAAGCCACAGATTACACCTGATTCTTCAACTAAGTGCAACTAATAAGGGACTTCCCAGGTTGTTTGTTAGCTCTTAGTTTATTTTTATTTTTTTACTTAAATGTAATAAATATATATATGTATATATAAAAAAACACATTTAGTTGCACAGTTCACTGGCCCAAATGGCAATACAAATTAAGAGAATGGTGAGATAGGCCTGGTCTGTGCAAAAAGGTGGATAAATGTTAAAATCTTAATTAAAAGCAAGTTAAAGTGAAGGTAAACACTTACTGTAAGATATGGTGTTTACTGTACATTGTATTGTCTACTGTTTTGAGACCATAGTGCAAATTAGCAAGTTTCAGGTCAAAATAGTTGCCAACTGACAATGTCCCACTACAAAAGACCAGAGTAATTTCTGTATTCTGTATGACATCAGAGTGGATTGCCTTCACAAAACTGTGTGCTGACCACAAACACCTTCTGTCAACAATTGCACTGATCCCCTCACCTCTTTCCCTTCTTCTAATGCTTGTGTTTGTACGTGGAGTTTAGGGACTAAGCTTCTCTTTAAAGCAGGGGTGTCAAAACGTTTTTCTTCAACAGGACAAAATTAATGGTATTTTTCCACGAAGGGCCAATATGAAAGAATTTGCAACATTCCAAGGGCCGAACATAATTTTATGTTGCATCTAAAAAGCTTATTTGCAATAGGAAAGTGATTAATTGTATTTCATTAACATGTTTTAGCCGAATAAAACTGATTGATGTACTATGAGAGTCTTTTCACTTTAAAATGCAATCAGACACACATTACTAACAAATCTCTGCACTTTTTCATGGGCCAGAGTTGAGACATTATTGAAAACATCATTGACTTTTTTTCCTTTGAAATATGGACGCACCTCAGAAATTCAACTAATTTGTTGCAAATCAAATAGACACTCATTTAAGAGGAAAACTTATCTTTTCAGTTTCAGATGCTAAGAGGGATTAAAAAAAATCTGCGAATAGTAGGTACAGACAAAAACAAAGATGTCACACAGAAAGTGACAAGTTTCAAAGAATAATACAATTTAATTTATTTAACTTCACTGACTCTAGACTTCCCACAGCGTGATTCAGAGCCCCCCATTTGGGCCATGTCATTCAGTGGCTGCCACTGAAGCACTCAGGCTTACTGCAAGGTCAAAGTTCATCCCAGAGGTCAAGGGGGGACCTCTAAAGCACTGGCCCTGACCAACTCCCCTTTGGACAGCAGAACAGTGGCACTGACGTATTAATCATTTACCAGTTCAAAAGAGAACCATTGGGAAGTATAAAGTTAAGGTAAGCATTTTTATTTTGCCAATAGTTGATATTGATATTGCGAACAAATAGGCAAAATAAAAAAAATATGGCTATTTTCAGATGACATAAAATAAAACTATTTATAGGTTCCAGTCACACTTTGATTTATTTGGTGAAAACTAAATTTATGCAGTCCCATTTTCCTCACACTGAAACCCATAAGGGACACATGAAAATTCCATTAAATTCAGATTATATTGTACTTTTCAAGAGCAGAACAGCTTGGCCAATAAAACTACAAATTTAAAACACTGCCATATGTAGTGGTTGATCCATACTTCCACAATTTTACATAATACATTATTTTACAATAAATGGATTTAAAAAAATCAATCACCATGAGGATGCTTCCTAGACTGAAAAAAAAAATAAAAAGAATAACTAGCAAGCCTAAACCCAGGGCACTCTATTTAATGAAAATAATGTCCCAGATTTTAGAGCAAGTAAACATAATTGCAAAACCCCATTAATTATTCAAATACCCACTCCTCTGCATTCCCTTTCAAAAACGCTTTTTACACATGCATAAACACCAAACCAGGACACACACACAACACACAATATGGCACATTTTGGAGGCATCTTGATCAACACACAGGGTAGGTATTTTATGCTTTAATGTAATTAGGCATCTCTCTTGAAACCAGAAACCCTCCACACAAACACAATTATTCAGAAATTATGAGTCATAAGTGAAATGTGCACAGCCCTACACTATATGACTAGACTTTTGCCTTTGTTTATTACATATTCAGTTTTGCAAGTTACATGTGAATTTTTATACTGATTCAGTAATTGTCCACGAACAGTGGACAATTACTTTTTTTTGTTTAGCAAACTAAACACAGCGCGGGAGAAAGAAGAGACAAAAACTACAATGTGCCTTTTTGCAGTACAGTTTAGCAACAGCTAAGTGGAGTGTGACTAAATGGCCTGTAGAGGGTGTGTTTTGGACAATATGATATAATAACTTGTCTAATGACAAGGTGTTATTAAGTGGTTCATTTTGTTGACTGTAGCTACAAAGTGAAGTTAGTGGACCTTTGAATACAAACCTTTGGCAGCAAAGGTGATGCTTAATGAGGGGCTGCCTTGGGCTGATTAGGCAGGTGGCATTCCACTTCAAGCACAAACAAATACAAATGAGACGTGAACGGGATTAGCACAAACCTCTACAAAGAGCAACGCTCAGTAACAACTGAGGTCACTGGTGGGCCAAGTGCCCGTGGCTAAAAGGTTTAAGGTTAGCGAGAGGACGTTCGCACAAACTAACAATTCAGACCTTTCACTGGTTCATACTATCATTTATATACAGTATGATATAAACATACATTTAACAGCAAAAAAAAAAAAAATCCAAAGGTCACAACATCTTGCTAGTATTTCTGTGTTCTTGAAAAGTACATTTTGAAATCTGTCACATGTACCTCATGATTCAACATTTAACATATTGCTTTTCTGTTGTGTTCATGAAAATAAAACAAGGCATAGTAGTAGAGTTAAACTTGACACGTACATGTGTCATGTCGACTAAAAGATATTCTTGGTCAACTAAACGCATGTCCCTTAACAGAATAATCAATGCTATAATGCAGTAAAAAATCATTATAATCCTAATAAAATAACTAGTGGACTAACATTTGGTTTACTACTGCAAACTAAACAACTAAAAGACTGTTAAGTTAAGTATACAGTGCATTTCTTATAATTTAATGATAAGACATATAAGAAGAGGACTAAATTAGCCCTACAGGCTACAACAAAGTGCCCTACTTCATTACAGGCAGAGGTCATCTCCACTAAGACCCTTACAAACGCTCTTATCACTCCTGCCTTTAATGTGTTTGTCTCTGGAACGGCAGCCCTGAGCCAAGCCAATTTATTATGACCTCACGTTTAACTCTGACCTTGTATTCTTGATATGTACTAAAATCTCACATTACTATAGTTTGAGAGATAAATTGGACAAATGATCGATACATTTATATATGCTAGGCAGAAACAAGCGGAAATATCGTAACTGCGTTTAATGCATACTGTATATCATTACATTATTTGCGGTCCAGTATGAAAGTGTCTGCATTGTAAAGTGAATCTGCTTTACTGGACGAAGGTGGTTCTTAGGGAACAAAAATGCAATGCAACTGCTGAGTCACTACACTTAGCATGGACACAAGGCAAATAGGGAAAAAGTGTTGTATCAAGGGAGACCGCTGAGAACAGGGCTCTGGCATCTGCTACTTCAGCACTGGGAACACAACAAGGAGAGAAGGAATTAGAGCAAGGGAAATACTGGTGCAGGACAGGAGAGAGAGAGAGAGCGCTCGAACGACTGAAACCTGAAGGACACACAAAGGAGAGAAGCTCATGTGTAGTGTAGTAGTAAATATACTGTAAGTTGGTAAGTGCTGTGATTTTGACAAGCCAGTTGGAATGATGGAGTTTCCCATAACTGTAACCAGCAAGTCTTTGTGTTGGGAAAATGTTGATAAACAAATATTTGCAAACTAACATTGACAATGCTGGTAGATATTAATAACAACAATGGTTACTTTGGCATTAGAACAAAGGATCAAAGGAGGCAAACTATAAACAGTAGAATAACCAGCCTGGTGAGGTCCAACAATAGTGAGAAAAAAGTGGTACAGTAAAGCATAAAAGACCACAGTCTAAGTCAGCATAACATAAGTAACCTCTGTCCTTTTACTGCTGACTCAGCCTGATGCTGGACAGACTCCAGAGAGCGACAAACCTCATCAATATCCTTCACATTTCTCACTAGACCATTATAAAACATGACGGAGAGGTCAGATGTGAAGGTGTGCGTGCCTACAATAAACTATGTATGTCATTTTGTATTGAGTTTTCACTAAGGCACTTCTCCACATAGGTCTCAAACATAAACATAAACTTTAGCAGCCTGAGCTTTGTCATGTAGGATTTCCATTTACATACAGCATGACTGGAAAACCCAATTTCAATCTACAAACATGTATGTATTTAGAAAGCCAGTTTATAGGCCTTAATATTAAAATGTAAAAATTACAGTTCTATCTTAAAATAACGTCAGACAAATCAAAAAATGGTGCAGCCCTAATATGACATCAGTATATAAAAACTAAGTTTAGCATGTAGCTTCCCTTTGCAGAGGGACAACAGTAAACAAGCAAAAGCAAATGTTTGTTGTAGTAGCGATGACTGAATCAGAGCGCTTCTCTTGGTGCCTAAGGCTGGACTGACTTCAAATGACTCACCGTGACTCACATACACATGCACACACAGGTGGGGAACACACCACACACACCACACACACAACAAGACAGATGGATGAGCGCTGTCCCAAAATATGCTTTGTAGCTTCCAAGTGACCCAAAAGCAAGCTCACTGTGTTGTCTACGATTGATGTGCTCTTTTTATAACCGCTCCAAAACGTATTTTACTGATCACACACATTCTCTCTCTCTGTGCACTTTTTCCTTACAGCAAAACACAGCATGTGACTCATGTACAAAGCAAATCCCACTCCAGTCTGCCAGTCCAAGACCCTGTTGCATAGAGGCACACAAGGGTAACATTCCAACCTGTCTGAGTTTTGTGAAGTTGAGACTGCAGTAGTGCCATTACAGATCTCACTGGAGAGATATTTGAACAGCCTGCAGAAAGATTACAGGTTCTTTGATCTATGGAGCTGCAGTGGTCCCGCTCACACACACACATAGAAACATAACTCCTCTCACCATAGCACAAGAGCACATTTCTGCCAAACAAGAAATAGAAGAGCAACAGACCGCAAATTCCAAAATCTTAAGATTGTTTTAAAATTTTAAGACGACAGGCGTAAAATTTATGGCTCAAGATTTTTGTGTTGAATTATGACACAAAAGTGACTGTACTTTATTGCAGTGCACCATTATGCACTTTTAAGTCCATCACAGACAACATCAACTCTACATATTTGGTTCCAATAATTGCACTGAGTAAACATAATAACACGACATATACAGTATATCCATCAAGTGATCGATTTTTATGAGTTCAAGTTCTAAAATTTTATGATGTTACAATCTCAAAGGATGAAATAAAAATCAACAAAAATTGAAATAAAGACATAATTCCACCAAGGATGATATGGTTGAAAGTACAATACGTGTGGGGAAAAAAAGCTACAGTATGAAGTTTTACTTGTGTGAACATTTTTTGTGTGTAACAAAAAAGTTCTCTGTATTTCTCCATATCTTTTTTATACTTTATTTCCATCTTTGTGAAAAGATCTTGAAGAAACACAAAGCAAGATAGAACTATGAGTGAAAGAATGCATGTTTTTTACCTAAATTATTTGAGAAATTACGTGTGGAGAAGTAGCTATTCCACAGACACAGTCAAAAACTAAGTCCTTTTAAAGATCTAACTTAAAAATTTTATATTATATCGACCGAGAGAAAAACTGGCATAAAGTCGTTGAAAGTTTATGTGCCAAATTTTGTTATAATCTAAATGAACCCAGCAATCACACAAATATGAATCATAAACTATCTAAACAGTAAGTTCTACCATAGAATTTAACTATTGGAGTTCTAGAGCATCGTAATGTCAGGTGAACGCAAACTATAAAACATATTCCCAGTTAAAGAAAATGGCCTATGCAGACAGAAGTCCTTCTTACAGAGTTGCTTTTCCACTTTCCGAGCAGCACAATCGATAAGATAAAGGTGTAACCACAAAAGGCAGTGTGTGATGAGAACAAGTTACATGTGCGCTGTAAAAGGTTAAGTGGTGTGGGTCCAAAGACAGAGCACAACCTGAGCCCCTGAGTCCTGAGTGCTCCCCTGACGATTTTGCATCAACCAGTTCTTTGTCAGTGTGTGTGTTTGTGTGTGAGTGTTGTTTACCAGAACTGGGTTCATTGTGCGTCTCATCCAGTACAAGGCTGTTCATGCATTTGAGCTCCCAATCCTGGACTTCAGTGTTCCACAGGGCAGGGATCAAAGTTCTGTACTGGGCTCTGGACACAAGAAAGATAAACCATAAATACACAATAAATTATCTATGGCACTTTCTTCCTTTTTGAATTCAAATTTGTAATGTTTATGTTGATAGAGAAGTATCATGTGCAATTCAAAAATGGTCAAAATGTTTTTTTTTCCCTTCTACAGATTGATTTTACATATCTATTCACAGTATAATGAGAATTTGTTTCTCCTTTTTGCTATAATTATAAAAAAATGCAAATAATGAAATAATTTATTATTCAATTCAGACACACAGAAGTCAAATTTACTCACAAAGTGCTGCAATTGGAATATACATTTGGGTGGAAAAGACAAAACTTCATAATTCACAACAAAAAATTAGGCAACCCTGCTTTAAAAATGCTTTTTACTGTAGACAATATTTTTGTTGTTTCTATGTTACAGTTTGGCCATATACTAGCTCTGGGGGTTTGTCAGATGTATGTGATTGTTCTTGCTTATCTAGTTTACTGTTTAGTATTCACTACAGAGTTCTGCTAAATATATATTCAGTTATGTCACAACTTATTTTCGCATTATATCAATACAGCAGCAAGCAACATTTATACTAGTCACACAACATACAGATATTTGGTGCACCTTTATTTGTATTTATCTTTATTTTTTGCTTGTTCGATGATTCATAAGAAATACATTTTATGTCGTAAATCTTCCCATTTTAAGCGCTGAGCATGTTTACGGCTGATTTCCAAAAATCAAACTTGGCAAGAAAGGAGCGCAGGTTGGTGGTCTAAATGGATAAAGGCTAAACTTCACAGAAGCCAGTCTTGTCAATGTGAAGTGAACAAATAATGTGGCAGCCCCTTCAGCTGAACGAGTGTCAATGTGTCAATGAAGAAGAATGAATGAATGAGGGGGAGCAGAGGAGAGTGAGAGAGAGCAGGGGGAGGATGGATGGCCCAGGGAGATTTATGGGAACAGAGGATTGTGAAAGAAGGGTGTACAAAAGAGAATGACGTCCAAAGGCCCAAGTGGTAGTAGTGCGTGGGATGGGTTTAGGGGACAAGAGCCCTTAGAGCCCAAGACAAGTTACATGCAGAACATTTCAGGTTCAAATTTATGTGAAATTCTACAAAATGTATATGAGTTAAGTATATAATTAAAATTTTATAATGCCAGTCAAGTAAACTTAATACCATCAAAAGTTGTCATGGTAACCTCAGACCTGATACTAGCCACCAAGTAACCACTGACCATAGCTTGAGTTATTGCAGTTTCTAATTACCAACTAAGCCATTTGGGTCATTTCTACTTTTTAGATAAGAAGAATAGTATATTTTGTGAGCTGTTCAGCACCCTTATTCATCTGTCATTCTGTCTTGTAGCTCTCGTTCTTTTAAGCTTCCCACAGTAAGAAGATCCTGCCACTGGAGACAACCAAACCACTTCCAACTGAGTAAGAAACAAGGCTCTGTAAATGTGACACTATGGCAGGCTGCCCACTGGACACTAGCAGCAGGGCTGTACTTGGGTCTTCTTTAGCCTTCCAATTACATTTATGACCATGGCTATTAAGTGTATTATACACAGTGTTTCAAAACTGCAGATCTCTTTTATCCTGTTTAAAAACTATATTTAACCACAGATAAATTAAGATGCATGCACATTATTGAGAATTGTAGTTATAATGTGCTTAGCTTCTTAATCTGAGAGTGTAAATCAAGTGCAATAAGTTACAGCAGTAATGACATTTAACTTGTGAAAGTAAATAAAACTCAGAGTCAAAGTAAAAAGATAAGAAATTAAAACAAATACTTGACTGACCACATACAGTAGTGGACATAAACTCAGTAACCCACTGAGTTGCCATAACAACAACACAAAGTCAACTAAACATGTAACAATTATATTACGTATGTAGCTAGACCAGACTGAAAGACAGCCATTGAAGGAGCTCATTTGCATAAAGGGCGTTGAACTCAACATGCACCAAAACAAGACACTTTACTTTTAGAAATGTCAAAACATGCCCACGTCTGACAGACTGATTAATATTCATGAGCTGCCTGCTGTTTAATCAGTTGTCTGAATAAACTAAATGATTGTTTCAAGAAAATGTGTTTAAAAGTGGGTTGGCAGAAAGGCTTAAAGAAAACATTTCAACATTTGCATTACATTTTAGACTGATCTGTACTCACACATCCACAGGGACACGCAGCAGCAGTGGTAACATGGCCCTTCATCATTTAGCCTCATCAGCCGGGGCTCCAGTAACTCAATGATGGTCAGTGCCGTCGGAAAACAGCTGACAGTCCTGGGTCAATACAAGTAGGACACCCACAAATCAAACGGCTAACAAGTCAAGAGCAATAAATAGTCAAGTGTGTGTGCATGGCGCGTACAAACCATGCAAGATGATGAAATCCCAGACAGCCAGCACAGAATCCCAGCAAGGCAGAGAAGTGAAGAGAGTGAGAAACCAAGGCATCACAAAATGGACTGACAAAAGTCCCACAGATTCCTGAGAAGAAGGCAAATAGTAAATAACAGGTCACATATTAGCAAAGTTTTAAATGAAAAGATGGTCTTTCATCAATTTTTTCCTTTCACGACTGAACAAAGCATAATTTATGACAGAAGGCTTTTGAACAACAGATATGTGAGGCCAGAGTCAGGTCCTCTGTGACTCATTGGATCTTGGGAAACCCGGGGAAATGCCACTGACTTTTCAACAGGTGTGAAATTCAAAATCAGAGAGCATAAGAGATAAAACTATAATGAGAATATGCAACTTAGAAGGATTTCTTATTCATATACTCATACATTCACACACATACTGACCAAATGCTGTGAGAGTGTAGGTTTTCTATGTTTCAGAAGCTGCTCAAACACCTTCACCTGATGTTGGACTCTGTTAAAACACAACACATTAATACAATCACATCTATGAGTTCCCACTCTCAGTAATATTTCAAATAGTTAGTAGGCAGTTTTTAAGCATTTGTCTCATGATCTCTTACTTTGAAAGGTTGAGATCAAAAAGTTCAGCTAGATATTTAGGTTGATCCAACAGTGCTGTAAGAGCCAAAATGCCTCCTCTTCAGCCAGCTGCATCAGCAGCACTGCAGCTATGTAAGACATCCCTGTAAACAACAAAAGCTTTGAGCTACTTAGAAATATACAGAAATCTGAAAACAATTTACTCACTATGACTTTGACAGTTATTTGCTTAAAGTAATTTTATGTTTTCCTGTGTAATGGTCCTTTGTATATTACCTGTCATATATCGCCATCTTGTGAGATATTGGGTACTGCAACCATTTACAGGATTTTGAAATATGGGATAGTAATAGAGCTTCACAATCAATCAAAATTGAATCAAAATTGCAACGAAAATAAAAGCAATTATCAAATTGAAAAGTCTGCATTTTTCAGTCAACAATTATCTTCACACACACAACTAAACATTTGACTTTATCTTAAAAACTGATAATTCAGTGAATAAATGTCTTTTAAAATAGCTTTCATGGAATAACTATATTCATTTATCAGTTTATTGTCATTTTTATTGAGCCAGTTCACCCTAAAACACAATTAAAATGTGAACTTCGAACTTATTCATTAATATTCTATCACTTGTTCCCTTTTGGGATCGCGGGTGACTGGAACCTGTTCCAGTGACTTTGGACCTTAGGTCGGGGATACAATGAACTGAATTCTATTATTACAAGATAAATTGCAGAACTCACTGCAAACAAATACTGGTTTGAAATATTGCATTTAGATATTTTTCCCAAATTGTGGAGCTTTAGCAGAAGTGATTTCAGGAGGGGGTCACTTTATTAATTTCTTACCTTGACTGTACCCAACCTGAGGGCTGTATCTTGCGAAGGCAATGAGAACCCTGAAAAGCTTGGCCTGGCCTCAATGGCTTCTGGACTATCTCCCATTAAAGAACGGTGTGTGGGAAATGAGCGCTCTGCAACAAAAATATACGTCTTAACTATGACCATTTCTCTCTGTATTGGTCTATGTTTAAAAGTGTCAAACATACGCAGGTCCAGTGCTATTTGCCTGAAGAGTGTGATGTCATCTACAGAGTAACGCATCTCTGAGCTGCTGGACTGCTGCTGATTTGTGTCCAAATCATTCTGTGTCTCACTTAATGTTGCAATGGCTGACAAAATTCCATATTCACTGACACCCAGGTCCACAAGAGGTCCCGCACTTCGGCTAGGCACATCTGCTTCAAAAACAGTTCAAATATATAAATGGACACTTTATTTACTAAACTAGTGCATGTTGAAAAAATAAAGCACCTCATAGTTAAATGGCTTTTTTGTTTCCTGTTTTCAATTGAGAGAAGACACTTCCACACTTGGCCTCGCAAACTTGAAGGGATGCCCATCCTGATGAATCTCTCTATCTTAAAAACATACAAAAAACACATTAATCGATAGATAAAATTAACTTAAGTTTACTGTGTAGTAGGGCTGGGCAATATCATATCCTATATCATATATGCAATATTCATGTTGAAAAGTTGAATTTTAGCATATTGTGATGTGATTGTACTTGCACCACAGCTCATTTTGCAACTGAGGCAAACAGAAATTGTGACCAATTCCCAGTGTTGCCAGATTTTCTGAGATTAAAAAGCGAAGTCTTCGAAAAAAACAAACAAACAAAACATCTTACATAATTAAAAATATTAGAAAAAAAATGTTGTGCTTCATACTTCAAGAATGAAAAGTCTCTCGCACACTGTGTACTTGCAACACCAGTGAAATGTATTGAATCAGTGCAACGTTTCGGCCTGTGGCCTTCATCGGCAAATATCTTTTTGAGCATGAGAAGCCATCTTAAATAGGGAGTGGCTGGCAGACTGCGCCACCATGCTCCCACACTTGTGCATCCACACATGTGGTTTATTTATTGCGTTGCCCTTGTGGATTGGCATATGTGGGAAAAACTTCAAGAAAACTGAAACAAAGAATAAGTGAACACAAAAGCACAATTCGCAGAAATGACAGGGAGTACCTGGTGGCTGCTCATTTCAATGATGCCCACCATGATGTTAGTGCTCTTCGCTTTGTTGGTATAGAGTTGGTCCCTCCTCCTGCTAGAGGAGGTGATCATGACAAGCTCCTCAAACAAAGAGAAGCTTATTGGATTGATACATTGCAGACTCTTGCACCAAAAGGACTTAATGATGAACTGATTTTAAATGTATTCTTATAGAATAAAATGACTCGGTGTATTGTATATTTTTAAGTGTACATAGATAATGTTTTGTATATTTGTCCATGAAAAGTATTACATTAATATGTGGGGTATGTGAAAATATGTAATTGTATCCTGTCTATATTATGTATATTGCACTCATTTCTGTGCATTTGTGGGAGCATCCGGTGGCGCAGTCTGCCAGCCACTCCCTATTTAAGATGGCTTCTCATGCTCAAAAGATATTTGCCTGATGAAGGCCACAGGCCGAAACGTTGCACTGATTCAATACATTTCACTGGTGTTGCAAGTACACAGTGTGCGAGAGACTTTTCATACATAAAGTTTTGCTAGCCTTGCGCCAGCCTTCTTTTACGCACCTGTCCTACGGAAGGATGTGCTAGTTTTTTTCGTTTTGGAAAGTGCTTCATACTTCAGTCATTAGTGGATCGCACTTGAAACACCGCTAATATTCACCCTTGACTCAACCCTTGACCGTCAAAATTAATAGGCAATTTTACAAATAAAGAAGCCCAAAGTTTCTATAAAGATACAGATTTGGCAAATCTTGGCAATTTTCATCTGATCGCTCTAAAACCTTAACAAAAGTAACATATGCCTTGACAGTGGAGGCTCTGCAGAAGTTAAAACACAAATAATGAAAGAAGTAAAACATGGCATTTGAAAGGAGAATTTATAATGTGAACTTACAACTAAAATAGCTTGAAACACAAACATAACAATGATAAACGTTATAGTATAGATATATCGTCAACTATATAGTAACCGCAAATGTTCTCTTTTATACTGTGATACATTTTTAGGCCATATTGCCCTGCCCTACTATGTAGCCACATTTATAGTCTGCTTTAGTGCCAATAAGAGTTATTAATTTTCTTCAATTAAGGCGCTAAGCAAATAATGATTTGAACAACCGTGATTTCAATTATGATTTCAAGTGTTCATTTATTATTTTTCCACATTCGAGTAGTCCTAAAGTTTCACATTTCTACTCAGCTGTTGCCATATTTTTCTCAAATCCAACTTTCATATGAAATCGAATTTTCATCTGGTCAAACTGTCTGTTTTGAAACCAATAATAACCTTTTTGTTAAGGTTACCTGGTTCTTGCAGAGAAAGCTGGCTCCATTCCAGTAGCTGAGCAGTTCACACAACTCTTTGACCCTCACTGAACTCAGCTGGGGGTAGCTGACAAACAGAAAGCACAACACATGCAGAATGTGGATGACACTGGCACTATCATTGTTCAAGATGAAATCAAAAGCATGGGGGTTACATATGAATAATATTATTTCCAGGGAAGGCTGGATTAAATGTGTGTTTCATACAATTTAAACGACAAAACTTTTTATCCACATCATGTTGAGTCACAGTATGAGTGATAGAGAAGATAGCTAGCTAGCGAAAGTCTGTGTTATTACTACAACAAGTAAGTTTATTAACAAAAATTACACACTAGATACTATATTTACCGCTAGCTAACTGAAGCAACACTAGCTACGTATCCTTAGGCGTCTCGCACCTGAAGTCGTGACATCTGTGGTGAAGTTTTTGCTCCTTTCTTTTAGTGATCGCAAATCCAAACTCATCAAAAGCCACATTCTCACTGCGTCTCCGGATGATCGAACTTCTCCTGCTGCCATTGCTGCTACTTCTTCTCCTCATAGCTCATAAATGCCTATTTTGCGGCACTGTTTAGTTTAGTTTTGATCGTGTGACTTAAAGGCAACCATCGAGTTTGAAACCAGCGGCTGTCAAATCAGCTGTCACAGCCTGTCCCGTTAGTCCCGCCCCCAATGACGTCATGGTCAACCGAAAATGGGCGGAAACGGGATGAGGTCAGATGGCGAGCAAACTAAACAAAGGCGAGTCAAACATTGCATTGTGTAGCTTTTAATTCACTTGTCAAGTGCAGAGCAGAGAGATAAGGACTGAATGCAAAAAAGAGAGAAACTGACTAAAATGTTACCTAGACGTGTTACACTTCATTCAAAATTTAACATTTGTTTAGCATTTTACATCCTTTGATCTAATATAAATATATATAAATTTAACTTGAGTAGTTACTTTCCACTCTTTCTTATAACTTCACTTATAAGCACTTATGTTTCTGTATTTCAATTTGATACACCTTCTCTTCTAAAACAAGGCTAATGATATTAATATACCTACCTTTTAATTAAAATTCTGAATAGTTATGGTCAACTGTCAGATTAGAATAACAGACTAGTGCAGCTGTCTAGTAATATTTATTCAAATATAAATTGCGTAGGAAAACCACATGCTGCATGTGGGTATGTAAAAATAACATCCAAAATTGTATTGACAAAACAATAACTATTGGCCACTGACTTCTTCATTTTTTTGTATCTCCACTTTGTAAATAGTTTGGTATCCGTCATCCCAGGCATACAGCTGTTTGTCTTTGGGATTGTAGTGGATGCTGCTGTGGCTTGTGTACCTCTTCGGGAAGAACATCACGGGGCTCTCATTACTAAAAAAAATAAAGGTAAATCATTAACAATCAGTGCCTTTCAGTCCACACGTGAACATGTGCTGAACTGACCTGTGAATAGTATCATGGATATCAAAAAGACATTGCACAGTTGAGCGTCCTCCATATCGTGTGTTATATACCACATACAGAGTTCCACAAATGATGAAAGCTCCTTCAGCATCACGACTTTTACACTGAGTATCCCAGGTGTAGTCTACTGCCAGACTGGCTGAGAAGAAAATAAATAGCAACATTTATGTGACAAACCTTTGGAATGAGACAAAAGTCTGGTGAAGAACAAATTAAACAGAATATATATCAAATCTACCCAACCTTTATCTAGTTTAGTCATGACAAGATTTCCTCCATACTCTGAATCAGCATGAATGACCCACAGGCCCAGCTCATCAACAGCAAAATCCATATATGTGTTTGGATTCAAACTGTAGACTGGTATATGACCGGCACCAGGAAGCAGTGTACTGTCTACCACTGTACCATTCAGCAAATCAACCTAGATGTAATATACTATCAAAATAATGTCATTGCTTGATTATCCAACGATGTTTTTACCTTGAGTATCTGATTTGGTGTGTCTGCTTTGTGGGCGTAGAGAAACCCGTTGTAGACGACCTGCCCGGTGCCCTGCCAGTAGAACGGGAACTGCAACTCTTTGGCGGCCGGAGTGAGCGCTTTCCCTGTGAAGCTTTTCAAAGAAGCATATTCTAGCAGGGTATTGTTACGGATTCCACTCATCAGGTACACCTGTAACACATCAAATGCTCCTTATTATTTGACACTTCAACCCAAAGAAAAGGAAAACCCATAGCTTTCCAGGTTAAAGCTGACCTTATTTGATCCCTCTGAAGGATCTTTAAACCAGGATCCTGAAGTGTCTCCTACTTTCTTTACAATCTTGAGAGACTTGATTTGGCTTAATGCTGTGTTACAGTCTAAATGCGCAAAAAGATACATGTTTTACACCATACAATAAAACTATATTTATATATATATAGATAAATAAATAGCCTTTGTTTAGAAAGGTTTACACTAATGTAACACTGTTTTTCTGTTGTTGTTGTTGTTGTTGTTGTTGTTTTACCATTCTCCACTTTAATCCTGGCCTTTTGCTTCAGCTCCTGCTCGATGTCCCTGATCTGCTGCTCCAACAGGGCTTCCTCCATCTCAATGTCAGACTGTGAGGGGATCTTGTTCTCCAGGTATTCCATCTCTCTCTCTACTCGCTCAACTCGAGTTGAGACACTGTCCAACTGAGTCTTAATCTCAGATCTGCGAACAAGTTCTCAGTAACTTGTATAAACATCATTTATAACAAGTAATTCACATATATTCTGCTTACCGAAAATCATTCAGAGTGGACATATGACCTCTGATCTCTGAGGAGAGCTCATAGATTTTCTGTGTGGCACTCATGCTGTGTTGATCACATTGGTTCAGACGCTCCTGCAATTTAAAATACAGACACAACTAAAAGTTGGCAACCTTTTAATCAAAGAGATTTGTGTATATTTATCTATGTTATTATTGTCTGCTAGCTATAAAGGATACTTTTAAACACAAGGATGCAAACATAAGCAACTTCCTCGAGAGTCTGTGAAGGTGTCGGGTGAATACATTTTTCAGTAAATGTTGCTTGCCAACATTGTCTTGATTTGAAGTTACATTGTTCATTGTAATAATAGACCTCACAGATTTAATTTCACATCATAAACACAGAACCAAGTCCTTCTTAATCTAGTGGAGATGCTGGGACATGTTACTGGATATTTTAGAACAGGGAAGATACAGCACAGTTATTCAGACAGAAAAAGTTGGGAATCAGAAATATTGTCTCCAGATGTTGTGCTCACGCAAACCATTTTGTTTTTGCTTCTAGTGTTGTTTTTGCTTCCTCAAGCTCTAAACTAAACCTAAGATCAAGTCTTGTCTGCTCTAAAGACGTGCTTAGCTAATTATAATTTAAACATCATCCGTACTGCACTCGTCTTTTTCCATTCCAAAAAAAGTAGTATGGACAAAAGCCTGCAGTGAAGACTGGACAATACTACAATGATTTAAAATACGCGAACTTCTTTTCACATACTGCATGTTTTTTTTTTCTTGCGCATGTTTTATTCTACCTAGCATGAGATTGAAACTAAAGTGATTTTTAGGTTCTCACACTTGTCAGTATATACAGTATATACAGTATATATATGTACTGTATATAAGTATATATGTATACTAAAATACTCTGCAGGTTCAAATTTTTCATACACATCTTTGCTCACTGCTAAGTAAAGGTTCAGTTGAAATGCTTCCCCTTACCTCTATCTGGGCAAGCCTGCGCTCCAGATACTGTAAGATGAAGTTGTCCTGTTGAGATCCCTGGCTTTGGACAGAGACCACAGCCACACACAAGTATACAGCAAGCAGAAGAACCCCTCTGCCCACCATCTTAGTGTAAAGCATATACTGTAGTGTATAGGACTGCAGTGTTCCCAGGAGTACTTCAGCCGTGTACTGTCTTGTTCGCCTCCCTGATCTGTCTGCAGTGAGTTTTGGTCCAGGACCTCACCCACAGTTCCACCCACCTCTGAAAAGCTGTGTTTTCTTATTTTCTTTTTCTCCCACCCTTCCCTTTCAATTTTTTTTAATTTAGTTTCTTTTCAGTTTGTGAGAGAAAGAAGATAGTGTAATTCTTTTTGATGTTTTGTAAAATACCTGGAATTAGAAGATTAATTCTCTACAATCATTTCTACACATTTCTACAATCTCGAGAAGCAGTACTTTTTGTATCTCCTTCCACCCAGACTGAGTGAACATAATAGTTCCTGGTTTTGACTCAGAGCTCAAAACCAGGAACTAATATGTTCACTAATATTTATAATATTTAAAATGTTGCTTTCTTGAGAGTTCAAATGTTTTTATTTCAACAGGAAAAAAAGATCAATAAATAAATATCATCCAGCATGTTCAAGGGCTGACAATCTGACAAAACAGTTGTTTGTTCCATATAATCTATAGAACAAATAAAATGCATTATTTGTGTTTCTGAAAATCTGAAAATGTCTGAAAATGTTTAGACTCTGCTAGAAGAAGTTTTGCAGCTCAACTGTCTACTTGTTCCATCCACAAAAACCTCAAGCCCACCACTCTCTGGCCTTCCACATTCCCCCTTGAACGCCTCCATTTCAACTCTGTACTGATTGTGGGAATGCATGTTATGAGAGAGAAAGACCAAACTCAAAGAAGAAGCAGAGACAGACTGCCATAATGACTCAGACGATAGGCAAGTTGTGTGTGTGTGTTTGTGTGCTGTCAACTATACAGTACATCTACTCATAGGACACTCTATGCATAAGATTTTGTCGCCTTTTAAGTAATCCGGGATTCCATTGTTGAAATACTGGCTGTATTTATTGGCCTATAAATTGCTGTGAACAACTTAAGAATTGTTGTACAGTTTTAGTTGGCTAATAGTGTGGCTAAAGCAGCATATGCAGTCCTCATCTGTTTAAACTGAGGCTATTTTAGTATATCCTTGTCTGGAATAAAATTCCACTGATTGCTATCCAACAGTTGTACTAAATGGTGCACAGGTGCTGGTCAGCTGCTGCTGGTTTGAGCGTTATCTCCATCTGGTTTTCTGTGAAGTTACAGAAGTCTGATGAAAGAGCACATCTGGATTCAGTGACATACTGTATGTGACAGATTGCACATTTTACCATATGAGAAAAACAATTGACTGTTATAAATAAATACTGTACATATACATGCATACATACATACATAATAATATATTACGTCTCCGCCTGTAACCTTTGCTGCTGGAGCTTACTTTTAGCAGCCTTGTGTTTACTTTACTTTATACTTGTTTGGTCGTTAGATATAAACATATACTATTTATTAGAGATTCTAATCTCCAACAATTAACATACTAATACTTAGAACATTTAAAGACATTTTGTATTTGTTTCTGAATGTCATAGCAGCCAGTGTCCAGGAGGTGGTGGTCTATTACAAGAAAGGAGTGGCAACATTGGCTTCTCATCAGTAGGGTCTTTTTTTCAAAATGACATGACAAACAAAAATGTTCCCAGTTGTACATGTCAGGACACTGTCATTTGATAACAGATTAATCCCTGTTTGTGGAGCAGAGCTAGGTATCCATGGACAATCTGTCAGACATGAAGACGGACAGCTCATACATCTTTTATCTCAATATAGCACATGCAAATATCATTCTGACTTGGCAAAAGTCTTCTTTGGGTTTGCTCTTTCAAAACTCGCTTCTGAGGCAGTTTGTTATTTTGTGATGTCACCACAGTCTGGTCCTGTTGTTGTGGATGTGAGTAATGCCACTGACCTTTGCTGCCAGTCAATGCGTTGGCAGATGATGAGGTTATAATGGCAGAGCAGGAAGCTTCAGCAGACATGTGGACAGACAGATGCTTCAAAAAGTGAAAATTTAGTTTATATGTTCAGTGTTCATATGCATTGTTTATCTAAATATGGTCAGTAATAGCTAAGCTGTATTAAAGTACTTTTTAAAGTACTCGAATTTAATTTTAAAGTCTTGATTAATTTTAAACTCCTATGTATTGTACGGTTTTTCGATCATCATCATCGTACTACTGAGTATTTAGAAGTGAAACTGAATTTGTTATTTGGTTTGTTTTAGGCTAGTATAACTCTTTTAATCACGGTGCAGACTTGTTGCTTGTGACATGTGCATTAGGTTGTTTCTCAGTGGTTTATGACCTTCAGTGCCTCCTTTCTACCCTGGTTCACTCTACCCTGTCCTGTCTCTCTCTCACAGCAGGGTCCCCGACTCCCTACAGGGTGCCATTAAAAATGTAATTACAGGCATGTGTCCGGGTGCAGCAGACGAATGTGAATGCCAAGTCAACCCCAGGTACAGACATTAATTAGTCTTAATGTGGCAGCGATCTATTGTTACCTTGCTGTGCCATTTCCATTGTCAGTTGTTGGCCTTCTCAGTTATGTAACACTTCTAATGTGTTATCTACTTTTTTGTTAGACAAGGCAGAAGTATTGGTTTTTCCTGCCTTCATACAATCGATACAATTCATGAAATGATTAATCATCTTAATTACTTTTTTTTTCTTTTGGAACATTGTATGTAATAGAAATGTCATATTTATTAAGACCCACTAGACCAGGTGCACCTTAAGATGCATTTCCTGTATTTACAATGGTAGATTTGCACATGCTCTGGCATTTTATATAGAATGAGCTTCAGGACCAAAATCATTGACAGTCAAGAATCAAAGGTTTAATAATGCATTGGATCTTTATAACGCTTTACAAGACAACCAAAGACGCTTCATATTATACATTATTCATTCAAACCACTCACAACAGTGGTAAGCTACTATTCTAGTCACAGCTGCCCTGGGGCAGATTGACAGTAGCAAGGCTGCTATTTTACACCATCAGCTCTTCTGACCACCACCAGCCATGTAATGTGTCTTCTTGTCTAAGGACATCATGTTTCCCATTCAAGTATTGTACAAGGCAGGCCCAACCTGCTTGGGCACTAACAAGCTGGTATGGCTACATCTGTAGATTTGTAGTTGACAAAAAAAGTGTTGGAAATCTAAAATTTATTCAGGAACAATTAAATGAATTGTGTAGAGCACAACATGTGACATAAGATTTAAACAGCTTTCGTTGTTGTAACATTAGTTACACATAACTGATTCATGATTTCTATTATCACCCAGTTTGAAACCTAAATTTCATTATCAAGTATGTGTGTTTTGATATTAACGACTTTAGAAAATATTCAGGAACTGACTGACTATAAAAAATATTCAAGATTAAGGTAGGTCTTTAATTATGAACTTTTAATAGATAGTTTGTCTGCAGGACACATCCTATCCCCTAACACTTGTTTTTAGCATTCAAACTGCCATTACCCTGTAGCTTTTCATCTTCATTTTTAGTTCACTCCTGTGCACCAATAGGTGGAGTCATTGCACCCAATCCACAACATGAAATACCAAAGCTAAATGAAAAGGTTAATATTAGGAAAAGGGCCTTTAAGTAGTCTTGCAATACTACTGTTTTACTGTATATTATGGGCATTCCAGTCTCTAAAAGCAATTACATTTTAGTTTGATATGTGTTGGTCTGCAGAAAAGGTGTCCAAGGCTCTTCTTATGTGAAGGACATTAGTTGCCATAGTGACAGAACATACAGATATATATTTAAGCAATGTATGTCAGTGCTTATATAAATCATGGCAAGAGTAAAAGGTTAATTATTACCATATGTTCAGAAATGTATAGGTCTATAACAATAGTCTCTAGGTTCAGATAATGAGATTACTCAGAAAAATACTGTTAGTACAAGTGTTAATATAAAGTAAAAAATATTGAATTCAACATTCAAGTCTAGAATTTTGCTCTGCGTTTTGATCAGGAAAATGTGTTTCTGAATCTGTGTGAACTTGAACACTTAGTCCAGTATAAAGATCAGTGGCACTAGAACAGAAGATTTAAATATAGTGCTCAGTTTCTTTCTTCAAATGGCTAAGGTTCATGTGTGTTACAAAGCTTAATCTACTGCTCCAGGGTTATTTCATTACTTTGTTTCTGTTTTTATTTTTATTTTCGTATCTCTAAAGGCAGATATTTTATTCCAAGATTATTTTTTCAGTTAGCTCAAATATAAGGTAAGAACACTAAAAGTAAAGGTTTTGGTGACCATTTTAGGTAAGAAACATTCTGTCTTAACGTCTTAAAAATTTTGCATTCTTCAAGAGTTAGACATCAGTAGACTTTAGATCCTGTGCATAATGCTAATTTAAAACGCTCACTTCAGCAGTCAGAACAACGATGATGACAAGGTCAGATTGTACAAAAAGAAGGTGGATGGATGAGACGAGAGGCAGAAGTGATTTTAGATTAAATCTGATAAGTCTTCAGTCTAATGCAGAAACACACTTTGATGTTAAAGCCCAATAGCAAATGTTAATAGAGACACATTTTTGCCTGTGCATGTAATATACTGATCAAAATGAAACTTCGGTCACATAAAGTTAGGAAGCAGTGCATCACAAATGAAGATACATTTTGAGTATATGAAATAAAATATACCTGCCCTGCACACAAAAAAATATTTGTTGTTTGTATTAATTTAATGTATTTATTTTACAGTAAAAACACCCTCAGTTTATATTGCAGATGGCTTTAATGCCGTTTAGCAGAAAGTCCAGACAAAGCATCCCCATGGAACTAGCAGGTGGCAGAGAATACTGTAGCATTCTATAGTCTGATGCAGTGTTTCCCAAACGTTTTTGAGTCAAGGCACACTTTTGTGCTTAATATTTTTTCCGTGGCTCACCATCTATTAAATTACTAAGTAAATAATTACTTACTTTCTATGGCCAAATTCTGCTATTTTGGAACGCAAAATTATTTAATTTAGTAAAAATTGTCCATGACACTTTAAAAAGGAACTATGTAACTTCTAGCCATACCATCATCATCATGCCAAGCCTGATCCTGTCAGATCCTGTCAGAAGTTAAGCAGAGTTGGGCCTGGGCAGTACTTGGATGAGAGACCGCGGAGGAACCTCAGGTGCCACAGTGGAGGGAATAGAGGAGAAACTCGTTGGTGTTGCTTTCTTTTTGTATTGTTGAGCTTGGAATGTTCCATTAAACATATTATCAGTCAGATATCAAATGATAAATTGTGTCATTAAATCCAAATAAGCTCATTTCATGACGAAATGTTGAAAGCTGACTGCATTTCAGATCACACTAATGTTCCCTGGCACACTGGTTAAAAAAACACTGGTCACTCTTTACATTCACAAAGCTTCTTGTAAAAACTAAGCTAATTATGCCATACATACAGTCTGAGGGAACTCTTTTATATTACATAATGCTACAGAGTATGCGTTTATAATGGACTTACACTGAGTCTCAGCAGGAGGTACATACAGTAGATATGGCCATGGCCAAGTACCTTATTTAAAACCAAAAGACCAAAGTATATATATAGATCACAAGATCAGTGTAGAAATAATTAAATAAAATACACAAAGTGCTATTCTAATAAGCAGCTCACAGTTTGACAACAGTTTTATCCAGTTCAACCATGTTTTACCTAATTAATAAAGAAGAAATAAGCTTTGAGTTGTGTAAATAGATGGTTAGGACTCTTGCAGTTCTATTTTCATGACCAATTTTATTTTGCACAAAACTATCTGTAGTACAGTATCATGTTGTGGTTTGCAACTATAGCACTAGCCTTAAAGCTATTTCTATTACTCCTGAAGTAAATATTTCTGTGATATTGTTACAGGCGTCTCTAATTTCCACACTGAAAAACTGCAAGTAAATGTTTAAATCAGTGCCTAGCTATCTAAAACCTTTCAGTACAAAGTAATATCCATGCGCATCATTTTGTCTGCATTTTAGCATTACAACAGCTTTTTATAGAAAGCAAAGTGAAACAGGAGTGAACCATCCTAATACAGCCAGACTTCGATTATCTATAAGACATAACATACTTTTATTTAATTAGACAGTACACAGCGGTTCAGTCTTGTCCTAATATGCTCTGTCAACAATTTATTTATGGAGGAAAAGACAAAGATTACTCATTTACAACTCAAGACGTTAAATAAACCAGCTTAAGTAATAGCAGAGTTTTTGCTGTGATACAAACATGCATATTTTACTCATATAATGACATATCCTACTCAGTGATGAATTCAACTGACAGAAATCTATAAACAACATGGCTGCTCTTGATCTGTAAAGTGGTGTACCTGACGGATGAGCATGTACGTGTTTGGGATTTAACAAGCGCCACAAGTACTTCTGAGATGCTGCTGGAGAAAAGGATGGTTTACAGATCTCATGACTTTTAAAACAACGCGCAGACTGTTATGTATTATTTCTACAGGTTCAGTTCAATTTAATTAGCTTTCCAACTTTTTACACTTTCCATTGCACTCAATCCTTATTTATAACAAAGTCTTGCTTAGAACAGTCCTGTAAAAGTATCATCTCAGCAAAAACATACTTGGAGTTGTGTTACTATTCAGATCACTAGATTGTCTTATGTTGTTGCATATTTATGTTAATCTTTTCAGATGAGATTGTCACAAAATGTCTTTCTAATTTTCAAGTGAATGCCGTGGCAAAAGATTAATTAAGGCTACAACAATAGCTGTATTAGACAATTACTGGATTAAAATAGTGAAAAAAAAGTACAGTAAAGTATGTCTTGAATTACCACTTAGTGACATCACAAGGTGGAACGGAGTGTTTTCAATTCAAATATGCAAGATTTTTGTATTACGCAAATGTGAACGAAGCAAAACACAACTTTAGGTGTGTTTGGAGGAGGAAATGTCATTGTAACATGGATAAAAAATGAACATAATAAAGATGAGAGAGAGAGAGAGAGAGACTGTGGTAGTCGAAGAACCAGAGTAGACGACTATAGTCATTGATGTGACACACTTGATTCTGGCATTAATAATAAAATCAAACAACAGTAAAAAAAAAAAGTCAGCTGGACAAAGAATTAAATTAGTTATTTATATGATATATATTTTGAATAAAATGTGACAAAAAGTAAAAAATTGCAATGAATGAGGGCCAAATGTGGAATGAATGACAAGATTATACACAATTGTTTAAACAATATTGCAGTTATTACTATTTTGTTGGGTCAAATCTATAGATGTATGGATTTGGGATTTTTTTCTTTTTTACAATATGTGTGTTGGGTCTCCATGTGTCCAACCAGGAAGTACCATTATAAATGTCACCAAAATTGTTAAACTGGTGTAAAGAGGCAAAAATGCTTACAATAGTTTGTTTCATAATTTTACCATGTAGCTTATTCAGTTCTGAGGGCTTTGTTTTGTTAGCAAAGTGTTTTTATATACAAGGAAAGCAAACCCTGAATACTGCAGTCCTATTTACAGCTTCACACATATTTAGAGATTTATGTGCATATTTTTTTATTTCTGGATAAGACAGACAGTACATCTAAGACCTTTGTTGGTGGAGGATTGAAGAAGAAGACATGGGCTGCTAAGACACTCAGATAATTCTATTGCATTAGCCGGATTCAAAGCAGATGTCTTGCTTCACTCAGGATGACTAATAGAAAAATCAAATTCAAATCCTAAACAGATTACTTTATGAAATCTCCCCAGGTCATAAAAAGAAGCTTTAAATTGGAGCATTGTAGATGATGGAGATAATGCTTGGGCGTGTTTTCTGTAGAATTTACAAGAAGCATGTGAGTATTGCCTGAATGTGGTGTTGTCTTTGTCTATAAATATGTGGTTTACTGTGTAATTGTGAAAGCAAGATTACACACAACGCACGCGCACACACAAAGACGATTATCTAATGTAGAATAGACAACCTGACTTACAGTACAGTCATTATGTTGAAGCTACTGTTCTGTACATAGGTATTTAATATTAATCTCTTGTGTATACAGGTTCTAATATATCATTTTGGACGACTTTTTTTTCCCTTTTTGTCCAAATCAGTCTTATTCATCACTTCAGAAGGGTTGATGATTCCACCTCTTGTCTTTTATTGTCTTAGTCTCATTTTTTGTGTAGCATTCTTTACCACTACATATTTTCAAAATTTACAAAGTCTATGCATAGAGGTGTGCAATATATCAAATTTTAGATAATAATATTGTTGTCTTGAAGATTTACAATAACGAAATGTCGAGTATATTGTTTGTTGTAAAAAAGGCTGATAAAAAAAATAAGAAAATTACTTTCTTTACTGTTGAAATAAAGTTAGACTGTGACTCTTTAGTCAATTGAACACACATTCGAAACTTGTTCTGAATTTTTTTTTTTACATGAAAAATCTCATTTAGCTGTTTCTACTTTTTGTTTGGGTCAGATATTTGGTCAGATCATTGAGACACTGAGGCTAGTTTTGCTTTTATGATAATAAATTGGAAGCATTTGTCTTGAGTCGACCAAGAATGTCTCAAGTCAACTAGACTCAAGCTAATTTTTCTGATCATTAAACTTCAACTAATACATTTAAAGACTTGCTAGATGTCTAAATATCATACTCAAGATATGTCAAAGACATCCATTTTTGTCAGTATCGCCCAGCTCTATCTCTGCAGTACTTGTGTTACAGCTTCATCAACATAGTGAGGTTTTACGCAAAGATGCCAAAGATTAACGTTATAGTTTTAGCTCAGATATTTGAAGCCCGAACATTCATCAGAAATATTCATTTTGAAAATAAAGTATGACACAGTGACAGTACTGTAACACAATTGGCACGTGATGTTGTGATAAAGCTCTGGGATCTCATGTATTAAAGTTTGTGTGGTGAAAGAAAAAAATGTGATTGATCGTTCTCATTTTCTTCCTACCTCGACGCTAAAATCTCAGAGGCACAAAGTTAAGAGCTTTTCGATTGGATTGCTCATTTCTTTGTCAAGTTGTCTTTTTATAAATCAAAAACTAAAGTACTGTGCACGCTTTATAAATGAGACCCAAGGGGCTCTCACAAGAATAAATTACATTGGGAAATTGCTGTTTCTACATGTTGCAGTGTATTTTATTTGCTTGATTAGACAGACTACTGACAGCTTTCAGTAAACAGAACAACATCGGACATTTTTCACTGGTGCTTCATTTGTATTGTCATTCTGGCCTGTTGAATAATTCAGTGGGTAATTGCTGACCAAGTGCATTAATGTGGTGTACAGCACTTTCTGTAACACTAACCCGGGACTCTGTGAGAGGATTGCATGTCCACTAAGAGCGTTGTGTATGTAGTTATGGTCAATGTATTGACCCTGTTTTCCAGTGAAGCTCAAGTGTGCAATCAGAAAAAGGAAAAGCAAGATGAGTTCACATGTGGTCCTTTGCTTGTACTTGAAATCAAATCACTCTTTAAAAGCTGTAATCTTTGGAACAATTATGGCAGCTAACAACAACAATCTTTTAGTCTCTCTGGTCCAACACTTCTTCGCTGTGTGTCAGTAAAGGGCACATTTGCATTTTCAAACCTAACAGTGACCTTCTGCGGCTAGGATTTAAAGAGAAGTTTTATGATTACAAGCTGAAGACATTTGCCAGTCACTGACCAACTCACCCAATTATTAAGAGTTGTATAATGTGGTCTCATTTATCAAGCATGTGTCACTTTTCCACATTGATTTTTAAATAGACAACCTGATGTAGAAATGAGAAATCCAAGCTGAAAAGTCTAAAATTTACGACACAGAAAAATGATGAAGTTTGTAGAAGTTTGTGTTTTGTTTGTTTGTACATATTTCAGTAAAAATTCCACACAAAGCTTCATAAATGAGATCCCTGAAGTCCTGGAAGTTTGTAGAGTTACAAAACTCAACAATATACAAAAGAAGAAAACCATATTGAGTCCATATATGATGAAAGTTTAAAACAAACATTCATGACTCAAACTATGAATGCATCAAAACCTGCAGTAACTCACCTTTTTAATGTATAGTTTTCCAAAGTAGAGGGTCACATAGCATTATTAATGAACTATAGGTCTATTTTTAGTATAGAAATAGTGTGAAATAATTGCCATATCAACTACCAAGTAATTGTATTATAATTTTTCATTATTAGCAAATAGTTTTACTTTTAGTTATTCTATTTTAATATACAATATGTTGGCATTATATTGTCAGTTGTCTTAGGCTTTACTAAACAGTTATATTCTGAATAAAGCCAAAACTGATATTGGACATCTCTACCAAAGAGCTTTTTTTTTTTTTTTTTTTTTTTTTTTTTAAGTTTTCATCAGTTCTTGACTTGTTTTTGTCCTATTTCTCTTTCATAGACCGTCCATTCTAAAGCTTAAGATATGAAAGCATGATATTGAGTTTCAAGGGTCCTTTATTACTTGTGGGGACACTTGTATTGGAGTAGGGTTCAGCATAAACATAAAAACAGACATGACGTAACAAAATGTATTCATATTGTCTGAACAGTGTACAAGTCCTGTGCTGTTGTTAATTAGTTTTCTTGACAGTATGTGTTGCCTGCCTTTACATTAAATGAACTCTGTATCTCTTTTTTGAGCACATAAAGATCACTAAATGATGTTCTTTCTGTTCAGCAGTCATCGTGGACATAAATATGATCTTACCAGCTTTACCAACCTAAAAATCTGTGATTTCTTTATTATTCTCAGGTTCTTAAACCAGGACTATTCCACACCACAAGCTTGATAGTTCTGTAGAAGGTTAGCATAAAACATTTCCTGACTCCAAACACTCTATAAATTATATAATTGCGTTTGTATCTTAGCGCACATGTTTAAGTTTGTGTGTGGGTACAAAGTTGTATACACACGCACTTTATGAGGACCTGCCTTCCTTATGGGGACAAACAGCAGGTCCCCATAGTGTAAATCCTTTATTATGGCAGTGGTGGTGTGTGCGTGTGTGTGTGGATGGTTCAGATGAGGTTTTTGTGGAGAGCTGTCCTGTTTTGTTAAGTCGTCAGTGCTTTTTTCTCATGCAGTTGTTCAAAGTTTTACTAACACTGATGTATTTTAGAGCAGCTGTGCTCATGCTGAAGCTTTCTCTCATTAAAGATATATGATTCTTCAACGTTTCTTTACTCAATATATAGTAGTATCCAAAAGCAATGTTAGGTGTTCTACTTCATAGACAAGTACTGTTTTTTTTCTTTTTAGGACTTTTTTTTAGAACAAAGAAGATCTGCAAGGTGCTAGATACGTTTCGTAGAAAAGTCAAAACATATTATTATTCCACTGTAGAGACAAAAAACAAAACAGAATGAAACACATTATGTCTCAGCTGTAATATTGGGTTTGCATATCAAGTTAATTTGTAACGTGTTTGCATTTCACCAACTTTAATATCTTAGTTATGAGACTACTATTATGTTATTGAGGAAAATAACTCAAAACAAATGCACTGATGTAGAGCTTTGAACACAGATTTTACATTTAAAAATATCTTGAAAGTGACTTCTAACCTGATGCATTTCTCTGGCTCTCTCAAACTCACATCCTGCATTCAGAGGCCAAAGTCTACAAAGAATCACTTGTTTGTCTGTGGGTCGCTTTAGCTAGCTCCAACCGATGCCCCCCGCTGAACTGAGGCAGGTGTCCTTGCTTCCTCTAGTCAATACAATGTTGTCTTGTGGCCTTCACTAAAAAATGTACAACTAATTACATTCTACAAACATATTTTTGTATTTCCTTTTATATATATTTTTTGCAATTTAAGTATAATTTATTGAAAGCATCATACTGACATGGATTCGCTAAAATGCTTCTATTGTGATTATCACTTAACTGTGTCGCAGGAATCGCCTTCACTGTCACCTTCATGGCAGAACCTGGGTCATTCGTAAAAACAGAAACTTTATAACCTGGCCAGCCAGATGGTATTTCTCGCGATAATTGTGAATTTACAAACTCGAGATAAATTATCTAGCCTTCCAGCCATCGGATTGGTTTGGGAGTCGGAAACAGCGGTATTTCGGCCCACTCAAATCCCAGCAGCGTGGTTTAGAGGCACTTTGTAGAAGGGCGGGAAGACGGGCTGATAGCGCCCTGGTGCCGCTGCCAAGTCTAATTCAAGCCAAACAAAGATGCTGGCTCTCGTGGATGTGCGTGTTATTGTTGCTGCTTTTTGATGTGGTTTTAGCAGAAATACAGAGTAATTTCTTTTTGAAAGAAGAGCCGTATGTGTGACACGTACTTGTTCTATCCCACGCGGAGATTGGATACACCATTACGAGTTGTTGCTGTGATTGGCTAAGCACAAATAAGGTAGGCCCCACACCCAATCAGCTCGAAGTATTTCACTGAACCTCCACCTTTTCCTGAAGACTTTCAGCGAGTCAAGTTCCAGATGGATACAGTGGAAGAACTCAAATCGTAGTTCAACACAGATCCATCTGGCGTGAGCCAGGTTAGAAACTTTATGCATGAAAACACAAACTTTTCATGTTAAAATGAGAAGTTTTCACAATAAAAAAAAGAAACTTTTCTTGTTAATACAGAAATTATTTGTATTTAAATGAATGCAATACATCACCATAAATAACCATTATCAATATCGAAAACCTCTAAAACACAGTTTTTGTTGTCATTTTCCACAAAGATTTACTTTCTTGTGAGTGAGGGAACGGGTCCCGCCAGAGCCATGCGCCAGAGTCGCAGCGCAATCCCTAGCCCACACATGTGCTAAGCACTTACCTGTCTGTCCATTCATCCCGTTCCACGTCCTTCCGTGCCATTTCCGTCAGGTTTATTGTCTAGGGTCCATTGCAGTCGTCTTGGGTGTACACTAGGCCTCTGTTAAACCATTTATATTCGACATTTTCGCAGAGATCAAACATCCATCTCCCGTTTACAACTCCCGACAGTCAAACTGAGCGCGTCGATTGCTTTCTGTTTTTATTGCGTCAAGCGCGCGTCAGTAGCGTCTGATGTCATGGTGAAGTCACAGCAAAATGTTGTTTTTGAAGCACAAAATAAATTATAGACATTTTTGTGAATGTGTTACAGGTGCAGAGACACAACTGTTTTGTCAATTATCTTTTAGTGTGTATTTCAATAATAATAAAATGTATAATAACTTTGGTTTATTGTGGAAACCTTTGTTTGTTTGTGTTAATTGGCTTTTGGGAGGGGCTTGGGCTACAAAAGAGGGCCAGCCTCTATCCCTCTGTCAGTGTGTGTCCGGGGCTGATACAGAGAAGGTAACTATGGAGAGCCTTTATGATTTAAGAAGCATTTACCTGTTTTTGTATAGCACTCTTCAAACTTTTGAGATCGTTGAGCACCCGGAATGGAGAAAGAGCTGCCGCTGAATGACCAAGCTATGGCAACTCGAGCCAGCGACGTTGTCAGCTAATTACCAGAGTTTATCACTGCTAATTCAACATTTGTGACAAAAAATTCGATCCTACACGTTACATTCAGGTGAGTTGTGATGGGAAATTTGAATTTGTAAACCAATGGAGCCTCACAGCCAAACAAAGGTCAAAGCTTCAACAAAGTGAAGCCTCAAAAATACTGCCCTCATATGGTGAGATCAATGTATCACAAAGAATATAACATTTATTTTAATTATCGTCTTTTAACCTTCATGTACTTTTTTCATTATATATAGTGACAAGTTTATTTATATAGTATTTTGCGCTCACATAGTCGATATTTTCCTTGATTTTATTAATTTTTCACAAACTAAAGTCTTGATCATGTGACTTCCTTTCTGCTGAACCAGCAGCAAGGCTTCACTGGACACGCCCACTTCACCTTGGCACAGGCTTTGAAGTCTTGCTTCATTTTGCCCAAAGGTGAGTGGAAAAAACTGCGAGAAAAACAGTGTTTCAAGCTTCAGGAGCCAGATGTCCGTCAAACCGGTTCATACCTGATCCAAACAGCTGCTCTCGGCCCATTTTGTATTTTTAATCAAAGATGTTTCCCCAGCCAACTGGATTGACCATGTCTCTTTCTGCATGGAACATGCGCAGTAGAGCGGAAAGTGATGTCGACCTAAAATATATAAAATCACTATTTTAGTGATTTTATATGTTTTAGTGATTATATATAATCACTCTGTTAGAACCCTCACACCAATGTTCCCAGTGTATCATCTGTGTCAGATGGAGAAGCCCTGCTGCTGGAACACATGGTTAACATCAAAGGACAGTATTTACTACTTTTGCATAACTCTCTAATGTGTCCACTTGCCACCAGCTCCACAGTGAATGTGGTTTACAGCTCTGACAGGTGCAGTTCTGAACGCCTGTCACAACAGCAGTGGTTAATGGCTAATGGTGGACCACTGAAAGCCCATAAAGACACGGTTATGCCACAGCGGCCACATCTGGCCACTTTTAAACAAGGAACTATAAATGTGAGTAGAGTTTGTTGAGAAAAGAATTCAACATGGTAAATAGCTCATTCAGTCCTTAACTGACTTTTTTGTTGTTTTAATTTGGTTCAGTTATTAATGTGCCTTTAACAACACAACAACAAACTAACTAACAACAAAACAACTATTTACAGCAACAAATCAGCAAAGACAAAATATGGAAATGGAGATGCTATAAAAATGCAACAATAGTTCTTGGCCTGATTGCCAAGACAAAACTGTATTGTTGCTGTATATTGTAATGTGTCTCGCTGGGACACTCAGGAGATAATGTCAGCGGTGTTTGCCTTTTAGCTCCAGTTGATCAGCAGTTCTGTGAGAGATGCTTAAGAAGCTCAACAGATGCCCTGTGTTTCTCTGAGGCAGCTGGCCTGGCACTCAGCCGTAGTTAGATAAATCCAAATGCAACTCAGAGACTTCCAAAACACATAGGCGCTCACACACACAGACCAGGTGCACAGCTCACATGTATAGTAAACTTAAAGCAATGCGCATGAGTAAAAGTTCAAAGGTGTTAAACCCACACACAATCACAGACCAAACTGTTGGGCTGGACAACAATAGGTTTACATTTCAAAGCAGGTCATGTGCCAATTTAGGATAAACGAGGACAACTGTTCATTACGATCTAGTGCTTCCAATCAAATTCTTCAAGATAGTCAGATAGTCTGTCATATATACACATGAAGGTGAGAGATATTTAGAAAAGTACAAATATCAGTAGGCCTATATATATTTTTTTTTATCTTTTACCAGTATTTATACTAAATACTACAATTGCAGACAACTTTGAGTATGTTTTTTTCTCTTAATATATGTTAGTGTAGTTGAGATCGATCTGGAGACTGTTCTCAAGTATTATGGTCTTGGTCTTATCTCAGACTCGAAGGTGCTTGGACTTGTCTTGAACTCGGTCTTATATACAGTAGACTCAGTCTTGGACTCGGTCTTATGATGACTCCGTCTTGGACAATGCTCTGCTTAATTTCATGACCGCAGTGCAGTGACCTGTCTCAGGCACAGCTTGAAAAAAGCACTGCACAATGAAATAATGTAGACACTGGTAAATGTAGGAAATGACAAAGGTGGTCTTGATTCGGTCTCAGTGGACCAAGTGGACTCAGTGGTCTGAGTGACTCAGTGGTCTTGATCTCAGTCTTAACCATAAACGTCTTGTCTTGTCTCTGTGTCTCGGTGGCCTTGGTCGTGTCTCGATCTTGGGACTCTGTGGTTCTTGGAAATGTCTTGGTCTCGATTAGTGTGGCCTTGACCACTACACTACAGTATGTATATACAGTATGTTATATGTACATCAGTCTTCTGTTTGTTGACTTTGTTCATTCTGTGAAGGTTCACGGCCACCTGAGCCCACTACTCCTCAGTCACTCCATCTCTCGTCATCCATTTCTTTGTGTTAGCCTTCTTAGCTGCTGCCTAACAACATGTGATGTATATACATTACAATTTTTCATCTGCAGCAAATTACCCTGTCTTTTTAATTAATTGTATTTTTTAATTAAAGGAGATCTATTGTGTAAAGTGTATTTTTAAGTTTTAAGTTGGCCTTTTCTCATCATTAGTTTACCATGTTACCATGGGAATAATGGTAGATCTGCCATGTTCCTTGTCAGGTTTGCAGAACTTCCATAACCAAAACAATACAAAAAAGTAAACAAAACATTATCTCTCACTCTGTACTGTCAGAATGCTTTAATAAAGGCTAGTTTCTATTGGTTTAACATTCGACCAACAGAACATTCTGCAGATCAGTGGTGTCACAATCCCAAGCCTTATTCTACTTTTTTACTTTGTATTCTGCTCCGTCAGGTTGGCCTCTGATAACTGATGATTTAAAAACTGTGTTTTACAGTTTAGTTAAAAGTATACTGATGAGTGACAATCTCAGACAATGCATTGTGTGGTTTAGCACACACTGTGCTTTTCTTACAACTATATTAAATGCTTGAAAAACAAAGTGTGCTTCTATGCGTAGGTTGGTAAGTGAAGACAAATGATTTGCAAAGTGTCTGTGCACTTACATTGAAATTGGATTGAAGTCGTCCTCAATGTTGCTGTCTTTGTGTGCTGCAAAGACAGGGGAACTTTTTCTAAAGCTACCAAAAGTAAAGCAGAACTGCAAATGTTATTCCTATATGTTATATGTGTATGCCATTTATTTTTCCTTGTCACCATCAGTGTACAGAATGGGCATAGTAAATTTGATTTGACTGTTGTGTTGAAGTGGGAGTACTTTGATTTTACTGGAGCAATAACATCATTTTAGTGCTGCTAGTAACCAGGAGATGGGTTGTGGCAGATGCATCGCTGTACATGTTCTGGTAGATGGTGGGGCTCTGGAGACCTGCTTAGAACTCGAATACCAGTTTTAAACACGAGAAATGTCAGTTCTTTGAGCATTTCTCTGTTTCAGTCCTAGTTTTTTTTTGTTTTTTTTTTTTTTTTACTATGGAAGAAATAAAAACTGTACAATGTAAATATACAAATGTGCAAAAAAATTGTGTGCAAGTTAATAGATTGTTTCTTGTTCAATATATACTGTACTTCTCTAAGCAGCCACATGTGTGTCTTGTAGCTGTGTGTTGAACACTTAAAGGTTCAACTTGTGGAGTGCAGAGAGACTGCTGCAGCAGCCTTTATTAGCAGCTTCACTATAGGGCTTTAGTGTGACATTTCTGAGCCATTTCTCCCTTCATTACTTGCATCAGTAAAAGGTCAGGCTCCTGCATGTGGGCCCTCCCAGGTGTCCGCTGCACCCTCTGCCTGTTTAAACATCTGTTGCCCACAACTATGTCCTCGTTTTCATTACTCATAGTTTTACTTGATTCAAGGGTGGCGTCAGCACAATCTATCACTGGCCGGCTGATGAAGACCATAATAGAGAGTTCAGATCAACAAAAAGCAGACGTTAAGAAACTTGTTTATAAGACTATTACATTGCATAGCAGAGGAAAAAGTCAGAAGATAATCATACACCAAACTTTAACAGATTCTTTGACTCTAAAATGAAAATGTCATCACACTGACATTTTTTCCACAAATAAAACGTTTAATGGCAAAAGTGAAATAGAATATTTAGGGACCTTAATAATCAATCAATCAATCAATCAATCAATCAATCAATCAATCAATCCAGGTGCTAAATAGTGGGCATAAGTTGAAAAAGCATGTGTTCTAACTAGTGTCTGTAAGAAACAAAAATGACAGCTGTGTTAGGTTTTTACTCCCCTTGAGTAAAAACCTATACTCAAGGGAGTATAGGTTATATATTTTGCTTGATAAATGAAAACTCGTGTGTTTTAGTATCTGCACTTCTGTCCTCAACATGACCAAAATGGATCTAGTTTTTTCTGACATTTTTTTTTTTTAGAAAAGTAGTTTTCAGTTGCCGGTAGGAGAGAAAAATGCTTTATTATATTGTACTGCTTTTATATGTACTGTATGTCTGTTTTTGTTAGAACTAGTAAAAAGAAGTAAAAAAAGAATATTGATAGTCACCAGCAACTGCACTTTTTGTCACCGTGTTCCACAGAGACAGCCTCGTTAAAACGCAGAGTTCTTTCCCATTCGAAATAGAAGTCAGTAGTCTCTCTCTTCATTGATGCTGTGTGTGTGTGTGTGGATGCGCGGGGAGTGGTGTTGGAGGCTGAACTTCCTGTCTGTCTCTCCGCATCCTCGCGCTTTCAGGGATAATTGAGCGGAGTGAAAGGCGAGGATTCATTCAGGGACCTTTCTGAGCGCTATGTGGATGCCCGGAGGCTCGCTGTTGATTCGCCTACCACCATGACATAAAAAACAGCGCCTTAGAAACGAGCGGAGAAAACCGGGCAATCTAAGAAAACAGAAAAAAGGGAAAGTGCTAGCTCGTGTGGATGCGTAATTGCACTGAAAACCTTGCGTAAAGCTGCAAAAACTTCTGAAATCCTCACTTACACAACAGACTTTTACCTGGATTCTAAACCAACCCACTTATTTTGCGTGCTTTTGCTCTTTGGGGTGTTGTTTTTGAGCGTACGGTGCAGGTGCAGGTGCGTCTCCAAGCCCGCCTGGGTAAGACGCGTGTCCAGTGGTGCGAGTGCGTGTGGTTGTGGAGAATCACCCGAGCACTAAGAGGATGCTGGAGGGCAATGCCTGGAGAACGAGAGGATGAGATTTGTCGAAAGGCGCTGGAGCTGCTGTCCGAGCTGTGCTCCCGGGGTGAGGTCCAGGACGACCACTGCCTGGACTTCATTTACTATTTCCGGGACTTGGCCAGACCACGCTACACGGACTCAGGTAACACTCGAAAAGTAGCGTGCAAAGTCAATGAAGTGAAAGTGAAGTTTATTAATAACAAGCTACACAGTGGTGCCCTCATTCTTGTGGTCCAGAGCAAAGAGCTAGGCCTTTGGAATGTGCTTAAAAGTTAGTGAGTCTGTGGAATGAGCAACTAATGAACATATTCGCCACTACAACAGTGCTAGCTTTTGAGAATTTTAAGGCTACACTGCATAATCATAATAATAGTAGTAGTAGTAGTAATAACAATAATAATAATATTAATAATGGATTCAATAAATTATAATTTTATTTTAGAACATGACCATTTATTTTCAGTGGCATTTAAGCGTTTATTAGCCTTGCAGACTTCATGGAATCTAAATTAATCAACAGATTTTGCTCATAAATAAATTATATTGGTTTATTTTGAGAGTTCCATTAAGATTTTATTCCACAGAACTTCTACTGTCATTTTTCTTGTGCTTTACCTTCTAATCAAAAGATGAACTGAAAACAGACTAACCAAAACAGTGCCAAAGATATGAATGTTGTCATAGAACATTGTATTTGTGTGAAGCAGATAAATAGTTATGAATAAGAACTAAACTTGTCCATTTCATTTTGTATCAGTGGACAGTTCACCCCAGCTGTTTTTTTTTTTTTGGATTATAGGTTTATTGAAGACTTCAGTAAAACTAGAAGAAAGTACAATACATGGTCAGATACCCAAAACTCGCTAATCTTTTGGTGAATTTTACCCACACCCTCTTTTTATCCAACCAATCAATCAGCCCTGAAAATAAAATGTGTTTAACAACTCTTCAATGCAAATGATGCAGATAAAGTATGTGGTATGGTTTTATTACTCTGCGTGTATCAAAACACCTGTTCCACAATGGGTTTTGGGAAAAGAATAGCCCATTTCCCAGTTCATATGTGCTGAGAAGGGACTGTGAACTTGTTGCTTGCATGTATTATCGCGGTCTGACTGCACAAAGGCTGTGGGACCCGTGTCTTGTTCTGTGACTCTGTGTGTTTGAGAAAGAGAGAGAGAGAGAGAGCAGTTTGACTTGAGCCTGCCTCCTCTGCCGGCGGCCGGACACAAGTGAAACAAGGCCCCACCCTGCGCTCCATCAGCCATTAGATCACTGTGGAACGGCTGAGCTCAAGCAATTATGAAGAGGCTGAGATCAGAGGATGCTGCTTGGCTTTCAGTGGTTAGAACTAGAAATGGGAATACTGTTTGAGCGAATAACACTTTATTGCTTTAGTAATACATTTGTTAAGATTTCTAAAGACACAAAGTCCAAAGCTCCCTTGTGGTTATTCTTGTAGCTAACAAATGGTGCACAAATAAAAAACAAACAAACAGGGGAAAGTAAATCTTGATAGCACTATGCTCAATGTTCTGCAATTAGCTCAAAGATAACATGCAAAAGGGGTCAAAATGGCAATTATAATGCTTGGTTAGGTCATCTCAAAGGTTGCAACTGTCCATATAATATAAGACTCTCAGCAAAAAAACACATTTTATATGTTGTAATATTGTTATGTATGAAATTACTAGTTTGGATCTTTACAAATGATGACACGAAAAGCAAAATTGTAGTTTGAATGGCCAACCTTAACAATATGCAATTATTTATTTTCTTCGGGAAAAAAAAAATCTCAAAAGAAAACGTGATTCTCGTAGTTTAAAACTTTAGAAACATGCTCTGAAATGGATTGCATTGACTCTAATCTTAAACTTAAGTGCCACAGCAACTGTAATAAAGAGTAGTTCAGTCTTAAAACTCTCTTGTTGACACGTTAGTTTCTGTATAAAGTTTTCTGAGGTAAGAAAGCATAGTTATTAGTATGAAAATGTGACTTTTTTATTTGTTATTTTTGACTGATTGACGAATCTGCAAAATTTGGACAATGAAAGTTATCCTAGAGACTTTGGTATTTATAATTGCCTGTCTTACCTATCTGTTAATAAAAATAATCACCAGATGAATATTCTACATATTTCAGCAGAGTTCAGACATTCCTCCATTTCTCAAAAGCGTGTTCGAGTGTCTTTTAGCAGCACATGTTATGTTATGAGCCTTCTTCTATGTGTTTGTGTACACTCAATGTACAACATTTGTCCGATGAGTACCAGCATAACAGAAAGTATGCGAAATAAAACAAATAATTACAATAAAACAGTCAATCCCGCCCACCTAGCGCTGGAGAATTTACCCTGAGCTACTCACATTTATGAGGCTGTCTGCGCTTATAGAGGCAACCATTGAGAATTAGTAGTTTGACATATTTGCACTTCGAGCATTTTAACTTATACAGCTTTAATTATATGAATTAATTAAACACAGTGTACTATCTAAACTTGACTCTGAATATGAAAATAAACAGAAAATAATATTACAAAAATGACACTTCCTATATTATAAAGCTCAGGATCACACATGAATAGAATTTTCTGTTGGTGTAATGTTAAAGGAACCGTATGTAAGATTTTGAAGTCAGATTTCATTAACATGAATTATATGTGTCCACAGATACAAGGTCAACATGTCCAAATATGCTATTATTTTTACTGAAAGTCAATGTAATTCTGAGTTATTCTTAATTAAAAAAGCAATATACATGATGTCCCTTTGTTGATGTCTACATTTATTATCCAATCAGAAAGCAGAATAAGCCTCACATGACTCTCTCAGTTGGGTTGCCAGTTTGGTTTCTTAGAAGCTGAAGTTAATTTTGAATCAGTAATCAGTAGCTTCCTATCTTCAATGTATGGGCCATTTCACACTCTGGCAACCCATGTTCATTTGTGATTGTTATACCTTTCTAAAACCACTAGTTGTGCATCTTACATACGGTTCCTTTAACCCAACAGAGATTTTAAAATGACAAATACTGTTCATTAAACATTGCCTGACACTACAAAATGAAAAATATATTTACCTGTAGTAATCCTGCAGTTTATAGAATATATTTCTCAATATATTTAAATAGAAATGTTAGCACATTTGCAACAAACATGGCGGATTTCCATGGTAACAGTTGTTTTTTGCTGTTCCAACCCAAACGCAATTTGCCTGTCCCACTTGTCATTCACCCAGACTCCCCCATGTTATCATTTGTTTACATGTGGGTTGTATGTGCATCATAACAGCAGACGTGGATGGGCCACAGCTTTTATGCATGTTACAGTCCATTATGAAACATGTATGATGAAGAGGATGTTGGAGCATCCAGATTAGTTCCCCTGAGGAGCCGTGACCCACTTGCTTTTGTATCAGACTTTCTCACACAGCGCACACACAAACAAGCCTTTCTGCAAAGAGAGGTGAGCCACTGGAGAAATTTCATACACACCAATTATTCAATCATTCAACCATCCATTTCAAAACCCATTCAGTTCATCTTGCACTTGAAAGCAGGTCAACTGGGAGTGCCTAAAAAAAATGGTGCCAAAACAGTACCCTGAGGCACACCTTTGATCAATTATACATAGATTCAGACACACTCACATACATTACAATTAAATCTCTTATTCAGGAGGATAGGTTGAATAATGACTCTCGTTAGGAATGTTTTATCTGAAAGCTTTAGGTCAAATATACAAAAGGCAGTTGTAAAATGGTAGAATCATAAGATCATCTCTTGAGGACTGAATGTACCATAAAATTAGCAAAGGCAATGTATAGGAAGCATGGCAACAGAAGAAAACTGTCCTTGAGTTTGCAATATTGTAAAAGCATTAGAAACATGGAATCCTGTGTTGATTCATGATTGTAAAACCACAGTACAATCACAATTTCTAGTGTCTGACTTGATTCTGTTTATGCGCTTTCAGCTACAATTTTGTGTTCTACAAAAGTCTGCAAGCTTGCTTCAAGTTAGTATTTGGTGACTCCGGGCTATTGTTGTTTGTTTGAATGTGAGTGTTAGTGTAAGGCTAAGGGAAAACTCTCATACTTTTGGGAGCATTGCTGTGTCTCCTCTTCAAAAAAAGAACCACATACTGTTTTGGTAAATATAACAGCTTCTGCCTATATTGTCTGGCACATTGTAGTAGTTCACATGCAACATCCAAATTATTGTCGTTTTCTCCCATATGCTTGATGGTTTCATGGTTGTCAATATTATTTACATGTTTGTCTTAATCTGAAACCTGAAAATTCAAAAACCCTCCTTTATTGTCATTTTGTAGTGTTTTCTTAGTCTGATATCAGAGCCATCTCTATGTTCATAAGCAAGCTAATTCAGTTGAAGCCGCAAACACAAACCGCTGGTGGTCCCGAGATGTGGGACTGATTAAATGCTGAAGGAAATAGGTTAGTTTTTATTGCACCCGCGATTGCTTTTTGAGGTACTGTTGCCAGGCGACGTAACATTATTGAATATTTGGTTTAGAAATCTTTAAGCCTCTGGTGCTATTCTCAAATGAGCCCAATGATGCTAATGGATCCTTCGCTGCCTGTTTCTTTATTTGCAGCATTTTGTCTCATGTTCCAGCTGTTATTTAATCACATAATGTTTCTTTTTCACCATCTATGTCTCCCTTCGAAATCTGTACAATTACAACTTGAAGCAGCTTATCTAGTTGTTGCTCAGAAACAAATTGTCAATCACTAAGACCCTACTGACAAAGGTTCAACTTTTCCTCCTTATAAATGTGTGCTAAGTGTTCAAATCTGGTTAACGCCCACAACCCTGATACAGTAACTTTTCTCATTACTACTTGTGCAAGATTGTGCAAGAATTTCGGATTTTGGCATACATTTTTCCAATCACTCTTGCCTCGGTTTTCTTTCCCAGATTGTAATTCTTGGACTCCCTATTAGCTTCTTTTCCTCTGGCCTTTCACCTTGCCTATTGTCTCCTATTGATGGGCTGGAGTTGGCTGCTGCAGCGTATTGAACTGTAGTTGATGATGGCTCCCCGGAGAGAGACTTGCCTGCTGTACACTGAGGGTCTAATGAGATGCCTGGAGTCCTGGGCACAGTTTCACAGAATAAATTGATCATGATTATAAGCTTTCTCAGCCTAATCTTTCCTTAATATATAATTCTATTAGCTCAGAAGGTCACAGCAAAGATCTTTACAGGAATGTGTCTATAGAGAAATGCAGCACAGGTGTACAGTCAATGTCAGGCTAATAGTGGGGAAAAGTTATCTTAGTGGAGGTGTCATTAACAAACAAAAATCAAATTAAAAGTTCTCTTTCCATTCATCCAACAATTCACTAAAGCATATGTTTCCAACATTTATTATCTTTATCCTTCTTCTTTAATCACTCTGGGTCATTAAGACACCAAATTTCAACCAATTTCAGTCAATCAATTAATCAGTCAAAAAAACTTTTGTCCCTAAAAGAGCTTGTTATTTAATACTAAAAAGAAAAGCTCCAACAAAGTTCTAAAGGCAGCATAACAGAGAGAAGAGTTGTCACTATTGTAGTGGTAACAATGAGAATGATGGTAATGCGACTTCATTTTAATAATAATGGTACTAAGAACAGTGGCTGTTATAACTGTTAGGGATGTCACAAAACTTTTGTACATCAAATATTGTAACGTCAAATGACAAATCTGTATATATTGTTGTACACATAAAGTTTATATTCTTTGTGTGTATTTATACACTTTTGTACACACATATTTCAGTTGTGATTGTTTTTGCAACACATTGAATTGTAACAACAAATTTTGCCTCTAATATTGTGACACTCTTACAGTCAGTGTTAGAAACTACAATTATATTCTGCAGTCCGTGTTGGGAACTACAAGCAGAGAAAATAGGTTAAAATGAAAAAACATTTTAATATATGGTTATTTTTCTTTTACAAATCTAATTCAATTCAATGTGAAGCTATTTAAGTACTCAGTCTGAATTGACTGAGTAACAATGTACAATGTAACAACAACAAAATATATTTCAAATGCAAGTATTCTGTAACTAAATGCATTTTCTAAATGTCTATCCTAACGCTGATAAGACAAAAACTGTCCTAAGATTTTTTTCAGAATCCTACTGGACAATATCTACTTTAATTGGATCTTTATTTATCATTAACAAGTCAGAGTCCTAATGGACAACGTTACAATCCTATTAATCCAATTAACTAATTATTTTTAATTAACTGGTATAACAATAATATGTTGGGATTTGATGCAATTTAACTGACGATTGATATAATTTAAACCTTATTTTGTTGTGAAAGTGTGGGGAGAATAATGTGTGAGCAGACTTGTCTTGTCTGGATATATCTGAGGTATTCAAGTTGATACTTTCACGTGATACTTTTACTTATACTAAGATATTGTACACACTCTCCTTTAATGATGCTGATGTATAATAATTTTACATAATTTGTCGTCATTGTTCTAAGTAGATTAAGAATATACATGTTTTATGTACCTGCTAGATAACAGAACAATTCAAACCAGTGAATGGGCCATTGAGTTCTTCTATTTGAGTGGAGCGGCTAATTGCAGCTTATTATGTGTGTAGGTGTGATAGATGCCATTGGCAGGAGCATCTCTGTAAGTGCAGGTCATTTGTGATGCTCTGTTTAGGGCTGAGGTGTGATTGGACCTAATGACTGTCCCAGGACCCTGGTCCTGCTGTCAAATCACATAAATATAGTAGTACTATAGTAATAGACTGGATCGGAATGGTTAAATGTGCATCTGTATTGCGATTATTGTGCCACTATTACTTATTGAATATAAAATGTTGTCATGCTAGATGTGTCCAAAGATGAGGAGAAGTCTGATTTTAATCCAGCCAAACAATAATGTTTAAAGACATTACAGGGTGAATTGTGTATGTTAGTGGTTCTGATGATAATCTTCAATTGAACAGATAAAACAAGGAAATGATTTGACTTCCTTAAATTAGCGTTTTCAGATATTTCAGAGCTTTTTGGAAGTGTTAACATTGATGCTTCCCATTCAACAGCTTGGTGCAGCATTTGGCTGCAGTGTTTTCTCAGAATCCAAATGGGAGGATTTTTTCTGGCCTTGGTGAAATAGTGTTGTGCAAGAAAAACTTTTGACCTTCTACTGAGCAGAAGTCAGGCTACAGAAAGAAGGCGAATCGTACTGTCAAGGATTTTTTTTTGAAAGAACTCTGTCAATGGTATGCTTTATTAAGAAAAGAAGCAAATGATGAGAGTTGTTACTTAATGTCTTCGCTCAAATACTGTTTTTGTTTTATTGAACAAGTGAGGTGCAGTGCCAGGCCTTTAAAGTGTACTCACTCATTTTGTACTGTAAACGCAGATACAAGGTACTTTTCCTTTCATTTCATTCCCACTTTTCTTGTGTTTGTGTTGTGAGGTTGAACTGCTGTCAGCCAGTGCAGTGTGCTGTTGTAATCAGCCAACCAGAAGCCTGTTGTTGATTTACACAACACCTCATCAAAAGGAGATTTAGTCCAGAATCAATAAAAGCCTCCATCTGTGTTGTGTTCACTTTGGACTGATCTGCTTCAGAGGCAGCGGGTTTCATCAGTAATCCATTTGACAAAGGAAACTTGACGATCGGATCTGTCGATGCTGTTTGCTGCGAACCTCAAGGCTCCTTCTTTGTATGAATCTTCATTTGTGCTCTCTAAGACTTTTGAAATGTTATTTTCTGTTTTACTTTATAGAAACTGATTAAAAACGAAAGGGTTGTGAAGAGTGCTTATGTTTTGAAGTAGTTTGCAAAATTGCATTTGGCGAGGCCTTTGTGCACATGCTTCATGCATTAAGGGTCTATTTTCTTCAGTCTTGCCCTAAACATTCAGTCAAGCATCATTTTCCATCCAGCCCGACCCAAAGAGCTGTGTTACATCACCGAAGTTTTTAGGATTTTGAATGGATTTTTGTTGTTTGGTGAAAACGGTTGCACTAAAATGAACATTGTGTTGGTGTGGATTGTGTTGTACCTGTCTCCTGTTCACCCACGGTCTTGACTTGGTCTATGTCTCTTTCTTTCTCTCAACTAGACCCAGTGCAGTGGTCTACTAGGACACTTCTGGAGTTTTGGCGGGGTGACTTAACCTAAATGAGGTGCTTTTTGTCTGTGCAGTCAGCACACGGATGGGTGCTGCTTGGTTTTGCGGTCCTTGATCAGCAGTTTACCCACAGGGCTTCTCCTGCTCTAGCCTCTTCCTCTGGTTTGTGTAGACTAGGTTCCAGGGATTTTGATTGCGATAGCAATTTTACTTTCAATTTATGTTTTATTAATAGAATTCTGCTCACACTCATATTTTAAGCACGTCCAGATTAATTTAAAAGATGTGGTACTGTATTCAAAATTACAAAAAAAGAAGACTGTCTATTACTGTTGATCTTCATACAAATAAAAAGAATTGTTCTAGGCTCCCGCTGATCAACGTCATTTATATGCAACTGCACAACTCTTTCTTATACTCGATTTGCAACATATAATTGCCTATTTCCTACAGAAAACCTTGAATCAAAAGCAGATGTGAAATGTAACAGAAGGGGTCAGTGAAAAGATAGGCGTATAAATCTAGTTAAGAAAAGAGCTGTACCTTCAGATCGTTCGGTTCTGACAGAGCGAGAGCCTGTGTCGTGTGCCGCCATGTCAAATCTGATGAAGTCATTCACACTTCACACAGCCGCTTTTTCAGCTTGATCACAGATGCACCGAGTGTGAGGTGGATTTGTGAATTCAAATGATACAAGAAATACCTATGTATGTTGGAAGAAAATGTGCAGAGAACAGGAAGAAGCAGTGGATAATGAGAAGTTGGAGGGCAAACCTGGACAAAATACACAGGATGCAGAACTAGATGAATAGAGAAAAACACTTTCGTACTTCAAGGTAATTGACTTGAGTGCATTTATAATTACAAAAACGAAAGACATTCTTTCAACTTGTACTTTGTATTAGTCAGCTAATAGTGTTAGATTGTGAAGATTCATGTTGAACCGCTGAGAAATGGAGTGAGTGAGGTAGAGCCTTTTATCTTTAAGTTGATCTCCAAAGGTCATCTACACAACAAGCATGACAGAAGACTGGATTTTGAAACTTTATATCCTTAGTTTGATTAATTCACTGTTTTAAATCCATATAGGGGGGCCAAGGCTCTGAAAGTTTAGGAACAACTGGTATAGAGAGATTTGTGAATGAAATTCGTCTTTGCGACTCATACATGCAAAGAAAAAAAAAAAACACTAAAAAACACACTGACGTTCGTCACACTGATTCATACCTGATCCAAACTAGCTTTTGTCCCGTTTTGTTGGTTTTATCAATCATCAATCAATAATCAACCGATAATCCATCTATATCATTATTTGATTTAAATGTTTTTAATGTATATATGTCAGGAGCCGAATTTGATGATGATGATTTGGGAATTTAATTCAGTTTTTTGTGCCCACTTATGTTTGACTGTTCAGTGTGCCAATAATGTCTGTTTATTTTTGTAAAAACGTTATTTTTTTCAAGCACAGTTTGAGTCCGACACATGGTTAGATCAATACGATGGTTATTGGTTGAGAGCTTTTACCATCTCTAGTTTTTTAAGTGAACTAATGTACCCTTTTTTAGGAAGTAAAAATCTCTCTCACACGTTACTAATATTGTGGAGTTTGATACTACATTACATGTACTGCAATCTAGTTTTTTTTCCTTAATTTTACGAGTTCCTTGTGTAAAATTGCTGGATTGGTACATTCTTGTAAATCAAATCAAATTTTTTTTTACAGCTACATAAAGATTGAGGCCAAATCATAGACCTCAAATGTATTACTGTCTATTTGTTTCTGTCATGTTCTTAACAACGTCCTTTCCTGGTGATGCAGTAATAAAGCAATGCCCTTGTATTACTGAGTCTGTGCATGTAGTCGGCTGTGCTCTTTACATGCAGGCTTAATGTGTGGCTGTTTGATTAATTGACCACCTTGTCCTTGGGATTTAAAAGTCTAAATAAGACAGCATGCTTGTAACTGACCTTGCCATAGGATTGAATGAAGCTAAGACATAATATATCGGAAGAAGTACTGAAAACAACCCAGACAATTAACACCAAGGCCTTGTAATCTCTGTGCATTGACCGCTTTGATGTCCCACCAGAGCTAAACAATAATTAAATTTATATTTGACCTATTACGCACCAAAATGAAAGCAACCGCAGCACAGACAATTGGAATAATCAGAAGCAGCGTAGCTCATTTTAATTATAATTGTTGACTTCCCTTAGTGAGTGCTGAGCTGACTGATTGTTGGAGTCCTGAATCCAATTAGGCTGTGCAGCTGTATATAGGGTTTAGGGCCAGTCCTGATTGCAGCCAGAGAGGAGACATGAAAAGAGCAGAGGGCCAATGGCTTCAGAAAGACGGACAAAGGTAATTGAATGAAGCCAGGGTCGTAAGGCTGCTTTGGCTGATTTGAAAGACCAATTTCCAGGCTTGCCAGTGAGCCAGGGATTTGTTCTGTCCAATAAATTCAGTAAAAACACAAATCTGCAAGGCAAACAAGTTTAATTTAAGGACATCGGTAAACCCACTTAAGTATTTTGGGGTAGTTTGTTGCGTTTTTAGCACGTGCATCTGTGGCAGCTGCTACCTGTCCCAAGTCGCAGTGCTGCTGACTGGACTCCATGGTGACCCAGTGTTCTAGATAACAAAGACCATGTGCCGCTGTGTTGTGGAGAATAGGCCATTTTTTTAACTGACCACAAAATGGTATCCTGCAACTTCATTTGCGCCAATACCAATACTGCAGCGGCATAAATGATTTGAACTCAACGACTGTTGAGACCTCACACATTGTCTGTTCTCTTTGTCACTTTGAGTGGACTCTTCTACCATCCTGGTTCTAGTGTCTGCATTGGCTGCAGGAGTTGGTAACCGTTTAAACAGGCCATGGATCAAATGACTCGATTAATTTGGAAACATTGTCGTTTTGTTCCGATATGTAATGTATAGCAATAAATTATGACACATAAATCAGTAATTTATATTTTGAAATATTAACCTGTCCACTGAACAGATAAGCCATGCCTGTTGGTCATACATTTTAGCTTTAACAAGCAGCAGATTTTAACTTACTCATTTGTTTATGTGGAGAAGTGGTTACATGATCAATTTAACTCATGTTTCAATGTTTACCTTGGAATCAGAACTATTGGAGTATTATTAAGTAAATACATACAGTTGGTGAGGATGGGTGGTAAGTGAAAACAGGAATCTTCTGAGAACTCAAGCATCAGCTGCAGGGCAATACAAGATCACTCAAACATCACGAATCAGTCAATCCAAAATACAACTTAAGACATGATTAGTAATAGATTAGTAAATTAGTAATAATTGCTCAACAGGTAACATAGCCTACTGTAAAAGGTTCATGGACTTTATTGACTTTTTGTACAATTTCAGCAAATTGCAAATGAAAATTAGCTGATTAGTCATTTAGACCAAAAGCTAACTTCATTCACCTCACATTAAAATTGTTTTTTGCTTGCTCATAGATTCTGCAGAAATTCCAAATTTTTCTATGTATTTTATTGTTGTAATCAGCCATGTTAGTTTGTATATGGGAGACGATGCGTGTCCCTGATTGGCTAAGTAATCTGTCAATCACACCCTCTGAAATTTAAAAGAGGGACACGTGGCCAGTCGATTTATTCTTTATCTACAGTATCTAACTAGGAAATAGCACTATACACTCAAAACAACAACAACAACAACAACAACAACAACAACAACAACAACAACTCAATACTGCATCAATTATTTTTCTTCTTGATTCAGTAGTTTCATTTATTCTGTCAAATGTTTCTTATCATTCAAAACCCATTGATAGACTGTAACTTTAAATATACTTGGTCCTTATAGAATCTTATAGTTATAGAACAATCTTAGAATCATTCAGATAACTACGCTGACCGAAAAGTCAGACCTAATGATGGGAAAATGCTGTCACAACAACAAGCTCATTAAAGTTTCTTCTGTCTCTGTTGAGGCATGTAATGTGAGAGTGTATATATGTCGCAGGTAAGAACATTAAGTTTATAGCTAAAAATAGGACTCCAGAAGAAAACAATAAGATTTATGGACGTAGTGAAAGACGACATTGAATTAGCTGGTGTGATAAAGGCGGTTGATTTCTCACAGAACTTTGCTGCCTCGAGATGTGATGTGGTGTGGCTCCTACTATAGGCACGTCCTTTGCAAGGTATTAATTGTGTGTTGACAGTCTCCTGCTTTTGTGAGGCTGCCTGTGACTGTCGTTTCCATGGAGATGCTGGGGTGCTATAATCCTCACATATGTCATTTAATTATATGTTCTGTGCACCAGCTGGAATTAGTGGAGGTGTGATGGTTCTCCACAGTCAGGTGAAAATTAGTCCTTTATTTCAGGTAGAACACTCTATGCGTGCAGCTTTAGTCTATCCTAACTTGTTGGTGACAGTTTGGGTTTGTTTAGATTAGTAGAAAAGAAAAGCGAAAAGGTGAATTTGACAATGGCAAGAAGGATTTAGCCAAACCATATTTGTGGTTGTTATTCATATTTAATGAAATGGCCAACTAGTCAATAGCTACAGGGATTAAAAGGCACTCCCATCGAGATTAGACAGAGTGCTAGTTTTTGTGCTGGTTTATAATGGAACTACAGATTTATCATGTTAAAAAATAATGTATAGTAATCAAGATGAAGTTTCTCTTAACCTTACATATGAGATTTTGCCTTTGTACGTCCTGCATTGAGCTAATTTCATTAAATTGTCTGCTGTCAATTCAAAAGCAGCAGATCTATGTTGTTTAATAAATATGCTGCTAGGATATCACAATATCCATTTTTATTTTGATTTGTTGAGATTATCAATCAGTCAAACTTTTCATTTAGAAAATTTTCAACTACAATTTTGCTACAAAAATTGTTACAATAATAATAATAATTTGGTTTGCTATGATTGTATTGTGATGATGGGCAATATATCGAATTTTAGATAATACTGTGAATGTTCTTTTCAAAATATGCAAAACATAAAGATCGAGAAGATCAAAAAATGCTACTAAAAAGATAATTACTAATAAAAATTAAATAAGTGACAAGGCAAGTTTATTAGTGTTATGGAATTCAGACAATAATTCAAAGTGCTTCATGAAACAAAAAATAAGTTTAAGGGAAGATTGCTGATCTTATACTTAATCTTAAGTCATATATTAAGTAATAATATATTAAGATTTGTTTTTTATGTTTTGCTAATCAGCACATCTTGTTAGTTTTCAAGTTTTTCTTTCCAATTTTAGATTAGAAAATGCTTGTTTCTTTGGTAGTCTCATTTTAACATTTACAATACACTGTTTTTTTTTTCTTAAAAATGATTTTTTTTTTTCCCAGTAATTGTTTTGACAAGATTTCACATTTATTGATAAGTACATTTGAAATACATTTGAAGAGATATTTCAACACATTTATGTTGTTGCACTGAATATTATTGTTATCGAGATACATCAAAATTGTATTGAGATATTCATTTTTTTTTTATATATCGCCCAGCCCTAATTGTGATTTGAAGATTCAGGACTATTGATCAACCTAATGTTGACATCCAATATTACTACTTTGACCTATATCGTTTAAATGTCTTAGTTGTTGCACAGAGCAACAAGACATTATATTTAGTACAATATTGAGTTTGTGCATAAGATGAGACCCAAGAGCACTGCTGCACCACAGTTCATTTGTTGGGCTTCATTCTGACCCTGGTGGAGCATATTTGGCTCGCAGTGCCATGAGAATAATAAAACTGAATGGATTGCCTTGAAATTGACGTCATACCTTTGAAGCGCACAAAAAGGTTTATTGACAAACATATATTTCTGTATTGCATGTACGCGCATGCAATAGCAATCAGCAGCCTTCAGGCGTCTTTGATAAATCTTGTTATAACTGACAACATTGACAGAAAATGTGACAATACTTTGACTCAGGAAATACATGAACATTTTATAAAAGCTGCAGCACTTTGTATTGTAGATTGAAAATAAGGTTTGTGTGGAATTCAATATAAGCTTGTGTACTGTTTGCACAAGAAATTCAGTCTCATTTCGTTCACAGAAAGCCTTTATACTTTCCAGATGCTTGACATGATGTGAATAGTTGTTCTAGGTCGAGATGGGGCCAAGAAGACTAAGAAGATGTTCTTTTCAAGGACAGTTCAAGCCCGTGTTTTAATCCCTTTTTCCAACAGTATTTAATTGCTTTTCTTAACTTTTGTTGTGGAAAGAAATATGACCCTGGAGACACACTGTAATATAGTAGTGCTAAGGGTCTAACAATAGTTAAAAGTAAGTTGAAAATCCGGTGCACTTTAAGAAGCCATAGAAAAAAAGGAAAATCAAGGCACACTGGTACTAAAATCCTTTAAAATAACAGGAACATATTGATGCGTTTCAATCCCTACAGATTTTTCTGTAAGCAGAAGTTTAAGTCTATTACGACTGTGTTGGACATGGAGATATTGTGAACACTTAACACACCAAATCATATCAAAACTTAGCTTTAACTTGATTCATTTTATCAACAACTACTTTGGTCTTATAAAGCATGTTTTTGTGTCTTATGTTTTGATAACATAAGACACAAGAAAGTTTTGGTCTAAAACAACATTTAAAATTCGTAACAAATCGGCTGGTGATGGAGTCTTTTAGAATTAGTTTTGCTCTCAAAGATTAAACAGCAGCATGATGTCTTTGCTGTGTTGAAAATGAAATAAAAGGGCATGACTGAAACACAGAAGATATGTCTTGATCTCTGCCAAAAGCCAAAGAACAGTGTGTACAACGGTGCCAGGCTGAGGAGCAGGATCCTTATAACACACTTATGACTGGATTTTTATGGCTGGGAAATTATGCATGAGGCACTCATTTGCAGTTACGTGGCAGGGAGTGGCCTATTTAGCAGAATATTTGCTCAAACGCTACAATGATTGTTTCCAAAGAGCAAACATTTCCTCAAATAAGGAGGGCTTATGTCATTGAGGTTGTGTGCTGCTGGATTTTACAGTAATACATCTTTTAGTGTTATAGACACTTTGAATAACTTAATGTACATATTGTGGTGTGCAAATAAACTTGCCCTGATTAAAAAAAAAGTCCAGGTGTGAAACTTTAGTGCTGCTTAGGCAAACTAACGTGAGTCTTTGTTTAATCTTGTCTACCTGCAGATGTGTCGGTGAGTCTGCTCTCTCTGCTGGTGACCTCCTGTGGCCTGGCCCTCTTCAGTGTATCACTCTTTGTACCTGGAAGTTATGTTGGGTGCCACTGAGCGGACGCTTCCTCCCAGACATCCTGAAGGGTGCACACTTCCTGGGTGGCGACCAGCAGCCCGTCCTCACAGAAGTAAGATAGGATACACTGAGCATAAAAAAACAATTAATCATAGCAAATGAGTGAGGGTAAGAACATTTTATGTAATGTTATTGCCAAGAACATGTTAGGTAGACATAACAGGGTGGATGAACATCTTTTAAGAGAAAATTTGTTATGTAATAAAATGAATTCAGTTATGATTGAACAGCAGGCAAAGAAAAAGTGCAGAGATAAAGTAGGGAATACAGTATTGCTCCTTAAATGTATTATGACAAAACATTAAAGAAAGTTGAAGTGTGTTTGTGAGATAGAGTGACAACACTGATGTGCTGCAGGTGGATGGAGAGGAGAGGGAGTACAGTGAGGATGGGTGTGTGAAGGACCCCTCTGGGCCTCCACTGGCCACAGCAGTCCCAGAATCAGGCCTGAAGATCAGCCACACGTCGCCTGACATTCCTCTGGAGGCCCAGAGCAAAGTGGAGAAGAACCAGGTCCACACCATCGCCAGGGACAGAGTGCAGAGACAGATCACTGAGCCCACCTCCTCTGTGCGGTCAGTAATCACCACTCACCACTATAAATATGATGAGAACTCATTGAACTCTTATTGCTGAAGAACAATGTGTTTATCTGATTAATCTGGGCACAGTACAGGTAAGACAACCTATAACATCAGCATTATATCAAATAGTAGCATAAAAATGGACCAAAATTGAACATTTTTATCCAAGACAAGAAAACATTAAAGTTTTGTTGTAAAAACTTATTGAAAAAAGGTGATATTTATCAGTTTCTGATTAATTTTTACCTGTATTTCAAACCTCAACTAAAACATATGAAGACATAATTTGTTGGCCTGACCTTGAGTAACTTTAGTTTATTTCCAAAGTAAAAATTAAAAACATGCTACAAGAAGATGTAGAACAAATAATTAATGTCTATGAATGCTTATGTAGGTGATTGTCTTACTATGAAATTCCTGATCTAAATACTAAATCAAACTCTTAATTTTCTGTCACAGTCACAACTCTATTCGGCGTCAGATGAACTTGTCTAACCCAGACTTTAACCCAGCTCAGTTCCAGCGGCAAGACTCTCTGTCAGGACTGGGGCGGATCAAGCCTGAGCTGTACAAACAGCGGTCTGTGGATGGAGACGACGGCCGTCGGACTAACAGCTGTGGACGTCTCCATTTCATCCTGAAGTTTGACTTTGATCTGGAGCAGCTCATTGTGAAGATCCACAAGGCTCAGGATCTCCCGCCAAGGACTTCTCAGGGACCTCTGACCCTATGTGAAGATCTACTTACTGCCGGACCGCAAAAACAAGCACCAGACCAAGGTGCACCGGAAGACCCTAAACCCAGTGTTCGATGAGGTTTTTCTCTTCCCTGTGGCCTACGCAGAGCTGTCCAGCCGCAAACTCCACTTCAGTGTCTATGACTTTGACCGCTTCTCACGCCATGATTTGATTGGACAGGTGGTGGTTGACAACTTCCTGGATCTTGCAGATTTCCCAAGGGAGACAAAACTGTGCCGGGATGTACAGTATGTTACCTCGGTAAGACACATCCTTTTATTTTGATGAACACATTTAGTAAAACTTGATTGCACATGCTGTTTGGTATTTGCAGTTGGATTTGAAGCAGTATCAGTACCATCCCACATCCCAAAGTTTCTTTTTAAGTGTGTCCAAAACACAAAATTAACCAAATGTTCTGTAAAATGTTGTACTACGCAATGGGAGGAGATCCACTAACTCCTCTTGTCTTTTATTCTCCTTCTACTGGGAATCATTTGTGGTTTGGAAGCCGAGACACAGAAATATACTTAGAAGTGGTTAAAGTTTAATGACGATGGTGGCAAGCACATGGGGCTAGTGACCCAGATCTACACTGACACTGGGATGTGGATGATAGAGACACAGCCAAACTGTCTTTTCATTATTCACTGGGAGAAGTTTTCTGTAAAGTTATACCCGTCTGCCAGGGAATTCCTCAAGATGAGTTGATAGTGCTGTCCAGATGGCAACTCAAAAAAGATTTTGAAGAGATGTTTTAGGTCAAAGCTCTTATGCCCTGACTCGAAACCCACATTTGTGTTTAAGGTTAGAATGTACTTGTCTCAGCTGTCTTATCTTAGAACTGAAGTTTTGTCAAACTTCTTTGTGTGTTTCAGTGTTGGTACATGTTTGGAGAGGTCTAAAGAAGAGTGTTTGCTGACTGCTCTTGAGTTGGCCTGAATGTAGAATTGTATAAAAGTAATAAGAAGCAGTAAAGCTGTCTATCACGATTATTTTGGTAATGATTAGTTGAACGATTATTGTTTTGATTAATACAATTAGTTGTTTAAAATGCAAAAAATACAACAATGCAAGACTTTTGGCAAATTTGATATGTAGAAACGTCAAGGAGCTGTAGATTTTCAGTTTGTCAGAAATATCAAAAATCAGATTCTCATCAACACAAACTGGTATAGAAAATACTCAATTGAACAAGCATTCATACAAGAAAACAAGACAAAATTTGACATTTTCTGATGTGTTTTAAAACCAAAATGTTTAATAAAGAAAGTATTTGTATTTTGTGCTGAAAAATGTAGTGTTTACAGTGTAGAAATTTGATGTGGAAAAAAACATTTTAATTATCACTGTAGCTCCATCATTTGTAGTCTAAGTGTAATCCTTTATTTTAAAATTTTGTATCATAACACTTGGTGTAGGCAAACAAGTTTTTTACATCAAAAACACTTATTTCTGCTTAAATGTTTGGAACATATAAGAAGATCAGTTAACAGTTATTCAATTACTAAATGAGTTGGCGATTATTTCAATAAGTGATTGGTTGCAATTAATCGATTAACTTGTTGCAGCAGTCCTACACTTTTCTGTAGTGGGGAAGTGTGTTTGGGTAAATCCACTAGCTCTAATCAAAGCATAACCTAGAAAAAGATGGAAAGGTAATAATCACAATGCGACAAGAACTAGCAATAATATGTTGTCATAAAAACAGTAACAAACAATAAGAAAGACCTTTCACTTAACATGCTTCGCAATATCTCAATGACCATGACAAAGAATTACTAAGAAAGGTGGATGTGAATGGTTTGCAATTAAGAGCTGATGCTGCCAATGTAAAGTCTGAACACTTGAACACAGGCGTCTTAGGGTCACTAATCATGGAGACAACATGCTTCACTGTGGATGTGACACTGCACTAGAATATCAATGTGAATACAGCCCATAGAACATCAGATGGGAGATAATAGGCTTATTTACAACATATACAATTATGTTTCTTTCAGTGCAATGGCTTCTTTGTAGGATGGAGCAGTTGTGATGTTTTTATGTAATTGGTCTGCTAAATTCACTTGAAGATAGATCATAAAGAATAATAAAAAAAATGTATTCCACCCATTTTCACTTGCTAAAACAAACAGCAAATGTGGAATCTTTGAAGAACAGGACTCCCATAGTTCATGAATGTGTCACACAAAGTGGCACAGAGGGGCTCCTAACCCATTTCTTTTAACCTTATTTAACTGCAGCCCCCCTTAAGTTTGGCTGGTGTTGAAACAGTACTTTTATAGACACGAGCAGATATATTTGTGTGTTTATGCATGTGTTATTCCACTGGGCTTTCTCCGCTGTCGTTAGTGATGCACAAGCAGGTCAGAATTTGCGTACCGCAGCCAAGCTAATGATCATTTTCTTTCTTTGAACTTAATTAGTGGAGGAGAGGATGCGCTGTCCACGTAGATGTCAGAGTGAAAAAACCCTTTGGCAATATGCAATGATTTTATTCAGGAATTTTTATTTAACTACAAAACCTCTTCATTTAGCAGACTTGGCAATGTTTAGTAGTCAGAAATGTTTTTTAAAGCCTGCTGTTTATGGACAAGAATGTAATGTACGTGACATGTTGCATTTACAATCCATATAAACAGCATTACTTAGAAATGAGCAGTGTGGCCTGATATTAGGTATCAGGGCTTTCAGGGACCAGGAATATGGTGACCTGTGCTCTGAGATGAGTGGTTAGTAAGTATGTATGTATGAATATCTTGATAATTTTTTGGCGTTCGATATTTTGCTGTTAGTCCAACATAAATGTGTTAAAACCTGTCTTATATACCTGCCTTATTATAAAAACGATAACCTTAAATATTCCAATGAGTTTAAAACTTGACTGACTTTAGTGTTTATCATGATTTTAGCATGTTTTGACTTTCTGAAATAAAAAAAATGACAAAGAACAAAATTGAGTTGTTAAAAAAAAGGTTTTTCAAGTTAGTGTGTATTTTTCTTTTTTCATGTAAAACAAGATGTTTTGCGTGTTCATTTATCTTAGCACAAACCAATAAGAATCTAATCAAAACATAAAATACTCCTTAATTCAGGCACATATTCTCTTGTTTTCTAAATTAAGTTGGTAATTTTTTGCCAGTTTGTTTAAGTATCAAACAAAATTGTCAAATTAATTAAAAGTGCGGGAATCTCCCATTCTAAATAATGTTGATGTTTTGTGAAGCCTTTGAATTAATAAACAATTCTGTCTAATAGAAATTCTGTCTATTAGAAAGTTGACAGCATCATTTATTTAACTTTTATCGTAAAATTGCTCTTTTGTGGCATGTTTTTATGCATGATATACTCGATAAACAAAAACATTCACAATATTATCTAAAATTCGATATATTGCATAGCCTACATGAAACCCCAGGTTATAAAAACAGCTGGTATATAAATCAATTTTAAAATTCATTTCTTGATTAATAATTTCTTCGTAGCATAGTGGTATCTCTGTATAAACAATATACACAAGATACACAAGAGTAATCGCTGAGGTGGAGGTGCTTTTGTTAGTGTAAATGTATAGCCTGAAGTGTGTTTCTCCGTATGTCCCTTGCAGAACTAGGCTGAGTCTCAGGAGACCACAGCGAGGGACCCAGCTTTGGTCCAGTCTCCTGCATGTGTGTGCATTAATCATGGAGCAACACTGTATCCTGGCCATATGCACCAGATCTAATATGGAGATTAAGTGAGTATTCCTCTGCACTTCAGGAGGATTAGCTCTTTTCTTATTGTTATTATGATGTGAGATTAGCTGTGAGTTGATGAATGCCATCATCGTGACTGCTTACACACAGAAAAATTATCTGGAATGTATCATTGCCCATCATCATCAGGCAGATTTTTAAAGCTACTTAGTTTGACTGATGTGAAAGAATGTAAATGCTTTTGTTGCTTTAGAATTAAGACATTTAGCTACAAAAAAGAGTGGCATGAAAGTAAGACAGAAATACAGATGACATTTGCCAAATACCAAAAAGACAACATCTCAAGTCACCATATATTAAAGGGAAAACAGTCTGTAAATGTCTGAAATACCTTTGCAGTAATTAAAGCAGCAGGAAATAAAGCCATTTGAGATAACCTTTTCATCACACTTACTATGTTTAACAGTTTTATTGATCTGTTTTTGTTATTAATCTGTTATTCGCTGGCCAATTTGTGCAGTGTGGAGTTGACAAAGCTCTCAAAACTATGATGTGGGAACTAAACTGCACTCACAAGACCTTATCATGGGATTTCATGAATAAATAACAACAAAAACATTAAGAAGACATATTATGCTTAGCTTCAGATAGCTACCTATGATCTACGACAAAAGTAGATCATTTTACATTTTGTTCATTGTAAACCGCAATATTGATCTAAAATGTTTAGTAAGAGGAAAAGGTCCACTGACTTCCTAATCAAAATTTCAGAACTTCTACTTCGCATTTCAACTATGTGATGTTTTAGAATCACAGGTACCACTGTAGGGATGTATGCATAGATGGATGAATTTTGTATATAACAACTCTGAGCGAACTAATGATTTGGAAGCAGCATTGCAAAAATCTCAAAAATGTATAAGCTTGAAAAATATGATCGAAGTTAAACAATAATCTATACTCTACATTTAAACTAACCATCTAGTGTACCATTGATGAATTCACTGTGACTAAAAAGCAACACAACCCAAATAATTAGACATTTGGAATGATTTTGCATCAAACTAATGCCATGTAGCTTATTCAGGCTTTAGGTCTAACGCAAACAAAGAGCTCAAGACAACGTTAACCTGCAGCCAAGTAACTGATCCATATTATCGACCAGAGTTTGACTTGAATGTAATTAAGCCGCTGATTATGGGGTCAGCATGTTGTCTAAGTGTGTGTGCTTGTTTTATTCACTAAAGAGCTGCCCATTTCCCAACAATGACAAATAGCAGTGTACAACAAGCAATTGCCCTCCCATTGGCCCTCATTGAGTGGGTGAGTAGCATGATACCCAGGGCCACAGAGGTGGCTGGTGTTAGACGGACAGACTTATGTATTAGTAAGGAATTTCAGGTTTACAATTATTACAAAGAATTACAGCCTTAATACACTTATTTTTAAAAGTAGGCATGATACAGTTTTTCAGAAACTGCTTTTTTTCAAAGTTTCAAGATAACTTCACATATGAAATGAAAAACTTTTTTTTTCCACTGTTGCAGTTTGCTGTTCATACAAGCAAACAGTTTTGCAACAAAGGACATTTAAATGACAGCCAGTGTTTGTCTTTATATTCCAAGTAAGTAAGTTAAGTAAGTAAGTAATCTTTATTTCACAGACACAGAGTCACAAAGCGCTTCACAGTGAGATGAACCCCTCCCCACTCAGTGACAGTAAGCTGCCCTGGGGCAACTCAGCAGAGGCGATTCACCTAACACCTGGCGCCTCAACCTCCGACTATCACCAAGTGTTCCTTAACATTCAAGTCTATTTTTGGTACAAAACCTTAAGATACACCCTTTGATAAATGAGTTTAAGTGACATTCCACAAGCAGGTTTTCTGCACAACTTGTAGAATGAATTTTAAGACTTTTTAAGACCTTTTTTGCATTGCAGAATTTAAGACATGCATGTTTAAAAACATTATCAGGTTTAAAAAGCAGCATAGACTGACAAAACGATGCATCCCCTCCTCGCAACACTCCTGAAAACTGTAATTTGTGAATATCAAACTTTACAGGATGACTTTATAACTTATGTATTGCAACATTTTGTGCTGATGTACTTACAATAATTATTCAGACTCGTATTTTAGGCTTAGTTGTAACTGTAATTGCTTACTTTTTTGCAAGAACTAGGTATCACAATATTTTTTTTTTTTTTTTTTTTTTTTAAGCTTAAATCACTAGTTAATGTTGTCTTTTTAAAACTGTCTACAATGGTTGCCAAAATATGCATCAACTGGTGAGCTATACACACCTATGTTCCTGCTGAGTCTGTTAATCTTGTCTGGTAATATCAATAAATCAATCAATCATCATCCATCCATCCATCCATCATCAATCAAGCTTATTACAAAATTACAGAATACAATAAAACACATATGGTCTTATTCAAGCAAAATACATTTTGTAAAAGGGAAACCTGTGAAGCTCTTCATAGGTTATAAATGGGCCCCTGAATCATTTCCGTAAAATTAGTAAAACCATTTTATGCCGTTCTAATGCTCTTCAACTGCTACGTCTACCTACGCTATCTTTAACTCAATATATGCAATTATACTCATCTCATCTATGCACATAGCTTATAAAATGCAAAACGTACACTTTGTGTGGCTGAATTCACACTACTACTACTCAACTAGTGATTTAAGCTATAGAACAGAAAAATATTGTAATAGTTTGTGTAATAGTCTATGGCTTTGTTTGTCATAATGCTTGCAAAAAGGTAAGCAATTACGGCTTACTGCACGTTATAAGCTAACCTCCAAACTAACTAATACAGGTCTAAATAATTTTACAGTACAATATATCAACAAAAAGTTGCACTATGTAGGACAAAAAGCAAATTACAGTTTTGAAGAATGTGTTCATTCCCATGAGGAGGCGATGCATACACTGGAACTGGACATTTGTTGCTATAGGTTACAATGGCTTCACTCTTTCTAGTCATTATAATAACTCATTAGTGTTTTATATGTTTGCTGACGATCTCCAACTGTATTACTCATTCTATTCAGACGAAACCAATCAGCAGGCTGTTGGATTTCTTTAGAAGCTATCAGGACCTGGATAGCAGACAACTGTCTGTAGTTGAACTGTGAAAAAACTCACGTACTTATTGTTACCCATGACAGTAATGAGAACACAGTCCTGAAGGCAGCTAATTGTATTGGTGCCTTAAAATCTAATGTCCATTCTGTTATACTTGTGTTAAGCTTTGTGTTTAAACCAACATGTCCAGGCCTTGACTCACGCCTGCTTTTTCTAGCTTCGAAACATTGCAAACCTCAGGAGTATATGCCATCACTGAATCAGATAAAAATGATTATTTATGTCTTTGTTTGATCAAGGCTAGATCCCTGTAACTCTTGTAGCTCGTCTACAATAAGTCCAACATTCTACAGCCACATACTGACCAGATCAAGTAAATGCTGCCATGTTGCTCTCATTCTTACAAATCAACGCGTTTGTAGTCTTTTAGTCCAGCCCTCAGACAACAAACCTGGCCCACTGGTAAATATAACTAACTAACTTTGTCATGGAGACTGTGATGGCAAAAGAAATCAGATGATGTCCTTTGTGATTAAAAAGAAGTGTCCATGTAGTTGGTGATTAAAATGAATGCCTCTGAAGAGGAAGAACAATGTGTAAAGGAGTGACTTCCACATGATAATAAAAACAATAAAAAATGTTTTGTTAACCTCCCATCTCACGACATCTCTCTCATACCTGAAGTGGCAGAAAGGTGTGTGAGACACAAGATTATTTTTGTTGTTTTTTGTCTAATCTAACCCTACTTTAACCCAAATTTAACCCCACTTTAACCCCAATTTAACCCTGACCCTAAAACTATCCCCTGATGTTTGGGATAGTTGTGTTTTGGCTGAATTTAGCTGCACTTTGCTGCGGCCGCCTGGTGCGCAGCAAAGCATCTCTTGATGGTTTCTGTAAAAGCGTGTCTCTCTTTCTCCAGCGTCTGCTCTAGTTTTCCTACTTGATCTGGTCTGTTCTCCTTGTCGCTTTTCTCCTGGTTGAGTCGGATCTTTAAATTGTCCACTAAACTCTCCAAAGCCTCCTTCTCCTTTTCTGTTTTGTGTTAGTCTTTCTTAGTTGGATCTGGAGGTGTTAGACATCTGTGACTTCTGATTGGCCTCTCTCAGCTCGTCACAAAGCAGGTCTGTGTCTCGCTGAGCCTTCTCATGTAATCCCTCATTGTCGGCTTTGTCTTTGATGTGTTTGAGGACGTACTGGTTCAGCTCAGCTCGCAGCTTCTCGTTTTCTGCACAAATCTGAGGATATGCAAAGTTACATGCATCAAACTGGTTTTTAAAGTAGAATTTTGCCTGTTCCTCTGCTCTCAGCCGTTCACAGTATGTTGGCGATTTTGAACTTCTCCAGAACCTCAAATGTAGAGGCCTTCAGTTCAGCTCGAGTCTGACATTTTCTACACAAATGTGATAATGTGTGTAACTAAGAGCATCGACCTGGTCCTTATACACCCTTTTTGCCCTTTCTTCGTTCTTAAGCTACTCTAGGAACTGATTTTGGGTATTTTTATCTTCAGAGCTACATGTCTGGTTGACTGCCTCTTCTTCATTGTTTCTGACATATTGGTTCAGTCAGTGTCAACGTTGATGTGCGTAGATAAGAGCATTGAGCTGGTCATTTGTTTCGCCCTTAGCTGTGCCTGGGTTTGCTTGTAAGACGTGTCTAACTCCTCTAAATCCTCACACTTAGAAGCCTGGTCGACCGTCCAGTTGACGACCTGTTCTTCAGGTTTTCAGTCTTGTTATTGTCCTTTCTGAGGTCTTGATTCTTGATTTTGATAATGTTGTTTTCCCTCTTCAAATCCTTGTTTTCCTCCTTCTTATTAAACTCTTTCAGAAGATTGTCATATTTTTGCTTGTCTTTTTTAAACTGTCCCTGTCGAGAAGCGTTTGTTGTTGTCGGCTGCTCCTGAATCCGCCGTGATTCCTTCCGAAATATTTTATCACTTGACTAGGAAAAAGTACTGAGGATTTACATGTATTTTTTACTCAAAAAATATTAGATTTTGCTTTTTAGTTAATTTTTTTTTTTTTGTGAATGATCATGAGACTAACTTCCGACCCTTTCAGCCAAATAGTTTGTTATTATTTTAATATAAATTGAATATTATTGTATTGTAGAGGTTTATTATGCAATGTGATCAAAATACACTCAGGCAAACATATTCTAGTTGCTAAAATGCAATAAAGAGTTACAAAATTATATCCTGAAATTTTTTCGGTCGACCTGGAATGTTCCAACCACCTCTTTAAAACCACTGGTCACTGGATCACTTTTACAAAAGAATTGTTGTCTTCAGTTCTGACTATAAAGCTCAGGAAGTGACGTCAAAAACAAAGGTTACCATTACAAATCGGCAAATTGTTTGTCAGCAGGTTTGCTGAACTTTCATAGAAATATTAGTCTAAACAATATTAAAAAGTACAAAAGAACCCAATAACTGCTGGGTTAATACTGGTAAATTTATCTATCACTGTGTAGTATCAGAATATGCTATATATGAAGATTTATCCGAATATAAATAGAAAATATATGGACAAGATAACAGCAGACTTATTGTGCAATTGTGTATTTAAAAATGGAAAAGACCATTTCTATTCTGTTGGGTAAACTAGTGTGCCCCTATAACAAATACTTTTTATACACATGTAAATACATTCTGAAAACCCTCAAAAAATAATGTTCTCATATGGAGTCAGTTGATTCCAGCTCCAAAGATCTTATGTGAACTGAATCACTGAAGCTACGATGACTGCTATATAAGTAATTGTAATCGCATTTTGATAATCGTAAATAGATGTGAACTATATTTGAATCTTTGATAAGTTAATTCAAATGTCTCACTAGAAAAAATCTTGTCAAACCAGGGTTGAATTTTTTCAAAAAGATGAGGTAACACTATTTTTTCTTGACAACAATTATTACAACATTTGATAAATGTCAGATAGAAGCTTTTGAGTGTCAACAGTACTTGGTGGGAAGACTTTTTTCTTTTTGATAGAGGCAAGATTGTGCTTATTTTTTTTCTGTAATAGATATGATTTGAGCTGCATGGGATTGATTGATTAAATAAGTTCAGTGAATCACTAAGTCAGTTAATTATGTATACATTGTTTTTTCAATGTTATCTATATTTTCTTCAACAAATTAGTCATTGTCACCAGCCTATCTTTATTTGTCCTTATTCATGTTAGCCTTTTTTTTTTTTTTTATTGTAACCAGTTTATCAGTTACGTTTGCAGCCTGTTCTTAACCACAAAATACTTTTATTGTCTGCCAGACTGATTCTTATAACAGCTAGTCGACACCTCCTGCTTTGGACTTCAGATAGTGCTTAGACCTTGAACAGTTATTATCAGGAGTCAGACATAAACTCGAAAACCATCATCATATTAGACTGTCAGCATAAGAAAAAGTATGCAAATGTTTTATTTGAATTTAAATGACTTTCCCTTACTGTCCCTGATCTCATTAAGTGCTTAAGCTTAATGTTTCTTTCAAAGATGGCTTTTGTACAGTGAGAGAAACTTTAAGTCTTGCTTCCATTTTGTGGCTTTGATGAGATTCTTGATAAACCCTGCAAGCTGTCGGGGGTGAGACTGTGTAATTGGACAAGATGGACAGTCCACACTTTGTCTTGTGTCTTGGGGCCCTTGGTGCTGAGGCCTAATTTCATTGACTGAGAGCATAGTGACCATAATGCTGACCACAGGCTGTATTGGAGTGCTCATAAGAGTAGTGAAAGACAGTGTATCGTCTACAGACCCGAGTGAAGGAAGTGGATCATATTATCTGAGAGAGGGCCTCAGGATTTGCCTTATGACTACTCACTTCTTTTTGTTCTACAGTGGGTGTGTGTGTGTGCGTGTGAACTATGGCAAGGGATTGACGATGTTCACACAAGCATGTATTCTTTGAACCTCGGCAATAACACAGCAGGAGGAAAAATGAATGAAGTAAATCTAATGTATTATTTTTGTGGGTTTGATTTTAACACTCGTATCAATACGCACACAAAAGTTCATGTGGTTTTTGATCAGATATATTTCCTATTAAACAGACCAATGCAGTGTTTACTCACAGACTGACATTTCGGATGCCGTCTGCATCCTCAGAAGGGTCATGTGATGCTATGGTGACGTGTCCAGCCAGTTGGTTTACAGAGGTTTTGGGAGAGCGAGCACAAGAGTTACTCAGGAAAAGAAAAATGAAAAAGCAAACCTTAAATTGGCCATTAAAGACCACTGCAGAAGAGAGATGACACACGGTCTGAGTAAAAGCAAAAATAATTGGTATGGAGGACATAAAACAAAAACTTGAGATCTGGCATTCGGCTTCCTGTAGGAAACTGTTTTGTAAGCATCCCGTAAAATCTAAACTTACCTAGCAAACCTTAACCATTTTGCAAGGGTTAGGCTGACAACAACAAGTATACACACTTCAACAAGGAGTTTTATACTACACTAGTAAGCAGAGACAGGAGGACTTATCAGCTGTCATAGACCTAGTATGTTGTTGTTGGCGAGTGCCCAAGTTTAACCACTCCAACATGTTTAGTAGGCTCATCCTTTGTCCCTTTTCCCAGGACTCTCCTGAAAAACAGATACCAACCTTAGTGAGGCTTTTCTGATTAAATAAAAGTCAACAGTAATGCCTCCTAATGCGGGTATTATGGTACCTGTCTAAAGGTAAAGGTATATTGTACACAGTGTAATGACGCTCGATTGTATTTGGGCCCAAGACACAATCATTTCATAGCATCATGAAAGACACTTATATTGTTCATATTGACAAACAACAAGGACGTATTAAAGCTTGTACTGCAGCCAAAGTCATAAACAAGAATGAAATCAAATTAAAACTGCAGACTTAGAAATGGAGAGAGATAAAAGACATCTTAGTGTTTCTCTTTAAACCAACTCAGACTCAGCTGATTACTGTGACTGTGGCTTTCCCACAGAGGAAAAGCTATAACAACTGCATCAGATATTGGCCAAAATACAAAAAAACTGAAATATTGGCCCCAAAACATTGGACGGGCGATATATTGGTCTATCTTTGTTTGTGACAAAAGAATTGTGAAAGTTAGCCATTAGTCAGACTGATTTAAAAACCTATGTAATATTTTGTAGTGTGAAAATCTAATATCCCAGCTTTCAAACAAACCAGTGCAAACATACAATCTTCTTAGTGTTTGAAGGTTACTAAGCAGAGCCAGATTAAAGTGCATCCTTTATAAGAAAAAGAATCATAAAACTACTTTCCAATCTACAGTACAGTGGATGACATTGGTAACACAATGAGTGGATGTGAGAGACATGGCATAATGCAGTGTCATAAATGGCAGCCCCCCTGCTTACACTTATGCCCTCACAGCTTTTATAGAGCTGTCTGAGTGTTTACATGGGTCTGCAGCTGCTGACAGTGGTGATGCATCAGCTCATACTGTTGATGTGATTTGCAGCGGTGCGAAGAGGGCCCTGGGCTGTGCCCCTCCTGCAGAGACCATCTCCTGCCTGCCACTGTTTTTCTTAATCAGGGATAGGATGTGTAATCACCCCAGGCTCTGGCCTCACGTAACCTCACACATTCAAGGAGACAGGTGCAATGACATGTTTTCTGCATAAAATATCACCCTTCAGAGCCTGTCACACAAAACTGATCTATATGTTTGCTGTCAGCTAAGGCTGTTCTTGCTCTAAAAAGACCTGTGTAAAACAATAATTATCATGCAATTGCCTCGTTTGAGATATAACTGTCTAAGTGCACGTGACAAGTTTTCAGACTTTTCAAATTAACTGTGATAATTATTACCTTCATTTTACATCAGCCAAGTGACAGTCTGTGAAGAAAAGTTGAAAAAAAAAAAAAAAAAAGCCTACAGGAAGAAGTGCTGAGGAATTTCTATTGGTGTCAATCGATTACTGGGATTCCTAACTGGTGGTTGGGGGACTCACACTTCTCTTAAGAGATAAACTGTGGAGTATTACAACAATGATTGGAGTAATTGTGCATGAGTAAACAACATGTGTGGCAGGTTCAGTCTAACAGCATTAGATTATTTTGATGTAACTCTGAAGTAGGACAGTTTCAATGTGCATAAGAGAAATACATTTTACACAATCTCATACATACAGAAAAGCAATACAGTGCTTGGCTACAAACATAAGGTAGCCTATTTACAATACATGTGCCTGCATACTGTTAAATGGTTGACAAATTACTTACTGTATGTTGTCACAAAAGGGAACAATATAAAGATGTATTGAATATAAGGTTGTTGTGTTTTATTTTAGAATACACAGCTTGCTTCCCTGCTCCCACATTCTTTTCATATGTGTTAATTGGGGAAAGGATTGTGAATAAATGTGCGTTGGGTATACAGGAATAGACTCAACACGTTTGAACACGTGCTCTTTTACACGGTGTGGCGTGTGCACAGGCAGGAATACAGTGTCAGAACCAAGTTGTGGCACGACGTTAGAATAGAGAGGAAATGGGGTCAGAGAAAATAGGTTTTTGTCATCAAGTCATATTTAAATTTTTATAGTGTTTCGTAAACCAATGAATGAGAGGGAATCATGTTGTGGTAGAGGTTAGGGCAACAATATGATACTTGAAGTTATTGAGCGCCCTGAAATATCTGAGATTTTGAAGGATGGAGTAGGTCACTGGCAAGATCTAATGAAATACTTTCTGTTGAACATTCTAGGCAAAGCAATTTCTCTATTTCACACGCAAATCCTTGCTAAAATTAATAATTCTGTGGGCAAAAAAACAACACATTAAAATAAGATAAATGAAATAAAAACAAAATAACTTGTGTAATAATTATACCTTGCTGGTTTTTAGGACAACGTGGACCTGGGGGAGCTGATGTTCTCACTGTGCTATCTCCCCACGGCCGGCAGACTCACCATCACCATCATCAAAGCCAGGAATCTCAAAGCCATGGACATCACTGGAGCTTCAGGTGGGTATATGCAGCTTAGAGAGGCTTGTTCTTCATCCAAGACATTTTCTGAACAAACACATAGAGGCACTTAGCCATTTTGTAATGAAGCCGCTTGGTTCCTGAAATTCCCTTTTTTACTAAAAAGATTACTTGGGACTACTTGGAACTAATCAGCTCAGTGATAATTAATGAGCATACCATCAAAATAACATAAATTTTGTTTCTGAAACTTTATAAATCACCAAGTTTTTAAAATGTTTGGCAGATTTTTAAGGTCTTTACACACTTTTTGAACTGAAAACAAGGGCATTACTTACCACATATTTGATTAGCCTCCACTGTCACTCAATATTTTATCTGGAAGCTCAACAAACTTCAATGTGAGCGGAATTGTTGAGTTCCATAAAACTCATTAAAGAGGAGACATAAAAACATAATACTTGTACTTCAATGAGAATTATTATTTCTTATATTTGATTGAGATTATTTAGAAGTGGCTCTGGGTTTCTGCAAATCAGAATCATGTGGAGTAATTACAGTAGTTCACTTAACATTCAGAATCTGATATTTAATGGTGCATGATAAAAAAGAAATATGGACATGTAGCATGTTTGAGAAAATGCACAAGCTGGAACATACTTTACATGACCACCTCTCATAACACGCTTTCCCATCTGCAGTTAGTCCAGCATGACTTTTAACAGGAACCAAAGAACACCAGAACATTACACCAATCCTCACATTGTTACACCAACCTCCTGTTTGTTTAAAAAAAAAAAAAAAAAAAAAAGAATAGAATTTTTATTTTTATTTTTAAAGCCTTGAATGAACTGGCCTCACATTACATCTCAGACCTCATCCAAATTAGTTTATTTTTAATGAATTAATAAATGTTGATTGCTCTTAGTTATCTGCTCTAACTGTGTTTGATTGTTTTCATGCATTTTAGTTTGTGGTATTTTAGTAAGTAAGGCTATAAAGGGTAAATTAGATTGGATAGATTACGTTTTTTGTTTAAATCTTTGCAAAGCCAGAGTTCTTTGTGAATTTCATATTTTTTCTGCAGATCCGTATGTGAAGGTGTCTCTGATGTGTGAGGGCAGGCGGCTGAAGAAGAGAAAAACTTCCACAAAACGCAACACTCTTAACCCAGTCTACAACGAAGCCATTGTGTTTGACGTCCCGCCTGAGAATATAGATCAGATCAGCCTCCTCATAGCTGTCATGGACTATGATCGGTCAGTTCTGCAATTAAGCACTTTCCCTGAACGCACCACGGAGACAAATGTAAAAAATACACACAAAAATGTTTTACTTTCTCCAGTTTTGTGGCAATAAAGTGACATCTCTGTGAAATATCGGTGACTGTATATGTCATAGCCCATAATAGCGATAATGCTGTTGTCATGTGTCCTGCAGGGTGGGACATAACGAGGTGATTGGCGTGTGCAGAGTGGGAAGTGAAGCAGAGAGTCTAGGCCGGGACCACTGGAGCGAAATGCTCACATATCCACGCAAGCCTGTCGCACACTGGCATCCGCTCATAGAGGTCAGTTATCTTTATTGTTTATTGATTTCTTTGTGAGCATATTGTCCCCTATTACTACTTAAAAAATGTGCACGATATCAATCTTTGTCTGTGCAAGACGTAAATGCCACTTGTGTCAAGATTCTCACCTTTTAATGTTGTTTAATTATTTGCACCTGAGCAAATGCTTGATAATGATCTTGTTAACTTTTTTTAATTCATGTTGCCATTTGTTAGATATTTTCCTAGTGTAAAGAAAAGGAAAGAGGACTCTAATCCTGCTCTAATCAGACCAGGAACCTTTTGGTGACACAACAGATAAATAGTACAGACTTTTTTGGGAGACATTTCTTCATTCTTTTAAACTTTTTTGATCCACAAGAAATTACTTAGACCTTAAGCTTCAAAAACAGAAATTAATTGTGAGAAGCAACTCAAATTAACTGTTTTATTGTTACCTTTATTGTTTGTTAGAACTATTTTGAGGATCACAATTTTATGTGTTGGATTCACAGTGTTCAAACAAAGTAAAATCTAGAAAAACAAGACTTGTTTACCTTATTTCTTGATTATATTTTTAAAAATAGATGCCAATGTGAGATGTACATTGAGCCACTGCCAGTGTGTGAATCCTTGTTATGGAGAGGTACAGGTTAATCAAACTAAATAGACTAGTACATTATAGGGACTTAGTTCTTGTTATTTTATATGCAAACAGATGTTTAAAGGGACATGAAGATTCAAAGACTGAGTAGTGTCTTTCAGAGCCAGCTCACACTCATTAAATCCTGGAATATGAAAACAGATGCTGCTGGACTCATGCATGTAAAGTCATGTTCACTTGTCAAAAATAAATCTACTGCTGTTCGATTTGAGGAATCAAGAAAAAAAAAGAAATGTGAATTTTAACATTATTTGGGTATTTAGACTAATAAAAGTCCCCTTTTTGCTTGTTTTAACACTTATAATCATTTGAGCTGTGCTAACTGCATACCTGCCCTGTGGCACATTAGCACCCCAACAGTGAAGCCCTCATAGACATCATTATTCTGACCACAGGAGGTCTCCGTATTGCTCATTAGCAGAGAGACCCTAGACCTGAGGAATAACACTGCAGCTCTGATGAACACATACCTTGATGACATTTCTATCTGCAATCAGGCCAACAGCATAATCATCATCTGTTGATTTTACACTTGTTAAGGTATTGCTCTCATGAATCCATGCACAGACTGATAATTAGGACTTCTAATCCCTAACACCCATGAGAATGCACACCAGGTTTAGAATAGAAGTCACTGACACTGTCTGCTACTAAATGTTCTTATTATCTAGCTTTTCATGGTAAATGAAGCCAGAGAAGCGTTCTGTCCTGAATATGTACTATAGACCAGTGGTTCCCAAAGTGGGGGCCGGGACCCCTCGGGGGGTTGCGAAGGAAAATCTGGGGGCCACGAGATTATTTTTACAATTATGACTTGGCATTTAATCATTTTTTGGGAAAATGGAGGAAATCAATATCCAATAATAATGCATTGCATTTATAATATGATTGCAATAATCAGTTGTTTACTAAAAATAAGCCATCTTTTGAGTATCATAATTGTTATTTGGACCATAAACAACTGAAGCTCTCAAAAAAAAAAAAAAAAATAATAAAAAAAATAATAAAAATAATAATAATAAATATTTTGAAACTTGTCTATTTATAGTAAAAAATTGGTTGACTACTTGACCAATCAAAAACATTTCCTGAGCTGTAATTTATTCATGAAACCCATATCGTTTTGCATTGCATTGCCACCAGTACTGTATTTGTATTTTCTGTATTTCAGTTTTAACACATGAACAAAAAGTGTGTTGTCAAACTAAACAACAGTACAAGAGTCACAACTGTTCTACTGTGACACTTGCTATCCTCAGTGGTGCGAGTGCTGCTAACCTGCTTAGTTATGAGATCAAATGACAGTGGAGTCATTTCCATTCCACTGTCTCTATTTCCTAAAACTGCTGTTCAATTAGTATAGTTGCTCACAGTGGTTGCACCCTCAACAAACCATGATCTCGATGGCTTAGAAACTTCTCCACTTTAGGCGTCACAGGCTTTGTAGTGTAAACTGCACTGACCCTTAAACCACAGTCCAACAGATTAATAATTCATCCATTTGAACACACAGATACACACACAGTTACACACAGACACACAGAGTCCCTTGAGTCGTCTCAAGCCAGTGAAAATGCTATTGAGCGGAAGAAAAGGAAATGTGGAAAGCACCCTCTCACTTGTCCCCTTTTTGTCACCGACCTGAAAACTGAAAAACAGAAGCAGGCTCGCCTCAGGGGCCACTATCACAAAAAATGGTTTCACAGCATTTCAATTCACACCGCTTCTTTGCTAACAGGATAGCCCGGATCAAACTGCCACACATCTCTATGGCAACCTGCTCAGGTAAAAATGTGATTTTGGTTTTTGGAAGTTTGAAAGTGCTCACATTATTAACTAAAAGTTTTGAAAGTGTTACTTCAGATAAACTGTGGCACAGCGTGAGAAGTAATAGAAAACATTTGTGGCTTTCGATAATTGATCATATAAACAGACTTCTGAGTTAAAGGACTAACCAAAACCATTATTCTGTTTCAGCAAAGACAAATGCTGAAACAATTGACTGTGTGCACAGAACACCAGTTTGGCAGTTAGGCTTGAACATCTTATTGGCACGTTCATTTCCTGTTTAGTTCATTTCTATGGGGTTTTTAATGCCTCAGTCTAAAATTAATAAATACTATAAGATCAAGCAGTGAACAGTGAGTTGTGATTGGTTTTCTTTTCTCTGACAACATGTTGAACACGAACATGCTGACAAGATGTTAGCCTTTTTGAAAATATACAAGCCAACTGACGTTCTGTGCACAGAGTCAATTGGCTTGTTTATATTTAAAAATGCAAGCAGTTTACCATCCTTTTCACTTCCTGTTCAGTTCATTTCTATAGATTTATTTCTACTCAGTCTAAAATGAAACAATACTATAAGGTCAGAAAATGAACGTGAGATGTGAGTTCACTAAAGTACCTGTTGTGTGACAATGTCAGTAAAAGTTTAGCTTTTTAAAAAATAAACAAGCCAACTTTCTGCGCAGAGTCTTTTTCAGCAATCTTCAAAGAGAGCCTGTCTGCAAACATCTTATCCACATAACCAAGAAATTACCTTGTTTGGTCCTGGTTTAATTCTCCTTTAGACCATGTTTGGCCCTGGTTTAATTCTCCTTTAGACCTTGTTTGGTACTGATTTGTTACTCCTTTTGACCTTGTTTGGTCCTGATTTGTTACTCCTTTAGACCTTGTTTGGTCCTGGTTTAATTCTCCTTTAGACCTTGTTTGGTCCTGGTTTAATTCTCCTTTAGACCTTGTTTGGTCCTGGTTTAATTCTCCTTTAGACCTTGTTTGGTCCTGGTTTAATTCTCCTTTAGACCATGTTTGGCCCTGGTTTAATTCTCCTTTAGACCTTGTTTGGTACTGATTTGTTACTCCTTTAGACCTCGTTTGGTCCTGGTTTAATTCTCCTTTAAACCTTGTTTGGTCCTGGTTTAATTCTCTTTTAGACCTTGTTTGGCCCTGGTTTAATTCTCCTTTAGACCTTGTTTGGTCCTGGTTTAAAACTGGGATTACTGGGTTCAGATTTGGTTAGTACTTTTCTAATCTAATTAATTCTAGTTCAGAGCTTTTAGCGCAATAAAAATCAAACATAGACTATAGCGGTTGTTATAACATTTCTGAAACTAATGCCATGGATATTTGGTTCAGTCTCAAATATTGTTAAGCGTGACATACTGCACCCTACCCAGCCCAAGGGCCATAGCCTTCCGAAAAATCTGGCCCTCATGAATATTATGTTGAATAGCCCCGTGGTATGGCATTGGAGAAGTTTATTGATTTCACCACAGCGTAGTGTGCTGTAATCAAAGCTAAAGACATTCTGCTGAAATATTAGAGCCTGTTTCTGTGGTGACTTTCTTTTGGCTAGGCAGCATATTAACCTCTTGACCAGCCAGATAAAATTGTTATACGGGTGGAAAGTAAACAAAAAACCCATAGACACATTTCAACCTATTTTGGCAGAAATATGAACTACTTCGGAGTTTGGAGTGTGCTTTATGAGTTTGTGAGGGAAAACTGTCTCTGTCATCATAAAAAAGTCAATTCAAAGTGCCACACATACCCCTATTATGAAACTGGGAATAAAAGCAGCCTTGGAGGAATGTAGGGCCATCTGAGCGAAGGCTTGCAACCTGATGCCTCTTGCAATTCTACAATATTTCTGCATTTCTACACATCTTTTGCTCTGTCTGTGTTGCAGTGGGTGGGACAAGGAACGACAGAAAAAGGAAGCCAAGGAGGATCTACCAACTCTCTGAAGACACCACCATCTCCATGACCCCACCTACACCTAGTATAGTAGCTCTGGTGCCTCGCTACCAGCATTGGCATTCAAATCTGTCATCATCTGGCCTTAGACTGATAGAATACCTTTTACTTCCTCATGTTTTCACAACCAAAAAAAAAACACCTACATTCCAAGCAACTAGATTTGTTTGAGTTGCATTAACACATTTTCAAACTCTGGGTTTTGTGGACCAAGTGCTCTACTAATGGATGGCAGGACTGTTGTAGTGTTAAGTGAATGAATTACGGGTTTGCACAGACGAAAGACTGACCCAGGCACTAACTAAAGAAACAGTATTTTACTAAATGCATGTAGATTGTCATGGCAGCAGAATGGGGTGGAAGGATACTTCATGCAACATGGCTCGGTGATCATGCTATTTTCTGTGCTTTGATTTAAGAGTTATATTGTGGTTTTAACATTTACAATCCACATTTGTTACATTTGAGATGCTTGCTAGCTTTTGCCATTGAACAATCTCTTCCTTGTTAGGTAAATATTTAACATTTTATATGCTTTAAAGGAGCTGTTTGTAGTCACAGAAAGCGAGGGACCAGAAAATCTTAGCTATTTCTACTTTCAGATTAACCAGTGTTGGGAAAGAAAACAATAAAAATGGCTCATAAAATACAAACTTTGCAAACTACATACAGCTCCCTTAAGTCCATGCGTAATAGTAATAACATTGAACAATTTGTAACACCTTTAATTTGTACAAGAGAAAATTTTCACATTTCTTTTAAGTGCTTTTGTAGATTTCTAACCGTATTAATACATTGACACTCGTGACCACGCCCTCTTGTTGTTTTGTTAAATTTGTGTTTTTTCAAGCTGCTATTGTATTGTTCCGTGTAACATCCAAAAGAACAAAATTTGTGTATTTCTAAGTATGATGCATGCTTTATTTTAGTGGTTCATTTTTAACGCTTTAGTTGTGAGCTTCTAATCTTGTTGTTAACACGAGATGTAACATGGAACTAGGACTGTGTACATTGTCTCTAAGATGTTATTAATAAATATTTCTTTACATAGTAAGAGTGGTGTCATGTTTGTGGGACAGCTTTGACACCTCTGGGACTGTGAAGACAACCTGAACTCACGCTGTCACTCCGGTGCTTTGATGGGGGCTGACAGGTGAGGAAAATATATGGATGACACGTGTGCTTGTTATATTCAGTCAACGTCATAACTGCAGACGAAGCCAAAACTCTGAATATGCTATGTACCAAACCGAGGTAGAACATTTCATTCTAATATGATTCAGTTTTATTCAGTGCAGAACAATAGTGGCAATAAAAGTAAGAAACGCACTAAGTAAATGGGACAAACAGAGACATTATATACTTTTTAGGTGCATAATATTAAGCTGTCACATCAATAGATTATCATTTTGCATTGAAAACAGCTTAGAAACCAGTCATTGGCCTTGTCTCTATTGTTCACAGATCCTTTCCTCATCTCAATCCCTCCAAACTCCTCCCAAAGCCCCATGGAGGCATGGGAAGAAAACTCTGGAGCAGGGTTTGAGAAGCATTGTGTGGTTGCAATTAGTTATTTACAACAAATTATGTCCCACTGGTGACAGAATTTGTCACCAGTGGGACAGAATTTGTCATCTCTCCTTGTCTTTTTCCTTAGCTACATTCCTTAGCCATAGCCTGATTGTGGAAAAAGTGTCAGAACTACATTGTAAAAAGGATTGTACCATAATCATCTCAACAATCATTTATTTGCCTTATTTATTCACTGTTAACACACAAACACAACCACAGTAGCGGAAAAAAAAAAACATTAAAAAAAAAAATGACATAAACATGGCAAAGTTCTGTTATCTGGCACAAATGAGCTCAGTGCCCTGCTGTGCAATAAGCTTGGCCTTTTCTTCAGTCAAGGGTCTGCAAAGTGGAAAAGGCCATCACCAATATAGTTTGATACCATGTAAATTACTGCTCATATTACATACCACCAGCCTTACCGAACCGACAGCACTGTATCATTAAAGCAATGCAGTTGGTCCAGAAATATAAAAAAAAGCTTCTGTCACTAGTTGAAGCAGCTGTCTTCCCTGACCATTAAAATCTTAGTCACAGTTGCTTTTTTGAGACTTTGCCCGGGACAATAGGATGGGGAGCATTTGCCTCATTCTTTCCCAAGTTTAGAAGCAAATTTTCTCACAAACCAATTGTAATTGTATTTATTCACATCATGTTCATTACTTCATGCCTATTCATTCACCAAATATTGACTAAAATATTCAAAGAGGGCTAAAATGTAGTGATGCAGTGGATGGGACAAAAGACTGACTATAAGCACAAAGACGGTGACAATGTTTGATGTCAATGTTTGATGTATAGAAGACATCGAGGGCAACAGTGTGGACAAAACTCAACTGGACAGAGTGCTGACACTGGCTTTTTACAACATCATTTAATAGAATTCACAAGAAAGAAAACTCTTGCTTTTTTCCCTCTGAGACATACTGAAAGTCAGAGGTGCAAATGTGTATAGCTCACAATGGTGGAGTAAAAGGTTATTTCAAAACAGAAAACCAATAGCTGGCTTTTGCACTGTAGAATGTTCCATCTTATGGACCTTATTGTAAATGTGCCAATCTATGCATTTTTAACCAACAAAACCATCACTTTCTTCCTTGAAAGCTTTCCCAAGAAAACCAGCAGCATAGCATTTATGGTGTTTATGGGTTTGTCCACCTAATTTATGACTGTGGAGGTCTCAAAGCAATCTGCAAGTGCTGATTTTGAAGGGGATAATGCACTGTTATTGTGTGCAGCTAAAGGCTACAAACTTATGAAACATCTAAAGCATCTCTTAGTGGATTTGGAAACAATGGTATTATACAATGTTCTGCCACGGGCTGCAGATTCATCTCCATTTTCTTAAAGAAATGAAACAAACGCTACAGTGAAACATGCCTATGAGTGAGCTGTTTCGTTGACATCTTTAGATGTAGCTGTCACAGCAGTCAAATGTTTTACTCACTAACTTTATGCAGTAGAGCCCCCAGTGCAAACTAATTGACACTCAACTACTTTGACAATCTGAGCTAAACTGTGTATGTATATGCTTTTTTATTGGGTATAGCGCCTTTAATTCACTAATTATCTATTGTAGAATTGTAAGGTTAAAAATCTGCCCAATTATCTGTGTGCACGGAATTTCAGTTGGCTTGCGTACATTAAAAATGCTAACTTCGTTACTTACGACCACTTCCTGTTAGCGTTAGCATTTAGACACAAACATGTCTCTTTTTAAACACACAAGTGTCCTCTGGTGAAATATTTCTCTGATATGTAAAGTCATGTTTTCTGTAACATTCACCACAACTGTCTGATCTAAAGAGGATTTATTTGTTTTAAACTGATGTAGGGAAAACCTCATTGAAAAGCATTGTACAGGAAGTGGTTGTGTGTACAGGCTGTAGTATTTTAAACCAAAACAAGACAAATGCACTGAGTCAATTTTGATCAAATTATTTATTAGGACAATGTAAAATTACATTAGGCTTAAAAGCAGAGATGAATGTCAGTATATAGTTAGGAAGTCAATAGTGTATAAACTTCTGTTTATTCATCTTTCACTTCTATAGAGAATGAGGTTAAACTATCTAACAGTTCACAAGTTACGCAATCTATTCATGACTGTTGTCCAAAACATACAATTTTACAGCGGCCAGAGGCAAATTTAATTTATTGTTCTAACCTAAGATTCGTAGAAAATCCCTGTGTACAATTAGCCTTACACAATGAAGTCAAACAACGTTTATTTTTAGATTGATAAAAATGCTCCATCACAAATGTTGCCGATTATAGTTGTGTTGTTCTTGATACTCGTTATGCAGACGTGTAGGTGTTTGGATATGGCTTTATTTAAATGTACACCCACACTGTGTGCTGTCTATCTCCAGGTTCTGTTTTAGCACATCACTGCACATCAACAAAAAGGCCAAGCTATTTTAGTCCAACATTTACCAAGGGCTTAACACACATGCTTCCCAGATGAACCTCAAAATCCTACAAATGAAATGCTTACTCAAGGCCCTATGAGCAAGTGTTGGTTAAATTTGCCTAATCGACACATTCTAGGTCCAGATGTCTTGTCGATTCTAATGAGAACCTGATCGCCATATTAGCCTGAAGGTTTACACAATTACTCATTCTAGAATGTAATCAAAAAGTGGCAGCACTGTAGTTTTTCTAATGACTTTTTCCATTGAAACTAGTATGTCTTGTCCCACTGCAGTGTGAACTTGAGGTAGGATCTTGTTCATGATTATTCGTTACTGTAAATCTTTCAAGTCGATGGGTAATTTGGAACATTTACCTGCAAAGTCTGTCAAAGAGTTGGGTTGCAGTGTGACAAGATAATGATGAGGAAACATCATTGTAGCAAGGTTAAAAGTTCATCATGTTGATTTTGTGCAGTATATCCACTTGAAGTTTAAGTCTTAAACTGTAATGAGTCTCAAATGAAATGACTTGAACAATCAGAAAACATTTGGAAAGATTGCTTAGAGCATTCTTCTCCTTCAGTGATGCTTTGCCCTGGATTTTTTTGCAATGTAGGGCAGAGAACGATGTGTAGTGTTAGGGTGGGGTGATGCTGAGATCAACCCACCAGTGAGAGGCACTTAGACCAAAGCAAACAAGGTCACTTAGCCTGAACAGCGCACTCACACACACTCATGTTCAGTAATTGCCCGAGTTCATGCTAATGGTTCCTCTGCTGATGGATGAGTGTATTCTACTCTTCCTGTCGGCTTGTGACTTACTGACTTGTTTATGATCGCCCATTGAAGAACATGAAGTAATGAGCTTTGTGCAACACACCTACTGTCAACGTTGTTCAGATGGGACTGGGAGATTTATCTTGTAATGCATCCCAAAGCACAAAGGTTAATCTACTTAATGTGATATTTCATCATCGTTACTGAATAATTATACTTTTATAATTACAGTTGGAGGCGCCATCAGTACTTCCACAAGCACTACTGCTTTTCATTTGACTGTACTACCATCACTATTATACTATTATCGTCAACACTAATGGTCCAAGCCCTGCTAAGCCCCTACTAAAGGCTAACCTAAAAGAATGAAACTAGAACTTACTTATAAGCACTTTAACACATTTTTGATCACTGTTCAAATGTTTTGCATTCTGACACTTCAAATTATTCATCACAATGTTTAAAGCACTTTTCGCATCTTTTACAGGCCAGCACGAGTTGAACCATGTCCGCATGCTAGTAGAAAGTCAAATGCTAACAACATAAACAAGTACCCTTTATTTTTTTTAGTGAGCAAATTACATTATTAGAAGTAACGCTGTATGTGTGTTGGGGCAAAACAGACTTTTATAACGCCCCAAATTTACGTACGTACGTAATTTTGTATGTGACACAGGGTGTGTCTAGGTCATTTTTGCTTCAGCACACCTAAAAATATGTCTAGCACCCCTAAAATTAAGAGGTCTTTTGTTGGTTTGCAATAGCTTCTCCACAGCTCTCTCTCTCTCGGGATATCTTTCTTTCTGTCTTGGTCACATTCACGTGTTCAGGTAGTGATTCAGCTTTCACTCGCATCAACAGAAAACAGCCTGTAATACTTTTTAACCCAGTAAAATGATCTAGGCATTCAAGTCTGACTCATTACAGTCAGGCTTAAATCAAAGTGGAAAAAACAGGACTCGGCGGCAGACCAACCAGAGTTCAACATGTGTTCACTAAAACTGTACAATGTAGGCCTCCTGAAGTAAAATATCCCACCATCAATACTAGAGGTTTTACAATGACGTTAGATAAAGACTGTTACCATAGTGATGAACAATTTCAAGCAAACGTCCTTATAATGTCACTTATAACATCAAAGTGAAACTTAAACACAGAGGTTAGGCTAATATATTGAAAATAGAGGCCTCATGAATTAAACATTGTGTGGGCCAAGTTGAACAATTTTTAGCAAAATGTTATTTTAATAGGTAACACATTAAACTTACGGTCATTGCTGACAGCACAAAAAGAGGAAAATTACACAACAGCAAAACATGGTGGAAAGAACAAATTGTGAAAATCCAGTATAACAATTTATTAACTGGTCGTTTACTTCAGCTGAAAGAGAGAGGAGGTGATTCTCCGACAAACTCTGCATTGACTATCAGAAAAGATTTGAGAGTATTTTTCGTCTCTGCATTGCCAAACACACGAACACCAGACAAAATATGTGCACTAACATGTCTTCCTTTGCCATATTTAATAACCGTAAAGAAAGAAGAGTGTGCGATTCTAAACTTGGAAGTCTAGACTCGCCCCAGAGACATAATCGACTACAAACTCCTCACTAAAATGTTAGTTTTTTTCTTCACAGACGGACACTTGGCTGATGCAAATCTATGATAGACTGTATTTACAAGGACTACCTCACCAAGCCAAGTCAGAATGATAAAAAATTATTAAAACTTATGGCATAACATTAGGCTTCTTGATCTCTCACATCTGAGATAGAGCTGTATGAAGGATTTAGCCCCAGGTCTTTCATGGTGTTGTCATAGGAACACCGCCATCTCTTAGGAGTTACACTCACCAAGCCCTGACGATTCCTGATAGGTAGTGAAAATAATGGCTGTTTAAATAAGTAACTCGATTCTTTTGTGCAATTGTATGCCTGTCTCATTCTTCATACTTTAAAGGTGGATTAAGTAACAATTATTCTGTTTATTTCCATAGAGAAGTTAGATTTGTGATTTGTATTGCTAAAAAGCATATGAATGAATGAATGAATGATACCTTTATATATTGAAAGTATATTCAATTCTCTGTACCAATTTTGATACCACGATCGATTAATAAGTGGTATTCATTTTGTCATTTTCAATACAAAGTAATTTTGTTGTTTAAAATTGTGATCTTATACTAATTATATTATCTTTGTATAAATCATTCTAAAACCATGTGTTTTGTTTAAGTAATTGTTTTGTATTAATATATGTTCAAAAAAGTTTCAATAAGTTTTAGTATCAGTATGGGATTCACAGATTTGACTTATAGCTTGTCTTATCTTCCTGCAGATAAATAAGTTACTATGTAGACAAGATGGCAGACCCTCCACCAGAAAAGTAACTCGGTATGCACACCTTTAAATAATAATCATTGTCTAAGCGTACAGTTGGGTTTTGCCAGCTGTATGAATAAAGTATCTCTTGTATGAACTCTCACATTGGCCTCCACAGTGGCGCTGTAGTATTTTTAGAAATCAAACATGGAGAGGCTTATGCAGATGAGAACATGAATTATATATCCTTCAGCAAATCACAGCGAGCGAATCTACGTCGGCTGGTCTCTTTCAAGCCTCCACCATGTTGAACTGAACCAGTAAAGCCAAGCCCATGGGAAGAGCCTCACAGACTGACAGAGTGCATGCTGGGAAAGAGCTCGGCCATAAAAGAAGAACATCCACCGGGAGTCACAGCTCTACTATACAAACTCCTAATCTGTTCAGAGTATGTGGTGAAGCTGCTTTTAACCAGGATGACTGATAGATTTTTTTATCCACTGAACACTTAGGGATAAATATAAGCTTTAAATGTTTAGCCAGTGGAAACTGTCTCGCCAGATAATAGATTTGTGGTTTGCATAAAACAGTACTATGAGCTGCACTGAAGAAATATACTGATATTAGTATGGTAAGAGCTGGTCTGGCAGACTTTGGTCAACTCTAAAGCACTAGTCCTGTCCTGTTAATTATGTTAAATATGACTTACTTAAGACAAAAAAATTAACTTAGATCAATATTTTTTCATCTGCTTCTTAAATAAACAATGGTGTTTTGGTACTCATAGAATAAACTGAAATGACTTCACTTATTGCTTATGTACTTTGGGGGAAAAAAAAGGAAACACGTCATTGTGAAAATCTTGGCAAAGTCTGCCAAAATGCAATTATAATGAAATACGCTGGATTTCATTTGGATCTGAAAGCAATGACATCATCATTTAACAGCTCCATAACTACCAAAACGAGGTGACAAGTGTCTTAACCCCTCCATGGAGCTTTTGATTGTCCATCATTCCTCACTATCCTTTAATTATATCAATCACTTAACATAGGCCCAGTAGAAAGCCTAATGGCTGAAATGACCACCATAAGTTCTCACTTACTTGTTAAGGTTGCATACTGATCATGTCCTTGCACCCTTCTCCAGAGGAGGGGGCACCTCTCAGGGGTCACTGTCCTTCGTTTTGCCCTTTACCAGGCCCTCTGTCCAGCAGCTTATCATGCAGCAGGCAGTGTGCATTAGCCCGGCTCTGCAGGGGTCTGGAGAAAAGGGCCGAGTGAGCACTTCACACAATCAGATAATGTGAACTGAGCATGTTTTACACATTCTCAGGCTGTGGCTAAACATCAGGACAGGACAACACTGCCACATAGACTTATTTTGCATGTGCTATACTTCTCCTTTGACACTTATTAAAGAACACCTTTTTGAGTTCATAATCCTATTCTAACATTACTTTCTCAGCTGGAGGTCTTTTGGTGAGATACACTCTTCTAAATGTTAATGTTATGTCTCTCATTCTTTGCACCAAATATAAGTTAATAAATGATCTTGGCTTGTTTTGAGCATCTCTGAACCCGGTTTTGTTGAGCTGGATCCAACCGTCAAGATTGGGCTCCGCTTGTTTAAAGTCAGCAATATTTTTTTATATTTTAAATTACTTTATTTTAAATTACTTACTACTTACTTACTTTTTAAACCTTACACATCTCGACAACATACAGGCAAGAGCAGTTTGATCATTTTCATTGAATCACTTCCTTTTCTAGTCAGTAAATGGAGCTGTAACTCAATTCCTGAGAGAAACATGACAGTTATGTTTGATTTATGTATATGTACATTGTATATGTAATTTAAACTTTGAGTATGATCATGATCACCATGTCACGATTTGCTCATTAGCAATGTCAATTGTGATCAAAATCAATAGAAACGGGTCCATTAGTTCTGTTTTTGTTGTTTTTTTCCCCACAAGTGACTGTCAACATTTTTTGGTTTCAACATGTATCACTCTGAAGTCTTGTGGATGTGGTAAGTGAAATCATGAATTTTCTGTACACAATAAAGAACGTTTTAATAGCATTGAAAATTCCTCTTTTTATTTTAACTACTGTTGCCATCCGAATATGTAGTATTCAATTTCTGTAGGGTCTGTGATAAAACTATTTTTAATGTTATAATGTTTTAGGTAAGCCTTGAATACAGTACAGGGCTCCAGACTAACTTTTTTCTCAAGGAGCACTGTAGCCCCTAACTGATTCAACTTAGGGGCACAGAGAAAAATTTAGGGGCACTGGTCGTAAATTGTTAATTCAAATATAATTAATAGTAGTTTAAATTTTACAATTAGCTATGCTGTGTTGTTTTGAATGTATAATTAGTTAGTTTATTTTGTTACAAATTTTCCAAAAATTACTTGAATATTAAAATATTTATGAAATGTTAAAAGCAGGAAAAGCAGTTAACATTTCAAGCAGTTAACAAATATTGCTGATTAATGGTAGCAATAGGGCTGCACCATTAATCAAAATCTATCTCAAATTGCAATTACATATAGGCCTATTCAGTCACTTCTCTACCACATTTACTCAAAAGGTCAGTATTATGCTATTCTTTTACACACACTGAAAAAGTAAATGGAACATTACAAGTTTTGGGGGTCCTACTTATTTAGACTGTAGACTATACATTTAGAGAATATTAATAAAGTAGCCTACTGGGTGACCACAGAGACAAAATGAACTTAACTGCTTAACTGCAGATATGAAGCTTATTTGTATAAGTGTTAAATACAGCCAAATATAAAGTGAAATGGACTGTTAGATGCAGGCCAAGATTATAAAGTACAAACATTGTAAAATGTGATGTGTTTCTGACACGACGTAAGAGCAAAATTATCATCTTAAAAATACAGTCTCACACAGGAGATTCCCACAAACCACGCGTCCTCAGCTCCCCTCAGCTCCACACAGGGGGCGGTCACCGGCGGAAGCATCTGACCTGGGCCATCCATTCTGCCTCTGCACGTAAAGCCCAGACGTTGGATAAAGGATAAAGATGTTTTTATTTGTCACGGATTTCGGATCGTATCTCTGTAAGGATCGAGTCATAAACGAAGTGAAAGCGGAGCGCTCGGGACACACAGTGCACGAGACCGTGCGCGCGCACGGACTAAAGTGCGAAGAAACAAATGAACGGACTGTGAATACTTTGTTGGCCCGTGTATTTACACGCAAGCCATCACACGTTGGTCACGTTCAGTGGCGCTCGGAAAGTTTTACTTTGACGCACGGAATAATAGTGACACGGAGATCCAAAGCAGTACGTGGGGCGGAGGCAGCGCGAGGAACGAGGAGTGGAGGGACGAACACACACGGTAAACACACACACACACACACCTAGTTAATGCTCTCCTCTGTGTTCTGCGTGTGACAGAGAAGAACAGGACCCCACATCGACTCGCACGCCCGACATTTCACAGCCCTGATAAGCGTTGTCATGAAAGTCATGAATGGAGTCGAGTTACGTTTGAACGCACTACCCATGTGCGCGTGCCCATGTATTGTTCCAGAGTTAAAGACACGGAAACTACGCAGTTTGATACAGATTTAATGCTGTGTAACACGAGACAAAAAATGAAAAAAGGCATTTTCATTTCTGCTCGCACCGGAGCGAGTGGCTGAAAAAAATACTCGCACTGGGGCCAAAAATAGTCGCAAAATGCGAGCATTTGCTCGCAGTCTGGAGCCCTGCAGTACATCAGTGTTTAAAAAATCTAGAAAAAGCACATTTCAACATTTTAGTCAGTTTATGGTTCTTTTTCTTTCCAGTAGGTGGCAGAGCAGGACCAGGAAAAATAAATACAGCATATGCAGTTGTACTGTCCTCGCTGAGACGTTAATGTTCCAGCTAGACAGCTAGCTAAACTCTTTTCAATGATGAGACGGTTGTAGCAGTTTTTAGCTTTAATGCTCATTTCTGAAACAGAGTGAAACTGCAATAAACAAGTACAAAATACAATTAGAAAACTTGTCTAAATTTAACCAAAAGTGAGTGTACAAAACATACGTACAGGCGTTGCTTCTGTAGGAGTCAAAAGAAACTTTAAATTTTTTCATTTGGGTCCGTTTTTGACTGTGTGCTTTTCTCATGCTTTGCTAACAGACGTTCTCCTTGCTTTTTCACACTTCCTGTGATGTGTACTACCAAAATAAAAGCCCGATTTTCAAAATAAAAGTCCCTACACTAAAGTTAGCTGAAAAATGCCTGAAAGGCAGAACACTCCCCGCCTGACCTTACAAGGTCACTCACAAAATAAACATAACTAAACATTCTCATCATCTGCTGGCAAAAGAAGAACTATTTCTGAAATGGGTCTCTTAAAAGTCTTTGTGGAACCTTGATCTGACACTTTGAGTTGGACTTCCCTGACTCTTCCATCCTTCCCAGGGAACACAGCAGTTATCTTTGCCATTGGCCATTTGTTGCGTGCTGCTTGATTGTCTCTCAGAAGTACGATGTCTCCTTCTCTCACGTCTCTTTTTGTCTCTGTCCATTTCCTCCGCATCTGAAGAGTGGGCAGATACTCCTGACGCCAGCGACGCCAGAATTCATCTGCAAGTGCCTGCACTTGTCTCCACTGTTTGCTGTAGAGATCTTTGTTTGTGAATTGTCCTTGAGGTGGTGCGATTCCAACTTTTTGAGTTAGAATCATAGCAGGGGACAATATGGACGGTGCTTCTGGATCGTTCGAGACCGGGACGAGGGGTCTTGCATTGATGATAGCAGCCACTTCCATCATTAAAGTGCACAACGTGTCGTGTGTGAGCTGAATGTTGTTTTTGAGCAGCATAGCATCCAGGATACGTCTTGAGAGTCCTATTAATCTTTCCCATGACCCTCCCATGTGGGATGCATGGGGCACGTTGAACACCCACTCACAGTTCTGTTCACTCAGAAACTTTTGCATGGCACCGTTTGGTTCTTTTTGACTCAGCCCCAGCTCTTTGGCAGCTGCCACAAAATTTGTTCCGCAGTCTGATCGTATCTGCTTGGCCGGTCCACGTATTGCGAAGAACCTCCTTAATGCATTGATACAGCTGGTAGTATCCAAAGAGGCGATTGTCTCAATGTGGACGGCACGTGAACTCATGCAACAGAAAAGCATGGCCCACCGCTTGCTTTCCGCCTGACCACCTCTTGTGCGTCTGGAGACAACCGGCCATGGACCGAACACATCTACTCCAACGTACGTGAAAGGTGGGGATACTTGTAAGCGTTCTGGTGGTAGGTTAGCCATGAGCTGTATTTCTGCTTTTCGACGTAACTGACGGCATGTCACGCACTTATGCAAAACTGAGGAGATGAGTCGCTTTCCACTTATAATCCAATATCCTGCTGCTCTGAGGGCTCCTTCAGTAAAGTGGCGACCTTGATGCTTTACTTGGGCGTGATAATGTCTCACCAGAAGCAAAGAGACGTGACTGTTCTTTGGCAGAATCACGGGGTTTGTTTCATTAGTGTTTAGTCCTGCATGCTTAAGTCTGCCTCCGACACAAATCAAGTCATTTTTCAAAATAGGGTTTAGTTTCTGGAGGGCACTGCTTGTGGGCACAGACTGTGTTTGGGTCAGAGCTGCAATATCGCTTGAGTAGAACTCTTCTTGAGCTGCTTTGATAATGATAGCTCTAGCCTGCGCTAACTCGTCAGGAGTGCGTGGAAGATTGCAGTGGTGCCATCCTGTGCATTCACCAGACTTGTTTTGTTTGTGACTCTTGACTATGTGAATGAGAGTCGCTATTGCTCTTGTGAGTGACTGCATGGATGAAAACCGTTGGAAACGTGTGGCAGTGAGTCCTTTTCCTTGAGTTTGTGTCAAGTAGCTGCTCACTTCTGGGCGTATGTCTGCGTCTGTTTCTGGATTTACAAGTTCATATGTGCACTCTGCATTCTCAGGCTCTGGATTTGATTTGTACAAAAACGCTGGCCCTGTGAACCATGTAGTCTGAGTTAAGTGTGAAGCAGGGACTGACCTGGATGCGTGGTCCGCTGGGTTGTTTTCTGAGCTGACGTAGAACCACTGGTCTGGTTTGGTGGACTGAAGGATTCTGCGAACTCGGTTATGAACATAGACATAAAAGCGTTTTGTTTGATTGTGAATATATCCAAGTACAACCTTGCTGTCACAGTAGAATTTGACAGAATGTATTTGCAAGTCCAGTTCATCTTGGATGAGATCTGCTACCTCTACGGCCAGTACCGCAGCGCACGGCTCCAATCGAGGGATGGTGGGTTGGGAAAGTGGAGCTAGTTTAGCTTTTCCAAGAACGAATCCTACGTCCACTTGTCCGTTATCTTGATCGATCTTGAGATATGCCACTGCCCCGATGGCTTTGACAGATGCATCAGAAAACACACATAGCTCAGTGTGTGTGGCATTGGAGAGTGATATTGCGGTGTACGCTCTTGGGATGTGCAGCTTACTCAACTCATGCAAAGAGTCTCTCCATGCTTCCCACTCTTTGAGTTTTTCTTTAGGGAGCGGGGCGTCCCAGTCGCTGTTGTCTGCACAAAACTCTCTCAACAGACTTTTGCCTTCGATGGTCACCGGTGCAAGCATGCCTAAGGGATCAAAAACACTGTTCACTGTGGACAGAACACCTCTGCGTGTAAAGTCCTTTTTGTCTTCGGACACTTTGAATGTGAAGGTGTCTGTAGTTGTCACCCACAGTAATCCCAAGCTGCGCTGCACTGGTGTAGCTTCTCCACTGAGGTCCAGATCTTTGAGGACAGCTCTATCTTCAGGTGCGAATGCATGGAGGACAGTGTCACTGTTTGAAGCAAACTTGTGTAGCCTTAAGTTAGATTCTCTGAGAGAGGCTTGCGTTCTCTGCAAGAGGCTGATGGCTTCGTTGTCTGTGGGCACGCTAATGAGGCCATCGTCGACGTAAAAGTGGCGCACGACGAACTTGACTGTATCTGCACCGTATTTGTTAGCTTCTTCCTGGATAGCTCGTCTGAGTCCGTAGATGGCCACAGAGGGTGATGGGCTGTTCCCGAACACATGAACCCGCATTCTGTAGTCGATAATGTCTTTAGACATGTCGTTGTCTCTGTGCCACAAAAATCTCAAATAGTTGCGGTGGTCTCTGCGAACGAGGAAGCAGTGGAACATCTGCTGAATATCTGCAAGCACAGCAACCTGCTCCTTCCGAAATCGTACCAGGACCCCTATGAGCGAGTTATTGAGGTCAGGGCCTTTGAGAAGAGTGTTGTTGAGGACATCCCCGAAGACTTTGCACTGGAGTCAAAGACCACACGTATGTTGTCTGGCTTTTGCGGGTGAAAAACGCCAAAGGTTGGCAGATACCAGCACTCTTCATTTTCTCTCAAGGGTGGTGCTACTTCTGCGTGTTGGTTCTGCAGGATTTTGCTCATGAACTCTATAAACTGCTCTCTAACTTTTGGCTTTCTATACAGTGTCTTTTGCAGTGAGTGGAGGCGAGACAGTGCATACTCACGATTGTTGGAGAGCAATTGGCGGTGAGGTCTGAATGGAAGAGGCGCGACCCAGTGATTTGACTCATCTTTGAACATCTCTTTGTCCATCAGCTCCAAAAAGAGTGTGTCTTCCATAGATGGGCCTGGCTTATTGTCTGAGCTCGTTTCGTTGAAGATGTTTTGTCCTAGTGCCTCCAGCGATGCTTTGCAGGGTTTACTTTTTTGCTCCCCGCCTTGGCCAAGGTTCTCAATCAGCTTGATAGAGTTGTTGCAGGGTGTGCAGATAGAGGGACGGCCGTTTTCCAGAACGTTGGTCCTGTAGGTGCTTACAGTAGGCTTGTGTGCATTTCCAAGACACACATCTCCAATAAGAACCCATCCTAGGTCCAGCTTCTGAGCGAAAGGGGCATTATGAGGACCATTCACTTGCTGACGGACCTTGTGGACCCTTAAAACGTCTCTTCCTAGCAAGATCAAGATTTCTGCATTGGGGTCAAGCTCAGGAATGTGCTCTGCTATTTTTCTTAAGTGAGGTTGACAGCGGGCTGCATCGGGCGTTGGTATTTCAGAGCGATCATTCAATATCTCATTGCACTCGATCAGTGGCGGGAGCGACAGCACTATTTGTCCATCAAGAGACTCAATCAGGAAGCCTTCTGCTTTGCGGCCGGCTGTTTCAAGCGGTCCGGCGCAAGTTTTCAATTTGTAGGGGAATAGTGGACTTTTAATGTCAAACAGTTCAAAAAAGTCTGAGCGCACCAGTGAGCGATTACTTTGGTCGTCCAGTATAGCGTACATATTTGCTGCTTTTTCGCGCTGACCCTGATAATACACTCGAACCAGACAGATCTTTGAGCACGATCTCCCTGCTTGTCCTGGGCCACAGACTTGGGTGCATTGGGAGCTCACTGTAGTAGTGGTGGGAGCTTGTTCCTCCTCCCCGCCATCGTTTGCTGGGGGAGCAGGCCTGGTGGAAACTTGTGGTGGCGTGCCGATGTGCATAGCATTGTCATGACGGTCGCTGTCGCATTCTGAGCATTTCACTGGCACTTTGCAGTCTTTTGCTAGATGACTAGTTGATGTGCAGCATTTGAAACAAATCCCATTCTCTTTTAAAATATTTTTTCTCTCCTCTATGCTTTTTGCTCTGAAAGCTCTGCATTTTCTTAATGGGTGTGCTTTGTTATGGATGGGACAGTTTTTATCTTGTCCATCTTGCTTGTTTGTTGACGTTTTTGTTGGCTGCTTTGTTCCTGTAGAAACGTCGGTTTTGTGAACAGATATTTTGTTTCCATAGCTGCGCAGAGGAGTGTCATGTCTCTCATTTGTGCGTGAAAACAGAAAGCTTGGATCGTTTCTCCGGCGTGCTTCATGACAAATGAAACTTGTGAAATAATCGAATGGAGGAAAGAGTCCGCTGTTGTCTTCTTTGAACTTTGAACCGACTGAAAGCCATTTATCCTGAATCCCGTAAGGAAGTTTTTCGATTATAGGTCCAATGCCTCTGGCAGTGTCCAAGTATGTGAGTCCTGTTAAGTAGCCTTCTTTTTTAGCGCCTTGTATCTCCATGAGCAAGTCGCCCAGGTCTCTCAGCTTGCTGTAGTCTTTGGCTGATATTTTTGGAAAATCATCAAGTCTTTTGAACAAGGTCTTTTCTGTTACTTCAGGTGCAGCGTAACACTCCTGGAGCCGCGTCCAGGCCTTTTCCAAAGCTGTGTTGGGATTTCCGGGGTGCACAGAGCGAATTCTTTTAACATGCTTCACAGACTCCGGCCCTAGCCATTTAACGAGCAGATCCAACATTTCAGTAGCTGTGAGTCCTATATCTGAAGTGGCATTAATAAACGATGACTGCCAAGCTCGATAACTTTCAGGTCTGTCGTCGAACTGGTAAAGACTTGTACTCACTAGTTCACGGCGGGCCAGGTAGCGAGCCAGATGCTCTGTTTCAGGTGCTATGCTCGGTGTGGGCGAGACGTTGTTTGGGACAAACAGCGGGGATTTTGCGTTTAGTGAAGGACCATGGAGGTAACCAGCTGTGGGTGGATTTGGCTGAAACCTGCTTTGCTCATTGTGGATGTTTACGCGGTTGCTGCTTTTAAAATGATTGCCGTTGTTCGGGTATGCTCTTTCTGGTGATTCATTATGCTTGTCATTTGTTTCATGCGGAGTGTGCCATGTGACAAAACTCCCAGCTGGAAATGGCGGACTATGTTCTTTAACTTGTGCTGCGGCTGCAGGGTGGCTCTGCTGTGACATTAGCTGTGCTTGTGTTTCCACATATTCTTTTGTCCTTTGCTCTTTATGTTGTTGTAAGTTTTCTTGGGCAAGTATATCTGATTTGTTTTCTGTTCCTTCTTCACCCGCTTCCATTGCTTCAGCATGTGCTATCGCTGCAGCTGCCTCTCTTTTGTATTCCAGGGCTTTTAACTCAGCTTCCAACTTTGCCTTTCCTAATTGCAGCTCCGCTTCCTTTTCTGCACTTTCTACCTTAAGCATTGCCTCTTTCTCAGCATATAAGGCTCGTGCCTTTGCGGCCTCTGCTTCAGCCCGCGCTCGGATTGTTGCGCTGGATGTGGTGGAGCGAGAGCTTCTTGTTTTTCTTGATCCCTTGTCTGATTTTGCTTCTTCCATATTTTCATCTGCTTATTAGCTGGACTCCAGATCTCCGCCTTTTCACTGTACTGTCCTCGCTGAGACGTTAATGTTCCAGCTAGACAGCTAGCTAAACTCTTTTCAATGATGAGACGGTTGTAGCAGTTTTTAGCTTTAATGCTCATTTCTTGAAACAGAGTGAAACTGCAATAAACAAGTACAAAATACAATTAGAAAACTTGTCTAAATTTAACCAAAAGTGAGTGTACAAAACATACGTACAGGCGTTGCTTCTGTAGGAGTCAAAAGAAACTTTAAATTTTTTCATTTGGGTCCGTTTTTGACTGTGTGCTTTTCTCATGCTTTGCTAACAGACGTTCTCCTTGCTTTTTCACACTTCCTGTGATGTGTACTACCAAAATAAAAGCCCGATTTTCAAAATAAAAGTCCCTACACTAAAGTTAGCTGAAAAATGCGTTGTCATGAAAGTCATGAATGGAGTCGAGTTACGTTTGAACGCACTACCCATGTGCGCGTGCCCATGTATTGTTCCAGAGTTAAAGACACGGAAACTACGCAGTTTGATACAGATTTAATGCTGTGTAACACGAGACAAAAAATGAAAAAAGGCATTTTCATTTCTGCTCGCACCGGAGCGAGTGGCTGAAAAAAATACTCGCACTGGGGCCAAAAATAGTCGCAAAATGCGAGCATTTGCTCGCAGTCTGGAGCCCTGCAGTACATCAGTGTTTAAAAAATCTAGAAAAAGCACATTTCAACATTTTAGTCAGTTTATGGTTCTTTTTCTTTCCAGTAGGTGGCAGAGCAGGACCAGGAAAAATAAATACAGCATATGCAGTAGTTTCCTCTTGAGAAGATGCGTGGCAATAAAACTTAAATGAAATGATACATCCGGGAATTGTTCTGTGTAGTTAATATTGGCAAGAAGTATGACACTCTGCATGCACCCAAACAGCTGCAGCATTACCATTCAATATTGATGCAACTGTACATTCAATATTCAGCAGCTCCCTTTGTCATGTGTCTCAATTATTCACTAAAATAACAGAACATTTCTCGACACACGTGGTCGTACATAATCCCAGGTTTTAAAAAGACACATTAACACTCCTGACGCATTAAAGCGACTGACTTACAGACGATAAAGTAATGTTAATAAAAGAGAAAAGTGTAATTTAAAAAGCAAAAGAATACCTACTGAATGTTACCACGTGCACAAACCTCACGTCGCTTTGTCTGTACAACGTGGACCCTTCAGCTGCGTTCATAGCGCACTGTGTCCATCTAGTGGCTCATTGTTGACGGTGCAGACAGGATCAGAGAAAGTCACTTTATTTTTGCTTTATGTAAATGTTTTTAGTTATTTCACCTCAACATATTTTTATATAAACTTCAAAATTAGTTACTCCAGTCTACAAGAGTGTTAGTTTAACCAACAGAAAGTAAGAAAATCAAACAATAAATGTTGAAGATATGTTTTTGACTTAATAGAACAAAATAATTATAGATTTACAAAAGCAGCTCATCTTTTTTCCATTTTATTTGCGATGTCATTTTTTAAACTTAGCTTTTGTAGTGATTCACTGTCATCAAAGAAATAATAATTTAAATGTATTTATTTATTTATTATTTACCGTTTTTGTACACAACTCACAATTTATTGGATGCCAAAAAATAAAACATGTCAGTTTTTTTTATCTCCAAGACTATGTTGATGTTAATAGATAGATACTGATGTTAAGCTGATGCTAAGTTAACAGTAATAATGACAGACTGGGTGGGATTAAATAAGTTTTCTTCTTCACACTTCTTTCAAAAATCAAAAATAGTCAAAAATATCTTCTTTTTTGTTTTGTTCTTTTGTTTGTTTTGTTACGTTTTTTTCCCCCTTTATTTGTATGAACTACCATGGAATATGGCTACATGTTATGTAAAGGGAAAAGTTCTTTTATCTGCCCAAGATAAACAAACAAACAAACAAACAAACAAAAAACTTGCTCCTGTCAGTAATTTATACCAACATTAATTTTTGTGCATTTTTGTGTAACAAGTACGTGTCTAAGTTGGTTTAAATTAGCATACAGTTTGTTAGCAATGTAATATGTTATTTTAGTAGAATTTCCAAAACCAAAGAAACCATGTTTGGAAAACCTAATTAGTCTGCTCTCATACTGTATGTAAAAATTCAATGATTACAATGAACAAAAAACAATACTTTCACATTTACGTTTTATTGTAAAGTGGTTTCTTACAAAATAGTCACATGATACAAATAAAGTCTGCCTTTACCAGAATGACGAAAGCGACATCTGAAAAAAAACTTTGGTGCTTGAAACATATAAATGTGCTCTAACAGTCTATGAGCGGATCTGTGTCTGAAACCATCAGAAAATCTTCTCAAAGTGACACACAGAAGTACAATCAGACTTTAATCTAGAACAAATGCATTCTTGAAGTTATAAGACCTACGCAAAAAGTTAACTGTTGTGTTTCATTCAAATATTTTGATGCCGAGCCTTATCTTTCCATCAGCTGCACTAAGTACACTGAATCTCAAAAAATCATATTCAAAACATGCTTGACAAGAGTGTGTGCAGACCAGGTGAAGGTTAATGCTACATTAGCTGAAAGGACAATAACAATAACAGTACAATTATAGAAAGACTAACCCCAATAGTATAAAACATCTCAATGTTAACTTTACATCGCAGTGTCTTTTATAGGAGTAAGTGGGAGTACAAACACAGTACAACCAGAGTCTTCAGACACTTCCTCAAAATCCATCAATCCATCCTTTTTTCTGTCTGATAGGGCTTTCATACATTTAACACTTTAGTTTTATTTTACAAGAGCCATTTACAGTAGAGCGTTACTTTACCTATTCACTTTCTCACGGTGTACGCTTTTTATTAATAAAATTGGTTCACAGAAAAAAAAGGATAATTTTTATTATATAAGTAGAAATGTATTGAAATTATTGTTTGCTATGGCTATACTATCTGTTAGTCTGTCAGTGAAACATAACATTCCATTACAAGGGTGAGTTTATGACACATTATGCTGTAATAAAGATAGAGGGAAGCTAAAAATAATTGTTTAAGTGCTGTTTTTTGTGTGAAAGTCTAGTTGCTGATAAAATTCGCTCATTTGAAAATGTGTGACATTGCCTTTTAGATATTTCATGGCAAAGTACAAAGTACAAATATTTAAAACAGACTACAGCATAAATGCTATGTTTCAGAATAAATACACCACAATAGTCATTTCAACTGCCCTCCATCTAGAGAAAAAATAAAATCATTATTTGTTTCCCTTATTTTTATCAATTTCTCTTTTTTCGTTCGATTTAATGGCTTTTAACAGAAAAACACCAGTCTACAAGTTCATTCTCTAAAATCTGATTTCCGATCCAAGCCAAAGAATTACCCATGGAACTCTTGATTCAAAAGCCCTGACTAAATAATTTACTAATCAACATGGGACATGACTGAATTTTGATCTCACAATCCTTCCCTCCTGTACTCAATTTTATGTTCTACAGAATGTTGTGATGCCATGTGAACACCATATTTGATGTGCTTGTTTTGTGTATATAAAAACTTCATAGTGGTCTTAAAGAAAAGTCAGCCCTGTCACTCTAATCCAATCTAATCTAAAATGGCTTCGCTAAAACACTTAACATTTTCATTTATTTGTTAATCAGCTGTGTCCACCTCTCCCTTTTCCCATAGCTCGTGTGGCTCAGTGGTGCCCCTAGCAGGGATGAACATTGCATGCACGGATCTCCTTGCGATCCTTGCAGTTTGCAGTTTGAGCTGCTCTCGGCCTTTTCTTCGCTGCGTTGAAGCGCTCCTGGATTCCACCGCCACATGGTTTGGAACAGTCTGACCAGCTGCTCCACCCCTGCATCCGGCAACCTGGACAAAAATGTATAAATGATTAACTTGTCTGCTAAACCAAGTTTTGAGCATCTTTCTATGTGTGCATTCTTAACTATTCACGTTATATAGTTTGCAACATTGTGATTGACATATGCTTGGCTAAAAAATGTTTCAGCTGACCAAAGGAAGAAAGTAAAAATAAATATTGTAACATTTCCTGAAGCACATCGTGAGGCTGTTGCTTTGATAACATGACCTCACTAGACTTTCCTGTGATCCCTCTAACTTCTGTACTGCTGTGAAGATGTTGTTTGTACAGGAAATGATCTGTTGGTGTCCACTGTCAGCATCAGCATTAAAATCTATATGGAAAGTTGTCATGTTTTTCAAATTATAACTTGGTTTGGTTGGAATGTCTCTGCTGCAAATGTTTATCATAGATGCACATTAGTCAAGTTGCAGTTTGTGAAGAAAACTTGACTAAGAAAAAAAAAACTTCCATCTTTGTAAGACATGTCAAAACTGTGGACCAGTGGCTAAATGCAACTCTCACCACTTTTTGCTGGCCCCCAGACTTCGAACTAAATTGGCCCAAACATCTAAAAATAGCACTTATTACAGTCTAATTTGGAAAGTTCTGCTATCATAATCAAAGTAACATTTTGATGCTATAAACATCAATCATGTTCTTTGCCTTAATTCAATTTTGGTAGCCCAATAAAACTAAGTCAAATACAAAATTTTCAATAATCCACCATATCAGCGTGTATCATGTGGTTCTAAATTTGTATTAAAAAGACATCTCTTTGTGAAAAAGTTTAATGTCCCTGATTATCATCAAATGTAGAGACATTTTACATACAGTTTAACCCACCATTTAGTTTTATTATTTGGCAAATCATAGGTATTGTGTAATTGTTTTCGAAAATTGCTAAAATTTTGATTGCTAGGTAACAATTACCTCTACTTAGGTCACATCTGTCGCTTATGTCCAACTAGGATATAACACAGTGGTCCTCACAATTTTTTTTAAAGAAGAGACACCTTGACGGACTAATGAGAAAGGGCGAGTCACAAAACATCACATTTTCTAGCTTGCTTGTCATAATCAAAAAACACAACCAATATAGCGTGTGCGGTGTATTGTGTTGTGTTATATTATAACATAACAATTGCCATTCAAATGATCAAACTTTGGATGAATGGGCAAACATTTTAGCCAAAAAAAATCAAATAAAATCAAATTCCCCACATTTGGCCATAATGTTTTACACAAACGTTAACAGTACAAAAGCACAACAATTCAATAAATGCAAGATAGGGTTACGCTAATCCATGCAAATGAACAACATCTACATAAACACCAGAAAACATACATAAAAATGAACACAATTTTCCGTTCTTCACTCAGTAAGCTTGACTAACCTTGCTGCTCTTCCACTGGTGCATCCTGGCCCTGTTTGCCCCGCCTCCTCCTGTTGCCTGCTCCGCCCCTGTCCTCTTTAGCCTTTTGACGGCACTTGCGGATCTTGCATTTCTTTCTCTGGATGGTCTCTGGACATGGACTGCCTCCGAACTGAGGCTCCAGTTTGATCATGCGGGTGCGGATGGTGTGGCCTTTACCACACGACTTGTTGCACTCAGACCACTCAGACCACTCTGACACCATGCAGTCGATAGCTGGAGGGTAAACAAAAAGACATAATGTTTATTTCAGAGAACTTTTTCTCTAAAGCAAAGGTAAAAATGCATGTTCCCGATAATATTTATGCTGCCTTAGTTAGGGTCTTGAAAGCAGAAACAATTTTGGCTCAAAAAGCCTTACGTGTTCCAGATCTAAAAAAAATGAAATAAAAAAAAATGCAAATTTACTATATAAAATTTTATAATTATTTCCATCCTTTCTATGGCTAATGTTATGTTTAAAAATGTATAATCAAATGCACTAGATAGATTGTACTGTAAAGAGACACAGATACAAAAATATGTGAATTGCATTTGAATTGCAGTGGTACAATACCCTACATCAATGACAAATACATTGCATATTCAGAGCACATCATGTTACCTTAAGATTCCGACCAGGGTTTGTTTTCTTCAAGCCTCTAATTCTAAGCACCATGCATTCAAAGAACAGCCATTGTGAAATGTTTCATCTGTCAGTGATCTGTTGTGTCCAATAGCTCAGGGCTTTTGTTCAATCTCTAGGAGCTGTTCTGTTCCCCTGCAGGTGGCTCCCAGAAATATGGACCATACATCGCAAAGCTCTGAGGCCAGGTGAGCAGGGCATGCTCAATAATTGCTGAGATGCATCACGCAGTCGTGGGAGAATAAATCACGTCAGAGGTAAATGTAGCGCGACAGAGCTGGTCCTGAGGGCATGGATCCACCAAACTAAAGGAGGCTCCGCGTCTTCTTCTTAATTCTCAGGCCACTCCACAATTTGAGTGGAGAAGAACCCTTATGTATATACTTATATATATATATATATAATTCTGATTGGTTTAATAGGAATCACAGTCAGAGTCTAATTTAGTTGCATGAGTCATTGGTCTTTATGAAACGCCATGGTAATGGCTGCTTAGAGATGATTTCATAACTGTACTTTGTCTACATCGACGTCTACTATCATTTGACCTTAATTCACAATACAATAATTGCATTGCTCTGGGGTTTGGGCATTACAGAAAATAAATAACAATGTAGAACAGATTGGTTTTCTTCTCGAAATGCTTAGATTATGAAAGCGTTTTCTTCTATATCAATAAGAGATGGTTTATTACCTGACTGGTTTACAAACGATGGATCAAAGAAGCAATAGAAATCAGAAAGCGAGGCCCACGCACTTTGAATTGAGACGAGGGAGCTTTCCAACTCTCCTGTACGTGGAGTAGCCTTCTCAGCGACCACCGAGCGGCGGGAGGCGTGGTCAGCCCGGTAGACCTTACGGGTCCACTGGACTGGCCACGCCTGGGAACAGCTGATAAGACACGTCACCTAGGTGACGGGCGACGCCTCTGACCAAGACGAAAGTGACCGTCGAAACTAGTCGGTAGTAAACCATCTCCGATACTTGTCTGATATAGAAGAAAACACTTTCATAAATACTTAAGAAGAAATAATGAACATCCCTAACCTAATGCTTAGATTAGTTTCTACCATTGCAAAACTGAACAAAACAAAAAAACAAAAACAGATAAAATCTACTTTGGCCTCTATAGTGTCAATAGTGTTACATGACGAGATCCTTACGGCACTCGGGCAGCATGCACTTCTCTGTCTGCTCCAGCTCCTCAGTGCACTCGCTGGGGTCTGACTTCAGCATCCTCTGTCTTGTCCTTAAGCCCCGCCCACACGTCACACTGCACTCACTCCAGTCCGACCAGGGTGTCAGCATGCAAGGGATAGTATCTGCACATAACACACAGAGTTCAGTGTGCTTCGTTGATTAAAATACATAGAAATGTTATGACATTATGGAAGACTTACGGCACTCCGGCATCATGCACTTGTCCACCTCAGCCACCTCTGTCTTACACATGGATCCGTCTATGGGAGGCATCTTGACCATGCGCTCTCGCCTCCTCATGCCCAGGCCACAAGTCACACTGCAGGGGTCCACTCTGTCCACTCAGTCACCACACAGCTGCTAGGCGCTGAAAGAAAAAAAAAAATCATGAAGTCAATGCTACTGCTATTCATTTTGATAATGTTTTGAATATTGACTCTGCACTAGGACTTCATCAATGGAGGGGCATTTTTTTTTGCCTAAAATTGCAAAAAAATGTCCTAAAATTTTGGTTTACTTGCTTACTTTGTAAGCATATTATTCTCAAGATTTAAAGGCGTTTCTGTCTTGTTACAATAAATGTGTTCCTATTTCAAAAAGTGAAATTTGAAACACAATTCAAGCAAATAATTCTAATCTGGTCAAACGTACTGCAAAGTATAAATTCTAGACCTTTGCAAGGCTAGATAATATATTTTAGCATCCGTCCCCTAGCAGGCGTGTTTGGCACTTACAGCACTCATCGTTAACCACACACTTCTCCGTCTCCTCGGTGTGAAGCTGGCACAGAGAACCGTCCTCTGGATACTGTTTGACATATCTCTCCCTGGACCTCATGCCCATCCCACAGGACACGCTGCAGGGCGACCAGCTGATCCACTCTGACATCATGCAAGTTGACGGTTCTGTGAAAGTCAAAAGAAAACTTGTTTTAAAATAGTTCTTTAATCAGAGTATTTGAAACAAATTCTCTAAAAATAATAATAATAATAATAATAATAGAAATGCATTTTATTTGTACATTTGTAATGTAAAACAAATCTTTGAAGTGTAAAAATGTTCCTAAAAGCAAGCTTAGTAAGAAAGCAGACTTTGTGGTGAATTAGCTGTTTAAGTAGGAGCCAGTGCAGGGAAGAGAAGATGACTTGATCTACAGTACTTATATTTCCGCACCCTCATCAGGACCCAGGCAGTGCGGTTCTGAATGTGCTGTAGTCACCTGGACTTGCAGGTGAGCCTTGTTATAAATGACCTATGTGTGCTGGTTCCACCTGCAGGTGCTACACTCTCTACACGTTAAAAATAGGCCAACTTGTATAGCTGACCATTAGTTCTGGAAGTTTTTATGAACTATTGGCTTGACTGCTACGATATAAGCATAAAGTGACAGCTGAGTGGCTATAGAGCATTTGTCTCCAAACTAAAAGTCACTGGTTTGAGTTTTGTAGTGATAGTGGCTTTTATGGGAAGCATACAACAGTCATAATAGACAACTGCTAGGGTGTATCTGTGGCCAAGACCTGTAACAGTTCACTGGTCAGGTTGATTCAGCAGCATTAAAGAAATGCAGAGGGCACAATTCTCTACAGTTAAAAAAATAATAAGTTTATGAGGATTTTGGGACGCAGGCTTTTGTGACATAAAAATGTAGTTTATTTGTTTTACTCTTACTAGTTATTATTTTGCCACAACATTTAGGAGCAACTACTCCATCAGAAAGGCATCTCTTTAATCCAAACTCCACAAGACTTTATTTAGTCAACACATCCTTAATTGATAAGTTTACTAGTCTCAATAAAATTAATTCCTTGAAGATAAGTTTAATAATCTATGACTGGATTTACAAGTATGACATTTTAAAATACACTTTTTGATGTGGTCTATAATGGAAGAACCTTCTTGAAAAATTGATAGTATGTGGTATGTGGGCGACATGGTGGCGCAGTGGTTAGCCCTCAGGCCTCATAACAAGAGGGTCCTGGGTTTGACTCCTAGATAGCCCGAGTTGCGTAGGTTTATCTGGGTACTCCAGTTTACCCTTCCACTAAAAACATGTCCTGTTGAGCCTTCCGTCTCCTCTACTCGGGACTACAGACAGAAATTAACTGTAAAGCTGGTACAAGTATCTCTGCTATTGTTCTAAATGTAACTGCACATATGTGTTCATATAAAAAAGTCTTCTTTGGTAGCTCTAGTAATACAAATAATAGATAAAACATGCCATGATATCTTATTTTAATTCACAATTTCCTATTGTGTATTTTCTTTTTCTGAACTGACACACATTTTGTAATAATAGTCTTGACCTCAACTAAAAACTTTGACTTTTGGGCTGCAGCTGGTGACTGTTTTCAGTTTCTTAAGTCATCTGAGACTGACATTTTTAAACAGCTCTGTCAAGCCTCCTTTAATACATCCAAAACCTGGAGGGATTGGCCTTTCCCAGGACAGAGCCCAGACTGTTTGGCTCGCACCTATCAGCCGGAATGAACTCAAGGTCTTGTTGATTGGGACTGGCGGCGTGTTTGATTTCGATTTGGTTTATTCTTCCTGAAGGCATGGAGGCTGTAGACGCACAGAAGGTCAACAGCTGGGTGGAAACAAAACACCATCGAGCATCAATCAAGATTATTACTGAACAACAACAACACAACAACCCCATATTCGCCCACACGTCATTTCATCTGAAAGAACTCCAAGATGTAGAAACACAATATTACATTTTTGGGACAGTCTGCTATATAGTTCTAATTTATGACATCCATGAGTCATTATGGTATACTTTGAAATCACAATATTTAGCAAAAGTGACGTGGCAAAGTGTGAAGAGGAAGAAAGTGAAGAAAGGGGAAATTAAAGAATCACTCAAAATGTTAAATAAGTGGAAACAACTATAGCATGGTGAACTCTTTGTTCTGGGTGATTAGTGTAGCAATACTAATATGTCAAACTTGTGTTGTTAGTACAGAATATTTTATGGATCTTAACAACAATTTCAACACTAATCAAGGTCAAGGTACTAAAAAAAGCCCTGTCTACCAATAAACTGGAATTTTGAGAACATGGGAAAATATCAATATGGTCTGATGCTGTAAAATATGGTCTGATGCTTTTTTTGATGTAAAAAAAAGTCCTGTTAAATTGATACCTGTCACTATTTTAGTTCTGATACTTAAACATTAATCTAGATTTGGCACTAGTGATAGTTTGGATTAGCACATTTCCAAGTGTTTGACAACCCTATTCCTGATACAGTTTCTTTTGGTATATAGATGATTTTAAGCTCTTCAAGCTCTTCGGTCTGTACTAAACTTTTTCTTTTTTTTCTAGGGTAATATCTGGGTAACACGCTGCACCTTCTCTGACCTTGCTGTATAATTTGATGAGCCATGTTAAAAAAGCAAACAGTTAACTAACTTGTGTCATTAGAAGGATCACTGGCTTGGCCTCGACTCACTTGACTGTCTTAAACTCCTACTTTCTTTCTTCCGCACAGCGCAGCGCTGCTTTCCGACTGTGGCCTAATAAAGCAGAACTAAGTGTGTCATTAATAAAAGATCCAGGTATCTCCGGTTCAGTGGGGCCTCGCGGGAGTAAGTGTTCCCCTAGATTATTAATCACCTCCATCATCGTAGGCCTTCTGGAGCACACAATTATCAATCTGCGCACACGGCTAAATGGATACAAAGAACATGGTCTCCGGAGCAAAGAGCTATCCATGTATCTGTCTGATAATCAATAGACAGTGGAGAATGTGAGTGAGAGAGGGCCTTGAGCGGTCTGAGCGAGACTCCCAGGAGCAAAGAAGAGGTCAAGAAATATGTCTACATTTGTTCTGCATTGACAACTTCACCAAAATATGGAAGGGCACTGCTGCTATGCATCTGTGTGCAACTATGTTTCTTACAAAATGCTTTCAAACTCAACATAAATAATATCCTTGCTTGCCTATTTTCAAGACCATGGTAAGGCGGGAAGATATTGACAAAAATTAATACTGTATATATCCTAAACTAAGTTTCCAGGATTTTTTTTTTTTTTTTTCATTTTGGAGTTTTATTAGCTTTATTAGATTTTTACAAATTACGTTCCAAACAAAACCTAAAATTAAATTAAGCCATGATTTTATGACTTAAGATTTTTAATGCCTTAAAAAAGATTTGACAATTAGAAAAATCACAAGTGTTAATTTGCAAAAAAATAGAGTAGGACAAATTTTTTTCATTTGAAAACAGCAAAAATAACTACTGTGCTTGAAATAATCACATAATTATACAGTTCTATTGTCAAATAATCTTTGCAGAATTTTCAGAATAACTTTAGTTAAGTTAAAAGTCCTCAAATCAAGATCAAATTTGTGTTTACTAGTAACACTGATAGAAAATTTTAGATAAAAGCGGACAATTTTTTATATTGTTACTGCTCAATTGGAGTCAGAAAACCTTTTTTTTTCAGTTCAGATCAGTTAGCAATTAATTACTAAACTTCATTTATAATATTATTTATAATTCAATATATTGCCCTTGAGAGGTGTGCCTTGTAAAAATAGATTCAGATATGTAGCCATGGACAACATTTGCAAGATTAATACTTATTTTTTCCTACTAAAACAAACTTAAATCTGTTTTACACCATTACAAATACACACACTGTCCAAGTATCTATCTGGATGAAAATAACAGAAATAGAGCATTGTGAAAAGCACTTCTAAACTCATTGGTAAAGAATCAGGAGGTTTACAGTGTGTTAAGTAAGTCAGCACAAAGCGTTTGTGCTTTCTTTTTGTGATGCATGGTAAAGTTTGAGTAGAGCGTCTCTAATTTGATAGTGTTTTTGTATGAGGTGTGCCCCAGAATATTTTCAACCATTATAGTGATGGAATAAAGAAAGGTTGAAAATATTGATGTGGACAATTGGTTGATGTTATAAGATAATGTTTAGACTATATAACATTTGACATTTAGAAACCAAAAGCTTAATTCCCAAACACAGAACTTCTTATACTACCAACAATGAAAAAATTTTTTTTCAAAAATGTTGAAATTAGATGCCCCCGGTCTGTATAAAGAAAAAATCTAATTTAATCTGTAGCAAAAGTGCACAGACAAAGACCGACGGACATAACATAATTAAAAAGGGACAGTAAATAGTATATTTTATCGTTATCTAATTTAAAGATATAATCAAATCTCAGTTCACACTCAAACCTCATATACATACCTTCTCCCTTTTGCTAGAAATTACTACAATTTTAAGAACAAACACTTTTTTTTCACTTATCCAAGTATCTTCTTCAGTTTTGACAAGTTCCGGTAAATAAAACTCATGTCCAGTTGACCAAATTTGATTTTCCTTGCTCTAGACCAACTGATTGATTACACAGACATTAACTAAGACATCATCGACTGATTCATTGACTAAACACTTGAGCGTCTACAACCCTAAAATGTGGTATTGACACGTTGAGGATAATATCCATCATCAATCTTCAACTCTTTATCGTCATTAGGGTCACAAGAGACTGGATGATACATTAGTAACTACATGTGGCCCATTAGAGCTTCTGAACAATGGACAACACTTAAAGACTGTTCACTCTCATATTCCATCACAACAGTCATTTAGATTGACATAGATTAAGTATTGATTACTTAACAGTGAGAGGCATACTTATTGAATCTAATTTGTTACATTGCATAAGGATGGAACGATTCACTTAAGTCACGATTTGATTCAATTTTGCAGTCATTTTTGATTCTGTTCATTATAAAACTTTTTTTTTACCTTAAAACACAGAAAAAAAAAAAACAAAGCCGTCATTGTTCGTGTGCACAACTTGTATTTTTTATGAACATTTGAACATATTTTGTGGTCCACCCATCAGTTGTAACCGCAACATAATAATGCACATTCAGTCAGCTCTTGCACAAGTTCACGATTTGTTTTATTCATACATCGTGGCTATTATTGTGTTATTATTTGTTATATATTATTTTGTTTGCTTAAATCCAGGACTTGAGATTGAAGGGAGCCTATTATGTAAACAAGTTTCTAACAATGTTCTCTCATTATCAGTTTACTCAAAGTTGTATTTACCGGTTGATTGATTCATGTACAGTATGTTTCATGTGCGTTTCTTTTAAAATCTTCTGCAGAATGTCACATAAAGAGAGAGTTTAAGCAGGTGAAACACAATTACTACTGAAGCTTGATTTGAAAGAGTAGTATGCACTTTTCTGTGTATAGCTTAGTGCTAATTGATTTTTAGCATTTTTCTGTCTAATATGAATGAGCATGTTCGCCTGTTAAGTCTGTGTGAGTCTGTGGAAAGCCTCAGTGACTGTGCTAGCTGGCTGCCCTGTCTGATATTATTTGGTGCAACACAAAACAACACTTACAAGAAACATTAAGTTAAACTAAAGGGTTTCTTTCCACACTACAAGTCACTGAAAGTGCATAGCAGTAATTTAGATGACCAACAAGCAAAGTGCAAAAAGTTGCTTTGTGTAGAAACAATGTCTCCAACAAGTCACATTATTGACATGTAACTGTTGGCATGAACCTGACATGACTGCAAATGTTTCAAATCAAATGTTATGCAACTAATTATGATTCATGGAGAGCTTGTAGAAGAAAATAAAACATTAAATATAATCTTATTTGGGTTGTTTGGTAGAAGATTTCTACCAAACACATCTGTCTCCTTTTGAAATCAGGATTAACTAAAGCAGTGATTGTGACTGTCCCCTGTGTTAAGACTTCATCTCATCATCAGAGCATGCTCATTAGGCTCTGAACACTGTTGTTTTGTTATCTGCGACCAAATGAATGTGGGGTCTTTTACGCCAACACAAACACCCTCAAATCCTGGATTAATCTTTGCGGGTGAAGACGGCAGCTCAGCTCTAACAGCTAAGCCTAGTATAATCTTTATGTTTCACAGAAGTAATTAGACTAACCAATCGGAGCATGGTACTAAAGTTTACCCTGCTGTTTGCTTTTGTGGCAATCTAAGTCTAAAATCTGAGAATGTCACAGTATCCACTGAGTTATGCAAATGACTTTGGTTCCATGATTTGTTATTTTTTCTCCATCAACCAAAACAATTGGATAAAATTGCATGAAGAACGGGCAAACTCATTGTTCCACAGCTCTTTCATTTATTACTTTTTAAAAACATGTTTTTGGTGAATATGACACTTGGCATAGGTGCAGCAAACACGGTGAGTTTTCGTAGATTTCCATTCATGAACGAAATTCTTTGGCAGGGCTATTCAATTATATTTTCCAGTGACACTGATTTTTCAAAGGTCTGTGGGCCGAACAACAAAACTGCCCAAGAACTTATGCTTATTAAATTGAAAATAAATCTAAATTACTCTGTCCTATAACAGGCTAAATTAGGAGAGCGGAATAAAAACTAGAACATAGGCAAATCAGAACAACAGATAGAGGACTATGCTAAACCTAGAGTTAAAGCAACTCGATGTCTATAGGTCTACATTTGTGTTACTTCAGAGATGAACCACAATTTGGAACAGGACTAGAGCACAATTTGTGAACCATGACAAAATGGGACTATAATCTTAGATATCAGTGGCATTTTGCATCTGATACAGGTTATTTTAAAAGTACCGCAGGCTACTGAATACCAGATCTAACATCTGGTATAACATAGCTTTGTGACCCACTTTACCATATTGGGTCAGTCTTTACGACCACTGTTCACTATAAATTGTTAATTGAGTGTTTCACAGGCTTCTTTACAATGTGGTCCAGTTCATAGCCCATTTTAGCATGATGGGCCACATCATATTGCTTATTGGGCCGCATTTGAGGAAAATTCTGTGCTTTTTAATTTAATAACAAATATCAAGACTTTCAATGTCACAGTTGGCATCAAAACAAGACATTTATACTGTATTACTAATTCTTTGGGTTAAAATAATCCAATGTGTTTTAAACTCAATATTTTACATTTTAGATGGTTTATTTTAACTTTTAATTATGTTTTGACTAAAATCCAATAAAAAAATCCAGTAAGTGAGAATGCCAAAAATATATTTGAATGAATAAGAAGTTGTCACAAAGATGAATAGATTAAACCTTGAACTAACTCTAAAGTGCTGACCATTTATAGGTTTTCCAAAAATGTATATAGTGACATATTGTAATATTCTCGATATTGGTACCGATTCTCCCAGACTAATAATGATATTTTAATAGTTGATTCTGTATTTCAGCTGATTTCAATGACATTAGTGTTCCAAAATGCAAGTTCCAGTGCTCAAGATGAGACCCCTTGTTCAAAGTTAGAGCTAGAAAATCTGGATTTAAATTTAGTTTTTGTTGATTTCTTAATTACTGTTGCTAACCCTCACCCAAGCCCCAATCCTAAACTTTAGCCATAGAATTGTGCCTAAACGTAGCCAAATGAGTTGTTAACGACTTCCACGGTAAGGTTGTTTTGTCACAAACAGTCACAAAAGCTAGTGAAGGTGCTCACTTTGATACCACACTGGCTTGCCTCAAAAGTGTATATGATCTAACCACCACATGGTCATCACTTTAGAATAGGAGCTGGAAGTAAATGATTAGCAAATATTTATATCAGGTCATGTTCTCTTAATAGTTAACTAACGTTTGTGAATGATTTGTATCTAGACCTTATTATAAAGTGATACGGAAAGCTCAGTGTCTTTATCGGTAGAAATGTACAAAAGTGAAATGATTTGTTCACAATAGCCTCGGAAAGTGGAGCCATTATTCTGTTCCAAAGCCATTATTGTGTTCCAAAGACGTGATCGTGGAAGAAAGTGTGTTAATACAAGCTCTGCAGAGTCAATGCTGAAAAACTAATGATAAGGTTCAGTATCTGTAGATTTCTATTTTGAGTTTGTCTTGGTAAAACATCAACAAGCTCTTCTATAATAGAGTTGGACCCTCCACACCATGACAGCATCCAAATCTGGCATCTTAATGTTTCTCAGTCATGAGCAAATATCTTGTCCATTGTGTTTCCTCACATTCCCGAACATCCCAAAAGCTCACTCCAATTGTTTCGAAAAGCATGTGTAATCAGTGCTCTCCTTCTAACACTTTGAAAGACTGCGCTGCTCTAATAGTGCAGCGGCTTTGTGTTTTAATCGGCTGAAGGCAGAATCTACCATCTCTGTTCACTGCGCCCTTTTGTTAGGATTACATTAATACCTGCTGCCGCTAATCTGCTTATTATTTTGCACCTTCGCTGATTGCTCCTGTGGCCCAGGAAATGAAAGCCACGTAACTGTTAAAGGATTACAAAGAAATGCAATCTTACTGTATGTGCGAAATGAGACGCTGCTATTGTGCTCTTGTAATAGACACTGAATAAAAAACTGAATACCAAACGTGCTTTCTCTATGCTAACAAGAACGGCACAGAAAGTAATCCAAATGATCTGTAAGCTAGAACGTTGCAGTGTTTATTTATGCAGGTAAACAATATAATGATTTTATAAATAGAAGTAAACTTATGTGAAGCTGCTTTCACCCACACCATATAAGAAATGAACTGAGGTGAATTCTGTCTAGGAACGTAATACTTATGGGCAAGCCACTAATGGCCTCTGGGAAGAAACATTAATTTTTGGTGCTTAAGAAATAATAAAATTAATTAATCTTGCGGTTGTCAGTTTATGGCTTATACAAGAGTTTGTGTGGCACTGATTGTGGTCTGAGATGCTTTAAAATGTTTCAATTTCACTCTATTTCTCTGAGTTAAAACTGTATAAAAACATAAATCAGCTTTCCACTAACTAGAGTAAGCATCTGTTTTAACTTTTTGCAATAAGTCTTTCTGCTAAATCCTTATAGCTACTGTGCTTTAAAGACACTAAAAAAATGTATTTGCTCTGTGTCCCTTCTATGTCAAATATTATATTGTTTGTCCACTAAAATTCAGGAAGTGCATTTGTTTATATTGTTTGGTTTTTGCACACCAACACAGTTCAACTTGTGTTGACTTCTAAAGGTTGCAAAAAACCCTGCAAAACATTTCAATGTGAAAACTTCAGAGGCTCAGAATGTATTAGATACTGTATGTGAACAAAACACTGCTCACTTGGTTGTTTACGTTTTTAAGATGGTAAAAATTATAGCACTTTTAAATTGTTGTAACTTGACCTTGCAGTTCATCCAGGCTTGTTGTTTGTCCTGTCAGGCAAAGAGTCACTATCTCTGTTGCATTCTATTGAACAGACAAATCATGATCTATGGAATCATGGTTCAATTTCTTCGTGTTTGAATTTTGTCTATTTGCTAAAAGCTGGCAACAACACTGGGCCTTCCAGTAAACCATAGAAGAAACATCAAATGACTGAGATAAAGCTTCCATTTTGGTCCTTGTTTAGAGCAAATTAAAAAGCACTTAGCTTCAGCGTAGTTAGACGGACTGTTGCTGGGGTTGCACCATTTTAAGTGCTCTGTCAAGCTGCTACATATTATTTATTGAAGGCAAACAGCTGAGAAAGCTGGTCTTAAATCCACTGCAATTGTATTTTTCTTATTAATGAGCAGTTTTAAATAGGCTGGCTACAAAAAAGGCAGGGTAATTGTGTGGGTGTTTTTTGTGTTTGTATTATTTTATAATAAACACTTTGATTTCCCCAAAGCCACATACAAAGTCTAAAATGATAAAGCACAAGGTAGTGGAAAACCTATTTTAACTACAGCTTTACAACTTTAATTAGCAATAGAAGTTACCTCAGATTCACTTGCTATAACTATAATAATATGACTTGCAGATTAGAAAAAAAAATCATAAAAATAAACAAGCAAACAAAAAAAATGCAGCTTTAAACATTGATGTATTTTCATTAAAAAGAAGTGCATCCTGAATGATCCTGAGTGTTGAATTGTGACTATATGAATGAGTGGACTTACTTCCATGTGGGTGTCCTTACCTTCCATGCTGCAGCCCGGGGCCATGCAGGGCTGAAAGTCCTGAGTGTGTGGACAGGCTACACTGAGGTCCAGCTGAGCCTTGAGCATCCTCTGTCTCATTCTGCGGCCCTTCTCACACGTGGAGCTGCTGCAGGCCGACCACGGAGACCAGCCAGAGTAGATACATGTCTCTGGGGTGTCATCTGGAGGAGGGCAGGAGGTGGTAAAAGTAAGGCTACTGTTATTGGCAGAGACAATTGGAGCAGTTTTATCAAATATTTAGAGAAACAATATAGCAGACTCTGGATGGTCCAGTCAGTACAATATTAGATATTTGTCTTGATGTTATTGTCATAAACAACACTCCTATTTTGTAAATCTTTGGCAAGTCCCAAAAGTAAAACTATTAACTGGGATATAATATGTTTTATGCACTTTGTGTGATGATTGTGTAAGCTTTGCTGCCTTCTGTTTATATTGAACTCATCTGCTGCACTGGGAACAAATAGACAAAAAGAAAATCTAAAATGTTAATGTACAAAGTGAAGTTGTGATCTATGGGCATGATCCATTGCTACAGAGATGCCTGCAGTTCATGCTTACTGTTACCAGACTAGTTATTACATAAAATTGGCAAGGCTATTCATCAGAAACCATACGGTCTGTGGTGTAAACAGTGACACTTTCATATTTAACCAAGCCACTGACAGATACAGGTGAATTAATGTTAGCTATATCATAGTTACCAGAGGTAGATGAAGTTTATCTGGGTAAATATAAAGTATGAATTAACTATGGGTAGCCTATCTTAAAAAACTAGATTTGCAATTTCTTTTCATTTAGCTTGTATATTATATTGTTTAATAGTCTTGCTTGTTCATGGCAACCCAAGTACAGTATAAAGTTACAGATGCAATCTTCTTTCTTAGCAGAAAAAGGATGGACGATTACTGTGGACAGTTGGCAGCTTTTTATTAACACATAAACTGCTACTTGGCCAAATCCCTCTCAAAAATAAAAGGAGTAAAAGGGAAACCAAGCATCTCCAGTCTCCATTTAAAGTTTATTGTTTAAAATGTTGCCCACATTGCCTGTACAATTACTTTTATTGCAACTTTATTGGCAAAACTGTACTTTTGGAGCTGAATTTATGGGGAATAAATGAACAAAAACTTGAGTACAGCTAACTTTACTTCCACTATACTTCCACTTTCGAACACAAACTGCATGAGCAGTGTGATAAATGCAGGAGGTGGACCCAGGAGGCCGCACTCTGACTCAAGGACAGGGAGAGGGGAATGATTTGTGAACGTCTTGCCCAATTATCAGTGGCAGCGGCACCAGAAGTATAGTCTCTTCAATTAATAGCAGTCTCGGGGGTGACAAGAGCTGAGCGCAGAATAGACTTATCTCCTTTTGTATGGCATAACATGGAACGACAAGGCAGAACCATTGACAAAAAGCATGGAGGTGCATATTTGTGAGTGAAGACAGCACAGACCACAGGAGCAGTCGGAAGCTTGTTGAAAAGGGTAGACAGGTAGAGAGGGAAGAATGAGGAAGGCATCTATTCGGAGGGTGAGATCTTGTTAGGAGGATTTGTGCTGAATGAGCAAAAGGCGCAGCGGGCTACAATTACCGGCAGCTCCTATTTAACATGAGCTGTCACAAAGTACAGCAGGGCAGAGAGCTAAAGACCTGACTACGGAATTGTATGATTGAGTCATAGAAGATATTTAAGTCGTGACTGTGAATGACCTCTAAGTCTGGTAAGCAGTATATCTCTGAGAAGGAGGTTAAGGATGTATTTTTTGTTATTTACAGTGCCTTGCGAAAGTATTCACACCCCTTGAACTTTTCTACATTTTCTCTTATTATGACCACAAAAATCAAACATATTCACTGAAACTTTGTGTGAAAGACCAACACTAAGTTGGACACAATTGTGAAGTGGAAGGACAGTCATACATGATTTATTTTATTTTTTACAAATAAAAAGCTGAAAAGTAGGCGTGCAAAATTATTCAACCCCCTTTTCTTCTGAGTGCAACACATTACTTTAGAGGCTTTAGAAGTTCCAATGTTGACGTAACAAATAAATAGAGTCCACCTGTGTGTAATCTACTCTCAGGATAAATGTAGCTGTTCTGTAAAAACCTCAGAGGTTTGTTTGAGAGTATTGGGAGCAGTCAGCACCATGAAGACCAAAGAACACACCACACAGTCAGGGATAAAGCTGTGAAGAAGTAAAAAGCAGGATTAGGTTATAAAAAGATTTCCAAGGCTCTAAACATCTCACAGAGCACTGTTTACACCATCATCCATAAATGGAAGGAGTATGGCACAACTGCAAATCTAACAAGACCAGGCCGTACACTTAAACTTACAGTTTGAACAAGGAGAGAACTGGTCAGAGATGTAGCCAAGAGGCCCTCAGTGACTCTGGAGAAACTGCAAAGATCTACAGCTCAGGTTAGAGAATCTGTCAACAGTACAACTTTAGTAGTGCACTACACAAATCTGGCGTTATGGAAGAAAGCCATTGCTGAAAGAAAGCCATAAGAAATCCAGTTTTCACTTTGCCAAAAGCCATGTGGGGACACAGTAACCATGTGGAAGAAGTGCTCTGGTCAGATGAGACCAAAATTGAACTTTTTGGCCAAAATGCAAAACGCAATGTGTGGCAGAAACTTAACACTGCTCATGACTCTGAATGCACCATCCTCACGTTCAAAAATACAAGTGCCAGCATTATTTTCTGCACATGCTTTCTTCAGCAGGGACAGGGAATATGGTCAGAGTTGATGGAAAGATGGATGGAGCCAAATACAGGGCAATATTGGAAGAAAACCTATTGGAGTCTGCAAAACACTTGAGACTGGGCGGAGGTTTATCTTTCAACAGGACAACGACCCCAAACATAAAGCCAAAGCTACATTGGAATGATTTAAAACAAAACATATTCATGTCTTAGAATGGTCCAGACAAAGCCCAGACCTAAATCCAATCGAGAATCTGAGGCAAGATCTGAAAACTGCTGATCACAAACACACTCCATCTAATCTGACTGAGCTGGAGCTATTTTGCAAAGAAGAATGGGCAAAAATTTCAGTCTCAAGATGTGGAAAGCTGGTAGAAACATACCCAAAGAGACTTGCAGCTGTAATTGCATCAAAAGGCGGTTCCAGAAAATATTGACTCATAGGGTGTGAATAATTTTGCACGCCTACTTTTCAGCTTTTATTTGTAAAAAAAAATAGATCATGTATGACTGTCCTTCCACTTCACAATTGTGTGCAACTTAGTGTTGGTCTTTCACACAAAGTTTCAGTGAAATATGTTTGATTTTTGTCGTCATAATAAGAGAAAATGTAAAAAAGTTCAAGGGTGTGAATACTTTCGCAAGGCACTGTATTATTATGTGCTGGAGGTCATTGATAACTGTGTTTGCTTAATTTTATCCAGACTAATCCAGCTTTATTAATTAAGTATTTTAAAAACAGCAATGTTGACCAAAGTGTACATGTTACATAAAAACAGTAAATTGCATACAACAAAGGAAAACAAACAAAACAAATCCTACTGCAGAGAAATAAAACCAAAAAGAGATTTTTAAGAGAGATTTTAAAAATTCAATGACTCAGTCTGTCTAATATACAGATTCAAACTGTTCCAGAGGCATGGGTCGACAGGTAAACTTTGTTTACTTTGTTGTTTTCAAGACTATCAGGATCACTTAGTGTTAATGGTAAGTAACAAAGGCAATGTACACTTATGAAAAAATCTTGAGGACTGACACATACTGTATACAACAACAAGGGTCCCCAACCACTGGTCCTGGGACCGAAACTGGGCCTTGGGCCATCTGCTCCCAGCGGATCATTTTAATTGCATTTATTATATTTTATACTCTAACACTATGTTCTTGTGCTTACTTAACTTGAAAAGCAGCAAACTGAAATAAAACGAGAGCTAAAATATAACCTACAATAATGCATTTTCTCTGCTTGCTATTGACTCTACACATGTCGAAAATTGGGAGTGTACTGGGGATTGCCGTACTATACATTGAGTTGTTGTGTAGATGATGCCACCGAACTGGAAAATTTGAAGGTTTTTGCATGTTTCTCCTTGTGTTCCAGTTTCCCCACCAACAAATCACATGGGAATGCTTGGTGGTGGTCGGAGGTGGAGGCACCTCACTTCTGCGGGACTGCTTGCAATCACTAAGGACATTTTCACAGACAAACCATCTTCCATCCAACATCAAAAATGTGAATGAAGATTCATGATAAAAACCTTTGACATGATTAAATACTCAAAATATCAACTTTTGCATGATGCCTTGAGTGTATGTCTAAAGAAGCTGATATACAATACGCTTTTTACCATAGCCTTATAAAGACCACCCAGTGCCTCCACTCATTTTAATTTCACTATCAGTTCAGGTATCGCAGAACTGCTGACAGTTCCCAAAAAGCAGGAAGTACGGTCATCCATTCCGAGTAGTAGAGTAGTGTGTAGGCCAGAGTCAACTCGAGTTGAGATAGCAGACTGTATACTTTCATCTCCTTTGACCTTCTGTCAAATATTCTCTTAGAATAAGATATTGTACATTTTAATTTGCAAGTTTATCACAAAGATACGGCAAAAATCACTGACAAAAAAGTCCCCACCAACTGTGAAGAGAACAAACCCCAGTGATGCAATGTCAGACAGTTTGAATCCGGCTGATGCATCAGGCTCATGAAGAGCAAGAATGACATTGAACGATTTATGACATTATCCAAGTTTCACATTCACAATTATCATTGAACATTGCATTAGGGCATCACAATGGCTGATTGATGCTGTCCATAAGGTCCACTGATATCATAAGTGTCACCGTACGCCCTGTGCCCAGCCTATATTCAGTGTACACATCAGTGGAATCTATGAAGAGAACTGTACAAGTGCTTTTCAGTGTGTGTTCATGAGCTCAGAACCACTCAAGACCCCTGCCGTGATCTCACTGATAGATGTAAGCTCTGCCTCACACGGGCCAATGCAATAAGATGCAATGACCCTGTGCTGTTTTGATCTTATGTAAGTGCTATTAGGCACACTGTGTGTGTGTCCACATGAGTTTGAACATGGCAGTGACAGTGAAGAAGGGCTGTACCTTCGCCTTTCTCCTCCTGTCCAATATCAGCCACAATATCATCAATAGTATCTGGGACCACATTACACTGCTCTCCCTGAAAAAAAGAAAGAAAAAAAGATAAGAAATAATCATACATTTTGAAAGTGATATTTAATTACAGACATTGTACTGCACACACACAGAGGAATCAAAGTGAGTGTACCTTCCTGGCAATGCGCTCCACCACCACTCTAGCCACTGGAGTGATGGCCCCTCCCTCGGGGTCGTAGAAGGGACTCTGGGGGTGGTCCAGGCTGGTCAGGGGTCGAATCTTCTCCTGAGGAATTGTTGGCTTGTTTGGAGACTGCAAGAACAAAAAATATCATGCTAGAAAACTGATAATAAATATTAAATAAAATGCAGCAACCTCACCTTAATAGTCAATAAAGCTAATCATTTGGAAAAAAGAATTAAAAACTATTTGACCTCAGTGGTTATGTAATTTATTCTGGCATAGAATGTAGTGTTAGAAAAAGATTGAAAAACACAAATGAAATCATAATGTGTGATAAAAGTGAATACTTAGTTGCCTTGATGACAAATTCTCCCTATGGTCTTTGGACCTGTCGACGGTGTCATGAATATTCATCAGTGTAGCAATAATCACATCAGGATTTCAAGGAGGTATACTCCCAGCTCCCTGGCAGGCGCTAAGCATTCTTCTCATGTCATCATTGAGCCAATTATTCAACGTGCACAGCAGTGGTGGGTCCTGGAGGAGCACATCTGAGCCACTCTTATAAACCACCTGGGCTTACGCTGGGCTCACCTCAATAACTACGCTTAAAGACATAGATATGTCATGGGAATCATTAGAAGTAGAAGAATACTAATAACCAACACTCTAGGAAAATCTAATCTGGATTTTTTTTTTAAATTGTTATCATTCTTGTGGCCACCACTTTTGATAGTCAATTAACTTTTTTGTGATGTAGGTTTAGAAACAATTCTAATGTTTAAATGATGTAAAAAAAAAAAAATTCCTACTAGCCAGAACTAACTCAAACCAAAAACACGACCATGCAGGATGCCTGACATGGTGCGATTCACTTGGCAATCTGGCAGCACTCACAGGGATACATTTATGGTGTTTTAGGGCTACACAGAACCCCTGTATTCAGGCTGGTTTAAGCACATGCTTACATTGGTCATACAAAGGGTTTGTGATAAAGTGAATAAGCATTAGAACATTTTTCATCTTAAAATCTTTTTAACCAAAGTCAATGTGATTTGGTATGAAACTGAAACACAAGGCCACCACAGCTCAATTTCATTCTGTTGTTTATCAACAACCATGTTTGTTCTCAACTGCATAATTCATCATACTTGTTTTTGTTTAGTTTGTTTATTACATTTTAAACTGATTTTGTTGTGAATGTAAGATGTTTCCCATTGTTTGTGAATGGATCCTTTGGCAGTACATATTAATATGACCAACATAAATGATTCTCTTTGTTCTGAGTAAAGGTTGCCTTTGTAGTTGTGGCTTTCTGATGGTGAATATTCACAGTGGACAAGACAAAGGAAAGTGAGAACAAAGCAGAGAGAACAGCACCTGTGTCACTCTGTTGATAGATACGGGTTCATTTAATGTTTAGCGTTTGCCGTGTCTCCAATGGGAAAAGACAAGACAATACACATGAAGTCTTCAAAAGAATGCACAAACGTGAAACTATAAAGCTGTTTGAAATGTACAAAGATTATGTGGAGACGGAGTCTACCTGCAGGTGGCAGCTATTACTGTTCTGACAGAAGAACATAGCAAAGCTGGTCTTTGTGTCACATCACCACAGGTTATCTGGCCATGTCAAAGGCTTCAGTCAATTATAAATAGGAATAGATTCTGGAATAATGACTGCAAACTATACCATTGGCAAAAAATAAAATCTATGCTCAAGCTTTGGTCTTTCAAGATTATATTCCAAATGTATCATGACACAATGTAATAAGTCAGGAGCGTATTTTTGAGCCAGTACCTCATATGTGATGCCTCCGTCTGTGCCTGCGTCCCAGGGGATGAGATCTGTCACCAGCCGCTGGACCCAGCCACATTCCTTTGTGCAGAGGTCCTCTCCGGACAGACCCACGTTCCAGTCTGGGCTGGGCCCCAGCATGGTCAGGAAGGACATTAGGTGACGCGTCCGGTCCACTGAGAACTCTGCCGATGGAGCAGCTCTTCTGGAGAGGGGCAGGAGAGAAACCAGAAACATGAAAGACATTTGACATTATTGTTACAAAACCAAGACATAGTGCTATTCACTTGGCAGTATAACAGCACTCAGAAGTTTTGCGATACATTTATGGTGTTTTAGGGCTACACAGACCCCAGTAATCAGGCTGGTTTAAGCACATGCTTACATTGGTCATACAAAGGGTTTGTGATTTAGTGAACAAGTGTTAGAACATTTTTCAGCTCAAAATCTTTTTAACCAAAGTCAATGTGATTTGGTATGAAACTGAAACACAAGGCCACCACAGCTCAATTTCATTCTGTTGTTTATCAACAACCATGTTTGTTCTCAACTGCATAATTCATCATACTTGTTTTTGTTTAGTTTGTTTACTACACTTTAAACTGCTTTTGATGATAATGTAAGATATTTCCCATTGTTCCAAATTTCAGGAAAAGCAATCACATCTAAATGAAAGCAAGTAAACTAGGATATCATCAAACAGACGATATTACACAGATGCATATTTATTTGGTAGTTGGTATTTATTTGGCATGTGTTGTTTTCATTGGTGCAAAAACCAGATGTTTGCAAAAAGATATAGTTGTGTAGTTTTATTTGCACGCAGAGCTTCAGGCAAAAGCGGATTTGTTTAAATTGGTGTTACAGTCATCACTAAAGACCCAGTCAGTCTTTTCTATGACCAACATAAAGGAGCATTCCTTCTCTAAAAGCTTTTATGTGAGTCATTTTTTTCTATTGGTAACCATCATGACACATGAAATGAGGCTTCATGTAATATGTGATTTTACTGATAGCATAAAACAGCAAATATTCACACTAGACGCAACACACAACTGCTAATAAAACCCACAGGCACACTATTACATTGAAGCTGTTTTTTCTGTGATGGGATGAAAAGACACATAGGTGGTGTTTACTGAACTGTAACTGTTGATTTCATTAGCCAAGACCACTGAAGGCTGCACACCAGAAAAGTTTAAAATCTTTTTCCAATTTTTTGAGTAAGGGCACAGATTACTCAAAAAACTGACATTTTCCAACGATTAATACAAACACAAATAATGGTTACTCGGACCAAGGCAAAGTGGGTTATAATCTAGTGTGAAGAAGGCTTTAGCTTAGACAAAACAATATTTCCAAAGATTGTCATTGTTATTACTTTTGATGTCTTTTCTTACTTTCCACTTACTCTATTAAGACTACACTTATGTTACACTTGAGCCTCACAATGAAGTGTTTTATTATAATGACAAGCTTTATCCAGTGCTCTCTAGTTAAAAGCCTGTGTTGCATTGCGGTGACTGATACTTACAGGTTGAGGGGCTGCCAGGCCGGCCACTGAGCTTTGGTTTTAATGACTGTCAGGACCTCATCTCCCTGCGGACACACAAACAGAAGAACAGACACCAGTTACAGGAAGCAATTTGTCATTAAACTGAGGCAGGAAAAACAATGACGGAGAAAAGAACAAAAGTTACAAATGTTTGAGGATGAGCACTCCCATTCAAGGACTGCAAAGTGCATCCCATGATTCAGAGCAAGCTTAGGAGCAGGGCCAAATGTGTGTGTTATCAGCACAGAATGGCTCAGTGCGGCTCTGTAATAGCTGTCCGTCACTGTAGGATAGTTCAGTGTGCAGCCACCCAGCACTTGTGCATTCTCTGAGGAGCAGGAGGTCTGACGCTGCAAAACTATGAAGCTATACAAGCCTGTGGGATAAATGGACAACATACATAAGAAACTTAGCTTGTGTCTCGCTTCAAATCTCGACACATGGATTGGCATGAACTTTTTCTTTTAAAGGCTCTGTTAGTTTGTCCTAAAAGCACATTTTTGATTTATGATCAAATAATGTTAGCTTATCGAAGACATAGCTGTAGCCTTGTTTTGATTCATTTACACGCAAATCTTGAGTTTTTAGGGTGTCTTCCAAACTCAAAACAATCTGTATTATCTTGTGATGTCAATATTAATTAATACACATAACATGAAATCTCAGAGAAATCCCAACTGAACGAAAAGTACAACAAATGTTGTAAGTGACTGTTGTTATAGTTATTGTGTACAAGTAAAACAGTACAATTGTGATTAAAGCATGCTGTCAACATTATGACATCAAGGGTGAAACACAGCGTTCAAAAGTCAGACTAGAGACAGAATAGTGACTGCCTAATTAGGTAAAAATAGGATTCTCAAACATGTATGAATCAAAAGAAAACTTGGCACAAAAACTGAACATGTCTGAAAGCTCACAGGTGTTTTTGTAATGTGTACGCTTTTACAACAGCGCAATTAGTATATAAGTATTTGCAATGTCATCTATTCAGTTTATAATTTCTCGAGTATAAAAGGTTTTAAAGGTAATCATCTTGAGAAAGCTCAAGTGAAGGACTTAACACAGATTGCACAAGGAGCATGGCCTTAGAAAGAGCAAGGACAAATCAAGACATTAACAAGAAATGTTGGATTAAGGACTATATCTTTAAAACTCTTTGAAGGGTTTTTCTATAATGGACCACACCAGAACAAATGAGCATGTGTTATATTAATCTATATAATGGCTTCTGTAGGAGGTCAAGTAAATTAGTTTGCAAAGCGTGCCATAACAACTTCTAAAACATAACTAAAGAAAATGTTATCCTAATTATTTTTTATAAAAAAAAAAATTGTTACCCCCCCCAACACACTCATCTACACGCCCATCAAATTACCATCAAATCATTCGCACGACCACAACTAAATATCACAATAACAGTACGACTTTGCAGAGGTGACATATTTTTCTCAGAAAATACATAAACATAAACAGGGCAAAACATATTTCTTTATTCAACAGCAAGTTGCAGAGAGATTTATGATAAAATTATCTTTTATTAAAGTTTTAGGGGAATGGCCGCCTTTGCAACTCACAAATGTAATCAAAAAACATTACCACCCCTTTACAGTGAACATGAGACCCCAGAAGGGCCAATTTTGACACTAGTTAGTGGCTTTGATAGCACCCTGCTCAACATCTTCCACATTTTAGATTTACAGACAAAAATGCTGTTGCGGAAAAAAAAAAAAAAATATTTACTAACCATTTGACTTTTTGGGGTCATTCAGTGACATGGACAAACTAAACAGAGTCAGCAAAAACTACTGAGCTGTCTAATAAATAACCAAGAATAAGTGATGGTGAAGTCAGGCTGCTTTTATGTGCCATCGATCTCAAACTTCTCCCCTGAGTTTACTGCTCTGTCTGCTGTTGACAGGACCTCTGCTGTCCGGCTGAACACAGCTGATTGATGGAGATGGGGACTAACGGATGAGTATTATCAACATGAACTATTACAGTGTTGTTAGTTATATAATCCATATGGTAAAAACCCAATCTTGACCTTTAAAACTTTCATGATATCTGTTAGTTGATATACTGTTACTTATACTGTATCTGATCTTTTAATTAGTTGATTAGTTGTTTAGAATGCAAAACTCACTTGAAAGTGTAGATTTTAAGCAAACTACTGTCGACATTAAAAACACAAAAATTACACAAACTCCTATAATTTTTGGTCGGTCTTAGCTCAGGACTAAGTTGAAGCCTATATAAAGACCAGTTATTCAATACTAAATTACGGTAGTCATTCCAATAACAGAGTAGTTGCGATGAATCGATAAACTTGTTGCAGCCCTAGTTAAAACCATAATAAGAAAAATATATTAATATTGTTTTATGAAGGAGTGCACAGTAGCAGAGCTGGCTTCCCAATAAGGAGGTCGTGGGTTCAACTCCCGGTCGACCATATCAACATCTTACAATCACTCTGGGTGAAGTTTGCATGTTCTCCCCGTGTCACTGTGGGTTTTCTCTGGGTTTCCTCCCATCTCCAAAAAGATGTATGTTTAGGTTCATTGAGCATCACTGTAAATTTCTCCTGTGAGTGAATGAGAGAGTGAGGGTATTTCCCCGCCTAAGGCTCAAAGTAACTGAGATAGACTCAGTCACTCGTGACCCCTAACGGGATTGAGCGGTAGAAAATGAATGAATGAATGTTTTTATAATGACATAAAATGCGTGAATGGCCATTTGTTGTGAACAAATGCAAAGATTTTATCTACAAAGATAATCTACATCCGCAGTCCAGGTAACAAAACAATACAAATGAAGCATTACACCACGCAAGAAAAGATATAAAGTGCATTTTTGGTGATCACCTCGCCACAGGTCTGACTTTTAAAGTTGTAATTGGCTAAGCAACAATTTGTCAGTTAAATACAGGCCATGCTTACAGGATTCGTTGATTAAAAGGAACAAAATCCATGTGTATGTCCTGAACCTAAAAACAACTCAAAAAACATCTGCTTATACAGCATCTACAGATAGACTTTCTATCTTTCTCAGCCTGCTGTATCTCTACATCATCATCCACATCTTTTTACCATTTTTTATTGCACCTTCTAATAAATGACCCACCTAAGAAAGGTGGGTCATGTAGTGGCACTCTACCTCCCACTGTTTCCAAACATCATCCTTCTGCTCCACGTCCTGCTTCAGTCGGTCCAGTGACTGCTGCAGCTTGTCATTGAGGACTTTGAGGTTTGAGGTTTCTTGAGCCTGTCCTGGACATGTTTAAGCAGCAGGTTGGTTTGTGTCTTTCTCATCATAGACTCCACAATCACATTATTCAGATCTTGGACCAGTTTGTCCTGGTCCTGGATCTTCTGCTGAGCCTCAATTTTTAGTTTTTCTACTGACACTTCTTTTCTTAGATTTGCCATAGCAAGTTCAAGTTTAGTGGTTTCAGTGAACCACAAGCTGTTTAGTGAATTTTTTTATTAGATTGAAATTCCTCCTTTTGCTTCAGGAGGGTTTGTTTTTCAGTTTTCCACTGTAGGACTTGCAAATCTTTTAAATGTTTCAACTACGTTTTCGGCTATCTGTGTCTTTGGACTGAATCTGGCTTTGTAGTCAAGTAGACAGTGATGCTTTTCTCCTCTTTATCATGATCACTTCTGTTTGAAGCTCCTATATCACTCTGGACTGTTTGGTCAAATTCAGCTTTATTACTGAAGACTAGTTGCTTTGTTTGGTTCTGTAACCTATGGGCCTGGTGCTGTTTGCTGATCAGCTCTTTTTCCTGTTTGAGGCGATGAAACTCTTCATGGCTGTAGAAGACTCTCCCCTCTCTCTGGCTCTAAGCATGCAGCTCCTTCAGCTCTAGTTGTAGCCTCTGAAGCTTTAGACGTCATTTGTTATAACAGCCACAGGTTGCAAACCCCTGTTCTAGAGCTTGAGCCAAATTTGGGGACCATTGACCCAAGCCTCTGCTGGTACTAAAAATCGTCAGTTTAGTGGTAGTGACGAACGACACGTCCCACTTAAAGCATTGTTTTTATTGTAATAATAAATATACCAAGATAAAAGTGCTCCAATTTTCTTTGAATTGAGCCAGTGCAGCTGTTTTGCTGTTAAAGGTCGCAAACTTCTGCTCTCATAAAAGAGTTATATTAGGAGAAAGCAACATTAATGAGCTTCAATCATGTCCACTTTTTTCTTTAATTAGCCTAATAGGATAGCTGGGGTGACTCATACATCTGTGACTAATCATCTATTGTCCTGCATTTGAGCTTGAGTGCTGAGAACATTTCTATTTTCCGCTATCTTTTACTTTGCCTGCAGCTCTGTATTGAATTCCAACAAGAATATTCAAACGCTATACATAAATGTTCAAAAATGCTGCACAGCAGCAGAGATTAGTTCACAGTGACAATCAATAGAACTATGTCAATTATTAAGTTTAATTTTAGATCAATACTGCAGTGCACAATGAATGAGAAGCAAAATTATGCTCTATATGACATCTTATGAATAAATACCTAACATAAAGTCTAACACAGTTTAAGTTCTCGTTTGCATCAGACCATAGCTGTGTAAATGTGTGCCTCCCTCAGGACTCAGCACTGTCCACTTTATAACAGTGGAACAAAGTTATACCTGAAGGGCCGGGAGCGACTGGAGGACCAGGTGGAGTCGATGTATTGTGTTTCCAGACTGGCTCTAATAAGAGGAAATGAGGCTGGGGACTCTGGGAGATGTGTTCAATAAGGAATCAACACAACACTAATACTATTACAATTAGTCATATAAACAGCATGAGCTGGATACAGTCACCACAGAACAGGCACACATCTGTGCGAGTGGCATGCCTGCCTCCAAATGATTAACATTTGAGTGATTTTTTTTCCATTATGTGTTCTCCTTTTGAAGTAAAAAGCGTCTTGTCGATATAATTTTTGGGGGGCTAAATTATGGTGAATGCTTCTTCACTTCTTCAAATGGTGGACAGAGTTTCACATGCATCTCTGAGATTCATAACTGATGCATTTACAATCAGAGTTTGTTGATATATCGGTCGGCCGATATATCGGCCTTAGATCTTCCAGAATACAACCATTTAATCACCAATCAGATCAATATTTAGTGCGGTTATTACATTTATTTGTGAAGTAGTTTTATTGTCGGACTGCACCTGAACGCTTGCCTGGTACACCAGCTGACCAAAGTCTCCATTCATTTCATGGAGACAAGTCAGTCTGGGAGTGGTTGGCAGGAGAAGTATTTCCTCCGGACAATTCTCTCCGGGCCAATCACAGCATGGGGGCGCACGGGGGGGCTGCGTCACGTCATTTGAACAGCGCGTTACCATGGTTACTCGCGGCAAACAATCAAGAGGGCCGCACAGAGCGACCACTGCTCTCGAAATTGTTTAGCTATCATTTTAAAACTACATTAACATTCCGCATTGGAAGCGTTCATTTTCAAGATTTTTTTTTCCTCCACCGCCGCACCACGCCATTGTTGTTTATGACAGCTAACGGGTAACGGGAGTAGTGTTGCCAGATTGTTATACGTTTTCCAGCCCAAACCAAAATCGGTCCGAAAACAAAGTCCCAAACTCACTACAGCTGCAGAGGCAAAATCAAACAGAACCTACCACAACCAGAGTAACAATATAGCCACGCAAGTGACGTGTAAATGCTCCAATGCCCCCACTCGTCATGACAACATGACAACCACTTAAACCAACGTGTATTGTGTCTAGAAGCTCCGGTAACGACTAACTCATGGATTAAAGCGAGTTTGTTCATTTGAAGACACGTTACAAACTTTCCGACATCAAACACTAACTTAACTCTCAAACTCACGTCCTTACGAGGCTCTTTTCTCCATAAATATGAGGCGGAATGTTATAAATCACATATCATTTTACAGCTTAAAATGTGGCGAACGTGTTTGTGCCGTCATGACTGTGCCCTGTGTTCACATTCGTCCTGTATGAGCTGTTTTAGCCCTACCTGGGTCTTGAGTCCTCCGGAGCTGCTCTCTTCTTTGCTGCGTGTGCCTGTTTGTGCCAAAGCGCGTGTCTGTGTGTGTGTTGGGAGCACGAGCTCAGAGCGAGAGGAATATTTGCAGGATTCATTGAAAAACAGAAGACCAGGGCTCTAGCCTAAGACATGTTTTGAAAAACATCACTAAAACAATTTATTACACAGTATTAAAAGAATAGATGCATTTTATGCTTTTTAACAAATAATACCAAAATATTTATAAAGAATATCATATATTTTTCCCTCCGTGAGCAAAAATAAAAGAAGCCAAATAGGCCAGGTAAACCACCCTATTTGGCAACACGGGCACGCTCTCCTCGTCGCTTATCTTGCGTCACTTCCAGTGTGCCCTGATTGGTTTTGCTGTGTGTCTGTCAATCACACACTGAACTTGATGGACGGTCGCAACTCCAGACTGATTTCCTTCGTATTAAATATAAGAAGGAATCATTCTTGTGGCCAGGCAACCTGAACGCAGCACTAGGCTGACGCTTTGCATCACTGCAATACTAGTGCGCTCTGGGGCAGGGCTGGATTGAAATGCTCCCAACTCCACTACTAACGCAAGAAAAGGAAATAACATTATCACAGATTACGCCCACAACAACAGCAAGGATTTTTATTTCATTAAAGTGTCTGTATGGAGATCCTCGTCAGAAAGGACGTGGCTGCTGTCAACAAGAACAAGAAGTTGGCTTTCTCACTACTTTCTCGTTTGGAGTTTATATTAATGGAATTAATTTTGTGAAGACTTGGGATCTACGAAGAGGTTATCTGGGCGGTGAGTGTTTAAAACATGATCGCTTTTCAATGTAATGTTGCCTCACTGTAGCGATTTGCTCATGATGCTACAACAACAACATTGCCTCAGCTGATTCTCTCTGGTGACTGTAAAGTGTTGTGTCTGTGTCCATGCCACTAGACACACATTGACATGTAAATTAGTCATGAAAAGAGGTGTTAATGGCTGGCATTTGCGCAATTTAATTGCGGTGACATCGTGCATATTATTGAGGATAACTGCACCTTTAGCCTCTTGAATTCACTTCATTTGTACAAGACTATCAATAATAATGTGATACAAACAAGTTTCAAGCCTTTAAAGTCACTCATAAGACGTGACATAACACTAAATGTGCCATAATAAACCCAACTTAAATAATACACCTGCTCCTAATAAAAAAGTATTTTTCTATTTCTAATTATATCGGCTGTCACATCGGTTATCGGCACTCCCCAGCCTCTTCTATATCGGAATTGGTATTGGTTCCCAAAAAGCCATAGCCTATCGGTCGGGCCCTTGTCTTTTTACCCATCAGAGTTTTGTTTCAATTTATGCTTGCTTTGCTTTAGATTGGGATCTTTAAAGACTTAAGTCAAGAGACAATTTAACTAAAATATTCTAAGCTAACAGTCACATTTGAAGGCACCAGAAAAATAGTTTTGTTTTTACATACGGCATCTCTTTCTGAGAATGAGCAGATGTGCCCAGAGAGGCACTTATCCTTTGTGTTTTTTATGTTACAGTTACGATGTCTGACACATATTGATGCTTGCTGCTGTCTCTTGTGACATCTGTAGCACATCCACAGTGACACCAGAACCATCATGTGTCCAATTACTGTACATTCACCTGTCCCTCCAGCCCTCAGCTATACAGTGCATAGGCGCAGAGTGCCCTCCAGCCAGCACTAAAACTATTACTCCAAATAAGCAGCTACCGTCTGAAATCCTAGAGGAGCTATACCATCCTCTTCAAATTCAGCCTGTTTATGATAATAGAGCTTCATGGTTTTTAATGCCTTATCGACAACAGTCTCTTATGTGAAGAGGAGTCAGATGTTTTATCAATGTTATGAGTGTTTTTTCTGTGAAGGTAAGATCCTTTAGACTGATACAAGAAGATGCAGCAGATGAGGGCGCATAGCTGTATAGAGCTATTATCTGGACAAAATGAAACATGACAATATACATAATCACAGTTATCATCAATCATGATTAATTTAGACAGTGAAGTACATAGAACTAATGAAAAAAAAATACTAACAATAATCATAACTAAAACTATCTCAGAATCCTTTGATTTAGATAGGCAGCTAAAATACAGTATGGTTTAAATGTTGTGATGCTTGTGTTGCAAAAAGTTAACGGATCCAGTAACTAGAAAATATTGAAAATTTGAGATAATACATTTTAGATATTTCAAGGTGAAGTACAATGTTAATAAAAATGCCTCTTGCCCACCATTTGGACAACTGATATCATCACATTATAGAATCTATTAAGTGCACAAAACTGTAGCACCTCATTAGAATTTTATTTAGCAATATTCTTATTCTTATTAGTCTTTAATAGGAACACCGGTGCAGACACAAGTTACACTAGAGTGCAAACTGTAGACAAAAATGTCACTTGGCGTTATCTAATTTCTGCTGTTTTCCTACGTTAAACAGCATCCAGTGTCAACCTTTGTCTGCATTAAACTGTTTCAAAAAGTAAAACAGCATAAAAACTTGTATAAACGATCAATGTACAATCAAAACAGTGTTTTTTTCATAAGAAACCTCCACCTAGGACAAGGCCTAATCTAATCGGATTATAAAATACAACTGTTATCTGTGATTACATTTTAAAATTCCAATAGAAACAAGAACTGTACCGTATTGTTCGCACTATTGAGTGAACCTAAATACAAGTAGTTCCAAGTAGACCTAAAACAGAGGGAAAATATAAATAAACAGTATAGGATACACTTGTTTTTACTAAATCTATAAGAATCTGCATTGTTTCATAAGCTACAGAGAATCAAGCTTGAGAAAAAAGTAGTGCCCTATAGTCTTCCAAAATTACGGTAATCACAATTTATACTATGTTAATGGCACAGACTTATGAGATATACAAGATTTGAATGAGACTGAGAAAGTTGCAATGCTTTGGACCAGTGAAGACAGAAGAAGTCGCATTCCAAGTTGTAATGAAAATAGTAAAATCGGGGGTAGTTTTGCTTTACTGTCTTTTCAGTTTGACAGTTTTCTGGGCGCAAACACATTCCTTTGGGCAACACATTCATTAATAATTCATTCTCTATCACTGCCATGAATGATGTTATTGTTGACAACCTCCATCAACACGTCATTAGAGTCAGAGTGATGAATCGTTATCAATTGAGTTGATTTGCTAAATATAGTCTGTTGTGAGTGTTTTCCATTAATAGTGTTTTGACAGAGAAGCTGAAAGAAATATATCATGTTCGGTGCACATTCAGCAATACAGTACGAGAAATATGAATATTACAGGGTAAACACAAACATCTCGCAGCCCACTATGATACTTTATGGCTATTATGCTTCATCAAACTGTCAAAAGTGGATTACGTTTGCTAATTAAAGTCCAGGCTGTGCTTTATGAGCGATATGGCACATATTCTGCAGATTACACAGCATAGCCAATGCAACGTTGCCACGGTGAACACATTACTGGTCTTATCAATCATTATAATGAACAGAGATGGCATTTCACATTGTTTAATATGTTTGTTATGCATAATAAATAGAATGACGCTGAAGGGTGCTGATAAAGACAGACTGGAGCGTCCTACAGTCAGGTGTTTAGGAATGTTTGTTTGCAAGTCTTTCATACACAGAATAGACTTTAAAAAACTGTAGTTTGTTAAAAAAAAAGAAGGTAAATAGAGCCTAAGGACAGTTTTCTTTTTTTTAATTAGGATTTGCAAATTTGACTTTTAAATTTATACTCAATTTTGTTTTATTGCACTGCTAGAAACAACTTTACAACTTAGCAATTATGTAAATGTTCTTCCATTACCATTGTTGTAACACATTACTATTTTTAAAGTGTGTGGTCAACTTCATAAAATCAGACTTTCAGAAGGACAAATTAAGCTTCTTGAATATAGCTGTAATTAGAATACTTAATTTTCCTCATAAAAATGTCAAAATGTTTTGATTACATTTTTTTAAAGTGTTAATCACAAATATGACTAACCTTGGGCTAGGCGATATAACAATGTATTGTATATCAAGCTATTTTTCTGGTCAAGATATACATTTATATTGAGAAATTCTAACCCTTTCAAAACAGAGCTGAACAATGATGAAAAATTGTGACAAAAATTACAAAGAGAGAATAAAAAAAATTTGACAAAAAGTTATTTGTTTTACCAAGATGACTGAGCTGTACCGAAATGAAACTTAAGCATAGCATTTACGATTGTATGTTTTATTCATTTTAGTCCGCAAAAGTCAATGCAAAAAGTACTTTTCTTTCCCATGTAAAGCGTCTTTGACTGTCCAAAATATTTTTATTATTGCAAAGATATCGAGATAAGTATGTCCATAGATTTACCTAACAATCTTGACATCCATATTCAGTTCTTTCCCCCTTTTGAAGCCATTTTCTTATGTTATTAATTTGAGTGTAGCTGAGGCTGAAAATTGATAGACAATGTGTTAAACTTTGCTCTTCTATTTATTTACTATTAGATGTTACTTCATGTGAAACAATCTTGTTGTCTTTTTCAGTTCACCTCATTTCTTTACTAAAACTATAGCTCTCCACTGTATGATCCATAATGTATAAGTACAATCTTTATGTGATAAAATACCCTAAGAATATTGTGCCAAATGATTCCACTTGATATATTTTTACAATCTGATGTTAAAAACAATTCTGAGTTTTTAAATGAAAACAGTGCTATACAATCCACCTATTTCCCCACACGTGTTTATATTACTGAATAACATATAACGCAGCTGTATGGGCCTCTGAGAATATTATAACCTGGAGCTTGGTAATCCATCACGGCTCTGTCAGGTGGAATATTTGACACTTTCAGCCACGGGGAAAGTCTGTCAAAGCCTATATGACCAATGCCAAAACACAAACAGTAATAATGTCTACAGATGTACGTCAACAGAAGAAGTACACACATTATAAAACCCCTATTGGCTAAGCTCATCGATTATTGTAAGAACTATTAAGGTAACATGGCAACAATACAAGCGACTCCCCCAACATAACAAAGAAGTCAGTTTCATATGTAATTTCAAGGAAAACAGAAATATGAAAAACATGTTATGGGAGTACAAAGCCGCCCTGCTGTGAGGTGGAATTAATATTGCCATTACAGCGGAAATAAATCAGGCGTTGTGAGAAAGTCTCTTGTGCAAAAGTGCTGAGGAAATGAAAAAGCAGCATCGGAAAACCTTTTGAGATTGCGTTTGAGACAAGTGGTGGTTTTAATATGTAGTGCAAATAAACTGGACCACAAATATCAGCACCGGATCTAGATGAGACTGTGGGCGCTATGTTAGTTCTGCAAAATGGAGGGGTTAATTACAATGACACCTGATGAAATGGGGTTGGACATATCAGCGCAGAAATAGATTTTCTGTCATGTACATACCATAGGATTAAACCATGAAGCACAATAAAACAAAGCAAAGTGGAGATGAGTGTACATATCAAACAGAAAATGTAAAATAAGTTATTTTGCTTAAATCATACAGCTTTTTTGCAGGTAAAGAGCCGTAGCTTCCTCCAATCTGTCTGCACTGGAGGGACAGACAAGTAATAAATATCCTATGAACACAGCGCAGGAGGTTACACATATACACTGGCGCAGAAACATGAATAGTCGTATGAATCCAAACATTCAATGAGTAAAGCCCAAACACTGAAAGAGGTCTCTCAGCTCCTGCATACAACTCTAGTGATGAGAGGAAAGTCATTCATAAACTGTCACAATGAGTATTTCAAAGAATAAGAACGTTTTGCTCTTGTGTGAAAAAACATCACCCTTTTTTTTTTTTTTGAGAAAAAAGGTAGCAACAACACATTTTTTTTAGACCGAAGTCAAGATACTATACTTGGGATAACATCTGGTAACTGTAAATGTTGGTTGAGCAATACAAAGAACTGTTCTATTAACATAATACAATAGGTAAATCAACACAAAGACTATCAGTAAAGGCAGAAAACAAAATTGGGGCTAATTAGAGCCCTGAGGTACTCCTGTGGGTGCCCCCAAAAGGAGCACAAGTAGTTTAAAGAGTTTGAAGCCTGGAGAGTTGCTGTGTTGCTTTAGAGGTTTAATAAAATAATTGGAAATCTGCAAATAGTTCATGTGTTTTTATGACACAAAGAGGTCTATGTCTTGTGTAAATGTTGTGTGAGTTTTTATAAGACCTACCTTCAGCAGAAGCTTAGGCTGGTCAGTCATGACTTGAACTCCAATAACCATGAGACCAGTGAACCTTTAGTGACTGACACCACAGGCGTTCGGAGGAGAGAAAGGGCGTATACGTTATACGCGGTTTATGAAAGTGGTGTGTGCAGACAGAAGTCAGAACCTCTGCTGAGCTGTAATTCAGGGAGGGTCAAAGGTCATGAGGAGAGCGGTGAGAGCCTTAGGCTGAGCGGCTTTTCAAGAAGCTTCAGGCACTTTCGGTTAGTTGTTCTCTGCTGCAACGGAGGAAGAATGCTAAATTCATATATTTTTTTATTATTTCAAAAGATCTTACTTTAAAGTATATCAACTTTAAATGCACATGCAGATTATAGTTTCTTGTCTGCAATGTTCCACAGAAAGGTATATCTAGCATTTATTTATCACAGGTATTACTGTTTCAGAATATAAAGTTATGAAAAAGTATGTAGCTATTTATACATGGGGATGGATATATACAGTATATACGTAGTTTATATCTATAGGTGAAAACTGATTTTTGACTAAAAACAATAAAAGCATCAGTGCAAGACGAACAAAGAATAAGAGCTCCACAGAGGCATTTTATCTTTGTTTGAGCAACAGATTGTAAAAGTGCTGTGTTAAACCAAAAGTCAGTGAAGTTTGGAGGAAACCAGCTGGTCAAATCTAAAACACAGTGGTAGAGAGTATGTGTATATGTGAGGAGAGAAGGGTCCAGCTCTGTGGAGTGGGCCGGGTCACAGTGGGACTCCAGCACCAGTAATTGCTTTGACCCTGAGCTGAGCTGAAGTGTGCCTCAGAGGTGAAGAGCTGCTCTGGGCTGGAGCTGGGACAGTCAGAACTCACAGTGTGAAGAGAGTCTGAGAGAAAAGCAGAAGTTTTAACCTCTGCACTCCGGGCTAAAGAAAGTGGCTAATTAACAGGCAAATAAGTCTGGATGTCTGTTGCTTCGAGGCTCAAACGACAATACTGTTGTAAATTTCACAACAAAGCCAAGTTTAAATATTTAAATTGAACCTTTAAAATGCTTAATGTTTATAAATATTCAGTTTCCTTTATTAGATTTTGGATATTTAACAGTAAATCTTAAAAAACTGGACTGTGTGTTTCCTTGTAAATCAAGAACCCTGCAACCTCCATGGTAGAAGTTGATGGGATTCCTATAAATAAATAAACAAGTGAAGAAATAATTACATGCATTAAACAGTTTTCCCAGCCAGAACTGTCCACCCAATCCCAAAACATATAATGTAAGATCTCTTTCTTTCATGTTGACTGGTAATCAATAGATGTTTTATAACTAGATGAGGACAATACGCAGCACTAGATGTGCAATAATTATTCTCATTTACAAGAGCAGATTTAATTTTTTGTATAATATATTTTAATTATCAAGATTAGTCATTTCTTCAATGATGTCAAAACCAAAATAGCACAGCACAACCTGCACCAAAATGCCACGATTACCTACAGATCTCACATTGACATGTTGTGACCAATACCTCCCACTTCTTTCTATAAACAGCCACATTAAGAGCATCTCAAATAAGCATGGAAACCACGTTAATAGTTCGATAACAAGTCCAATCCCTCTACAGTACAGCAGTCCAACCAGCAAAAGGCCCACGGAAATAACGCTAATTATCTTGTCATGAGGCGAGGCTACTGTCGAACACAGCTGATTACACTGCGTCTGATTGGCAGAAAATATAAGTGCTTACAGCGTGGCTAATGAAAACGGAAGGTAACTGAAGACAGGGTTATTACACTGTGAGCCTCGTAGCGGAGGAGGGGGAGGAGACAAGAAGAAGTAGATTGTTTTCTGCCTGATGTTTACCAAAATTGTGTGTGATGATTTTGTGCCTCTGTAAATGACTGGAGGGGATTGAGTGGTAAGACAGGCGCACATTGACTTTCTTAAAATACAGAATTGTTAGAATAATTGCATAGAATGTAAAACGGTATCACATTCAGAACTAAAAGGCAGATTTCCAAAAATTGTATGACTACTTTCATTAAAACTAAGTTAAGATTGTTATATTTAAGATTTACAAAACATTTGGCAAATTTCATCCAGTTTAGTTCATTTGTAGGATGAAAAAATGTACTTCCTACTAATAAATGATGACATCACACAAGGAAGTTACCTAACAACCATGTGAAAAAAGTTTCTCCTCTCATGCAAAAGGCTTTGTACTTGAGATTTCACAAATACACCGTAAGGCACACATTGAGCACTACTTTCCTTTTGGTGCTGGCGTTAACGATGTTTTTTTTTCTTCTGTTGGCTACTAGTCGCCTCTCTCATAGCACTAAGCCTGCACGTCTGATATGAGCAGATCTCACAGAGACCTTTTCATTCAGAGAACCTGTGCAGTAAGATGTGCACACTTCAGCAAATATGACAAGTGAGCAGTAGACTAAGATCACAGGAAAAAAGGAACTGTAGACTCTTTGCTTCAGTTAGGGGAAAAATGAATGATTCACATGACAGGCTTTAACACCTTTGTGTAAAAAAAATGTAGGCTTCTTTTCTTTTACATAAAGCCTATTGGCATAATGAAAAAAAAGAAAATCAAAGCGACTGTGTCTGACCTGATGAGTTAAAAAATAAAAGCAAATATTCAGGCTTTGGATTTGAGCTTTTTTCTCAACTGGATTTCACACACAAAAAAAATTCTCTTGTTCCACTGTTGTGACGCTAAGACCAATCACTGCAAAGTATTTATTTAAGTATACAGCTCATTATGTGCAAAAACCTTTCCAAATCAATGATCGCAGTGATGTTACACATATAAATCAGAGGTGAGCCATGTTAGCACTGTGCTTTTTCTGGTGGAGGATCTGTATCTTCTTGACTCTGTACCTGTTTGGTCAGAAAACTAGTATGGAATCTTTTATTTATTTCTTAAAGAGATGTTGCTGTTCAAAAACATGCGTCTCCACTGACCGCTAACATGGCATGGTGGTGGCAACACCTTTTTGTCTCCATGGAAATATGTTTAAAGCTTTAATGTGAAGCACAGAAATGACCAAGAAATGTACATAAAACCTAAAAAACACAGATCCTTAAACGTACTACTTATCAGTACCAAGTAAAAAGCGGGGATACAAGTCTAATAAATGTACGAGATAAAAACATGTTTTGAGATATTGTGAGAGAAACATGAAAAGACTAATGTCCACACGGAGCAGGGGAACGCTGTAAAAGCAAAAAGGTGATACAAACAATGCTCATTTCCATATGTCAGCGAGGCGCAGATTACAGCTGAGGTCCACATGAAAGGACACGGCTCATTATAAAGCCACAGACAAACTGTACCTGCTACTGTAGGTGTGTGAGGCTAACAAGCCTCACAGAGCCTTTATGAAGCCAACCAGAGAGAGGACATGCTGCGCTGTAAGGCAGACCGCGTTTTCGGGGATTTTTTTTGGTTTGCTGTGGCCTTGCATCAAGGTGCAAATTTGAGATTGTAGTCATGTTTTGGAAACTGTTGGTGTCTGTTGCTTGGGTAAACATGCTACTCGACTGAGCCAAAAGTATTGGGACACTATGACTGATTTAAAAATGAAATCAATATGAAGATATTTTTCACTCTATGTCAAAGGTCTTATGGCAAACAAAAAATTCTTGCTGCTGAGACATAAAACTCTTAACAGGGAAACAGATGGACTAAACTTTTGGCAGCAGAAGAAAATAAAAAGGACAAACAACTGGGCTAATATACTGATACTAACCGAAAGAATATTAATACGCAATGAGGGAAAAACATAGAAATCAGATCAACAATTTTTCAAAACTGCAAATTTCTCTATATTCTAATCTGTCTCTCTAGAATGTTGTGATATTACGTAAACACAACCTATTAGAACTATGCAGACACTTTTTCCACTTTTTGATCATAATTTCAAACTCACACAACACTTTGTCTTTGTAAAACGGACTATTGACAGCACTGACCCAAGGCACACTTATTGTTCTAGTCATGCACGAGCCCCCACTGTTTCTGATCAAAACGTAATCTTCTCTCGCAGCTGTAATGAGATGCACTGGGAATGAATAATTAGGAGCAAAATCTATGGAGACGAGCAATAATAGCTTCCCAAAAAAGCTCTTTTCATTATTTCAAAAAGTGGAAGACAAACTGAGATGTGGCCTGAGGGCTGCAGCTTCACAGATAATTGGAGACTCAGAAAGTGACGACGATGGTCAGCAGTGGTTAAAGTTGACTAGACACAAACAATGCATGGGAGCACTCAATTTAGAGATAAATAATTACAAATAATTAGCAGTGGGATGAAGTATGCAAACAGTGCTGGAATGAAAGACTGGAGATGTGCGTGTGATGGAAATTGAGCGTGCCGTGTTGAACTAGCAAATCACAGCACTGAACCTCAAACAAGATCAATATTGGCTTCAGAGACGACATGCGTGGTGGCAGGTAGAGTGAGAAGGAATTAGAAAAACAGGATAGAGACGAGATGTTTGTTGTGTTAGCCCAAAACATTTATTACAATCGCTGTGCTGCCGTGTGGTGAAGAAGTTTAGACGATTTTCAAACTGTGGAAGAGGTAAGTATCTGTTCACTCTAACAAGTCTGTAGCTCTGTCAAACATCTAGGCACATCGCTTTTCAGATGTGCACTGCAGTAGAAACATCTTTATTAAATTAAGTAAATCACCGTCCATCAGCTTTGAAAATGTAGTTAGCTTAGCACAGAACTGGGTAAACTGCGGCCCTCAGACTCTTTCAGTGTGGCCCGTGGACATTTTTTGAGAATAAGTGTGTCATTGCTTGTTGTCCTAATATTTTCACAATAAAAGGCCAGAATAGTATTTAAAAACCAGATATATAAAAAGATGCTTGTGATAATTTGTTACAAAAGTCATTGTGGTCCGGCCCTCCGCCACTTGTCCGGGTTCGAATATGGCCTGTAGGAAAAAATAATTGCTCACCCCTGGCTTAGCACAGCTGGTTAGCCTTCGACAAGCCATTAAACTCTTACTGAATAGAATCTATTCATGTGACTTGACATTCTAAAGGCTGATAGTAATTATTTAATATGGAGGGCAGCTAAAATGGAAATTGCATAAATCATTTCTAGTTGTAATACAAAAACTTAATGGGTCTAGTCACCTATTGAATAGACCAGATAGAAAATGTGTTAAGTTGCCTTTTAGACATTGCATGTCAAAATCGATTATTAAGAGGAAATACTGGCTCGTACCCTTCATCTGGACTCGAATTCTATTATTTGAATAGAACCTTTTATATTTCTGTGAAAAAAAAAGACGTGATCTTTGAAACTGCCACATTGAACAAATATTCATTAATGTTCAAGCCTTTTTGGCAGCATACTACATCTTTGTTTTCATTTCTGCAGAATCCTATGTGCATCATTATTTAAACTATAACTATATAATTGCAGAATGAAGTACGCCAAGTGCAGTGGCTGTGACATGAGATTGGTGAAACAAGGATAAACGGATAAAAAATATTACTACTCAACTATTACGCAAGATACAACTTAAAAAAAAAAAAATGTTTTTGCTAATTTACAAGAAAATGTGGGTATGGATTTAAAAAAAAGTCATAAAACTGTTGCAAAAAAAAAAATGCTATAAATAGTGAAACAAATGTGTATTAAAAAAGAAAGTTAGATAACTGTGTGTTCATTGCGTTGCCTCAAATCCAGAGCCCATACTTCAGCAAAGTGCAAAGTGGGTCTCACCTGCATTTCAGATAACTCCACATCGTACCAGGCAATCATTTAGTTTATCTACGTGACACACATGAAACCGTGGAGCTGATTGATCATTTGTCATTTAGACCAAAATCTAGCTTCACTCACCACACATTAAAATAATTTTTTGCTTTGCTGTTTGATTTAGCAGAAATCCATGATGTTTTTCAGTTTCATGTGATATTTTTTCCATTTATTTTTTTTGTTATAAGCAGCCATGTTGGTTTTTATAAGGAAGACAATTTGTGTCTCAGATGAAATAGGGACACGGTGACCAGACGATATATACAATTAGAAAAATTGTCTGACTTATACATTGTGTATGCTACATTGTTTAAACCTCAACATACATTTAGCGATAAATCTCCAAAATGTTTACTGAATATGCTTAAAATTTTCATGTTTGCCAATAACATTCACTCAAATGCCATCAGATTTAATGCCCTCTCAACTATTTAACAAAGAAATAAGACCCAATGATGTCCAAAGACAAACAGTAGAGGAAAAGGGACTAACTAACTACCTGTCCACCGCCTCAGCATTCTCCATTGATTGCCCGACGGCCCATCTTTAGCTCCCAGTAAAAACAATCCATTCTGAGCCGAGCCCTCTGTCAGCACCATGCATTTTCAAATACCTTATTAAACATTTACGACCAGGCCAAGAGTTATTACAAGCACAACTCTATTCGTCTAATTCATCACTTATCCATCAGTGGTCTATCCATTTGGATTCGCTGTCACATTACGGCTCTCATTGTCCACAGGAAACAGAATAATTGATGCTGTCTGTAAGATGGCATATATCCACATTATAACGCTCCGACATGTTATATTGTATAAGACATCATTCAAGAGCGCCGTGGGGCATATAAATGTTGGTCAAATGACTGAGTTAAGACTACAGGGCAGTCATCTCCCCTCTTCATCATGTGAAAAACTATTCTCTTAGAGGGTTTGGGATGGAGCCAGTACAAAGAACTCACTGAAGCTGCCTGCATAAAAGAGAAAAAAGAGCCATGTGATGTGCAAAGAAAGGTGTCGTCATCCACCACGCTTCTGTTAGTTATTCTGTCATTTAATAAAGTCACAGTATGCAACTATTCTACTGAAAGAATAAACATCTTTACATTGCTTTGTTTCTAATCTTTGACAGCTTTAAGCTTGTCAAACCTACCCATCCTAATGAAGACAAGCAGGTGATGCCTCAGGCCAAGCAACAAATCAGAATCACTGCTCAGTAAGAATGCTTAGTAGCAAAAACTGTTTGCCAAAAACACAAGATCATTTTGTATTTTTCAACCTTTACTTGTTATGCAAGCTTACTATCCATCATTATCTACATAGTCAGACGTGCTGCCAAATTCTCTTGGGAGACGTAATATGGTCGAGAAATGAATAAGGTGACTTTACTTTACTGGTGTCAGTATGACAACTGCATGAGCCTGTTGTGTTCTTTTATTGTGACCAGCCTAGTGTAAAATTCATGCTGTCATTTCAGCATCTAAAATGAGTTGGTTGATATATTGGAATGTTGGAATGTGTGCATTGTAACTGTAACTGTAATGCTGCTGTCTTGGCCAGGACTCCCTTGAAAAAGAGATTATTAATCTCAACGGGACTTTCCTGGTTAAGTAAAGGTTAAATTAAAAAAAAGAGTCACACCTTTGAGGTAGGACAGATTATATCAGCACAAGAGAAGTGCTCACAGACTCAGAAATATTTTAAACAATATTTGAAATAAATTGGTCTTTTGTATTTTAGAAAATGTTATGCAGCATGTCTTTGAGGTCAGATGATAAAAGTGTGATAAAAAATAAAAAGGTTAGGGTTCGTGTTTAAATTTCTATTCAGTAGAATTGAACTGTGAACAGGAAACACTGATCTGTGAAATAGAGAGAGGTTAATTTCCTGTTTAAACCTTCAGACCTTGACTTTGCCTCTACGCACTAAAAATTAATCACACTTAAGTAGTGACATGTTTTAATTTTTGTAAAGTATCAACACAACATTTTAAACATCTGAGTTCTTATTTCAACCACATCACAAGATGTTTGAATAAGAACTCAAGTTTTAAGCTTAGATAACTAACATACTGTACATGTATCACTGAATATACAACGGTGATGATTAAGAAACATTAATTTATTATGTCTCTTCATTACTGGCTGAAAAACTAAAGAAAGAATGAAATATAAAAGTGCACAATGAGGCAGTAGCATATTCCAATGATCTGCACATATTCCCCATGGTAAACCTAATATAATCTGAATCATGTGAAGAGCTGTCCTAACCACACATTCCTGTCCTTGTGTCTCTCCCTCTCCACTTTTCATTCTTTCTCCTTTGTTGTTTTTCTTCTCCATCTTGTTGAGACCTTATTTCAGACAGATTGTCAGAACATCGCAGAGAGAGGCGAGGAGGACGACTTGGAGAACTATCCTTCACTTTCAACCCCAGCCCCAAACACTTGACAGGAAATTGCCTGAGACATGCCATGTTGTGAGTTACATCTTCATTGCTCCTTCAGAAGGATGAGTGTGACAGCAGCGGTGGTGGTGGTGAGAGACAAACAGAACTAGTGATGCCTGCAGCTTCAGCACACAGGAGGTAATCCTCACTCATATGCTGTGTGTTTTCTCACTATCAGATTCATGTTTGACTCCAGCAGCATTGTTTCTTCTGTCTGTGTTTGTAGGTTCAATAGAACACAAGCCTTGCAGATAAATTATTTGATTAAAAACATGGTATGGCAAAAGCTCTCAAAACTCTCCAATATCTTTATGATTTGACCATGTTTTGGACCTTAACGGCACATAAAAGGTACCAGAAGACAGTGTAGAAACGCAGATTAAATATCCAAGTACTTAGAGAATCTGCTGCTGTTTTAAGCAATTTTGTGTAATAAAAAGACATTTAAATCATAAATCCACTAACATTATTTTGGTAAACTAAGACATCGAATAAATGCCTAAAGACCATCAGCCCTAATTACATATTATATTGTTCAATCAAGTGAAATTACTTTATTAAACTTTATCAGAGAGTGTATTTTTTTCCCCCAAATCACAGGCCTTTTCTCTCAAAAGTCTCCCAAAAGTAACTCAAGTATTAAGTTCTACTAACCACTACTAAGCAAAAAGGGTTTTGACTAATAAAAAAAGTTGGATCTCAGTGGCATCAACGGCTGCAGTCTAGAATAAGACAAGAAAAAACATTTAACTCAATTACTCTGTTGCAGGAGAAAAAAAGCCCTTCACTCCCACTTCAGAGCTTGTTATCTTGGTTTACGTCATCAGAGGTACATCACTCTCTACATCAGAAGACTGGACTGGACCAGATGCACACAATGTCTTCGGGTTTATATGTCCCAGATCTCAGGTCCCACACATACATTATAATTAATTTCATGCTTGGGATTTTTTGTGTGGGGTTTTCTCATTTCTCACTATGCCTAGATGCCGCAGCCACGTAAAATCTTCCAGCTACAGTAGTCCTGACCAAGCCTCTCAAAAAGATCTGTACATAAGTCCACGAGCGCTGCACTCTGGGACTCAGTGCTCCTGTGAAGATGTTCAAGAGAAAGATGGGTCAAAAGCAGAGGACAAATTTCCCTATGGGGATAATAAAGTGTATCTTATCAAGAAAATTCACTATAATCTCTATGTATTGCAGAAAAAAGGTCTCTCCCTGACCTATTATTTCATGGCAAAGAACAATGTAATCATAGAAAAAACTTGTCCTTTTCCTCTACCTTGCTTTATGAAATCATTGAATTTATAACCTTAACAGAATCTATTGTGAAAATTGTATTTAACTTGACAACTTTTTGGTTAAGTCTACCTTATAACAACTTTTAAAGGCCATTCCTCAATATTCTGGCCATCAGTCTGTATGGTAGCTGTGTTGAATAAATTCCTCACATTTGAAAACATTTCTCAGTGTGTTTCTCCCTGGAGGCATTTTGAATCAGAGATAGAATCATTTGCAGAAAAAAAGTAATGGAATATTTTAGCCTTTCAACCCGGCCCTCCAGCTCGATGTGATTAAGCTTGTTTATTTATGTCGCCTCCGTTTTAATGAGCATGTCCGTATGGTCTAGGTGTGGAGCCCTGGGGCCATATCAGCATCTATCAATGGTCATAGCAGGTTTCTAACATCCCCAGCTGGTCTCTGGGGCTGAGAGGTGGGTGTGATTTGTGAATGTGAGCACATGTAGGAGTAATGACAGACTTTTAGAGGCTATAAAAAAGATGGAAAGGAAGTTCACATTGCCGAGTGAGGTCTCCCGGGATTTTTGGAAAGCTTCTTGGGGGCTGACAGACAGACAGTGTAACAGAATTGACTCTAATTGGCTGAAAAGAAGACAACTGGACAAGTGAATTGGAGGATGAAGACAGCTTGTGTGTAGTCTCTGTTGTATTGTGTGCCTGACCGTTGGGGTTACAAAAACTTTTATGGACTTTTGATGTGAGGAAAGCATTAAAAGGAGCACTAAAGGAATGCTGTTTTTGTGTGTGTTGGGGTTTATTGCCAGGAAAAGACTAAATGTTGTATGTTGTCTGTGCATTGCATTACATGTTACATTGTGCACTCGAGGCTACATTTGTCAGGAAACATAAGGTTCAATCTGTCACCAATTTATAAGGATATAATCAGACCAAAGGAAAACAACAGGACTCAGAGGAATATTAGTACAATGGTCTATTAAGAATGTGATGAAAGTGGGTGGTGATACAGAGAATGTTGATTGACGTGTGTCGAAAAGCAGAGCTGGGTAATCAACTAAAAGAAGGAGATTAATGTAATATTTATTTTTCTGTCTCAGACTCAAATGCTCTGCAGTTTTTCATTAGTAAAAACATGTAAATTGGACTAGTTCTAATATTACAAATGTATGGCCTGTGTAATCTGCTCATTACTAAACAAATTATTTAGTTTTGGAAAAGGCTCAATAAAATCAATTGGAAAATTAGAGAAAAAAAATCTTGATTATATTTTTTCCATGTCCACATTTACATAAAATGTGTTATTTAAAAATAACTAATACACCATAACCCTGCTATAGTAACTGAGCCTTTATCATTCTTGTTGTTTGCTGATCAGTCTTTATTCATGTTTTATTATCTGTAATTAATATTTATAAATATCAATATCAACACAATGTGACTTCATTTTTAGTTGAGGATCAAAGATGATAGAACAAAACATTCTTAGATGTACTTTTTACTGCTTGATTTTACTGAAATAATTGACAATACTATGAAAGCTCTAATGACTTATGCTTAGGTAATTAAACCTTAAAGCGTTGTCTAATAGTCTTTTTCTTTTGCGTTCTCTCTAATGATTCCCCTGTGCGGTCTGCTGACATTTGAGTTGAATCGCGGTGGTAAATGCTGTTCCTGAGTGATTCTGGTGGGCTGGGCAGCTGCTGTATGAGACATGGGTGTTTGGCATGAGGCCTCATTAGAGTGAAAGAAAGCCCTGCTTCGTGTGGAGCTATATGCTTCTGTTAAAGGGCACTGTGAAGCATTCTTATAACAATCACTAATACTTGCATTGAATTGTTGAAAGGTTTATTGTGGCTATTGTATATTGATGTACAGTACATGCAGGTATTATATATTGTTATGCAAATGTCAAATGAGATAGACTGTGATAATCAATGGTGTTTTTGATATCTTCGTGGTGATTTCCTGCTGTGTTTGCTTCGTGTGTTAATGTACGTATCATTTATAAAGGTCAAAGATGTCTAATGTGCAATGGGAGAACGTAAATCTAAACCAGAGGAGGGGGACATTTGAATTACAGATAACACATCAGGCTGAATGATGGTGACAACAGTATACTTACTGTATAACATACGCACCACTGTCACTGTGTTCAGCAATGCAGTAAGTGATGCACAGTATGTAAAAGGATTATTTTCTTTCTAAGTAGATCAACGTTGCAGTTTAAAGTAAACCATGTGAATTAAGATCTACAGGTGCTCTCTTCGATGCCAAAATCATTTAACACAAAAAACACTTTTTGGTTATTTAGTTCCAAGAGTTGTTTTCTTCAATAGTTTCTCCTATGTTATGCTGTCTTAAGTGATCCTGTATTAACGCACGGCCTACTGGGGTTAAGTCCCTGAGCCCAGCAGTGTAAAGGGCCAGAAGGATGAAATGGGAACGTCTTTCTCAAAACCACTTGTCACAAGTCGCTTTCAGACGCACCACTCTCCACAATCCAGTCTGCAGCCTTTCCTACATTCTGACAATTGTCTGCTCTGCTCCCCCAAACTCATGGGCCTGTCCGTCTCCCAGCTCCTTACTTACGGCTTCACTTACAGCAAAGAGAACCACATGTGACTGATCTCACCTAATTAAGCTAAAAATAAAATCCATAAGCCTTAGGGGTGTTTTGAAGTACACAGTGACACTCCTTTCCTCCCAAGCTTTCACCCACTTTTATTTCACAAAGACGGACCTCCTATTTACAGAGTTATGATTGTTTTTGGCTTTACGAAAAAAAATGCAATTTATTTCGAGGCATGCGCATGGCGATGTAGCAGGACGCTGCGGAGCATTTCATTCACTATCCCAGTACACTGGAGATGTAAAAGTGATACTAAGCATGAGTTCAGCCTCTACAGCTACTGCTGTGTCACTGCTGCATAAAAACTGAGTGTCTTTCAGCGCTGGGAAGAGTAGGGCCATTTTAAAGGAGGCATATAAAGGGCTCAACAGAAGGGGTGAGGGCTGAGCAGATCACATTAAAAAGTTATTTTGAAAATCTATTATTAATAAAAAAAATTAAAAAAAGCCTATATAAAAAAATAAAGAATTTGAGAAAGACCACTTTAAGTAAATCATGCTAAAAATAGGATCTGCAGGAGCTGAAACATACTCCAAATCAGGACCCCTGATCCTCCACACTCATTTCTTTTTTCCCCTTTCACTTTTGTAAATATATTTTGTTAAACTACACACAAATCAGAAAGTCAATGTCTATCTTATTCTTTTTTAAAATTACCCATGTTTATTATTAGGGGCTCTGTAACAGCTATACATGTGGTCTAGTTAATCGTTTTGGTACAGTGCGTTCTGTTCAGTACACATGGGTACTGTTTCATTACCACTTTTATGTAAATAAATGTGATTTTGCGTGACTATTTTTCTTAAGCTGCTTCTCTGAGCTTTCTCTTGCAGCAATGTATAAACAATTGCATCCACGTCTTGTGCCATTGTTCATTTAATTCACATTAGTTGAATCAGGCAGAGAGCAAATACAAGATTTTTTTTTTATTTATTTTTTTTAGAGAGATACCTTTAAATTAAATAAATATAAATAAATAAATACAGGCTCAATCTAAATAAAGATCTCGTTTCTTTGAGATATATTCTTGCTGCAGAGCATCAGCGTTAACTTATATTATTAATAGAATAATATTCCTTACAGTGAAATGTACAAACGTGTATTGTCCGTTTTTAAAGGGGCACTGTGTAAGATTGAGAGGAATTTTAATTATCACATATAGTCCACAAACATTTAAATCATATTTATTCTTTACCACATGAATACTTCAGAGAGCACTGTTAACCAATCCACATCAATTGTGATACATTTATATTTATTTGAAATGTTTTATTACGGGCCGGAATGTGAATATTGACGCTAGATGTCAGCAGGGTAAATGCACTGGATATGCTCCCCCTGGTGTTCAAAAGTGGACAATACTTGGATCACTTTGTTTATTTATTTTTTCTTACACAGTGCCCCTTTAAAATATAACCTGAACTGAAAGTGTACCAAAAAATACTGAATTGATAACTTTCAAAACTGAAAACCGAACCAAATATGATTTTGTTACACCCCTAATGTTTATATTATGTTTAAACATGCAGAAAACAGCTTTATCAGGGCACCTCCCACTCAAAGTGTTTATGCAGGGCTAATGAAAGAGGTCTTGCAAATTACAAGGCCCCGGGGCCCAAAAAAAAGTGAATGCGGCCCTGCTTATGTGTAATTATTATCTGCTCAAACAAACCTGAATGTGACTTGGAGCTACAGCTCACAAAATGGTTTGACATTTGGTTAAGAACGTGCCTGGTCTCGTCTGCATGACTCAACTCAAGCCTCTAGTGTCACCTCCTCGACATGCGCTCTAACCTTCCCACTCAAAATCTGACATTTGCCAAAAGAGTAGGACATGGACCACAGACTGGTCGTCATGTACAAATCCTTCTCAGCCAAATCCTGAGAAAGTCACAATCTCCTTTAAGGTCAGACTTTGTAATAGAAGAAGTGTCACTTTTATAGCACACGTATGAGCTCCAGCATTCCCCTGAGAGAGCTGATAGGTAGTGGCCTGGGGCCATCCGCAGTCGGAAATGTGCTGTGTCCAACTGTCTTTGCCTCCTCCACTCTTTGTCCACTGTTTTCAAAGGGACTCAGAAAGCACCCTGCAATGCTAAAAGCTCAGACGAGTTTAGAAACATGGAAAGATTTTTACAAAGACTTCAGATGTCAAATGGATTTCCACAACAGATGTAGACGTGACAGGCCGTGCCCCAGAGAGAAGCCTGCGTGAAGTGCATGCACAACCATGAGCAATGGACAAAGCCTCTCAGACCACCCACAGGGACAGAACTTATACAAGTGCAATGAAACTAACTCTCACCTCCATCACTTTGGGTAAAATAGCTTTATTGATCATGAATTCAAATGTACTTTTTGTGAAAAAGAAAGTTTTAGTCACTTAAGCCATCAGCTATTGGAGCACAATTTTACTTTATATCGACTGCTGAAAGGAAATGACAAATCACACCTGGTCACAGGCTCTAAATGCACCAGCGACACTTGCAAAGATGTGGCATTTAAACACAGTAGTGTCCCCATACATCAACATAAAAGAGACTTTCACCAATTCTTCTGCTTTCTTTGGTGGATATTTGATGTGTTTGTATGTCTTTCATTTTTAATGTGATATTTTTTCAACAACATTATGTTTATTTTGTAAATTAGTTATTTAAAATTGTAAAATGTGGAAATAGCATTAACAAAAAAATAAATAAAAATGTGCAAATACTGAAATTGTTAATTGATATTTAGTCTTTATTACATTAGAATTGTCCTCAACTGAATTGTGGAGCTGGTACAATTGCATCCCTGTAATGTTAATGAATTCAAAGGTGCACATGGTGTGGAAGATATTGAGATGGTGGAGGCAGGAACCAGCGCTTTCACTTCATTAAAAAGTCATTGGGCCCGAGGCTGCGATCACAGAGCTGCAGTTTAAAGCTGTTACAAACGCCTCGTTGGCCAGCTACTCTTGACATTTCACTGTCTGATCACACACACCTGGCTGCGAGTTGGTGGCATTTCTCTGGGAATAATAATTAGCTGGGCACAGACTTCTGCCCGGTGTGAGGTTCTCAAGAGGTTAAGGATTTAGTTTGGGGCAGACAGCACTTTTGAATCCATCCATTTGTGATTGTTAGCCAATCTTTGCTTTGTGTGACATTTAGGCAATCAATAATTAAACTATGTACTGTTTAATTTTGTTTCTTCTAAATGCTGTAATTACAATACACTTAAGGGCCACATCTGCGCTATCAGCTTTCCTGGTTTATTGATGCAAGAAGAAACAAACAAAATAGCTTTTATTCAGCACTAAAAATCAGGACTAAAGGCTTACTGAAATCCATTGTTATTTTAATCTTTATTCAGTCGTATTGCTAATCTTGCAATTTAAAAATATAAGTGAAATCTTGTTTGAGCCCTCACTCGTTTTTTCTTCCATGTAAAAGTCTATTCAGAGAGATGGTGAGCAGTGATGCATTGTGGGAGTGCTGGTATGGGCCTGGAGCTGTTCAAAGTAATGCTGACATATTTCACACAGGCCTGAGCGTGCTGGGTTTTGTCCATCACTCCTGACCCGACACATTATGGAGAGCTGCTACTGGAGCTGTAGTTAAAATGCAGGAAGGCTATCAGCTGTGATCAGCATTTAGATGACAATGATGTGACTGTTTCTTTGGAAATTAAGCAATCATAAAAAGTTACAAATAAAACTGATGTCTCTTTTCTGTACCTGCTGTGGTTTTAATATGGTGTCATGTTTCAATTCTCCTGCTGTTCTTAAATGTGTGTTGCAACACTGGAATATCTAAATCATTATCTTAAGACATAACAAAGTCTTCAAGAAAGAAAAATATAATGGACATATCATTTTAGTGATCCAGTCAGAGATGTAGGATTATTTGGTTAATCAATCATTTTTCAACTTAAAATAGTAACAATGTGACAAGCATACCAACCAGCCTGTCAATGCCTGAACCCATTAGATCTCAGAAGCTAAGCAGGTTGGGCCTGGGCACTACTTGGGTGGCAGACCCAAGGATCCACTAAAAAATCTGGATAGGACATTGCTAGCTTATTACTGTCTTCAGTTGTAGCAGTGGCCGCTCATTTGGTACTGCAGAAGGGAAAATTACGTCAGTTCAAAAAGCTTTTTTTCCATAGAGCACAATGTAATCCCAAACTGCTCGTGCTCGCATTACAGATCACCTACACATTTCAAAAAGATTGGACTATGTAACAAATTGTACCTAGTTTCATATCATTAACCTTTTCCCGGTTCAGAAGTCTTTAGTTTTGTTAAAAATAGCTTTTTAATCTTTAGCTCCAGCTATGGCTCTGCTCACTCTAGCAAACTCCCGCTCTGTTTGGTCAGCAGGGGTCACGTGTTATACGAAAAAGAAAGAACAACTGCAAATGTTCGGTGGATGGAGGTTAAGTCGCAACAATGCGCCATGAGCCATTGACTCAAAGCAATAGCCATCTTTCATCACCAGGGCTTGAGCAGACCGCGGAAAAATCCCAGGTGCACCAGTGGCATGGCACAAGGAGAAGTTGGAAAGCGCTATATAAATCCAATGCATTATTCTTACGCAAAATTAAGTAATTTCAGATCCCTCTTTACTCATAAAAATAAAAAATAATTCGAACCCGCTCTTACACAAAAAAAAAAAAAAAATGAAACCAGGCTATTTATCTGGCTGAATATGTCACATTGACTTTACTTTGTTATTCAGAAAGTTTGATTTCATAAAGGTATACAAGAGGAAAGTAGTAACAGCTAAAGATGTTTTTGTTTGGTCGCAACAGTACACTTAAATCTGATATGGAATGTCACACATTCCTGTTGGGAGGTTGAATTTTCCACTCTTGCATTGTAGATTTTGGCATGACAAAGATAAGGCTTTCTATGGCAGCAGCTGTACACATACATCTCACATGGTGGTGTGAATGATTCATTTTCAAAACTGACACATCTGTGACTGCATTCACCAAACAGAAAACTAACATGTAGCCATACTGACATAAAATACAGCAGAATCTTCCAAACTTGCTGTGAAAACTAGGCTTTAAAAAATACAAAAAATCAACTAGTTGCCTGTCTCAGAGTATGTGTAAAGTTATACAGGAGAACACCAAGCAATAGCAGTTCTATATAGAAATCAACACCTCTGAAGTTTGTATGTTCTCCATGTGTTATTCCTCTGGTTGCTCCCAACATCTCCAAAACATGCATATATAGGTTAATTGACATTGCTGTAAATTTTTCCAATGAATGGGTGTTCCCCTGCCTAAGTCATTGGAATAGACTCTAGTCGTCACACTCGTGACTCCAATAAGTCGTAGAAAATTAAGGACTTTTAAACATCACTCCTAGCTGTAATCCTCACATGGTTCATAGTATATGTATGTGCTCTGTTTAGGAGTCTGTGAATGCTTTCATCTCAGCGTTTTCATTCATTCCACCTTTAACCTGTAGCATTTCAGCTTTTTGCACTACAGCATGTGGATCAATACTTTGTCTTTGTCTTTGAGTAATAACTGTGTGCTTTTGGGCAGCAGAATTTTCAAATATCCCACGCCGACCTTAATTATATAAGACACAAAAGGCATACAAAACCATGCCCAAACCTTTCAGAAAGCACAAAGAATGACAACTCAATAGAAAAGAGTCCAGTGAATAGTGTTCATAGCTAACATTTCTGTGCCCATCTCCTGTGCTGTGAAACAGGCTGAAGTTTTCATTGTGTTGGGGCACCTCCACAGCTCGAGGCACAGACAGGAGACAGGAGGCAGCTGGAGACGAGTTGGGGCTGTCCATCAGTGGATAATATGTCCACACAAAGAAGAGCAGAGCTTACAGACCGAAAACACCTTTCACTTTCTATATGTTTTATAGAGAATAGTGAGGAAGGTTGAAAACTGAACAGGCATGCTGCAATTACTGTTGGTGGAAGGTGAATAGATACATTTATCGGTGGCAAAACAGCAAAATAAAATAAATTAGATACAGATGTAGCTTACAAAGAAAGTTTAAGGAAAATCAGTGTGCAACTCAATGATTTTTTGTTTTTGTTTTGCAAAACACAAAACAAAGCAACATACTAGTATCAGAAGAAGTGGTAGACATTTCTAGCAGAGCATATGAATATAATGCTAGATAAACGCTTAGGGAGCAATTATTTCCTATGTGTCAAATAATGGTCTATGGTTAATACCCTTTTTTCACTTCCATCCATTTGCAGTGGAACAAATGAAACGATGCATGAAGTAATAATGTGCATGTGTCTAATGAGAGGCTTATGGTGTTCCATGTCAGTGCCTGTCACAATGTTATCTACAACCAAATGTCATGTATTGTATGCTAATTGTATACTGTAGAAAATGTCTGCACGTTGCATATTCATAAAGACACGCTTTGTGTGTGAAAGCTGATTGGCCTCACTCTGTCATTAACCTCACAGTGTGAGATAATGCACTCTGACAAATATTCTGAGGGCATAGAATATATAATCATCAATACATAGCACATTATGCACATACACATACTGCATTTAAAATGGAGCTTTAGACAGGCATTTATGTTTACCACAACAGCGGACAAAGACACAGTCAAGGGCAAAAACAGTGTTTTGAGTTGGATCAAGATTAAGCAGAAACAGTGGGTGTAAGCTTGGTTCATTTAGTTTCAAAACACAAACATGTACTTGTAATTTTTAAATGCAAAAAAAGAGTCTCAAAAATGTCTCAAAATGTTTCAGACTAAAATACTTTTTTGAGATAATAATGACTGGACTACGTACAGCTATATTAAATCTATAAAGTCTTCAATTATTATTTTAAGCCAAGACAACCAAATTGCACCAATACTACAAAAAAGCTTGTATGAACAATTAAATTCAGACTAATGAGAAAAGCTTTTTAAACCTGGTCTGTAAATAAAGTAAAGAGTGAGTGAACAACCGAACATGATCTAATAAAGGGCCTACCTTCTGGCGTATTTCCTCCTCCATCCTGATTGGTGAACCCAGCTCTGCTACCTGTCGGACGCCCTCACTGGCGTAGCCTCCATACTCCCACAGCACATAGCTCCTGGAGTGCGACGCTCCGATCAAAGCTGACCAGTGATTGGCTCGTCCTAGAAATTCAAGTATGATGAATTAGGATCAATTATTAACTTTCTTTTTCTTTTTACAAGAAAATAGAAAGTGTAAGTTAAAATGTAGACAGTATGAATATTCTAAACATAGGATGTATTATTATTCTCGCTGTTTAATATTTGTTCAGAAATAAATGACAAAACTTTCAGCCCATCAAACGTGTTTACATGCTTACAATGTAGAATTTTTTTTTTGTTCGATCTTCTGTCATGTAAAAGTATGTTAAAATTATATCTTCTGTGTTTTTGTCCAATAATTTTCAGAGCAGCAAGGGGCAGTTAGACTAGATGGCTTGAAAAGTCCATGATGTCTTGAGTTAAATGTGGGCACTTGAGAGCTGTGCAGAACATATTAGTCCTGTCAGGAGTGATCTTCCTCCAGACACCCCTGCCACTGTCTGCGGCCCCACGCTAGACTCCACAAGTCTGAAAAAGCATAGCAGCTCCCATTGAAGGAATTTATTTTGCACCTTATACTTGGCTTTTCACAGAGCCATTTGGTGAACAGATTTATTCCCCTTTCGACTCACTTTCCAGACACATTTCTTCTATATTATGTCCTTTTATTGTGCGGAATAGACCTATGAACTGATGCTATTTTTACTATTGGTGATATGTTTTAATGGGGTGCTTGTCTCACGCCTTTAAAGCTATTTAAAGCCTCTATAAACCATGGTTAGCTGGCAGACAAGCGTTTTGAAAGTTGGACTGTTATAAATCCAAATTAAAGTTGGTATGTTATTGCATATTCTGTTGTAGCATGGAAACTATGGCATTTTTCATACAAAAATAGTGGTTCAGTGCTCAATGCATACACAAGAGAGCAAGACAAACATCATGTCACGAATACCATAATAATTTACAATTTAAAATGTACTAATACATTTTAATCTGATATTTTTGTTTAAAACAGCCAAGTCAAAGCTAAATGTTAGGAACACGCCTGCCAAGTTATGTGAAAAATATTTTTAAGCTTCCAAACAAAATGCATGCTTCTGGGCTGCAACCTTGGTGGTGTCCACAAGCTGAATACAAATCACTGATCGTTCTTAGTTTACAAAAGTCATGGCCACAGTTTTGTCAAGCTATGCAGCTGTTGGATTGCTGAAAAAATATGAAAGAATACACTGGTAATCATTCACTTGTTTTAGATTTTTCTCTGACAAACCGGTATTATTGTCCATTTTTACATTCGATTGGTGCAAAAAATTCCTCTTTCATATAAACATCATTCTCTATTCATTGCTGTGGGTGGTGTAAATTCAAGCAGAAAAAAGCAAGGACATGCAGACTTTACTCAAATAATGCTTTAAAAATAATTTTTAGTCTACACACTTGGATAGTCCTTGGGATGTACTTTCTCGGACCAGTTTCCATAAAAGGTGAGGCGGTACTTGGCTGTTCCACAGGCGCAACACTCCAAGGCTGGTGTCTGAGTGGCTTCACCAAATACAGCTTCTACAGAAACAAACACACATGAATGAGAATAAAACGATTGAAGAATGAAAGATGATGAAATGATGAGACAAGATGTAAAACCTAATAAACAAAACACACATACATCTTATACACAGTTTGGATCTTGTTTGAAAGTCACACAATTACATCTGTCGAATAAGTGACACATTAGCTTTCAAGAACAGTCATACATATTAAAATATTACCCTCAGTCAGTGTTTTGCAAAGATAGGTCAAGGAGAGCTGGTGAATATTTATAGGTTTCAAAATTATTCTGCAGGAAATTTCTCTCATCATCACAGCTATGACAGTGACTCAGGAAAACCATTGAAGGTAGATTGAACAGGATGGTGTAAATGGCCAATTAAATTTCAAAAAGAAACTGTGTAAATTGAAGAAAAACGTGCGCCCTTGCAGGTAAAGTACTCTGAAACAAAAGCTCAAATAGCTCTGCTCTTAAAGCTTTAAAATGTGCATAATCGCCTTGTCCATTTGCAAGGATATTGTTTTTTGTATTGTTGTATGTATTTCAAATATCAAAGTAAATGTATGTTGCCACTCGCCCCTATACAAATATACTGTAGTAAGAGCAGCTTGAGGGCCAACATCGGATTGCCATGTGCTGTCTTTAAAGTGCATGTGACGAGTTGGACAATATTTTCAGTAAAACACAGTGAACATATTATATTTAAGTTTTCACCAAACTATTTGCTTGTATTCCAATAGATTGGCTTTTTTATGAGGTTTGTAGTTGTATTTTGTCCAACAAATATGACATACGTAAAGGGGAACCCACAATTGTTACCTTGTGATCGCATTGTAAATGTGGGCCAAACCCACAAAAATGACACAGATGCTTTAAATTGACAACTGAAAATATTTTTGTAACACTTAATTTATGTAAAATAATTATCTAAACTCCCAGGAAACTGTGTCAGTTGTGTGTAAATCGTTTTTGTATTTTGGCGCTTTTTGATGATATATGTGGAAGGATTCTGTTTTAGAACTTATCCCTGTAATTTTTAACTTTTATTTGTCAATATCTTCGTAAATTGCAACCTAACCGCTGTAAAACTATGATACATATTTAACACAAACATCTGTTGTTAGCAGCAACATGCTAACAACAGATGTCAACAGAGTGGTAAAATGTGACGATAAACTAAAATGATAAATTGAATAATAAGGAGTCTAGAACTGACTTAAAGTGAAAAATAGGGGCAAACAGCTGCAAATGATTAAATGAACTAGAACACTTTTTATGTTTTTAAAACAGGGACCTTAAGAAAGTCTCCACTAAACAGTTTATTTAAAAATGTTGATGTAATGATTCTGACAAGCCAACTTTAGATCATTAGACCAAATCTCTAATTTGCTACAATTCACAATATTAGTTTGTTGTTTTTTTACGTTTCATTTTCCCAACACGATAACATAGACCATTATTCACTGTTTTGTAAAGTTTGTATTCTTTCTTTCCTTCTTTCTTTCCTTCTTTCCTTGCTTCTTTCCTTCTTTCTTTCTTTCTTTCTTTAACCACTGTCAAGGGAAATATTAAGGAGTAATATAAAAAGAAGCCATGAAGAAAATTCCAGCTAAAATAAACCTAGAACATTGCACATGAATACTTTAAGTGTAGGCTCAAAGGTATGCCTCAATAAGTGGATTGTATCTCACATATAGATGTGCAAATAGAATATTTTTCAAGGTTCAAAACACTCACATATTCACTACAGAGCTCACTCAAACATTCCTATTTTCTTGTCCAAAAAATAAATCTGAACAAGCCACTTCAGTGTCCTCATATCTGATTCAAAGTAAAATAGAAATTCCTTTTGTAATTCAGTATCCCGCTGCTTCAAGACTTTGTGCTTTTTTTTCTTTTTTTACAGAAAAAGACTATCTTCAAACAAAAAATATGCTGCAACAGCCCAGCAGATAATGGCCTCTGGATGGTCCAGGATGAGAGGCAGAGATGATGGACAGTGAGTTACCTCTCTCACACAGCCGGACGGTCAGGGAGCCTTCGTCCTGGAAATAGATGATTCTCTTCTGCACAATGCTGGCCCTGCGAAGAGACGAGGAGATATTACATGAACAGGAACACACAAAATACTGCATTAGGGCCAAGCTACGATGGGATTAGATAGATAATGTGGTTCCTTTGCCACTATCTGGTCTATGCAATCTTCAGAGAGGAGACAGTAATGACTTCCCACAGGCATCGTAATGGACAAAAAGAACATATTTCCACAGAGAGAGAGTAATAGATTATCTGAGGACGAAATCACGTTCCTGGAACATGCTCTGAAGCAGTTTAGATTGTGAGATGGCTATAGCCTGCAGGAGATCCTATCTAGATACAAACACATGGAGAAGCCAGGGTTTAAAGTAGTAATATTTTTTTCATGGAATTCTTATTTTAACTCCCTCAAAACGGCACCATGCTGGTAAAATAGCAATCTTCAGCAGCACAAGTGAAGTACAAGTTATCTTGATTTATTTCTCCAATAAATCACAAGTTAACCAGTAAAAACTTTATATTTTATTTTTATTTCTTTGAACGAACACCATAGCTTGTCTCCAGTCTGTTTTTACTTGGTGTAGAAATTACTTTGAAGACATTAATCTATACCCACTGTAAATGGCACAAACGGCACAAAACTAAATTACAGGTTAATAATAATGCATGTTCCAAATACTTCCTGAACAATAAATGAGGCAAGTTAGATGAGCTTAAAGGCACATACGTAAACAAAATAATGTTCTAACATTGCTTTTTCATTTTGAAGTTTAACTCTGTGAAACCTTTCAGTAAGTTGTTTAGTCAAATAACCAGCCAATGTTAGTCAACCAAAATATATCATACCATACCATAACCATCTACAGCAGTTGGAGTGATAAATGCCTCTATGGGACAACAACAAAAAAAATGACTTGTAACTGATTGCAACTGAAAGATTGGGCCGGAAAAATTACTTAAAGGGTTTGTACTTGATTTTTTTTATAATATGGACAATTTGTGGGAGCAAAAACAAAAAACAGCTACAACACAAAAAACACAAGATATGATACTTTATCGTTTATCTACATGCCGTTAAAAAAGTCAATCTACACAACCTTTCATTTTCTTCCTATAGGTTCGAAAGAGGAATGGGAAAAAGAACTTGTTCAGTCATACAACAACATGAATTACATTTTTTTCAATACGATGTGTACATAGACTTATGCTACTTTACTTTTTTTTTTTGTTTGTTTGTTTGTTTGTCAGAAACACTCAGCAAACTCATCCAGTTTCTTTAGCTTGACACTGAGACAAGACCTCCTTTTTAAATTTGTACTTGAACTGCTTTATGCTTTGACTTTTTAACCACTTTAAAGTTAGAAGTGCCTCTTAAATGATGTGTTCCATCCAGCTGTTGTATATTTCTTGACATTTTTATTTTTTGTGCTTTTCACAGTCTGAAAATTAATTTATTATAAACATTGAATTTGTGTGTTCGTGGAAATGAGCCTTGTGAACTGTTGGTGGTGACTAAAGGTTGTACGGTTTTATAGTTGTTCTGCACATTATGTTAGATAAGGCAATACTGGGGTACTAATAAAATAACAATCAATTGCCCTTGATTTTTACCAGATATCTTGTTAGTGCATCTATTCAGGTGAAAATTACTTTGCAATGTCCAGAGTGGATCTAATAATGTCTCGTTTGATCACCAAGCATGACAAGTCTGTTGTTGTTAGCATTATGGCTAAAATGTGCTTGCCAGTTTTATGCCAATCAATGAATCGATCAGTAGAGCATGTTTTTCATCTGTCAAGAATTCATTTTGTCAAGAAGAACAACAATTCACAGGTAGCTGACCCTCCACTACGAAAGCTACAGAGTTTATTTAACTTAATGATTAAACTACAGAACTAGAGTGTTTCTGAAGCACACAATATTCACAAGACAAACAACTGTGCCATTTTACTTACATTTTGTTCCCAGTGAGAGACTGTTTTTGGAAGGGGCAGAGCTCTTATAGTAGAGACATAAAGTAGGCCTAAATGTTCACAGTGCTGCTCAGACAGAAAGGCCAGACCACATTAACCACGAGTTATGGCCTATATTACACTTATAAATCTTACACACACCCAATGCTACAATATAACCTGCAACACAGCTGACTGCTTGGGCATGAAATTGAAAAACAGTGAACTATGCCCACAATTATCCAATACTCAGATGGTAAATGTAGATTCACTAATGGTGGGTACGCTGTTGATGATCCTTTAATTCATAACCTAGCGATAGATCACTAGGAAAAATCTAATATGTCAAATGTTTGTCCAGTGACTGATAGTTGTGAGGTGTATTTGTCAGAAGGTGATAGATTGCCTTCTGTCTTCTGTCACTTCAGATTTTGCGGTTCAGAAAAAGCGAGTTTTAAGAACGGATTTAAAAGATGATAGTGATGGCGTTGGACTTATCTCCTCGTGCAGGTCGTTCCAAAGCCAGAGAGCCGGAACGAAAAGGCTCCATCACCTTTCGTCCAGAGACTCAACGTTGGAAAAACTAACAGAGGTTAAAAGTTCAGTCCTGTAGCCTAGAGCAAGACCACAACAAACCTAAAGTGATGAGTAAAATATTTAAATCTATTCTAAACGGCACAGAGAGCAAGTCAAGGGAAGCTTAAACTGTGAGTAATCTTGTGGAGAAAATTGGAGCCTTTAACAACTTTATGGAGATCAGAAGGTTAAGGCTACTTTGGATTTTGGAGAAGCGGGGGAAGCAAACCTGGCTTATTTTACAGGTTTGGAAAGTAAGATGGAAGTTAAACAATACATCAGGATTTGTGGCGGTGGGAGTTAAGTCTGTATTCCCCTTATTCCAGAACTAAATCATTGCATCCCTCCATCTGTTGGTAGATGTTGATTTCCTACATAAAAACATAAAAATGTTTTAAGCCAACCAAAAAACAGAGAAAGAGAGCATTGTTGACTTGTTGGTGCAAACAAGTGTCAATCTGCAGCAGCAGAAAGAGGCAAAGTTGAGCAAGACAGAAAAAAAATTATAATAGCATGACAAAGACTTAAAATATATTGAAAAACAAACAAAAAATGTTTTGGTTTCGCTAGGAAAAAATAGGCGGCTTAATAAGACTTTTTTTTAGACTGAAAGGCAATAATATTAAAATATCAATAGAATTCACCTGAAATTGGAAAGATACAGTATGTTTCTGAGTCCCCAGACCCCTTAAACAAAATAAGTTAATGTTTCAGGGTGTCCTTTTATTGTGGCCAATCTAGGCACACAGTCTGTGCAATAACTATACTGTCTAATCGGCATGTTGATGTGAAGCCTGTGAGGTGGGATGCATCATGTCAGCAAAGGAGAAGTGCTCACTATCACAGATTTAGACAGATGTGTTAATAATATTTGAGAAAATGGTTATTTGGTGTACGTTAAAACCGTTCTAGATCTTAGAGCTCATCTCATACAAAATAAAAACAAAAATAGAGGTGTTTTTTTGTTTTGTTTTTTTTTACATTTTACAAGCAAAGGTGAGGTTTATCAGTTCTGCAGTTTTGAACAGTCCATATATCAGTTTATATTTTTAAGCCATTTTGGGTTTACATCAATTTTATGTCTTACAATGACCAAAATGTTAAACTATGACCTGTGTAGATCTATATTTTGTTTATTAGTTAAATCTATAAAAAAATTAAAAGTCTTCTTTAACACAAGCGGAATAGCTACCCTTATACAATACAATTTAATGGATTTGTCTTCAGTTTTCAGTGAATAGTTCATCTAGAGGTAAAAGAACTGCACAGTGCTATATTTTGAAGTGGTTGGAAGAGGACCTGAGCTAAGATTGCTCATAGAACAAACCCTTCTGACTGTTGTTAGGATGTACTCTGTGACCTCCTGGGGGCCTGCTAAAAGCCTCTCAGTGGTTGAGTCAGTTGAGGTCTGTGTGTGATGGTGGTGTTTAGTGTCAGTCCAGCTCACCAAAATACGAGTCTCCGGACCACTCCTGTAGCTCTCAGCTCGTGCCAGCTTCTTACAAATGACTATAGTTGTGTCTAAAGTTTAAACTTACTTCTTAAGTTGGCGAGAGAGCAGGTTTTATAGCCAGTTTCCCCCCGACATGCCCCCACAGTGAGATGTACTCACATTTCTGTTGCACTGCCATTGCTCTGCTCTGTCGGCAGGAGTGGACTGACTGAGCACTCGGGGTCCTGCTGCTTTCTCTAGGGAGAGATGTTTCTCTAACTGCCGGAGGAAAACTGGCCTAACTCGCTCAGCTGCGGGTCATAGCAGCTTTTAGACAATAGGCTTGACAAAACAAAAACCTGAGGAGATTTGTGGACAGTTTGACAAGCTCTATGGTTTAATTTAGGAATTGTTGACATGTACTGGTCTTACCTGCTAACCATATGTACAAAAGGGCCCAACTCATAACAAATATTATTTCAAAAATACCATTACCTGGCAACACCTTTTTTGTGTAAATGAGTGTAAAATTGTGTCAAAAATGTGTGTTGTGTGTAAATTGTCTCTGTGTTTTTGATAGATTGTCACGTTACGCGGACATAAATCTGTTTTTTACTTCAGTAAATATGTACCACAGAGCCTTTTCACAGCAAACTAGTCATAATTAGAAACAAGCCTATGCCCTTTAAGACGTCAATTTCCTATGCTTGAAAAAACATTTGTTGTGCATTTTTTTAGTTGCAGACTTCATAGTCTGTTCACACCAGAGTAGAGTTTGCAAAAACTTTGTTTATTTTGCTTTCACATCATAACAGCAGTTGGATCTGTGACATTCCCATCTGTTTCACCCCTGTGTTAGCATCCTTGTCTTGAAATATATTTTTACCTCTACAGTAGCAACTTTGCCTGTAGCAGAATGCATGATACACTGTATTGTCTCCTTCCATAAGTCAGTGACAGTTCCTCTCGGTGCCCTGCAGGTTGGACCCAGAGAAAAGAGTTGTTTGACATAGCAATACAGCTCAGACAAATACATCTAAAACATTTACATATTTTTACATTTTAATTCTTTTTCATTCAGTTTCATTTTCTCTGATTAAACATCTGCTCTGATTATTTATTGCAGTGGTCCTTTAATCAGAGCTAGTTAACACCAAAATATCAAATTTTCCCTCAGAGCTCCAAATCATATGGTTTTACTGAGAGAATTGGTTATATTTTTCTGAACTAAAATTATTAGAAATGATTGATTTTGCTTAAAATTGTATTATTTACATAACACCGTAGGCTCCAAAATAATACAGGACCAATAACAACCCTTTTGCTTAATAAAACATTTTTAAAATTGGAGTACTTTGATTTTTAAAATGCAAAATTGGAAGCATGTATATATATTTATCCAACTACTTAGAAGCTCTTATAAATAATCAACACATGGTTTTTATCCACATACATGAATTGCCATCTGTAATTAGGGTTTAAAAAATCTGTTTTCAAACAGCAAAGTGAAACTGGAGTAGAACACCCAACTTTCTGTGAAATAAAATACAATTTTGTCTGCTTCTGTTTGAATCTATTTCCTTCATTTATGATATACTTTTTGATGGAAAAGACTAAGTTGACTAATATGCTGCATAAAAGTCAGGTATTACAGCTTTAACGCAATGAAAAACTATTCCTGGGTTTAAAATGGAATTCTCATGAAGAACTTACCGGTACTTGGAACAAGACTAAACTTGAAGTGGCACTGTCAGAAAAGCCAGACTTGGACTAAAAAACTGCAGTCAGTGTGGAATCACTGAGAGGCAATTATAAGAGCCCCTCGTCTTCTCCACATGCTTTGGGAATAAGTCGTTTCAATGCTGGGTTTCATGAATGCCCATCGAACTGCAGTTTGTATTCACAAAGTCAATCCACAAATCAATAAATGACCCTTTCCCTGTGCCCACATCCAAACAGTGCGTTAACACCCTGCTGTGTTTGGCCCCTGCAAACTGATAGACCAACCACATCGCAACAGCTCTGTAGAGGAGCACTTTTATAGCGAGAGGTAAAGTTGATAACGACGTGACAAGCAGCCGGCGCCAGGGCATAGCAGACAGAAAGTGTTTGACTTTGAGGAGTGGGAGGAGATGTGAGGGCAGATACGGACTGTGCTCATCAGCAGAAGGGCCCGAATGACCCAAGGTGAACCCCCCAAAACACACGCCCCGCACAATAACAACCCAGTCTGAAGAAAGCGTTCACAAACCAGATGAAAGTCACAACAAATGCCTGCTCCGAACGCCCAGGAGACACTTTGAAGGCGCTGACTCACCGTTATTAAAGCCAATGGAGGAGATGTGACAGCCCCAGATAGCTCTGATGTAATCGAGTTGTTTTTAAAGATACGCTCTCACAGATATGAACCAAACTTTAGGGGCCCAAAACTGCAGCTTCTGACAGTGTTGTCTTATATATTCAATGTGTTTGAAGTGGAGCATAAAAAGTGTGACTATTAAGATGACTATCACTGCATCTGCACTTGCACCAGGCTTTGAGCTAATAAAATTACATGCTTCTGTGAAAGTGTGTAATGAGGTTGTGGATACATAAAACAATTTAATTGAATTATTTTAAGTAAGATAAGAGTGCTTGGAGAAAAGACATTTAGCAAGGTGTTTTCTACTTCTACATTTTAATCAGTCTCTGCCAACTCTGAACAAATGTGAGTCATAAGAACAAACAGCATTTTAGTCAAACAAAAGTTCACCATGTGGACTGTGCATTCATAATATCCACAAATTTGTTCAAGTTGCATTGATGTTTTGTATTCTAAAGTTGTTTTCGAAATATAGTAAATTAGCCAACAGGAAATGGCCTTGATCCAGATGAATGACAGGGCATCTCAGGATATGTGGCTCAAAATAAAACCAAAAGGATCATTTAGAACAGATCTTTGAAGTAGAGTCCTCCAAAAGGCACAAATCATATTAGCTGCCCCAGTAGCCATCACAATAATGATGACACAAACAACAAACAGTTTCATTTCTGGTCTCCACGTTGTCGCTCAAATGCAGAAATGTTCTATAGACCAACTTCAGTGTGGAGTGCTGTGGAGTGCTGTGGAGTTGTGTGGCGTGTCTCAGTGCTGCCCTAAGCCTGGGGCGACAGTTGTTGGGACTGGCAGCTCCACAGGATAAAGCAGTGGGAGAGTGAGGGAAGGGGTTGTCGTGATGGGATAGAAAGGTTTGACAGTCCACTTCCTGCCCCTGCAGAGCAACTGGTGTTAGCTCCAAAACCATGATGGAGGTATATGCTGACATATTGGACTCACAAATCCAAACTGCACACAGTTTTGGTTTGAGTCACTTTCACTTAAACACTCAGGGTGATTTTAGCATATGCCACTGCAGAACAGAGCTTGTACTTTATAATCAATTATCATAAATATTCAACTAACAGTTTAATCATTGTCTAATCAACTAAAGACTATACAAAGATAAAACATCATGTGGCCCCTCAATGCAATGACTACAAAACCTGAATATGCATTTTCACTTCACCAATCTGAGAAAAATCTGGTAGCCTGCAAAGCGCTGGCATATATATTTCCATAGCACACGTTCAGCGCATATTAAGTATAAGATGTTAAAGTTGTTTTGGCACATGGCAGCTGCTGCATTGGGGCTGTGTTTAATTCAGCTTTGTCCAAAGCGCTCTAATCATATCACGGTTTCATTTCAAGACTAAAGCACTGCAATAAATAAATAATCTGCCATCGCTGGCATATCTTAATAAGAATAAGTCTGTGTGTGCACGCCTTACATCTGTCACTAACAGCTTTTGCACCCTTTCCCAGCCCAAAATAATTGTACTGATTTGAGAGGAGCAGGTGTGTGGTTGAGTTTGAATGTAATTAAATGAGATCCCAGAGGCGTATACAGCACCAAAAGAACTGGAGCGCTCCCAACTGCAAAGAGTGTAGTTTGAAGCCTTCTGGACCACACTGACAGACATGTGTTTGACAAGTCTGACTGCCAACTTAGTTTGCTCAAAACACACCAAAATGCAACACAACATGTACAAGAAAATGTGTTCCTTTATGCTTAACATCCAGGAAATCTAGTCAGCATCTGTCTAAGGCTAGGTGTAAGCTAGGTGTAAGCTGAATAAATGTTCAACATAATGTCATTTCAATTTTAATAATGTTCATCTTGTTTTCAGTTATCTTATTTCTTCTTGTAAGACAACATGTTAACTAGGGCTGTACTCGATGTATCGGTATCACAAACGTAATGGAAACACATTTATCGATACAAGGAGGCATATCGAGATCGTATCAGGATACTGAAATTTGAGCTGATATAAGATTTATTCAAAGGACACATGAATACACAAAACATTAAAAGCAGTGTGAAAACACAATGCGTCTATTTTTTGCTATTCTACATAATCAAAGTTACATTCTTAACATTGATTTTAAGAGTCCTGTACTCAAAAACATTTTTACAGGTAGTGTACAAGACTTAACTAAAGTTTTTTTTTCTACATTTTCTCATTTTGGTCAGTAAAATATATCTAGATAAGTATCATATTGATGAAATTGTAATATGTATCTTGATGCATAAACATGCATCAAGATGCATATAGTATCATGACCTCCGTATCAATATACGTGCTGTATCATAAGGCTCTTGACACCACCCAGCCCTAGTGTTAATGAGGTGTCTTTATTAAGTTTTGACTGCAAGTTGCAAGCCCTTTTTGCACGAGTGTTCACTGACTTGTGCAAGTCACGCAGGACTTAGAAAGTGCTTTTAACCAACACAGAGATGTGTAGACATAAGTTACAGAGCCACGCAAGTCTGCGGAAAGATATCAAAGAAATGTATTTTACCCAGACACTTCAGTAGTTTGATGTAGTTTACCACAACAAGAGTTTAGGATCGTTTGCAATTTTTTGACGTGCCAAAGAAAAGAAGAGGCCACAGACATAAAGACATTCACGACTATTATTTGTCTTATAGTCGCAGGAAGGAGCAGGTAGGAGATGACCAACCAACCCAGATGACGTGTGTGATGATCGTAAAAAAGAATTACGAGCTTCGACTACGTGCACAAGGCGATACAATTATTTACAAATGAAGATTTAATGTTTATTCTTCATTTTACATTTTAGAAGCCACTGACACAAAGCAGATGCCCACATGCTGTCTCCTCACGCTCGTGCAGCATGTGAACCTCACTATGACGCGCCCTGACAAATAGCCGCAGTGACGCACAGACATAAGATCGGGCCAAAACTCCTGTAGTGTGCAGTCGACTTTACTTGTCAGCTGAGGAGTGGTTGGACCTGGGAGATTACTCAGACTAACCACGCCTCCTGCTAGGGACAGGAATTATAGGAAACAAAACCAGCCATTTAAAATGTAGGATCAAAGAGGCCGCTGAAAACAAGAAGCAAAGCACAGACACCATCAACTGGTTCCTTGGGACACTCCTCTCCAGAGACTGCCAGTGATGTATGGCGTGGCCAGTCTGAGAAGCCAAATCATGTCAAAGAAAATACTTTTCATCTATAAATATGTCAGACAAAAATAAATTAAATAAATATGGCATTTTCTCTGTGGAGACAACTAAAGGTTATAGGTTAGTTTAGTAAATTCACAACAGTTTATGCTATTGAGGAACATTCTAAGCAAAGCAACTTCCTCTCCATGGAAACAAGCAGACAGCACCAGATATGAAGCAAAGTGACATAGTGCACATTTAAATTACGATATCTAACTCCCAATAGTGTTTTCATAGCGACACTCCCGCTGTATCCTGTGTGAGCGCTGCGCTGGTACAACACAAGTGTCAGCGCTATGACAGCTCAGTGCAGAATGATGACAGCCTGGATGAGGTAATGCTTAAACCTGGCTCCTGTGCCGTGTGACAGTAGAAACCCAGCCGTCACACAGGTGAGCGTGCACAGCAGATGTTCCCAGACGCTCCCGTGCCTTTATTGGACTAGAGAATACGACGCTGGCCCCGCTCCATCTGCCAGACAGGAGCGGCAGATAAATTAAAGCCAACAGCTGGGAGGGTGCCATGATGGGAAGGGCATGTTTCAGCACTGCGCTCCGACACAAGGCTTATCCCATTGGATATTCACAACAAGAAACGGAGATATACTCAGGTGAGTCGCCAAGTTATTATACAGCTGTTATTGTTTTTTCGAGGAGATGTCAGATGGGTAGGGAGGAAAAGAAGTTGTTTTATTACAAACTTTCATGGCCAATGATTCTGAGGGGCAGATACTTTAAACTTTGTTTAAACATAGTATAGCATCATTCAAAGACATGAAATTCATAAGATATACTTCTTCAAAACATTTGAAAACATTTACATTTTAAGTTGATTTCATATATAAATGATAAATGTCTCATTTCAAGACACTCATGACGAAAATATCCGTCATTGTGAGGCCAACCGTAGCCTGCCACTGACCTATTTTTCCGTCATAGTCCTTTTATTATATGCGGCGATAGAGGACTCAGAGGGGTGTATTTAATAGCACAAGGACACATAGGAAGTCACATGACTAGAAAACAAACGCTCTTGTTGACACTATGGAGTGCATTGTTTACTTGATCAGCTGATTCTAAAAGGTCGGCTTTCTTTTCAAACAGATTACAGGCAAAACATCCTGGACTAAAAACACTGTTTAAGTAATTTTAGAGCAAATATTTTATCTTTAAAATTAAGAAAAGTATGATCCCACTGGACTAGGACTCGGAAAACGGCACATGCAGCTAGTCTTGAGGAGAAATACTACTTCCTCTCCTGTGAACGATCCAAAAGTGTCAGAGTAAGTAAAACTACTGTATTTCTTCATGTTTGGATGGTTAAATATAACCTATACCCCGTGGAAAAGGGTGAATCTATATAATCTGCATCAGAAAGTAGATAAAGTACTGTGCTGCCTCCTCGTCTGTAACACAGCTTTTGTTGGTTTTAAGATGAAAAAGACACTCGTCCTCATTGTTTTAATCACGTAAACCTCATATTTTTTATCCTAAAGACATTATTTTATTGTAGTAGCTCATATTCTTTCACCAAAAAGAACAGACGAAAATAACACTGACAAAAAGTAAGATTTAGAAAAAGGCAGTCATCAATTGCTGAAATCTAATGAAAACAAGGAACATGTCATGATTCTAGTTCCACAATGAATTTTGTGGAACTGTGAATATTGCTTAAAAAGTGCAACAACAAAAAAAAAAGCCTGGCAAAGAAGGGGGGTCAAAGTGAGAATAGGACTGGCAGTGAACGAGTTAAGAAAGATCCAAGAATGTCAATGTTGAGAGTCGGATTTTGATCAAAGAAAAATCACTTTAACCAACTAAGATACTGCCGCCCCAAAAGCAATTGTGAGGTGCAAATGTAATTCAAGGAAAGGGAAGATTTATCTCTATATTTATCTCAGGGATAAAGCAGGCTCACAGTCTGACGCGGTAAATGCAATAACAAAATACTTAATTAAGTCACAGATTTGTATCTTTGTCCTTCTTTGTGAGTTTGTTGACAACACCACAATGTTTTGATTAAAATTGATTTCAAGATATCAGCAAGCGAAAGACTACTACTTCACAATTTTAGTATAAACTGTGAAGGTGTGTTCAAAGGTTGTTGTTCACAGGTTAATGTATTTCATTTCAAATTCAATAGATGTCTCCCTTCTCATATTGTACATAAAAATGCAGTAAATCCAGCTTTGTACATGTTATTACTTTTTCTGAGCCATGTAAGACTGATGTGTCTGTAAAGCATAAGATGGAGAGAGCTCCACCAAGCCATTTATAAAAAGTATCTGAAGGAGGATATTCTTTAAATGTCACCACATGTTATATTGTTCTGTCATCAGACTTTAAATTTGTGTTTCGATTACACACATGCATTACCCTGATGTACATTCAGCGCTTGCACACCTGCTTGTAGCTCCCTGTAATCATCATCTGTCTGGAGCAGTGCCTGTGTCCAGCTCCAGCGAGACAAGACAACTCCTCCCTCTGATTTATGAGGCCCATAAGCTGTGTGAGAGTGACCACACTGTAGTCTGCGCTCAGTGGTGGCCATTGTTCACATGTGCCTTGGTTAAGTATACATATACACATTTGGCAATTTGAGTTATTTTTCTAAATAACTCAAATTTAGTTGACCAATCTAAGGCTGGGCTATAAATCAAATTAATCTGATTGATTCAGATCTTTTAATGTGAAATCTGTAAATTGTAAAACTGAGGTCACTTGCGCCCAAAGAGCAGACACTTCTGTGGCTTTTCACACTTCTTCCCCTGCACCTATTCAACGCCTTTTTATCATGTACTTAGTGTGAGTACGAGTAGAGCCTTGAAGGAGTTTTATGTGTTTAATCTGTGAAAGTTACGAGTTTCTTTGCAAAGTGTCAGAGCATCAGGCAGATATAGTCACTGTGTGGATGCCCTGCAGATATCTTCAGGAAAGTCCCTTAATCACTCTAGCTTCTTTCTGACAAACCTTTACGTGTTACATGAAGCCCCTGCATGTGCTTTGTAAAGCGTTTTCTCCACTAATGTTAGTCTGGTGTTCCAGTATTCTTGTTAACCAGTGACACACGCAAGTCTAAAACTTTTGGATATGAAGTGGTTTGAGACAAAAGTTTGGGCAACAAAAATGTACAGAAAAACAAAAGCCATAGAAGTATCAGAAGTAGTAAAAACACTTCTCTGTAAATGTTTTATTTTTTGTTTACTAAAAAGACCATGCTTAATGAATGCTAGACATAATATTTTAATCTGAGCGAGTAGCAGCCATCGGTAACTAATGTTGTAATCGTCCAAAGTATTAAGGTTTTATTTTTTATCCATATTGTCCAGCTCTAACCCACTTACAGTTTAGTTTTATCACAAACACAGAAGGACAGTCTTAATGCTTAATGCAGTGCAATTAAGACCGATAGCCACTACAATAAAACAGGAAAATATTGACTTGTTATAATGTAATGTGTAGACTATTGATCTCTTAATAATTTAATTTAAGTCTTATTTATTGTGTAAACTGTGCAGCGCTAGAGGTCATTCATAAGGGAGAGTTGTGAGCTACAAGTAAAATGAGAATTCCCCAATTATCAGTTTGACTATGATTGGCAGCACTGGAAACATCAGCCATAACAGCACCTGAGATACACTGCTGTTATCTGAGATCGCTGCTGTGTCCATACAGACCAATAAAAGCAATTTGAATAAAAGTAGGTTTCTGTCTTTCTTAAATCAAGTCAAATAAAAAATTGCACTCAATAACAAAATGTACCTCTGCCTTGAGCAAAAGTCCCAGATCATTTTGACATCCAGAAACTGCATTCAAAGCAGCACTACACACAATATGGAGCTATTTATGCCAAAAATTACTGTTATTACTGATTATAACTACACAAATCACCATTCCACTGTAGAGCGGTCACAGACAACCTTCAGTTGAAATACTACATGTACAGTATAATTTTTCAGAGCGCTTGGTTTTATTATGTATTAGATTTCCCTTTCATCTGCTCTGCTCATTCATGCTGCTTTTGATAGATGAGTGAGAAACTAGGCTTTATGGCCTTTGAAGACTTCTCAGAATGGTCCAATTAGGCTGTGAGGAAGTAAATTAACTTTACAATAGAGTTTCCTTGACACCAAAGAGATGATAAATGAAGTCTTTGGTAAAGGTTTGGGCCTTCAGAATAGGATTTTTACAATTGTTTTTGCTGCATAAAAAGGATAGAGTTAGTTGAGATGAGAAAAAAAATCAAAGGTAGAATACCTTGCAAGTATGTTACGGATACACACTAAAGATATCAATATGTTTGTTTGTATTTTCTCTTCATTTTCAAGTTGGACTTACTTGAGTATGACACAGCCAGATCCAGTGGGTGGCGCTGTCCAGAACACTTGTATCCTGGTGCGTCTGCGAGGTGTGCTCTCTGTCACAGCTGGGGGGCAGTTTGTCATGAACTGTGTCTCGTCCTCATCAATAATCTGAAACAGACACAAAAGCAACTTGTAAATCAAATCTTGAAAAACATGAGCCAGATTCAAGGTCAGGAGCAGCTTGAGGTGGAAGCACTCAGACAAGGAAAACGTGCAAACTTCAAACAAAAACCTCACAACCGATTAGAAAACATTGAACGCTAACCCTTACTATTTCTTATCCGTCTCAATAATTGCTAGATCGACTTATAGCTCAATAAATCAGCGCTGGATAAATTGCTTTGGGGCTTAAAATGTGCTTTGTGTACATTTTCTTTGCATGAGTGGAGGTCTAATATACTATAAGAGTTAGCACGATTTGATAAAATATCTACCTGCAATTTTTGTTGGGACTGGTATTGTGATTAAATTTGTGATTTATGTCTAAAGATAAGATTTTAAGCATGTTTGGGAGAGGAAAGAATCAATGTCTGTTCAGACCTAAATGTATTAGTTAACTGTTTGTATGCAAAATAATACGCTACTGTTTTTTGCTAGTAGATAAAATTATGGTACTTTAAGTCGTACAGTCTTTGCGATGTCCATGAGAGATTTAATTCTCACGACAAGGTTATTTCTCATTCCTTTGCTTCTGTTTTGAGCGCTAACAGACCAACCAAAGCCTAACCGGTGTTGCAGTAATGAATAACAATATCTATTTAATTTAAAATAAGCCCAAACCATTATAGCCATGACTTGTTTTCCTTTATGTGCTAATGGTTTGTCTAAATGTTTGTTTTCCCCTTCATTAATTCACAAAGGTGCCATTAACTTGAGCCAAAAGCAGGCTTGTGCTAAATAGGTCTCGATCTTCTGTTGAGGTGTGGAATAATGACAACATTGTATATTCAGAGCAGTATTAGCCTAGTCCCTCGGTGCGCGGCGCTTGTCATACATTTTAAACACACACTCAGTTCCTGGGCAGACACAAACATAGACACATGAACTTTGACCTTGTCGCCAGTCTACTCCAGCTGCTGCCTCGACTGTGAACAATAACAGTGACCTAGCACCTGAATGTCCTCGCTGATGTTTGGACAAAGTCAAAGCTAAAGCTAAGTAGCTCCCCGCATGCAGGACATACTAATTTGGAAGCTTTTCATGTGAACAGTTTCCCATGGTGCAGCATTCACGTTGGGGTTTACTCTGGGAGGACTCTGTCAATCACACGCTCACACAAACCAGGGCCAAAAGACTAGGATAATGAGACACAAAAATGTCTATGAGAGAAGTTTTAGCCTCTGACACATTTCCCAATCAATGTCCTTTTCTCTTTTGTCTCGTTGAATTCAATGTGATTGGGAAATGATTACAATTCAGCCACATTATACAGGCAGACCGATTATGACTATCTGCTGCTGAACAACACAAAAACTAAGGAAATGAAAAAGAAGAGATTTAAACCATGTGGGTGTATCGCATCTCCAGATCTTGAGCTGGGTTAGGGATGTAGTTGGAGGATTTGTGCATGTTTTGGTTTGCTAGTGTTATCCACTGTGTCATCTACAACTCTGAAAGTAAGTTTTACATAGACTTTATATCTACCTGACTACTGACACTTGTGCTAAACGGTGTCACTGGTGGTCTCTTAAGTAATGGAGTTCCTCCATAAAGATGTGTTTTTTTAAATGATGGTATTTGCCAGATAAATCCAGAGTATTTCTCTGTATTATTATTATTATTTTTTTTTTTACAGGATTCACCAGTTCCTTTGTTATAAATAAAAACTCAGAACTCAGAACAGTACAATCAGATGTGTTTTTATCTGACACAGACATATTGTCATTTATCATTTAACTTCTCTGATCTCAGATTTGGTCTGTACTTCATTCATGCCTGTACCTCTGAAAAAGCCTTAAATAAAATTTTTGTTAGGACTGGGCAATCTGGAAAAAATATAATCACATATATATACATGATATATTTTAGATTAATTTTTTAACTTTAAAGTGAAAAAAAATCTTATGAAAAAAAAAAAATAGTTCAAAAAAAAATCTACAGATGATATGTTAATCTATGATTCTACTATATCATTGGACTTGACTGTAAGGTTCGAAAACCGTTTAGTGAAATTCAGCTGATTGTCTACTTATTGAGCTAGATTAAGCAACAATGAATTGTATCAATGTTGTAAAAATACGTGTACACATACGCTTTTTAAAATTGTATTTTGTAACATCAAAAGCAGAAAAGTAATATAAGGCGTCTTTTAGCTGAACAAGCTGCCACAACGTTACGCAAATATGGCTAAAACGTGCTTTATGTGATGGCAAAGCGTCACCCAAACAATGAGGACAAGAGATTTATGTTTTGATCAAAAGCGAGAAACATTGGCCAGTAACCAAGTAATTGACATAAAATGACTAATATTACTTTATTATTATCGATTATTGCAGAGTCTATTGCCTATAGACTTACTCTATATTTAATTCATATTCATTATAATTTAGTATTTTGTCTAAATATTTTAAAATCGGTTTAAAACTTGCAACTATGCACCTACATACATAAGAAAAATTCTTTTTTTTAAAACAAGAAATTGTATACTTAAGATGAACTGACAATACTATTGATATTGGTCAAATCAAACCAAACTAGTTCAGGTCAAAGAAAGCAAAAGCACATTAACAATATTTGCACATTACGTTTAATGCTTATTCAAAGTGCACCTCAGACCAGACGAGACGGAGAAAAAAAATGAGTCTGATGGTACCTTTGGGATATCAATGCTGTCGCAACGGGAAATGAATGGAGCTGAATATATAGATGCAAAGAAATAGAGGTGCGGATGTTCTGCAAAGTAATATTTTTCTCGGCTTGAGTCTGAGAGTGTGCGTTCACGCTTTGTCTCCTTCTCTGTGTCTCTTGTGTTGAGATGGTAAACACAGACACTTCAAAGTTCCCTGTTCAAACATTGGGACTCACTGGAGCTCAGAGTCAGGAGGGAGAGGCAAGGGGTTCATGATAACACACAGAGCAAGACCTTCAGGGATTGTCTATGTAGAGCACCACTTTGGTTCTCAAACTGGACTTCTCACTTATATAGAATGACTTTTCTCAGTCATAACTTGTTCTGCATAACAACTTTGTCAACTCTCCTGCTTTTAGAATGTAAACTTAGGCAGAATTAGAGCTTACTTACGGTAGCTTACTTTAACATACATTGCAAATCTCACAGTCACAAATGTTCGAAGTTGTGGTAAACTTGGTTGTATAATGTTGCCAAAATGAATACTTTTTTCAGGTCTTGATAACGTTCATGTTTTGTTCAGTAAAAACATGCTGAAACAAAGAGAAAAGGTAATTGTTTAAAAAGTATTGACAGACATCTGCAAAAGGCATCTGCAACATTGAACATAAATATGCAAAAATGTCACCTTTAAACTGCGTCTTATTTTAACTTTTTTTGGAATTAAAATCTTAAATAAGCTCATTTTATATAATTTCTAAACTATACAAATACTTAATATTCACTTTTTCATATCTTCAGTTGTGATGTATTTTGCAGACTCCAACTGTAAATGTTTTAGTTAGTAAAGTTTTATTTAAAAAAGTTTGAATTGAGCTAAAAATAAATAGAGTGCTTTAAGCTACTTTCTGGTGGTGTCCAGTGCAGACAAACATTTTTTTTTAATTAAATAACTTCGGCAGAAAAGATTGCATGTTGTATTTAAAACTAAATCTTTGAGAGAAGTTTTAGTGTTTGAAATATATATTTTTTTTATTTCAAGTGAGCAATGACAGTATTTGTCAGTTAAGTGCCAAAGTGACTAGAGGCTGTATATTTTAAGGTAAAAGTTACATAGACAAATACTACTGGGATGCCACTTTAAGTACAAAACTTTTTCAATAAAACTCCTGGCATGACAGCGAGATTGAAATGTCACGTCAACACCAAGATGAGCTTATTTCACAACATAACAAACTTCTCTTGTCTGGATGAAGACCTCGGAGGCTTCGACATTTCGCCTTGAGCTTTCCATCAATCAAAGGCACACTATTACTGCAGAATACCACCGAGATCTCGCGGCTATCACCGATATTGCATCATATTACATTTTTGTGTCTGAGCACCCAACCAGGAATGCGCCATCTCATATTGAAGAAGTCTGTACTTCTGCTGTGCAAATAGAAACTGTTTTGTGGCTTTTGGCGTTCAATTACTAAAATAAGAGTCCGGACCAAGGGGATAGCGGTTACAATATTTCAAATGCTCCCACCGCTGTGTCTATGATGTATTGTTTAGCCTTATCTGCACATTTAGAAGCCTTTACTGCTGAGTGGAGACTAATGTATGAGCTACTTCTTGGTTTGCACACTTGGCTGTAAGAGAGAGTGCTTTAGTCATTATCAGAGGCGTCATGTTTGTGTTGTGGAGGTGCCAAAGTAGTGACAGAATCAGGCGTGAGAAAGATGGGACAACACTGTCACCTTGAGCGAGACACAACAAACTAAAAGGCTTGTGCTGCTATTAGATAAAATAAAACCAGCACTCAGCCGTCAAGGCAATGGGCTGGTCTCAGCTGTAATAAACCTCTTCAGAATTAAACAACTTATGAAGAATAGAGAAGTCTACAATGGTGAAAAGGGAGGCAACAGATTTTACCCCCTCATAGCTCAATGCAAAAATTTGAAATTGTCTTTGTGCAAAGTTCAGTCATTACTTGGATCCCACTGTTTGATCAATTCCTCATTTGCAATAACTGTGCTTCAAGAAGAAATAACGTAATTTTCAGTCCCTACACTGGTCCCACATTGATTGATATATTTCCAATTTATGTATATTAGAAAAGGAATTAAAATAACTGGATTGATGCATCTCAACCTTTCCTGAATCTTTCTGAATCTTCACACACAAGATTATAATGATTCACTGCTCACTGAGTAAAGTGTAGTTTTCAAAGTACAATGTGCCTTAAAATGCCAGGCAAAAATAGAAAACGGTGATTTTTTTCCTGTACAGCTTATGCCACAAGACAGCTTCCTCAGAGCCGGCTAGCGGCATAAGCTGTACAGGAAAATGCTAAGGGCGTAAAATGAGAGGAGGTACAGTCAGTGATATTGACTGCATAAGGCTGAATGCACCTGATTATTAGCAGCATAGTGAATATGATCAAATACAAAGCTTGAGCTTTTAGATTATCTTCATTTTTGGTCAATCTGAAAATCTGATTAAAGGTTGGAGAAGATAACTTTTTGTGTGCAAATAATTTAACTTTTCCACCAAAGAGTATATTACAAAAGGTGCAGTTTATGACAAAATCAGACTTCTGTGTACCGTCTAATCTAATAATAAACTATCTATTTCTCACAAACAGTTGAAAGCAGCATTTTGACTGGCTGTGCTTGGGTGGTCCTTCTCAGTTTATTTTGCTGTCTGAAACTAGTAGTTGGACAGATTTAAATATCTATTTCTGATTTGGTCTGAAAAAAGTTACCCCAACTAATACCATGTAATGCAACGCTTTTCTCTCCCCGCATTTTGATTGAAGCAACATAAAAGGGTCACTTATTTGCACAGGCTTTAGTTTGTGAGTCCAACAGTCCAGTGTGATGCAGTAGCTCACAGCCAGGGTAGTGTCTGGAGAACTAATGGGTTTGATCCCAACTGACCCTCTCATAACATCAGAAGTGTCTCACATCAAGTTTCAAAAGTTTAACCATAACCATGCACTTGTCATTTAGGCTGATGATTGACAAAAATGGCACCAGAAGATGAGGCTGATGCTCCAGTTCCTGAGGCTATAAATAATTATATAATTATATTAAAGCTATATCACAAAAACAAATAATGCCAACATTTCGGTGCCATGGGGTCCACACGAACCTTCACCTTAAAAAAAAACCTTTACACATAGAAAGCTGTTTGAATTTGGAGCAACAAAATAGAAGGAATTCCATTTGAAAGTGCAGCTTGACAGTTTCTCCAGGCTAAATGTCTGCTCACGAAAAAGCAAAGGGGTTCAAAAAGTTCACATCAACACATTACCTGCCAACAACCTCAGCTTCTCAGGACAACTTCATTAAATTGTGTATATCATATAGATTTTCATGAGGCCCACTCAGCCATAAAACTAGCTATAAGTAATGTCGTCAAGATGATTCATCAGGATTATTGATGTCACAATGTAATCGTAAAAACAAAGTCATTATAATTGTGACCGTTTTTACAGACATTTGAAAACTTTGAAGCAGTTTCTTTCATCTCGAAAAGAAACAACTGTTCAATATTTATTAAACAAAAACAAAAGCAAGATACAAGAAAATCGCTCACAGGTGCTCATGCTCTTGACAGTCTTGACACTTTAATTTTTCAGCCCTGTTTTTATAGATTGGTGCGAATACTTTGATTCTTTCTTTGAGATTTTCCATTAAACCATTAACCTTTTACCACAAACTAGCATAACTGTTAAAAAAAAGTATTATATTTTACTAAAGCACAACAAAACTAAATGCACCATCGTTTTCACAGAGGAGGAATTCTCATGAAGAACTAGCCTGTCAGCCATTACAAACTATAAACTGTTAGCAGTCCTTGTCCTTGTTGACTCGACTGTGTTTGGATCCTTGGAGCACAGCAGTAATGACTTTAGGATGACATTACAGTGTTATTATGTTCCGTATCAGTCCTCCATCACCTCCACAGCACAAACATGCTTTTACCCAGCCCTTAGCTTTATGTAATTGCCTCAATGAGAAACCTCTGACTCTAAACTGATTGAGTTTGTTTATGTGCAGCTAAATCCGAGGCTCGACGTGATGAGTGCACAAGATGATAATATCTCGTGTCTGCTCATCTCCGAGGCGTATCCAAACACACTCAGACTGTCTTCCTGAGCAGATCGCCTGCGCTGGCCTAGATAAATATGACCCATGTTCAGGGATAATCGAGGAGCGCTGGGAAAAGCACACACAGACCTCAGTGAAAAAGACACACGTTTGTAAAGGAAGTTATATATCATACTTTAAGATTGTTTTCAAAGTTGCAACCACAATCAAATGAAAACTTTATTTTACAAGCTTCCTGCTCCTGTTTGAGTTATGTGCAACTGGACAGATTTTTACATTTTATATCTCATAAAAATTGATATTTCACAGTCACAATATTTGCCAGAAAATGTCATTTAGAATATTTCTCCAACTTCTCTGCAGAAGTGATTAGGTTTGGTGAAAGTGGAAGTTTTGGAGCTGGTCTGCGTTAGGCCATAAAAGCAATTACTTTCACTCTGAAGTGAATTCCAGTCATTTACCAATCTGAAAACCGTCAAGAAAAGGCAGAAAGTCATGGCAAATATTTGAAGCTGATTGGTTGAAGTATCAAAACAGAAGCAAAATTTAACTGTTGTTAAATTCAGTTGAGAGAAAAGAACAGACAAGAGCACAATTCTAATACAACAGGCTGAAATATGTCTGTCGACGTCATCATGTTTTAATTTATTTGGGCCAAAACCATAATGCACAAAGTTGTAATTGGCTCTGTGCAGGAACTTCAGTTGGTTTGTGTACGTTCAAAAAAGCTAGCTTCTGTATGTGCGACCATTTCCTGGTCGCGTTAGCATTTAGACACAATCAAGTCTCTTTTTAAACACACAAGTGTCCTCTGGTGAAATATTCCTCTAATATGTAAAGTCTTTAAATTTTATCACAATTTTCTTTTCTCATATTGTTCGATATCGATTTTCGATTTGATTTTGTTTAACCTTTTCAAAAACAACTGAAAAATGCCATTCATGAACATAAACATTTTTAAACTATATGAACATGAACATTATTAAACTATATATCAATATTCTGCCTCAAACTGCACATTTTTACTGACAATAGAATTGGCTTTCGATCTTTCAATTCAAAACCCACAACCACATAATTGACAAATTGTTTTGATCCAATCTCGATCTCTTGATTTTTCAATTAATGGTCCAGCCCTACTTTAACATGTTTTCTGTCTGATCTAAAGAGTATTTATTTGTTTTAAACTGTAGTAAAAACAACATAATTTTTGCACTTCTCTAATTAACAAAACCAACACAGATTCTCTTCTACACACACTTATGTTTAAATTCATCATACATCATATGTAACCAACCACAGTGACAAACCTCAGAAGCAGCCAGTGACTTTAGCTGCCTGACATATTTAAAGACACTAACTACACATTCAGACTCTTTCTCTACTGTGGTAGTGGTCCTAATGTCACAGTCAAACTTCTGTCCTTCTCATAGACATAGATCATCCATGCTTCAGCTTCTTCCCTTCAGTTTTTGGCGCACTGAGCGGCTGTACATGCTGGAATCTTGGGCCCAACTGAAGTGGACACTGTTTTGACAAACTTAAAGAAGAATGCCACAAACAAACGCGCTGAGTTTTCCTAATGGGGTGTGAGTGAGCCACCAAGAGGCACATTCCTGACGAGCCGCCACAGTCCACCACAATGAGCTGCCTGGGCCACAGCAACAATCACAACACCGAGACGCATAATTAACTTGTGCAATATCAACTGTCAGGAATATGAATCTGTGTGTGCTTTGCGTCCATGTGCGGGCCATTATGTAAAGCTCCTCTGTGAGAAAAGCACAGTGTGATGGATAGACACAGTTTAGATAAAACAGTGCACTCTCTGGCAGACGCATCTATTCTCATCGACCCATCAGCCGACACCAGGTATACCGCGTAAAAGTCACCACCAACATCAGCTTATATTGGACAAACTTATTTATCTTGTTTTTTAAAGACTCACTTTTGAAGCATTCTTTATCTTCAGTCGTGTGACAATCTGTCAATTTATTGTGACATTTCAAATAGCTAAGAGTCGTGTCATTCTAACCAACAGTTTGAGTAGAATTCATGGTATAATTATATTCCAAACGGTGAAATACTGCGTTTCAGATGGAGCTAATGGGCAATATGACCTTTAATTATTATCACACTTATTGTCACACAGAAAACTTTTGGGGACTTTGCACGCTCTAAAGATCTTTGCTCGTTGTTAGTGGAAAAGGTTAATTAGCTGGAGTTTTCTTTGAGCCTTCTACTGCCACTAACAAACTCAAGCAATATTCCACTCTGCAAAGTGTTTGAGAACACCCATCTAGCATCAAAATTCTCATCACAGATACATGCTTTTATATTTTACAGCCGATGGCGCATATGCAAAGAAAATAAAAATAATCAAGCTCTGTAAAATATTGCAGCCAAAGAATCAAGAATGACTCAGTGCTGCACCAAAAATATTAGGTTAAGCGAGATTCAGGTGACAAGGACAAAGAAGCAAAAGTAAGTATTACATATAATTTAAAGGTGCATTGCACAACCTGTTGGCAAAATTTTACTTGAAAAAAAAAAAGCATGTTTTTGTCATTTAGATGCCTTTGTTACACTAAATAATTAATACAAAATTTGCATTTTTACTTTAGGCAGGCTTCAGTGTCCACAAAATAGTCTATTATTTGGCTTGGAGGAGGATCCAAAATGGTTCCTTTAGCTGATTTTTTTTTTTCATATTATGGCATAAAATGTATTCGTCTCTAAAAAGTCCTATAGTATAGTTTTAACCTTCTGAACCTTTAACTTTAGAGGCAATTTTTTTTCTGTAAAGTACTGTTTTTGTCATGCTATGTTTATTTTGTAAGTTGTTTGTTTCCTAGCTTAAAAAAAAAAAAGAAGAAGAAGCTAAATTGTGATGTTTAACTTTGTAGGCAATGGGGTTGCTCTTTTTAAATACAATTCTGAATGTTCCAAGCTAATGATACTTGGAGCTTGAAAAGACCTGGTTCAAAATTGTTCCTTTGGCATTTAAAGTAGGGTGACCAGACGTCTCTATTTACCTGGGACAGTCCCTATTTTGAGCCCTGTGTCCAATGGCCCAGGCAAATGTATCCAAAACCATTGATTTGTCCCCGTTTTACACAAGATATGTCCAAGTTGTCCTGATTTTTGACCATTTTGACACTTCCCAACAGTGAAGGGAGAAATATATTTCTTTTTATTTACTCAAACTAAATAAAAACCATGCTTGAAAATGACCAAAAAAAAATTGCAACAATTTGCACTGATAAAAGTTTGAGAAAATGTATCTGAGTGTGAAGGAGCCTCGAATTGACTAATTCATAAGAATATACTTATTTATCTGTTATTTTCACAAAAACTCCAGTGTGTCCCAGTTTTTAATTTTGAAAATCTGGTCACCCTAAGGGTTAATATTTGTAATGCTAAAATTTGATATTGTGACATGATAAGCCAAATTGCTGTTGTTTAACAAGGCTAAAACAATTTAACGTGTTCTCTCTGGATTTTCATTTGATGAGGCAATTAGTTGGAACTGCCCTTTTTCAGTTGTGGGGTGTGAGATCCCAAACCCTAATCCTCACCAAAATGTGTGACTGAAACTACACAAAACTTTAGTCAAGTTCACACAAGTAGAAGTTACTTAAAAACAAGCTTATCACTTCATATTTTACTTCCACTATCTTCCGCCAATTTCTACTCCACTTTTATGTTTTTGAGAGTGAATGTTCAATATCTCCCATCATCACACTTCTCTTGTTTAAATAATAATAGCCTCTGTCTGTTATAATAGATAAAGCCAAGTAAATACAAAACCAATCTGTATGGACTATTTCAATTGCTCCCTTCAGCGATGTGTTGACAGAGCCCACACATTCATTTTCTCACTCATTGTTTTCCATGGTCCTCATTTGTTATTCTGTGTCCTGTGGCTGTGATTTGTTCCAACATTTGCCAGTACATTATGATTAGTAGTTTGAAAATCTGAAAACACAACCTGGGGGCAATGCTGCTCTCACACGCAAAGGTCAAACTAAGCTCCAAAAAAATAACATGGATATGAACAAGCAGCTTTCAATGTATGACAAGCAGCTCTGGGCTGTTTTTCTAACACAAGGACTCTCATGTCACTGGCATTTTCACTTTCACCAGTCAAACCCTTGACTTAGAATAGATACATTTCATAATATTAGACTGTGTTTTGATAGTCTTGCTACTAAGATGAATTCTCACAATATTTGGTACAGAGATTGGACTAATCACAGAGCAGTCAACCAAACTAAAACAAACTAACCAAACTAACTGTGCAAAAAGTGAAGTAGGCTAAAGTTTATCTAAAGATAATGCAATTTTCTTTCAACATCAGTTTCACACAATTAGACGATCAGACTCACAACTGCACACCTTTTCTATGCTTTCTGCTTCCTAGTTTTTCCTTTCACAATAACATATGAAGTGAAAAGACATGCGTCTTATGCATGGTAGTGAATCTAAATTGATATAAATAACTACAAACTATGTGGAAAACAAAATCAGACCTAATGGCATTTGTTTTTACAAATTTACACAAAAGTGGAGTTTTGTTTGAGAAACAAATGTAACTAATGACCTGTATCTATCATCCATATGCTCCATTTATTGCAGTTTTATATGGTTGGATTTACTTCAGCATGAAAATAAGTTCAAACAACATCACTGCACTGTTAAGGACTCGATTAATCATCCAGCTTCAGTCCTGACCAAACCTAGCTCCAGATAAAAGGGTGGACACGCGCCACCTGCTTCTGACCAATGGCCCTGCTCCTGACAAGGGCCCCTACTGCTGTTAGGTGCCCCCTGCTCCTGGCAAGGACCTCTGCTCCTGTCAGATGCCCCAATGGCAAAAAAAATTGGCAAATGTAATTTTTTCGCTTCAGCGTGGCTTGACTGTCACTCCTCTGGTAAGTGGTCCACTTCCTGGTTGTCTCCATGGAGATGGTACTGTTTTGTTCCACATTCCACAGCATGGCATTGAGATTATTACAGTGAGCAGCGTCACCTCTCCATGATCCATAATTTTCATGCTGTGGCACAATCTAGGCAAAACAATAGCATCTCCATGGGGATGAAAAGAAGGCAGACCCTCTGTCAGAAACCTTACATGGTTCACCTTTATAAGCAAACTTACAGTCTGTCTCACTAATCCTTGCTGCATCACACAAACAGTTGTGTTTGGACTATAGAGCACAGACCTGCAGTGATCGTCTCCTGTACACTCCATTTGCTTCAGCCTCTGGACAGACTCGGCGTGTTCCTGTTTACGGAGAGCGGGTGGGAGCAGGAAGTCTGGCTGTCTCCTCAGAAGAGCTGCTACTCCCCAAGCAAACATCTCACACTGTTTATCTCTTTTATGAGCTAAGAGGCGAACTACAGGCACACTCAAGCACCCGGTGACCTCAGAGGGCTGCTTACAAAGTTTGTCTAGGTTTTATACAAACAACTTCAATGTCACATTGTAAAATTTGTGAGTACACAAAACAAGATAATTATAGTACGCACATTAAGTAGTTAACATATAAATGTTATTGATAAAATACAATACAATTAATTGAGTATTGGACTAAAATTCATAAACTTTCTCAAATTACAACGACTTCTTTCTATTCGGTCATTACCAACTCATAATTTGTCAAAGAGATAAAATAACTTTTCTGTTCTATCACCTGCTTTTCTCTTTTAGACCCTTGCCTGAAATGTTCCACAGTATCATATTGCAACATTACCTCTTTATCCATCTACTTCAGCCGTATAGGCAAAATAAACAAGAAAAATGAACATGGAAATTGTAAAGTGATCATGAAGTTTTCAGACGTTAAAAGAAAAGTCTCACCACCACATAGAAAGATAAATAAGGTATAATTAGATACACGTCAGCTTAATTAAGTTCATTTGGTCATAGTTATTTTGTTTATGAATGCGTTGTAACACCTTTGCTTTTTCTGCAAAGTGAATGATTATTTTTAGGTCTCAGTTCACTCTTAATTAAAAGTCAGCCGTTGAACTTTCTCAGGTTTTCTTGGCTGTGACTCGCCGTTATGCTTTATCACACACTGAATATTACGTGCAGCATCATTAGCCTACTGACACGGGCTTATTAATATATAATTATATACAATCAACAGCTAATTACAGAGGGGTCTTCATGAGAGTCTGCAGAGGAGCACCTACTACAAAAATAAACAAGGTCCATTTGTTACAGTATATTTACACCAAACCCTGCACACTAAGTGTTGTTGTTCAATGCTTACGTTTTAGGAAGAAATGTCCAAACAGAAATCGTAGCACCTTATTGTTTGTTTGGGATTGAGTCAACAAACATCACATTCTTACAACTTTGAGTCTGTTAGCTAGAAACAATCACACTTTTGCAGATGGCACCACTTATTGCAGCTACTATGGAAAAAAAACACTTTTGTTTATGTGCATACTGACAGAGAAAAGTCAATGATGACTTTTTGTTTCATGTGGATGAATTTACAGACCTATATACCAGGACAACAAATCTGCAATCTGACAGTTAAACAGTAATTTCTACTGTTAACTTCTTATTTGCTCACCAGCTCAATTTTAAGATGTTTTTTAAATGTTGTGACATGTACTACTCACATACAAAACCACACAGAAGATTATACAAACACATTCTTATACTGTATAATAGAATGAGTTAGTCTTGATACAACGGTGTCCTCATCATTATTCTCCTCAAAGTTGGCTCTACCAGGTGAAGTCTCACAATATAATCTGAGAAATCCATCTGGGGTGACTACTGTCATACGATTAGAGACAACTATGGTTGGCTGACCTCATGCTAGATTGTGATGTGGGTGGAAGCACATGTTAGAAACAAACATGGAGGTGCTAAAGGATTTTTTTTTTTTTGCAGAATAACTGACTATTTTGATTTTAAAAAACCTGCAGAAGAGGAGGAGCTTTGTGCTTTTCTCTCGACAGTATTTCATGAAAAACATGACTTTTCAGCTACTTCCGGGTTCAGATGCTTTAACCAATCAGATTCAATTATTGCTATGACCGTCTGTTTTGTCCCAACGGCTTTCAGCGGATAATGTGTAGAACTCAATTCAGAGTTTGCTAAGAAATGTTCTGTCTTTATCTACCACCTAGCTCCACCCACACCTCTGCACTTAGTACTGTAAAAAATTTGCGTGACAAATGTCAAAAAGTCACATTTCAAATATAAAATTTCAATGGCTTGTTTGTTATGGTTTACTGTTTTAGATCAATGTTGCTATTTACAAATTAGATAATGTAAATAATGATAATGTACTGATTTAGTTCATTACTAAAGCCTAGATGAGCTTTGGCTTCATAACAAGGCACCTCTTCATGAGTTCAAGTTTTAATGATATCTCTTGTAAAGGAATAATCTTTCTCATTACTTGTCATGTCTGTGGGGTCAGTGTGAGTCTGTTGCAACTTTTTGTCATATTTTGTCAGATCATATAGATGATTCAATATAGATTGAATGAGCCAGACAGCGCCAAGCTTTACTTCCCTGTGACTGCTCTTTTGTGAGATGTAAGAAAAAGCCTTCTAGACTGTAAACCTCAGTTTAAGTCAAGTATTAAAGCAGAACTATAAGCTTTTCAGCAGTAGTGCTCCCCACACAGCTCTCTTGTGTGATTAAACTAGCCTGCTTAATTGAAACTTAACAGTATTTATTTTCTCATTTTTGCGTAAGTTTAAGATTGGAATAAGGCCGCAAAGACACATCAAAACACATTTTGCACAGCTCAATGAAAAAATCAAAGAGCCAGGGTTTCTCTCGACATAATTTTGGGTCAGAAATATGTTTCAAAGGGGGCGGGGGAACTGCCATGTTTCCTACGGGAGACCACTGAGAGAGCAACATAGTTATTAAGGTAAAAATGTTGGTTCTAAATCAGCCACGCATGTTTAGATGACCAAGAACATACGTTGATTCAGTTCAAGTATGGAGTGTATATTCAAATAGTTTCTGTTTGAATTGTGAGTTTGTATGAGATTCTAAAAATACAACCCACAGTTACAAAAATGAGACAAAATCTCCAATTGCACCTCACCAGAGTTCGTCTCACACATATTCTTAATTGCACTCATTTCAGTCTGGACATGTTTGTTTATTGGGCAGACTCTGTGCTAGTGATTTAGTTTATGAGTCATCTTTTAATTAAATCTCCCTTTAAAAAAAAAATCTCTTGGCCTGCCAATTCCAAACTCATCTCTTTGCCATGAAGATTTGAAATTAGGCAAGAATAATCATAATATTTCAACATTGGAATTAAACTGAGCAAAACTTTCTGCCAAATGAAAGCACTTTTGTAAAACTCGACTTTGAAATCTAAGGTAGTGTAAATTTGTTGTGAGTAAAAGAATGTCAAATGTGATGTACCTGGAACTGTCCCGTGTAGTCGTCCTCAGCGGTGCCCTCTCTTCCCTCCTTCAGTGCGATGAGAGTGAAGCCCCTGAAATAGGAGGGGCTTTGTGCCAGCAGGACCACTGTGAGGAGACAACAACAGTCAGAGTCGTCACAATAAATATCAACAGTGTCACGCAAGAGAAGTGTGGCATTTTTCATTATAGAAGAATGTCATGCTCTGTGGGCTCAGCAAAGGAAACGTGAAAACAGATATCTAGACAGTTGATGGATTTATTCTGTACAAACAAAAAGCATTTGTAAGTAATTACTACTGTAGAAGTTACACTGTAATTAATTAGATGTTATGTTGTGACAAAAATTGTGTTGTACAACTTTTCCTGCCTGTCATTTCAGGTTTCCTGACTTAAGGCGAGGCACTGCAGGTGAACAGGAAAACATTTATCGCTATCAAAGTAAAAATGTTGCTGTAACTAATACATAAATGTAATGAAATCATCATCATCAAATCATGCTTTCATATAGAAAATGAATTGGAAAAAATGGCAATAATTGCACATAACAAAAGAAAGAAACGGAAAATGGGAAAAAAAAATTTATTGAATAATTTTGTTGACATGTTAGAGTTTTTACAAAGGAGAATTTGTAAAAACCTGAATTTCTCTGTAAATACAGTCAAAATCTTGTTCAGTCTAAGACTGTAAATTTGGTGTGTAGGAGCTTCTTTTGATATTGACAATGTTGTGCAAGAAAATGTATTTGATTAAAGAACTACAATGTTCAAGGGACTTTCTGGATGAATTTAAATAAATTCAGTGATTCCACTTCTCATTTCTTTCATTAATAGTGCTGTCATCCTCTGCAGAGTCTCCACAGTCTGTGATGAAGTCCTCTTGTTAAAGGCTTGAATTAGAATGAAGTACTCACTATTTCTGTCTGTCTTTTCTCTAACAATGGAGAAAAACACAGTTGTAATACAAGCTCAAATAGATCACAATATTCTAATTCGTAACATTTCCACATGTATATCTTTGATTAATGGTGAACAATATGATATTACCCAGCCCTGTAGGCAACATTTCTCCATTTGAGTTTGTTTATGAACTGGACTAGTGACTTTTGTGTTTCATATCTGACTGCTACAAAACATTATCAAAGTCACCTGTAACAAAACATTATTAAAAAAGAGGAAAAACTGATTTTGAGAAGAGCTTTTCCTGAACATCGACATGGAGTGTAAATTAGCATGCACATCACAGTGATAGTCTCCTCATGTGAGCATGGACAGTGTGGTGAGACAGCCCAGCATGAAGACTGAGAGCTGTAAACACGGCTCCTGCGGTCTAACACTGAGCCTGTAAATCTCCCGGTGAGAGCGACCCGTGAACACACCGCCAGTGTAATATAGAGATGTGGGAGGATTTTATTCACAACTTCTCGACTGCCTGCTGCTGCTGCTGCTGCCCCAAAGCTGCACTCTCAAACCAACTTAAATGTTTCTAAAGCTGCCCCAGGCCACACTTGCAGCATTTACATTAGTGTCTCTATAGTAGGCCTGTCTCATGTATTGACACCCCACACACAATCCATACTTAAACTTCATCAAAAATAGATAAACAACAATTGATTCTTAAAAAAAGAACCAAAAATGTAACTTCTCTGTTTATTTATGGGAAGATATGTAGCCATAGTCAAGATATTTCAACAGAAAAGTCTTAACACTTTTTTGTTTTGCTTACTTTTAATAGATCTGACTGCGTAATAGAATCATACGAGATGTGGGTAGTATATGTTGATCAATGGTGAGACTGTCATGACAATCAGGCATCTTTATTTTTTTTTTTTTTATTTTTTTTTTTTTTAAATTTATTTGTCACTAATGCAATAAAAAAAAAAAAAAAAAAAAAAAAATAGAAAAAAAAAACGATGGGCATCAGCACTGTTAATAACATTGCACTTTGCCATAAGAAGTCTTTTCATTTGTCTTCTTAATGACTAGACACTTTCAATTTTTGTATTGTAACAAAAATATTCACAACAATATTTATTATGCACTGTAGAATATAAATGTCACACAAATGTGAAATGTTTGTAAATGAATCATAAAAGTGCAGGAATATTAGTTTTATTCTCAGGGTTGAAAGTTAACAGCATCACTTTTTATAATTGCTTATGTTAAATGGATCTTCTTACATTTTTCATTGTAAACAGAATATAGATTCAATTTGTACATATATTGAAAACAATACTCACAAAATAATCTAAAAATGTATACATTTCCCACTCTTTTTACACCGTTTTGTTTGTTTGAAAGTTAAAAACAACTAAACTAAGCATCTAGACACTCTGGCATAGACGTTTGGCCTTGTAAAGATGTGCCAAAGCTGAATGTTTGCAGATCTGCACCAACAACCTTGGTTTGGATTGTGTTTACACATTTCATTTGTGAACTGCTCTATATCATCCAAAGCACCTGAAGATAACAAGTTGTAGGAATTGGGTTAAAGTTTAAATCTGTCTGCACTTGGGCCAAATGTTTTCCTTGTGTGACCAGTATTGACCAGAGAGGCTATAAAAGTGTACAGCTGCTTTAATTGGAGCCAGATCTGCAGGTGCGTGAGTCTGTGCGAGTGGAAGAATGCTCAGGTCCAGGCAGAGGACAGGAAGTGAATATAGGTCACACATTAGAACCTAAGTGCCTTATCAAACCAGGATTCTCTCTGCTGCTTTGACACTGACACTGTGTGCTAAGAGACATGACACAGGCTGACAATCACTGTCACATCTGCAGCAGTGTGGTATGTTAAAGGTGGGGTAGCTGATTTTCACACAACAAAACATGAAGCAAGGTCCAGCTGGTTCCAACTTTCAAAAATCCTTCATGGCAATATGAATGTACATTATTTATCGTCTGAAATTAAACCTTCAACATATTTTTACAGATGACAAAATGAGACTGGAGGTGACCACTCAAGCACAGCCAATCAGAGAGCTGCATTTGGCTCTTAAAGAAAAATAAAATGGCTTTTCCTTTGATTCAGACAGTACATAATGATTTGATTGTGTCACAATATGCTGCTTACACAATATACTTTTTGGTAGAAAAGACAAAGTTTATTAATTAACAACTAAAAAAGCAACAATCCAACATTATTATGTATGTGTCATTTTAATAAATATTATGTGGTACTTTGATTTTATTCAACCTCTGTGATTCTTTTTGAGTAAAATAAACAGACAATCCAGGAATAACAAAAGAATTGTCAATCAATTTATAGATAAATAAGTAGATAGTCTAATCAAATGATTCTTCCAGGCTTTAACACTCCATCCATCTGTAAGACATGTCTTTTTGCATAGTATTTGGTCCTGTTTAGGTAAGAGTAATTAACTCACATCAGATGTGAATGACATTTCACGTCCAGAAGTCTTAATGATCACTGTCTAATTAGTTTGGTTGCATCACACAATTAGTATCTCACACATTCATCTTATTGCAAATTACTCTTTTTTAGGTGATTGTTCTGCCAAAGTTATTACACCTGACTTTCCAGAAGGTCAAAAAGAAATGCTAAAAGAAATATTGGCAATTTTTTTAAATGTTTGTTTGTAATAACGAACACTTCTTTTTAACGTCGTTTTTGCTTTGCTTCTTAAAATTATAAAAGCTTGTTGACTTTCGCGCATAGACCCTCAGTTTGCATTTTGTTTATGATAAAGTTTTTAACTTAAGTTGAAGCTTGCACTGGACTTTTCCCCAGTCACAGTCTCTCACAGCAGGCTCACCTCTGTAAGTGCTGCCGGGCTGGTACGTCTCGGGGTCGCCCTCCACGCGCAGCCTGAACTCGTGGTGTCCGTCCCGTCGAGTGCCCTGGGTCTGTGCGCGCAAGATCCGGCCGCAGTAGCCGTCAGCTCTGCCTCCGGACGGCTCCTCCACGAAAGCCACGGCGTTACACAGCAAACTAGACACCAAGTAGTATCCGAGGAGCAGCGGGACCACGCACAAACCCATGGCCAAATCCCTCCACGGAACACGCTCTGACAGACTGTAGTAAGTGTGCTACACGAGCCTGAGCGGACACGACTGCATCCTGCTGTTTGGGCAGCGCGCAGGAGAATGGAGAGGCAGCGCAGAGGCGAGCGAGTGAGAGCGAGTCAGCGGCGAACACAGACACACGCTTGACTCGAGAAGAACGAAGGTTTACTGAAGAGAAGAGACAGCCCACCACCTCCACTATCCCCCTTTCTCTCTCAAACACACACACCTGACAGACACACAGGACGGAGAAGTGTCATACTTTTTTTTTTTTACAAGGAAAATAACATAAATTACTATGTTCATTAGGTCTGCTTTTGCATTGTGTTAACCTTTTATCTGTGCAACTAACTTACCACAAGGATAAAGTTGATTGTTTATCTTACTTTTCTGCAACTAACTTACAAAGAAAAAGAAAGTTCTTTTTTTCTTTAGTTGCATAGGATTTTTTTTATTTTTCTCTGCACTTATTGTTTGTGTTGATTGAAGCCATCTCTGACTCTGACTTGATAACGGCTACGTTAGTAATTTGGACCTTACAACCTCCATGGTTTTCTGAGAACATTTTCATTTTATATTGACAATGATTTTGAACCACTGATGCGCAGGTGTCACACTCAGTGGCCACCAGAGGTCGCAGAAGAGGTCCCTGGAGGTTGGAGCTAATGACCAAACATTTGAGCTACTACAGTATTACTGCCTTGTGTCTTGTTTTTTGAAGTGACAATTTGAGCAAACACAAAAAGCATCATTACAAATGTGACCAAATATTTAAAGCATCTTTGTCAAACTCTAGTTTTTGTAAACAAACATGCACTTCATCACACATCTGTCATGCGTGTCAGTGCCTCTAAGTGCTGTAATGTTCTCCAGTGTTGTGCAACTCCAAACAGTTCCCTGAGCCCCTTGTCCGAGCTGATGGATCCCATCTGGAGCACACTATAAACGGTATGAGGAATGGCTAGTGTCTGTGGAGCTCCACTGACCTACATGACTATATGCAAACTCAAAACAGCACCATAGACTTTGAAAATCAAAACAACCTGCTTGAACACATTTTCTAGTTGTTAAAACACTCGCCAAATTATAAAAGTATTCTTTGAGAGACAAGGACAACATTGGAGCAAAAGGGAAGCCAAAATCCTTGCACAAGGCAGTTTGCATACAACATTTCTGAAGATTGCCAAAAATACAAAACAACTAACTGCTTGAACTCTGTGAGAAAGGAGTGCAGTCTCTTAAGGACCGAGGAAGTGACACTTTTAAACTTTATTTAAAAAAAAAGCTTCGTGGATATTGTTAGTAGACGACATTGTGCCTGTCTGTTGGCAAAGACAAAAGAGAGCTTTATTTCAAATTGAGAGCAAAAGTAATTGAGCACAGTTAAATTAGGAGGAAAATATGTCAGTGCATTGACTCTTTTGTTCTGTGATTCTTCTAAAGTCATTCATCACATGTGGTCTTGATTCTAGCTCTGCACTGGTCTCATGTGTGAAAAGAACAGGATCCACATACACACAGGAGCTGATTGGATGTGATTGGATCAGTGCACAGATAAGAAAGCCTCAAACAGGTGCAATCAGCTCCGCACATCAAATGTAATCACAGCAGAGTGAGCAGAGTACACAGAGCAGGTTTTGTACGGTTCTGCTCATGTAAGCATATGTACATGTCCACTGAATGGCTTCTGTGGCTAATTACTTTGGTTTGCAGCTCACTACATTTACTCCCTGCAGCTGGCAGCTGCTGTTGGAAAGGGCTTTCATTAACTCTTTCAGCCTCAAACATCAGCTGTAGCTACAAACTACACATTCACACATGAGAATGCGCTGGTCTGCTGTCACAAGATTTGAATGAAAGAGGCTTGAGTGTGTCGAGTCCTTTGACCACAAAAGTTGGTGGTTCAATCCTAGCTGCATTCAGTGAGTTACATCAAGATGAGAAACTTCACTAAATAGTATGCAAATGTGTGGCTCTTGCACCAGTTAATAGCTATATCTCTATCAGTCAGCCCCAGGGATTTATCTATTTATGTTTTGTGTACTTCAAATCATCTCAGGATATAGGTTTCATTTGCTTTTCAAACTTCAAGGCAGTTTAAAGTCTAAATGGCAGGCAAGAGGCACTTTTTACTATCAAAATTATTGTACATTTCTATGAAATATCCTAAAAAATTATTTGGTGATTACTGCCGATGACTTGTCCCATTAAACTGCATTTAGACAATGTTCATCTTAGTGGCCTTCCACCTCACTGAAATATTATTGGCCTGTGGAATGCGATGATGTCACATGGACGGTCGGATATTATTGAAGGCTTGATATCCTCAGCTGGGCTCTTATGACAGAGAGAGGCCTATATTAATATTGCCATGAACCCCAACTTGACCCACTTTAGAGGCAGTGTGTGCAGTGCTGATTAGTTTTATGTATAGCTCTATGAGCTGTACCTTGGTCTGGACTCCTGCCTAATAGTTTTCATAGATAAGATTGGGAGAAGATGAGATGGAAATGATTTGCAGCTGGCCACGTGTGTAAGAGCAAACTAGATTGAAATCTTGGAATTCATGAGGAATAGTGAAAAATAATGACATACCGGGAGCAGAGCGGCCTGTTTCATCAGACAGACACGCACACCCAGTCTGGTATCAGATGGGCTTTTCTGAACAGAAGTACCGCTTTGGTCCAATCGCCTCATGGCCAAGTAACGCTGTCCCTGTTACAAATGATGGGCTTTGAACAGCCATTACAAAGCCTCCATCTGCCACACTTATGCGACATTATTTTAAGCATGAGGTAAATATCACTCTTTAAATGATGAATCATTTATGAAAAATAGTTGTCGATAAAGGTGTGTGTTATGTGCAGTTCTAGGCTTGCACATCTCGGCTACTGGACTGTTACTCTCCTAAAATATCAGCCCCCGTCAGTCAATTTTAACAAGCTGTCAATGAGGTGGCAAGCGGAGGTAGAGATGATGTGATGGTGGCAGCAGCAGCAACTTGAAGGGCAGAACCAAATCATAAAATGGAACTTGGAACAAAAATGAGTACGGTCAGATAACAGAAGAATATACTGTTGTCTTGTTTGTTCAAAATTACTTTTCAAACAAACACTCCTAAAGGTGTAATAGACAGCAAATAGCTGGAACTTGTCTGTAAATATTCAAACTCAGCCTTAAGCGTGTCCGGGTGTAATTGTTTTTAGCATGAAACTGCACCAATAATGTTTCGACTCAGTTATCTGAAGACAGCAAACGGTAGTGAGAGGAAATGAGCAGTGTCACATGCAGAGAGAAAGTGAAGCTATGATTTAATTAATAAAACATAATACAATATCACAGTGCCTTACATAATGATTAGTTATAAGGTTTCTCAGTTTGTTCCGCTTGAGAAGATAAGTCCTTCTACAGTCTTTAAATTCAAACTGCAGACAACTATATTGATCACAAACATAAAGAGAGCACTTAAACAGGACAATGTAACTTCTGAGCTATCAGGCTGTCCAGTTAGGAAGCACTCTCACTGTGAATCCATTTCACCTGAAATTGTGCAAATTGAACAGGTGGAAATGAGAGGCAATTAGCAAGACACCTCTGAAAAGGAATGGTTTCTTTTGCCAGAGCTGACCACAAACCATTTTCCCGTCCTTATCCTTCTGCTATTGGCTCTACCAGAAGGACTGTCACAATAAATATGATTTTCTTTCACAAAACGTTGAGTATGTGTCTGGAAACAAACTTTGGCTTATTTTAACAGAATTACTTTTTTTGGCTTTTGAAAAATGTGCACACAGAAGTAGTTTGTGCATTTGTAGATAGAAAAGAAGTCTGTCCTTTTTTCCCCAACTGTATTTAACAAAAACATGAATTCATAGCTTCTAACTCTGTAGTGAGACTTTTTGTTTTTTTCCTGACAGTTTTCAGCAGCTTTGCAGATTAATTGAACTAATTTAAGATTGATGCACATACAGTATCAACCAGGTGTGAGCCGAGATCTTTTATTGCAACTTCCAGTGTTACCATTATATGAGACAGGCTGTACAACCCACACAACTTACTCAGGTATTGCAGGTAATTCAAGGTGGCATGTCTATCCTCATTCTAAAAAAGGTTTGCTGTGTCTCTCCAAGCAAAGTACAATAGCATGGACATAATAGGAGATCAGGAGGAAGCAAAAGGTGGGCAACAACAGAGCAGCAGGGCCGCTATCTACTCTTTTGTGCACAGAGGAATATGTGACCTCCTGCAGGCGCCCACATAGCCAGAATCGACTCATTGAGGGTGGTCTGAGGGTCCAGTGTCCCCATCTAGGACCTGTGTGCTCACTGCTCAACACTAGAGAACAACACAGAGATTCACATTGTGCCCTGTGCTCTTCTCAGCAGGTTCATCCTGAGCACATGTAACAGGCATGACATCAGTGTTATGAAATGACCTGTACATTCCCCAGACTTGAATCCAACTGAGCACATGTGGGACATCATCTCCGCCCATCTACAGGCTGCCTAGGAGGTGTCCATGTGTTGTACAATACTAACATTACCTTTGCTGACAGAATTGTCATTCTGCACACTTGGACAAAAAGACTACTACTAACCTCAAAACCTATTCTTTTCAGGTAAAACCATAACCACAGGAAGTCAATTTCAGGCAGTCTAAATGCACCACACACCATTCACACAAAGCAGCATTTTAGGAGTCTGAAAACGAACGTTTCTGAAACCAGCTTTCAGCAAGCAAAAACTTTAAAACGCGGATGCATTTTCGCAAAGACATTATATCCACAACTGCTTTCATTAAATCACTCCCGCAGCGTTTAATTTGCATAAGGTACTGACCTTTATAGTATGATGTTCACAGCAGGTGCCTCACTTTTCACTTCAACACAAGGAAAACAATACATTAATAAATCCATTCCAATCCATTTGTCTTTCATGAAGTCCATTTGAATGTTGTCATAACAATCCAAAGACCACTTTCTTTACCTCTTCTGTAGGTTTTAGATCCATAGCCACACGTGCGTTTCAAAGAAATGGCTAATTTCCTGTTTACATTTTTGTGTGCATGCTCAGTGTCATGTCTTCTTCTAGTTTTGGGACTTTCTGTATCAGTGTCACAGCGCCACACTCTGGTCGGTTGCGGGTATTGCAGTGGTTTCAGGCCGTGTATATATATATATATAATATATATAATATATATATATATATATAATATATTATATATATTATATATATTAATATATATATATATATATATATATTATATATATATATATATATATATATATATAATTATTATTATTTTTTTATTTATTTTTTTTTTTTTTTTGCTATTTTGTTTGGTTGGTTGGTTGGTTGGTGAAGGGAAGAGTACAGTTTTTGCAGTAAACTTTTTACAATAAAGGTCAGCGCTTATTCAGATTAGTCATAACTGCGGCAGTGATGTCAAAAGTAAAAAAAAAAAAAAAGTGGCGAATATGTAAGAGCCAAGACCCACTTCGTGTGGACAATGTGTGGTTTAGTTAAAATAACATAACAATGTGCAATTGAAGTAGAAAAAAATAGGTTGTTGGTTTTGCAGTCCTAGGATTGGATTATTAAATGTTCTATACAATTTGCTGTTATAAAACACTAGAATTAGTTCACTTTAAAGTGAAAGCTAACCCCATAGACTCTATCAAGAAACACATTTCAAACTAAACTTCTGCTGGAAAACATGAGGGAAAGGCAAAAGAGGTGTTCAGCAGTAGCATGTGGCTTAGCAGAAGGTGTTTGTGATTAGCACAGTTTTGAATGGACAGATGTCACAAGATTTTTTTTACTATTTTGACCTGAAACTTGCCAATTTGCTCCTTGCTCCTCCAAAAAAAAAAAAAAAAAAAAAAAAAAAAAGACTCAGAATAGTAGGCAATGCAATTTAAACATACACAGTTTAACAGCTAAAAAAGCAGTTTTAGGGTTTATCTTCACATTAAGTAAACTCTGGAACAGTTGTCTTGCTGAGAATGTTCATTTGGATGGTGTATTCACTTTATTGCACAAATTAAATGAAGCAGACCCAAATAAGTGCAAACCCGCTGTCTGCAAATGTAACACAAGCAAGGCTGATGAAGTGTCTTGCGTGAAAACTGCAGATCTTTTGAATATACCACCTGCGCTGAGCACTCTTCAGTGTAGCTCTCACTAAATGGAATCATGTGTAGGAGACTTCTGTGAGCTGATGGGCAGGTGTATTGACACATTTAAAGATTATGTACAGTTCTGCAAATGCACATGCTATTCACGGTGTCAAACTCGTAGATCAGAAATGGAATAGGATAATGGATCCAACAGAGAGTCCATCTTCCCCGCTCTCTGCAGTGCCTTTATCTAATCTAAAAGGCTTTTTTAAGGTCCACTCCCTGCTCTTGCCTCACACTCACACCTCTGACAATCTGCCAGGAGCCACTTTCATGTCTCTGACTGGACTGACTGCTTTTAATGACACTCTGCTGTACTGTTCAGCCATGTCCATTCAGACCAAGTTATCTTTATTTATTTATTTTGTGTCTTCTATCATTTCAGTATCCAAACTTCTCAACAAAAAAATATTATTTTTATTCAAGTTTCCTTTTTTCCTCATCATAAACGCACGCTGAGTTGTGTTTTGGTTAATTCACAGTAACACTTGTTTAACACACAATGCAATTTTTAAGCCTCTGATCTGAATGAATTAATTTCAACCCTGCAATTTCCCAACTTTGAAGCTACAGCTACTGTTTTTGACTTGTTTTCTTGGAACAACCACATACTGAACAACATGAGAAAATCCTACATGCACCATGTAACATAGCTAAAAGACTACGAGTCATTTTCGTGTGTGTATCATTTGTATTTGTTAACTAGAAATCAAAATAAAACAAAATAGTATATACATTTTGACAAATACATCAATTAAAGAAACACAACGAAATTTTTAGATGAAAATCCAGGTTCTGACTCAGTTATAGTATGAGCAGCATTACTGAATGTAAGAATATATGTGTGAGGAGAGACAATGCCTGGGGCCCAGCTCTGCAGTCTGTCTGTCTCCTTCCCTGTGTGTCCTATGGGCCCTGACACGTGTTCTGTGTATCTGCTCTTCTGTCCCGCTGTCCTCAGGCATTTAGACCTATGGCTCAAGCACTTCTGCACAGCTTCTCTGCACTCTTAATCACTTATTCTTTTGGGAACAATGTCAAAAGTAGCATGAAAGTTATTTTGCTATACTGAAAATGTGTTTTATTTTATTTATTTTTTTAACCTTGTGCCCTTTTAAGTTCTTCTTTTTCTCACAGCAAAAATGAACCAACTGGAACTGTTTAAACTGAATAAAAGTAGGCCTATGTATCCGCGTGGAATTTTCTCCTGTTCTTTTGAAATCAAATTGAATCAATTTATTTTGTATAGCCCAAAAACACAACAACAGTTGTCTCTGAGGACTTCACAAGATTGTTAATAATTTAGCAAACCTCATGAATATGTCAGATCTGCACGGATGCAGCAGGCAGGACAGTCCAGAGCTAGAGTCCTGGTCCTTAACATAGTGAATGAACTCAAGGATATGAATTGATTGTGATCATTTTCTAAAATACAATGGTGTCATCACTGCGAATGAAAAAAAAATCTATTAATAACATTGTGCTTTGTAATGAAACATCTACAATGTAAGTTTTCACACATTTTCAGTCTGGTGATTTCTGTTTGTGATTAGACTCATTAACTTTTTGTGCTTCAACCAAAACTGCATTTAAGCAACATTTGTTGGCTTCCGTCTTTTTAGGGCCCATGTTATACAAATGAACTCTTACAGTAGTTTTAAGCATGCTGGAATATTGTTACCTCATTATAAACATTGCTGTGTTATGTTTCATTCACAAGTGTCTGAGTAATCCTGCTCTGTTCCACTTGTTATGTCTTTAAGTGGTCATTTTAAAAAGTTACATCAGCTCTAATAAACTAGACTAGAATAATATTAACCTTTCACTTTTTTGTGAAGATTTCCATTCAGTAAGATTCCCACAAAAAGCCTCTAATATTTTTGTTGGACATACAAGCTCAGGTTGCAATATCATGCAGATCCAGAGCAAAAAGTACTTTTTTGTTACTACTCAATGACATCACAAGGTGGAACAAAGTCTTTTAGTTTCAGAAAAGAACACAGCTAAGTACAGTTGCATGTCAAACATGTGTAAATGAAACAAAACACAACTCCAGGTATGTTTTTGATGAGGAAACAACCCATTCAATATTTTAGGTTCTGTTAACGTCGCAACATAGCCAACGATATGTAATACAGCTGGAGAACAGTTAAAATAAATATTGTTTTTTGAGGTAACGTGTCACTAATAGAAGTCACCAGATTGAAAATTAGTGACAATGAGTTTCTTGGCAAAGTACAGTGTTATTAGGAGGAAAAACTCTCACGATGGGAAAAAAGTGTCTCGGATTGACCAGCAAGAACAGGAACATTTTGCATTTTTGTATTTCATAAATTTGTTATAGACTGTCATAGAACTGTTGATCTGGTTTACATGTCTATAATTACTGGGCGTATCTGTTGTTTTAATGCAGGTTTATTATTTCTAGCCGAATTAAGCAGCAGTAGTTCCATTAGAGCCGGTTGGGCAAAGCATATCTTTACAAGACCTGCATTAAAACAGCAGAAGGAACTCAAAAATGCCTGCTGACTTCCATGAGTGCATCGAGGGAATATAACCGCAGCAGATATGGTGATAGATGGGCACTCCTCCTCCATAAACACGCAGCATTAGTCTCTGTATTGGTTGACTTGCATGTGGCTGCTCAAAGTGAACAAATGTAGTGCAGTGCTACTCTGACCGCGCAGCCTTAAAGCCATCATCCATGCTATAGCTGTAGCTGGAGGCAAAATCCATGAAGCCTGTATGTGCTATGTGATGTGTGGATGTATTTTAATGAGCCACTCTGAAAAGCCGAAATACTATTTTTATCTTATAAAGTTTCCCATGTGAACAAGTCAATTAAAAAACAAATTTACCATAGCCTACATTAAAGTGTGTATGACAGGTTTGAACATTTTTCAAATTTTTATTTAGTTTGGTAGATTAATATCTGTTGTAATTAGAAATTATAGTTTTATGTTAATCAATAACAAGTTTGTGGAGAAAAATGTGAAAGTATATTGAAAATACCAGGAAGTAGAGCCGAGTTCTAAACTGATGACATCACACTAGGGAGACAAAGACATTTTCAATGTTCTCACAAGAAACAGATTTTATAGCACTGTAAACACACACAAAAAAAGTAAGTTCTAGTGTATTTTTATGGCTCAAGTAAAAATAAAATGTTACATTTAAAGAGTTTGGTGGGCCCAATGTATATTAAATGGTCGCTAGGCAACTACCTAGCTAACTATTTTTAATGCTAAAAAATGGCCAAACTGGAATGAAATTTGAAAAATGTTTAGTAAAACCTTAAATATATTGATCTTAACTACGTTTTGTGAAATGAGTAGTTCAACTTGTCATGGGCACTTTAATTTATTTATTGACCTTTTTTTTTTTTTAGTTCATCTTGTCTATCTTGTCCAGTATCATTTGTTGTGCAATCAAAGTAAAACTAACACAGTGGTTATTGACATTTGGCACCATCTTAGCTGTGTTAGCTTATAACGCACTTGGGATATATGACATACAGTTGCAATGACGCCAGTTTGAAGGCAGGAAGGCTCAGAAGGTATGATATTAAATGTATTTGGCGCTACCTCTAATGTCACACAGGGAATTTGAGTTAAGTGTGAGCAACAGTCCATGTGTTTTTGAAAGAAAATGACAAAAAAGGGTCAACTTTGCATTATGTTCTTTAAATTCAATGTCTAAAGTGAATGCAGCTTGTGAGAGTTAAATCAAGTAGATACTTGCTGTATTGCCATTAGCCATTATTATAACTGCTAACTGAGACTGTTAGTGCATAATTATTACTCACACAGACGTATAGCACTTGTCTGTCTTTGAACAGCTTCCAAATGCTTATTATCATATTTTGTATTCCACTTCATCATGACTGGCACTATTCAAACTTTACTGTTCGCACAGCCAGGTGCTTGTTGAATTGAAAATGCATTTGCAATATGTTTGTTTATTATTTATTTATTAATTTTTTCTAATGATGCTTGTTTGAGAAGAGGTGCTACCAACAATGTTTCATGGTGACATTAAACTTATATTATGTATTATAGCTGTTTTATTTTATTATTTTAGGTGCAGTACTTTGAAAACAACTGTTTGTAAAAAAAAAAAAAGTGCTATAGAAGTAAAGTGGACTGGATAGCTAATATTTATTTAAATAGTGCAGTGAGAGCGGGAGATCATACCAACATTTGGGAGCAACAATGGTCAGTCACCTCAGATCTGAAACCACATGAGATGAACCATTAATAGCTTTTCATCCAAAGATGTCACCAGCAGGTCTGGGGTTGGATCACCGTCTCCTATGAACAACATTGTTCAATATTAGCAAGTTTACCATGTAATTATATCAAATAAACAATTTGAAATGAACAAAATTTGAATAGCATGCACTCTGCACAGATCTGACTTGTATCTGAGCCCTGTGGTGCCGACTACTTTTTTCTATGGAGGAAATATGCTTTTTCTTTTTTGGAATGTAGGCAAAGCACAAAGCACTCTTTTCCTCCTGAGTACAGAGATGGCAGGGTTAGGTGAAAACAGGACTTCTCTGAGCACTTTTTTTTTTTTTTTTAACTTTATTAACATCATTATTCGAAGATTCTTTGCAAGTCTGCAGAGCTTCCACAACAACTTGAGTCTCCGTTTTAGAATCATAGAATTACTCAAACACACTAGAAACAATTCAAATACAACTTTACCTAAACAAATGACAAGGGAGCACTGTAGCAACAAGCTTAGAAACGTAGGTTGATTTTGCATACACCCTTTTAAACAATCAAATGTTGAAAGTCTAAAAAGTCCAAAAGGCTGAAGGTGAGTTGTCGCGTTTATGGAGTTTAGCAGATTTGTCTGGCTAAGTGCAGCTTTATTTCCCGGGGGAAAGTGACATGAATATTAAAACAAAAAGGTCATGCCCTCATATTCAAAGTCCAGAAAATTGGCATCCCCTCAGCTCTCTTCTCTTTACCACACACACAATAACTCCTGTGCATTATGGGAGGCACTGCAGTGGTTTTCACACAGGCTACAAAAAGCTGAAAGACCGCAATTTATTGCTGAAGTTTTAATGCCAGGCTGCAGGTCTCTCTGTCAGGTCATGTTTTAAAATAATAGTGTGAATAAATGCAGAAAAAGAGCTTATTCTGAGTGGGTGTTGGAGAGAAGAATCTTCCATTATGTGTAGTTGCAAAACAAACAATGAAGCAATAAGAAAATAGTTTCAAACAAGCCAAATTGTGAAATCTACAATATACAATAATGTCAATGCAGTTATATAAAGTTAATTTAAGTAATTATGTTAAAATGTGCAAATCACTGCAAAGTTGACAGTTTGTATAACAGTTACAAAAAGTATAACGGCTTGTAATTGCATCTGGAGGATTATGTCACAGTAGAATACGATGTAGCTCTGTGAATGCTTCCTTTAATATACTTTTCTTACAAATGGAAGCGCTACTCTCTATAAACTTTCTTATCGGACCAGAGTGAGCAGCATCATCCTCCAGGCAATTTTAGAGTGCGCTGCTTGAGAATCATTTGCAAACTCCTGGGTCAGCAGTCTGCTCATAACAAAAACATTGTTTAAGTTGGCCTCTTTCACTTCACATTCTGTAAGAGAGAAACAGACTGTGTGTGGCAGTAGCTGCAGGGTCAGTGCACAAACTATTTTTAACAACAAGTCCATCATCACAATTACAAGATTACTTTCATCTTGGCTGTTGGAATACTCCACATTCCTCTTTGTATCACGATGGGTCCATCAAGAATCTCTATTTTAATATGTAGTCACATTTTTAAAATAAGATACAAATTTTTACTCATTTTACTTTACTACTCCCAAATACTCATCAGTTTTCCACAACTTTCAGTCATCAGAGTTGCTGTCATGGTTAAACTGACAAATAACATGCACTTCCTGTAAACAATAATGAATTGTACTTTGATGCAGACAGCCCACAGTCTCATTTTGCCTCATAAAGATGCTTTACATTAAACATTTACATCTCTTTTACAGAGCACCAGACAGGCATTTAGATTCAGTCATGAATCATGTTTAGCATTAGTCCCCAAAAAAAAAAAAAAAAAAAAAAAATTATTTCATATAAGAACGTCTTTGCAGTTACAAAGTTCATAAATCAAAGTCACACATCAGGCTACTGTTTTGTCAACTCTGAATTCAAACTGCGTGTTTACTTTAACTTACATTGGTTTTACTTCGTTTTGTAGTGGTCTCTGTTTGACAGCGCAGACTTTTTCGTCAGTCTGTTTAGAAAAGACAGGACACAGTGTAGAGTTGATCAATTTTACTCCTGCGACAGACATAAAATACACTTTTATTATGTCTTCACACAGCAGGCACACTGACTCACCTCTACTCCACTCAAAGAGAGGGAGTTGACATTCATACTGTTTTTACCATGGTACACAGGATTTACATATTATGTTGACTTTCACATTGAGCCATGCATGAACAACAAAGGTGGTCAGTAATTCATTGGAGGACTTATTACACAAACAAAACTTTTTACATCACAAACTAAAATAATACATATGACAGACATAAAATACTCTCCTATTATGTCTTCACACACAGCAGGCACACTGGCTCTCAACAAAATAAGAACATGAGGATGACTACACACATGCTTAAGTGAAAAAAATTGCAATCTCAAGAAAATTTATAAAACTACCAATTAGCGCTTAAGATTAACAAACACAACATGTTTGTGTTTTGCTGAACACAGCGAGTTAATGAAGTAAAATCATTTTTCACAAAGCTAACTCACCAAAACAAAACACATGGGAGCCCTGTACATTTTTCCAGTAAAAATGTAATAATTTCACCTACAAAGGACTACAAACACCAAATAAGTACATTTTAGCTCCATTACATCTGCAAATGGAGATGTCGACAAAAACATCTGACTGAAAGTATGCGCGATTATCAGCCAATAAACAATACAAAAGTGTTTGTCCTTTAAAAGTGCATTTTGTAAATCACATGTGGCGACCTACAGCAAGTGACATCGTGTCCCTTTAGAATTGATCATAATAAGAAACAAGAAAGTCTGAGGTTTTGCACTGCTCACAAATCTCTTCCAGAGTACACACAGTGCAGACAGTTCCCACATGACTTTTTAAATGAAGTTTGAAAAGGTGTAAGTCTGGGAGAAGTTTAGTTCCCATGATGACATGACCAGAAAACTTCCTCCATCTGCAAGAAGATGATTATTTGGGAAATCTGATGAGTAGTTTGGGGTTTTTCCTAGTTTCCACAAACATGAAAAACTCCAGAAGATGCAGCGATAAAAAATGAAAGTCACGTTCTCCTTTTTCTATCTGACCCTGTAGATCCCATTTGAAGGACCTCCAACCTGGACATGTCTCCAAAGCAAACTGATTAAATATGTAGTGGGCAGTGGAGGGTTTAATGTGCACCCAATTTACCACTTATGAATAATTCTTGGATCTAGGGCCATTTGTTTATTCTCTTATACGATCAAATTCTCAGCGTGAGCATCTACGTACAGCACCAAAGCTCCGGGTTTCTCCAACACTGAATTATTTAGCCGCTCCTCTGTAAGCATATTTAAAAGTCCCACCCAAAATCTGCATATCTGCAAAATAAATTCTGCTGTTTTTATGTCATGTACAAAACTTTTTTTCCAAACTGATGCATGCTGTGTGAACGTCTAAATCATTTTGCAAACATTCAGAGTTTATTGGTGTGATTCATTCTTACGCGTGGATGCTTTATTTGCTTGAAATGATTGCGCACATCCAGAGAATATCTTTATTTTAGTTTATTTGCCGTTCTTTGCAGCTTCCGTATAGGCTGTCCTTCCCGAGACTTGTGGACAAGATGGTGTGCAGCCCTAAATTGCTTGGTGTCATCTCAAAGCCAACTCATCTTTTTGCTGCATGTATTAACATATTTCCAAGCCTACCTCATGCACTTTCACAACTAATTGACCATTTCTGCAAAAACGAAAGCATCAAGGACAAAAAAGCTTCTTATCAGTGTCGTGTCCAAGGCTAACACACAACTGACGACGCACGCACAAACCTGAAACTTCAGCCTGACATTTTCTCCTCATATGTATGTTAATGAATCACTCTCTCAGCAGATCTTTAACAGTCAAGAGGCGCTAAAATGAGACTCTCAGAAAAGAGCCGTTTTAATGGGAAATAGTCCTTTCAGATTGTTGACAGTATTGACTTTGAGAAATTTAAGTTTAAGAGAGAAGTGTTTTGATTGCATTACTGAGGTTCATGTTACAGTATACTAAGTTTAGCTTGTTTATAGTCCAATTAATTGTTTAAATACATAAATAAACTCAATTTGCTGAGCTAATGTATTAATAGTTTAATAATTTAATTTATACATTTTGGATAGTAATTTTTTATAGTAATCAAATAGGTGGGTTTCACATTCTGGAATTCTTGGTAGTTATAAGCAGGTGGAGGGCAGGAGGCTTTTTTTTCTATTAAAGTTGGGGGAACTAACTTTTTTAGTTGCAAATAAGTAATCTTTGTGTTTTCCACCAAAATGCTATGATAAATGCAGCACTTGGTGAAAAAATGAGACCACAGAGTACTCTCTGAATCAAATAATAAACCATTTTAGTTCTAATCAGGAGCAGAATGCAGCAATCTGAAATTGGGTGGTCCACTCCAGTTTCACTTTAAAAGAGAAAAAAGACGGTTTTATGTCAAAACTGAAACCTAAACTTAATACACATTGATAAATTACAAAGTGTTGAAGGATTTATGAGAGAAAGAAAAAGTAGCCAGATTTAAAACCTAAACTGTGTTTGCAGTGTGAAAAGCACCTACCCACCTTTAATAACACAGTTTGGTATTAAATATTTCAAAAACTAAATTAAAAAGTGGTTATTTCTAGAATGACTAGACCCATTACTTATAGTAAAACAAAAACGTACTACATTTTAGCAATGTTGGAATGGATTTTTTTTTACAAAAGCTACCTTGACAAATCAACAAATATTATTAGTTACAAAAAACTAATAATAGTTCAGTTTCATTACATACAAAAACAAGAAAATGCATTTCAACAGCACTTTTGAGCAACTTCCCAAATTTGATTTTGTCTGCAGGTGCGCTCAGAATTCTGATGCTTCCTCTTTGTCGGTTTTAATCAAGCGCCACAGTTGAAACAACACACCAAACACAACAGGCTGACACAAAAGAGAGACACGGAGAAACACTGGAAATTGCATTGGCTTGATGAAGTGATTGTTTATGAGCAGCTCGGCCATTAAGTAGATTGTTATTCACTCCAAAAGCCCATTCACACATCCCTTGTCTTTGTACATTGCTTCATATCCGGCTCCACAGCTGCTGTTTATCACTGATTAAAGAGCTCAACGCCACACTCAGCATGTCGTGGACTCTCTTTTTTTGTCTGTAACAGCACTTTTCAGCTTGGAAACTTTACAACGCTGTCAATTCAAGATAAGAGTAACCCATTCTTTTTGATACAACGTGTCAAAACTCCTGGACACTACACTAACAAGGTGCAGACAATGAGTAGAGTCCACAGTGTCCCTCTGTTTTGTTTGTAAAATCAATAGTGCCCTTGTTGTTAGCATTTGGTTAGCATCTGCTAGTGTACCGTACAAGGCTTCAATCACCCTGGTTAAATGGTTAATAAAGTCAATTAAAATAAATGTAAATCTGCAATGTGTCACGCCACTAACCCACCATGCCTGATTTTTACATGCTGCTGTACTTATACATAGGCTGCTGTATTATTAATATTTCACAGTGCTTTAATGTCCTTGAGGTCCCCACTTCTGTGACAAAAGCACACTTCAATCATGCAGTTCATACAAGGATCTTGACTCATTCAGAGCTCGTATGACGGAGCAATAACGAGACAAATGACTCTGTGTTCTGTTCTTTGTGTTATTTTTGCCATCCTTAAACAATGCTTTTTTAGGACATTGCAGAAACACAATCTACAAGCTGCAAGCAATTTGAGCCGCCTTGTTAATCCAGTGTAATTATGTTGGGAAGAGGCTGTGGTTATTGCCTGGCATCCAGCACACTACGGCATTTGGAACAGCTCTGTCTAGATGGGAGAGCTTTTTTTTTTTTTTCATCTGGGTCCATATGTCTCCGGGGTTCATCTTTTAGAGTTTTTACACTGGATATAAACGATAAAGTTTCTGAAAAGTCTGCATTTTACATCTATCTTCTAGTGCCTAAAAACAAATATTCAAAGTACAGTATAGTCTATTCTGCTGCGTGAAGTCAATGTCTCATATTGAATAAAAGAATATTACTACTACTACTATTACTGCTACTGCTGCTGCTAAGAGACAGATTTTTTTAGTCAAAAAAATACAAACAGAACAGAGACTGCAGCACGTTTATCATAAGTATGCGGTCTTTCAGGTACACATTCAAAAACATTTCTTACAGTTGATTACGGAGTAGAATAGGAGCTGATCAGCAGTTGAAAGTTTCTCTTGTTGTACAGGGGCATATCTTCGGTCCAGGTGTGATCACAGTCATTTCAGATGTGCGTCAGAACACTTGCCAGGAATGACGGAAATAGAAAAGTATAGTGCTCGGAGCGTACTTTAATCAAGTCAAATACTCAACTGTGGACTTACAAGCAACTTACAAAGCAACTTAACAAAATTGCACTGAAAATCAAGATAGATCACTAATAACAATTTCCAAGTCGCCCAGGTCTACCATGAACACAACCTATTCTGTAAGATGAAATGTTTTCTTTTTTTTTTTTATTAAGCCAACAATATAATAAATAAAAGAAAAACATGACACATTGGGAGAAGAACAAACACAACACCGGAACAAAAAGTTGGAGTTTAGGTCTTCAGAAATGTGGCTGTAAAAATTAAGCTCCTCTATTAGTATCTCAATGTGCGAAGCAGAAACATTAATCTTGATATGCAAATAAAAATCTCTCCCATCCAAACATTAGTCAGTGTGAAAACTTTAAAAGGTTTAAGCATTCCTTCAATATTTCACAAATAATGTTGATGTAATGTTTGTGTGCTGAGGTGAACAGATCCATGATGGCTCCTTGTGAAGTTCCCAGTATTTTAACGGACTATATGATCTATGGCAGTTGTGTCAGAGTTTTGATTTGCCTAAAACACTGTGGGAAGTAAACAAGCTTATACTGTACGTCTGAGTACATTTTCCTTCTTAATTAAAGCAGCCACAATCTCCGGAGGGTTAAGCTGGAATATTTTTCTTTATAAATGCAAATGATGTTTGTGTGTTTACCTCCACAATGATTCTCTGAATGATACAGTAGACATTGTGGATCATACAGTAGCCCTGAGGTGTGTCATCACAATGTTTTTATCCATTTGAAAAATAAAAAGCAGAGGGAGAAGCTTGCATAAAAAACAACACTCTCCACTGCGGGGAAAAATCCTTGAGGAATCACGCAAAGCCATGTCTCAAAGCTCCATTGAAACAAACAAATTGTTTTATTCCACAGAAATTGCTTTTGGCCACAACGAAGCAAACACAGTATTTATTATTGCCTTGAAACCATCTCTGAAATACATGTCAAAACCATCCATGTCTCAATTTTACAAAAACTTTGTTTGCGGTTTTGTGGATGTATGTGTCTCTGAGCAGAATGTGAACATAAGAGTGAATCTGAAAACTCATCATTCACTCTCATTTCTAAATATACATCCAGTATGTAGATTTCGCTTAGAAAAATATTTGGTATTGATAGGAAGGGAAGTAAAATACAAGAAGGGTTGCTGCAATGAACAAATCTAAAATTATTCATTCTTTACATTATCAGAACAAAATATTATTGGTTTTTACCAATACACCTTATAAATACTGTGGTTAACTATAAGGCTTCCATTTTAACTTGTTCTTCAAATGTTTAGCAAAAATAATCACTGACTAGCTTACTGCGGAAATAATCTTTACTGACAGCTCTATTTGCAAGTACTGTACAAAAACATTCTAAGAATAGATTACACCTTGCCTCAATTGTTTGGGTGAAAAGACTACATTGACATTTGACATCATTTGTTTCCTTTTCAGAGATCTGAAAGAATCTTTACATTTGTTTCGGTCGATTCACTGAGGTTGTAGACCTTTACTTTGTAGTTTAGCCATGAAGACAAAACAGTCATGACAAAGATTAATTGCCCTGCTAAACTGAATGTAATAAATTAGCCTGTCCTTATCGCATGGAAAACATTTTGATTAAAGTATTGTATCACCAGTGAGGTTGGGACACATGCTAAAAATACTCACTTTGTGCTCACTTCCAGGTGTATGCAGTGCCATTGACAAAAACAATAAAAAAGAAAAAACTCATTGTGATGTAGTTTAGCCGGGGAAATTACATTTACATGCACAGTTAGCCGCTCCAAACGAGTTTCCCTCACTCCGTCTCGCTCTTAGACCTCATGCAGCGGATGTGTCCCGCTCCATCCACAGTAATGAGCTTCTCCTGCTTTATCCTGTGATGCACACCGGCTTGGATCACCGCTGAGTATGCACTATTCACGCACATTTCTGCTTGATAAAACAAAGATAATACCACAAATAGTCACCAGACCACATTTTATCCATTAAAGAACTGAGAGGCCAATGCAATGGCCAGCAAAAGAGAGATAAATGAGTAGGTTCATGTTGCATTATGAATGACGCTCTGTGCCTCTCAGTTCAGAATGATTTTATAGTGTATTAGTGCTGACGCAGTGAAAGTATTCAGTACGTGAATGATCAGAGAAGTGGGGTAAAGCTCTGGGGTGCCACCAACACCAACTGCAGCTGCTAACAATACATCAGAGACAAAGAGAGTTTGAGTACAGCAGCTCCTGTCGACAGAGACGTCAGAGCAGGATGGATGATCAGCAGCCTCTAATGTGGAGAGGCACACACAAACACAATAGATGTGTTATTGTGCTTTTTAGACATTGCAATTACAATTTCAGTTCAGTTCTAAACCCCAACAGTAAACATGTCTTGCTAAGATAATTGTGCCATTGCAAAAGAATGCAGCTTTTACAGAGCGCTCAAATAGGCCTATAAATGAGTACCCGAGGTCCTCACAAAGGTAAAAACAGCCTGATCCAGTACATCACATCACAATATCGGGTTATATGAACCAAAGCTAGAGCCATGGCTTCATACGTGCCTATAGACCCATTTACTGTTAGTAAACAAAGATGGCTGCGCGCGCGAACTGGAGCCCTGAGTGGTGCCCAGTCTCAGGCTTTCCAAGCTACGCAGGTGCATTTTCATTAAAAAATCGCAAAACTCTCTTTAAAAACTCAATTTAATGAACAGCAAGCGACTCCAGATTCATGTACAGTTATCTACTGAATGTTAGCATGACGTTAGTAAGTGTCCTGACATTCAGCGACCTGATATTTACTTATATTTGATGGGAAAAACTCGTGCACAAGAGAAAAGCTTTAAGCATACAAATCCCTTGATGAGTTTGACGACGTAATTTGCGGGAAAGCACAGGAGGTGAGTTAACGTGACATTGCTTAAGATTTTTGTGCAAGTTGTGTTCATTATTTATCAATTATCAGTGGAGAATTAGACTCACAGTAAACTGCACCTGTGTGGCATTATTTTGTGCTGATTTCTACACAAATTTATTGTATAAAAGACTCCAAGGATATACTTACATGACTCTGAGGCGATGTATTTGTTTTGATAGTGATCCCTCATTTTTTCTATAGATTTTAGCGGCTAGCTAGTTAGCCCGAAAAAATTACGAGATATAAAATGTGTCAACTGGTGCAAACCCATGGAACACATAAGGAATGGTCAGAGCTTCGTTTGAAGTCATTGTTAAAGAGAAACTAAACTCAGAATCAACTTTTTTTCACTGTTAGACTGTGTATATGGGGTCAAAATTGAATTATCTACTGTTTCCAGGCCTTTTTTGGACATTTTTGTGCAAACTCGCTCATTTTGCAGTTATGTGTGCAAAAACCGTGGCAGTACGGCAAACGCTGTCAGTGCATTTTCAGTACCCTCCGACGTCACAGTGTATTGACGCGGCAGACGAGCCGCCCAGATGGTTTGTCTAAACTCCTCCCTCCGACACCGCTGCTGCGGAGAGTTGAAAAGAGATCACCCGCTGCGTAATGACATTATTTGGCTCAGCTTGTTGAGCGAGTGGTGCATTGTGCCACCACTAGTTCAACGATGCGCTGGTTCGAAACTCGTGCCTGTGTTTTTCATTTTCGATTTTCATTTTTAGAAAATACTCACATAACAGGCTCATGCGCTTATGTAGACTAAAGCAAAGGTTTCATACGTATGATTTGCAAAGCAAATATAAAAAATCTTTACTTGCAAGTAAGCAAAGACTTGGTGCTGTTGCTGTACAGCTCCCTCCGCTGCAAATCTCACGTCAGGACCAGGACCTCGCCGACACAAAACTCACATTTACCAGGACCGCTGTTCATATTTGGTGCTGTCAATCAATGTCTGTTCACACCCACTGGGCGTTTCCTCAAAGGCCTCCGGGCATCTCCCACTTTTGCGAGCCTGTTTGGGGTTCAGTTGTGGTTAGTTAGTTAGAGTTAGTCTCTGAAAGCGTGTTTAGCCTCATTTTAAGTTTTCTAACCGTTTAATATCTTTCGTACAGCTTACTTGTTTTGTATAGAAACTTATGGGGAAACTCTGCGGAGGGCTCCAGTGCGGCTCCGCCCCCAAAATCAGTAGGCTCTGAACGGGTCTATAGTCCTAGGTGTTTTCACACTGTAGAAACCTTTTGCTGTTCCTGTCTTTTTTAGATACATGTTCTCACAAAAGGGAATCAGGAAAAAACAGGTCACAGTGGTGACCATTGTAGCTTTGATCATGTGCTTTTCTCATTTTAGGATATTCATCTTGTCTGATTTATGCTAGCAGTAGCTTATTTTTTCTAGTCAGACAACTTTTGTTAGTGAGATGTATTTACCTTTGTGCTATCTTTTCCATCTTCAGAAGCATCACCGGTCTCTGTGGCAATGTGTCGCTTGTCTGATTTGACCTTGAAAGCGTGGTCAACCCAGTGAGACCTAGGTCGCTCAAACTGACCACGCCTCCTGCTGCTCGATGGTCTCTGGAGAAGGAAATCCCAAGTAGGTGAAAGGAGGTACGCTTGTTGACGGTGTTTGGGCCTTGCTTAATGATTTCTATGGCCACCTTGAGGGCAAAGAATAAAGTAGAACAAAAGTAAAAGTTCAGACAATTGCCAAAAAATCATTACATCATAGATTGTCTTATTGAAATAAGACAGTAAAAATACATTTAAAAATATGTGTTATATGGCCAAATTTGATTATATAAGATTATATAAAAGCCAGGGTTTCTCAGGACAGCTGTTGTCGGGTCAAATGAAACTTTTTAGTGCAAACAGGCAAAGTTGTTATTTCCTGGTGTACTTCTGCAGTTGCTACTGCATGTGACATCATGTTGGGTTGGACTGCAGTGATTACAGCTCCTTATAACTTGTTCCCTCTCTCACTTAAAGCAGGGATGCCTCACTTTTTTTGTTGTAAATAGGCAAACATTTTCTTTTCCACCCAAGAACATATTCCAAATGCAGCACTTTGTGAGTAGATCTGATTTCTTTGTTTTGTCTCAATTGAATAATAAAGTATTAAAAATGTCACAAATAGCTAAAAGCAGCACTCTGATTGGCTGTGCTTGGGTGGTCCACCCCAGTTCCACTTTGCTGTTTGCAAAAAATGTTCTGTAGTTATTGCAGCCAAAAAATAAAGCATAGGAATATTTATGAGTTGCAGAATAGATATGGAAATTCTGTGTTGAGCCAATTAGAAGCTTGTGTATTGAATGTGAGGTGAAAACTGTAGCTTTCAGAGATGTTTGATCCGTACTTTGCATAAATCCAGGAAGTTGCTTGTTAACAAGCCTCTTGTAAACAATCCCTTCTCTTCAGTGTTGGCTTGTTATCATCTTTTTTCAGTCTGAAGTTTTGCTAACAGCTGACATGAACACCTCCGCAGTAAAACTCTCAAGACAGGGGACAAATTAGGCCTCTGCCATGCCTCCATTGCTAGCGGCTTGTCAGTCCCACCTCAGGTGAGCAGGTGATGTGTTGACAGCCTACATTTCATTTCCAAGAATTGTGTGGGTTACTAAAATGTTTCAATGTCATTCTCTAATATATAGATGTTGTAGCATCTAAATCAAAGACATGAACTACTCAAACCTCAGACCAAATTGTGGGGCATGAATTTTCAAATTAACAAAAAGGTTTCCACGGATCAGTTTGGGTTAATCCAGCCTCAACTCAGACAATTCATAAGACTGTATCAAACTTTCTGACTATAGGCATTTATCTGATCATACTGACAATGAAATTACGATACTGAGAGCAATCCTAGCCAACTGTATTTATAAAAGATCCAAGAATCCAACCTCATCATTAAACAGCTGTTTAGCTTTAGCTTCAGATTATTTTTTATGACTGAAGCAACTGCAATAGCAACAACTTTTTTCTGGTCTTAAAGGCTCTATGTGATTATAGCAGTAGCAGTCATGTCTTTTGCTCACTTTCTTTTCAGAAATTAGCAGGAGTTGAGTTGTCTATGTGCTTTGTTTACATTTGTGCGTGTGCCAACTGATTTTAAAGATTATTTTTTCATGTGCAAATTAGAGAGCAATGTCTTAACAACGTCTTATAATGTTTCTCCACCAAACTCCACAAAGTTTGCCTGTTGTTGTCATGGAAGTATAATTAGAACTCCCATTAGATTCAATAGCGTTGCTGCTGTTATGGTGGCCGCAGCAAATTTAGACACGTGGGTGCAGGAGCACTGTGTGACCTTCTGGTCTGGAGGTAAAAAGTCACTTACACAATGCTGTTAAAACCACACTTTGGTTTTAACATTCGGGCTCAGGATAAATGTTTTTTTGCAATAATGTTATAAATTTTCCATTGAAACATACAAGAGGAGGCCCTAATCTAGGCCAAAAACAGTCCATTTTGTGAGCTTGGAAGCTCATTCTTTTATTCTAGTTTATTTTTGGTCAAAAAGTTACACAGTGCACCTTTAAGGAACAACAATAAAAAAACTTTATATGGTTAGTTTTTTCTTCCTCTATGGACACACTGACCTGTACATTTTCTGTTTGGTCACTTTATTCCATTTAACCACTTTTGTAACAGAGCATTCTCCAGACCTCTAAATTATGAATGGTGCCCGTCAGAAAGATAGACTAACCTTCTCCAACCTCCATGACTGTGCTGGACTTTTGACAGCGAAGTCAGGCGAGATGAATGAGGACTGCCCCAGTCACAATTGTAGTCGAGAAACCAACTTTTACTTAAAGTAGACCTAAGCCTTGGTGATGTTGGTCACCTTTCCACTCGCAAAGCTTTATTTAGAGTGATTCATGTGAATGCAATTTGTATTTTTGTAAACAATTATGTACTTGGCAGCAGGATAAAACAAAATCAGTGGCTCTCTTTTGTCTTTTCACTTGTCCAAATATAACTTATTGATTTTTCGGTGTCACAGTGGGACTCACTGCTTTGGACGTCTCAAGACTTTGGCCTCAAGTCTGAGTCAAGTCTCAAGTCAAAAAGATTTAACTTATTCAACATAATTTTCTGGTCACAAAAAAGAAATGAGGAGGGACAGGTTGCAGTTTGTTCATGTAAAATTACAAAACTGTTTTTAAGAAGTCATCTCAAGTCACAGAGCTCCAAGTCAACCCTCAAGTCCATTTGATCAAATCTACAGTAGTCTCAAATCATCAATAGCGTTTCAAATCTGACTCAAATCTGAAGTCCAAGTCATGACTTAGATAGATAGAAAGACAGATAGAAGAAGCACAATACTACTTTAAACTTTCAAAAGATATACAAAACAAAACAATACAATACATCTGAATAGATTTTTACTAGCAAATGTCTTCCTTGGACTGTGGACAATTATAATGCCATTTGTTTTTAACTGATGTTGTTTATAAAAGAACATTACCAGCCTTTGCTTAGAAGCTTCAACTGAAGCATAAAATGAAAGCAGGATGAATAATGTAATAGCCACAGTTCACATCATAATTGTGGTCCATGAGCTCAGATGAGTACAATCCATACAATTTGGACCAAGCAGTCCCTTTTAGCACACAGCTTGAATTCTAAATATTTCATCCCCTTTTGTTTTTTTTAAAGCAATAATAATGCCAGTCTATAGACAATTCTGTTTTTGCATAATGCTTTCAAATAAAATAACCCAGTATGAACCATTGTTATTGGTTTTCGCAATATTTTAATGGCATTCGACGCAGTATATGAGACCTGTCCACATAAACACATTGCTTTGATACTTAATAAAAGACCAACAACGAAAATGCAAGCGTATTTTTGAATTTGTTTTTGTTTTACAGTTGCATTTAAAAACTGACCTTTTCCCATAATGGACTTTGTTTTGGCATGGCAATACTTTTTAATCTCACCTTATCAAAAGCTAATCGCATAAACAACTGTGTAATAAGTTTAATAAAAAAGTGCAGCAGATTCAATAACAAAAGGCACAATTCAGTGTATATACTTTACTCTTTGCTGACTTTGTTCAGAAAGTGGAATAAGCGATTCGGCATGGCGCTCACATAAGCTCATTGTAGCAGATCAATACAAATTATAGACCAGGGCTTTGGAATAGTTTGGTTTTAATGAGCTAATTAATTGGGAGCGTAGTGAGAGCAGTTTACAGGAAGCACTTGGCACATTCTCCATACTTGATCTACTCTGCACCATCATCTACACTCACTTCAGTCCAAATGATAAACACTTGAATGTGCATGAGGAGAGAGAGACCCGCCCAGTCGACACCCTGATCACAAACACTGGAAACATTCACGTCTTTCACTGGCCTGTCTGAAGCCTACTGTTCAGCTTATTGGTCTCCATGTAATTCGATTGAGAGGAAATTAAAAACTGATTGAGCTGGGGTTTGATCCAACCTTCAAGGCACGCACAAAATACTGGAGCAGAAGACACCACGGTGTTAACAGCAGCAAAGTAATCACATCAGAAGAGGCGAGATTGCGCTTTATCTCACTAAATAAGTCAAGTTAGAAATATTCATTCATTCAATATCAACCGCAACTCTCTTATTAATTCAGGGGCAATTTAGAGTGATGCCCAATTAACCTAAACATGTGTGTTTTTGAAGGTGAGGTGAAAGTGGAGAACCCAGAGAAATCCAACAGTGACATGGGTAACATGCAAACTCCTCCCAGAGAGATCATGAGATGTTGATATGGTCTGATGCGGGAGTTGAACCATGATTTCCATGATTGGGAAGCCAGAGCGCTAACCACTCTACTACCATGCACCCCAAAAATATGTTTAATAAATCCAATGAGGTACGCAAAAATTATAATAAAACAGCATTACAATAAAAAACTGTAATTCTCCTAGACACAGCCTACTCTAGATGCCTTGAGGCAAACGTATGACAGCCAAACCTAGTTTTCTGATTATCTTTTCTCTCTTTAAAGGGACTTTTCATGAGAATTATGATTATTATTATTATGAGAATTTTTATGAGCTACTAGCACAGTTTTGCCTTTTTGAACAGTAGTTCAGTGTTCCCAAAAGCTTGATCCAAATGAACAGACAGAGATGTAATTCCTCACAAGGATGTAAATATTATGAGCTCATTCAAACCTCCATTACCTGTGGTGTGACCTTAACAGTGACTTTGTGTCAGAAGGAGGTCTCTCAGAGAAGGCCAGAGCCAGATAACATCACTCTGATGTCTCGTGGAAAACTCCAGCCGATAAAACATCTGCTGCTGCTTCTTAGACATCTTGTTTACCTTCCAAACTTTATAATTGTAAATCTTATCTGTCTGGTGCAGCTTGCAGAAAACGTACACTAAAATAGCATATGCTATGGTCAGAACACGACTTGCTATAGATATTGTGTCGTGAAGAGCATGACTTTGGTTAGGGGAAGTAAAAAGTCTGCACTTTTCTCCATACACTCTGTGCTTCAGTAGTTTAATGGAGGAAATTGGTCGGTTGTGACACTGCCACTACATTCAACCTCATTAATACACCTATAAATTGTTACTAATCACAATAGCTCCTGAGCAGCACAAAAAGCCTGAGGTGAAGCCAAAAGCAGAGCAGAATATAAAACGACCTAAAAGGCGGCTGTCATTAAGTCCCATAACAATAGACTTTACGCCATCAAGTCAAAGCACAATGTTGTTGCCCATTTTGCCAACAGATTTATTATGTTAGATAAGTTATTCAAAGTAAAAATCCATTTCACTGAGTTGTATTTTAACTAAGACAACACATTTTAACATACTAGTGCCCTTTGGCTGTTTTGAAGTTCAAATCACTTGTAAACATATGGGGATCATCATCATACTTCCCCACACAGCACTGGCCTCTGTGTTTTTGTCTCTATCTCCTGCCAAGTCTCATGAAGCCCGGCAGCATGTATGACATGCCAGCTGGGGAATTACAATGCACCAGCGTCCAGATGGAATTAATTGGTTTCACATCACACTGGCCTCTCCCAGCCGACACACATTTTGACTTTGTCATGGCAAAAACCTGTTTGTAGATTTACATTTCACTGGCCATGGCAGGTTTCCATGTACATTGGCCAAGTATCCAACCAAGGCTCCTGGCACCACACAACTGAACCAGGTCTGGGATTAATGACACACCTGGACCAGGCAGAGTTGGACAGAGCACGCAGAGACCTGTTTGTGCACAATCTTCTAGTCACGCGAGAGATGCAGGCTGGCACAGGCAAACAGGCTCATGTAGCATCAGTGCACATAAAAAACCTAGATTAAAGTGTGTCCAACTTGGCATTCGTATCATGTGCACGTATTGTTGGTCATATGCCAACTTTGCAATGTAAAGAGATATATGATTTAGCTCACAGTAAGTGGCTGCCATAGCTCTGCCAAGAACAGGGTCTGCACAGTAAAGCTGTTTCAAGTGACATTCAAACAACTGTTCAGTTTAGATTAGCTAAATCTACAATGATTTGAGTTTAAAATTACATTTTACTCAAATAAATCTATATTAATGCTTCCACTGGTTGTTTTGAAGCTCCACCAGAGGTGAGAAAGGTGAGAACAAGTTTGTTGAGATGATTGGATAAGAGAATATACAGAAAGATTAAAAATAAGATGTAATATTAATCAAAATGCCACACATCTCACAGTGCCAGAAAGAGATGCTAAATACTTTTTGTGAATTACTGAGATTGGACACGAGATCAATATGGTTATAATTCAGCTTTGATTTAAGATTTTTTAAGAAAGCTTGTGTGGTTTTGGTGGTCTGTTGAGCTCTTCTGGAAACACATTCTGCCAATCTAAGAACAGTACCAAAGTGTTCTTTGACATAGCTCATCATGTTCTCACAGAAATAGTGTATACCACAACAAATGGTATGTCATGATATCGTTTCTGCCTTTTCTGGCATGTCCATTACACTTCCATTTTCATGGCATCGTACACGTTTTAGTTGAGGCTACACAGGAGGTTTTATTTGGGGTTAACGGCTAAATTCAGGTCTAAAGTTATAAGTTTTGGTCTGCACCTCGGAGTTGGTTAAGATTAGTCTGTACATCCACTTTAGAAATGAACTGGGACAGCAAAATGGGAAATAGGCATGCAAAAACTAGAAATTGTATTCATCTGACATGTTGTTTAAAATGGCCTGGTAAAAAAACACTGTAGCCATAGCCACCTGACAAAGGGATTGTATTCTTTAGGGATAAGTATTTTTGAAGTGCAGTACAGTAACTTTATTCTCATGGCGCTATTGGGTAATGCTACAAAATTACTTAAATACCAATCTATAAACAACACTGTGAAACTTAGCTTTATTTATTTATTTATTTTTGGAAAGGTCTTTGTCATTTAAACCAAAGATTGCTGGAATTGTAAAAGTTCTGTTGAGAAGTTCTTGGTGCTGTGTAATGTCTAACTATTTTAGTTCTAATCAATTGTCATATTGTTACAAGCAGTGATTGAAGAAATGAATTTCATGCATGGATATTAAACTAATGAGGGTTTTCTAGAAGTGAGGAACTAATTAGTCTTATTTAAATGTGTGGTACCCACACTTTAATTGTGTGTGTGTGTTGTGTGCATCTACAATTTCTGCTTTCTACCATACTGATATTTTTGCAACTTCAGATAGATAACATAACCTTTTTGAAAGTTAACTTCAGTTGTGTTTTTTTTATATATAAAGTACATATTTTCATCTGAAAGTAGCAAATGTGAATGTGAAGCAACCCACTAGAGCACAAGTCAGTGTGCAGAATTACCCAGTGGTGTAAAAACCTCCATCACTGTCACTGCTGCTACATTTTTACAGACTTTTGAGGTCCGTTGGAACAGCTCCAGCAATCGGTGGGGCGCGGATGTGTGAATCATAGTGCATAAAGCCTAACTCAAGAACATTCAGCGTCGTAGAGAGTGATGGAGAGGTAGAAGAGATACGGTAGCAGGGGAAGATGAGTAACACGTTTTTAGAGATGGCATTTGAAGTAATACCAGTAGAATTTATTGAGCATCATGCACGCACCTGTTTTCTGCTAACAGCGAGGACAGTCTCTGCAAACAGATGAATCACCATGTTGTCAGCTATGGAGGCGTATGATACTTTAATTTTATTTTTTAAGCCATCCATCTCCAAGTTTAAGCCTTAGGAACATTTTTGCAAGTGACTGAAGTACACAGCGTGCTGTACAGACTTGTAATTCTTTCATATTAAAACACTGTGCTTGTCTTCATTGATTTGATAAACAAATCTATGAAAGGATAATGTTGATATATGTGTGTTTTAAGCTCTTTTCATATTAATATCACAAAGCATAGTACAAAGTAAACTCAAAGTGCTGCTGTTTTTATTTTCAGGTAACCACTTGTCTTTCAAACTAAGCTAAAAGCAAGAAAAAAAAGGGAAAAGGTCAGAATGAAAAGGGAATTTAATGCTATACAAGAGAACATTGTAGGCAAAGCATAACATCACCATGGTTTTGTGAAGTTGCAAAGCATTTACTTTGCGTTCATATTCTGCATAAATAACTCTTATTGAGGATTTGTTGTGCACTTGGTAAAGATTCCACATTTCCCTTCTAAAACAAACAGCGTTTAGCTAATATAAAACCATACCGGCTTTTTCCTATCAGCCCATCTTATCTGTTATTGATGGTCTTTCTGTGGCAGTGAGACTTTTTTCAAGGTTCGATCGACAGTGCTTCAGATAACAGGAGCATGCTGGGAGTATGTTATCATGGGTTGACATATTGGACTCTAAAACACATTGATCGCAGAAGACTGGCATCACTATTGGAATCTCACCACTAAACCATGAAATAAAATGGCACAGCAATGTAGCAAAAAAGAGGAACTTTTTACTCATCACAGGTTTTACGTAATCACTGCAGTTACAAGAATTAAAGCGTTTAAAAAACACATTAGCAAAAAGTATAACCTGGGGAAAATTAATATCGCAATAAATTTGTTATGATGTTAAAATGACTAGTCACTATACTATTCATTTATTAATGGCTCTATTTAACCAAAAAGTCATTGAGATTGGCCTGCAAATACTGCCTGTCTAGTATTTGTATTGCTCTTTTCTTATAAGCATGCTCTTGAGATGCTTTACACATATTGTGTTAAAACCTAAAAATAACATGAAATAAAGCACACACAACACTAATGCGTCCCTTAAAAATATCTATAAGACTATTGCCATAATAGAACTTTTATTAAATTGTTCAAAATAGAAGATCTTATAAAATTACATTCTCACAGGGATTTATAAAGAGACCATGTTCTAAAAGATTAGTTAATTGGTTGGTTCACTCCAGATCAGTTTGTGATATTACAAGGTTTCTGAGTTTCTGCTTGCAACAATATGCAAATATCACGATACAATATTGTTTAAATTTTAAGCTCACAATACAGTATTTTTTTCGATATCACGATATTAGACAGGGCCCACGTTATTGAGATTATGCTAACAACAACAATAAACATTAAAGCTATATCTTCCAAGCATTGTTTTTTTTTTTTGTTTTTTTTACAATTAAGTGATTCCTTTTCTTGGTGCAAATTCATAGTTTCAGACTAAATTGCTCTCTCACCATATCAACTATAATGTCTTGTTTTTGTTTGTTTGCTAAAATATTTAGAATTTAATGTTGTTTTGTTTTGTTGCATAAAATGTGTGTGCAAGTCATGCTGTTTAATATCGTCAGGTGATGACGATATATTGTGATAATGTTGGTATTGCAATATCACAATATCGTCAAAATTGTTACATCCCTGGTTTTTGCATAAGGTAACAAAAATAGGAATGCACACAACTACAAAAACAGACTCTAATCAATCAATAAATAATAATAATAAATCAAAGACATACAATCAGCATACCTAACAGTTTTCCTGACACTCTCAGACTATTACTACAATTAAAGCTGCATCATTTCCAACTAATGAGAAAAGTCACAGCGCTGCTTCAAATAGGATTATCTTCTATTTTCTACTTATCGCTGATAATTGAATATTTTCCATATTGAGAGCAGCAGTGTTTGTGGCTGTTTTGGAGGAGAGTGAGACCAGGGCCCTGCAGGTGTATGAGCTTGAGGAGGGCTTGGCTTATTGCTGACTGCATACAATACAGCACACACAGATGTAGTGCAGCTCCCAGAGGAAATGAGTAAACATATCAGAAGTGCCCTAGGGCTGTCAAATCACCCCATTCACCTTTTCAATATTACTCAATTCAACTTTGAGAGAGCAAAAGACTCACAGTAAACAACAATTACCAGGGCCAAGGTAATGGCTTATACAGAATATATTCCTGTTTTACACTTACCTGGAAAATTCAGATGATACAGTTCTAGTATGTCGTCTCGGCACCATGATCATCTCACAGGTTTCAGTGATTGACAGATGAATTATGGGCTTGCAATGTCTGTATGAAAACAAATATGGGTGAGGTACAGAAAAAACAATGCTGAATTTTGCATTGTCAATGAGCAAAGCAAAAAAAAAAAAAAACTATTAGAGTGATTTTTGACTTTGTTCTTTAAAGACAGACAGCCAATGAGCTCCTTTTGTATCTGTGTCATCCAAATAAACAACAGTAATTTGGTTAAAAAGTATAATGTGCAGTTTGAAGAATGCTGTGCATTGTTTTGGTTAATGTATCTCTATGGGTGTTGTTAAAATAATTGATTGCACAGGAATGCAGACTAATAATGTTTTTCAATAAAATGTGGAGTTAGTTCAAAGGTGTCTTTATTATTTTTTTTAATTCAAAAAGACTTCAGCAAGTTTTTGTCATTTAGACGCTTTTGATGCATTAAATAAATAAGAAAAATCAGTGTTTTTACTTTGAGCGAGATTGAAAATGAAAATGAACGCTTACTTCGCCTTCTCTTTGTTTCAGAGAAGAGGGTCTTTTTTGTGTCTTCATATTATAGCAAAACACACAAATATAGCTAAACCGGTAATTCAGCCTGGAAACTACTACTCCTGCTCCATCTGCTTCATCTTCCTGGACCACCCACAGTGCCACCCCCATCATAGGCTCATCGGCCCTCCTCCACCCGAGTACCACCTTTACCCTCAGCAACATCTCTGGAGAAACTCATTTTCTGTCAGGTTTTACTTTTCTTTTTCACCATTAACAAGTCTAGGCTCCAGAGGGAAGATAGATCATATCCATGTGCATTTTTAATAAATGGATTTCATTCATCATCCTGCATTAGTCGTCATATCCTGCTAGTTTTAGGTTGAAAAACTTACTTTCTACTGAACCTTGACATTTAACCTCCAGAATGTTAGCCTACACAGTGCGCCTTTAACCATTTTCAATCATCCACAAAACTAAGCATATTTATCCAAGCTCCTCCAATTTACAGTGGATACTACATTGTTACATTACAGTAAATGTCATTTAGGTCTTGTACAATTTCTATTAAATCTCTATCTGATCACTACAAGTAAGCTATATCTCAGATTTGGTCCTTCTCCATTCAACAGTAGCCTACAAACAGTGGCTATTCACAAACCCCAGTCTACAGATAATTGACTTCTATTGGTGCGTGGTGAAACTATGGATTTCTTTTCTCTAGAGCGAGGACACACACATGAAGAGAATATACCGAATCTATATGAACAATTACACTCTCTTTTCTGCTATTCTCATTTGTAACATCCCTAAATCTATTCTTTCTTTCTCTAGGCATTCCAGTCATTTTTGCCTCTTATTTTTGTGCATAAGAGGACAAAGAAGTAGAAAAATTGTGGTGAAACACATAAGAAATACGGTGGTGTAAAATATTTTGGACCAGAGCAACTAACATAACCGCAGGATCAAAGTGGGACTCGCCTGTCACAGTAGCAAGATGGAGGTCAGTGCTAAAACTTTTTCAGCAGTCCACCTGTTTATATCACCTATTTCATTTTGAACTTTAATTCTTCACCATAATGTGCTTAGATAGAAGCTAACAAGCTAACAGATGCTAACAAAGAAAACACGTGCTCACCCTGAAGTAGCTTCAGACCCTCAAATGTTGCGAGCTAGCTGCTATGGGCCAACATCAGTCTAAAAAGCACATCTATGACTTAAAATTTGGCAAAACGTCTTAATAACTTTGTGGTTTATAAGGCTGCAGAAACACACTAATGCTCATGACTTACCACATAGCTGATTAGCACCAAGGACATTTTCAAACAAACATTTGAACATGTTTTTTTCTAATCCCGATGGGAGATTGCAATGGGAGCTTATACTTCCAGAAACAATGTGTTGGTGGTCACTGTTGAGCCTTATTGGTACTTTTGATAGACTTCATTATGGAAAACCCGATTTCAATTACAAAAAATGTGGCATACTGCCATATTCCCTTTTTGAATTTAATATAATTTGCAAATACATGTTTCTATTTAAAATCTGAAACTGCATGCAGCATTAAACATTTCGACAAACTGTCTTTGAACACGAGTTACCAGCCTACCATCTCTGCCTAGAAAACATTTAGAAAAATTTGGTGGAAAATGAATGTGAATTTATTTCCTGCATAATGAGCCAGCCTCACGTGCTGAACTCCACACAGACTGCTCTTTTTAATCTGTCTGCTCAGACTACATCTTATAGGCTACACTTCTGCATTCACTGCATGATCAGAGAACCCAACACCTTCTGCGATTGTCCCTCACACCTTTCCTCTTGTTCCCTGATACTCTGTCAGACTATGAATTATTATCAGGCTAAAAATTGAGAAATGGCTGGTCAAGTGATAAATGAGGAAGAAAGGTCTCATCTCAAGTGCCACTTCTATTAAGTCACATATTGAAAAGGTCACAGATTAGATGTGACAATAAAATGAGTTATTCATGAGGCTCCTGGCTTCTATTTTTAAACATGCTACCTGCACTTTTCTGTGACCACTCTGAAGTACATCCTCAGCAGTTCAGCCAACGCTTGTCATCTAATTACCGTTGTCAGTCAATCTATGCCTGCTACACCTTTCACCTTTAACTTCTTTATTTATAGAGCTACACCTCATTGCAAATGCTGAAAAGGGAGGTTTTGATGCTCTCACAAACTCTTTGACAGATTGCTATAGTTTTTAAGTAGGCTTACTACCCCCTGCACAACCAACTCTCTCATCCCATAAAGTACTACTGTGATTCACATGGCAGTGTGTCGAGTTTTGTTTTTTTTTCCCCAAGATTTTGTCTTTACAATAAACTTTCTATTAATGAGGAAAAAAAGTTTAAATATATCAGTTTCAAATCTCCCTCTCTCATATATAACTTAGAACCATCGATTGTACGGTCTATTCTCACAGCCTTTTTACTGCTAGGCCAAAAGAAAAAAGAGCATGTAATAAGTACAAATGTATGCGCCTGGGGAAGTCATGGCTCATTAACATTTATTTTCACAAACCTTGTGAGTCAGGTTAACATTTGAGAGACTTCTGTCTAGTGCAAGTTTTAGTTTCTGAAAGTTTTCAGCCAAGTAGTGGAGGCAAAGAAATTGTTCTTGCTTCAACAAAAATCAAGAAAACTTGAGACAAATCAGTGGACTGGAATACATTTTTTGGGATGTGGGACACAAAGCTAATTAAGAATGTCTAATAACCTTTTTCAGTCACCTCAATGTTTCCTATACCTTTATTAACCACAGTATTGCAATGTTTTCCAATTCTGCCGGGGTCAAAACGCCAAACTTTAAATTAAAGGAGACCTATTGTGATTTTTCTCTATATTAATTATGAAACTATAGCATATGCAGATCAATAATTCACATTTCGTTCATTGTAAAACCCAAAAATTATCTTACTTGACTCAGAAATAGAAGCAGGTCCTTTGACTTCCTGCTCAAAACTGATAAGCCCCGCCTCTTCATTGTAAAAATGCATTTTTCATAAACAGCAGACTTTAGATGATATTTTTGTTGTTGATAAGTGACTACATGACAATTACGAACCCCACATGTTCTACGCAGAATCTGAATTTGTGAGTAATCGCAAGTAAATACAGACTAGTGGGCTGGGGTAGGTGGTAGGTGAAGACACTGATTTTCTAAAGACTGGAGCATAAGCTGCAGAACAATATAAGATTACTCAAACGTGTATGAATACATTCAAATACAACTTTGGGTTAAGTAATGAGAGAACACTGCTGTAACATGGCTAAAAACTCAGAAAAATGAATTTTACATAATAGGTCCCCTTTAACAAATCAACACAGCATGAACGTGCTACCTATGCTAAAATATGTTTTATATAGCCGAGGTCACTAAACACCAGTCCGGGTCAAAACGGCGTGGCCATCAGCTACTGGGCCCCAGAGGATCTTTTAAAGTGTATGTTATAGTCTCTCACTACTTCCTTGTGCTTTACTATGAAAACACTATTTTTTACCCAATAAACAGCAAATTGGAACAATAATAGTGCTAAAATATGCACAATATTCAGTTCTTTGCATTTAACATTATTGGCGATATCCAACCTCGACCGGTCCCTGGAAAAGAAATTGTGACAGAACCGATCTATACAAGAAACAAGGTTGGAGACGTCTGTTATATAGAACACCTCATTCAACAACCAAAGCTGAACCAGCCACATCAAATACTGTAACTAATATTAAAAGAAGAAAATCCACAGAAAATTTTTTCAGAAGCAAGTTACTTTGGTTGTACTAGCCCAGAAATGTGGAGGCACAGCCACACTAAAGCTAATTAAATGATTATTCAGCTCTCATTCCTTTATTTTCCGGGTTATTATTCTATAAAGACTCTTTTTCACTGAAATTAAAATAATTAGCTGTACAATTGAAAGGTACTGATCAGGACAAGACTTTAATTTTCAGTGGTGACAGTAAAAGCCGCACAAAGCCGCAATGCTGATCTTTGGTTTAGGACAAATCACTGTTATTATGTGGCTTTTTGTCAGATGGCACTAAGACAAGCAAGAGAGCAACGATGAGGATAAACTGTTCTGAAGGACTGCAGAGTTTGTGTTGTTTTATTCTCCAAGACTTGTGGTCAAGGGTTTAGTGAGGGTTTCTGGTCTCTATAACCCATCTTGTTGTGAGTCTTGTCTACATAAAAAATGCACAGAAGGGTCGAAGCACCGCTGAAGCTCAAGTGACACAATAGTATGACTTGAGTAAATTGTAGTTATGTCCTTGGGCAAAGACACTTTGGGGCAGTCTCAGGGTAGGTGTGTCTCTCGGGGGTGAGTGGTTTCAAGTTCAAAGCCTTTTAGTAGCTTGAAAAGTGAAAATGTTACATACATACTATTAAAAGTGGAAGTTTAGGGGTTGAAGCTTCCGTAAAAATGGCCTTTTAAGTAGACTCTGTTAATGCAGTGGGTGGAGCTGAAAAGAGTTTAAAAAAATGGATATACGTTTAGCTTTACAGTTGAAACAAGACAAAAAAAAGTTCCAGAGGAAATAATATATATTATGTAAAAACACTTCATTGTGACTGGTTAAAAATTACAGTAACAAAAATGTCAGAAATGAGCAGAAGGATATGATGAATCTGACAGCCTTACGGACAGTCATGAGAAAACTCAGCTGGTTTATAACATGCTGTCAGAATAAGTGCGCTGCCTGTCAGTCAGAAAGTACTAATCAGACATTTTACAAAAAAGTAAAGTTTCTTTTGTGCTGAAATTGTCAGCCGCCTTGCTTAAAATATGGCCATCTTCTCCAGATATGTCCTATCATAGTGGTTGTGTCCACATGCAGATGTGTGATTGCAGTCTGACTGCAGGCACTATAGGGAATTTCACTCACATTTGGAGGAAAATAAGATTATAGCCAAGGTTCACCCCCAGAGAGGGCATGGTAATGACTTTTGTTACTCTAGCTGGTAAAGGGTAAACGTATTACATCTATCTTGCCACACATTTGCATATATGTAAATTTAGTTTGCTGTACTAATCCTGCATTCTGCATAATATCTGCATGTTTAGTTTTATCCTGTTTTTGATTATCCTGTCCCGTTTTTTTTTTTTTCAGTTCCAAAGTCAATTTTTAAATATTTGTTTGCATTAAATATCTTTAAAATATTGCGAATGCAGAGCTAAAAAGTAAATAAATAAAATTAAGTCAGTGAGAGAACTGTCTCTAGTGAGCACGTTCCCTTCTACAAGGTAACATGTGATATAGTGCCATCTAGTGGTGTTCAGCTGAATATCACGTTAATTGAGAAACGTCACAAAACTGATTACCATATTACAAATTTATTACACATATTTCAGTTAAGATCGAAAAATCGAAAGTGCAAGCAAAAAAAAAAATGCCAATACCATAGCGTCTGCAGAAATAAAACTATACAAAAATAATGTTAGGGCATATATAACAACGTCACTTTTCATCAGTTGTGACTTTGGAGAAGCAGTAAATACATTATTGCCAGTTCACCCAGTCAATACAATGGGTTTATTTACTGATGGATTTTGTGTGGCACAATACAGTTTAGACAAAAATTACGTAAATCTCTTTGAAACATTTAAGACTCACGGCTTTTGAAAAGAAGTGCAATTTGGTCAATTAAGACATGCTGCTGCTGCGTCAAAAAAAAAAAAAAGTTTAAAAAGCAGATTTAGGAATGTTTGATGTGTAGACAATAATAATGTTAAACATTTTATCTTTCACACAAAGCTCTGGACAGTTATTTGTTCAAACTGACTGTTGATTTCCTCTTTTATGCAGCTGCCTTAGTCTTTCCTCTTGAGTAAACTTCTTCACTTGTTCTTCTCTCATAAACAGTTCCACCAACAATATCTTTTCCTTGTGAATCTGGAGACTGATGTCTTTAGGTATGTCAGGTATTAGCCAGTCCACAATGTCATTCATTATCAACACAACATTCTGGTAAAAAGCAAACAAAACAAAAAAAAACAATTCAAACATGTATTAACTACATAAATGCTATTTTATGTTGAGTATGTTGTTGTACCTGAAAGACTATTACAAAGGCCAGTCGCACTGCTAGCACTGCCCAGAACTCTTTATTTACATCATATGGAGTACTTGACCAGGGCGGTTCTCTGTAATCCTTATACCTAAAATAAAACAAAAACTTAAATGTATACACTTAACAGTTCATCTACTACAGTGTGTGTTTGGTGTTCTGATAATCTCAGGCAGATGGAAGAAAATGTTTGAAATTTAAACTGTTTTTCAAATCCATCTATTTAACAAAACGCTTTAAGAAAAACAACAACAAAGTGCTGTGCACAACAGATGAAAAACAGTGAATATAATAAAAACAACATAAGTAAACAACAGTCAACAGAAAAAAAATCATTCTTGGTTAAAAAAAAAAGAGTAAAAATGTGTTTTAGATTTAGAGATTTGACCTGTCTTACATACAAATGTAGCCATTCCAGAGAAGGGGATTAGCAACAGAAAAGGCTCGATCTCCTCTCTGTTTCCTTTTTTATTTTGGGATTGTCGGAGTCAGTTGATCAGCTGACCTGAGAGCTTAAGCAGGTTTATACGTCTGGATCAGTATTTAGCAACAAAAACATTTAAACTAGTACTACAACTAATAAATCAATTTGAAACTCTACTGGCCATGCTTTCTAATGCCAGTTAAGAGACACGCTGCTGCATTTTGCACAAGCTGCAGACTCTCAAGGGAGGCCTGGCTGACTCCAGCGTACAGAGTATTACAAATTCTAAATGAGCGGTATAAAAGCAAAAATCACAACTTCAAAATGGTGTTAAGAAAGAATTAGCTTAATCTTGGCCAAATAAAAGCTATATTTTACAACGGCTTCTATTTGTGTTTTATGTTTAAAACCATTGTTTGTTTTTACTCCTAAATTGATGGTTGTGGGTTTCACAAACTCATTTAAAGGGATCAAGTCAACTTGGAGGCTATCAGGAAAGCCAAACGTGACCTCAACTTTTTTTGTCATTAAGTGTAAAAAGTTAAGTGACATCCATGCTTTGACATTGTTCAGATACTGAAGCAATGACTTAGCACAAACTACTGTCTCTTTTAGAGGTAAATAAACCACACAATCAACTTCAAATAAATAAAACAAAATGACATTTTTCCTAAAAATGGGCCCAAAAGAAAATAAATGCAAAGAAAGCAAAAGGGGCCAAGAATAGATCCCTGATGAACTCCACATGTCAGATTAGCTGAGGGCTTGGCATCGCTTAGCTTCTGTTGGTTTTGTTTGCACAGAAAATCTTCAAATTTCAGAAAACTATAAAATCTAGTTACAGTTTTATAGAATTGTAGAGGCATTGTTACCATTAGGCATTGGTAGGTGGGAGCGTAGGCCCCCTAAATCAACTGCCCTTCACAGCCTCTCTGATGGCAATGGCTACCCTAGAGACTTTAGCCACATGCCTCTTGTTACGATAACCATGACACTTGGTACCTTCTTGTAGTATAAAACAATTTAAGTAGACTAAGTAGGCTAATTTGTGTCTGTGTTATTTTAAATAAAACACTTAGAAGCGGACTTTAAAATGTTTTAACGTGGCACAAAGCAAATATGGCATATTCTATGTATTTGTAACTGAGTGTTTTTATGTGACTTATCTTTTAGGTTATCTGACACCTAACTATTCAACTAATACTCTACATTTGACTTTCCAGTGCAACAAAAAAACAAAAAAACACACAAACACACGTGTTAGATCAATTAGGGAGGGCTCAAAAGTGAAACTGGCCTAGAGCTCTCAGAATGTTAGCTCCGCTTCTATAGAAATGACTTGGGAACAAGAATACATACTGTAAATAAATGTATTTTATAAAAAAAACTAATATAACCTTTGAATTTTTAAAAGGACAAATTACTAATATTCTTAATTTTATCCACCTACCTGCAAATGTCCACTGGATAGCCAAGTCTCATTGGATCCATTGGCTCTTTTCCCTCCTGAAAATGGCTAACATTAAAATAGGAGAGAGTGTGGTTGACAAAGCCGTGCATTGTGCCGTCAGGGCTGTACATATAAAGATAGACCATCCGAGGTATGAAGTCCGAGGTGAAGGAGATCACAAAAGCCTGAGAATCAAACACACTCAGTGCATTTTTAATCACCAACACATAGACCTACTGAAGGTGCAAAAGCCAACAGAGCAATAAATCAAATGCAATGACCATATAACTTACATTTATAATTACAGCCACTTTTGCTACACCTCGAAGTATGTTGTACCATATACCTGTAACAATGAGTCATTCTTTATTAAAAACATGCCAAAGAGCATTTACAGCTTTTGTTTTAAATATTATAACAATCCTACCAATATCTTTGGCTCTGGCTGCCACTGGTCTTCTCAATTCTGTCACAAATTTCTTTGCATCAAGTCGTATTTCAATAATGTTGTTGAGGAGAGCGAATAGAGGAGCCAATGGAAAAGATGCCACAAATAATGTAACAAAACCAAATTGGATGACTAAAACAAAAACAGAGTACCGTAAAAAAAAAAAAATCACAAAATATATATACAGATGCTACAATGGTTTGTATTTCCTGTGAACTCAACAAAAATATATGCAAGCTATACTTACTCATCTCCATATACTCTGGAGTCAGTCCTGCAAATGGCTCCAGAAAATGGTCTGTTTCATATCTCTGTAGCCTTTTCTGTTTGTCCTGCTCTTGGTAAGATTCTTGCTTTGACTGAATGTAGCGGATCAGCTTCTTTAATTTACTGAGAAGAACAGAACATGCAGAATACTTGTTATGGTATTGTTCTGTGTCTTCTCATGCCTATGTGTGTACTTACGGTACTCCAATCTCAAACAAATTATTCTGGATGAGCTGTTTTCCCAACATTGTAATACTGAGCTGGATGCACAACTCCATCAGACAGCCTCCATGAGCGCACTGTTGATATCCAACAAGTAAAATCACACAAGTGATTATTAATTACCTGCTTCAGGTAGTTCATATTGAACTACAACTTAAGTAGATAATTATTTTACATTGTCCTCACTGTTAGCCACAATATGGATTTTTCTACATAGTTTACAAATTTCAGAAAATATTTAGAACTCTGCCCAACTTCCTATTATCTTGAACATAATTTGTCTACTTTTCACCACAAACTTGCTTGTGATTCTTGTAAAATATATATTAAATAGTTACAATAGGTAAAAACCTTTTAACCTGTTTAAGTGGCTAAGTTACAGTTTTAAAACCCAATTTTTTTCAAACAATCATAACTAAGTACATGGCTATGGGCGGGTGTTAGTGCTAGATAGTCTGGTCCAGAGAGACAGAAGTGAGCTGGTTGCTATAGTAATGAGTTTATTACTGTTGCTAAACGAGTCTAAGCTGTCATATTTTTAATCTTAACCTTTAACCCAAACTGGTTAAAGTAATTCATTAGCCCTGCCCTAACCCTTTTTCTAAACGTACTCATTCTCCTAAACTTAATCATTGTCCCTCCGGACCCAACTATCTAGCATTTACCATGGGGCGGGAATAGGGGGTAGTTAAAAACTGGACTTTTTTGAGCACTCGAGCCTCAACTGCAAGAAACTACAGGATTCTTTTACTATGCATAAATAAATCAAATGAAAACTTGTATGAGTTATGAATGATGAGGAAACATCATTGTAACAAAATTAAACATTTGTTTGAGTTAATATTGCATAATATGTGAGGTGTCTAATTTTCACACCTAAACACAATTTAGGTTGTAAAATCTAACAACTTCCTCTCCTACATCCTTCAATGCAAGGGTAACATCGTCATGTATTCATTTTGGTTGAAATTATGGCTTATAAACTTACAAACAACAAAATTAAACTTGAGACCCCCCAAGCACAGCCAATCGGAGTGCAGCTTTCAGCTTCTGATTAGAACTAAAATGATTTATTTTTCAATTCAGACAGTACTCAGTGGTCTCATTTTTTCTCAAAGGGCTGCAGTTATCATATTCTTTTTAGTGGAAAACACAAAGTTTACTAATTTACAACTAAAAAGTTAGCTAGCCCAACTTTAACTAAACAGTCTTACCTCCTCCATTCTGTAAGATTCAAACACGTACAGGTAACTTCCCGGTCTGCCAACCAGCCTACAGCGACAATAACAGTATGTATTTAATGTGAATGTACTCTGTTTATCATGCTTGAGTTATGAAATCAAATTATACATACCTTCCTCTGAAGAATGCAATGTAGATAATGGAGTGAAAGCATTAAAGAATTTGAGTACGAAAGTCTTAAAAATGAGTCGTTCCTCAAAACTCTGGTCAGTCTTTGGGACCTCTGTAAAAACACATAAAGCAATTACAAAAATTGATGGTGATCTTAGAGATGAGTAAGAATGACTGATAGTTATTTGTTTAGTGTTAAGTGATGTTTTTCACTTGCCGTCTAAGTATTGTGCATTTAAGAGCAACATAAATGACAAATTTAAAATGTAGTTCTTTTAAATTTCAATACATCTTAATCTGTTGGCAGTCAGAGTCAAGAAGTCAATTCTCTTTAACCCAGACCTAATTTAAATTCTTTTGTAAGGCTTTGTAAGGCTATAAATATAGAGGCTTATTTATTTATCAACACGGGAGACGCTCACGCACCCGGTATGCAGAAAGAGCTGCCGCTGATTGACCAAGCTGTAGCAACAACTCAAGCCAGCGCTGTTGTCCGCAGTTTATTAATGTGCAAAAACAAAAGTTAAGGTGCTATTCAACATTTGTGAATGAAATTTGAACCATCCAAGTTACATTCAGGGGAGTGAAAAAAACAGCGAGAAAAACACTGTTTCAAGCTTCAGGAGCCAGGCGTCCGTCACACTGGTTCAGACCGGGTCCAAACAGCTGCTCTCGTCCCGTTTTGTTGTTTTAATAAAAGAAGTTTCTCCAGCCAATTAGATGGCCAACTTTTTGCACAGGGCAGTAGAGCGGAAAGTGACGTTGGCCAATAATTCCTCTATAAATTTAGAGACATTAGAGTGGTAATTAGTAACCAGAGTAAGTTACAAAATAACAGTGTCAATAAAACAATTAAAAATTTTCATTTTAAAAATGTACAAAGAGTAAATAATGACCATCTTTTTAAATGTAATCTTTTCTTTTCAGTTGTAGAAAAATTCTGAAAAAGCTCAACAGGAACATTACTGACCATGCCTGGCACAAGATACATGAGTTTGTGTTCGCAAGAATAATTCTTATATATTTTCTATTTCTTGCACATGTTTTCATAAATACCTTATTTTTTTTCTATCGTTATTGTGGTCTATGATGGATTGTCAGGTGTACGTACCTTCAAAAATACTATGAGTTAAAGGTTGTATGGAGGATTTTTCAAATCCAACAACTGTTTGCTGTTTTTCAAATGATGCACGTGTTTCCTCCAGGCCACGCCCTTCACTGCTGACTGGGCCAATGAGTTACTTAGGAGCACTAAGGGTTTGCTTGACAGGTTAACAGGCCAATAGATAACGAGGTACCTCGTTATCTATTGGTCAACATTTTACTGGCCTCGTCATGTCCACAGTTTGTATATTTGTATAATTATTTTTTTGTTTAGCATAAGTACAAGGCTGTTACAAATCTATGCAACTGTTTTGACCAAGACTGACAACAAATAATTTTTGAAAATCCTCCATACAACCTTTAACACACATTAGAATTTAGAGGCCAACCATGTAACTTTTTGATCTCTTTGTTGCACTAAATAGATAATAAAAATCTGTGTCTTTACTTTGAGGGAGTGTATCCTACTGTTTGATTTCTATTTGCTGTTACCAACAATCAACAAGAAGAAGAATAAGGCAGTGACATGGTCGGTGTGCTTTGGTATCTCTTCAATCAAAAAACAAATCTGCATTAAATTAAAACCAGGTTTGGAAAGACTGTTCCAGCCTACCCAGCACAGTGAGCCATCGGGCCACCGCTCCGTAGACCTCGTCCAGAATGAGGATGACCACCAGGTTGATGATTGCTGCTGTGGTCTTCACTGTCACCTGAATATGGTTTCGGGACATGGGGCTGGAGCTCATGTGGAGAGCAGCTTTAGTGGAAATCCTGTAGATTATCACTCCGAACACAATTGCAAAAGTAATACCAACCTGAGAAACAAGCAAACAACATTAAAAAAAACAATAAACTTGAAGTAAATTAAAATGTTCCCAAAATCTTCTAACCATTAACAACATCATTACAACGTTGGTCATGTAGGCAGGAAAACGGTCTTGGCAGGTGAGCTGTGAAAAGCAAAAACATATTTATGACAAGTCCTTGTTTGTGTCTTGATGAAGATTTAATTATCTACCTTGTGTGGTGCTTTGTCTTCTTTTTTCATTGATTTCTGCATAACTTTAAATTCATATTCAGCTCGTGGATGGTCCTATAAAAAAGCGACAAAAAACAACAAATTTGTTCAGTGATGAATGAGAGAAAGGTGAGAAAAAAAAGTTAAATATGAACATACAGTATATTTAAATAATTAAACTAAAAAAGAAATGACAGAAAACTGTGAATCATTGAGAACAAGTCAGAGGAGAACTTTTATAGTTGTGTTTTTTAAAAAGCAAAAACGTAATCAGGCATGTATTGGTACCAATACTGAGTAGGCCAATCAATAAATGTAAAAACCCTCTTGTTGGACATTGCTGGTCTATAGTTACATACAGTATATTTAAATATTTTTACATAGCAATCTATCTTTTAAGAAAATCTGCTTTTCAATCTGGACTGGTCAATATCCAGTATCGGAAATTCAATGTATTGGTATCAAAACAGAAACACATACATTGAAATAGAACATTTATTGGTGAAAAGACAGTGGTCTATGGTGGTACTAAATGCAGGGTTAGATCGTGTATAGCAGGAACAAGCTAAGAAAAAAGAGAAAAGATAAAAAAAAGAATTTATAAGTTTGTATTCAAACCTTCAAAGCTTCCTGCTCAAAAATACCCAAACAAGAAAAAAAGAGACAAAGAAGACAACACAAAATAATGCAGGTGTTTAAAATGCAAATTAGAACATTCATTAACAAGAAACATATTTGACTTAAAACCCAACTTTTTGACAACAAAACATTTTTGTCATTTGGGTGTTTTTGATGCACTAAATAAATAATGAATATCTGTGTTTTTACTTTGAGTGTACTTGCATGACCAGAAAATTACCTATTAATTGGCCTGGAAGAGGACCATCACATAATTAACACATAATTATCATTATTAGTAAATTGTGTAGTTGACTTTTTACCTCCATAGTAAGTAAGTAAGTAAGTAAGTAATCTTTATTTATTTGTATAGCGCTTCACAGACACAAAGTCACAAAGCGCTTCACAGAGAGATGAACCCCATCAAACATCAAAATTGCAAAAACAAACAAACCAAAACACAAGCAACTACATTTTCTGATAGTTTAAACAACCAATTCCCAAAATGGTCTTAATAATGTATTATATATATATAGTGTATTTTATATAGATTTTGGAAATTGTTAACAATATAGATGCTCGGTTGTGGAATTACTACCTATGTCAGATTTGTAAATACAGTATATAATAAATATTCAAAAAATTTCCAAGCTGGAACACTTTTGCTCAAAAGCATATAGTCTACCCAACACAATGAAACCTACCTCCTCATCCTCAAAACCAGTTAAATCCCATTCATAATTCAGTCTCATCTGCCTCCTTTTCCAGTGCTCCATGAACATAGCGGCTGTTGCAAAAGGGACAAGAATAATAATACAGAACATAAACTTTCAAAGCAGTTATCTTGTTTTTTGTGAACTCACCCCACAGAGCCATGAAAACAGAGAAGAAGACAGTAGCAGGGTTGTCGAACAGGTGGCTGGCTCGAGCCGTCCCACAGGCTGAGCTCAGCTTCCAGTAGCTGCACACTTGGTCACACAGAGGACACATGGTGATGTTGTTTTTCGGATGGCAGATCTCCATACTGCAAACACAAATATGTTTATAAAAATAATTGTATGTAAATTAGATCATCAAACTAACCTTGGTATGTTGTCGTTGACAGTGGCACAGCCATAGAGAAATACTATGACTCCCACAATAGAGGCGGGAATCAGCATCTGTGTGTACAAACCTAACCAGGCAAAGTAAAGGCCAATCTTCTCTCCAAAATATTTTCTGATCAAATAAATTGGGGAAATGCTAAATAGTAATAACATAGAGAAGTTGTCTTTGTGTGAGTGTTTTGTTCATGCTTACCGCACCAGTCCAATGGGCTGGTATTTGTAGAAAACACTGTAGTTTGCCCACTCTTCATACAAAAGCTAAAGAGAAAGGCAAAGTCAATGTAAGAATTTCACGCAGCCAAAATGCAACATGATCATTTTTACTGGTTAAATAAAATAACAAAATATGTAATATGTTTTTTTTTGCTAATTAATTCATCACTGTTGATTTATTCAAATTTAAATGTGTTTTCAAAATAAATAAAAACAAATACATCAAATAAAGTATTGAATACTGTCAATTCGGCAATTTCATACTTTTCTGTCATTTGGCTCTGCATACTCCTCCGTGTCACCCTGTGAATTTGGATGATACACAAGTGACTTATTTCTTGCAAATGTCACATTGATAATGAATTAGGACAATCCAAACTGTACTCACGTCGTGTAGTGGGTAAGCAGCTGTGTAGACGCCTCTTCCTAACAGACTGGTTATGCCTGGGTTGTGATGAAGAAAAAAATCAGGGAGGTTCATTTGACTAGAGATATAACAAAATATAATGATTCATTGCTGTCATTCACTATTTACAAACCTATACTGTACTTTGTCTTGCACTTTGTTCTTTTTAGGATTTCATAAACCTGAAACAGAATCAGAAGAAAGAAAAATCACCTTCATTATTTTATCTTAGTGATTATATATTGATCATATAATTAACCATCGTACAATTTAACATGCATAAATTCAAATAACGTGTGTAGGAAAACTCACAATTGAACTTCTGGTTTTGCTGTCAAAAAAGCAGTCTTTGTCTGAAAAATCAAACCTGCACAAACATTTGCACAAAGTTGAACAGCAGTTTATGTAGCTACTTAATGATTTCCTGTGTGGACTTACAGATGCTGTTTCTCTCTGGAGAAAGTGTGTGACAGATACTTGATGTTCTTGGGATGATGGTCGTCCACATGAGGGTGCAGAGGCTCCACCACTTTACTGGCTAAAGACATAAGCTTCTCCACAAAACCACTGGACTTCTTCACTTCAAAGCACTGACATAAAAACATCAACTAGTGCATTTGTATTTAGCCTGTTATATTAATGCGTAAGGTCTAACCTTTTTGGTGGGCATCTTTAGCTTCATGAACTCTGCCTCTCGACACAGTACATTCCAGGGAGCATGAATCTTTACAAAGCCCACTCCTGGTATTTTGCCCTAATTGTGATTCACATAAAGTTTGTGAGTAACTACTACAATTGCATTGGACATTGCAAAGGACATTTTTGCTGCATAAACTATAAAACACTTAGAAAGTTATCAGATTAAATCAGAGAGAGAGAGAAAAAAATGACACTTTTGCATGATTGTGGGATTTGTTATAAATGTTGTTAGACAAAAGAAGCTCTACTCACATTATCTTCTTTCTCCAGCTCCAGGCCCATATCTCTGAGTTTAGACTCAAAGTCTTCTCTCTGAAGGATCTTGTCGTCCTCTCCTGGAGACCCCAGCTCTCCACCAAACCCAGAAGTTGAAGTTCTCAGCCCTGGTCGCTGAGGCTGTGGAGGATTTCGGTTTTTGCTTTTAGAACTGTGGATGAAGGCGTTGTCGGTCTGCATGTGTGGCACATATCTGCTGATGCGACTGCCACAAGTCTTCTTCAGATTGTATGTTAGAACATAATCCACTCTTCTCTGACCGTCATCAAAGTACAGACCCTTCTGAAAACAAGTGCTTTCCTCTGGGGCCACCGATTTGAGGAGCTGCACCAAAAACACAGAGAAAAAAAGATTGGTTCATAAAACATGCAACCAATTTAAAAAAAAGATATACGAGTAATCGGATGATATTAGTCAAATAATCAGTAACAGAAACAACTCATAGGGTTCAGATACACTGGCATGCAAGCTAAAACTGAAAGAAATTAGACAAAAGACACATTAAATAAGTTTGACTTTCTCTCTTGACAGGCACTTTTCACAGAAGCTGCACTTGAATATGTCTTCTATTAATAAACTACGCACATCTCTGTTTCAGCAATCTCAAATACTTTGTTGTATTTAACAATTAGCCTGTTTACCCCCTGTCTTTCAAGGTAACGGCAGATGCCACATCACTCAATTACAACAATGTAGACTGCTTGGTAGTCAAAGACAGAGTGAAAATATAATATATAGAAATAAAGTCAGAGATGATTAAATGTGCATGCTGTAATGTTAAAAATAGTTTGTTGGTTGCGACTTGTCACCCTTACTCTATTACACTGGATATTCCCATGAAAACAGTGGGTGGTCTCTTGCTTTAGACATAAAGGGTGAAGAAGGGCTTCCCCAAACTGCTGTCAAATGAATTGCAGCTGTTGTAATATCCAAACTATTCATTTCAACAAAATTCTATCATATCAATTTTCACATTACTGTCAAAAACATTGCCCTGCATTTAAATATTGGCATTGCGAGGACTTACTGATTCTTATGTCTATTGCATAAGTAATTTTATACTCATCTCAAATATGCAATATTTTAGTGTGTTGGTTTGACAAGATATACTGTATTTCCTCAAAAGACGATTTATGTTCCATTAGCCCTAAATATCAAATTTAATGATGGAGCATCTATAGATGTATTACACAAGTTCATTATGTTTCTTTTCACTGAATAAAATAAATCTCAATATTTCTTATATTTTATGTTTTATTTATTAATTGTTTCAAGTTCTGAGAAGGTTCCTTGTTCAAAAATGTTTCATTAGAATTTAAATGTAGAGTGTTGAATCTATTTTTTGGTACGTGTTGTGATGCTCAGTAATGTAACTGTAACAGGATACATTCTGGATTCATTCACACGCCGTGTGTTCAAATTGACCACTGAAACTGTGAATGAAAGGAGTATGTGGTTGAATAGCAGCCAGTGAGGACAGCATCAACATTTTTCACATTTTCATCTATCTAAAATGACACCATGTTGTTAATCCACTGCAGTGTGCACAGTTAGCAAAGTGTTCATGTAATTTATGAGTCAGTTTGGAGCTTAAAGGGGCACTGTAAAACTTTTCTGAATTCATAGAAATGTTATTGCTTTGCCTTGAGTATTCACATAAACGACATTAAACATACTGTATATCTAGAATTTAATCGACTATGGGTTTTTTTTTTGGTCAAAATACTTTAAAACTGTGCGCCTCTCCACAGATCTGACTTTTACCTTAGCCATTTAGTGCTACATACTGACTGCAGACACTCCACTAGTACTGTAATCACACACTTAAAGTCTATAATTTTTAGCTTTTTACAGATGAACTTACCTCAAACTTGCCATGAAAAACTACATCTCGCAAGAAATGCACTGAGGACTGTTTAGACTCAGTCTCAAGGTTGTCCTCCTCTTCTCCTTGTTGTGTCATGATGCAGGCTTTTCAGGTAGAAAACATTGAAATCCTGACTTGCTGCCTTATTTCTTCCTCTGTTTCATCTGCTTCTGACAAAAAAGTCCTTGCTTGTGTCTCCCGAGGGTGACGTTGCGTGTCTTTAAGAGCGTCCTGCTGAAGCTCAGGGCAGAGACTCGCTGTTTGTTCCAGTCGCTGCTCTGAGGACTCTGATACTTGAGACCAAGACATCTGTGATCCAAGATCTAAACATAGGCGACGATAAAACTGATGAACAAGAAATGCCCTCCCACACTTTCTATGGTCCCCCAGCACCACAGAGACGACTGTGAGATCAAAGCCCTCCGACCTGTCCCGGGACCTCTCTCTCAGTCTCTAACACTCATAAATAAGTGCCAAGATTCATTAAGATTACCACTGAGTTAAGTGGGACTAAGTGATGAGGTGGAGATCAAAAGAGATTAAACATGTAAAAGTAGGACACATTTCAACCCAGTTTTAGGGTTAGGGTTTTAGTTTTATTAGTCAAATGATATGCAGAGAAATCTATATTGAGACGTTTTTATGATGATTTCTATATAGTGAGCAATTTAGTGCATCAAGCTTCTGGTTTCACTTGCAAATGTGAAAAGTTATATTTGCACAGGCTAATGTTGCATTTGATAATTGAACTTTGATGTGAACTAAATCAACTCAACAACACAGCCAACACAAAAGTTACCAACATATCAACAAGATCAAAATATCAATTTGCAACCTGCAAGATAGAGAAGATAGACAACCAGTTTAAACTTCGCGTGCATAAAGTCAATTTATTTAATTTGGCAACTCCAAGAATGAAAAGCCAAAAGGAAGTAATAACAACTGATTGTATTAACTGTAAATCATGTAATCCTGTTTGCTTACACAATTCGTTTTGTAATTCTGATTTTCAAAGAGGAAGAATTTCAAGGTTTATTTTAGCAGACTCTCTGTACAGCTTCTCACCCCGGACACATTGGGCTACAGCTTACATAAGAAAGCAGTAACATCCGCAAAGAAGGCTATTTTTAGAAATTTTAGGGTCAAAAAATGTGTCTTTTCAATGAAGACGGAAGGAAGTAAAGGCCATTAATCTCACATGGGATATCACCATCCTCTGACTTTATGCTCCAAAGAACATGTCTTTTTTTGTTTTGGCATTCAATCAAAAAGTCTCAAAACTTCTGAGATGTTGTCAAGTTCAAAGATTTACAAAAAATACAAAAAGGCAGAACAATTATTTAAAGATAGTTCTACATGCGCAAACTTACCGCCACAATCCAGGTTTTATGGCAACTGTTTTCTGTTGAGGTCTGCTGAGTATCCTTCTCTGGTCTGTTTGTTGATTTACTGTCGCAGCTTAACAGTTCTGTCAAAACAAACCATAAAAGAGAATAAATAGAGGATCAACAGTCTTATTTTTCAGTTTTTTTATTATTATTAAATATTAGCAAGACTTATAAACACAATTTACTAATGAAGCTTATTGAAAAGTGTCATCAGGCCTTTATGATGATGAGATGAAAGGTCAAAAACAATATTGTGAAAATATTAAGTTAAAATAATACTTTGTGATATTGTGAATGAGGATAAATGTGTTTTATGCTATAATGTGAGAAAATGCAGCTAAAAGAACTGCATCTTCATGAAAACATACAAGAAGAGATCCTCTTCTAAGGCAACTAATGGTCCATTTTGTGGTCATGCAAGCCCACTTAAAGTAAATGCAATTAATTTATTATCACATGAACACAACATGTCACAACGAGGACATCTAAGTGACAAAATTAGGCTTTTATTCAAGTCTAGTTTTGGTCAAAAAGTTACACACTGTACCTTTAAACAAAAACGTGAAATAAAATCTCTTGAGACCAAGGCAACACAAAGCTATGATGTGTTTATTTTTTCCATCACCACCTTAACAAATGTGTCAATGTAGTGCTTTGTTAAATCTGTGCAACTAATCCTAACATAATCCCACCTCGATGCCTTGCATAGCATGTATCCTCCATCACTGCCAGCTTGGCTATATAAATCTCATACAGCAGCTTTATTATAGCCTTTTGTCAGCTCTCAAACTACTATATTAGCTTTGCTGCTGGCGCACACGACTAGTGTTTACAGTTTAAAGGATAGTGTGTTAAGAATAAAGTTATTATGATTAGCATCCACACTTTCAGTCGCCATGGCATCAGAGATTACATTCTAGCGTTCAAACTTTGCTCCATGTAGTCAGGAGAGTTTCATGGACGTGTCATGTATGTTGTTGCTCACCATAAGATATTAATATTAAATACACAAACTAGCAGGTGTCAGTGGTGTATGGAAAATACAGACTGAAGCTATGTGTGCTTTATGGGAACTTGAGAGAACTACAAACGTTGTATCACGTAGCATGCCAACAGAGCCCAATATGCCAAACAGTAGATGTTTCTGACTTAAAATTACATGATTCATTTAAATGAATCGTGTGTCATGCTTTACTTATCTGTGATGGATAGATATGTCTAGGAATTCCTGTTATTCGAGAAGCATCTTTTCCATTTTGAGTCCTGTGTTGTTGCCAACCAGCATTTACTAGCTCAATTTCCTGTTTGATTTTCAGCTGTTGCTTTGCCTCTGTAATGTATGTTGCGCCTTGAAGGTGCAACATGAGCAGCCAGTGCAGCTATGTGTGGCTATAATGCGAAGAACGCACGACTCGTTTTACCACTTAACTACTCACATGGTTTCAAAATGTAAATTATGACAGCATTTAAAAAGACAACAAAACCATTTGAAATATTCACTACATCTGCATTTCAGTGGGCTATTATTAGGAGAATGTCACACTCTGAGGTTACTTTATTCTAATGACAAAATTAGAACTTTGGTGTTGGCTCTCTGTACTCATATGACCTCAGAGGTTAAGTTGGGCAACAAAGAGGTCGCCTCAATGGTGTCAGCTGATAAGTTCTAGCTATAAATAAAGAAATGCCTTGAATCAGAAATTTTAAAGCAGTATGTTTTTCAAATTAAATACATACATTTAATTTATACAAATAACTACTCAATCTATTCAGTATCAAAAATCATAAATGTATTAATCAGGCAAAAGCATGCAAACTAGCTTTACATTTACTGCCTCTGCCACATCAACTTTAGGATTTTTGGAACTTAAAAGAGAAGGACTCTTATATTGCACTAACATATGGTTTGATGTGAGGCGCAGAAGCATGTAAATTAATTGTGAAAGCAGTAGCTTCTTCTTGTTTGTATGTCGTTCAGTTTACTCCCACTAGGTGGCAGCCTCAGGCAGCCTGACTGCAGCCCTGAAATCCTGGTACATGAGATCGATCTATTAGGGGACAGGCAACATGACCAGTTTGATGTTCAAAATGAGATGCATGAAAGTACCCAGCAAAGTGATCGCATGGTTTAAGACAATGTCTCGTTAATGTGCATAAAATGTGTTGAATTTGGAGGATAAGACAAACTGCAAATAAATAAATGTAAAAGATATGCTTAGTGCTTACATTATTTTATGTCTTAATTTAACTTTTTAAAACAAACACACAAACTCTTCTTTTGTGTATCCTAAACTCAAATGATGGCCCCTTGTTAATTATGTATTGCTTTGGGACAAGGAGAAGGATTTCAGTTTACAGAAAGTAGACCCAAGCTGTGTGTCTGTCGTAGCAAAAAGTAAACTTGTGATGAGCCCGCTGATGTGAAGTGCAGTGGTCGTGCAGGCCTCTCTAATAGCTGACCAGTCAACAGAAGCAGTAGATTACACTAATGGCTTTCCAATGGTCTTTAATTCTCCATTTAGTGGGAAAAGAAATGTCAGGCCCAATGAAAAGGTTAATGTAAGTCTCACCCACTAATAAACACAGAACAATGCAATTAAAGGCCTTCTTTACTCACTGGACACACACGCATAGCTCTGAGCACCACTCATCCATTTCCAAATTAAATACTCACTTTTGGACTAAACGCATGGAGTTAATGAAGTGGTATTTTAGAGGCAGACACAGGGTGATCAGATTACAGTGGAGTAATCATCGAGATTGGTCAGAAAATTGAATATTTTACTTTGCACATTAATAGTGATTAAATGGTAATATATAGAAGATTGGATTATTGCAAAATGTCTGCAAGCTAATGAAAACTTGTGATCTGAGCGAACAGATGCATTTATTTTTAATTTTACTCATGCATCAAACAGAAATAGTGTTTCTACAATATGCACAAATTACTGTTGCCACTGTAAAAATGTGAAACTTAATGAAATTGTAATCAAAGTTATAGTTATTTCTTTTCCATTTTAAATCCAACCTACTCTATGTAGAAAGATATACTGTAAATGTGAGTGAACTGGTCTTCATAAGAACAAGAATAATGCTCCAGCTTTGATCAAAAAGAAATAAAAATAAACCATCTTTGAATTATTAAATGCATTTAAATTACTAAATGCAAACATGCTAAGTGCAGTCAGGATTATTTTTGCTTTAAGGTTCTGATTTATCAAGAAAGGTGCTAAATTGCGGTGCAACTGAAAAATGCTAGTGTTGTTTGAGAGCGTTTTGTTTTTGGAACATGCACATAAACATATACACAAAACAAATTTGCCCCGACTCTATTTTGCATCTTTAGTGTCTGTTTGAGAGGAAAATATCAGCTACTGAATGTCAAGTTTTTGCTCCCCTTAACTTATTTTGCACATGAGCAAATGCTTGAGAAATCTGGTCTTCGGAGTTCAATTGCAAAAACAGATATTTTCAAATTATGAAAAATACATTTCTTTTGTATTGTTTTTTTTCAACAAAGATAACAATAACAAGTGGATTTTATCGAAAATAATATTTTACTTGCAATGAACTACACTTGCTTTTTGAAAACATTGCTGTAAAAAGAGTTAAACTGCAGGCCAATTATGACTTTTTAAATGTCACAAACTTCTTTTACAATTTGTACTGAATATAATCCGATGCCCTTGAGTGCAGCTTCAAAGCGTGCTCAAATGGATCTTGGCAATAAGTCATCAGCCAATGAAAGAAAATGCTGAAGGTGAGAAAATTTTAAAACCCGCCGCATAAACAGCAACACACATATGGGCCACAAATACACTAGTGTTAAATCAGTGACCAAACAACATCTGGACGGTCACTGAACCAGAGAGGTGAGAGGAGATAGAAAGAGGCGGTCTGTTTGAGCTTCTATTTGTTGCTATGTTTTGCTGAGTCATGAAGTGTGCAGTGGCAGAGTGGTTAGCCCTCCTACCTCTCAGCAAATGTCATCAAGCTTGGTCTGGCATCATCTGTAAGTGCAGTCCTTCCTTTGGTCCTAGAAAGATGAGATGATGGTTAACTCAAATGTGGAAAGATTATTAATATTGTCTCAGATAAAGTTTAAGTTCTGCTTATATAACGACACTTAAAGCTGGGGTACCTGAATTTTACAAAGTCAAAATCAGTATTTAAATATGACCAATTAGGGTTGTTTGTAGCTCCCAAAAGCTTTTCATAATGTAATAAAAAATCATGCAAATTAAACTCTGGCTGCAATCACAGCTGAAAGACAGCTTTTAACAAACAAAGTGAAACTAGGTTGGTCCAGCCAGAAACAGACAAACAGAGAGCTGCATTTGACTGTTGTTTATCCTTATATTTTAGGAAGTGATTTGTTTTGAATTGACATATTGTTTTTAAAATAGACTCTTTGATGAAAAAGACAATTTATTAATTTTCACAAAAAAGCTAGGGACCCCAGTTCTAAGAAAAAAACAAACAGTACATTTGTTTTTTTATGTTCAGTATACTTTTTGTTGTATGCATATTAAGTAAAACAATCTGACTGAATGTTGTTTTAAACTACTGCATAATTTGGAAATGATCTGAGCTCGATTCGATCAAGTGATATTTTGTGATTTAACTGTAACAAATAGAAATTTATTTCAAGAACATTTCAAATGCACTCGAAAAGTCTACCCCCAAAAAATACAGTATAATCTAAGACAGTGACATGAGTATTTGTAATTAGTTAATTTTCACTCCAAAATTTCAGAGTCATAAACAGGGCTGATATTGGAAAAATATTGCATTATTATTATTATTATTATTATTATTATTATTATTATTATTAGCAACATTACGTTCCACAGAAATGTGCTTAACTGTGTCTGTGGCAATCTTATCTTCATGTTATGTGTTCACATTGCCATGAAATAAAAACTAATTTCACACATTTTCAGTCTAATTTCTATTTATGAATAGCCCCATTCACTTTTGTATTTCAGCAAAAACTACAATCTCTGTATTAGGGATGTGCGATATGGTAAAAAAAAAAAAAAAAAAATCGATCACAATATGCTTGGAGCCAAGTCACAATTTCTGTTTTTAGCACAATTAATATAAAGACTGTCCTTTTTCTGGTTATCTGAGGGTAAATACCAGGATTTGCTTCTTAAGAAAGATTATGCATCACTTTTATTAGTTAAATCCAGGTCAGAATCTTTGCAAAGGACCAATCCAAAAAAACAGATGTGAAAAACAATGTGTATTATTTGACAAAAAACTGTTCTGGATTTTAACAAAAAAGCAGAATGTCACAGAGATGAACTCACAATTTGACTTTTGTCACGATAATGTCCAGTCCTAATCTGTATAAATATTATTGGCTTGTTGTCACATGAACACAACCTGTCACAAAAAAGTTATGCTTAATATTCAATTTTTGGCTACCTTGAAAGCAACATCACCAATATTAACTAAATTTTGATACACTGCCTACCCCTAGTCATAAGTTAATAATAAAATATTTGAATTAACTACAACTAAATAGCAGAATACACAGAAAGACAGAAAGATGAGTCTTGCATTAACATAATAAATCGCAGTGTGTCTAGATTATGTTGCTTCTTGGGGACAATAGAATGTCAAGGTCTGGCTCCCACTCACAACATTGTAAAGGCGAACTCAGGCACCTCCCCATTCTCAATAATTACTGTCCATTTAGATGATTACCTGTAATTACTTGTTAGCTGTCAGCATTAGACAGACACCCAGCTCGGGAGTCACAAGGTGTGAGACAAGAGCGGAGTGCAGTATAGAAATGGAGACGTTGCATGGGGCAGAGGTGCGTGGAGTTAAGATGCAGGAGGACGCCACACAAAGTAGAAAGAGCTGAGATGCAGAGGGAGAAGTAATGCTGATTGGTTGAAGATTGTGGTGGGAGTTTGAGAAGGAGTGGGAGGAGAGGGACCAGGCCACTGTTGACACGAGTTTCTGTCAACGAGGGTCGAGTTGTGGCTGTGTCTTCTTTCAGTCGCTGTCCATCACACAGTATTAATGTCCTCTTCATTTGTACAGATGAGGAGGACCTCTGACAGTGCTATAATTTAGGGTCGGGCGATCTGCACTTTCATGACAGTGATGCTGTTTTAATGGATTAATGTGATTCAATGTGATTTACTCAAATTCAACTAGAAGATAACGCTAACAGAATCTGTCCTTCATGATTTATTGCTGAACTAGTTTCTCTTAATATTAAAATATTCAGTAGTTTATTATTTTGTGTTGTCAAAACCCTGTAGTAATAAATAACTGAAAAAAAAAAAAAAAAAATATATATATATATATATTTTTTTTTTTGCTTATCAAAGGCAAAAAAGTGTACAAACCCAGTAGGTTACGCTACAAATCCAAATTTCAAACAGTCATTTGAAATATTCAAAAACTAAAATGGCAGGCTATGAATGGCAGTTTGTGGTAAAAATTGTATTTTTGTATATTCAGGTTAAAAATTGATTAAGAGATGAAAAAAAAAAAGAGAAATTGTGTTTTTACCAATAGATGGCGCTAAAGACCACAGCTCATGCCTTATTTTATTGAAGCGCAAATGATTATTTCTCACTATTATAATTTTTGAGTCAGTAAATGTGTCTAACTTACAGTTAAGTGTGACTAAATAAAGGCTAATATAAGAAAAAAATATATAATATAATCTAGACGGATTTGCAGCAATGAACTATAAAACAATGAGTTTTACATCAACGATCTGGATGCAGAGTGCTATATGTTTTTCCTGAATACAATTTTCAGCCTCGATTGAAAAGCTTCTTTGTGGAGGAAATAAATAGCAGACAAAATGAAAAGGATAAAAAAAAGGTGTATTCTTCTTTTAAGTAACTTACATTTAAATTAGGAATCTAAAATTCTTAATTTTAACCATTTAAACCTTGTGTTTAACAAAAGCCTATAATTTATAGTCAAACTTGGCCAATGATGTAAGAAAGATTTTTTTTAAAGTAAGCCTAAAATAAAACAGTAGGCCTAGGGGCTACAGAGTCAGTGCAAACTGGATTTAAAGAGCAAACAAACAAAAAACGAATAGAATACTGTCAAAAAGCATGAATATAAATTGCTCTACAGTTTTCGTTATTTAATAGCCTATGTGACTTCCACTAAGCCTGTAATAGTCAGATTTGGAGAGTTTGGCATCTCTCTCTCCGCTACTGAACTCCGGCGCGGCTCGTCTCTCCGCCCTCTCACTTGTCCCTCCTCTCTCCTCCTCAGAGATCACTTCTGTCACTCTCTGCACTTGTCTCTTCAGTCAAGGAGAAACTAATTGGAAGAAAGAATAGAAGAACGGCGCTGCTTTGCAAACCAAACAAACTCTAGCTTTCCACCATGCCACAGAAAGGTAAGCCTCTCATTCGCACTGAGTGACACGTGTCTGTGAGTTTACCTGGGCACAGAGGGACCGATGCGGGCTACAGTGTTAACACGTGTCCACACATGGATGTAAGTAGTCATCTTAGTGTAAGCTTTCATTTTAAAATGCTTAAAAATGTCATTTTGTTCGTGCGTAATTGAGATGTTAAGAAACGTTGAATTGGATTGCTCTATCATCATCTGTGCTGTTGGACTTTCATTCTATTTTAATGCGAGGAGGTTTAATTCAGTGGACATTGTCTTGGTGAGTTTGTGCATGTTTGTAGGACTGTTATTTGAAAGTTTTGCTTACGCATATTTTATGCAGTTGCGTGTTCACCAATTTGGTGGATCAATTGACAGTTAGACTATATCAACAACAATCGATTTAAGCTACAGTATATTGTATATTTCACAGCACTAAAACGTAAACCTACGTTATTAATAATTTGCTTACATGGGACGTAAAATGGGCTAACTGTTGTTGTGCGCAACAGTTTGCACGAAAGGGTTCTTCATTGAAATCTGTAAGGTCATTTTTGCTTACAGGCCTGTCTCTAAATGTTTCTTTTTATTAACTAGGCTACAAAACCACCCGATTGTTCTCTGCGAACTGTCTCACTCTAGAGCCAAACGAAAGTTTGCAGATAAATGACATTCAGCACATAGTAACATGAAATGCACATTTCCAGACATTTTAAATGATCCGAACTCGTGTCGCAGAAGGAGGCCTGGCTAAGGAAACAGGACCTTGACGGAATGCAGTCTCCGTTTCCAGATGAAATGCTTTTTCCCGTTCATTAAATAAGCCAATTAAGCGCTTGATTTATTCCGGCGCAGTGGACTGATCCAACACGTGAACTTGTGAAGGCTGCTGTGCGCGCGGGTGTGACGGCTGGAACCACGTCCATATGCTTGGCGCGCGCACAGAGCGCACCTGAGCCGTGGCCCCTGACGCAGCAGCGAGCTGCAGGGCCGACAAGTCTTATTAAGACACTAAGTTTTGTTATCTTTATTTATTATTAGGCCCACGTTTCATTGCTGTCATTTTACCACATGAATGCAAAGACAGCATAACAAAAACTATTTATTTCACAAAAGGGAAAATTCAGCGGAATTGGGGAAATCGGTAACTTTAAAAATTAAAATAGTCGAGGCATCCGTAGAAAGATACAAAAATGTGTCACAGTTAGTCCATATAATGCGCGACTTTTTGATGGGTATTATTCGCGCGTTTATAATAATAATAATTATGATTATAAAAATAAAGAAAATATTAGCTTGTAGGCTATGTAATCTAACTTTTTCCCTGTGAAAACAACAAAGACAACAATCAGAATTTAAATTTTTACAAACATAAGATCAGTTGAAAGTGTTTTATAATATCCAACAGCCTAAATAAAAACATGTTCATGTTTGTCTCTCCTTTTAGACTACAGAGGCCATCGAGCTGGGAGAGTGGAGTGGCCAGCATGATGCAAACCAGTGAGTTACTACAATATTTTCATGAATGTGTTGAACTTTTTTATTACTTGGGCATCTGTTAAGTGTCAACAACTTACTCAAAAATACTCAAATATCTGAATGTAACAAAGCCTAATCATGAACATGCTGTGAGACAGCAGTGTTTGGTCAGTCACTCATGCTGATGTTCTTTTACTGCGGCACAAGAGGTCCGTGCTGCCTACAGTGAAGGTGTGTGTATCTCTTCTTTTGCTCTACCATGCACCTTTCCTCAGCCCTAATCTGCCTCTCTGCATCACAGCCTGCTCATTCACAAGTTGTCTTTAATGCATAGGACTTTTGGGAGCACATAAAAAAAAAAAATCTTAAAACTAGAGCCATCACTAATCTGCGAGTAGAGGAGAAGGTTGGCTTGTTTGAAAAAATCAACTTAACTCCATCTTAATACAACTTTCCAGTTTCTTGTCTGGAAAGTCAATACATGCACAGTTCATCCAAAAAATGATAGTGAGCTAGTCAGCACAGTGTCTCCAGAGGCCACACGTGTGCCACAGAGTCACAGCCAAATTGACTCCATATGTCTGTCAATTAATTGTTCTTCAGTCGAGCACAGCCCAGTGTATCCTCTGGGACCAGCCTCTGATTAACATATTACTGTAGTCCTAATAGTCCAGAGTGCAAACATGGAATCCAATGAAAAAGAAAGACACACTTTGATATAAAGAATTACTCAAAGTGAAATGAAAACTTGTGTTTTTGCATATTCAAACCAATTTATCTGCATTGTTTAAGCTTAACATATTCAGTTATCAACCTGGTGATGAGGTGTTCACATCTCACATCATTTATTAATGTTTGATAAATCCTCAATATGCCTTTCCTCAACTGAGCCATTAATGGAAAATACTCAATGGATTGGGATTAAATCCCTGCTTAACCTGCCCCTGCTGAGAACAAACAAGTCAGACCTGCACTATGTTAATCACTTTCTCTATCACTGTGACCCGCTAAGAGTTCACACATTTTCACAATGTCCGCTTGAGTCTTTGACAGGATATCCAGCATGAACTTTTTGAGGGATTTATTTACTGTGACAATACAAACAAGAAGTCAAATGATAAGATTATTATTTTAGTCAACATTCTATAAATTTGCAAAAAAAAAAAAAAAAAGCAAAAATTGTATATATAAAATAAATGTTTTTAAAAAATGACTAAAATAGGGGTGAAAGCTTAAATTAGGATAAAACTATATTTGGTAAAATAAGAATCCAATCTGATGGGGTAGTTTGCTTGCCACAATAAACATTATTTTATTGCACCAGAAAAGTAATGCTCAATATTGCATAAACCCAGCTGTAGTACCCCCAGGCCGGCTTCCCTCGCCTGTGCTTGTGCAGCTCCTTTCCTGCATGTGGCTTCTTTAAACTCACTTGACTGTAATCGGCAGTACTGAACTGGCCTGTGTCTAGCATCAGGTGTTGTAATGTCCTTATGCTGTGATTGTGCACATGTAGGTCACAGTGGGGTGAACCAGCTCGGAGGGGTGTTTGTGAATGGGAGGCCGTTACCTGACTCGACCAGGCAGAAGATTGTGGAGCTGGCTCATAGTGGCGCCAGGCCATGTGACATCTCCCGGATATTGCAGGTGTGTGTGAACCTGCCGAGAGGAGTATTTGCATAATAACCAGTGCACATGGTCTTTTCATAAACTACCTGTATTTAAACATGGCTTTTAATTCAAGTAATTGTATTATTAGCATACAGTTGCTATCTTTAAGTGTCTTACTCAAAATTGTTTGGTTCAGAAATGTGAAAAACTCAAGAGATGAGCTCCTCATTAGTTTTTGTAATTTAAAATTATGAAAATCATAAGACAAAAAATGCTTTGCCATTTGTGTAAACAAACTCTTACATTCCAGGTGTCCAACGGTTGTGTGAGCAAGATTCTGGGTCGGTATTACGAGACTGGTTCCATCCGACCCAGGGCGATTGGAGGCAGTAAACCCCGTGTGGCGACTCCTGAAGTAGTGGGCAGGATCTCACAGTACAAACGAGAGTGTCCATCCATATTTGCCTGGGAGATCCGAGACCGGCTGCTGGCAGAAGGCATCTGTACTAATGACAACATACCCAGTGTAAGACTTTACATTTCCAAATATGTTCAATTCATTATTACTGCATTACTGAGCACTGACTAAGTTTTTTCTTTAGAAAACAATTTTTATTTTTTTCTGTGCAACAATAAAACAAAAAAAGAATAATTATTTTTCTAAAATATATTGACAGATAGTTTATTTTCACTCGCATGTTGTCACAGGTATCATCGATAAACCGAGTGCTCAGAAACCTGGCCAGTGACAAGCAACAAATGGGCCCAGCAGGAGCTGAAGGGATGTTGACAAGCTCAAGATGCTCAACGGACAGGCAACCTGGGGAGGGCGCTCTGGCTGGTTCTCCGGGACCACTCTCACTGCTAATGGTAAGGAAAACTTTTATTAAAACACAATAGGAAATAGGCTTATTATGCAAATGTATAAACAAGTACTTTCTTATATATTTCACAGATATAATATTTTGAGCCATAAATAAAATGCACAAAGTTAATACATAAGACATACAAATATAGTGTATTAATAACACATGTGGAATGGTATGATGAGGTCATATTAATAAATACTAGCAAAGTAACAGTCTCATTATGTAGTTATGAAAACGTGTTAATACGATTTTACATACTGATTGGTTCTTTGGTTTGGGCCTTGTTCATTGTGGATCTCATGGGCTCAAAGCTCATAGACCTTCAGTGTGTGTTGCATCAATGGGAGGACAGAACCAGCGTCTGCTCTCATTTGTATCTCTTTCTGCCTGACTGCCTGTGACACTGAGCAATGGCTTCATTCTGTTTTTCAGCCTCTGTCTGATGGGAATAATGAATAATTAGGCTTGCACCAGAAAAAACATGCATTCCACCGGGAGCACAAGTCAAGCTGCTCTGCATCTCCAGCAGACACATACACTTTCAAATTTCTCCAAGAGCTAAAAGACTAAAGCATTTTTGTCAGAGATCACTTAAATTTCAATTTTTTAAATATTTTTTTCCTCAATTGTATTAAAATTGCAGCTTCAGCACATCACAAGACAAAATGCATTTTCCTTAAGTCACAAATGTGGAAAGACACCGAGATCAAGTACTAACTATTTGATGGTGAAGTGCAGAATTGCTTTTGTAAAGTTTAGTAATAAAGTGTATCGATGTGTGCAGATTGTCTAGAATCAGAGGGGACAGAGAACACCATAAGTGCAAACAGTGACGACTCAGAAGAGACTCAGATGAGACTGCAGCTAAAGAGAAAACTCCAGAGGAACCGGACCTCTTTCACACAAGAGCAGATAGACGCGCTGGAAAAAGGTAAGTGTCCAGGCAAATTATTATATTAATCTAATGACAACAGCTTCATGTTTCCTATGTCTTATATTTGTATTCAGAATTTGAAAGAACTCATTACCCGGATGTTTTTGCCAGAGAACGTCTAGCCAACAAGATTGATCTTCCGGAAGCAAGAATACAAGTAAGTCAAAATAATTACATTTTTTAAGTACATGCAGACTATAAACTATATAACGATAAACATGTCTTGCTCAGTACAGTTCAATTAATTTGTTTTGCGTAATTTTCTATAAAAAAAACATCAATTATTATTCTTTTCTGAAAAGATGGCAACATAATGTGACTCATTCTACTATAGGTTTGGTTTTCTAACAGAAGAGCAAAATGGCGAAGAGAAGAGAAACTAAGAAACCAACGTCGACAAGCATCAAACACTTCTAATCATATTCCTATCAGCAGCAGCTTTAGCACAAGTATGTATCAAAGAAGATATTTGGCCTTACAGTGTCTCAGTAGAGTTTCATGATTGCATGTTGTATGTTACAGTGCCTTTTTCATCAGGAACAATGCTGTCTAGGTCTGAACCTATCTTGTCAAACAGCTACAGCTTCAGTATGACTACCAGTCTGCCTATGCAAGTAAGACATTTTTCAGGCCATTTTGTGATAAAATAAAGTGTGTACTAATATTTTTTTTCTTCACTTTTTCAATTGTTAGGCATCAAACCAGACCTCTTATTCCTGCATGCTGCCCAGTGGCACCACATTAAATGGTCGAAGCTATGAAACATACACTGCGGGTCATATGCAGTCCCACATCAACAGCCAATCAATGTCATCCTCTGCAGCATCATCAACAGGTACAGGGCATCTGGTCCTTTCTCTCTGCATAATGAAATCAGTAAACTGCGACTGAACTCTTATTAAGCATTACATTATGACCACCTGCCATGATGAAGTCTATCTCATTCATTCCATCTGTCACTAGTCTTTATGGCACACGATCAAAATCTAACCGTCCTGTGTTTTTATAGGTCTAATTTCACCAGGCATCTCCGTCCCAGTCCAGGTCCCAGGAAGTGAAGGTGACATGTCACAATACTGGCCGCGTCTACAATAATGTCAGTGATGTCATGTGCGATCTGCATCTTTAAAGTCCAAATGCATGTTTTTTATTTTGACTGTACCGAATTTGAGCAAATGGAACGTGACTTTCATTAAAACAAGTTATAAAGACACACTTTGTTTTATTGTATATACTCTGTTTATAAATTTGTTATTTTTTGTAAATATAATCTGACAATAAAAGTATCTGAACTACATTTGCCATATCGTTATTGCACAACAATAGTCAAGGACTACTCTACACTCCCTACAATTCTAAATAAAAGGTTCGAGTTCTCTCTTTAGTGTGTGCTCATAGTTTTTTAGTTGGTTATAAAGTGAATCACACTAAACCATAAACCGTGTAGTATACATTTTAGGAAAAATGTTAACATCTCCAATAAAACAGAGTTGCTTCGATAATAATTTGATAATGAGGCTGTGATTGACTATAATTGTTACAAATGGTTACTTTGAACCTTAATGGATCATTGTGTGACTTTTTATTAATAAAACTTCAACAGAAGGATTTTAAAAATTGTTTTGTATGTTTTTGTTGAGCCAAAGAAAATATTAAAATGTGTTTCCTTAAGTTGCATTTCTCTCTAATTTTTATGTAACCAAGCAACCAACCAGAACCTCCTTCTGATTGTTTTCATGGAAATGCACTTTTTTTTTTTTACAAAATGAAATAACAAATATCTACATTCATTAAGGGGGAAAAGGTTTAGTTTATGCCAGAGGGAAGGTGTGTAGCCTTACATATGAATTATTGTGAGCATGTTTTCTAAATATAGAGGCACAATGCCAGATATTTACATAAATGGTTAAATTAAGAATTCACAAAGTGGTCTAAATATTCTATGTCGCAGCAGTTAAAGAAGTTTCTAATATAGACAACTCAACTAATTTGACAACACAAAGAGGTGATAACCAAATGGCTATTGAGGGTGAACATCAGGCTGTCACACTAACCCCAGAGTACAGCCTTGTAAAGTCCTTTACTCTCTGTAGTCCCAGCTTTTCTTCAGGACAATGCCGGGGTCATGCTACTCTGCACATCAAATGTAAAGGTCAAACTGATTCAAGAATCAAATGGAGAGGCCAAACAGGGGCACACATCAGACGAGGAGGCTGGACTGGGCCACACACTAGACACATTTAATCTGAGCCTAACAGACAGACACACGCAGCCAATCAGCCCTCACCTCTGGCAGCCCAAGTGCTCCCGGTCATCACTGTGCTTCGTTCTCCTACGTCTTCTCAGGGACAATCTTCTTAGGCCACAATAGCGTGGTGGATTCCTTTAAGCCACAATGCAGTGGTGCTGCAGCATGGACAATCCTGTCCAGCTACAAAGCACAACATTCTCTGCTGCTCAGCTTAAATTAGCTGTGCTCTGATACATCTCAATACAGCTTCAGCCAGGCTCCAGCAAAATTTAAATATGGCTCAAAACATCTCAATTCAAGCTCACTGCCTCTGAATGCACCTTCAATATGCCGTCCCTACATTTCAGTACGGCTCAGTACTCCTCAATGCAGCTGAAACAGGTCTAAATGCAGGCTAGGGCCAGGCCCATAAGCTCATATGGACTACCTGGACCCCCGGTCTGGTGGGTCCTGAACACTGGAGCTGCAGATGAATGAGTGACAGAATGGAGGGGATTCCAGTGGGGATGCTCAGTCAAGAGTTCAGCTTGACTCATAACAGACATGCTTCAGGCTGATTGAACAAGCTCAATACATGTCAGCACTAGCTAAATAAAGTATAGTCATTCACAAATAAAAGAAGACTCCCTTGGATCAACATTTGGCCAAATAAAGAGGGTCGGGTAACAGCTGTCCGATGAGCCAAACATCTTCAGCTAAAGCTTTAGACTTTCAGGTTGTTCAAATAATCTTCAATTGGTATAAGATATCCAAACAGGAATTAACATTAAACAAACAATGCTTATTTACTAAATAAACAACACCGTCTCAATTTCTAGCTATGTTACAGTGATATTCATTAATTGATAACTTTTAATTGGCATTACTTAAGAGTGTTTTACAACCATAACTTTACCCAAACTAAGTTATGTATGGAGTTATGGTCGAAACAGCTATAACTTTTAAGTTTTGCTTTGGTAATGCACGGCCTCCTGTACATTACCAAAAAACAAAAACAAAAAAATGCAGAACTTAGACATTATCATTAATTTTAAGCAGTGAGAGTTCATTCACCATTTCATTAGCATGATGGAAACATTATAAACAGAATGGTGAGGGATTTACAAACGAGGCAAATATGAAGATTAAAAATTCACAAATCCCTAATAAATGTGCAGTTTTGTTATTTCTTTTTATTACGCAGAACCGGTATTTTCAAACTGATATAGAGACTTGGCAGACAATGACTTTGTTACTAAAATAAAGAAAACTAAATGTACTCCGCAATGAACCAAGGCATCATGAGATGATGCAGGACTCAAGAGTTACAGTACATTAGATTATTTGAGAAGGCAAAATTGTTAAATTTCCCTCAAAAACCCACAAATGAGGCAAAATATACACTTAGATACCTCCTTCTATGATTACTTAAGTTGTCATTACTAAGTTTAAAGCATAGGAGCCTCCTCAACACAAGAACATTGAGAATGGGGGAGGCGCATGGGTCATGGTGGGTCACAGAGTAGGGGGTCGCAGTGGGATAGGAGCTTCTGGGAGGCAAACAGACCTGGGAAAATTAACTAAAAGGAATTTTGATGCTATTGTTGTATAATCCCAAGAAGTCTATTTATTATGTGCTGCTCAGTATTTTTCTTATTTTGTTTTGCTACAGTCATAAGGTCAATTTGTTGAACGAAAGTTTGACTGACATGCCCAGAACTTAATGCTGAATTTTACATAACTCGGTCTATAGATGGAAAAAAAATATCTGGTGTTTCTGGTTTATGGTATCCCATAAAAACAACAGTAATAATTTACGGCATTCTGCAAGTCATAATAAATTATTTTCTAAGCCATGAGTTGGGTGAAAGATCCAAAAAAACGGGTAAAGTATAACAAGCTAACCACTTGCTAATGAGATAATAAGGCCTGCAGATCTCTGGGGCAGCTACATACAATTAGGAAATCCTCTAAGGACCTAACTTCTCTTTTAACAAGGTGGTCACTAGAGGAGAAGTGTCAACAGCCCAGCGCTCAGATCAGAGGCTCTGTCAACAAGAAGTACAATGTATTACAAAAATATTGTCTGGACGCAACCGCTACAATATTTCACCAAGTTACACAAATTCTAATTGTGTCGTTGCTTGTTAGATAAGGGCAGTTAGAGATTTATGACATCTCAACTGTCCACCAACAAATAATTTTCACATCAAACAGACAAAATGTAGTTAATGAAAAACTAGGTCAGTGAGAAATGTATTCCAAAAAATGTAGTTGTGTTTTGAGGAAAGAATTTCATTTCTCTATTGACTTTCTGTGGTCTCATCGGCGTAAGAACTATACAAAGTTCAGTTCTTATTTCTGTTTTAATAAGAGAATGTTAAAACTATGCATGTATGATTTAAATAATATTTGTAGAGAATATAATAAAGGACAGTGAAGACAGGCAAGAAAGCTCCACAAATATTCACAATTACATTACAGTAAAGGTGTTTAACCTGCATCAACCTGCCTTCTTACTGTGACCGTTTGTAATGCTGCTTGTATTTAACTATAGCTTTCAAAGTTTTGGCCTTTATTGCTGTAGAATCATAATGGATCTTGATTAATCATTGTGTTTATAGGTAAACAACATTTTCAGTAATGTTTATTATTGTAAATATCCTGGCAAATAAACAAATAAATAAAAATGTTCATAAATAAAGAAACAGCTTGTATTTCTAAATAAATACAGAGAAAGGTATAAAACTCAAAGTAACCACTGCATTTTACACTAATAAAATAATGCACTACAAATAAAAATGTTTGAATCAATAGTCATGACAGCCCCATTTTGAGTAATGACTGTTGATGAGGAGGTTTTAAATGTGTGTTGGAAGGACAGGTGGGGCCGGGGCGGGCTGGGAGAAAGGGATCTAAAGCGTTCTAATTACAGGTAGTGTGTTGGTCTAAGCGATTTTGTATCCCAGCATGTCTCTTGTCTGTGCCTTCAATATTCGAGCAACCCCTTATTTGAGTATCAGCTGTCACTCCCCATACGCAACCCCCCTCAACCTTACCCCTTTCTCTCTCTCTCTCATCAAATCAGACTGCCCGAAATCACTGTGGAGGTAAAGTCATTAGCACCAGACACAAATGAGTCATACCTCATCTTAACTGTCAAACTCCTAACTTTTGGCCGCGTTTCAGGTGAAGACACGAAGATGGACCGGCGTGGGGTGAATAGATGGAGACGTCCTTCTCTCTGTGCCTCTGTCAGCTGTGACCTTTGAAGGCTGAGTGACCACAGAAAGCAGAGTCATTACCAGTCTTTATCCCTTTGTACGTCTTGTCACATCCCCGCAGAGAGGACAATGGCTCTGTCATTTACAACACTGCGTCTGAACCTAAGGGTTGGGACCCCCAGTGGGTCACCAGATAATTTTACAGGGTTGTACAATGTGTTTCTTTTTATTATACAAATGAACTGCTATGTGCTTCATCATGTTGGCATGGGTAGATTATTAAGCTTGATTTTCATTAAGAGATTCTTGTACAGTATTCTAGGGAGGTATGTTAATGTGTGCATTTACAGTTTGTAGTATGAAATTATTTTAGTTTTAAACATTAATTTACATAAATCACATATTTCTATTGTTTTAAATATATAATTACCTTAAAGTGGATATTACAACATACAACATACATTTGAGTAAAATGTATAGTTAATAATTGTGCTTCCTGGATGGACCAGGCCTTAAAATGACATAAATACAGATATTTTGCTACCGTTTCCTAGCAACCATATTGTAAGGGCAAAAATCTCTTTAAGTGTCAAAATTTGGCAAATAACTACAGCCTACCTCCATTCTGTTAAATATAATACAAAATTGTCTGTCATGAAAAATGCATTTTTCATGACTTGACTGAGTCAAAAAGTCCTCAGTTCCTTTTCCTCAGTTTTATAATCGCAACCAAATATAAGCCACTTCATTCAAGATCGCACTGTACACCTGTTAACAGCCCTATTCTCATTTGCAGGAGCAGTAGAAGCAGTTCATAAGCCACACAGAAGATAAGAGACAGGTTTGAACATGCAACAAAACCCTAGAGTTTACAGAAGGCCCTGATCCAAGCCTCCCAGCTCCTCGGAGGAATCTCCATGGTGATTTAAGCCCTGCTCCTGACAGCTCACGTTCATTAATGTCCCTGCAACTGTCTTTACAAAAACACTAATAGAAATGTAAATAAAACAGAACGTCATTGTATTATATGCATTGTAATATATGAAATGTTCTGAAAAATTTTAACTGATTGTCATCATCAAGTGTCTGCACAAGACAGACACTTGTGAGAATGAGATTAATCAAAATCTAGACAGTACAATTTTTTATTTCCTTGGTCTAATAAACCAACAACCCATTTGCAAAATGTGGGGTTTATTTTGTCCTCACATTATTTTTATCTATATAAAAGTTTTTGTAAGGGAATTTTGATTTCTAACTATTGAAAAAAAATTGCCAAAAAAGTTGTGTTTTGATCATGTATAGTATAAACAACATTTTTAATGTAATGTTGATTAAAAATAAGTTATAAACCAAGAGTCTAAAAACAGTACAAACAATGTAGACAAGGTGATGTCAGCTGTGAGGTAGTTCAGTCCATGTGACACAGACACTTAAAGAGCATGTATCACAGCACACAATCACTCCTCTGCTCTGTGCTCCAGGCATCTCCTCTTCTTGTAAGGCTGATCTCTGAGTTTCTTCCTGGACCTCCTCCTCGTCGATGATGAACGCCCCTCCACAGCGGCAGCAGTATGTGTACAATCGCTCTCCTGAACACAGAAGAAATATACTTAGACATGTATGTTTGTGTACTAACACTGCCGTCTTAACTTTAAATTAATTGTTAAAATATTAAAAAATTAATACACTAATGGAATTTGAGTAGCGGTATATTTAATTTTTTTTCTTTCTTTTTTTAAGTCTTCCGTCAAAATCTGGATTCAGCTTCAAACTAAATTGTATTACTGACAAGCTTGATGATAAACCTTTTGATTTAATTAAACACAGATTAAAACCAAAACACTGCTTTACACCGTGCATTGAGTAAGATGTTTTTACAATATTTAATAACGAGGAGATACCAGAACAATCCCTTTGTTGCTGCTACAGTCATTATTAATATTATCATAATAATAATAATAATAATGGTAAAGGAAATGACAATTACAATAACATTTATGTTCTGTGCTATTGTTTTTTTACTTTGACCTTTGTATTAACTTGCTGTGCATTCATTTACCCACTTCACAACATGCAATCACACCTATACTGTCATATTACATATTAGATATTCTTAAATTAGTACACTACCCTAACAGTACAACTCAATTGCATCACAATCATTTCATTTGTTCTCTTCCATCACATCATTTGCTCTCTCCTATTTCCATCCCATTCCTCTGTCTTCTCTTTCTCACTTCCTGACTTCTTAAAAGCAAAAAAATAAAAAATGTAATCTTGTAAATATTGAATGTAACTTTTCTTTCCAGGAAGCTGTAATTAAGTAAATACTGTAGATATTGAATGTAGCTTTATATCACCTGGTGTTCAATAAAGGGAAAAACAAAACAAAAAAATAACAAGGTTTGATCTACAGTATTTGGTAATGACAATTACATTATGCTAAGAGAAAGTTACAAAAATAAAAGAAAGGATTTAGAGAAATGATTTATTAGCCCAAATACAGTCAGACAGTGTGCACATACCATTATTCCACGTCATGTCTTCTAGTAGAACAGTTGAATCTACTGGCCAGTCCTGCTTTAGGTCAAGTGCTAAAAGATGAACAAATGAAGTTCATAAAAAACTAGACATGGTGTTATAATATTCTGTCTTTGATCCATTTTTTAGAAGTAATACAACATTCAAAACTTAGTCAGCACAATTTCAATCATTCACAAGGATGTGTAATTTGTAGCACAACACAGGCACATTTTTTGTGACAATATATATTGTATATAACACCCCTATTTATCAAATAGAGTAAAACACATGTAAATGTTGTGTTTTATAAGTCAGCAGCTACTCATCTCCAATTTCCCACGAAACACTTAACACCATTTCCTCCACTGACCCAGAGAAAACGCGAGTGTGCGGCTGTCTGGCTAAATGGAACAAGTGCGCCCTCTGGTGGTCCCAAAGAGAAAAATTGTTTACTTCGAAAATACAGTATCTAGTTCAAATACAAAAACCATAGTGCACAAAAATGGCTTGTGGCCCCGGTGTTCAGATGCCGTCCAATAATTGAGAAGCCTCAGAAAGTGTGACATCACAACACAAAGTTAGCCCTTTCCAAGAAAATGTTAAAATATTTACACATAAAATACCTTAGATTACATTTAAGAAAACATCTTAGATCAAACATTAAGATCATTCAGAGAAAGATTCCTAAGATAAAGCTTTCAATGCATCCATTACTGTCGCTAACTGACTGTTGTGTGTGTGTGTGTACACACACAGCTGACCACTTGGAATTTCCTTTGGGTTCAAAAAAGTTTACACCTATCAATATCTATTTATCATCTATCTTTAAAGTCCGTATCAAAAGTGAAAACACGGAATCGGTGCATCCATAAGTGATGGGTATAATTGCATTGACTACAACCAATGCAGCGGCGACTTCCATCAGAAATGTGAGTCAAAGCAGATTTGCCTAGTGTATCCTGGCTAGGAGGAAGGTAGGATTGTACCAGTTTATATCAATATTATTTTAGAAAAAGAGTACCTCTCCTTTGCAGATCATAATCTCTTCTTTTGTTTTCATCACTTAAAATTTTCCAGGCAGCATCAACTTCAAGAAACTTCCTCAGGCCCACCTCTGCTTCAGAAGAATCTTGTCCACTGAGACGATCAGGGTGACACTGATGCACAAAAGAGAACAGAAAGTTTAAATTAATTGCAATATAAGGGGAAAAAACTGCATAGTTTGTTTAAAAAAATCAATACAATGCATTTAAATTAAAAAAATGTCCAGCAACATTAAAACTTCAGATTGATAAATCGTTAATACAGATTTTTTTTACCTCTTGTTTTAATCAGCACTTTCAAAGAGAACATCTAATGTACTTGTACCTTCAGGACCAGTTGTTGATAGCGGTGTCTTAGCTCTTCCGTGGACTCAGATGGACTGGCTCCTAACACTGCATAGAGATCCTTTTCTGTAGACGATGCAGACATCTCTGCCGCACAAACAAACCACATAGAGGTGTTAGAAAAGTTAGCTAGTCAATGTCAAAAATCTATCAGCTCATTGTGGGAGTGTACATGGGTTGGAGGACAATTTTAGCTGATGTAGTAAAACAAAATAACTTTAAATCTAACCATGCTCAGTAGAACAAAAGATATATGTATCTGTGTCTGAAAACAATACAGCATAAGGACAAACTGTTTCAGCATTTGGACAGAATGTGATCATAAAGAAAGCCCTGCTCTAACAGCTTCTGTCCAATCACTGGAATAAAAACATAGTAGTTCTGAGTAAGCCAAATTGGTTTGAATATGCCTGCTCAAACTAAATGTTTTGAGTGTGTGACATCTATGAATGAATGGTCCTTCGAAGAGAAAAACTACTAAAAACGACACGTGCATCAACAGCTCTGTGGATCATGTAAGCTAACCGAGCTAAAGTTATGTTTTCTGGTTTTAAGCATGAATGAACATCGCAGTGACACTATACTATGAACCTCTTAAAAATCTAGTTAATCAGAAAAGGATTTGTACCAGAGATAGGAGAACTCGAGCTCTTGACCCATGTTATCCACCAACATGCTGTGCTAGGTGTTGTCTCTCCTGTGACTGTGGTGCGTCAGGACACGTGCAGGCGCAGTACTGACACCTGCTGGACTGGCACTGGAGGCGGCTCAATTTTGTCCTGTACATTTGATTTAGCGTTGACCCTGAGAAACAGCAGATCGTCATTAGTGGATACTACACAACAGAGGTTCGTATTGTCTGAAATAACAGAAATATTCGCCTAATTGAATAATCCGACCTTGCAAAAGCGCAGTTGTAACCACATGCTGGTCTGGCAGCGCACAGGCCTGATCTGTTAATTGAAATGGGATCTGTAGATGAGGTGACATAGTGACACCTCTGACCCGACTTCCTGTCTGTCACCCCTCTTTGGAAAGAAACCACAAAGGGACTGCTAGTGTGGGTATTTAATGGTTTCTTTTTATTACATTTTTGGTGACCATACATATCCTTTTATGCTCAAGCCACAGTGCTGTGGGCCTCTGTAGCCTGTGTCAACTCACAGCTACATTTATAACCGGTGTCCTAGTTAGTTAACATAGCCATACATTGCTTTGGGGAAACATGGCTTAATTTAGGCTACATATTATACTGTATCTTGAGAAACTCTGAGAATCTTTGATCTGTTATTACATTGTTTTGGTCACAAAAGAGAAATTACCCATTGTGACTGTGTTTCTGGCCCCACAAAGTAGCCTAAACACACAGATTAGGAGTTTGGAATCTTAGCATTTTCCATAGCATATTTTTATGATTAGTTTTAGAAGCTCTGGGTGTGGAAGAACAAAAATAGTCAAATCAAACGTGTATGAAGCTCTGCACATGTTTCACTGGTGTGACACACATAACGAACAAAAGGTGATTAAAATTAATTAATAAGCTAGGTTACCATCACTTCAAATCTTAGAGAAACTCATTGACCCGAGTCTCACATTCACACGCACATCCATTAACACACAAACAAGACAAACACAGCAGCTGTTCATTAGAAAGGTGTAAGTACAATAACAGCATCCTCCATTAAAAACAATTATACATTAAGTTATTCCAAATCAGTTACGCTCATTTTCGCCAAAGGTTTCAGGAGCTGTCAATATTCCAAAAAAATATTATATTTATATTTTTTTGTTTGTTTGTGTGTTTTGTTTTGTTTGGAGCCACATCATATTGATTTTATCTTGGAGAATTAAATAACTTTTTATTTGTATTTATTTATTTATTTTAGAAAAAAGGTGCATTTCACTATGATTGGTTAAATCCACAGTTTCTCACTGAGGCGGACCATCAAGAGGAATGAAACACACAACTAACATAAACAACAGCGTAACTATGTAATTTCCATCTGTTGGCCCCAGGAGCAAGCCTCCTCAATTGGTTCCTCTCAGTGTTGTGAGCAGCAGCTTTACTCCAAGCTTCTATAGCTCCTATCAGCTTTTAGTTGGCCAAGCAAAGGGGACTCATTTTGTGTGAGGCATAGATATTTGCAACATTTTTCATACCTGTAATTACAGCTCAATTATCAACAAAAATCAAATTGACAAAATATGTTTTTTTGTAAAACGTGTAGTCTAATTTGTCATGCACTTCATCAAACCAATTTTAACATCATTCATTACTTGTATTTATAATACATTTTTTGTCATGTGCTTTTACTTGCTTTTTTACAAGACATTTTTAGTATTATTATGTTCTTTCATCACAGCAGCCCAAAACAGTGACCAGTGTTTTTGCCAGTCTCAAAGGTCTTGTGGAAAGATGAAGCACATTTAGAGTCACATATGTTTGTAAGGTAGTGGATTAAAATTATCAAAAAAAAATGCTTTATTTGCTAAGTTTTACAGACTATTACATTTTGTTCAACATCAATAGTCAAATAATTTGTTTACAAAAGACTACAATTCAATTAATCCTGTGATAAATCCCTTAAAGCAGATGACAGACATCTCTATATCTAAAAATGATAGTGCAGTTTGAACTCAGCGCCAGTGTTTTTTGTGAATCTGCTAATGAAGCTTAATGCAGTGTTTGCACTCGCACACTGTCAGGAGGGCTCCGCACGAGCCTCTGTGTTGTGAATGTTTGAGCTGCAGCAAACCTGCTCATGCATGTGCTGATGTAATTCTATGTGTCTGTCTACTGATCCATGCACTCTTTTAATTGTACGTGTGAGGTAAATCAAGTGGACAAGAAATTCGTACCAACTCAGGAACAACTTTAAGACAACAATAGAAACACTGGGACAAACTACAACTAAATTTGTCAGAGCTGTTTGAAAAAACTGTTGCATCAAAGTCTTTCCTAATTGATCTATTCTATATTACAATATATTGTTATAAGTCAAAGTAACTCAGCAATGCATAGAGGTAAATTTTCTTAAACAATGTTCTGCTGTTAAAACTAACCACTCCAATTATTGCTTCTGCCTGCTGTGATTGGTAATTTTCTGCTTGCTTGTTTCATAATTGTATTCATTGAGGTGGCTGCTTTATTACAAACCTGACACTGTTAATCATGGTTGTAAATAAAGTTTGAGGCCACAGTTGTAATTACAGTGAAAGAAAAATGATTGGCACCCCTTGGAAATACTTAAATTTCTGCATTATTTGGTCATAAATGTGATCTGATCTTCATCTCAGCCACGATTGACAAGCATGCTTTGCTTAAACTCATACTTATTCAAAAACACATGAAATATTTATTATGTATTAACTATATGCATGTAGTGTGAAGATTAGATCATATTTTGATTTTATGACCAAATCATGCAGAAATCCTAGTAGGGGTGCCAGTACTTTTTGTTTCCACTGTCTGACATGAGTCTGCTGTTATGAGTGGCCTGCAGAGGATTGTATTTTGCAACTAAAAAGCAATTCCAAATAAACTCAGGAAGTTGGGGATGAAGAACTTTACAAATGCAGCTAAGAGTCCTTTATTAGTTTTGACCAAATCATAATTCATTATCCCTTTTTTCTACATCCATTATTATTTTTGGGAGTTTTGATTGATGTGTTGCTGCTGGACCCTTTTGGCCTTATATTAGCAAAGAAAGACAAAGCGTCCTACTTGTAAAAGGCTCACACAAAGCTGAGGTGAAAATGAGAGCATCTGTTGCCAGTTTACACCCCCCACACGCCCCTCCTTTCTCTGTCTCCTCACTCTCATAGGCCTCAAAACAAAGACTGGACCCTTTTCAAGACAACAAGCTTAATAGTAAAGTAAAACAAAATGTCCATAGAACTCCAAAGTGGATAAACTTGAATGTGTTTATGAAACGCACCAGTTTAATACTGAAATGTATTTGGTTTTGCCAGTGAAAAAGTTACATTCGCATGACATCCCAAGTTTAAAATACACATGTTTTAAACTGAATTGGAGCAGGCAAATGATAAGGAAGTTGGAAGCTGTCGGAATAGAGATTTGTGGCACTCGTTCAACATCTTCTCACACACAAACAACAAACAAACAAACCAAAACACAAACGTGATTTTTTTTTCCCCGCGACAACTTCAGAAATTAATGTTAATTATTCAATTCCAAATGTGTAATTAATGACAGTTCAAAAGATGCACAGACCTACAATAGTGGGTGTGTGGTGTCTTTTTACCATAATCTTTCTCAGTTAATGACAATGATAATTGTGGATTTAGCATTATTGTTAATCTAATGTCCTATCCCTCGTGTGGTCGACATTGTGGGATATACAAATGTAAACCACTCCAGTTAAACACTTTTCCCAAATAGTAGAGACTGTATCAAGGCCCAGGGTCCTCTGAATTCAAGGATAGTGTCCGCGAACAGAAAAAGGGCCAGGTCTTTTAGACTAGAGGGCAACACAAAGGTCTTTTCAGCTGACAACAATCATGTCTTTGAGGTTGAATAATGGCATCAGTTCATGAGTCTGTCATGAAGAAATGCTTTGGTTGATTTATACTGACAGAGAAAATGTTGAACTTTGTGCCAGTATTTGTTTCTTGTGGATAGGTCCAGTAATCACAGATTAATAAACAATAAAAAAAAAAACTTGGGCTATAAATCTCCAATTCACTGAACAATTCTTCCTTCAAATTCTGAACTGTCTCCAGCTCACTTTTAAATCAAGATTCTACAATTTTGTGATTTCACTTGAATGCAACCTATTCATTTGCGTTGTATCAAAGAGTATCTGCAGATTTTCCAGTCTCAGTTTCATGTGGAACAATAAGAAATCACAATCAACTCAAAAGGTGCAGATAGAGACAAGTTTTATAAGTTTTTGATGTCTAAAAAGTTAAAGATATACATTTTTAAATAATACAGGTTGAACAAAAGTGGCCTGATTGTCAGAGAATATTCCTCGTGATTACTGAAGCACACACAACACCTTTAATCTCTCACAAGTGTGTGTCACGTGTATTGTACAGCAGCCACAGTTTCTTAAAGTGCAAATTTCATTTTGGTGTCTGTGTTCTGGTGAGAATATCATTTACACTTCATTAACTTGGAGTGTGTGCGGAGAAAGACATGTTATAGGAATTACCAGATGTGTTACTGTATTGGACTCAAGTCATTTATGACCTCAACTACAATACAGATGAATGGACAATATGTTATCAGTAGTAAACATTGTAAAGTAAAAAAAAAATAAATAAATAAAAATGCTTGGAAGGTGAACTTGAGCTGTATTAAGTATGGCTGGGATGATACATTTATGAAAAATGTTTGATTAAGTAATGCAATATTTTTACAATAACACATAAAAAATATTGATTATGATTGATTGATTGATTGATTATGAAAAGTTTGGTGTTGGCAATCTTGAACTTTAACTGTGACATACGTAAATCTAACAGAGCCTAAAAATACATTTACATGTTTTTTAACTTTGCATTTTATTCATACATACTGTATTATCCCAGCCCTATTTACAAAACGTTTAGCGCTTTATAGCTCTCACATTTGACTTGTAAGCATAGTGATTCTTAGTTTGTGGATTCTGCACACTGACAACAATAGTTAGAAAGTTTATCCTGATAAAGATTTGAAGAGTAATTGTGACAGCAGAGGTGCAGCCAGGGTCCAGTCTGTGTGATGTTGTATCGACCAGCGGCTCAGACAGAGAGCTGACATTCTGACCTTACACAGGAGCTAATCGAAAACTAATTCTCTCGTCCAATCATCATCTGTAGCTGTCTTCATCATCATTCTGTCACACGTCTTACAGCTGTGATCTCTTTCCAACAGCTATTATTTACCTAAAATTACACGCCATACGAAGAGAACATGTCAGAAAGCAGAGACGCATCAGGCCCATATCATAGTAAACTGTAGCAGAAAGTCTTCTTCTATAGGACACTCAGAATTTGAAGCATTGAAGTGTCTAAGAATGGATTACTCATTGCTAAAGCATTTAGAAATTCCATTCCAGATTATCTTTTTCCTGGATTATAATTGTACTTTCTGGTTGTAAATAAAAAAATCACACTAGGAAATTATCTAGCAATGACAAACTGCTTGTTTTGATAAAGAAATGTTAAAAATATAAGAAACTGTTTTTTGTCTATTGTGTCAATTATCCCTTTTTAATTGAACTCTATATTGATACCAAGAAAAAGATCCAATTTTTGATATAATTTTGATACCACGATCAATAAAAAATGCTATTTGTTAAGTCAAGTTTTTAAAGAATATCAACATTTTCAACACAAAGTACATTCAATTTAATGTATTTATTTATAATAACATTTTTCTCTTTTTAGTTGTTGTTGTTGTTTGTTAATCTTGTTCTAGTTGTTATATATTAGTAATGGATTCTTCTAAAACCAGAGAAACTGTGTTCAGTCAAAGTATTTTTTTTAAATACTTGCTAAAATGAGTAAGAACCAATTTTAATATTAATATATGATTTTCAACGCTTTAACAGCTGTGATCTAGGGTGATGTCATCAATGTGTTTGTACTTTCTGACAATTTCTGACAAATGTATCAGTTTTTTTTCCTAAAATGCAATCTATTTCAACAGATATTAAATTAATACCTGTTAACAAATAAAGTAAAATTGTAAAATCATGAAAGATATCTGATAATACGCACCATTATTTTCAGAGTGATGAAAATAAACAGCACACTTTTTTCTGTAGAATGTAAAAAAATATATATATTAAAAATATATGATTTTCTTTTGTTAGAGTCTTTTTTTTGTCTATATTTTCCATTAAAGTGTATTGAACATTATTGGAGCCAACAAATATTTTTCTCAAACTTTGTGAGTCTTAAAGTCAATTTGAGGTGACATCTATCTTTGTAAACATCCAATCATAAACTCTGCCTCTGTCGGGCCACGGTTTGACCCCTGTACATGCTCCTGGGGGATTGTGGGTAAAGTCTTTGTGCCCGGAGAGCATGGAGTGATTATGATGTCAATAAATGTGTTGATTCAGTGGCAAAGTGGGCTGTCCTTAGAAGAAGAAAAGGTATTGGGAGGCAGTGAAGCGGACAGACAGAAGGCTGTAATCAGATCACTGTCGAGCCAACAATGAACAGTCAAAATGATGAGCAGAAATTACAGGACCTCAACTAAACAATATGCCTTAGACTGTCAGATTTGAAATAATTTAGATGAGTATTCTGCAGTGACAAAGCTCCCTCAGTGGATTTATAAAAAACATAATAGTTGTTTTTGTCCTTTTTTGTTTTCAGTGATCATAACCTTCTGCATTCCTCACTTTAACCATGCTTATGACTGGCATAATGGAACAACTTGTGGCTAGATACATGGAGTACAAGCACAGACTTTTAGCTCCTTTAAGCGGGTCCTCTGCAGGGGCTGTGTTGCAGACTGTGGCTTCACTTTCATTACTTGAGGTTTGGGGTAATTGGTTCAGAAAATCTATAGACTTTTCATCAGCACAAGAGAGTCCTTCTGGCTTTTGATGGATTCCAACAGAAATTGTTTTACTTTAAAAGCTGTCAATCTGGAACTCGGGTTCAATTCATGTCACTATGGCGGTCAGAGTAATGATAATGATAAAAGTCTCAGTCCAGCCTTGCATTAAAAAAAAGTAGTCTGGAGAATGAAAAAGTGCATGATGTGTCTTATGTATGGATAGTGAACCTGGTCTGCTGTTTGTATGTCAGCCACAAGTTGGCACTGTACACCACACTTATTCAACCAGTGAACATTTGTGCATGTCCTTTGTACAATTAAAAACACAAACTTATACAGAACATGTTTGTTTTATTAGAGCATTACTCCAAGTATAAGCAAAACTATAAAAATAATCAGACATTTATATCAAAAACATTAAAGTCCAGTGTATTAGACCCCTGGGTTTGTTGAAATAGCTTGGCATTAAAGCAGAAAGCTGATAGTTGTACAGCTAAAATCATCTTATCACAGTGTAAATGAAACCTTCTATGTACTTGCATTTTGGCACCTAATGTCCTTTGAATTCATTAGGCCAGTGTTGTAGCAAGGGTATTGAATTGGCACTTGTGTTTTAGATGTGCAAATGGATAGATAGATAAATAGTATATTAGACATAATTTAATAGAAAGTGTTTAAAGTAAAAGCACAGAACTCAATAGAAACCATTTTGTTACAGCACTGGCCCTAGAGCCTCAACAACAAAAACTGATCAGGAAACAAATAGCTTAAATTCAAGCAGCCCTACTTTTGCATTACCTTGTTCATATATGTTTAGTTTAAAGAGTTTTGTTTAAAAGGCAGTGCTGGTCATGCTTCCAGGTGCAAAGAGTCTTGGTATGCTGTCCTGCGACGTCTCAATGTGTCTGATGGCCATCTTCCCTTCTTCACCTGTTTAAAGCAGTACTGTTAGCCCTTTTTAATAATATAATCTTACATTGTATTATTTATTATCACGCTAGTTTACCTAATACAAGTAGACATTGTTTGGCAGCATCTCTAACATCATCTTTATCTGTCTGACAAAGATACACCAACTGCTCGATACTTTCTTTAGCCTGGAAAACAAATTCCGATGCTTACTTTTGTCTAAATAGATTATGGTAGGTTGAAATGCAGTGTCTGTAATGTAATTTACCTTTAAACAGGCCAATGCTTTGCATCCACAGATTCTTGTTGCAACGTTCTCATCTTCTAGCAGCTCCAGACAGTTGACCAATGCCTAACAGCAGGTTAATGATAGTATTGATCACTTTTGCCTCCAGCTGGGCACTGTCATATCGCCCAACCCAAACATTGACAATCATACTGTTTTATTGATTTATTTCATAGCTGTTCAAAAGGTCATTTTACCATACCTTAATGCACATCATAAGCAATACTCAAAACTATATATTTTAACTTGTGATCCTGAGTGTACAGTGTATGTGTCGTTGCTCTTCCTCTCACCTGTTCTCGGAGTTTGGGTTGACTGGCCAGGCCTCTAAGTACAGAGCTGGCTGAAGCAGATACTTTTCCTCTGGGGTCTTTTAACAACTTGGCCAAAGCATGAATGCCGTGTTTCTTCAGGCTACACTTGACTGGATTCTTCAGTACTTTCACAATCACATCTTGATCAAGTGAAGCCAAGCTTTGCACCAGCCACACTAGAAAAAACAACAACGTCAGCACAACTGTTATAGTTATATTGCTTTGTGCATCAGTGGACCTACATGTATTCATTAATATAAGTATTTTTCAATGTAAAGTTTACGGACCTTCTTCTGCTAGCTCAGAAAGATACGTTTCTATGTTTGTCACACCATTGGCCTCTAGGTAGTTCCACCACTGAAACAATGTCACAATCACTATTTTATTGGAGTCTCGTCGAGGCAGTTTTTGATCAAGAACTTGTTCAGCCAGTGTCAGAAACACTAGACAGGCAGAAAGGCAATGATAGTTAAAAAAAAAGGCGTTGCTTAATTAATGATTATGTTGTACCTGTGTCAGCCATGTTTGAAATCCTCTCAGGAAGGACACTGGTGTATACAGCTGATAAAGTGCTCAGAAAAGTCTCCAAACCGACCACATACACATAGGCCTGCTTGACACAGTGCTGCCATAGCGACACAGCGCCCTGTATGGGGCCCAGCTGAGGGATAACTGTCCATTTTTAGGACAAAAGAAATATTTTAGAAAATAATAATTTGTAAAAATACAAAAAGCATGCTATGTCATTACAATCGAGACCTACTATTTTTACACATTCTTTAAAAACAATCTCACCCTCATTTGGTTGTTTGAAGCACTTTGGATTCTTCTTGACGACACGTCTGATCATTTTGAAAACCTGAGCTTCCCGCAAAAGTCTGTCTAAGGCATACATCTCTCTGCAGCGCAAAGGACCAAATATGCCAAGACACTGAGGAGACAGAATGTACAATATCAGATATACTAATAATATATTTTTACTATAATAAAAAGACAATATTTATAATATTTTTCTTGTGGTTACTTTAAAGCAGACTCAAAGCATGAGTCATTTCCTCTTGAGCAGAGTTACGGAATTAAGGAATTTGGATAAAACAAAGCAGAGGGTTATAAGTTACCAGCAGCTGTGCAGCACAATACTTCAGATGTGCCTCCAGACATTGGTCCAGACTGTTGCAGCCAGTGGTCAGCGGGGTAGAGAGTGAGGAGGGGCTATCCCAGCCTTTCCTCTGCAAATACCTATGAACAAAATACACAATAAGGAAAAAGACTCAAATCAACAACCGTTTTCAAATACTTTTGGAATGCAAGCATGCTTTGGTAGTTCAAGCTCAAATGCACCACAGTGTACCTTTCACTATTACTCTTCCTCTCCCCATCCTCTTCCTCACAGTCAGACATGTTCAGGAAATCAAAGCTGCCTAAAGCAGTTTCCACACTCAGGCTGACAAGACTGGGGGAGTGGCTGTGTCTGCCACCCTACACAAACACACGCAAAAGATATGTTACACTACCTATAATAGTTCTCTATGACCTGTTACTGCTTTGACAAGGCATAAGAAGGACCCCTGGTGTTCACTTTTATTATTGAGAAAGAACACTAATAAATACTGTATGTTCATACACATTATTAGGATAAAATATGGACAAATATTCTACTCGATTACATTTTAAAAAGTAGGTTAATTTTTCCCACCTCCAGAGTGACTTGCAGTAACTTCAGCTCTTGTTCCAGCAGCTGTAACTCTGGAAACTGCCCTCTGTAGTCATCTATAGAGGACACCACAGCCAACAGAGCTTCTCCTAAAGCTTGGGCCATCTCACTGTCCACCACCTCATCTCCATCATTTGATAAAATATCTGCTGGGAGTGTCTCTGAAGTGTCCTCTTCCACTGCCACCCAGTGGGCTCGATAGGTAACATCTGTCCCATCTGGGCCACTTATACTAGGCATTTCTGTAGATTCATTTGATGTAGCGGAAGCAACACGGAGAGCAGATTCTCTCAGCTCTGGAGTGACATTTGATTTATTTATAACTTCAATATTGTCCTTATTTAATTTACTTTCAGGCAGTTCAGGGGAAGTGTTGGGCATCTCCACTTGGACATCAACGATAGAAACCCCAGACACTGTTGATGTTTCTTCAATAGGTTCACAGAAGGGTTTGTCCAGCAGCATCGCACCATCAGCGCTGCCTTCACTGATATGGCTCAGGATCTGGAGAAGTTTCGATTGGCCAGTGACCCAGAGGGAACAGTGGTAGGAGCCTGTTCTTCTTCATCATCTGACTTTGTTGTCTCTGTGAGTGCCCTGCTGTCCACCGACCTATAGAAGAAGACAATTCAAATGACTCAAACAACTCAAAAATATACAAAGCTGCGTCTTAAACATATATTAGAGCTGACTTTCAAAATTCAGTCAGACAAATATTAAACTTTTTAAATTGCTTTTTGGAAAGAGTCTTCAAATGGTATTTTATCCTAAAATCAGTGTCTCCAAAAAGAGTTACCTGCTACTGCCCTCTGCTGGTGATTTGGAGTCTGGGTCCTCAGTTATGATGCTGATATTATGTGAGGAACTGGAGGTGACAGGTATTGAGTCTTGAGTGCACAGTGACAGATTAGACTGGAGTGAAGATTTCCGTCTTTTGAGTGACTTGAGATCTGGTGTTCTCGAAACTTCATGAGTAGTGTCTTCATGCAGTGCCTGAAGACAAATGCAGAGGAGGAATTTAAAATTCCTAGTAAATACACCTTGGGCTTTCTCTAGCAGAAACAGTAATTATTTGTGATGTTTTTGACTGTCAAGTGCTTTGCTGTTACCTTGTGCTTGTGGTGTAAAGAGAGTTTCATGCTGGCTGAAAGCTGAGGACTGGAAGAGTCATCTGAGGACTCAGAGGAGTTTGACCAGGCTCTTCCATTCTCCATCTCTTCATGGCGACGCAGCATGTTCTGGAAAATAAATAATTTCACTGCTATAAAGTTCTTAATACATACAGTGATAGAACGTATAGATTTGTTTTGTGCACTATGACAGCTTAAAGCAGTCAAAACAAAAGCAGATACTAAAGTGTGGCAGAAGTATCTAAAAGGTTACTACAATTAAAGGTGTTTATCTAAGCTTTCACAAACTGAAAAAGCTAAAAAAAAAAACTATGGCATCATAACATAAACATTTGACATTTTGACCCAGAAAATATCTGTGACATGCTATGTCATGATGCCTTTATAACTTACAGTAACTTTGCACTATACATACAGTGTGGCTCCTGACTTACGGCCATGGGCTGTCTTGCAGGCGAGCTGTCACTACAGGAGCAACTGTGACTAAGTGTGTCTCTGAAAATGTCCAGCAGTGGCCAGTGCTGGCGACTGGTCAGACTCCGAGGCAACGACTGAAGGCATACAGTGGCCCAAAGTGGAACAAAAGGCAACAGGAAAGTCAGAGGAAGATACTTTAGAAGTGTTTCAATTATATTTGACCTAAAACTTGTGTCTGTTGTGCTTTCCTGTTTAACTCTTTATGACCTGCCACAGAACAAGCTTGACTCAGCATTATTTTACATTTTTTGCTGCTGTAGGGTCATTTTAGAACTATAGTTATTTTATACACGGGCAACAATACTATGTTTCTAATAATATAATAATATTTATCCATAGGCATGCTTAATATTTCAAATAGCAAATTTTTTGTTGTGCTTTTTTCCAAGAAAATGAGAGCAACAGGAAACAATGCAGAAATGAATGAATGCTTTTATGAAAACAATTTTTTTGAGAAATCTAGAAATAAGAAAATGTGAATATACAAACAGAATAAAGCTCTTCAAACTTACATAAAAAGCTTGCTCGCGTAAAGAAGGAGTATCAGGAGGGCTCTGGTTGAAAATGGTGGAGAACCTCTTTGTGACGGATGGAGCTTTGTTTACACTGCTTGACAATGACACCTGCTCATCTTTATCGAATGGGCTGAAGGAAGAAATCAAGTTACTCCTGTGTTCTGTCTAAGTGTATGTATTTTATATTGGAGTAGTGGTAATATTAAGAGCACTTACTTCCAGGTAACTTCTAGGTTTAATTTAATAGTCCCGAGGTCATTAATTCCACAGCTACAGTTTGAGGTAAAGCAGCAAAGAGGTCTTTAGTTTCACAAGAAACAGAGCCAACGACGACATGATTGGCCAAACTCTTCAGCTCGGTCACCTGAATTTAACAATTAAAAAATGCATGCGTGTGTGTGTATATACTATATTTCACTCTTATGATTTTGAATACTTGTATAATATAAATAAAATCTGCTGACCTTAACAGACAGAAATTCATTGATGAGTGGCTGAAACACCATTTCATCACTATCCCACACTTGCCCAGAGTTCACTTCAATTTTGCCTCGTAGTTTCCACCTCTGCCGACCATATCTCATAAATATCTAAAAAAGAAAAAAATTTATCAGTAAAACACTAAATAATATTTGTAAAAAAAAACACAAAACAAGCACCTCGTACTGGTCACCAGCGCAAAGCCTCGCAAATCCAGCCAACCCTGAACAAGTCACAAATATTTGCACTTCAATAAGATGAAAAAGTGACAAAAATGTGTCTGCAACTAGAATACTGCAATGTGTGATGAAGACCTTGAAATGTATTGTTTTTGTTCTCACCTTTCATTTTTATATGAAATTCTCCCAGGTGGTTTTCCAAGTCATTCTCCAGCACACACATGTTCTGCAAGCACCAGGCCAAAATAACCTCAAGTTTCCTGAATGAGAATTGCACTTGAATGCTTTGCAATGTTGTATTTACCTCTGTGTACTCTTTGTAACCTTTATTAGCCTCTGCTAGACTTTCTCTTGCTTCCTTACTGCTGGGTGAAGTCATGAACGCCTTTATCATTTTGTTGGCCCCATCCCGCAGTCTCCGTTGTAAGCAATAGGCTTCATACAACTCTTCAACCTGGACAGAAGAGAAAAGACATATTATAATCAGTGTGTTTGATTTTATTTAATAGAGTTGAAAACTTTTTTTTATAAACAATTTGTTTCTTACTTTACTAAGATGAAACTCCAATTTGCGAATCAATCTCTCTGTAACTTTTACTTGCTGCAAAAAGAATAAAGTTAGAAGGCGGGTAAAGCCGACTCTTCACATCTGACAAGTAGAAATTGGTTGAGGTCTACAAGGGTGCAAGCGGATGTATAGCACCCAAGTGTTAGCATCCTCATTTGAGGTGCAAACTTATGTCAGTTACTGGATAATTTGTGCCCCCTTTTGAAACGCATGTGCACCCCAAGACTTTATGCTCTAGACCTGGACAAACATTTAACCATAAAAATAAAGCAAATACAAGTAAACCATTGCATAGTTACATTTAGAGCTGATTTAGTGAAGCAAAACAAAATACCTAAATTGTGAGGACACTTCTGCCTAGCTGTTACAGAGAATCTTACCTTGTCCAGCTCATAGAGAAAGCCCTGTAGAAACCAAACATGAAATAATTAGATATTATCGGTCTACATATAACAGATAAATATAGACAACTGCTAGGACATAATGCAGACAGGATTGAAAAAAACATGAAGTATAAACATAGTGTAGCAGCACTTCGGATTTGCTTGTTTTATTTGGCAATAGCAAATTTGTTTCTTTAGCATTTTTTTTCATTATACTTTAATTTACATATTATAAATGCCATTTCTTAAATGTCTCAATAGCCAAACTGTCTCCCCTCTTGAGGCCCACTCCAAAACAGAGCTTGAGTTTTAATATTAACTACAGGGAGGTACAAGAGCGATAAGAGTAAACCTTTCACCAGAATGTGAGTGTGAGAGTTTACCTACAACCTGCTTCACACCATAATCTAAAAGATCCCTTTGTGAAGCACATAGCTCAGAGCTGTTGTCACAAAATGTCTGCATTGTGTTTTGAGTCTGTTTGGTGCTCTATTAAATCATTTGCATTGCTACATGTAGAAATACTGTTAATGCAAATAGTACCAGCCGGGAATTCCTTTTAGATGTCCTCATCTCTCTGCTGAGGCTGTCCAAGTCCATCTGATGAACCTGAAGGTAGGATCTACCAAAGGAAACATCATGTCCATTAAACAAACAGTATAACTACTGCATACTTCAAATAAAAATGCAAATATATATATATTTTTGTTTTTTGTTTTGTTTTCACAATTATGATAGTTTATTCTTTGTTACAATTAAAAATTACTGTCCAGAAAAAAAAAACATGTTTGTTCAAAATGCCATAGTTATTTAGTTACTGTTTCCAAAGGTCTATTTGGACTTTGTACTCACTGCAGGCCTTTTTTGAGTGCTTCGTAGACCTCATCAGTCCGTTCCGGCTGAGGGACTCTGGGCGGAGGGTTGGACGACATAGTAAACATCCTACTTGCTTTGCTCGGCTTTCGTCTTAGACCTGGAGTGGTGTACACTGACAATGGCCTGGAACAGGGTTTAACATGTTAATCATGCCAAACAGAAAACATTGTGAACAATCAGTGAGTGAGTACCTAGATTTCTCATAGGTGTTGACCCCTGTGAAGCTGTGGCTCCTAGATATGGATTTAAGGGCTCTGACAGGACGCACAGACAGCGACATGGTGGACAGGGTTCTGGAGGGGCCGCCTGCACACACACAACACAAGTGTTACTAAAAACTGCAGAACTAAACAATGTGATAAAAGCTTGAGTCTGGCAGACAGAAGTGCTCACTCTGTAGGAAAAACCTTTGGTTTCCTGGTACACACACTTTAACAATATCATAGATAGTAAAGGATCACATCCACCTTCTGGCAAATTGTCACAAAGTGGGTTTCTAGTCCCACACAAAAGTGTATTATTTTGTTCCACACCTAAATGCAAATCAGCTACCTCATCTCAAGTCCCACAAAAATTACGCACATGTAATAAATATTATACCCTTATACTAAATGTAATGCAATGGGCCAACAATATTTCTATTAAAATAGAGCAGGAAAAGACTATTCATTCCTCAGATGGAGCCAACAGGTCTGTAATGACTTTCATCTTTTAATCAGGATAACTATAGATACATAAATTAGTCATGGAACAATGTGTATATGAAATCAAAACTTCACACAAGTGAGTAATGCTGCCCATTTGATATTTTGACTCAGAGTTGGGACTATCCAGTTTCCTGTATCCTTTTCCTCTAAACAGCTGGCCGCAGAAACACCAACACCCACACCACGAGAGAGGAAACAACGCTACAGGAAGTTAGAAGCAACCTACTAGTTGGACGGGAAATTGAACAAAAGAGATAATCCTGGGGCAGCAGTCATCTGGCACCGAAGGGTCACTTCTGTTAAAGTTCAGCCTCACTAAATGTGCAATGAAGACATATGGAACAATGTCTTCACCTTATGATTTCCACCTGATTCCCACATTTCTGTTATCTTCACCCTCATCTACTGTTCATTTTTGTTCAATAGGTTTTGGGCAGCTATTAAGCAATATAAATTCAACGACTTCGTTTTCTTTTTAAAGACAATGTGTTTGATGTATTTACCTTGTCATACACATTGTCTTTAAAAAGAAAACGAAGTCGTGAAATAAATGAAGACAAAATGAACATTGTTGGAGTAATATAAATTCAAAACATATTATTTTGTTGGAATAAAAATGCATAGAATTGAGCCACAAGTGAAGGTTGACATGACATGAACCAAACACATACTTCACTTCCAGGAATTATGACTTTGAAAATTCAGGGTTTAAATAAAAATAAACAATAACAACAATAGCAGAATGGTTTGCTGACTCAGGCACTAACCTTTAAAGGAAAATGTAAGTTTCTTGTAGAAAAGGGGAAAAGGCAGACGGCACATCTCTCCATCTGTCCTCCTCTCTGTCCAGAGCAAGGTTCAGACCAGCTTATCGATAACAGCCCATACTTTACACTGCCATTTGTGTTGTCATACAAAGAGGCATACTGCAGCTCTACTGTATGAGATCATGTGACTTCACTCATTGTTTGAGTCTGTTTGTTCCCAGATCATTCTGGAAATGGCATCCAAACAATCAGACACATTTGCAGGTGAACCAATGAGTGTCTACAGTGGAGCAGCATAGTAGTGCAACCCCAGAATACAACACCTCCAAACATACAAAACTGCAAACTAGAGACAGATGGCTGTTATACTCTTGTAACAAGAGTAAAACAGCAGTCTGTCTCTAGTTTGCAAAGATGACCATTATCAATGAAGTGAAAGAGACTTGACTAAAAGAGGTCAAATTTCCAACAAAGCAGAGCGCTTGCAAATATGTGAGGCCCCATTGGCAATACAGTCAGTAGGCCAGGCATCTAAGTTTAGAAACAAACAAATTTGACCTGATTCAATCAGTTAGTAAAGACAGGACTCTCAGCAATTTTGAGCCTGAGGTGGAGGTGACCAGTGTTATTCTGTGTAAAATAACAGGACAATGCTTTTAAATGAAGTATGAAGGGATCGAACACTGACCCAGGGATTGAACTGTTTGTCTGCATTCAATGTGTTGTAAAATCAATTGTATGTTTAATAGAAAACACTGATTTGAAATCTCATTTCCCCATTATATTTTTCCCTCTTCTGCATATGCCATCTGTTCAACAATAAGACATCAGGGTTTTTTCATCAATAACATTTTAAATTGTGAAATCCTACAAATACAGAATGTGATATGTGTGTTCTTGAATGCTCTTGATTAACTAGATGAATCACAAGGATATGTATCCATTCCTAACTTGCTTATTTCAGTCAACCTAAATCTCCCTAAAGCCAAAGATGAGTCAAGGAATAGTCTTGTCTGTATGGTTGTGTATTTGTACCCGTAGCAGATAATGGTACCATTTAAAGACCCAATTTATTTACAAGTCGTGTGTTGCTCAGGATAAAGGATGCACACACCTGCCACTGACAACCTTCATATGCCACAGACAGTAAGACCAGAAAGCTGAGTCACAGCCTCCGACTTAGCACACTAAAACCACACACTTTAAAACCATTTAACAACTGTCATCTTAAGCATACATTTGCAGCTCATTTTGTTAAAATTTAAAGCAACCATTGTTAGTCAAAGATAAGATAATATTGTATTGTGAGAAGGAAAAAATCTATAACACACTAAAACAATACTCCTGATTCAACTGAGCATGCTCATATTACTGAAAATCAATAACATCCAGCTTTCAGCATTCAGTGGTGTCTTTAACCGAGAAATACCAGGAGGGAGTGACTTCCTGACAAAATAACACAACCAGGAAAATGTATTTAACAAAGTTGAATCAAAGGAACAATTGGGAAACGTGTGTATGAAACCAGCCTTCAAGAAATACATTACGGTATCCTGCACTGACATACACCACATAACATAGCCAACTGAAGTGTCGGTCTACATTATTCACTTTATGTTCAGCCTTGGAGAATTCCCAGTAACAACAAATATTTGCCCATCCAAGGGCTTTTAATGGAGCAGCCTGAACAACAGACATACAATTACTTTCACTCACACAATGATAGGGAGAATACAGTCTTTACAGAACACATGTATTTTAGTAGTGGGTGGTTACAAACAGAAGATACAGGGTGGATTTATAACAGGCCGACTACAATTGGATTCACAACTATGGATGTCTGATAGATAGGTTTGTCAATTAGTTGTGACGAATAAAAATATACCAGTAATGATCATGACAACTTTAAATAAGCTATAGAAAAGAGGCACATTCATCTAAACATGTTGTCATCAGAGGGTGTGACTTCATAAAGCTCACAAAAACTCAAGGAAAAGTCATGTTGGTCCATTTCAGAGGAATCAGGAATAGTAAATTGTGATGTTTTTCTAAGAAATGTTAACACTAAATATTACTATTGTGACTATTCTACCAACACAACTAGGCCAAGACACTAACTTCACTTGATCAAGAATAACTGTTACTTATATAAGCTTAAAAGCTCACAAATAAACTTGATAACCATGCAAGCATTTTCCACATAGTTTCCACACATTTTTCTTTTCTAGTTGCTGAATGTGAGACATTGCTCAACTTCCCAGGCCCAATGCTGTTCTTATCTCCTTGAGGCAATGCACTACAACTGCAAATACATCCCAGCTACATAAGACTTACCAGGTTGAGAGCTTTTAGCGTAAATCAAGTTAGTTTTCAAAATAATGCAAGGAAAACATACCTTTGCTTCCACTGTACATGGCTGTGACGAGATTTATAATATTTCAGATACACACAAAAAATCTATATCCTTAATCCATCAGTCCAAATCTTACAATTGACCTTAACCTACAAAAATGTTGACTGTTTCTAGGTCCAACATGGTATTTACATGCAAAGGAATGGGTCTAATCTGGCTTCTCACTCATGTCTCCTACAGCAGCAGGTTGGTCTGTGCGGTCCACTAACCCAGGGATACCACACATAGATAAGTAACTTACAGTGGGCTGAAGGAAACGGGAAAGCCACCCCCCTGATCTTCCATGGGTTTTCCTGCCCCTCCTTTTTCCTGTTACATCAACATATTGTCCATGGCCTAAAACACACATAAACGCACACATCATTAAAAAAAAAAAAAGTTGTTTTAACTTCCAAAAAAAAGTTCTAAGATGAGGCTAGTCTGTTATGATATGAAAACGTTGCTTTGATTTTATATTTTTCTTTTTAATCTAATTAAAGAAGATTGTGATCAAATCTGGCTTCATGATTGCAGTGATTGTGTGTAGCTTTCATACTTTAACTATTGTAAATGAGAATGATGAAGCACAAAACAAGGTCAGTACAAGTGTAGAAAAACTGTAGATTGTTTTGGATTGTACTTAATTGTACTATTTTACTGTTTACATGCCCTGATATTTATTATTCACCAGAGCTTAAATTTTTTTTACTTAGGTATTTTAAGTTGCATATAGGTAATGAGGCTATAGTTCCTAGTTTGTGAATTTTGTTTACCGACAATGGCATAAAATGTATTTGATTGGGCTTCTGAGAAGATTTGATAAGAAAACACTGGTGTTAATCACAATGGTAGAGACACACCAAGAAATGTCCTCTTAGTCATGCTCTGAGAAGTGTTTCCTTCACTAGAAGACTTAAACTTGAGGTAATGATGCTGAGTGGTCATAATGTAGAGAACATCCCTCTGACTGCAGATCTTTGTCTCTGCGCTGTGCTGATGTTACTGTACTTTACAGCTAAGTGAAACTCATACAACTGAAAGCAACAACTGTATGACAAGGCAAAATGATTTATGATAATTGTAATATGTAATTGTTTGTTGTTAATATATTACAGTAACCATACTTTAGATTATGGTGGCTATTAATGCACAGTGGTCCACAGTATTGGAAAGAATGAGTGCACAGTTCTTCAAAGGACATGAATTGGTGTGTGTGGACCCCTGTGAAGTTGGGACTTTCCTGTTAATCACCAGCTGGCCAATAAGCAGCTTAACTGTCATTGGAGTGCACCAGGCTAATGACCGCCAGGCAACCAGGCCATATGCTCAGAGGAACACAGTCCATACTGTAGCATTCTGCAGGCGGGATGGGCTGAAGCTATTTGTATGTATATATTGTTTGTGCATGCCAGTTTCAGTCTTACGTGTGCCACTTCAACTAGCATCAAGTCATTTTTGTCCTGTTAAATGACATGTGCTTTCAAATGACACAAACAGACAAATCAATGGTCTTACAACACCTACAAGATAAGATATCCTATGCATATAAGCATAAATAATTAGGTATATTAAAATGGTTTTCAAAAAGTTCTAAAAGAAATGCATTCAAGGTCCATGTTTTGCGGGTGAAAACAATGATTACATTTCAATGTAGTTAAAGATCTAACCAAGTAGAGATAGAAAAACTAGACAACTCACTATAGTTCTATTCTATTTTACAGTAGCCTATCATCATCATCATCATCATCATCATCATTCATCATCAATCTTTGACATTTACACTGTCATCATTTTGTCACAATGTCACTCAGTTAATGGTACATGATGAACTATGCATGAAAAATAACATTCTGAAAGTTCTTTGATATGCCATTCACACACTGCTCTGTGGACGTAGTTTGGTGGCAGATGCTTCAGTTTTACAGCTGCAGGTGTGAGAAACAATTTTCTCAGACGAGCTACCCAAACAAATGCTTTGTTTTTCTATTGTAAAAACAAAAACAACAAACAAAACAAAAACTCACACACACAAAAAATGTACAGCCGCATCGACACTGCTGCTGCGTCCAAGCAAACGATATCTCACAAACTGTACCTTTAAATACGACTTTTTCTATTACAATTAAAGTGCTAATAAAATACAAATGTAACAATAACGTAAGTGAACTCACATTCTTAGTTACGACATTCATGGGTCTTTCTTCACAGCCTGTCCAGCACTCTGTCTGCAAACACATCGGCTTCTGATCTGATCCTCACATGCGCCTGTCCCCTGCTGTCCCGTCCCTAGGTCCTGTCCTGTCCCATCCGCAATAGAATTCTGGGAACATTTTTGTGTCAAACTGAACTTTTCTTTTTAAAGTTTTCCAGTTCCAGCAAGATAAATCTTTAACAGGTTTTTCACTTTAGATTATGCTTCGTTTTCGATATGCCTTTTTCTAACAGCACACGACAATTTTACTTACTCTTGCTGCTGTTGTAGTTGGAAAAACTACAACAGCAAAAAAAAATATATATATATATATATTTTCATTAGCACAAAATTAAGGAGGTGTGTGGGGGATTCGGAGCTGTTAATAGTGCATTGCTACCATCTAGTGGTGCATCTTGGACTTGGAGAGAGGAACACCTCAGGCACCACGTGGGACAGAGAGCGCAAGACACAATTCGAAATCTCGACTTTGTAGGCATTATGACATTATTCTTTGGTGAAAGTTAAACTTAGTTTTTCCTCACATATATTTACCTATAGGTCTACAGAGAATATTTTTCGTCAAATCAGTTGGTCAAACATACTGCAACACTTGTACTGAACTGAAATCATAGCAAACTATTTGAACAATGTGATACTGTAAGGTCAGATGGTGGACAAGAGAAAGCTTTATATTAATACATTAATAACAACAGGCATATCTACAAACATATTTCACTAAAACCATGTGATTTCTGGGGTAAATAGACCCATTCACTTTTTGTAATACAAAAATATATTGCATCATTAATCATTTTACCTGCCTGCAACCTGATTGAATGGACGGTAGGCAGTTAAGCCACGTGAACACAAAAACCTGTTCACTTCAAGGACTTTGGCCCAACTCTTTCACTTGAAACTCTACGCGTATGAAAAGAATGAATAAAATCCTAAATTATAGACTATATTTTATGTGTCTATATTTTATGTTCTGGTTATAGATTTGAGCAGTTCTGTAAACTCAAACCGCTTAAAAACAACAGTCTGTAGTCAAATTTGGTCCTGTTGTAGTGGGCTGGGCTGAGGTTTGTCTGTTTGACTGTGAAGCTGATAAATGGCCTGAGTGTACTCTAGCGGAGCCCCCTCCTGGCCAATCAGGACAGTGCAGGAGTTTCGACACCACCCCCCAGCGGCCGCACAGGCGCACTGAGCCCCACTGCCATTTTGTGCACAGAATACTCTCCTTAAAGCGGGAGAAGGATTAAAACTAACTGCGGAGAGCCTCGCATCTGTTCCGGACACCCAAACTTTTTGGTACAGTGGCCACACTTTCATCTGCGGGCGGTCGGAATAACAATCACCGACGAGAGGTAAAGTGTCACTACTTTGGTGGGAAGCAATGGGGAGTTTGCAGGATCTTTAATCGGCCTCTAGGTGTCATGATGGGGCTCTAGGTCCGGGGAGCCGCCGAGGAGTGTTTGTCTCCCTCTATCGTTGTCGAAAAATCGGGCGAAATATGTGTAAATGCGCCCTAGTAGAAAATGTATTCATAAATATACACATTATACACACATATGGCAGAAAACAGCAACAAAACTATTATGGATTGCTTTAATAAACTGAGCAGAGACTAAAGGCCATGGCGTCCTGCCTGAGTCTCTTTGTTTCCCGTTTAAACCGCGACGTCGTGGAAATAGCGCGCGGCTTGTGGCTAATGCTATTAGCAAGTTAACAAATAAAGTCCAAATTAGCGCTCCAACGTTTAAAGAGCACTTGGCAAATATCTAACAAACAATCATATCTCGAGTAAACGCTAAAAGTTAACTTACACGCGTGCAAAACGTAACGAATTAGCGAAGCTAATCGTAGCTCATGTTGACAAAGCTAAAGGCTAACTAAAGCCAAAGGCCTTCTTCAACTCCCCACGCGGTTGGGCAAGTGTCCCGTTCACATAATGTGCTATAAACAATGGCCATCGCAGAATGGATAGTACACGAGGCTCTGTTGCTTAAAACGTCGGTGCAATTATAAATCCATTTCGCTTGAAATCACCGTTTGCCACGAATTTTCATTTTCTAGACGCCGTAGGCCTCCTAATCGCAGTTGCGATGACGAGGCATTTGCAACAAAATGGACGCTTCAATCAAAGCATCTAAAACTAGCTTCGTTTGTTCCCAAATGCCGACAGCGATAGTCCTTTCCCGTGTGTTTCGCAGCGCTTCAATATGGACTATGGCTGAACCAGAGCTGGGCTTGAAGCATATAGCATATGCCACAGCAAAGAGCTCCCTCTACGACTGGGCTCTTGGAGCTACAATAACAGCAGCACACGGCCATCAAGCGGCGGCAGATTGTGCAGCATTTATTTTCTACTTGTTCAACCACAGTCTGTTTATGTGGACTGAAGTAGAAGTTTAAGACATGATAAACCTCTAGAGATGAAATGGGACAGAAACCTAACAGTGCAGGAAATGAAATTTGCGCCTGCAGTTTTCTTTAAAAAATGTACAAAAAATATCTTTATCAATCACCAGGTCAATTGCAATGAAGTATTTTCAAATAAAAGTAAACAAAACTTTCCATTGCCTTTTGTTGCCGACGTTTGAATAAAAACCTTGTGTTGTAATTGTCATATTTTTCTACACACACAGCCAGCATGGACCAAACAGTAGAAGCAGATGACCCCTCTGTTCAGGCAGTTCACAGCCAAGAAGCCATTGTAGCTGATCTTCTCCAACAAGCTGCAGAAGCTGGCGGTGTAGTCGTTGACAGTCAGGCTGGAGTTGTTTTGGACCAAGGTTCAAATATACACATTTTTACATTTATGAAGCGGTGCAGTGTGAACCTAAATATAAATGTTTTTGTGTTAAGGACAAGCAATGGTTGAAACCACAACAGTTGGTGTTGACGGTGGTGGTAGTGTTCAAATGATGGTTATGGACTCTTTAGATCCCACACTGCTGCAGATGAAGACAGAGGTATGCTCACTTTTACTCTGCATAAATTATCAGTTCAGTGTGTAGAAGGGCATGTTTGCTATTGCGTTGACTAGACGGGAGCAATAATGTTGAACTGATCACACTATTAATTTTTTTGTGTGTGTGTGTGTGTGTGTGCGTAAAGTTGTTGCTGAAGTAAATGTGTTTTGTTGTTTTTTTCCCCTTCTTCAGGTAATGGAAGGTGGAGCTGCTGGTGCTGCTCATCAAGCAACCGTTACAACAGTGGACCAGACTCAAATCATCACATTACAAGTAAAAACATTATTTTGAATATAATAAATGGAGAAACAGACCATCAAAAATGTATCTTTGTGCTTAAATTGACTTTCAGAGATGCAAAATTAGAAAATGTCTATAATTTCAGGTTGTGAATGTGGAGGAACAAGCTGCACTGGGCCTTGGGGAGCTCCAGTTGGTCCAAGTGCCTGTATCGGCCACTACAGTGGAGGCTCTGCAACAGGGCACTCTTGTCGATGCCTCTGCCATGCAAAAGGATCCAGTCATTTGCCACACTTTGCCTCTGCCTGAAGGCTTTCAGGTGTGTAAGAGAATTTATTAAAGCAATAAGATTTTTTTATGTTGTATGATAAATAATGAAACCATCAACTGCAAAATTTGCACACCCCTGTAACTGTATGTTATGAAACAGGTGGTAAAGGTTGGTGCTAATGGTGAAGTGGAGACAGTGGACCAAGAGGAGGAGGAGGAGGAGGAAGGTGAGGGCCAGCCAGATGACGAAGGTGAAGAGAATCAATTTGAGGAAATGATGGGTGCACCAGTTGAGCCCACAGCAGAAGACCAAGCCTGGGCGAAGGACCCAGATTACCAGCCCACCACAGGAATTGTCAAGAAAGTCAAAAAGGTAGAATGACATAACCTGCTTCTTTTTGAGGTGTGGCATTTTTCTGTTATTAGTCTAATGCTTTACAAATTCTGTTAAAGGGTAAGAAAAGCCGCTTGAGATATGCAGAAGGAGACAAAGACATGGATGTTAGTGTGTACGACTTTGAAGAGGAGCAGCAGGAAGGGCTTCTGTCAGAGGTCAATGCAGAGAAAGTGGTTGGCAATATGAAGCCACCAAAACCTACCAAAATCAAGAAGAAAGGTAAGTTGTTTGGATATCTACATAATCAGGTTATAATCTGTATAATTTAAACTACTATTGTTTTATAGGAGTAAAAAAGACATTTCAATGCGAGTTGTGCAGTTACACATGTCCACGGCGCTCCAACTTGGACCGGCACATGAAAAGCCACACTGATGAAAGGCCTCACAAATGCCATCTTTGTGGAAGAGCTTTTCGAACGGTCACTCTCCTGAGAAACCATCTCAACACTCACACTGGTCAGTATCCCAGTGTAGACGCCTCCACCAAAAAAAAAAAAATCCATTGTGCACTGTTAAAGGCTCATATATGCTCTACAATTGTGAAAGTTGCAAAACATAAACTCTTCGATCACCTTGTTTTTGGTTCTTTTTCTAACATCAAATGATTTTTTTTATCACTTTAATAAATTACTTTTTGCACCCTTTGTTGGCTGTTTACCAGAACAAAGTCTTGTCATCAGAAATGTTTTAATTGACTTGTGGTTGTAAAAGTAAGCCTGTTCCCCTGTGTCTGTGTAGGAACTCGCCCACACAAATGCACAGATTGCGATATGGCTTTTGTGACAAGTGGAGAGTTGGTTCGTCATCGCCGCTACAAACACACACATGAAAAGCCTTTCAAATGCTCCATGTGTGACTATGCAAGTGTGGAGGTAAGCGCTACACTCTAAAGTATACTATGTTCTTTTGGTCACATGTGAAAGCAACAAATGACTAATGCAACTGAAATGGCTACACAGGTGAGTAAGCTGAAACGTCACATTCGCTCCCATACCGGAGAGCGTCCATTCCAGTGCAGCCTTTGCAGCTATGCCAGCAGAGATACCTATAAACTGAAGAGACATATGAGAACACACTCAGGTGCATTGCTTGTTTGTTGATGGTGCATCTGTGTAAGATAGTGACACTTTCATAAAATCTTTTTTTTTTCCATCAGGTGAGAAACCGTATGAGTGCTACATCTGCCATGCACGCTTTACCCAAAGTGGAACTATGAAGATGCACATTTTGCAGAAACACACAGAGAATGTGGCCAAGTTTCACTGTCCCCACTGTGACACTGTTATCGCTCGGAAAAGCGACTTGGGTATGTATGGTGCATCCTCTTTTAAACTTGCTACAGTAGTCAGTAATGCATTCTTTACATCCTGCTTTAGCTTACATTTTGTCATCTTTTGTGCTCTCAGGTGTTCATCTTCGTAAGCAGCACTCATTCATTGAGACAGGAAAAAAATGCCGCTATTGTGATGCTGTGTTTCATGAACGCTATGCCCTGATACAGCATCAGAAGTCTCACAAAAATGAAAAGAGATTTAAATGTGATATGTGCGACTACTGCTGTCGTCAGGTAATCACTGTAGCATTATTAAGGTGCAGGACGAGTGAGGCGTACATGTGTTTAAAGATGATATTCTGTTGTCAGGAGCGTCATATGGTGATGCATCGTCGTACCCATACAGGAGAAAAGCCCTTTGCCTGCAGCCAATGTGAGAAGACCTTCAGGCAGAAGCAGCTGTTGGATATGCACTTCAAACGCTACCATGACCCCAACTTCATCCCTACTGCCTTTGTGTGTCCCAAGTGTAGCAAGACATTTACACGCAGGGTAATCCTATTTCTTTAAGTCTGGTCTCAACAGAAGAAAAGCTAAAGCTATAGTGTGATAAAGAATAGAACAATCAACTAAGTTGCTAACTGCTTTTAGTTTCTCAAGTTTGTCCTATTTTTCAAAATGACGGTATATCTAACTTACAGAATACCATGTCTCGTCACGCCGAGAACTGCAATGGTGAAGCCGAGGAAGGTGAAAATGGAGCTGCTAGCCCAAGGAAGGGAAGAAGAGGCAGAAAGAGAAAGATGAGGAGCAGGAAAGATGAGGACAGCGGTGAGCTTAGTCTTCTGTTTTCATATAAGGACATTTTTATGTTGTTTGTTTTGACTGTCTGTACATTGTTCCACTTCAGATGATGAGCAAGTAGAATTAGATGATGAAGAGGAGGATGAAGATGAACTCCTTGATGAGGAGTCCACTCTGCTCCAAGAGGAAGATGAGGCTGAGGGATTAGACCTGGACCAGGCCCCAGCCATTATCCCAGTGCCAGCACCAGAGGAACCACCAGTAAAGAGAAAACGGGGAAGACCCCCTAAGAATCCTCCCAAGACCCCAACACAGAGCCTCGCCACTGCTAAGAGTAAGCTCATCTGATACTGCTATAGCATCTCATATCTGTCACAGACCGTAACTGGTATATGCCACATTTAAGGGTACAAAAATAGTTGTGGATTTAAAGGTTTACAACAATCCTTCAATCCAGGAGTAAAGGTTTAGAACTTAACTTGCAATGGAATACATTTTTGTCAAATGTTACAATTCAATTATAATACTTTTATCTATTAACCCTAATTGGTTCTGTGGCTATACTCGTGTGTCTCTGTTCCTGTCTTTGTGAGGCAATAAATAAAAAGTACAACTTAATGTTTACCTTTATTTTGTAGCGACAGCCATTATCCAGGTGGAGGACGAGAGCACCGGGGCTGTAGAAAACATTATAGTGAAAAAGGAAGAAGGAGATGGTACCGAGGTGACTCCTGACGAACAGGGTGTGGCTCTTACTGTTGAGGCGGTGGGGCTGGACACCGATGCTGCAGAGACCGTGGAGCTGAGTTTGAACGAAGCCACAACTGCTGCAAATGGAGACCTGACTCCAGAGATGATCCTTAGCATGATGGACCGGTGAAGACGTCCGTACAGAAAATAGACTGAAGTTTATGCTTGGTGATATGTCATACACACTTGGTTGCTTTTTTCTTATCAGGCCCGTTGTTGTTTTTTTTTTTTTGTTATTGTTTTTCCCCCTAAATGTATATCTGTACGCAGAAGTAGAAAAATTATTATTACTGCTAAAGATTTTTTTTTTTACCATTTTTGGAAAACTTACAGAGAAAAAAGAAAGTGTGAATGCTACTAATGTTGCTAAAATTGGCTTTAAAATTTGAAGCCAGACATTGCATGTACAAGGCAAATATCAAAAATATCTGTGCATCACATTTACAGTGTAGTTTTAAAATGGCCTACAAGTGTCTTACAAATGAGATTCAAAAAGCTTATTTTTGTATATGGCTGCAATTAATGTTTATTTTTTCTTTATTCTACAAAAAATGCCCTTACCAAAACAGTAGTTCCAGCTGATTATGACAGCTACTGGTACTACATTTCTAGTATAGTTTGTCATCCGTCCATGGTGGAAAACTTACTGAAAAGTAGTTTGGAACTCACTGGCGTTACATATTTGTTTCCAAAGTCCATCATGAAAAGACTCATTTGAGCTGATTACCTAAATCTCTTAAATCACAAGGGCAGTGACATCATGGTTCAGAAATTAGACTCTGCTTTATAAGACATTCTGTGCAGTTATGTTTTTTCAAGATTGTTAACTTTATCTGCAGAATAATTTGCACATAAGAGAAACTGCCCAGTATTTGTCTTAACTGTAAACATTTCTAAAACCAACCATCTCAGAGGTACTGTATCTTTATTTTGTGAAAACCCACCAACAAAAGCTTTGTTAACAATACAACAATTGTTTATGTTTTTTTGTTTTTCTATTTCTGTTCATTTGGATTTAAGGTGTAATTTGTGCATGTTAGATTCAATTTGTTTTTACTTTTGGGCACAGCTATAACAAACATAGATCATGTGATACAAATGTAATGATTTGAACATTCCACCTAATTAAACCAATAATGTGTACACGCTTTTTTTCTATTTCAGTGTTCTGTATTTTGTTCTCTTTCAGTATATTGATTTGATAGCTGTGTTTTATTTGTTTACTGTCTGAGCTTTGGATACATCCCATGTTTGTTGCATTATGAATTTACAATTTGGTAAAAGTAACATTGTAAAGTTTGCAGTTTTTTTTTCTTTGCCACAAGCTAGTACACTTGATCTTAAAGGGTTACATTTGTTGTTAAATGTTGCAAAACAAAATTCATAAGCTAATATAGGCACTAATTCCATTTTTCCAGTCTTAAGTGGTTCTCTTTTCTAATTTGATAAAAATGGAAGCTTCTCTTTCTGACTTCCTAAATCATCAATTCTTCTGTGGGTAATTGTTCTTGTTACTGGCCATGGTCCTGAGAGAGGCAAAGGAAGCAGCGGGTGAAGGTGTGGCTTTCTCCTGTTGTCAATAGCAACCCCACTGTCAGTCAAGGCCATTGGTCCCTCCCTCTCTGTCCCCTGGAGGCAGTGGAGGGATGGGGGTGGTGCCTGTGGATGCTGCAGAGAGGATCACCCCCTTTGCTCCATCTCTGGACTAGCTGCTGCTGAGGAGGCTGCTGGCCACTATAACCCGATCGAGAGGCTCCGTTTCCCGACTGGCTGGACAGGCCTCTATCCCCCTCCCCCAGCTCTGGATCCTCCGCATCTCCCATGGAGCCTCTACCCACACAGGGACAGGCGCTGAGGCACTACACCGCCCTCAGACCCCGGCCACGGCGCACACGCACACAGCCCCCCTCTTCCAGGCCCCAGGTAATGGAGCTAACCCACAAACACACGCCAGTCGATACTCGCGCTTTCAAATCTGTGTAACTCAGGAAGTGGAGCGTATGCAATCATAACGAGACTAATACAGGACAGTATGGCTAACCACAATCTGCATGGTAAGCTCAATCAGGATGCTTTGAGTCAGATGTAAACGATGGAGATGGGTGGTGATGGTGAATAGAGACATAAATCTATGTAGTACAGGCAGGGGCCATCTTTTTAATAACAACATGTATTTGTGCTTCTCATATTGTAGCTATGTGCTTTATGTTCATTTTGGGAGGGGTGTTCTTTAGGTTGTTCCCAGAACTCAGCAACCCCCACCCTCTGTCCCTCTATTGGGAATACTTTCATTAACTCAATTATTCATGTTTTTGCCATAAAGATACAGCTAAAGGGAAATTCTAAAATTGATTCAGGGTTTTTTATTTGAATGGCATGTTGTCTTATTGTTTAAATTTGTTGTTGTACTTTGTTTATACACTTTATTGCCTTCAAAATGGAAAATTAACAAATAATTAATAATATTAACTTTTAATCATGGGTTTTCTGGCTTGAACCAGGTAGCGAAATTATTAACCTTCTTGATTGTACTTCAGACCACATCTCCTCTAAGAGGCTACATAAATAGCCATTCACTGTTTTACTAACACTCACTAGAATATAGCAGGAAGAGGCTTAATACTGTGTAATGTTACTGTTTACTAGCAGGATACTAGTAGGCCGAGCCGATAATATTAGGCTACCGTAAAAGTGGGTCCATCATCACTTTGGTCATGAATTACAACTAAAACATCAACATAACCTCTTAATTTCTTAGCAAATTATCAAACTATGCATGGTTCTTTGACCAAGTTGGCATCTTGTAATTAAACCTTTTTTTTCTGTTACAGGAGCTAAAGCAGAGGCAGAGAATGAGGCCAGTGAGGGCATGGGCCGAGTGGATGAGGGAGTTGAGGAGTTCTTTACCAAGAAAATCATTCCTGACTATGCACTGTGAGTAACACTTGCATACATTTATCATATTAGCAGCTGTCTGTACAAGTGTAGTGCAAGATAAAAGGAAAACAGGCAAGTTAAATTAAATCGAGCATTCAAACTATAGCATGATGTTATTTTAGTTCTCATTCACAATGTTTGCCATTTTTTTTAATAGACCGTATTAGAGCAGTGTAGTGCCATCAAGGCAGGTGTTTCTAGAATCTTTTTGTGACCATGATTTCTTTCATTCCCCTAAACAAAAACATTTTTCCATTATCTTAGTGGTTATGTATGCATGTTGGTAGTGTGTTGTCACATCATCAAAATTATCCAGCACTCGTCTGATCTGTAAGTTGATTCTATTGTGCATGTAATCACAGTGTGTCTAGCGTCTGATCTGGACTCTTCTTACTATCACTTGGTTCGTTCATTGTGACCACAAATCAAATATTTACTGAATGTAGTACAATACATTGGATAGGAGAAATAACAAATATTTTTCTTTCTGTTAAGTCTGTCCTGTCATACCTACTTGTACAATGATACTTTGAAAACATTAATTTATTCCAGACCAGCCATTAGACACATACAGTATCTACCATTTATAAGCACACAGAGGTTTAACCTCAGAAATCATTAATTATTGGCAGCTGGTAAACTCTTTAAACAGCATTGTAAGTCTCTGTGTGCTCTGCATGATCTTTATTTGGATTAAGCATGTGTGTGTGACGTAGCAGTAGTCGTGGTACTGAGTGTCTCTTGTTTTTGTTGCTCTTTCTGCTGTCTCCCTGCTGCAGAAAAGGCCGGTGGGAGGAGTCAAACCCTGCCCAAGCCACTCCCCCAGAGTCCAGCTTCACCTCCTTAGCCTCATTACCCCTTTCCCCCTCCTCAGACAGTGTCCCTTCATGCCCTGAGAGCGCCACTGTGTCCTCTGCTCCTGTCTCGAACGCTGACACCCAGTCTGTCACACCCACAGATGACACCCCCCCCACACTCTCTAGCCCACCCTCTTCTCTCCCCCTGTCCAACACTAACACTACCAACACATCTACTGCCCCCAAAAATATTAAGAAAAAGTTTGGTGACTTTTTTGCCTTTAAGAGGGCTCGTGCAGGCAAGGCTGCCAAAGCTGCTGGTGGGGAGGGAGGTGGGGAGTCAGTGAAGGTCAAAAGGACATCTATCGCTGACCTGATTCGCCCCCTGCGCGAGGCTAAGGACAGGGAGAGAGAACGGGACAAGGAGAGAGGGGCCAAATCAGTGGAGGATGTTAATGTTTGTAATGATGCCACCATCACAGAAGGAAGTGCTGCCGTGGGGATGCGTCTTGCAGGCGAAGGGATGGATGTGCTGATGCCTGTCAAGACATTGACCATTACAACACCATCCAATGAGAGCGCCCCTACCTACCCCACGACCCCTGCCCCTTCTGCTTCCACACACACGGACCACACAGACGCAACAGTCAGTAAGCTTGACCACTCCCCTGAGGTCAAGTCTGAGGGCACTGAACAGGGGGACACTAAGATGGGACAAACCTCAGTGGAGAGAGTACTAAGGACAAAGCGGTCTCTGCGAGAGGGCAAGAGCCAGAGTCTGATCCTGCTGACTGGTGACGAGGACAAGGAGAGAGCGCACAAAAAGGTCAGTGGACACAAAATACACAGCTATTTATAAAGTCATGTGGCTGACAGAAGCTGCATTTACAGGACAATCATCATCAAATAAAATAAGTATTTTCATGAGATTTTTTTTGCAGATACAATTAATGATCTTAAAATAATTTTCATGTATGTCAATGCAGAAAAATGCACAAGAAAGCACCAATAGTTTTGAACAACGACTGCAGGTGATGCTACACAGAATAAGTGTTGGAAGAAGCCCACCCACAGACACTAAGATGAACCAGGTACATATGATATGGGTCATTGCCACTGACTGACAGTATACAGTATGTTGCATAAAATATATGTCAAGAGATTATTCTCACTGTTAGTCCCAAATATCATCTCACCTGTGACACTTGAGCTTGTAATTACCTTGTTTTATTAAATTAAAGTGGCTCATGTAGGTCGCTGATTTTCCCAGATTTAGACATACTGTAAAGGTCTTAATACAAGCAGCAGGTTCAATCTATGACATATAGTAGAAATGGTTGTGTCCCATTACCTGCAAAGTCTATTTTATCATAACAATTTGTCTCTATTTATAGAATAAAGAAGATGAGCTAAGAAAGGCTAACTCTGAAGGTAACATTGTACATTTTGGACATCTGTCTTTTAATTAACTAACAAAATGAATACAGTGCATCTGTTTGCAATTATAGAGATATTCATTTATTGTGTTTTATATTTCTAGCACTTTCTTCTGCCACCATGCAAGATGTACTGCTGTGTGTTTGTAATACACTGCATCTCTCATTGTTTTGCAGGTGCCATTTTGGACAAACCTGATAGTCCTTCCTATGTTAAGCCAAGAACTATGTCTACTTCAGCAGGTACAAAAAAATGAATATGTAGTTACATCTAAACTTTATTGTGCCAACTTGTTTTGTCTAAATCGTGGGCAGTGTTGGGTGTAACTTACTTACTGTAATTAGATTACAGTTTTGAGTAACTAGTAATATAATTTAGTTACTGTGAAAATACTAGTATTAATATTTCAATTACAGTTACTAACAAAATACTCTTAGTTACCTTTAAGTTAAAAAAAAAAAAAACAATCTACAAATATGACTTATTGTGTGAGAAAAAATGCTCAGAGACAGAGATCTGCAGTTGTAGCAGGGCACAGAGTCATTCTTTTGCTGATTTTTGTTTAAGCAACTCATTTGTTGTTTGCCTTTGTTTAAATGCCAATAATAAAACCTAAAATCCTATTTGTGATCGATGTTTGCAATAATAAACGCTAAGTAATTCCAAAGTAATTTAACTAAGTTACTTTCTTGGGACAGTAACTAAGTAGTGCAGCTCATTACGTTATGTTAAAATGTCATAAGTAATGAGTAACTAATTAATTTTTCAAAACTTTTCCCCAACACTTATTGCGGGTAAATGCTTGCAGCTGAGCGAAGAGATCCAAAGAAAGCCCCAGATCTCGTGAGACCTTTGCTCCATCCCAAACCGCCTGTCCCAGAGCGTCCCTCGTCGATCAAACCTCCTGTGAGTGCAAAACCCATCCTGCCTGTCCACTCAGCTGCAGGAGACACAGTCAAAGCCAGATCCCTCTCTGAAGATGGAAAAGCAGCAGACAGTCCAGCACAGGTATCAGTAATGAGAGTATTCACTTGGCACTTGATTAAAGTATATAATAAAAATAAGAAGGAAAAAAAGTGGTTTGTCTAAACTTGATCAGGAATATTAGTGTGATGCAAGAATTGTATCTTATTTTAAATAACTATTATTATATTTAATAATTATTATTAAATATATATGTTTATATATATTTTTTTTAGAGTGAAAACCAAGAGAGCACCAGGAGAACACCCCCAGCAACACTTCCCAAAGCAGAGCTTTTCTCTCCATCCCTGCGAAAGATTCCCAGTGCAATGGAGCGCTCTGAAAAAGCACACTCCATAACTGATGGTATGATTTCAAACAATTCAGATTTTTAAGTCAGTGTTGTTTTGTAATAATACAGGAGTTCAGAATGTTTTGTGACTTCACTTGCAGAAAGTCTGCCTAAGCCAAGGCCACACTTAAAGCCCCCTGTCCAACGCAGAGCAGTGTCTGTCCACGAGGATACATTGGCCATGACGCAAGGTAATGCAATTGCTCTGTCCTGCCTACATCAACACTTGTATGTTTGAATGGTCAGAACATTATAATTATACACATTTATGTTCAGTCAAATGACTTTATTCTTTTTGGTATTAGTCAAAAGGACAAATATATGACTGCATATATATATATATTATATATATATATATATATAACACTGTACAGGGTTCGTACAGTCATTGAAAACCTGGAAAAATCATAGAAAACTTAAATGAAATTTCCAGGAATTCAACTGGTTTTAGAAAATTTTGGGAAAATTATATAATATTTTGAGTTAAAAATGGAAGATGGTTTAAGACAGAAGAAAGAAAAATGTGCCCATAAAATAAATTATATAATATTTTGAGTTAAAAATGGAAGATGGTTTAAGACAGAAGAAATAAAAATGTGCCCATAAAATAAAAATGTGATGTGTTGCAGTAACTTTATTAAATGTATGATTTTGCAACAGAACATTTTGACATCCTTTGCACATTTGTTTAAAACTAAAAAGAGTGTTTTTTAAAATTATGTGGTAACTAAATAGTTTGAAACAAAATTATTGCATTTAATTTAATTAACTAGTTACTGAAAACTAGTGCTGAGTGATATAGGAAAAAATAAAATTTTTTCTCCTATTGATCGATCTCAATTTTCGATTTGATCGTGTTTGACCTTTTCGAAAACAAAAGAAAAATGGCCTTTATGAACATGAACAAAAACTTTTAAAATGTTGAATTTATTACATTTTTTGAAACTGTAGATCAATACTCTGCCTCAATGTTTGACTTCTGCTCCATATCACATTTTTACTGACAAAAGATTGGTTTTCGATCTTTCGAACAAACTGGCGATTCGATTCTCTCGATTTCTTGATTAACTGCCCAACTCTACTGAAAATAAATTGGTTTGAAATGTGTGTGTGAATACAAAGTTATAGAAATGTTGAAATTTTTTGGGAAAAGTCATTGAAAAGTTATGGAAAACCATAAATTAAAATCTGTACGAACCCTGACTGTAATTATTGTTTTGTGGGCATAAATAAATGATGTTTTTGTTTGACCAAATAAGACATTTGTTAAGACCACACTTATTTATTCTGGGCTCATTCATTCTGCACATACAAATGTAGAAATGCAACATGTGTGATTAACTACCGTATTTTCTGGATTATAAGCCTCTACTTTTTTCTCGAGCTTTGAACACTGCGGCTTATAAGGCAATGCAACAAAATATAGATTCTCATAGACTTAGTATTAACAAGTGCGGCCTATATATGTACTTTATCATTTTTATTACTTAAATCTAGTGGGTGCGGCTTATATTCAGGTGCGCTCAATAGGGCAGAAATTACAGTGAATAAATAATTATATGTTTATTCCACAGAGCTTAAAGCAGTGCTCCAAAGGTCACCAAATCGTTTATGTGGCAACAAAGAAGAGCTCCCCACATGCATTGAAGTCAGCACAGCTGGGGAAGAAGCCCAAAGCCCTAAAGAAGGTACAGAGATGTTATTCTTTTCATTCATTTTAAAAACATTTTATCTTTAATCTGTAAAAACAAATTATTCAAGTATATATATATATATATATATATATATATATATATAATATATATATATATATATATTATATATACATACAAGTACCTACTAGAAATTTGAGTGTAGTTCTGCAGTTTCTGTGTTGCCACCTCACTTGGTGTAATGTAGGTGGAAGCAGAAGGTGTAAAATGGAACTCTGTAGCAAAAATAAACTGTAATTGTTCTCTAATGCCTTTTCCCTTTCCGTTTGAGTTTTGTTTTTCTGACAAAATTATCTATATCCTAAGTTGCAGTGATTTGAAAAGTGATATTTAAGAGACAGAAAACTGTTTTGCTGCAACACTATTTCTTGTTTCCCAAGTTAAAGGACTAGGTTTTTGTTATGGTTTTCTTTGTCTCTAATAGCCAATATGATGCAATGTCTGTTTTTTGTGATTTCTTTTTCAATCTAGAGTCAGAAAAACTCAAATGTAAAAACGAACAAACAGGTGTTGGAGCTAAGCTCAAATCCCAAGAAAAAGAAGAGTCAAGTTATGTGTCCTCTGCACCTCAGGGCCAAAAAGAGAAATCCAAACTCTCACACATGCCAGTTAGCCCTACACCACAAGACAAGAGCTGTGTCCCTGCACTATCAAAGACTGCTGATAATCTGCAAAAATCTCCACAATCACAAGAAAAACTGTCATTTTTAGCTTCATCTGAAATCTCAATAGGTGCTCATGTATCTCCACCATTGGATGCAAAGAAGAGTCCCAGCTTAACCACAGGAGGAAAAGAAAGCAAAGCTGAGAATGCTTCAGAACAAGATACATCAAATTCAGCTTTTGGTCTCTAGTAAAAGTAAAGAAAAGCCAGACTCAAGATGCTCGTGCTGGTACCATGCATGACCACAGGGAGGCGTCACAGGGTCCAAATACAGTAAGTCCTCCCTGGCCACTGTGTCTTGCTAAAGTGTCCTTAAAAGACACTAAAATCAGGCAGATTGGATAAGGATAGTTGTTGCTGTGTTCTTTCAGAAAGTCTCAGGATTTAATAAAAGCATAGTCTGAAAGGTTATATCAAATGCGAGAAACTCCTTGTTCAAATTTACAAGCCTGACATTGGGGCAATAGTCAGGTCAGCTGACTTCCACAAAGAGCTACTATACAGCATATGTTGGTCAACATCAGAGAGTTACAATGTCACTATATTTTAAAGCAACTTATTTACAACAATGTATGTGTGCATCACTGACTGCTAAAAGGACTAGAACAAGAATGCACTTAGTGAGTTTTGTGTGAAATATTTCTGTTTTAATCTTTGAATTTTTATGTATGTGCCATTAGTAACTTGCAATGTTTCCCCATAGCCTTATTTTATACTTGATTTGGCCTTATTATTGGTGATAAAATGTGCAACTAAAATAAAAACGCATAATTTTAATCTAGCCTTTAATATTCAAATTCATTTTGGTATTCATGCAATATAATATCCAAGTTATACAAGCAGCAGCTACAGTTGAATTTTATATCTGCATAGCATTACCCTATTTATAAAAATGCTTGTTTTCATTGTTAGGAATGTTAAAACTACAAATTTTTCATTTTTGAGAACTGTAATTAAAATCTCAATATTTGTGTTTGTTGGCAGGTTTATCGATTCTTTTTCCATAATCAGTTTAGTGGTTCACTTTACCTCTGCTTTATTTGCATATTTATTTCAAGAGTAAATGTGCCAAAATCCTAAACTGTAAATTTGGTATACGTATACCCAACTTTTCAGCTTCTTCATTCCATTGTTACCAGAAGAAATTTTGGTAACAGCATGCAGTGCACACATAAATTTGCCTCTCGCTTTTTGGTGCAACCCTTTTAATATATCCATGAGTGGAATAGGCACAAATGTGGCTGCACAATAACATAAATGTAATAATAATTATTGGGACAGGACCAGGAGAATTTGGAATTTCAAAGTGGAAGTGTGACTGATGGACTGCACAAACTGTACTAAGTGAGATCAGAGGAGTTTGCCTTAGCAGACGGGTGAGGAATTATTAGTAATATTTTAAATACAAAGTGTCGAGACAAACAGTTTTTTAACATCTCATTTGACTTTTTTTTCTTTGTTTGTATTTTACTTGAATTTTTACATTTTTGATTGAGCCTTCAAATGCATGTTTCTGCAAAATTTCTGTGAAAGCACATTCAAATCAATGCACCTTCAGCCGGTAGCACTCAGAATCAAATATAAGAGCAAATCTGAACAATATTTATTTTTCACGGAGGCAAATTATATGAGAGGTGAAAGTGTGAATATGTCTTCAGTCTATGAAATTCTCAGGGTGGCTGTGTGAAATGTAAAGGTTTCGTAAGATCTCAGTTGTTGAGTGCTAAACCTCCTTGTCATCTGGATTTTTTTTCTACTGTCATCATGTTTATCCTTGCCTTGCACGCACAAAATCTGTACAGACAGACACTACGTTATGAGCAGAGTTCAAATCTATAACTGTACTTACATGTTTCAAATATTAAATTCTCTTGTCATAATTCAGTGTTGGTTTATTTTTATATTTTGAGGAAAGAAAAATGTATGATATACTGTAGGCTATATGTATGGTTGTAGGTCTAAAATGAATTTATGCTAATCATTTCTTTAATATTGTAACACATTTATTAGATAACCATAACAAATTATAACAAGTTAATATTTAAACATAAAAATCTGCTGCCTTTAAAACGTAAAAATGTAGCATCCACGTAGTTGTAAAGAACGTTTTTAACAGTTTGAGAATTTGCATTAGACAAACGAAACAAAATCCACCCTGTAAATAAATTTTTTCCTGATTTGCATTTTTGATGAGTGTGGATGGTACAGACAGGGTTTGTACTGACATGGAAAACCTGGAAAAATAATAGAAAGGCTAAATCAAATTTTCAAGTCCTTGAAATGTTTTGGATTTGTCTTAGTTTTGAAAAACTAGAAAATAGTTTGGGTTAAAGCAAAAAATCTGTGATCATTTGCTGCGACAGAGCCATATTGCTAATTATTTTCTGATTGCACTAAATTAAAAAAAAAAATAAGAAAATGCAGATCTACATTTTCTGTATTTTTGTTCATGTTTTTATGGTGGAATCAATATGGCTTTCAGAATTATATGCACCATAATTTATTTTATTAATATGCAACTGCTCATCTAGAAATCCTTTTGCCACTGTAACTAGAGACACTAAAGATATTAGTAAAAACGTAACAACATTTTAACTGCAAAACCGTGAATTTAAAGATTTTTCTATGTTTCTAATTGTCCAGTTGTTTTATTCTTTTGAACTCTGTTTCTAAAAATGGACAACTGATAGAAATGTGCATTTAAATAACTTACACAAAGTCATGGGAAAGACATGGAAAACCTATAGTTAAAATCTGTATGAACCCTGAATAGATTCAACACAATAATATGTGCATTATTACCTTTTAGATTGGTCACAATACAGTGTTTTAACACAAGATTAGCACAGAAAATATATTCATACTGATTGGTTACTCTATGCCTCATCTTCACAATCTGAATTGTCTTCATTTTGCGCTTGTAACACAGGGTTGTTGGCCAGTCTATTCAAATCCTCAGGGGTCAATTCTTTCATATTCCCATCCATATCAAGCTGCATTGGCTGAATTACACTTGACCTACACAAAAACAATCAAAAGGAATGCATATTTTAATTAGCACCTTAATTATCAGGCATATCTTGTTAAAAAAAATATACATATAAGACAAGACCATAAAAATGTACTTTATCACCAACCTGGACAGTTTGTCAAACATCTTGACCAGTTTCATGGCTTCATATTCCTTTTGCTCCTCTGTCATTCCCTCCATCGGGTCAGGCCTATCTTCCTCCACCACTCCTGTGATTGGGTTTATACTGCAAGGAGGAATGCAAACGTAAAACCAACTAGGTTTTAATAACTCCCTTGTTTAAATGTGTGTATAAAGTGAATGAGACTAAAAAAGCCTCACAATGTTTTAAAACATTGTCAGTTGACTCTTTCAATAAGAACCTGCTATGATTTATTCATCACTTTAGTCTGAAGTAACCCACACTTTTTCTATTAGGCCAAACAAAAGCAACTCCAAAGTTTTACGCTGCAAAATACAAAGTAGGCATTTAAATCTGCCAACTACTTCCTAGTTTTTCCTTCCATTCATTTGGTACATGGTTAATGTTCAGAGGCATTAATTTTTGACTGCAATTATGTTTTAAGACCATCTTTTCACAAAGTAAAATTGAAGAAGATGCCTCCAAGCACAGCCAATCAGAGAGCTGCTTTGGGTTATCTATGATAAAATGAATAGTTTATTATTGTATTAAAACTGTAAATAGCAATCTTACGTATTTATTTCCTATTTGTACCCCAGGTTTAAAGAAATGCATATTGCCATTTTGATTATGACAATTTTCTTGTCAAAGTGACAGAAATACTTCAATTCTTTGTACTATATCAGCTTTGAAGACAATGTTTAAGTATATTTAACTATACTTGCTGTAAAATTTACTGTACAATTCCAATAGCAAGACAGTGGAGAAAAGAGAGCCTTTGTTGTGTTTGCCCAACTGGCAAATGTAGATTATTTACCGCGCCTTGTACTCCTTGTACTCCTCGGTCTCTGAGTCTTCATCTTCAGAGTAAATGCCAGAGTCTCTGCCCCCCCTCAGCAGTCCTCTGGCAGCCAATAGTCCTGCTGCGTTGCCATATCCAGTGTATTTAATGAACCTCGAGACTGGAAGAACATTCAACAGGGACATAACTCCAGCAAAGGTCATCACTCCGCTGTTAACTGCTTTTACCACACTGTTTCAATGCTGGTTTAGCTAAATAATAAATTGCTCAAAGATTATTTTAGTCAATAAGGTCTTAGAGCCTCTGATTTTAATTTCTACGAGTAGATGGTTGTAAAAGGAGCTATTTGCTAAAAGTGAATTGAGACTGAATGATAACAATGAAGTTCACTTCTTCCAGTTCACTTTGTGCACAGAACAACAGTAGTTTTGTTTATATTTTAAAAATCTAAATTTTGTTGACATGTTTACTTCCTGTTCCATTGATGTCTTTGAGGTTTGCACTACCTCAGCCAAATGAAAAAACAAAACAAAAACAAAAGCATGCAGTGAACATTGAGTTGTGATTGAGTTTCCCTGACAGCATGTTAAAATCAGAATACTTCACCAAAGGACACGTGTGTATGAACGAATGTGTTTGTCTGTCAATGCTAACTCTAAAAGCTTGATCATTTAAAAATGAATAGCTTTCATACACAAAGCCAATTTAAAGTTTACTTTTTGTAAAACATAGTAAACATAATTATGATTAAGATTTCACGAAACATTTAGCTTGTTTTGGTGAAGTTCATGATCGTCTTTTGTCCAGTAAATATGACATATGTGGAGGGGAATCCGCAACTGTTACCTAGCAACCACATTGTAAATCTGGGCCAAAATCAACATAAATAGCACAGCAGTGACAATGTGACAAATTATTATAACTTATAACTGATTGCTTAAACTTCCAGTTACCTGTGTAAGTTGTGTGTAAATTGTCTTTGCAATTTGGAGCTTTATGATAACATATTTGGAGAGATTCTATTTTAGAACTGCAATTACTTTCTGTAATTTCTCCTCTTAGTTGTCAATGTCTTTATAAATTGCAACTTAACTGCTATAAAATTGTGATAAATAATAACCACACATACTATCACACTAAAGTAAATCAAAAATGTTATATTCTGTCATGTGGGCTTTAAGCAGCTTTAAACAATCTTGTAACATTATATTGTTTTGAAATTACTTTTTAGAAAAACAATGTTTAGAAGCAGCATTCGTATCAAGCTCTTACCACTTTCTTTGCAGAGCACAAAGAGGAACTCAGCAGCACAGTTTTTTACGTCAGTGTCAATGTGAGTCATGAGTCGAACCAGTTTATTCCTCAGCGTGTTGCCCACTTCTGGTTTGTTCATCACATCTCTCAGTGGAGGCAGCACCTGGCCCACACAAACCACAAATCTGTTACCCAAGCAGTTTAATAAGCCTTGAATGCTATTGTTCAATTTAGTTTTACTCCTGACCTTAGAGCGTAGGAACTTTCTGGTTTCTCTGTGAATGCGGGAGCTTTCAGTTAATAAATTTAATGAAGGAATAAGAGTTTCTTTTAGCTTGTGTCCCTAAAAGAGAACAGAGAAAATGCTCACATCAAGAACAAATAAAAATAAAGACTCTACGCACTTGTTTTTATTTAAAATTATAATACCACAATCATTTCTCTTTATTTAAACATGAGCTATGTTAAAAACAAAGCAAATTCTCTAAGCCAAATCTACTTGATTATAATGTACGAATTTCCATTTCCATTACTGCATTCATTAAAAAAAAGTACAAAACTCGAGATTGAGGCATCAACATCAGTCCAAAAAACAACTTATATGACACACAAAAACACACACTCTTACCCGGTCCACTCTCTTCTCCATAAACTCCAGCAGCATGTGAACGGCATCCATATTGACCCCCATGTACTCAATAGTGTTGGGTTGTACTTTGGGCATTAACAGTACATCCAGACAAGGTAGTGGCAGGTTACCCAGCAGGTTAATCGTGTGGCTGTGAGAAGTAGATGCTCAGTTAAATGACAACAGGAATGTTTCTTCTCAGATATAACAAATTCCCAATTAAATATTGGATGTATTACAAAGTGATCTGAAAATATTTTCTTCGTATTCTACTGGTTCTAGGTTCTAGGCCCTTTTCTGAACTGCAATAATCTCATTTTACTAAAGACAGTTAGAGGGTGCAATACTAACTGCACTTTCAAGACCTGTGGGAGAATGCAATAGTTGTAATGTTACTACAGCCAGCCAAGAAAGAGATTTTAGACCATTTAAGAGAGTGCAAAAAAATTGTTCTTTAAGGTCATATGAGTTATGAAATTGTTATTTCTACAATGCGGATGTCAATTAAGTTTATTGTTTTCTTTGTTGACTGTGTCATTCTAGGTCGGAATTCATGTGCTGATCTAATCTGTTACCAACATTACATTTATTACTATTTATGTCAGTATTTTTGTGTCGCATCTGCACCTGTGGAACTCCTCTGTGAGTTGCTCACTTTCAGTTCTGCTTATCAGACAGTGTCTCAGGATCGCTCCCAAATGTCTATATTCAGCAGCTTCTTCCTGAAATAATAACCACATTCCTGTTTGAACACTGAACATCTTATAACTACTTTGAAGACATTAATCAAACATCATTACCTCATCCACCTTGCGCTTTGCTGTGTCAAAAGTAACATTGAAAAGTATTTTGAGAATCTCCATAGCTAGTTCAATCTGCTGCTGGGAGAGAGGCGGCAGTTCCTCAGATGATACACCTTCATAACCCTTCCTGGCTGTCTCCAGTGAATCGGGCCAGGACAGGTCCAGAGTAGCATTCAGTTGGTTCCCGAGGAGACTTACTCCATGCAGCTTCTTGGCCAGCTGTGCTCGGACATCCACTCGCAGGGCCGTCAGCTGGAAGGTTAGTCGCAAATCAAAGAAGCGTACCTGGAAAGATTTCAAATTGTGTAAAAACTAAGCAAGCATATTAATGATTGTTTTAAGTTCTGTCTGACTCCCTCTCCCCTTCCCTTGGGTGCTTTTGCACACCAGGCCAACATTGTAAATAAGAATATGTTTTTAATGTTTTGCCTGCCAAAATAAATTTAAATAATATCTGTTATCAACATGTGCAACTGTTCATATTCAATCCAGTTACCTCGTATGTCCAGGTGGGATCACGACACTGCTTCAGCCTTTCAGCCACGCCTTTAATCAGCTGAAGCTCCGCAGCCATTACCTAACAATCAAAAAATGTGGGGTTATGTTAAAATTAATGAATATTCAACAATGACATCATCATTTTTGCTGACCTGAGCAGTCTCATTGTATAGGACAATGTTACAGATAGTCTTCAATGCCTCCACAATCACCTCCAGGTCAGGATTTTCAGAAAGTGGGCATGATTCTTCACCTGAAATGTTTATGTTGTGAGTTTTCTTTTGTATGTTTTATAGAAATATTGTTCAGTTAATTGCTCACTTTGGTTTTCAGTGCTGATACCGCCCACAGCGATACCTGCATATCGGGCCAGTGTGGAGATGGCAGATTGAGTGATGAAAGGACTGAGGCACTTCTTGTCACGTGACAAGATTCGGATTGTCTCCAAGCAAGCCACCTGACATGAGGGCTGCAAATCTCTGTTTAAAAAGCTCAAAACTAACTCACCCAAGTGCTGGAAACATAAGCACAGAAAGGGAAGGTTTACTTTTCTTCTTTTATCTTTTGATAAACGTTAGCGGCCCAAATTTAAGCTTAAATACCATACCTCTCTTTCCTGACCATCTTCCTGTTCAAATGTAAAGCAGTGGGTCATCTAAGGTAAAAAAAAAAAAAGGAAAAATACATTAAAATCTAAATATTTTTGTTAAAACATGCTCATTTGTATCATACTATAAAGAGGTAAAAAGATCTACACAGCATGATACACACCTACTGGGTTATTGGCAGAGGTGGCAAGCCAAGGTGCACAGGTAATTTACTAATTTACCATTAAGAGCTTTGACAATTTTAAAACTGGTTACAAAAGACAGAGCATAAACCTTAGTTGCTTTTCTAATATACGATACCGTTAGTTAAATGTTATCAGCAAACTATGACATTTAACTAGGCTATAACAATATGCAAATTGTTTCTTTACAAGCTTTTGGCCTAGCACTTAGCACTTGACCAAAGGATTGTCTATTTGTAAACCACAGAATCTAATCCTATTGACTCTAAGACTTTCCAACAGCACATGTAAATGACCAAAGACCTACCCTGTGGCTATGTTGACTTAAACATTTATTCAATGATGAAAACTTCTAAAATATGCTATACAGTTGGCATAAGGTATTAAACAATGTATCTATAACCAACTTTATTGCGTCTGTCCAGGCTACACTTTTAGAAATGTAATTTAGTTCACTATTTTCTAATGACATTATTAATTTCTGCATTCCCTTTTGCATAAGCTAATGGCCTTCTAGCCACTGTTAGAAGCAGGAACCTGGTCGAGGATGCTTACCTGTGAGTTAAAGCTTTGTAGAGCTGTCAGAGCACAATCCTGATCTCCTGTCTCCAGCAGTTCAATTACGCTTTTTAGATCCATTTTGGTTTTCAAATAGTACGCACCTTCTTATAGTCCAGATGGTATCACAACTAGTATGTAGGGGACACTGACTTGATGCAAAACCACTCTGTGGGCTTGTTTACCTGTGACATCATGATCTATCCTCAGCTGCAGCCAGCGATTATCAAAGGATTAGAAAGACGCAAAACCAATGCTGTGTTCAAGTGACATCGGAAACTTGAACATTTTTGCTGAAAGACAGGTTGATACGTAACATATGCCCACGGGCATGGCTGAGATTATAGATTGGAAATTTTATGATAAAAGCAAACATTTAAACTGTTTGAAAATGAAATATTAATTTGAATTTACAAAGAAAAGGAGTTTCAGACACGCAACAAATTGTGTGCACCGACTCAGAAAACATTTTGGAAGTTTTGGTAGTATCGCTGCGTGTAGTTTATTTTCTTATTATGTGAACTAGCGCAAAATTCTTGGCCTACTCTGTTAATCAGCTAATTTACATTGCCTAAAACTGTTCCCACATCATAGGCTGTTAGAGTGAAAGCCCGGCCGGCTCAATTTTAACACTAACAAAAATGAGATGAATTGGATTTATCTATTCGACATTAACAAGAGCAGCATAGATGTAGAATAGATATCTGTGTGAGGGTAAATGTGTCAAATGCTGTAGCTTCTGTGGCTTCCGCAAATTGGGCGTTTCTATTTCTCTCTACAATTAGAGATATGGGATACAGGCAGTGAATGGACGAGCATTTCAAAATAACAATACCAACAGCAGAAGTCTGCTATATGAGTCAAAGATTACATTTATTTTACCAAAGGTTAATTCACGCGACTATCTTGAGCTGTAAACTTCGCTCTTCCGGGCCACTGAATAATAACATCCTTGGTGTACTGCTTTGAAGTAAAAATCTAACTCGACCAATCCTGACTAAGCTTTGGTTTGATTGATGTCACTATGGACCAATCATAGCACGGAAAATGTTTGATGGACAGACGCTGCAGCTGCGGTGGGGGAAGGGCCGCTTAAGTTGACGGAACCGCCATCTTGAAAAGTGCCCTCTGCCGAGCTACCTTTTTTTCGCGCCTGTTAGAATCAGTTTTTAACGCTTTATTTTTTTCTGGGGAAGTTATACGGACAACCCAAATGTTTGGTGAAGATCTAGGACAAATGGCAAGATAGGATAGGCCCCGGATACCTGCCTTTTCCTTTGTATGCCGGTAGGAAGACACACTTGTCAGCATATGGACTTGGTGCTGTAGAAACGATTACCCAGCAGTCTTTAGCAAAGCAAGATAGCCGGTTATTAGCACTGTGCTAACTAGAAGCGTACAGTTGTCCGGATTTACACTTTTCAGTCAGGCTTTCAGTTTAGTCTTGATTTCCTACATCGGGGCTTTTGCTATGTTTACGTGAGCTGTAGCTAAAATAAACCACACAGTATTGGTAAACTAACATCTTAGCATCGAAGCTCACAGCTACCGGTCAACGTGACGCAACTTTGAATCAAAGCCACTGTAATCTTTCTTCTCTGTAGTTTTATTCACTTTCTTCCTTGCGTAAAGATGACCGCAATGCCAGTTTGCACGGGGAATTTTCTTATTTGTGTACAGAGTCGCTACCCTGGAGCGGGCCCTGACTTGTACAGGGACAGGAGGGCACTGATCACAAACTAGCTTTCAATTGTGTTCCTGTAGATAACATTGAAAGTTGTAGGGAAAATATATGCCCTTGCCATGTTGTGTTTTCTATAGCGATATGTTTTTGATGATTCAACTCTAATTATTTACAGTACTTGACTCAATTATTAGTGGCCGTAGTTACATCTGATTAATTGAGGCATTTTTAGGGGTGGGCGCAGTGCCTCTCAAGTTATAGAATATTTGTTATGTTTGCTTTGGGCTCTGTGTTTAATAATGCTGTAATGCTCCTCTTTCAAATAACAAGCGCCTCATGTCACTGTGAAGAGATTTGGATTTACCTTTTAGAGGCTGGGTAGAGAGGCAAGGTTTTGTTTACAAACAGTCTTTGTAGCGTGACATTGCCACTGTATATTTTTGTGGGACTGTTGTCCTCAAGAAACATTCACTTAATTTTGCTTAAGGCTCACAACATTGTGTATTTATTTTTCCATTTATTCTTGCAATGTTTGGTAGTATCTGATATGTTGACGTCAAATGTCAAAATCTTTTTTTTTTTTTTATAAGCATACAATAGTTGATTATTATTACTTGATAATTGATTAAGACTTATCTAATATTGAACATTTAATTATTACAGGTGCGCCATTGCGTGGTCCAATCTACTCTCTGCTTGTCTGTAAATCCAGCAAGCCTGGAATGGGCCAAATCCTACAAACACTAGAAGACATTTGCTTTTAACTTAAGCTCCAGCATCTGGAGTACAAATCTTGTAGGTATGTGGTTCTTGATAATTGTATATTACCAGAACAGAAAAAAGGGTTAAATAACACTTATATGTTAATTATTGTTGTCTGGTCTAGTCAACATGTTTTGGAAATTTGACCTTCACACCACATCTCATATTGATACACTGTTGGAGAAAGAAGATGTGACGTTAACCGAAATAATGGATGAGGATGATGTACTTCAGGAGTGTAAAGCCCAGAACCATAAACTGGTTGACTTTTTGTTGAGACCTCAGTGCATGGAAGACCTTGTCACATTCATCACACAAGAGCCAAACACTGATGTTGAGGAGAAAGTTAAATACAAGTACGATACACTTTTCATTTCTACACAATATTGAAATGAAAGTGCATTCTTATCAGATACTTAATCTCACATAATCCTTTTTGTTAAATAGTTTAGTCAAAAATAAAATGACTAACACGTTTTTCTTTAGATATCCCAATATTTCATGTGAGCTGCTTACATCAGATGTTGGTCAAATCAATGATCGTCTTGGAGAGGATGAAAAACTCCTGATGAAATTGTATGGCTTTCTTCAAAATGAGCCACCACTTAACCCACTTCTGGCTAGTTTCTTCTCCAAGGTCCTTTCCATTCTTATAGGCCGCAAGCCTGAACAGGTAAAGCTGTTGTTAAAGACTGTTATAATGTGCACAAGTCATAGTAAAGTATTAATGTTTTTTTCTCTGTTCTGGTGCAGATAGTAGATTTTTTAAGAAAACGTGAGGATTTTGTTGACCTTATGATTCGGCAATTGGAACATCTGCTATCATGGATTTGCTGCTTAGAATGCTTACCTGCATCGAACCTCAGCAGCTGCGGCAAGACGTTCTCAGTGTATGTGGCCTGCTATCACATTCAGTATAATTTGAGTACAGGAGCTTTTGCAAAAATTCTGTACAATAGTTATCTTTCAGAGCAACTTAAAGCATAGTGGAAATAAATACACCACTGATAAAACAAGCTTTTTTGTTCACTCATATGAGAAGTAGTTTTACTCTAGATTGTACTGAACTAAAGGTTTTATGTACATAACTGTGCAACCAAAGCAAAGTAACCTTTGGAACTGAACTGCAAGAATATAGTAGCTTTACACTCAACACCTTAAATGTGGCACACCCTCCAGAATAATATCTGGTCTAATCATTGCTGCCAACAAAGTACATCCATAATGTATATGTCTGACTGAACCACACACATTATTGCGTGCTAGTCCTAGCTCAAGTTTTTGTGCAGTCTTTGCCTTATTATATTTTAAAATTAATTTATCCTGTTTATTTTTTACTCATTTGTCTCCTTTTTCCAGTGGCTAAATGAGGAAAAGATTATTCAGAGACTGATAAATGTGGTACAGCCATCTCAAGATGAGGATGTGAGTTTTCAGTGAAACCTCTTTTTAATCACATCATTTTTAAGGGTTTGCCGTGAAATTTTTTGTAATTTTTGCTTTCGTAAACAGAGACACTCCAATGCCTCCCAGTCTCTCTGTGAGATCATCAGGCTAAGTAGAGACCAAATGTTTCAGGTCCAGGGTTGCACAGAACCTGACCCACTGCTTTCTACAATAGAAAAGTATGTAAAAAAAACAAACAAAAAGTGCTTCAATAGGACACTGGTGTCGTTTATAATATACCTTATACTTTTCTGACCACAGGCAGGAAACTGTTGAGCAGCTGCTGTCTAATATTTTTGACTGTGAAAAAAATGAGTCAGCAATTGTCAGTGTCATCCAGATTCTTCTGACATTGTTTGAGATGAGAAGACCAGCGTATGTTTTTTATTGCACCCTATATGTATATATATATATATTTATTTTATTTTTGCACTGTAATGTTAATATCCTCTTTTATTTTGTAGGTTTGAGGGCCATATGGAATGTCTCCCTGGTATGTCTCACTCGTCATTCTCTGTAAATCAGAGCATCCTGGAGGCTGTAAGACCACGGCTGAAAGACTTTCATCAGCTGCTTTTAGAACCTCCAAAGGTACAAAAACATTTCATGATTTTCTTTTCTGTATTTTTATTAGGGTTCTCATTGAGTTTTAAAAAGTCTTAAATTGCTGTTTATTCTTCTTCAACAGAAGAATGTGATGAAGACGACATGGGGAGTGTTGGACCCTCCTGTTGGCAACACCAGGTTAAATGTAGTCAGACTGGTCGCTAGTCTGTTACAGACCAACACACACAGCATTAACACAGAACTTATAAACCTCAACACACTGGGAGTTATTCTTGTGAGTGCAAGTATTTGTACAAAACTTTTTATTAGTTGCAATTTTTATATGACTTTGACTTTGAATTGACTTTGAACAGGATATGTACTTCAAATACATCTGGAACAACTTTCTTCACATTCAAGTGGAGATCTGCACTGCCATGATACTGGCTATGCCTTCAGCCCCACTGATATTCAGCAGGACAAAGACCAGGATGGGCCAAAAGAAAGCATCCTCATCAAACATGTAAGATATATTTTTTTATTGTTTTCCATGTGATGTTTTAGTTTTCCTCTCCAAGACAACTAATGTGTTTAATTGAATTATAGATGCTACTCACAAAAAGTTAGGGATATTTGGCTTTCAGGTGAAATTTATGGAAAATGCTTCCAGTTCATGCTACAGTGATATCATATCATGAAAGTAAGACATTTAAGTAGAAGGATGCACTGGTGATTTCTTCATCTCAAAACATTTGTTGAAACAACAAGGTAACAACAATGGTTGTTACACCACAACAAAAAATTTACACATCTCAATATCTCGTCATGTGCCCTTGAGCATCAATTACAGCAATGACGTCTCATGCTGTTCACATGACAACTTATTGTCTGCTGAGGCATGGCATTCCACTCTTCTTGAAGGGCAGCCCCTAGGTCACTGAGGTTCTGGGGTGCAGAGTTTTGAGCCTCTACACGGTGACTCAGCTGATCCCACGGGTGCAGGCCATTCCATTTGAGGTACACCAATCTCCAACAGCCGTTCCCTGATGATGCGACCTCGATGAGCAGGAGCATTGTCGTCCATGAAGAGGAAATTAGGTTTGTGTTGTTCATGTAGGTGCACAATCACTGGATTAATGATGTTATTCAGGTAGTATGGGCTTGTGACTGTAACATTCACAAAGTGTAGGGCAGTTCTGTACCAACTGGACACCCCTGCCCACACTGTAACACCGCCACCACCAAAAGCTCGCCTGGTGACAACAGGCTGATGCATAGTGCTCTCCCTGACGTCTCCAACATCGTTGCTGGCCATCATTTCTGCTCAGCGTGACTCGACTTTCATCAGCACTGAGGCCCATTGGTCCCTCGTCCAGTGTAAATGCTCCCTGGCCCATGCAAAACGATGATGCTTGTGCCTGTGGTGTGGTCAGGTACCCGTGCAGGTCATCCAGCACGCAGACCATGCTGATTTAAATGGTTTCGAATGGTCTGACACTTGGGTGCCTCTCACCTCTCCTAAACGTGCCTGGAGTTGAGTGGCATTCATCATCCGGTTTCTCAGGGCAGTTTTCACAGTGTAGCGGTCATCAGCACAAGATGTGGCCAAAGGACGTCCACTTCTACGCCTTACTGTGGCTCTTCTCGATATCGCTGTTCTAACCTGCTGATGACACTCTGTGACACTCCAAGCTCAGTGGCCACTTCCGTCTGAGAACGTCCTGTTTGAAGCATCGCAATGGCCAGGGACTGTTGACCCATTGTTTGGTGTCGTCTTGGTCTCATGATGTCAAAATGTGAACAGCATGATGAGGACGACTGTTCAAACACCAACTCTAATTGAACCAGGACATTTATTGGTCAATTCAAGGATCACAGACCTGCTGTTATTTTTGCTGTTAAGCTCCTTGTTAGAGAACAGCAACTTGTGCAAAATTACTGAAACAGCTGGACATTTGCATTCGAAAGCTTAGAGAAGGTCACATTAAGTTCACCTGTAAAGGTTTGATTGCATTTTAGGCTTGTTGTGAAATTTTACCCAAACACTGAATATCACTAACTTTGTTTGAGTAGTTTATATATAATTTAATTTAATTTTTTATTACTATTATTTTTATTACCCTTAAATTTTTAGTTTAATGAGGTGTTTTTTATTTATGCATTTGACTTGACTAAGTTATTTGTTTTGTTTTCTTTATCCAGCTGTTTCAAAAGTGCCAGTTTATTCAGAGAATTGTGGATGCATGGAACTCCAATGAACAAGAACAGTAAGTCACTTTTATTTAACAGCTGTTGTCTTGTTGCCTCAATAGAGCACTTATATGCATGCATGATGATACCATAACAATTAAGGCTAGCATTAAGGAATTGTACAACTGTTTAATTCAAGGGCGGAGGGTGGCCGGCGACGAGGATACATGGGTCACCTTACAAGAATAGCAAATTCAATAGTCCACAACTGTGATAAAGGTCCCAATGGACCACAGATACAACAACTTATTTCAGGTAGGTAAAATTGCAGTTTGTAACATTTTATTTATAGTTTACCAAAAAGTCTGTTATCTATTATCTGGGTAAATATTAACCAACCCGGTATACTGTATTCAGCCTGGACTGACAAATATTGCTGTCGTTTCACTTGTGTTCAGAGCTGCCAGCAGAGAACAGGGAGAAGTGGGAAACATTTATTTCGGGGCATTTGGCTGATACAAACAAGAGGAACACTGTTGATTTGGTGAGCTTGGGCTTCTAGAATTCCAAGTTTGTCATAAAGTTTTGATATACAAATAGACATTTTTTTAATTATTATTTTTTAGGTGAATACACACCACATCCATTCATCGAGTGATGACGAGGTGGACTTTAAAGACAGTGGTTTTCACCAGGATTCTTCTCTGCAACAAGTATGATTTTAATATTTACCTTCATACAACATGGAACTAATGATTTTTTTTTATAGTAATTGCAATGTACTAACTAAATAGTTATCAAATTTGAAGTTTTTAGGCGTTTCATTACATTTCAAGTAATTGCCAGCATTCTGTGTAGCTAAGTCTATATCAATATCATTGGTCCTGGGCTTTGCCAGGCCTTTTCTGATTATCAGATGCAACAAATGACGTCCAATTTTATTGAGCAGTTCGGCTTCAATGACGAAGAGTTTGCAGATCAGGACGATGTTGTGGAGTGAGTATTATAGCTGCATCTATGAACATTCAGTAATGACACATAATTATTACAACAGCATCATTCATGTACCTGCATTTGAAATTTTAAACTTTGCCATTTGTTGCAGATCGTGCTTACATTGCAGTTTTGTACAATGTGATTGTATTTTGTAATAGTAATTGATATTACCCTAATTCTTAACTTTTTTTTTTGTCTTTGATGCTGCAGTATTCCTTTCGATAGAATATCAGACATTAACTTTTCACTGAATACAAATGAAAGTGTAAGTGCTGTCACTGTTTGATACATGTATTTGATCACCAATTAAATCTAAATGCAAGTAATGCCTTTTTTCAGGCAAATATAGCTTTGTTTGAGGCTCGATGTAAGGAAAAAATCCAGCAGTTTGATGATGCTGGTTCAGATGAGGAAGATATTTGGGATGAAAAAGATGTGACTTTTGCACCAGAAGCTCAGAGACGCCCCAGGTATTTTGAAATCGGTGAATTCATTAAGGTGAAGGGGGGTGGGTGGAGCATATTTGTTTTGATATTGTAATGCATTTCTGGGTATTTCAGGAGTTCCGGTAGTACAGACAGCGAGGAAAGTACCGACTCCGAAGAGGAGGAGGTCAAGAGGGATCCATTTGAACCTGCTGCACCCAGCACTGATGATCGAATGGAAGTAGACACAGGTGGTTTTATTTTATTGACAACTTCATTGGTTTTCCCGTTGCATTTACCATTGTTTTTTTTCCTTCACCTTTTAGGGCCAGTATGGACTGCTAATTTTGATGATATACCCATGGACACAGGAACGTCCACAGCTCCAGCTACCAATCCCAACAGCTCCTCTACGTCGCCCTCTACAGACAGCCCTGCTGAGGTTTCATGGAGCTCACCTTCAACCGGGTCCAACTCTGAAACTGGCTGGGCCAATTTCTGCAACTTCAATTCTGTCAGGTATCAGAGAGACGTTCACCCGCTTGGGCCCCTAGCATGGATATGTTTACTCATTACATGTGCTTTATCTTAGTCCCAAAGATCCTCTGAGGTGCAACTCCCCTGTTGCTATGGAGACCAGCATAGAGACAGATCCACTTGGGGTAAATGCACCTCTGCGACATGAAGGTAAAAAAAAGCTTTCCTAACTCATTGAAATTGTATTACTCTTAAGGTCAGTTTTAAAGTTGATCTTAAAAATACTGTTTTCCCCCAACTTCCATTTTGATGATAATCTAGAATGTGATGGCTGGTTAGACAACAGTCAAGGCCCGCCTTCCTCTCCAAAGGACTCAAGTGAATTGAAGTCTGAGGAAAACTCGGAGCAACGCAGCATAACAGAGACCAGTGATCAACGGCTCTATGAAGGAGACAGTCAGCCTCACTGTGGACGCCAAGACGGAGACTGCCGTCTTCAAGAGGTTTGGACCTACACTTCAGCTCTGAAACTCAAATCTCTTTATCACCAGATTTTGTGGCCTTTTATAATGATAAATGCTACTTAAAATCAGTAACTACTGAAACATAGATTTAAATTCACTTTCAATGCAAATATAAACATTATTTACCCAGTATGGTATGATATCATTAGCGTGTGGGGATACGTTTAAAAATCAGAAGAAGTAATGACAAGGTTTATTATGTTCCATCTGAGCATGCATGCTAGCATGTTTGTTGAAGATTAGTCTGTGGCGGGGGAGATCCTACCGTTGTATTAATAGTTCCCATAGGAGCTGCTTGTCCCTCTCTACATTATGTTGTCTGGTTGTCTGTGTGTCTGAGTAAATAACTGTCCAGAGAAGTGACTGACACTTACAACCTGAGCTTCCCCTCCTTTCTTTCTTGCTGTGCGTTATTGGTGTGGGCTTCTTCAGAGTGTTGAAATCTTATCGGTATGTACAGCCAATCAGAGATCAGCCTGCAGCCGTGATGTAGTCTTGTTGTCACGTCAACCACCACAACAACCACTTTTCTTTCCCAGTTATTATCTTGTCTTTGATTCTAGCTCCTTACTTTATTTCATATTTCCATTCTGCATGTCTTTCTTCAGTAGTACAGTTTTCTTTTAAGTACTTTCAAACAACTTTGTCTATACAGAGCAGTCTTAACATTCAATTTGACACATATGAATGAGCTTTTCATGCAATATTTCAACTGCATGTTGAGAAATGAATGCAACAGCCACGTGATGGTCACACAAATCTGAAGACCTGATGTTTTATTAGGAATTGAAATCATTCTAATGTATAAGACAGTGAAACTATAAATACACAGTACTAACAGGTGTAGTATGATCAAATAAGAAGCCCGACAAAATTACTTTTTTTTTTTTTACACTTGTGCTGAACATGCATTTTTACTAGCTGATTTGTGAGTGACTCAACATTTTCTACAGGTTGTTTGGTGAACTTTCAGTCTGTTACAGCAAGCTGAGCATGTGGTGAAGTTTTGCTTTGAGGGCTCATTATACATATGTATTGGTGGTTCTCTGAGCAAGCAAGACTGACGGCTGGTTCAATTGTTTGAATACAGTATATGCCTGCCTGCTATTTCTTGGCACTGAAGCAACAGAGTAAACGCTGTTGTTTTCTCTACAGAAAATTCAGTTGACTTTCTCCATTTGCTGTACATTTTGTGTCTTTTTGTATACTTTGTGACCCATTCAACACTTCATCCTTTCTTTTGCTGTGTGTTGTGTCAGTCAGTTCAGCATGCATCACTTTCCTTCATACAGTGTTGTGTGGTTGTTCAGCATGGTCATCTCGTTAATATTATTTTTATTGGCTACAGTGATGAAGAGAAGAGTTGCTCACCAGAGAAATACTCGGTTGGGGACAGCGGAGATACTGAGAGAGCAGAGCTCAATGGTCCAGCTGTTGCTTGTTGTCCGAAAAAAGGGTCAGAATCTTTAGCTAATATTATTGAATACAATGCTACTTTAAAACTAACTGTCTGTAATTTGACAGCAGTGAGAAGGTTCCCAATGGTCCTCTAGAAGAAATGTCCCCTCCTGAAGATGCAAAGTAAGTGTTGTCAAATACACTACCCTTTTTAAATTCACTGAGCATTGACATTTTATTTATTTTTTTAATTAGGCTGGAGCCGTCTTCCACTTCTCCAGAGGCAGCTGTAAATGGGCCCGTGTGAGTGACATAGTGCACATGTGCGGCTAGCCCGTGGTGCCCCAGGGCTTCTCCTGCTCCGGTCAGTGGAGAACTCCGATCAGAGCTGTACCAATCATACACCCCTCCAGGATCAGCAATAGTCTCACGAGCTCACCACCACTGACACAGACAGTTGTACAGACACGAGATGGACTGAAGACACGTGTGACATACTCAAAATGAATGCGGAAGGTTTTTCTGCATTGTTTATAAACTGTTGTTCTTATGGGGTTATGTGCAACTGATATCTTGCCACTCAAAATTAAATAGTCATGTTGCAATAGCTAAAGAAATGATTGTATGAATAAAATATTTTACAATAAGTCATGTATACAGAAACATGAGGAATTAACACGGACAAGTATAGTACAACTAAACTGGTTTTACTTGTGAATCAATTTGTTAAACACGATATATTTGACAGTTTCACCCTCCACTGCTCTGTTTTATTTTTGCTGTTAATGTTTTATGTAAATATATTTTTTCCTGTGGTCTTCAGCAATGAGACAATTTTAAAAATATTGTATTCATTTTGCGATTGTTCTGAAAGGGATATATACAAACACATGGTGTCCCTTTTTGAGCTTTCGTCGTTGAGTGTGTTTTAATGACAACAGCTTGAGCACCTAAGCAAATTGCTCCAAAACGATTTTTTTTTTCTGTCTAAACTTTGTTAAATGTGCCCTTTAGTGTGTCCAAGACATTAATGTTGCACAACTGTGGTGTGCTCTTTATCGAAAACTAATTTTGATAGGACCTGGAAAACCAAGCCTAACACTTGTAACCCAATGACATGTAGGCCTACTTACTAGAGAATAGCAGCCAGGTACCTATGCTCATTGTGGCTTGTGAAAGAGCAGTTGAGCATTTACTAATAAACGCAGCACAGAAGTTGGAAATGTTGCGACACTGACGGCATAAACCTTTTTAGGGCATTTTATTTTGACTTCTGGCACATTTAGTGGATAATTTTGTGGCCCTATTTCCATCTTTCAAATTTCACTTTATTTTAAAATAATGTATTGCTGCAGCAAAGGTTATTTCTAAACCGTATTAGTTTTAGTTGATAAACTAAGTTGGTAATTTATTTTTATATATCCCTGCAACCAAAGACATCTATGCCTGCGACGAGTTGGCCACTAGGATTCAGTCACCCGCCACTCCTAACGGGAAAAAATATTTTGTATGTTACGGTTATGTATGGAATTGCGGCTTTTTTTTTTTTTTTTTTTTTTTTAAGCATACTTAAGAGTATTTTTTTTTTCAGTGAACCAGTGTATAAAAAAGATTAACGGCCCTGTTTCTTGACTTCAACATGCCTCATTGCGGGTGTTCATTAGTGGCTTAATAATTAGTCAAACCTCGCATTAACTATCCAACCTGGTACCAGGAACATTCCCATCACGATTGATCCATGTACTGACCGGATTGGGATTGACCCATCATGGATCTATTAAAATATTGACCATGCAGAAACTATGCGCATACTGATGACGTCAGAAGAAGTTCGAAGGATTACTGGATGCAATCCGCGACAACAGAACTTTACTGGGAAATCAATTTTCCCCTCTTCGGGTGTGAAGTATGGTTGATCGGTACAGTGAGATTGGCTTCGTCCAACAAATACTTGGTCTAAATTTGGTTCCGAGAAAAAATGGTACACTTGGAAACGACACATCACTGAGTGACTTTTCGGGTGAGCTAACGCTATGCTAATGTTTGTAGCACTTTAGCGTTCCCCTCTTGAAGTGCATGCGTTTGACTTAAGAAATAAAACGCACACAGAGTGTCATGTAAAATAATTGTATGTTTTTGTAACATAAAGTTAACTTTGCCGTCTTAATTGAAGATATTAAGGCAATGATTAGCTTACACAGTTAACATTAGAAAGCTAACAACACCTAGATCTAGGTATGCTAGTACTCGCCTGTTTTGCCAGTGCTGAATCTTTGCCTCTTATGTCCCGCAGAGATGTGGTACGGGGTGTTCCTGTGGGCAGCTGTCTCGTCTTTGATCTTTCACCTGCCTGCGGCTCTTCTGTCTTTGGCCACTCTGCGCCAGCACAAATACGCACGTTTCATGCCTTTAGCCATCATTCTCATGGGCATCATTGGGCCAGTTTGTGGAGGTGTACTCACTAGTAAGCTGCTTCTATCAATACCATTTATTGCTTCTATCATACCATGTGTGCCAGTAAGATAGGAGAATAATAATAATGTATACCTCTTATATTATGTAGGTGCTGCTATTGCCGGTGTGTACAAGGCGGCGGGGAAGAGGATGATCTCTCTTGAAGCTCTGGTGTTTGGTGTGGGCCAGTCATTTTGTGTGCTGATAATCTCTTTCCTCAGGATTTTAGCCACACTTTAGCAGGGCCCCACAGAATGATTGCAAGCTGTGCTGCATTGTTGGGAGCTGTTGGACCAAGTAAGAATCATGCAAGATGTCATTGTTTTAGATATTTTCTTGATCTAATAAGAGTGCCTGTTATACTATATCAAACATTAATGACCAAAACGGAATAGAAATAGATCGATGGCTTAACAGCTGTTCTATATTCACTTATTGCATTCTAGTGCTCAAACTGGAGTAGGAGTGTATGACATTTTCTTTACTTAGTTTGTTGTTTTTACATGACACAACTTTACTTATGAGTAAAATAATTAAAAGTATGAAGCTCTGAGGCTAAAACTTTGCAGAAAAAACTACTTTATAATGACAGATGAACATGGACACAACTCATAACCTTTTGAATTCTGTCACATAGTTTTCATACACTAAGTAGTTTAATGTTATGAGGTTTTATTTTATCTGAGTAAATAAAGCCCCTAAGGATGTGATGTATCTATGTCTATAAACTATTGTGAATGTACAGTAAAATATTGAAATTACTTAATATTCTTTTAATTGTAACTTATTAGACTTAAACTGATTTAATATGTATAGAGCTAGTTCATGTTATTTGATCTTGCCTAAATACCTAGTCATCGATTGTATATACTATTATTTATACTGATAGAGATTTTTTTATAATCTTTGCTTTGTATGCATAAAAGTATTGATTTAACGCTCTAGTGAGAAAAATGCAAAAGAACGGTTTCTGATTATGTAAAAATGTATTTTTCGATTTTGCATAAATTATTTTTACATTCTTAGTCTCAGATTATCAGTGCTTTAATTGAACTTACATGTGTTTAAAAGTGGGAAGTAACAACTGGTAGACATAATAAGCAGATACGCACTAGGTTTGCAAGTTAAATGAAAGTTCCTTCATTACCCAGCAGAGGGAGCTCAAGTAGTCAGAAAGCTCATCTTTGTCACTGTAGATTAATTGAGACTTAAGACATTTTTAGGACTGCAATGTAGAAAATGAAATATATCAATCACACATTTACTTCCACATGTTTATGTATTTATTAATTATTTTAAAATACAATTTAAAAGGCTCCAGAAAGTTATGCTACTGCACTGTGGTCCATCCAGCTACTCCTTCTTTTTGTAGTCCTCGAGGTGAGCTAGGATCCAGCCGCTCGGCCCCAGGATTGTCACAAACATGACCGTGAGTGCAATAGCCTGCTCCTACAAGAGACAGACAGGTGGCTATTGATAAGTTGCATTTAACTTTATAAATGTCCTGTTTTAGTCACATATTAGTCTCCTAAGTAGCCCGATTGTTTCCCCCTTGTGGAAATACATTGATGTACAGAGTGAGTCATGTACCTGTTTTGTCAGATTCGTTTGTAATTTACTAATGGCTACTGACAAACATTATTATACTGAACGCAAAACAGAAAGCCATTCTATGACAAGTTTGACGGTTTGTGTAGAGCTAAAAATAGCCAGTTGTTTCAGACAACCTCTGAGCCTACAATCTGACCCCGGTCCATTAGTTTAATTATACTGTACAACTTTTGTTTACTGCATTCGATATAATAACAAATGATCAAGTACAAGGTAAAAATATTCAGTAAATCATTCAGCAGGGCACATATAGTCATAACATCTTTTATTTTTTACAGGTAAATCCGTGTTTTTGGCTTGGTTACTATCTGTTTATTAGCACTACAGCTTCTACAGACAACTTGCATAAAATACTTTGGCTACCATGTGATTAGTAAGCTATATATAGCCCATTGCTGTTCGTGGAAACTGCATTTCCAGTTATTTTGGTAATTTAGCTTTATCAGATTTTATTTTCTATATTGCTTATCTCTTATTATCATCCGTCAAGCTTTTCACTATCAGTCCATCTTCCTGACAATCTTGTGTACATATCAATAGCATCATTAAACTAAACAACGCTTACTGGGCTTTAAAATATATTTTGCATAAAAAAGGTTTATAATGATGCAATAATTAGATTGGCCTACATAACCTGATATCAAGATTCCAGTATCTATTTCTGTTTCAGAAAGAGTAGGCCCATGCGCCACTGACTTTGAAATTGTCCCAAATCCAAGGTCACACTTTCTAAACATCACATGATAGTCCAATATCCAACATGATCTCAGCCAGGTATCTTTGTTCAGTTTTGCGTTGTTTATTTAATATGCGACAAGACATGAAGGCTACGTGGTGGCATTAGGTGCAATAATGGCGAGATGGCGCAAGACAAGTCATAAAGTGATCATATCAAGGAAGGGTTCAAATATTGACTCCTACGTGCGCACACACTGTGCAACAATGGAACTCCGGAATCACATCTGTTTGATTTATATTTAGTAATCAGGTGATAGAAAATATCCATGAGTCATATGCGGGACCCTGCAGAAAAAAAGCAACAACAAAAAAACTTACCCCTGCAGAGATGTTGTTTTGCGCGGGTTTGGCAGATACACGAGCGAAAGGGACCACCTGCGTCCTCAGAGCGTGCCTGAAGAGTCGGGAAACAGCGGGCAAGGGCATGTTTGGAAGAGGAGAGAAATGGTCTTTTGGATGAGCAGAGATTATGGGACAGATGAAAACAGGAGCAAGTGCTGCTGCCTGTGCCGGTTCTGGTGCTCGTTCAACTTTACGTCCCTCAGTAAAGTAATGTGCGCATGAGTTACTTTCGGTGCGTCTGGCTGCGGTCTGCGTACGTGAGTAGAGAGAGAGAGAGTGTGTCACCTGTCACACGATCGGGCTTCCGCAGTCAATGACCCGAAGTCAACTGTAACAGGTCTTTGGTCTATCCATTAATAATGCAAAAATAATTAATTTAAAGTGAATTTAAATACACATTAAGCTTCAGTGGCGGGGCTCTGCGAGGGCTAGTTAACGGTACCATAATTCTACATATTAATTTATTTTTATTTTATCATTCATTGATTATGCTGGTAACATTCTGTATTCGTGTTTTTGCAAAAGGGATCGAGAAGTTTTGCAGATGGCATCACAAATGTCCATTGCTGGGTGTAATTAGGTGTAACTATTATTACATTTTTGAGTAACTATAGTGTAACTACTGTGAAAAAACTTGTAATTAAATTACAGTTTCCAACAAAATAGTCTTAGTTACTCTTAGGCTAAGTAAAAAAAACAAAAGTGACTTATGATGTGAAATGAACCTGCTCAGAATTTGTAGGCTATTAATTCATGCAATTATTTGCATAAATGGGCTTTGTTTAGAAGCCGCAAAAATTTTCAAAATATTTTTTTTTTTATCGAAATTTGCAATAATATTCACAAAGTAACAGTGTTGGGAGTAACTCGTTGCAAAAATAACGAGTTACTGTAATATAGGCCTATTCCCCTTTTCAGTAACTAGTGTAACGCATACTAGCCTATAGCTAATGTTGATAACATGTACAATCTGAGTAACTCAAGTTAATTGCATATAAATTAATTGCTTTGATATTCTACTGAAAACGACACTTCAGGGGCAAAACACCACTAAAACTGGTGTCGAAGAGTTTCTTTGGAGTTTGTTGATCTAAAGGTTGGTCAAATATCTCACATTTCTAATATTTAATAGCTAATCAAGAGTAAATGTAACAGGTTTAGTGTTGTACAGTGTCTTAACAAATGTGTGATAAACTCAAAGTAACTGAGAATAGTTTAACTATGAGAAAGTAATATTGTAATACAAATAAATTACATTTTCATTTCTGTAACTAGTTGTATTACAATTTCACAGTAACACTGCAAATTAATCCCAAAGTAATGTAACTAAGTTATTTTCTTGGGCAGTAAGGAGTGTAACCCTTTACATTTTTAAAAAGTAATGTGTAATTATTTTTTCAATACTTTTCCCCGAAAAAAGGTGAGAAATGCATGAGAGTCAATAGAGAAACAACGTTTTCTTCTGTAAGAACTTAAAGTGCCCATGACAGGTTGAACTATTTCACAAATACATAGTTCAGATCATTATATTTAAGGTTTTACTCAACATTTTTCCAATTTCATTCCAATTTGGCAATTTTTTAGCATTAAAAATGTACTTCCTGTTCATCAAATTATGACATCATGCTAGTTGCCTAGCGACCATGTAAATTGGGCCAAAACTCTGGCAAATTTCTGATAGGACTTTTTTTTTCTTTTTTTTGTTTTTTTTTTTTTTTTTTTTTTTTTTTTTTTTTTTTTTTTTTTTTTTTTAGAATTTGTTGTTTGTTTTTTTTTTTTTTTTTTTTTTTTTTTACTCAAATTTCAAATTTATTTATTGAGAGGATAAGCCCCTTGAGATGAGCCATCTAGTTTTCGAGGGGGTCCTCAACAAAACCACAAATAAAGATACAGGTACAGCAGAACAGACATTAGCACATGAAAAAAGTATTTTACAAAACGCACAGGAAAAAACAAAAATGAGACAAACTCACAACTACACACACACTCGTCGTCTGTGACAGTTTGAAAAAAATAAATACAAATTATAATTATAAAATAACTAAAAATGACTAAAACATATAATACTAATACAAATAATAATAATGGTAATAATAACAACAACAAATAAAAATAATAATAATCAAAAACAATTAGAAACAATTACATGGATGGTTCATATGTTCCAAACAGGCATTTTTGAACAAAGACAGAGATGTTAAAGAGCGTATTGTTGACGGAAGATTATTCCAGTCAGAGGGAGCTTTGTATTTGAATGATTGTTTTCCAATTTCTTTTTTAATTCTGGGAACACACAGTAAAAAATAATTGATTGGCATGACGTAGGCTATATGATGATTGAAATTGAGTTAAATATTGCTTCAAATAATCTGGGTAACTAAAATGAATGCATTTAAAAATAAATAATAACCAGTGAAGATGTCGTCGGGAGGATAGAGTGAGCCAGGACAGTTGCTGATACATGTGACAAAGATGAGTTCTGAAGGGACAACGAAGAATAAACCTGCACAGACTATTATAAATTACATTAAGAGGTTGTAGATTAGTGGCAGTTGTATTTTGATAAATAATATCACTGTAATCAAGAATTGGAAAAATTAATTGTGAAATTGATTGATTGATAAAGTAATTTTAAACGATAAGAAATTTTCTGTGTAATGGACTGTATATGAGGACTAAATGAAAGTGATGAGTCAAGCCAGAGACCAAGATATTTAAATTGTTCGACAGCTGAAATTGGCGACAAATCTAAGTAAGTTAGTTTTATTTCACTGGCAGCTATTGGACGTAATCTTTTTTGAAACAGCATAAACTATGATTTGGTTTTATTTAGTAACAGCTTGTTTGATTAAAGCCATAGTTGAATAGTGTTGAAATCACTTTGAAGAGATTGTTGAATGTCAGTAATATTGGGCTTAGGTGAATAAATGACAGTATCATCTGCATACAGTTGCACCTTGCAGTCAGTACATGTCAGAGGGAGGTCGAGTGATGACTCAAGCCATAAAAATTTACTAGAACTCACTTCTTTGTTAAATGTGTGTTAGGGCTATAAAAATGTGTTTCTTGTGAGAAAATAAAAAAATATCTTTGTCTCCCTAGTGTGAGTCATCATTTTAGAACTCTGCTCTACTTCCTGGTATTTTCAACATATTTTCACATTTTTCTAAAACAAACTTGTTATTGATGAACGTAAAACCATCATTTATAATTACAATATGTATTAATCTACCAAACTAAATCAAAATTTGAAAAATGTTCAAACCTGTCATATGCACAGCTAAAATAAGAAAAGAAGCTGCAGTGTGAGAACAAATTCATCCCACAACAACTCTACTGAGTATACTGTTTATAACTGACATGTAAAAAGAATCAAACAGGTAAACAGTGGCAGAAAAGCAGATTAGAGGACTTTAGCTAATCACAGACATTATCACACACAGCTGAACTTATTGCCTTATTAAAAAAAAAAAAAAAAAAAAATGACATGTTTTGTCTGTTCGCTTAAATGTCCTAAATCACCAACACCACTTAGCAAACAATGTGAAACTGCACGGTTGCAACATCAACAGAAAAACAGTTGTTTATTTTTAGAGTTAAATTGTGTAAAACAAAACATCCAGGGATAAAAAAAATTAAGCCATAGACAACAAAGAAGTACATTTAATCTGGTGTGTTGCCACTCAGCCAGAATGTTAAGAGGCATAAAAAAAAAATAAAAAAAAGAATGTCCATGCTGTTCGGTTGGCCTAATGTTAAACCAATAGAGATTTAATCAAAATTTGAATTTGTATGCAATTTTCCAGTCAAATTAAGTTTACCCAGAAAGTTGGCCTTTAAAACAAAAACCTTCACAACAAATATGTCGAGCAAAACAAATCAATTAATATAAACTATTTCTATATTTCAAGCCATGATGAAAACTTGACACATTTTTCATAGTTTAATTTTATAGGTAGACCTACTGGATTTTAAATTCACCTGCATGTCTCAGAGAAATAAGATGTTTTTGAGTCCCTTTAATGAGGAAATTATTCGTTGTACAAACTCCACAGATATTATGTCACAAAATATATTTCGTCAGGTGATTTTTCCACATGCTTTTTCCATTCAGCCAGTGTTTATTATTATTATTATTATTATTATTATTATTATTATTATTATTATTATTATTATTATTATTATTATTATTACTAGTAGTAGTAGTAGTAGTTAGTAGTTGTAGCAGCAGCCTTAATTTATTTATTTATTTCAATTTCATTCAATATCAAAAAGTTTATTTAATGAATGTCGAGTCTGAATGAATAGTTTAGTTTGTAGTTGTTAAATCACACCAGCAGATGTCAACATTTTGACTATCTTAGCCCCGCCTTCGCCCAAACGTCCAACAGAAGAAGAAGAGCCACATTAACACCCGGAAGTCAAAGTTCAGTTTTCTTTTCCCGAAGAACATTTTTTTCTCTAAAGAACCAGGATATAATCACAAAACAAGTGGTAAGTAGACGAATTACTGGCCCATTGTAAGTACAGATGTTATACTTAAACATGTCAGTAGCTCTGGATCAATAGGACATAAACTATACTAACCTAGCTATGGCTAAATTTTATATTGTATCTCTGGCCAATAACTGCAATAATACATGTTTTTGTCACCATTATTGTGCCCTTCCCCATAATTAGGAAAGAAAGACCACAGTTTATCGGAAATGCTGCTGCATGCATGGATTATTTCTCCTGTGTTTGCCACTTTGAACTTGGTGCTCTGACATAGCCCATAATGGTAAGTTTGAAGAATGGGCACGTTCCTAATGGGATTGAAATAATTATATAAGCCTAGAGAGGAATGTGCAAGTAGATAAGCTGAAATTGTTAAATTCAAAGTTTTTCTTATCATTAGTGAGCTCAAGTTGTATTGATTGATTCATGCATGTTTTTTTCCCCTGTATTGTCCTCATTGATTACTTTAGTAAATTTAATTTACTAAAGTGTTGCATGTAGGATTTTAAGATAAATGCAGCACAAATATAATACAAATGAGTGTCAGTCCTCTGCTTGTTACAGTGAAATGTCACTAGGAAGAGGTGAAACTTATCAGTTCTGCCATCAATGGACCTGTCTCTAGTTCTGCATAAACCACCAGGAAGTTTAAAGTAAACAAATGATTATGTTAGGATCTCTTTATGGTAAGGAAAGTTCAGTGCTAAGTAAAAAAAAATATATCACAACCTATTCCCTTCAAACTCTTGTCCTCAAATGTAGTTCTTAAGTATTCAATGTGATTGCGATTGTAATTTATTATACCCCTTTGTCCCAGGACAGTGTCTTCATGTGAGCAGTTGCTCTGCCCATCATGTCCCTGATGGGTCCATTTTGGAGCCTCTATGTCTTTTGTTGGCTGTTCGCCGTATCCTCTTCCAGCTCAGGCTCTGTCAAAAAGAATCTGGTCTCGTTCAACAATACCTCCTCAGTCTGTGATAATTGTAAGTATCCCCTGTATTACATTTAACAATACTATTACAAAAGACACTGTCAAAGTATAACATGGGTAATACTTTAGCTTTTTTATGGTTAAAGGTAAACACAAAAACAACTTTTTAAAGTTTGCCTAACCTACGGTTTTGAGTTTTTTTTTTTTTGTTTGTTTGTTTGTTTTGAAGAAGAAGAAGAAAAAGAAGAATTTTAATTCGAGCTGAGCACAATAGCATGTTTCAGGTCAAAACAATAACAAACTGTCTCACTGTACGGTAGTTATGACACCAGCATGGATCGCCCACACAAAACTGTGTGCTGATCACAAACACCTGCTGCCAAATCAATGACACTGCTCCTCTCCACCCTTAGTCACTCCTTTCGCCCGTTCCTGTGCTTTTACAGCTGCCAGCTGTGTTTGAAATGTGTTTGTGGTTGTCGTTTAGGGGGTAGCTTTTCTTTAAAAATGAAGCTTCAATTTATTTTTTTATTTTATTTATTTATTTATTTAGAAAGGGACAGTGCACATTAATGAACATATATACATATGTAAATATGCCAGATTTTAGCCATTGGCTAGTTTCCATCTGTAGTCCCTTGACAGGTTGATGGTGTCATTTAAAGACACACACACAAACAAGACAACAAGACATACAAAACACATTAAAACTGATTACACAGAAGGACAGGAGAGATTCAAAACAAACAAATTCAGGAGGGTCACACAAATCACAATTTACCATACATTGAGTTAATAAAGTGCTATTGTACATTTAAATAAAAGTTGAAGAGTTATACGTATGCAGATGTAATAAAGTGCTATGTGTATTGCATAAATCCTATTGTTCTATTGCACATGCCCATGTGCACAATTGCACAAGCCCTAAAGTGCTGTGTGTATTGCACAAGCCCTAAAGTGCTGTGTGTACTGCACAAGCCCTAAACTGCTGTGTGTATTGACGAGCCCTAAAGTGCTGTGTGTATTGCACGAGCCCTAAGTGCTATGTGTATTGCACAAGCCCTAAACTGCTGTGTGTATTGCACGAGCCCTAAAGTGCTATGTGTATTGTGCAAAACCTAAAGTGCTGCGTATATTGTGCAAATCCTAAAGTGCTGTGTGTATTGCACAAATCCTAAAGTGCTATGTGTCTTGCATGTACCCTAAAGCCCAGTAAATATAGTCTAAGAATTGTGTTCACATGTTTGTGTTGATCTTAGCCACTCCTTTAAATAACTTTTGAATGTAGTAAAGGTGGGTGCTTCTCTTACAAAAGTAGGTAGACTGTTCCACTGAACACAGCCTTTGTAAGACAAAACATTTTGACCAAAGGCCGTTTTTCTCACAGGGATCACACAATCTCCTCTGCTTATAGCTCTGGTGGTTCGTGATGTAGTGGTCCTGTATTTAATATGTTCTTTTAGAGGCGGTGGTGCTAACCCATGCAGGCTCTTGTATATAAGACAGGCATTTTTAAATTTTATGAAATTTTCAAAGCTCAGCAAATTATACTTTGAAAGGATTTTACAATGATGAAAAGTGAAAGGTTTTTTATCCAATATTTTCAGAGCTTTTTTATATAGCATTTCTATTGGTTTTAGAATTGTCACACCTGTCAGAGACCAACTTGTTATACAATAGCTTACATGGGAAAAAATCATACAGTGCAAAAACATCATTGCAGCTTCGTCGGTTAAAGAACTTCTTATTTGATTAAAATTGGAAATGTTATATTTAATCCTATGAGAAATCATTTTAACGTGTTTCTTAAAGGACAACGTAGAATCTAACAACACACCTAGATATATAAATTCTGTTACTAATTGGAGTTCATGATCCCCAAAAAACACATTAGAACGGCTGATGTCTGAAGCCCTTTTGGAGAACATCATACAGACTGTTTTCTGTGTGTTTAGGAGGAGGCAGGATTTAGTAAGCCAACTCTGAATACGTTCTAAAGCTGATGAAAGATTTTTAGCTGCATCTTCTGATGATTTTGCACTTGTATAGATCACTGCATCATCTGCATATAACTGTATGTCCACATCTTTACAAACATCTGGTAAATCATTAATAAACAAAGAAAATAAAATTGGCCAGAATTGATCCCTGGGGACCCCAGTGGATAATTTACAAAAGACGATTCACTCCATTGACCACAGTACACTGTTTTCTGTTAGACAAGTATGAAGCCATCCAATTCATGCTTGGTCAGAGAAGTTGAAAAGACGCAACTTTGATAGAAGTATAGAGTGATTCACAACATCGAATGCCTTTCTCAGGTCTAAAAATACAGCTCCAACATAATTATTTCTATCCAGTTTACTTTTAACCTTTTCTAGGAACATTATTATTGCAGATTCAGTAGAATTACGATTAATTTGTTACCATTGTTCTTTCTTCTTTTCACTGGATAACCTGCTAAGTGTAAGACTTATTACTTCATTTGCTTACTTTCTATAGTTCAATACTTCTTTCTAATAAATAATAAATGTTTTGTGGACCCCCCATCCCTTTTATTTAAATTTAAACATTTTAAATACATTTTGTACAATTTAGTTAGTTGAGCCAAAAGTGCAAAACATTTGAACTGATTTTCTTTCTTTTTTTAGTTTTAAGTTTGTACCAATGCCAGCAGCAGTGTTATAATAATAATAATAATACATAACACTTGTATATCGCTTTTCAAGATACTCAAAGACGCTTCACATAAATAGGACAAACAAACAGATAAGTTAAGATTCACAAGAAACATATTTTTGCAACTGCAAAATAGTAAATTGGATTTGTTAGTGTTAACATTACATACACTGTTTTTGAGAGCGTTATCTTAGGGTTTTGTTAAGTTGAAAAGAATTGTGGATATGCTATTTTATCATTTGAATTGACTGTGGTTGTAATATTCACTGTTGTATTTGTGGCGTAGATGGTAGGTTTGAAGTAATGATTGAAAAACTAAGAAGAGTGGATTTGTGTAAAGGCTTGAGTAAAGGTGCTTGCAATTGTGATGTATTGTAAAAGGTCAGACAGTTGCTGTACTGTACTGTTCTCATGATCTGCTAAAACAAATGTATTTCTATGCATTGCAGGTAGCAATGACAACGTGACTCAGAATTCATCAAAATTCGGCTTGGAAAATGCCACCGGACTTAACCAGCAGCTTCTTGACCTCAATAACACAAGGCAAAACATAGTGTTAAATCAAACTGTACAAGATGGCAAACAAAACCTCACCCAAACATTTCCAAACTCTTCTTCACAGTTCAATCACATTTCAACAACAGATAAACCCTCATTACAACCTTCTACACCAGTAGCCCAAAGCAACAATTTTTCGACAAGGCCTGAAGTTACAGATGTTCCACTTTCACACACCAATAATAATGAACCGATCAATGTGACTGGTGTGCCTTCTAATGCTTCGGCTACACATGCGCTTATACCTGCAAATACCACTGGAACAACTGCATCAGTCAGTGCAACTGCTCTATTGACTTCAACCACCAAAACAACTACAACTTCTCCAACTACGATCTTTTTGTCTACAACAAAAATGACTCTTGCACCAAAAACAATCCCACCTATTCCAAGTATTGTTGCATCAACACCTATTTTAACAAGCCCCAGGATGACCAGATTGATCACCAAGGAACCAGCATTTATTACTTCTACTACTACTTCAAGTCCTGCTGCAGCTTCGACTAACTTTTCTACTACAATTTCTTTGCCCACTGTCCAGTACCTGAGCCCAGTGGTGGAGGTGGCAGGCAGTGATTTAACTAGTCACTTAGTAGATACCGCGTCATTGTTGGCTATCCTACTATTTGGTTTACTCTTCTTCTTTGTGGTGGTGGCAGTGTTTGTAGCCCAGGCCTACGAGAGCTACAAGAGGAAGGACTACACTCAAGTGGACTATTTGATAAACGGCATGTACACTGACTCTGGAGTGTGATTTCAGAGTGGGTCTTAAAAAGTTCGATGTCAAGTCGATATGAAGCTAAATGGGTGAGAATAATGACTGAGTAATAAGTGTAACTATGTGAATGTCATGGCCAGAAGTTTGAGAATTTGGGTTAGAACTTAAAGTATTATTCTAAAAATAATACCACAGGTATTGCCAAAGTGGGTTGTTAAGATGCAAAATTTTGATGGTTCACGTAGTATATTTTTGAATTTATCTGCTCATGCTCTTCATTCCAATGAAACTGAGTCTTAACTACCAACACTCACAGTCTTGTTGGTGATTTAATACAAGTACACCTAGTAACCTCAAGAATAAATAACTTTTTTCAAAGGTGTTTTTGTTTATGGTTATACCAGGACACAGTAAAAATAACAGACATTTTCAGCAATATTACCTCATTGCAGAGTCTTCTGAGTGCTGCATTGCAATAACATTATTTTTTGACTCAAAGAATAGGACAGATATATTTTTTCTTTCCTTCTTTCCATAACAAAACCCTCTCTCCTCAAATTGATGCATTTTTGTTGAGAATGTGAGTTTGTTGAGTTTGAGAATGTGAGTTTGTCTGAAGGTTCTTTAGGACAAATTTCTAATTGAAAACTACTGCTACTGCAGTCTAAAAGACAGTGAGTATTCAGCCAAGGTTTACACTGGCCTCAAAAGCCACTCTAAACAGATATGCCTTGAAAATGTTTTTTGTACAATGTGCGTAGTTGAGACCATTTGGGTTACATCCACCAAATGTGTTCAGTAAAAGTAAAAATCATAACTCATGGGCCTTTGTGCTACACCAGTGTTGTGTGTGTGATAAAATTAAGACGCAAAATCTAGTGAAATTCCACACCAGAACAAACTTGTGCCAGCTTTTCCTTTTGGATCAGTTTTGCCTAAAGTGTTGTTTTATTGCACTTCCAATAAAGATGGGAGCAGTGTTTCCCACATAGACTGAACCGACGGCATTCGGAGTGAATAGTGTCATCACATTTCTAATATGTGACTTATTAGAACAAGACCAAAAGTTGTTCATGTGTTCTAACTGCAAGTGTTGTGTATTAACTGTTCCTCTTTCCAATGTTTACTTTGGGTTGGAGATTTTGTCTTAAAATGCCAAAAAATGTAAAAGCACATGATTGTAAAGCCAAGGGAATTGTAAAGCCATTTTGGTTAATGTTCAGTTGTCAGACGTGAAGGTGGCTGCATGTATTTAATTCACGATGGAATTTAATGCCTTGTGCCAACTCAACATTGTACCAGTGCACTTTGATTTTTAACTTGGATACAATAAAGGAATAAAAAAATGATTGCTGCAATGCTTTTTTGAGCAAGTTCTCGTGGCTTGTAATTTTAAGCATCATGTATTTTTAATCACAAGGTTAAATGTGTTTAGATTATTACAGAAATAAGGAGATACAGTTATGATTTCTTTTGACCAAAGCTTGTGCTGATGAATGAATGATAGAAGATATGCATTGGATTAAAACATAAATGATGTATTTTAAATTTCACTATTAAACTGGTGAATCATTCTAGATAAACTCCACATTGGAGAACAATTTATTATTTTTGTTAAAACTCAAAAGATATGAAACAACTGAATTTACCCTGTGCACAGAATGTCAGTTTAATGCCATGTTATGTTTAAAAATAAGTAATTTTTTTCTCACATGTTCACTTCCTGCTCAGTTCTTAAAAAGTTACAAAGCTCTGTCAATGTAATCTGTCTTCTTAAACACTTGTCACATAACTTTGCGAATAGCATACGCATGTACATACCCACAGTTTAAATTGTCACTCAAATTAATACTGATACTTTTTAAAGTTATTATTTACAACACATCGTATGCAAATTTGACTTTCCTGTTCTTTTGCTTCCTCATACAAAATGCAGATGAAGTTCTGTGAAATCGGTTCTCGATTTGATTATTTCCCTTTCCTAGTAGATGGAGTTCCAAATCAATTCCTAACCTGGGAAGCAACATTTATTATAAGTTCTAATACTTAAAATAGCAAAGTAAAGGTTGTCAAGAGCATTTAAGGCCTCTTTGAAAGCATTTCGCATTGCATATTTTTAAAGCCAGACTTTCTGTTAAAAGTTGAATAAGTTGTAGCTTGTATTAACATCAGAGACTCAGATCTGAAAAAGCCGCTTAGATGAGAAATGAAATGTCTGGCTTTTGCCATTGTATAATAACTCATCATTATTTTGATTATTAATTACTGTATAATAGAAAGGCCTGAAAGTGCTGGAGCAGGTTCAACAAATGTGTCTTTCATCTGCCACTGTTTTCACTTTAGAAAAATGAGTAGAAGTGCTGAAGAAGAAACAAACATTCTTGCTGTGACCAACATTTTACAGTAAAGTGAAGCTTTGGTGCCTTTAATCTGTGTTAAACTCAAAGCCCTTTTGCCTTGACTTTGGGTGGGCCAATTAATTCTAGCACCTCATTGTTCCCCATGCAGCGTGTTTACAACAACAAATATGTTCGAGGCAACTTTGATTTGGTAAACTGTTGCACCTGTTTTCCATTTAAAATGCTTTTGTTCCAGGCAAACTGAGGTATATTAAGAGAAAGAGCAAAACACATGCTTTGGCATCTATTTTGAGGAGTTATCACATTCCAGCAACAGAATGCTGACTGGACTTATATCGATAGGACACATTTCAGACACAAACTGTAGCAAAATATGGAAGTCTAAACTTAAACTTACCAATTAAAAAGCACAATGTAACTTATAGTAAAAGCTATTTCTTTGCCTAGAATTTTCCAATGTATATAATATTAATAATAATAATCCATTGGATTTATATAGCGCTTTCAAGACACCCAAAGACGCTTCACATTATGCATTATTCAGTCATTCTACACTGGGTAGTGGTAATCTACTATTGTAGCCACAGCTGCCCTGGGGCAGACTGACAGAAGCGAGGTTGCCATTTTGCGCTATGTGCCCCTCTGACCACCACCAACCATGCATACACACACACACACACACACACATACGTGTCTTTAACATATTGTAGGGACGCATGACTAGAACATGCCTTGTGGGAACGTCCCTTTCTGCTGGTTCTACCGGAGCCCAAAAAATATGTTATGGTTCTCTAAATTTCCTTAGCAGTAATTTGACTTCAAAAAACATTTATTCCATTAAAAACTTCTGGGGACATTTCAGGGATAGAGATAGTTATGAGACCCAACCATGTACACTGGTTATTGGAATGAATTTTTAGGAAATAATGACACACAAAAATGAATAAAACTAAATCTTTATTAACATAAATTAAATTATAATCATTAAACTGTTCTTTTAAGAGCTGTGATTCGATTCTTTACATAAAATTTCACTGCTAACCAATCCCTCCGTTTGAGCGCGACTTTCTCAAGCCGAAGGCACTTATCACAGTCTGCTTTGCCCGGAACTCGGCACGAGTTTATGAAGTGCATCAAGTGCTTTTCCACGGCTTTGACCTCTCTTGGGTTCCACGTTCTCTTTACGACTGTCCGGCGAGCTGAAGTGGGGGTGCGTGACGGTCCTTTGCGTGACGGTCTTTGGACCGCTTGCAGTGAAGGATGGCTGGATGTTTCAATTGTAACAGGCTGGGATGTTTCATTTGTTTCGTCTGGCATTTCAGCATCCAGATCTTCTTCTATGTTCTGGTTCTCGTCCTCGTCCTCACTGTCCTGGAGGGCATGATCTGTTAAAAGTAAAGAAACAGCTTAGTCAAGCCGAAATGTACAAACTTTATGTATGTCTTCACCTGCCCAGATAGGAGCACCTTTCCTGGGCAGAGTGTGAGGCTCTCCTGGAACCTTGTGGAGGTGGAGGAGAGGCTCCAGGAGGCAGAGTGTCAGTGCAGTTGGCCCAGTAAGGTGCACCTGACCTGGACTTAGTGTGAGGCTCTCCTGGAGGAGGTGGTGGAGGGGCTCCAGGAGGCAGAGTGTCAGGGCACATGGCCCAGTAAGGTGCACCTGACCTGGACTTAGTGTGAGGCTCTCCTGGAGCCTTGTGGAGGTGGTGGAGAGGCTCCAGGAGGCAGAGTGTCAGTGCAGTTGGCCCAGTAAGGTGCACCTGACCTGGACTTAGTGTGAGGATCTCCTGGAGCCTTGTGGAGGTGGAGGAGAGGCTCCAGGAGGCAGAGTGTGAGAGCACTTGGCCCAGAGAGGAGCACCAGGCCTGGGCAGAGACTCAGAAGCTGATAGTGGCCAGCTTGCTGCCCAGCATAGACCCACTATTCTGGGGTTTAAAAGAGGGGTTCCTGATTTGGGGCTTTTTAACCTGGAACCTGGCCTATCTGCTGGAGCTCAAGTGTGGATAGACAAAAAAAATCTTTACCTTCTGGGTCAATAGTGATGTCATCCAGGCCTTTTCCCTTGAATTCAGCCATACGTCCCTGCTCCAAAGCCATGAGGATCTTGCTCACTTTAGCCAGTTGAAGGGTGCCTTCTGGAAGTCTGTAGAACTGTCGGTGGACTCTTACATCATGCCCCAGGAAATCGGCCAGCTGATCCAACTCTGTGTTGCTCAGGTTAAGAACTTGAGACAGAGTTGCAGTTTGTTTTCGCAGTTTTGTGGAGGTGAGGCTTTCTGGGTTTTTGCCCCACACATCTTGGCAAAATGCCGGAGACAGTCAGACCCACGAAAGTATGAACATGCTTTTGGTCTGGCAAAAAGGTATTTGTTTCCCGGTACAACCCCACACATCTCCCGCTTGCTGACAAGAAGATCCAATGCTTCCTGCATGGCTGGTGTCAAAAGAACCGGCACCTTCCTTCCTCTCTTCCCCGCTATCTCCAGTCTTCTGAAGTGTTGACACAGTTTCTTTTCTAAATCAGAGAGTGCATCACCCAGGTCTTCCAGCGCATCCTGGCTATGCGGAGACATGTATGCTGACAGAGGCATTTTTGATACTTCGCCGGAACGCCGTCTGTTGAAGAGAATTATCTGAGTCAGGGTGACTTTTGCTAATCCAGCCCAGTCCTGGGGTGACACTTGAGAAGACAACGTGGAGTGAAGTTTCTGCTGCTCTGCATCCAGAAATGAATGAAGCACCTGGACATCTCTTGTGAATGGAAGTAAAAGTGGAGCATTCCACTTGGCTTCTTGAAGTGTTCTCAGTGACGCTGCAGATATCATTTCATGCCATCTTGCTTCATAGATTTGTCGGAATGTACGGGCATTTTTAGCTGCAACACTGTTGTTCTGGATGTTTGAACGACTTTCAACCAACATTGAAATCTTTGACAGACTATGCCCTAATTTGAGAGCCAGACTTGGGCGTTTATATGTATTGTTTTGCCTGTCATATCCAGCTACACATTTCACAGATTCTACAACATGCATGAAATTTGAAGGCAAAACATGGTCCTCAATGGTCTTTAGCGCCGGGTTTTTTCTTGAGCATAACAGAAGCCTTCCCAACTCTCTCAGTTTTTGACGAATATACTCATGTTTCCCAGCATCATGGCCAAAACGACTAAAAAGATTTTCACCAAATTCTAGAATACATGGATCTTTTTTCACTATGGAAGAAACTTTATCATTTATCATGTTGCTTAGCAGCTTCCAGAAGTCTTGTTTGACGCCCGGAGGTGGTGGTACAGCAAATGCACAGAGCGCCTGAACCCGCGTTCTTCCTCGATTTGGCTCACCGCTAGGCTTAAACTTGCATTTTGAGACATGTTTAAAAAGAATCTTCTTTCTAAATAGGCCTTGGCAGTGAACACAGTGCATGTAATCCTGGGCTTCTGTGTTTACTGATGGTTTCCTCCGGGGAACAAGTTCACCTGCTTCTCCGTTTAACACCTCAACATTATGAGCAAAGTTTCCCCTGTTTCGAAGATGTTCAAGATGGAGCTTTCTTTCTTTTGATCCCTTATTATAAGACATGGCTTGTGCAACCTCAAGTTCATTTTTATGAACATGCTCCAAATGTCGAGTTATTTTCAGTAATCCTTTATTACAGAACAAGCAATATTGTCTCTTATTGTACTGGCGAGACCCATCTGCTTTTGTACTTACTGCCTGCACTGACAGTGAACGTTGGCGTTGGACTGTCCAAGGAGGTGATGAGCTACTTTCTGGTACTTGTTGCTGTTCTGAAGGGGTGTCATTGGTATGTTGGATTGGGCTTTTTGAGTGTGTCCTGGGTCTATTTTTTGAATTTCCTGGCAGGTTGCTTTCTGTTGACATGAATGAATTAAATGAATCTCCACTGTCCCCATCGCTGTCGCTGTCGCTGTCGCTGAATTCAGGAACGAAAGCAGGGCTGCCCGATGAGGTACACCCAGACAGGTCATCTGAGTCACCATCCATGCCTCTAAAACAAGCAAAGCATCTTATTAGACAAGGTAAAATCAAGCCTGAAACAACCCTGGTTCTTCTGGAACTCAGGGGTGTATAACCCCAAAACCCAGTCCGAGCAGAGTGCACCAGAGGCGGACTGGATGTCCCGGGATTCCCCCTCTCTAAAACCGACTATTCTGTCAAAAATACACGGTGCTCTGGCTTAAGACCCACCCAGGGTTAAAGAGCAGGTCACGCTGCATCCATCCATGCCCCTAAGAAGTGCCCCATGCCGAATTAAAGTGTTTAAAATCGGGTGAGAAAATTGTCTGGTTCTCCGGAGGACAGGGCCGACCCTCCGTGCAACCTAGCCGGGGATGAGTGCTCTTCCCCGGGCATGAGAGTGAGCAATGACCCCCTACCAGAAATCCAGAGCAGAGTGCCTCAGAGGCGGACTGAGTGTCTCCATTAATCCCCCCTCTAAAACGCGCTATTCTGTTAAAATAGACACAGTGTGTGTGGGCACACACTTAAAGTCAGGTTTTTTGACTTGTGGGGATTTTCCCCAAATTTGTACAGGGTGTTGTCCGGAGCTTATTTTCATCAATTACATTGTCATTTTTGTGGGGACCGGGTTTTTTGTCCCGACAAAAATTCAGGTCCCCACTTGTAGAGTGTGCTGTCCGGTGGTTGTCCCTATAAGGTGATAAAAACAAACACACACACACACACACACACACACCAGATCCATACTAGGCAATGTGGGTGAAGTGTCTTGCCTAAGGGCACATCAACGAGTTTCTCCTCTGTTGCCCCACTGCGGCACCTGAGGTTCCGCTGCGGTCTCCCATCCGAGTACTACCCAGGCCTAACCCTGCTTAGCTTCTGAGATCTGAGATGGTATGGCCACTAAATATAATCCAAACTTATATTCAGTTACATTACATATAACTGAAAAGCATAGATTGTAAATCATCAGCTATCCACAGATCCACAGATTATATTAAAGACCTACAGTATTGTGTAAAATCTATTTTTATCCTTGCTATAAGAGCCTTCTCTCATTGTTCATTTACTCAAAGTTTTGTTAAGAATGATTCATTCATGTTTGAGTAATCTTGTATTGTCCTGCAGCTGATGAGTGAGAAGGGAGAGAAGCCTGTCCTCACCTACCCCCTATCCCTGCCCACTCTGTATTTAATTGTGGTTATTCTGAATATTCAGATAATAAACATAGCCACTTTACAACAATAAAAATGACTAATTTAGAATCTTCGGGTAAATTGACCTCTTTCTATTTCTAAGCTGTTTTACATCAATTTAGTGTTTTACAAAAAACAAAGTGTAAAATTCTGAGCTACATATATTATATTCCTAAATACATAAAAAGTCATCTTTAAATGTATTTTGTCAAACATTTTTTTTCCTATTTAATCAACCTTACATACAGAATTGTTTAAAGCATTAATGAAAAGGAAGATATTTGGCCAATACAATATGTTTCTTGGCTCTCATTAATAAACAGTAATTTGGGACCTTCTCTGGAAATTCTCTAAAAGTTTCTATTTTTGTAAATACGCCCTGCAGTCAAAGCAATGTCTCCTGCAGTTTTGGGGTTTACTAGCTTCATTTCTTAGATGTTTGCTTTATAAAACTAAAATGAAATGTATAGGCTACTTTGTTGCCTACTTGTAAGTTGTGAGGCCCCACTTTCAACATCTGTACTTTTATACATTTGGCTTGAGTAAAATAATTCTGAATTCAATTCTATTCATGCAGAGTCATCGTTATAGTTCTATGTCAACCTTTGAAACAGTACAGATATGAGACTTTATTGTGCAGAGTAAACTGAACAGATGTGTCTAAAACAGACATCTTTCTTCTGCCTTTGCCTGCACCTGTTTTCAATTACCTCAGAGAAATAGAGAAAGGTATGTTACATCAGTCATATTCCTCTTAAAGTGGGGTATTTATGGGAAGCAGGCAGACCAATGCAGGGAATATTTTTAATGTTTGTATAGGCCTAAGTGTGAATCAAAGCGTGCCGCCAGGGATGCAGGTGATGGGAGGAGGAAAATATGTTTCATTACAACATTCCTGCGTCTGGCTACAATGAAGCCGACACACAAGATGGTCTGAGCTTACTCAAAATGCACACGTTATTGTATTAGCCCCAGCTTTTAGACTAATTCTGATTCATTTAATTTAACAGTTTTAAACAAGATTTCGGCTCTAGCCAATCAGAGCTTGCTGCTATATGTGTCTGTTATAGTTTATAGATAAACAACATGCGAAGGTCGTACTCAGGTCTATTTAACTTTTTGGGGAAAAACTGTACTTTCTCTCACTTTTTCTACGCAAAAAGGAGCCAACCATATTTATTGGATTGTTAATTCTATAACTTTAAGTGATAGGTCCAGGTCTGTTCAAAGTAAAGAGTTTTTTTTAACATTTATTTAGTAAAGTAAAGACATACATTTCAAATCTTTTTTTTTTTTTTTTTGGACAAAAAGTTGCACGGTTGGTCTTTAATACAACATTGCTATGCTACGTAAGTTCACTACAATAAAATTGCTTAATTATGTAAATATATACAGTAAATCAGTGTGAGAAGTAAGTACTGTATCCACCTGCATAGTACCATCAGTGTGGTTATAGCTTTGGGATAGTGGTTCTTTACAGTATCCACAGTCTTTGACAGATTACATTTGTTTCTGCAACAGAACTGACACTGTTGTTTGTGGATTATGGTTACAGTTGAGGAAGGTGTAATGTCCTCTGAAATTTGAGCCATTCAACCAGTGCTGGGAAACATATTAGGAAAAGAGCTTCTGATCTTAAGCCATGCACCAGGAGAGCAGAGCTGGAGGTTTTGTCTTCTTGAGAGGGCAAACATGTGCACCAACACAGACACTGTGAAAACATGCAAACCTCAACAACCAGAGACTGATAATATACTACTGTCAACTGTTTTACCTTTAAACAGATGAGCACAGAATTATAATGTGTATCCAGGTCTATAACTTCTATAGAAATAAAACAAATGCCTGCTCATCTCATTTCAACAGTCCAGGACACATGCTTTAAGTTAATAGATCTTTTGAAGCCAGGGCCAGTTGGCGCTTCAGAATAAACGTGTCCAAAAGGGGAAAAAAAGGAACATTGGGGGCTGGTTTAGATAAGCTTATCTGAACAAAAAGACAGAAAGATATATTGTGAAAATATTGTGTTACTAGGAGCTAATTTTGTACTACAGTTACACAAGTTGCCTTAAGAACCACAACCACATTTCAATCAGAACTGGCAAACTAAGGCTGGAGAGTCTTAAAGTACAAGAGTAATGTGAATGGTCAAAAGAAATATTTGTAGCTGTATGTTTTGTAATCATAGCAGTTCAGAACAATGTCAAATATAAATTATTAGTTAAATTAGTTTAAAATAAATAATTTAAAAACACGCGTGCCTTATTTGACACAGTATAGGCCTATGCATAACTACATTAATTATTTGCATTTGAAAAGTAGTTTAGTAGTGGCTTTTTCTAAGGCTGCGCAATGTTGCAAAAAATGTTTATTCTTTTGCTCTATATTTTTGCCTTATTAATTCAGTGTGGACCAAGCTTCATAGTGTGTGGACCCCATAAAGTGGCCTCATTTTTTCCACCCTTTCCTGTTTCCATCCTCTAGGTGGTGTTTGTGTGTCCATTTCAATCCGTGCCCAGTCCAGCGACAGCACAATTTACTTTTTAACCACTTTCAAAACTTGTCCTACCCCCTACTAACACCCCTCTGTACACACACACACACACACACACACACAGCAGCGGGCAACAGGTCCCAGCGGAGTCCCAAACAAATCACTGCTCCCTCCCTCTCTCTCGCCTCTCTCCCGCGGTGGCCCCTGCACCCGCGGTGACGTCACAGGCTCCCGAGTCCTCTTCTCTTTCTCCGTGCGCGATCTCGCCACAGTCCAAAGTATAAAAGAAGCGCGAGTGAGTGCGTGAGAGGGTGCTTCCGAATTGAAAAGTCCACACTGAATAGCCTCGAAGACATTCTTTCGGGAGAGAACTATCACAAACTAATACATGTTTACGCGGACGAGGACGCAATCCAGGACTAAACCTCTGATCATGGAGTTGTGGGTTTAAAGGAGCTTGAAATGGGCGGCTTGCTGCTGGTTTTTTTGCACATTTGGCTTCTGTCGGCGGCGGTGGACGGTTTGTAGTCTATGTCATTTTATCTTCGATCTTTGCGGATTCTTTCGGGCGCCCTGTTGTTTTTGGAGCGGAGTAGTTACACGCTTCAGGTGCTGCTCCTCTTCAGGGAAAGTCTCGACACTGGGCCGAAGTGAGAGCTAGCTGCAAGTTTAGGATTTCACTTTAAACTTCGAGACGCGTAGCTTTTATCGCACGTTTTACGCACGGTTTTACGCACAGCTCTGTAAATGTCTTTAGCTTTTGCGAAATGGTTCATCTCGCGTATCCGTGCTTGTGATCAGTTTAGGGCAGGGAAAGTTGTAGCCAGTTTATGTCAGTAGTTTCTGGGCCTCAGCAACTCCAGCCATTCCTGCTCGGTGTCGGGTGTCTGTCTTTATAGTAAATAAGACTACCGGATGTTCCTAAGAAAACAAAACCCTTGTACACTACTAGATTTCTCCTTTCACACAGCAGGTTTTACCTTATGTTAGCTTTTATTCTTTATTTTTGCAGCACAAACTGTTCAATCTATAGTTTGTAGCTGAACAGGCGGAGCTTATAGTTTAGTGCACCCAGAGGAGATGTAGGTTCGTGAAAACTACCTCTGCATTTGACCAAACCAGGCTGTTTCCTGCTTGCACAAATTAATCTACTTTTTTATATTGGGTTGATCATTTCTATGCAGTTCTGCTTCTCAACAAATAATTAGGATTTTACCATCTGTTATCCAAGTTGTGTATTGGTGACCACTTTGTTTACATAAGAATACCTTGGTTAATTATGTTGACTAATTATGCAATGTTTGGTACTCCACTGTTTATTTAACTTTTCAACTGTTACACATAAGTTATTAGGTGTAATTACTCTAACATATTATTAAGTAAAGTCTGCCAGGCTTTTGGAATGTGTTGCGAATCTCAATAGCTGACATTGGTACATTTCCAAACCAAATAATTATGAGTCAAAACTTAAAACGTTTCCATTTCAGCATGTGGTCGACTATTGAAACACAAGTACCACTATTATTCAGTATGCATGTTTTCATTATTCACACACATTCATTTGTTTTGGCCGAAAAATCTAAAATGTCAACTCATATTCATTCTAACATGGTTTATACTGTAATTGACAGAATTTAAACACATTCAAGGTATTTGTGATTGATCTTAGTATAATAAAGTGGTTAACAAAACAATCTTGGTCAAATGTACTTGTCCTTTTGGTCAGTTTAACTTGATGAGTGTGCTTGACAATATTGACAGAATCAAAAGATCAAGATTTTTGGTGTATACCGGTAACAATATTCAGACGATATTATATTAAACCAACTCAAATGGGTTAAATCACGTCTTTAACAATTGTTTTGTTTATGTTAAATAGGTTGCATTTATGTTAGAGATGGGACGATTCACTTAAGTCACGATTCGATTAATTTTTGATTTTGCAACCACGATTTTCGTTTTTGTTTTTCTACCTTAAGACACAAAATAAACAAGTACAGAGAGTGTGTGTAGGTCAGTGGCTGCTTGAGCAAAACTGATCGATTCTGGTCTTTTGATTCGATCGCTGCATACTTCGAACGATTTTCAAAGTATTCGATCAATTTTCCATTCCTACTTCTTGTTGTAGAATATGTTGATGTCATAAGTCCTGACTGTGGGCAGAGCCTTTTTTCCATATTAATAACATTGTGTTTTGCCATGAAATATAATCTGCTGATTTATATTAGTGACCAGGCCCATTCACTTTTGCATTACAACAACAGCAACAAAAACTGCTGCTAAGCATTTCTATTAAATACCATTGGCCTGAAAAATGTTTTAATGTAAATGAAACCTATAATAGGACAAATGTGAAATGTTTGTAAAATTAATCAGAGGAGCAGAAATGTTAAAAAGTTATCAACATAATTTTTAATTTCATTTTTCTATTTTTATTTGGCTCCATGTGTGGCTTTTTTCCCCCTTTTTTTCCCGATATACTCGATATTCAATATTTGATATCTTCAAAACAACTGTACATCTCAAATCAGATGGCGAGACATCATTTACATGTTGTAAATGTATTTCACAAATGTAAAGAAACAATCTGGGACCTACTTTTACAACTCATATGAGTTGAGTCACGGTAATTAATCATGATAACTCGATTACACTTTGAAATTGAAATTATGATTAGATGCACAGCCCTAATACATTTTAATAGTACATAATACATTTAATGAGGTTTGGTTTGGTCAGGAAACAATTTATTGGACATGGCTGATTTTACAGGTGTGGATGCCCCTGTGGGAAGAAGAGGTTTCTTGAATGAGAATCTAAATTCATTATGTTGTAAAATTCTGATTGTCAGGTTAACCTTCAGTAAAGTACAAACTAGGGCTAATGTTTTCTATGCTGTAAGCGCTTGACAAAATTTTGAGAAGACATTTTGCCGCAAAGAATACATCAATTCAACAGCAATAATATCTCTTCCACCATAAAATCATTCTCCCTCCTTACAGCCAAACCCCTGCTGCTGTTCGCAAACCGGCGGGACATCCGATTGGTGGATGCTGATGGGGTCCGTGGTGAGTCGGCCATCGTTGTGAGTGACCTGGAGGATGCAGCAGCGGTGGACTTTTTGTACGACCAAGGCCTCATATTTTGGACTGATGTCAGCGAAGAAGCCATCAAGCAGACACACTGGAACCAGTCGTCTAACTGTAAGATGCATCTCAATTTCTACATTGGATTGGAAGATTTTCATAGTTAGAACTAGTCTTTTTGTCTGTTGTAGCTTTGAAAGAGGCTCTGGGAACAGGGCAGAGCGTGGTGGTAGCAGGTTTGGACAGCCCTGATGGACTGGCCTGTGATTGGTTGGGACGAAAGCTTTACTGGACAGATTCAGAAACCAATCGAATTGAAGTTGCAAATTTAAATGGCACCTCCAGGAAAGTCTTATTCTGGATGGATCTGGACCAACCCAGAGCCATCGCACTCAACCCATCTGAAGGGTATGCTTAAAATGTGCACTCTCTCTCTCTCTCTCTCTCTCTCTCTCTCTCTCTCTCTTTTTTCTCTCTCTCTCTCTCCTTTTCATTACATTTAAGAATAATAAAGCATGCCTGTCCTTCAGTACTTTTGAAGATCAAAATGCAATTACATTCATTCATTGATTACACAGTAAGTTTATTACATTATTACTATATATTTACTACTATATTATGTAATGATCTTGTTTAGGTACATGTACTGGACAGACTGGGGGAGGAACCTAGGATAGAACGTGCTGGCATGGACGGCACCAATAGGTAATGTACATTCGGTATCTTTTTTTTAAGGATATATTTGATTTGGGGTATTTGTTTGGTAAAATATCTGATACAGTATTTGTCACCAACACATTCTGTTTTGTGTTTATGTGACAGAAAAGTGATTGTAGGTGCAGATATATATTGGCCCAATGGGTTGACCATCGACCTGGCGGAGCACAAGTTGTACTGGGCAGACGCCAAGCTCAGCTTCATACACAGGGCTAACCTGGACGGAACGGCACGGTACTGACCACTCAACTGTAACTCACATCATACTGCCAGGAAAGAAGTACCTGTAGTTTAATTTGACTTATTTTTGCAGTGAAACGGTTGTGGAGGGCACCCTGACCCACCCTTTTGCTCTCACACTTTCTGAGGGGACCCTGTACTGGACAGACTGGCAAACTCGCTCCATTCACGCCTGCAACAAACACAGCGGAGACAAAACCAGGGAGATCCTCAGCGGGATTTATTCCCCAATGGACATCCAAGTGCTGGAGGCGTACCGACAACCCCATAGTACGCTTTCCTCTACCTCAAAAACACTTGTGAACATCTGCTCCAGGCTCATTTTTAATACCTATTCTGTGTTGAATGTGCCACAGTTCAGACCCCCTGCAGTGACAATAATGGGGGCTGCAGTCATCTGTGCCTCCTCTCGCCGGTGCCTCCTTTCTACAGTTGTGCCTGTCCAACCGGAGTCCAGCTCAAACCAGATAAAAAGACATGCAAACCAGGTATGTGTCAAAAACACTCACTTACATACACAGTGTTACACTTATAACATACACTGCATGTTAGGACAAAAGTTCTTTTATTAATTAATTAGTAGTTCGTATTTTGATTGATAAAACTTTTTTTTAGATGACTTATTATTTTATGGAAATATTAACGATTTATGGACCACAGCAGATAGCATAAAAAGATAATGGAGAAAGTTAGCAGGAATAACTGTTCTGCTGGTTAGCTCTCTTTTCACTTATGGATTGGCTGATATTTGCACAAAATCTTAATAATTTTATTGCAGTTGGCATGGCCTTTTTTGTAGATTAAATAATGCATGCTGATTAGCTTAAATTTTCGTAATCAACTACAACACTACACCAGAAGAGTGATTGCAATGACTTTTAAGATAACCTCTTTGATTATGTAGTTCACAGTGCACCTTTTAAACACACCCACATGAATGAATGGTAAATCACATACCAGTACATTTCATAATCTGTTTGTATGCCATTGTCTAGTTCTGTAAGGAATTACTTTGTATACAAACAGTGCTCCACAACTGAATGTTTTGTGCCATGCCTAGACTTCAAATACCAAGCTTTGCATTTTTTTTTCACTGAATGACCCCATGCTTTACACATTTCATTGTTACTAAAGTGCCTTAAATTTTAGCTGATTAATGTAAGTAGAGCTTTGTCACAATGTTTACAGCCTTATATATTCTAGTCATTCGTCTTATTCACCCGTTTCTGAGAAGGCCCATTCCATTAAATCTTGTTCACTTTCTTGTTTACTACCTATGGCATGTGCAACAGGTAGATTTCCCTAATAAAGCCCTATGAATCTTGGGAGGACAGGTTGTAAAATGATAAACGCTGTGCTGTGAGACACCAACTGAGCAGGAGCCACGCTGATTCCCACGTTGTTTAAACAATAGCCCCTTATTGTGGTAACATACACAAACATCACGCTGTGTTTGACTGCCGCTGTATGGTTTGTGAACTTATTAAATCTGAACGAAGTATGCCAACCAATCACCACTGTTGACTATAAAACACAACAATACTCTATTGTGTCCACCCGCAGAGCCATGTGTGTGTTCTGTAGAGGGCAGTTTACCACAGCTGTTTGGGCAGGACGTTTAGCCTCAACACAACATTAGTTTTTACTTTTTAATAGGCTTTGTTTTGCGCCAGGATTAGGAATTCAATTGAAATGGGTAAATTTAGGAAAGGGCCAGGGAATGCATTGTGCCTTCAGAGAAAGCTGGAGATGGCGAGTTTGTGTGTGCGTCTGTGTTGGTGCTTCTAATTTGTTTTGCTTGGCTGGTTACATTGACATCGTTTGTTATTCTGCTGGCAGCAGTGTGTGTCTGTCTGCTTGTCAGGAGTCTTGAAGTGTCCCAAAATGAAGCCAAGCAAAGAAAAGAGCAAAATCACTCAAATCTGCACTGCCCCCTTTCCTGGCGTTTTATCCTTTAATTGATTTTGTGGATCATTTTGTGGATGGAAAAGTGATTGTTAGACAGTTTAAAAGATACGCTGTGTTGCTCTAACTTTATCCAACAACTGAGATTCTTCTTCTTTGTGTTTTTTGGGAGCTTCATTAGCCTTATATAGTCAAGCATGTTTTTGTACAAAATAAATCATGCACGATCCAAATATGGCAATGGCTCTATTGAGTCTTAAGTCTCAAGTTAAGCTTGCTGTTTCTCTCTAGTCAACTTTTTTTTTCTTGAGGCCAGAAGTGTGAGAAGTGTCATCTGGGCCAGAACTATGTTTTTATCTGGGTTCACACAAAATATTTCTGTTTTAGCACTATATGCTACTGCTATTTTGGATTTTGTGAAAAAAAAAAAAAAAAATATATATATATATATATATAAATATACTGACTACCCCAGAATCAAACCAATGAATAAGAATAAAAATGTTCTCTAGTTGGTTAAAATGGAAAGATTCTTTAAGTAAATTATAAAATGTATTCATAAGCTTGGAATTGTGATTGGTAAGCACTTTAAATTAATGCAAAAGCTACATATTTATGTTTTGGACATCTTCTGACAAGTGTAGTTCAGAATTTATTTAGTAGTACATATTTTTGGAATGATTAAGTCCAGGTGTGGAAATAATGATTTTGTTCTATAAAAAATAGCAAAAAGTTGTTCTGCTGTTCTCTACCACTAAAAACTCTAGGTCAATAAATAATTGAAAAATAATCTTAAAGTGCATATCAGATCCTGTTCACTTGAACTAACACAACTTAGTGGTGCTGTTTTGTTTGTATTACGATTGTACTAATATATAATGAATATAGGGTTGCAACTAACGATTGTTTTGGTAATCGATTAGTTGGGCAATTATTCTTTCGATTAATTGATTCGTTTTTTAGAAGCAGAAGTCACTTGAATACAAGATTTTTTTGCCAAATTTGAGTTGAGGTAACATCGCTTGAGGACTTTCTGAAGGTGTAGATTTTCGGATTGTTAAAAGTACCAAAAATAATAATAACTAAGTTTAGTATTCTAACATTAGACTCAGGCAAGCTAGTTTTTACATGAAAAACCTTAAATTTACACAATTATCATGTAATTCATGTCCAGTCTGATGCATTTCCACAGCTCATTAATGTTTGAAACCTACATAAAGACCTGTAAACGATTATTCGATTACTAAATTAGTTGACAACTATTTAAATAATTGATTAGTTATGATTAATCGATTAACATGTAGCAGCCCTAGATTAATATAGCCTAATCCTTTTTCAGAATGGGCCCTCAATAATATTTATTTATTTAGGGCCCAGTCTACTTAGGGCCCATTGCTTAAGTGTTAACTGTAATTTGAATGACTCTTTGGATATGGATGGACTGTGAATATGTACTAAGATGTTTCAGGTTTTCACATGAATTTGTACTCAACAAACTTCTTTATGTAACTCAGCCAATATCTCTGAGGACTTTGTTATTGTCAGCAGGATAACATTTAAGAGTGTTTTTGCTCTCACCATTTTCTGTTGATCCTGGAAATCTGGCATGAAGTTAATGTTCTCTCCACCAAATACATCATATTTCTCACACACTGCAATATATTCCATTGTTTTCTAGAAAAGCAAGATACTATATTATTAATTGCATACCAGAAATGATTTAGAAGCAGTTGTGGTGAATGTTTATTTGCATTTCAGGAGCAGAGCAAGTTTTGTTTCTGGCTCGACGAACTGACCTAAGGAGAATCTCTTTAGACCTTCCAGACTTTACAGACATTGTTCTTCAGGTATATTATTTGAGACTGTAGAAATTTCTATATATATTTTTTTATGCTGTCTAATATTCATTTGTGTGATTTTATAAATTTTCAGCTTGATGATATACGACATGCTATAGCCATAGACTATGATCCTGTGGAGAGCTACGTTTACTGGACAGATGATGAAGTTCGAGCCATTAGAAGATCTCGTATGGATGGAAGCAATGCCACAACACTCGTTACCACGGAGATCAAGCACCCTGATGGCATCGCTGTAGACTGGGTTGCCCGAAATCTATACTGGACAGACACTGGCACTGACCGCATAGAGGTAAATAAACAGGAAGCTAACAATGGAGCAAAGTTCATAAATTACATGTATAATTTAATAACTTGGATATTGTATTTTAGGTAACAAGACTGAATGGAACATCTCGTAAAATCCTAATTTCTGATAATTTATATGAACCTAGAGCCATTGTTTTGGACCCAATGAATGGGTAAGTAATTGCCAGTTGCATATGTTACAGTTTTGTTGGTTTTATTCACCGTATATACACCACTTAACCATGATTCTACCTGTTTCCATCAGCCTAATGTTTTGGACAGATTGGGGGGAGAACCCAAAGATTGAGCGAGCCAACCTGGATGGAACAGAGCGGCTGCTCCTGGTCAACACCTCTCTGGGGTGGCCAAATGGACTGGCTTTAGATTACTTCACAGAAAAACTGTACTGGGGAGATGCCAAAACAGACAAAATTGAGGTATGTCCAATACTGCTAATCGCTGTGTTTTTTTTTCCCTTTCATAATATACCTCAACAAAATGTACCTCATCATGAGCAGCAGTAGCATTAACCTCCTGACCTTTAGTCCAGTTGACTGTGGCATGCTCACCGTGATTAAGATGCTAGACTCGTGCCAGGATGTGTCAATGGGAAGATTCAGGAAAGTCAGGCTAGCCTTGCAGAAAACCACCACTGATTTTATTCTGTGGCTGGCGCAAAAAATTTGGTAGACTGTGTTTACTGTTTGGCATTTTATTTTGTAAAAATGTGTCAGTGGGGATTTATAATTCATTAATTTGTCCATAGTCTACATTTGTGACTAGCTTAAAGAGAACATTGTTATGAAAATTACCTTAAATGCACTTAAACATAGTCACAAAAGGGTTTTTGCACCATTAGTTTACTCAATTTCTATTGATTCATGGATGTGAATCTGTATTGTTCTGTAATCAAAGCAAGAGTTCTCAGAATTTTTTCTTTTCATTTGCCCCCATCCTGTACTGAAAGTTAAAACCACAAGTGACATGGGTAGAGTTCTAGCCACTTTTCAGATATAAAACATGACTAACATGACTGATTGGTTCACCTGCATAAACAAGCACAATGTAAAATGATTATTCACCTAAACTAAGACCAATTTTTTTTTCCGCTGTACTCTTGACAGCGGTTCTTTTGTCTTTTCTAGTCATACACTTGGTTTCCCCCACATCTTTACATGTGTGCAATACTTATATTGTACCTTATCAAGCTTTGTTTTGCGTGTGTCGGTACAAACTCCTTTTCCCCTTAAGTGATGTATAGATGAAAACCATCAGGAAAAGCATAGTTTTTGCCTGTCAGACTGTCTGCACACTGAGCCATTTCCTTTCTATAAATACTCCAGTGTTGTTGTCATGTGTCTGGACAGAATGAAAGCTGACCACTGAGACAATTCTCACAAAAGGCCTAAGGTTGGGGTAAATGCAGACTCTGTTGCAATAATGCACATTGCCATTAATCCCGGTACAGGCATGTGGTATGTTGTGTGTTTGTGTGTCGGAGGTGGAATTTCCCCTGCTTAAGGCCCTCCACCTTGTTTCAATAAGTCGTCCTCATGCCTGCGTTGTTCCTACAAGAAACACTCTGTAAAACACATTTAGCACCAAAGCTTTTCACTGTGATTCACACTATTGATTTAAGCAGCATTTATTTTGGCTGATGAACTGTTTCCGGTTGGGGTCTGAAACTGCATTTCAACACAGTGTGATGCTGTGCAGTTAGAGAGAGATTTGCATGTTTTTGTTGTAAAGAATGTGATTTGATTATTTAAACCGAGGAGCGCTCTCTTGCACGGAAATGCCAATGTCTTGTTTTTGACACAAGAACCAGTTTCATAAGGTATTTGATAGTTCAACAAAAATAGGCCAGTAAATTAAAATATGTCTTCACACAATCAATAACACAGCTGGTATTTATTGATAATCCGTGTTCCTTTTGGAATGTTTTTGAAGTTACCGGGTTTTCGGCACTTCAAAGACACTGTGTTCTTAAATCATCAAAGTCGCTCTATGTAATTTACTACATCAGGAGCTTATCTTATCTTTTTATGGTTCACACTAAAGACATGGTGACATTGTTTACTTGCTTCAGCACAGAGCTGTTTGTAGCCTATCACGTCTCTCTTACAAGGGACCTATTGTGATTTTTGTGTATATTTAGGAAGAAACCATGGCACATTCAGATCAAACCATGGCACATTCAGATCAATAATTCACATTTGGTTCATTGTAAAACACAAAAATGATCTAAAACGGCTTAGAAATAGAAACGGGTCCACTGACTTCCTGTTCAAAACTGCAGAATTGATAAGCCCACCACTTACTTGTGAAATTTGATTTTAATAAGCCACAGATAAAAAATATATATATTTTGTTTTAGAAAGTGGCTACATGACAATTTTGAACCTTACATGTTTTACTCGCCATCCTAATTTTTCAGTAATCACAACAGTGGGTGGGGATAAGTGCAGCTGCAGGACAATACAAGATTACTCAAACATGCAGGAATCAATCCAAATACAACTTTGGGTGAATTAATGATGAGAGAGGGCTGTTGTAACTTGGCTAAAAACTCAGAAATCTAGATTTTATATAATAGGTCCCCTTTAAAACAGAGTTTATTCACTATCTGCACAGTTTATTCAAAATCTGCCACTTTCTAGCAAAAACAACAAAAACATGATAAGTTATAAAAAGCTTAGTGTATTTTTTAAATTGATTTGGCTTTGGAGAATTGTTCAGCAGCAACAACTATCGTCTGGCTCTGAAAACCAAATGTAGCTAAAATGCTAAAACTTTTATGTTGAGCCAGTGGGAAAAACACCTGTTCCTGAGAAGCGTAATGCAGTTTGACATCAGTGTTAGCAGATGTAGTGTGGCTCTGCTACACATATGTGCGTGCTGCTGTGTATTATAATGAGAACGCTATGGTGGCCTTGAAGCCCTGTTGTGGTCAGTAACAGTGTGGATTCGTGGCAGACAGATGTGTGTGGTTTCTCTGTTGGTCATGAAACAAATAAGGTACAAACTAAACTAAATCAAGCAAACATTTTTCCGTCATTGTCTTGCATGAACAAAGGAAGAGATTTGAGGTGTTTGAGAAGCTTGAAAAGTAAATCCTTGGTTGTAGTCGTAGCTGTGGATTGAATAAATCACAGATGTTGCCCTGTGGTGTTGGTAAAAAGGCGGAATTTTGGAACGTGTCTGTAGTATTCTCAAGGCCAATATCAGTAGGTTATATAAGTAGTATCTTATTCATATTATTCAAGAAAAGTTAAGAGAATAAAACAACACCCTTTAGGTACTGGGGTATTTATTTTGAAAGACAATCCTGCAAAATAGATTCTTGAAAATGTATTCTAAAAGATCCAAGCTGATGTCTCTCTCTAGTACTTTATACAACTGCTGGTACAGAGTTGAGTCAGCTACTTAAACTTATCAGAAACAGAGAACCTGGAGTCTGGAATGACTTGGTGCAGAATTTCTAATTTTCTCCTTTTCTTGTCTCTGCCTCCTTTGATTACAATGTTTCCTAGTACAGCATTAAACATATATTTAGAATTTATTATACTATGGGCGTTGTTATTTTGTTCAAAATACCTTAAAAAGATACTAAAACTACTGTCTAAACTACATACACATTTGCACATAATTTATCGGTACTGAAAAAAAAATCACATAAATAGAACCAATTTTGACCTTTCGTAAATAGTTTGTATAATTCTGTCAGTTGATTTGTAAACTTAGTTAAAGGCCTTGCAAAACTATTCAGGAAATAAAAACTTTTGTATCTTGATAACACTGACGCTTTTCATTTCTTTTCATCCAGCTTGTTAGGTGCAGACTCAAGACACAGTTTAACACTGCGTCACATTAGAATCAGAAAGAATTTTAGAAAAAATTTTGTTTAAGGTTGAGCATTTCTTACGTATTTGAGCATAACCATTTCTGTGTGCTATTGTTTTATTTTAGTGGTGAGAACCTCAAATTTTTTTACTGCTGAACTACCCAAAAACACAGAAATGACCTTATATTTCTCTGGGGAGGATGTGCGCACACTCACTGGATCAGATAAGTTTTTGTTTTTGTTTGAAACGTCTTGATCTGCAGATTTTACCGCTCCACCACACACAGCCCTGACATCAAAATCCAAAATTAACACTTGAAAGCCAGACGGTGAGCATTCAACGCATTTCCCATTTTTCACTTTTCTCCAGCATTGCTTATGCACTTCTTTTGTTTTGACCTGAAGCTCCTTTGTGGACACAGGCAAACACTTCAGTGATGGCCTGACCACTGCCTGCATGTCTGATGAGGCCTTTGTTAGTTTTAGGCCGCGCTCTTTCTTTTCCGTGCCTTTTTTCTGCACTCCATCGAGAAAAGAGATGTTCTCACACCCAGAAGATGAAAAAGATGAGGCGTTAAAAAAAGCACTAGTCCCAGCCCATAATTCTCCCTGAAAAGCCGCTGCAGAGAAAGAGCGAGCAGGCGAGGAGCAGAGGTCCTACAAAGGGAGCCTCTCGGACATCTTTTCACCGTGATGACCATGTCTAATTGTGTCAATGTGATAAATAGTTTTTTTGTGTTGAGGTCAGGAATGTCTTTGGATCAGAGGCCCATTGAAACGTGAATGGTTTTGTTTATCTTTTTGCGTACTCTTCACACCCCCTTCTAAAGTTGAGATAAAGGGGAAGAAATGGCTCCTCACAGTTGTAACAATTGTAAAATCTGATTTAGTTACAGTCTCAGCATGCTATCCATCTGTTTTGACCAAGGCTATGCACCATTGGAAAATAATGCATTCAATGAATCATCTTGATAAAAATGTAACCGAACACTTAAATTTACTGCATTCTGGTACAGCTACTTTTTTTGTAGTGGTATTTAGAATATAGTTCCTTGTTGAAAATTTTTGAAATACTTGATTGTATTAGGTCTTCATGACTGTAAACTTTACCTAAATAGGAAAAATATGAAGGTTTTGCACAGAGATTATACAGGATTTTGCCACAGAAAAAATATTTCTTAGTAACCACTGACATTAAAACAAGTACATTTTATTGCATTAAGTTTTAACTATTTGCCATTCACAGAGCTTAGGAGTTATTATCATTTATGACATAATTGGATATACTCAGGCTTCCTACCGTCATAGAAAACCTGGAAAAGTCATGTAAAATTCTATTCTAATTTCCAGGCTCTGGAGACGTTTTGGAATTCTATGGGGTTTGAAAAAAATTTGGAAAAATCTACATTATTTTGTTTTCAAATATAAATTGGGGATCATTTGTTCTGACAGTCCCATTGGTAGGACGGGGCAATTAAAAAATTGAGAGATCAAGATTCAGTCATGTCGAATCGTCAATTAGTTAGTTTTAAATTGATAACCAAAACTTGTGGTTTGGAGCAAATGTCAAACTTAATATTGATATAAATTCTGTAATTTTTTCTGTAAAAAAAAAAAGATTAAACATCTGAGTCATTTATGTTCATGAAATCATTACCTTAAGCAATTTAATTAACGATAAAGCAAAAAATGTTACTTTAGTAAACTGAAAAAATAGCTTTTTTGTTTAAAACTAAAAAAAATAAATTTTATAGAGGAGATTTTCATTATTTAAAGTGTAAAAATTCATACAATTATTGTGTTTTGGTCTTAATCAGTTGATGAAAGAAAGTTGTTGACTGAAAAGTTTACTAAGCAAAGTCATGGAAAAGATGGGAACTGTTTTGGAGAAGTCATGGAAAAATTATGGAAATCCTGAAGTTAAAATATGTACAAACCCTGTGTACTGCATTTGCATTAAATAAAAGTGGTTTGTTAGTTTGAATTTTGATGGTGCAGATTTCTGTAAAATAAAAGATGCTTTGCACTTTTGAATTAACATACAGTAAAATGCAAACTGCTAAAATGTAAAGTTTATTAAGTTAAATAAGAGGAATACTAGAAAAACTAAGATGAGTTTTCTGTTGTGTTTGACTCAGGTGATTAATGTGGACGGCAGTAACAGGCAGGTGCTCCTTGAGGACAAGCTGCCTCACATTTTTGGCTTCACGCTGCTCGGTGACTATATTTACTGGACGGACTGGCAAAGACGGAGCATCGAGCGAGTTCACAAAACCACCGCTGTACGAGAAATTATCATCGATCAACTGCCAGATTTAATGGGGCTCAAAGCAACTAAAGTCACAGAGACGTTTGGTAAAGATCGGATTTGCATATTTAAAAAGTATTCAAGCATTCAAATATTAGAAAAAAATGATGGTTTGTCTGCACAGGTACAAATGGTTGTGCGTTGGATAATGGAGGGTGCAGTCACCTCTGTTTTTGGAGAAAAAAGGCAGTCAGCTGTGCCTGTCCCATGGGCATGGAGCTGCTCTCAGACATGCACTCCTGTGTGGTACCAGAGGCCTTCCTGTTCTTCACAAACAGGTAAGGATTAAAACAGTGGTTAGTGAATGTATTATGTACTATCTTTAAACTAATCAAAATGTTTTAGAGGAATTTTCTTTGTGATGACATTTGGCCTTTTCTTCACAGGGATAACATCAGGAGCATCTCATTGGGCACTAACAGCAATGATGTGGCGATTCCTCTGACTGGAGTCAAAGAGGTGTCTGCTCTTGACTTTGATGTGGCTGAAAAGAGGTTATACTGGACAGACGTTCAAGCCAAGGTTAGCCACATACTTAAAATTGTACAGTTGAGTTTTACATATGTTATAAAGATATTTATTTTTTCAACTTCAGACAATCAGCAGAGCCTACATGAATGGCAGCACTATCGAACATGTCATTGAATTTGGACTTGATTACCCCGAGGGTATGGCTGTGGATTGGATGGGGCGAAATATTTATTGGGCTGATACTGGCACAAATCGCATTGAGGTGGCACGACTCGATGGGCATTATCGTCAGGTTCTAATTTGCAAAGACATGGACACCCCACGTTATCTAGATAACCCACGATCACTGGCTCTGGACCCAGCCCAAGGGTAAGGCTTTCTGCTCTCAATGAGAAGATTATAGTTGAGAAGTTTTCAGATATTTACAGTCAAATAGTCTCAAGTCTAGTCTTAAGTCTAAGCTATGTGACATAGTGTCTGCTTGAAAATGAATGTTTATGCATGTCTAGGTGTTGCTTGTCGTCATTTATAAAAGTTCATTGTCAAAATAGTTTGAGTTCCACCCAATCCCATAATTTCCTCCTCGTCCAGGTGTGTTGCTCTTAAAGCTGTTGCTAACAGGGTTAGCATTATTTGTGAGTTCATCCACCCACAGTGTGCCCTGTGTATAGTTTGCCATTGACCTGTGCCAACACGTTTGACACTCTTTGTGCATGGAGCAACACACTGATGTCATTTTACAATTGCAGGCATTCATTGCCTAATAAACATAATAAAGTTAGGTCCTGTTTTGTTCTGTGTGAATGAACTTTTTGTCTCCGCAGTTACATGTACTGGACTGAGTGGGGTGGCAGGCCTCGGATCGCCAAAGCCTACATGGATGGTAGCACTATAGTGACTCTGGTGGATAAAGTGGGACGTGCCAATGGGCTCACAATTGACTATGTAGACCACAGATTGTACTGGACCGACCTGGACACATGCATGATAGAAAGCACCAACATGCAAGGTAAAAGGGTCTGTTATTATATAAAGTGATGTTCATATTCACGTGCATATTAAATACGGTATAATACTGTTTGCACACAGGTCTACAGAGAGAGATCATAATAGACGACCTTCCTCATCCTTTTGGCTTAACCCAATACAGAGACTTTATTTACTGGACCGACTTTAATTTGCGGAGCATTGAGCGGGCTGACAAACGCAGTGGACAGAATCGCACTGTTGTGTTACAGGTTAGAGACTATTACAAGTAACAAGTTATCTTAAGCGTCAGAAAACATTCAGAGGATCTAACCAGAGCAGTACTTGTATTAATATGTATCTTTAAATAATATATATATATATTTTTAGGGCCAGCTAGAGTTGATGTTGGATATTTTGGTGTTCCATTCGTCTCGTCAGGATGGAACCAACGAATGCTCCCACAACAATGGCAACTGTGCCCACCTCTGTTTAGCTACTCCAGCAGGTGCTCAGTGCCGCTGTGCCTCTCACTACAAACTCAACGCTGACGGACACAACTGTAGCTGTAAGTACAACGCGGAGATTGATATGGCTTCAACTGTATTATTAAATCAATATATAAAAAGCAAAAATAATGACGACTTGCTTCAAAAAATATATATTACAGTTTCTCCCTTTTCCTCTGCAGCTCCCTCTAGCTTCCTGCTCTTCACTCAGAAAGCCAGTATCAGCCGGATGGTTCTGGGAGAGCAAAGTCCAGACATTGTCCTACCTATTCATGTTCTGAGGAATGTTCGAGCTGTTAACTACGACCCATTTGAACGTCTTATCTATTGGCTAGATGGACGGCAGAACATAAGAAGGGCCAAAGATGATGGCACCATGGTACCTTATACCATAATACTTTAAATCAGAAATGCTTTATTTCCAGTGTCAATACAGAAAAGTACCAAACTAAAAATGTGCTTTGATGACATGGTGTAAGATATACGTATATATATTTTTTTAGGCTACTATGATTGGGGCAGCAGTACCACTGACAAAGTGGAGAATCAGCTGCATGACTTGAGCCTGGATCCATTTAGTCGACACATCTACTGGACTTGTGAAACCACAAACACCATCAACGTCCAAAGAATGGATGGTCACAATGTTGGCGTGGTCCTCAAAGACGAGACAGACAAACCCAGAGCTATTGTGGTCAATGCGGAAAAAGGGTATAACTTTGTTGCTGTGACCAGTATTCTTTTCAATTCATACAACACTCAAAATTGATTAAAATTCATAAATTGTGTGTGTTTTTTTTGTATTTTAGATACATGTATTTCACCACAGTCCAAGAGCGCTCAGCCAAAATAGAAGGAGCCAGTTTGGATGGGACAGAGAGAGAGTCTTTGTTCACCACTGGACTCATTAGACCTGTAGCTCTGGCTTTGGATCACAAACTTGGAAAACTGTTTTGGGCTGATGCCGACCTCAAACGCATTGAAAGTAGTGACTTGACAGGTAAGGAATTGTTACACACATTTACCTATTTTATTGCACTGTACAATAGATCAGATAAAGGTCTCTGTTCTTTTTATTTATCTTAACCGAGAATGGCTGCAAAGTAATTTTCTATATTTAATTTTTCTACAGGTGCAAATCGTATTGTTCTCCAGGACTCTAACATCCTGCAGCCAATGGACCTCACAATCCTGGGAGACCACTTGTACTGGATTGACCGACAGCAGCAGATGATAGAGAGAGTGGACAAACTAACTGGCGATAGCCGCACCAGGATACAAGGAAGAATCTCCTACCTGACATCCATTTATGCTGTTGAGGAAAGGAACCCGCCAGACTTTGGTAAGGCACACTCCACCTACTCTCTGCAATTAATAACCTAATAATGTTTTCCTAATAATGACCATTTCTGGTTGTCCAATGTTTCTGTTGGTATTGACCAATTTTCTGACAAATATTTTTTTGCTAAATAAAACAATCAGAAGTCCTCTAAGGTAACTACTGTTGTGATTTTGGGCTATACAAATAAATGTAATTGAATAACCTAGGTTTATTACTTTATTGTCGTAAGACTTGTAAAAAGAATCTATACTAAGAAAATTACATAAACCCAACAGATGTAGAATTATCAAAGCTTTTATTAAAATTAGTTTAAGATCACATAGGAACACACCATTAATGTAATATTACCATTATTGTTTCGATTTTTGCATCAAGCTATTTCTTTGTATTTAAAACAGGCGTGAAATGTCAGTATTGTGACCTTACTAGCAATTATGTATATCAGTGTATCCTTAGCCTGTTTATTAAATTAGTCATCTTCATTAACTTAGCTGTTAAATAGATTCTTAATGAGAAGTACTTAAACACAAGTGCACAAAATTGCTTAACATTGCTCTCTCACAGTTTTTTGTACTGTCTCACTACAGTATTATGTTTTCTTATATTGCCAACAGCATCCCACCCTTGTTTTCATGACAACGGAGGCTGTTCTCACATCTGCATTGCCAAAGGAGATGGCACACCTCGCTGCTCCTGTCCCATGCACCTGGTTTTACTACAGGATCTCCTCAGCTGTGGAGGTAAACACATCAGTAAGTTTTAGGCCAGTGCCTATTTCCCCTGATAACACTTCTCATTGTTCTTCCTCAGACCCACCAACCTGCTCCACAGAGCAGTTCACCTGCTCCACTGGGGAGATCGACTGTATCCCTATGGCCTGGCGCTGCGATGGCTTTCCAGAGTGTGACGACAGGAGCGATGAGGAGAACTGTCCTGTGTGCTCAGCCTTTCAGTTTCAGTGTGACAAAGGAGGATGCATCGATGCCCACAGACGTTGTAATGGAGAACCAGACTGTGCTGACCACTCGGACGAGCAAGACTGTGAACGTAGGTTATCTCTCAGCAGCAATCTACTGTAGCCACAGTCAACATACAAATCCTCGACCCAAAGCTTACATTCTGTGTATACAAGCTCATTGTAAGAACAAAAGTTTGTAGATATTTTAATGCCATACACCATCCAAAATGTTTATCTGCGTGCTATATAATTGGACTTAGAATCCACAATTACTGCAAACATTTTAATACAACCTCTCTGCTCTGTGCTGCAGTTATCTGTGCCCCAAACCAGTTTCGCTGTGGTGACAACCAGTGCATCACTAAAAAACAACAGTGTGACAACTACTCTGACTGTGCTGATGGATCAGATGAACTTGAATGTGGTAATTACATTGATTCCAAAACTTTATTATCATAGGTCTTTCTGTCTATACATACCGTTTCTTCAATATATTTTTTGTAGATTTCATCTCGCCCTCCTCCAGTGGGCTTCCAACCACAGGCTCCAGCACCATTGGCCTGGTCATAGCCATCATCTTGCTGGTCTTTGTGATTAGTGGGGCATATTTTGTGTGCCAGCGTGTGGTTTGTCGTCGATACAAAAGCCCAAGCAGCAGTTTCCCTCACGAGTACATCAGTGGAACACCCCATGTACCTCTCAACTTCATCGCTCCCACTAATACTCAACATGGCACTTTTCAAGGTGATTCTCACTTAAAATAATTGTCTTTTTATTGATTGTATATTATAATATTCATGTGAACGGGACACTCTGTGCAGGTATTGCCTGTGGAAAGTCTATGATGAGTTCAGTGAGTTTGATGGGCAGCAGCAGTAGCGGAGCGCCTCTCTACGACAGGAATCATGTGACTGGGGCCTCCTCTTCAAGCTCATCCTCTACTAAAGGAGCCTTTTACCCACAGGTCCTACACTTGTTAATGCTTTAGGGGCAATACTGTAATTTCAATAAGACTTGACTTATCCTTAAGCTTAAGCCTATTTTAATCCAAATGTCAATTTTAATATTATGTAGATAATAAACTAATAATAAAGGTTGTATGTCATGTGGACCTGTTTTTTGTTCCCACAATACTCTGAGCCTCTTGCCTGTCAGCTACCCTCAGGTGCACTGACATGTGTGTTTTATTGTGTTTGTAGATCCTAAACCCTCCTCCATCACCTGCCACAGACCGCTCTCTTTACAACACAGAGGTCTTCTACTCCTCAACAGCCCATCGACCACTAGGTCATACCGGTAAGATTCTTAAGCATAATAAATGCTTTTTAATTTGTCTGTGTTTGACAGCTTAATGTACAATCTCTAAAATATTACTATTACTATAATATAAATAATACTATAATACTTACTATAATCAGGATTTCTTTTCTTGAATCTTATATAGTCTAAAAAGTCTTAAATAGGAAGTTTCACTTAAATAGGTCTTATTTTGCTATTGCAAATCTTAAAAATGTTTGCACAGGTTTAACATTTTTAATAAAAGAGATTCTGTCAGAGTCTCTAAACAATTTCATACTACTGCAGATTTACCGGTCAGAAATTCTCTATGATATTCTCAGTAGTGCATAACACAATTGATGTCCTCTTTTACTGGTATTTGGTTGATGGAATAGATAGAATAGAGGAACAATAGTAGAGTATTTTGTAATTATTTGTTAAGCTGTTTGTTTACTTCTGATAAAGTGGTATTGTATTTCATCCTAGTGTATATTTTACACTAACATGACAAATGCATTTTGATTCTGATGACTGAAATTATGTTGTTCCTCAGACCCTACCACCCTGTGCGTGGAGCTGCTCCGCCTACCACCCCCTGCAGCACAGATGTCTGTGACAGTGACTATAACCCTCACCCGCCTGTGGGCTTGGGCTCCTCTGCAGGTCGCTGGAAAGTGACCGGCTACGGAAACCATGGCAAGCACAACAAGTACTATATGGACCTGAACTCAGACTCAGACCCTTACCCTCCTCCCCCCACGCCCCGCTCTCAGTACCTGTCTGCAGAGGACAGCTGCCCCCCGTCACCCTCCACAGAAAGGTCCTACTTTCACCTGTGTCCCCCTCCACCATCGCCCTGCACCGACTCTTCATGACCCCACACCATCACAAACTTTTGACTCACATAAGTTGCTGCTCCGTTGTGAAGCTCCTCTTGGGACGCAGTGGTCATTCATCATTCCAGTGGTCCAGGCACTGTCAGGATGTCCAACAACTGAGCCCCACAGTCCCAAATCACTAACAAGAACGTGGTGCTGACTGACATTGCCAAAGGGCTCTTGCCTTATAGAAATGGATACCAATTGAATTTTGGAAAAAGTAAAAGCTAAAACATCATTCTTTGAGCAGCTCCTTCTGGTTATCCATTCCAGCTGACCTTGTTCACGCAAAAACAGCGGAGACTGTTGCATTTGTGCCTAAACAGTGTGAGCCACAAGATGAGTAGAAATATTTAGGACTTCTCCATGTTAACGGAAGCAGTGGAAGAATGTGTGGATCAAAGAACATTTGAATCCAAGAATGACTGAATGAATGTTGCGATTGCGAATGAAAAAAACAAAACTATTAAAAAAACAACAACCAGACTTATGGCCAAGTAAAACCTTTTTTGGTATCCTCGTCACTATGTGCGGCTGAGCTTTTAAATTTCTGAAACCACCATACCAAATGTGTAAAGTTTGTATATATATATTATGTGTAAAGAAGTCATATGTTCAATGTTGTTGTATGAGAAGTTAATTTTTGTGAATCTTATCCTGTCCCGTTCACCAAAAGTATGTTTGCTGCTATTGTGAATATTAGTGAAGAATTAATGTGTACACAGAAAGCCCCAAAGTACCACTTACAAGAATAGATTGTGAAGCCATTGAATAACAAGTTGTGCTCTGTTTGTGTATTTTTGTGTAGCTCTATATATGTTTGTCTTTAACAAATCACTCTGACCTCTAGAAATATGTAGTTAGTAATGCAACACTCGACTCAAACAATCTTGCAAAGATATTTTCTCAAACATTTCTTTTGTAAAAACATAGCTGACATCTCTCAAAACTTAAAACTGAATTGAAACTGAAATGTTCTTTAATGGCATACTTAATGTTCACTTTTGTTGGCTTGTTTCTGAACTCAGAGAATTGATATGTATCTGTTAAGCAGCGAGCACTGCCATGAGCACTTAAACAAAGAGGAGTTAGCTACCTCAGCTAGTACTTTATTTTGTATTCTGCATTTCTTTCCCAAACCTGGACACTCAAATGTTGAATGGCATTGAACACAGCCCAAAGTGCAATGATTTTGTTGTTGTTGATATCGTTGTTGTTGTTATTGTATGTGTTCAAAATTACGACATGAAAGTTATTTGTAACTTTTAAGTTAAGTGGTTACATTTGTCAGGCAAATTATTTTTGCAGTCAGATTTAGGGATAGAAAGTTACTGGTTTAAGCTATAATCTTTACATTTACACATTGCAGGTTGTCATTATTTTTGTATGTACTTAACTTCATTTGCCGTTTCCGCGAAAAAAATTATGTAAACAAAATGAATTGGAAGTTGTTTTCACTATTAAAAATGAATTTGTGTTTTCTGCACTGCTGCAAATCCTAGTTTATCTGTCTCCACTTATAATTGGCTTTGCATCCAAAGCCATAAACAAACAGGTGTCTCAATGTCTCTTATAATCTGTGACAGTCCAGCACAGAGCTAAGGCCAAACCACTGTCTGTCCAACACCTTATGTCAGCTAAATGCTGTTGTAATTACTTGTGATATTTTTGTATCAAACACATTTATACAATAAAGGATTTATTTTAAAATTGTTGAGATTATTATTATTATTATTATTATTAGTGTAGTAGTAGTAGTAGCAGCAGCAGCAGCAGCAGCAGCAGCAGCAGCAGTAGTAATAATATTTTATTTTATTTAGACATGGACAATAAAGTCTAAACGAAGTGAGCCTATGACGCCCTCCACTGGTCAAATATTGATTCTACAAACTAGAATGGAAACATGCATGAACTGAGCTTTGATAGAAAAATAAATACTCCTTTTTAAATAATATCGACATCCACATATTACATTTGGTGCCAGATGAATCTTCACATGTAGCTAAATATTATCCGCACAATAATGTCTGTATGGATATATGTGTGTATATAGGTGTATCTCTATATATAGTTGTGCACACAAACACATATGATACTATTTGGCGCAACTGAATAGGTTTATTGAATCATTTTTAAGTCATTATTTGAACAAAAACATTACATCACTGCCAGAGAATCAACTGCAGCTTTAATTACATTAGAAGATATATTACATACACTCCATTATTCAGTACATGCCTCTCTTACAAACATTTGAATTTATTCAACAATGTTTGACACTGTGAGTTGTACTGATTTTTAGACATAATTCAGAGGTATGGTCATCTGTGTAACACATGGCCTTTTCTTTGAGCTCGAGTTCAGAGCACACTCTACATAAAATACAGTCACATACGTTTTAATATCGATGATGCCATGTAGATAACTAGGTCATATTGATGCATTTGCTATAATAATAATAATAATAATAATAATAATAATAATAATCATAATCATCATCATCATCATCATCATCATGTATTGCCTTAAATAATGTGTTTTATCTAATTTCCAAACAATTCATTTATACTGTTTACGTTTTAGGGAAATTGGGAAGAAATCATGGACTTGAAACAAACAAATGAAAACAATAACTTAGTTGCACCATATTCGACATTAAGCTAGATATTTCCACACCATCTCTTTGTTTTCCCTGTTATTCATTCAGCTGCGGGTGTTCATCACGACATTCTTATTTATAAATAAAACTAAATGTATGTATTTATTTTTTCATATTTGTTGTATTGTATTATTTTATTGGTAAAATTGTACAAGTTTTTTTTTTTTTAGTTCAATCACATCTTCTTGTTTCAGTCTCATCCTTTTAGTGCTGCATTGAGGCATATTAACAAGTCTTTTGTCTCTTTTGTCTCTTACATATAAACTGAGTGTATATATATGTTTTATCATTTTACCCACAGCATTCTTGCTTTACTGGCTAAATATTATGTAACTTAAGTATTTACAAAAATTATCTTACAACCATCGGCCCAGCCCGCTGAAGATAGAATAGTCTATAAAAACAAAACGAGGAAGGTCCAGAAGAGTAGAGTCCTGACTCAGTTTTAAGTTCATTTTACATGACCAGGAGCTGTCCCAAGACCATCCTAAACTGCTGTGTACATCCTGCCAGCTCTTTTACCCTTTCCGTCATCTCTCTCGTGTTCCCTGGTGACGGATACTGCAGTGCTGCCGTTTTAGTGCTGATCACAATGTCTTTCAGTTTTTCACAAAGTGTGTTGCTACTTTGTGCCACCCGTGCCCTCACCTCTGGGGCTTTAGCTTGACGTGAAAGAGTGTCCCCAATGAAAACTAGCTTGTGCGCACTCAGGATCACAAACTTGCTGTGTGCTACAAAGATTTTTGGAGGCTGGTTGGAGTTAACGGCGGTGAAGAAGGCATCAATGGCATTGGTGACTGTTGTAATGTTCTGCTCACACTGTTCTTGGTAGAAAAGTAGCAGTTGACGGTCGCTGTGGCACAGTTTGGAGGATGGCCCCGATGAGCCGTTGTGGGGGTGAGCCATAGGGTGCTGCGGCGAAGGGACCCAGCCTGTCATGTCGTTGTTGATAGGCCGACTGACCTCCTGCTCCAGACGTTCAAACTGCTTGATCTAGAAGAAAACATGAGGTTCCTCCCTTAAATAACAAAGCATTTACATAATATGCTTTATGTTTATTTTATAAATGGTTTTACCTGAGTTTGCTCCAGTTGTGCATTGTGTCTTGTGATGTTGCCTTTCTCTAACAACTGTCTTTGGTTCTTTTCAAACTCCTCTTTTCCCTGAGAAACACAACACACACTTTAATTGTACTGATCTATGGCGCCTTCTGGTGGTCAGACACTAAAATCTAAATTTGTACTACAAAAAATAAGATCAATGAGAACAGGAGAGAATAGCCATGATTTAACCATGATTTAATTTAGTAACCCAAACAATAAAAAACACACAGTTTTCTATCAAATTTGATCATTCATAAGTGGATATAGATAGACTGATAATTTCATGATAATTTGCATACTGCATAAACAAAGAGACTCAAAAGTTTGAGCCGTTGACAAACCTGTAAATGCACATAATCATAGTCCTCCATCCAGCCCTCCTCAGTGCTTTCATACTGCCTCTCCACTGGTCCCTCTTCTTCTGTGGACGTAAACTTGGGTGGAGAGGGAAGAGGCCGAGACTGGATGTGCACTTTCTCTCCTCCGTGATACGTGCCACTTCCAGACCCTGTCATGTTCCCACTAACGTCCCCAGGAATTGGAGGAAGAGGCAGCTGCTGTTGCTGTCTGTTGATCCGTTTGAAGAGCAGAGTGGCATTTCCATGGAGAAATGAAGCAAGTTGTTTGGTATCATCTGGAATACCCCGGGCAGTGATGACTAGTCGGTCCAAGTCATCTCCACCTGCAGGAGGTGATGCAAGTGCAGCGGCTGACCATGCTATAGCGTCTAAGCTCTGACTGTGTTGAATTAAACTATGAAATACCTCCTCCATTTTGCCCACCTGTCTTCCCAGTTTAGTTTGAAGGAGGCGGTCAGTGGCCTGAGCTGCATTGGCCACAGCGCCTCGAGCAAACTCCAGGAAGTCTCTGACAGAGGCCCGGACTCGGTCCGCAGCCTGGTGGATGGCCGGCAAGTTCCCTTCCAGCTGCTCCGGACTCCTCCAGTTCCCAGTGATAAAGGACATCATGAGTGAGACATTGGACTCCACAGCCATTTGCAGACGGGACAGGCGTTCCATGGCCTGGTCTAAGTCCAACATGAGGGGTTTCCCAAGAAGAGGGGTAGGGGCAGAGGTGTCTCGGACAGGCACCATGTCTAAAGATGATGCTGAGTGGTTGCTGCGTGTGCTGCCAGTACTTGAGGCTGATAGACGTTTGAAAGACATACTGAGGTCATCTGTGGTTTGAGGATCACGCACAACCTGCAAAAATCAAGTTAAGTTATGTTATATTGAGTTAATTTTTTGCATTAGAGCACCTTCTAGGCAGAACATACCTGTGGTGGTACATCATACACATACTGCTCGCCTCTTTCTGAAGGCCTCTCTGGATTCCTCTCTCGGGGGAAGTCATAGACATCCTGGCTGGGGTATCCTGACCTGAGGCTGGTGGGGATGTCATAGATATCTTGACTGGGCTGGACTCTGCTGCTGTTGAAATGCTTCTCTGTGAGAATGGGGGGCGGAACATCATACACATCCTCTGGGATAGGGGGTTCATCATCGTCATCATTCATGTTGTTGTGTAGGTACTGAGAAGACGGGACGAGGACAGGACCTTTGAGTTTTGCAAAATGAGGTGGGACATCGTAGGTCTCCTCTCTGATAGGTTGACTGTCAGGAACATCTTTGCTCACAGATGGAGGAAAGTCATAGACCTAGGGAGATACATAATTCAATTCAATTAAATTCATCTTTAATCCGGACTCAAGGTTAATTTAAAAAACAACAAACAAGTACACACATTTTCTAAAAAAGACAGACAGACCAATGTTTGTGACAACTTGTAAAGTGTTCACTCGTGCTGTAACAAACATTTCCATGAGCACTCAAAAAGCGTCATTATAAGCCACCTGCAACCTATAATTAGTCCAGAGATGGGCCCGAGTACAGGGGTGTACAATATGGTTTAAAGAAAGTCACTTCAAATCGTCAGTACATGAGCCAAACTTCTGAGTGTTTGTCTGAGCGTACAACCTTCTACATTGTTCACAAATATCATCATCTCTGCCAAGTCTGCAGTGATCCAGTGTCCAAGATATTTCATTTTAGTAGCAACATCCAACACAACATTTGACAGGCGAAAATCAGGAAAGTTCATGTACTTGTCCTCCTTAGTCCTACAGATCATGAACATACTCTTAGCTGCATTATACTTTTTGTCATGCTCCACACCATAAGATGAGCAGATGTTGAGTAGCTGCTGTAAGCCAGAGATGCTTGGACTAAATACAACTAAGTTGTCAGCGTACAATACATTTAATGATTTACAACACGATTTCCAGTCACACAAACAGTTTTACACAATTTAATCTTTGATCACAGCTCATCTAAATACAAACTGAATAAAAGTGGGGACAGATTCCCGCCCTGTCTGACTCCATTGGTGGAGCAGACACTTAACCCACTTAACATACAAATCCACACAATTTGTACATTTCATCTTCAATAGTTAATACTTTGGAAAAACAGACCTAGCACCTGGTTAGATTAATAGTAGAACGAGTATGATATGATAATGTATAATTGCTATATTGCTGTGAAAACTAAAAATTTCTTGAATACTCACCTGTTGTGCTAGCTTGTCTTTGCTTGCAGGCGTGTCATACACATCTTGAACACTAGATGGCCCCTTCACCACCATTGGAGGAGTGTCATACACCTTCAACAACAGAAAGGTCAGTATTGTACAACTAAACCATACAACAGTATTAGGTTGAGCTCAGAGTTTGTCTTACTTGAGTATTAAAATGTTGCCGGGCGGGGGGTACATCGTATATGTCCTGTTGGGCCACAGTCTGATGCCTTGGAGGAACATCATACTCATCCTGATCTCCTTTCACTTTATCATAGACGTAGACTTGTCCCACCCGCGTAGGAACCACCACCTAGGCACAACAAAAGAGACAACAGTACAGTTAAAAGTATTTTTAGGCATATTATTAACAATCTAACGAAATAGCCTTCTACTTTACTGCCTGAGGTGACAGCATCTTTATTTATACAGTACATTTTTAGATTCAAACCAGTTGCTCAAACTGAAAAGTGGATTCATAAATATTCATAACAGAACAGCAGAGTTATTATGCAAATGTTTCAATCAAGGCATTTACAATTTGCATTTCAGCAGATTCTTACGGAATTAATGTTTAGTACGCATTATACAGACAAGACAAACAGAAGTAGAATATGGAAATATGTCCATTATTACCCCTTCAATAAATAACAAGAACAATGATGATGGGTATAAGATCCATATATTGTGGAGCAAAGAATTTCAATGTACACATTTACTATTTTCACTAAAACTAAATACCGGTATGTTTGACTGATTTATTTTTCTATTTTACTTCTTTAAATGGAAGCTAAAAACTACACTAATCTTTTTTGTTTTAGTTATTTCAGTCGGCTGCCCTCTGCCATCTGCACCCATATGTGGAAACTGGGACAAAACAGACATTATTTATCTGATGGACGTAGTAGTAGTGAAAGCTGTTATTAAAGTCACAAAAATGTGTTTGTGTGTAAATTGAGTTATTTTGATGTCATTAGTTTAGAACTCTGCTCTTCAACACATTTTTACACTTTGATTTCTATTTACAACATGATATCCCACAAAATAGTCAAAATTAGAAAAATATATAAATATGTTATAGCATTTTAATCCTTTTTGATACATCTTTCTATTTGATTTGATAAATATATTTTATTGAATGAGCTACTTTGTCCTTGTGGGTCAATAAAGCTTGTCTAAGTCAACCAATAATAATAGCATAGATGCTTTCACTAACTTTTATTTACAAGTCAAACAAGGGGGAAATGAAAATATGAAGGTTAAATGGAAAGAAGTGCCCCTACATTATAAACAAAAGCCTTATCCCCAAATGTCCATTCAAAAGCAACATCCAGCGCAGACTTTTGCCCCTTGACTCCCGACTGTTGAATCTACATGAACCCCAGAGCTCAGGGTCGCCCACAGCAGGAGCAGCGCCCGAGCAGCAGGCTGTTTGATTTGTTGTGGGAATCTGGCGACTCCATTGTGCGCCTGTTTAAACTGTGCATTATGAGACGTGAGCATAGTGCAGCAGCCAGTCTGGGAAATGACAACATCTGTGGCTGGCTCGCCCCTCCCTGAACACCCGGGCGGCACCTACGCACCCCTCCTGCTGGAAACCTACCTTCCCGGTGTCCCCTTTACGCATTGATTTTTGAGCATTTACAAATGAAACCAAAGACAAACAAGCCCTGCCCTGCACTCACCCATGGATCAGTTTACCTCAACAAATCAACAAGAATACATACACAACATAACTCGTTTGAGCTAGGTTCACTGTATTTTAAGTTGTTTAAGCAAGGAGACGACGTGGTGGCAAGGTTTTTGTCCTGTATGCCACATTTTAGGGCCAAGAATTGAACCATTTTCATTACAATTTATATCTTCCATCAACAGAGCTTTAGCCAAGCTTCTCAGTACACCTGTCTTATTCAATTCACTAAGAGGACTAAACACGTTCTTTTTTCTCTCTCTTTTTCATTTTCTATATTGATGCAAAATAATGAGGAGGTAGTCGTTAATCATCATGATTTCAAGCACCCTAATCACACTGTGCTGTCATTACCACTAAAAATGGATGTTACTCTCGAAGCTGCAGAAGCCTATTACTTATGTTCATCAATACACAAGAAAATGTGTGACATCTGTGTGAAATATAAAGCTATTTAAAGCTTTACACAGTGAAAAGTATAAGAAAAGTGTAAAAAGGCATTGCTCAGTATTGTTAGTACTAGATGTTATTTGTGGTCAAAACTAAACCAAAGTCGCACAATTTTTCAGGAACTCGAATAAGTCCACAATTTAAAAAAAACAAAGAATGTGTATTACTTTTGAATTGAAAACTAAAAAAAAAAAATTAATTGAGTTAATTATTTATTTAATAATTATTTTGAAAAACATGTGAGAAGTTGTTGCCATCTACAACAATAATGGCTTGGCTTATCTAATTGCAAATACATTGAACAGAGATTGTTGCTGATTTTTACACCAGATGCCCTGTAGAAGTGGAAAACTTGAGCGTTTTGTCCTCAGATTAGTATGAGCAAAATTTTAAAACTTAAATACTGCAACACACTAGTGGGGTAATAATACAACTGGAAAGAACAATAGGTAATTAGGTATTATTAAACATTTAATCAGTTCCTGACTAATCAAGTCAGATAAACATGGAATCAGCGTTTCATTTATGCAGCTAAGATCTGGAACAGTCTTCCAAAGATGAAGACAGGCCTACTGTGACAATGTTAATCTAGCTGAAACATGTCTTTTATCTGTGCATATGACTGAAATACTTGTCTGCACTTTTATTTCTTTTTTTTTAAGTAATTTTATGCTGATTATTTAATTATTTAATTTTGATTTTCTGTTTAAAGCATGTGAATGCTTTTGTATGAATTGCTTACAATAATTTTGCTTGCTAATTATATCCACATATAATCTGATGCACTTCTGTCAGTGCAATTGAGTGAATTTTTTATGGTTTGGTAATTGCCGAGCACAGTTTTGTCTACATAATTTGCACATTATTCTTCTCTTTACAATTGGAGATGGTCAAAGTGGGACATGTGATGTCATCTGCATAACCTCTATTCATAAAACTGGGACAACTCAATGGTTTGAAATACTTCTAATAATTGACCAGGATGTGGGACGTGTATTCAAAACTGTCTCAGGTAAATACCGTCTGGTCATCTTCAGACAACTACAGCGTGCACTTGCTCAAGGTTAGAAATGTTACAATTTGCTATTTTTCAATTCCACATAAACACGTCTTGGTTGATCATTACAAAGCTTTCAACTGTAATGAGTGTCCCAGACTAAGTGCCAGATGAGTCCTGCCTAGACCATGCACTGATTGATACTACTCTATTGATCTACTGTGTGTCTCCAGGGAGCGGACACATCCCAGCGAGACACATTTAATACCTTAAGCACATCAGAGTGGGCGTGTTACTGATGATGCCACTGTCACTGCATTATTTAATCTCTCAGCTTCTTCTACTTAGTGGCATCGCTTAACATCAGACGACCGTGACCCAGGAAAACAAAATCCCAAGGATTTTCAGTCTGACTAATTACTGATACGCTAAAAGTTATTTTTCCTATGTTAATTCTACTTAGCGGTTTCACTGACGGACACCTGGACAGGATTTGAAAGGAAACCACTCCCCTAAGACCTGCATACTATAAATGGCCATCTGTATAGTATGCATTTATGAGCTAATACCAGGGCAGATTTAACAACAACTGGCTGGATTAGTCAAACACTGCTGGCATTTAGTATGAGCATAGTAGGGACTAATTAACCGTCAACCGGAGTCTAATTTTAAGTTGTCTCACTGTGAAATGTCTACATGATTTAGCTTCAAACTATGGCCTTTTCTTAGGATTGTTTTATTAGTAAATGTGCTTATGTAAGGTTTTTGTTATTCTTCCTGAGTAATGATTGTATAAATATGATAAATAATAACAATTACCTATTGGAATGGGACAAAATAGTAAATTCCGGTGTTTTGTATTTTTCAAGCAGTTAGAAAAGGGTTGATTCCATTGTCATTTCTCAGTCAGAGAAAGAAAACAGCAGCTTATTGTCATTATTTTCTTGTTGAATATAGTTTTGTCCTTTTATCTTTTTTTGTCTAATGAAAATGACTGAATGAAATGACTGAAATGTGAACTTTTATAGACAGTACCTCAGTTCTCTCCTCACTCAATTTCCTAAAAACTCAGTTAAAGCGGTAATATTTTATTTATTCAAAACAAAATAGTGAACTGTGAATAACAGCGATTTTTCTTCTCGCATTAATTGTAAAGCTATAACTGGATAGTGTGAGATCATCACTTGTCACATAAGCGTAAGTGCAGATTTGTACGAATAATACGCTTCCTTGTCAGCGTTTGACCCCAGATAAAGAGAAATGAGCCTTTAGTTTTTATAGGCCTGTGTTTTGTGTTAGTAGTTTTATTTTCGTTCTCTTGTTGCTCTGCATATTCTTCAGCCATTTTATTTTTCATTTGAATAAACACTACAATTACCATTTTAACAATAACACTTATTGTGATTGTGCACAAATAGGATGGAATTGAGGCTCACCTTAATGCATCCTAAGTAATATTGATTCCTTCTTAAACTCCTCAAATAACAAAGTCAATATCTATTATTGGATGAATTTATTTAAACACCTTCCCCAATATTCAGTCTCTCCAGTCCTTCACATTTTGGGTTTCCTTTCTGATTGATTGATTGATTGATTGATGAATGACAGACATCTTGAATTACAGGAAAATAGTCTTTAGTACTTTGTATTAATATTATGTAAATATGATGATTTGGGTTATGTTCAAAAAGGAAATGGCCTTTTTCTACATGATTTTAAGAGAAAACCTGTATGCTGTCTTTATAAAAAATATGACATTGAGCTCTAAAGTCATCATTCAACATTTCTTTAGACAGACGTTAGATAGATGGACTAAGCAATAAGTAATGACATAAATAGAGATTAATTATCCAATACCAGAAGCCTTTTTTTTAATCATTGTTTCAAATTAACAGTTTAGAGAACAAACGTAAGTCTGTTCCAAAAAAAAAAAAAAAAAAAAAAAAAAAAGATGGAATTTTACTATCAAAGGCAAGTTGATTATTCTATTCAAACAGTGGCCGGAACATATCTACAAGTCTTTTATAGTCAAAAGAAGTGGCCTGAGGACGGCAGTGTACTTTCAGATTCACTGACCTAAATAGACTACTGCAGTAAAGTGTGTTGTGCTCAGAATAACTGCATCACTCCCGAGGTACCAACAAACCCTGTCATCATTGAAAAGATTGTTTTCTTTGCTCAATATGACATGCACACAAATCCGTAGCTGTAGAGCGTAGCTCGGGCGATCCTTTATTGCGACTTGTGAATGATTACGCCATGCACAATTCAACAGATGACCTCTGCTCTTAGCTCCGCCCCTCCTTCCCATTTTCCTCTTCTTTTTATTCAAGGAAACCGCCAGCACAAACACATCAGGCTGATTACAACATGTCGTCAAACACATAGCTTCAAAATGCCCACCCAAACCACACTGACTCCAAAATAGCCCGACGGAGGCAGCTGCAGCTCCGAGGATGTCTTTATGATACAGATGTGAGCTTCAAACATGGAGCGGTGAAAATAGGGCCATAATTACAGGAGGTTTGGTGGTTTGTCTATACTGGTAGAGTGGCTAACGTCCCGTAGTTTTCTCAGGGTATAAAGGAACAGTGGAATGCCAAAGCTAGACAGAGAGGGGGCTATTGAGGTCTCTTAACAGATTACACAGCCCACCCCCCACTGACCGCCACATGGCAACTGTGTTTGCTCTGCACATGACTGTCTGGCAACTCTGGCAACATGCTAATTACAAGAAAACAAATGCTAATTCAACAATGGAGTAATTAGCACATGCAGGCTGCAGTCAAGAAGAGAGTAGCGCTGGTGAAGTGCAAAGGTACACATATTGTATGCTTCAGGGTGGATCTGATTGAGTAATATTGTGACATTTTTTTGCATGAATTCTATAACAATATTCTGACTATATTTTAAGAACTCATTGGGAATGTGCTAAAATGTGCCTGTGAATATCCTGGTTGAGATTGAAGTCTCTTACAATAAATACACGTACAAATATTGATCTGAATATAGACAAATATCTTGCGTAAGTTAAAATCGTACAATCAAACGAATACAGAAAATAAATTCATCGGTTGGTTTAATTTGCTTCATTATTACTTTTTAAATGTAATAGATAATATGGACAGCCAATTTCACATTTTGATATATTTGCTGGATTCTTCCATTTAAAGTTAACATGATTACTAAAAAAACAGTAGTGCACATTGTTGATCTAAATGCTGTGTTTTATGGAAAAAAAAAAGAGATAAAACTCTACAGTATAAATGTGCTAATATTACTTTACTTTGAATTAGCAATGTGTGAGTTACAGCTTTACTTGGAATGCCTGTGTTGCAGTGTTGAATGGTGCGGTGTGCCAGACAGCTGTGTTCAATTCATTAGTCTCCAGATAATCTGGGAGCATGTGCCACTATAAGCCCTCCCACAGCCGCTGCTCAGCATCTCCTCACATACAAATATGACAAGCTTTCAAAAACACACTTCTGATGCTCAAACCTTATATTTATAGGACTGTTTTCAAACGACTGCTTTGTCCATTTGAGCTAAAAACATGCTAGAAATAAGATGTCACCTTGTAAAGGTTTGTCATGAAAGGGATGTTATTTTTGTCTTGTAGTGACAGTCACGCTAAAATAAACTCTATGTGCACTTGGGACCTGTTTTACCACAATAGATCTTTAATAAGCTAAAAAGGATGTGATACATTGAACAATTGGAGAATGTGATCTGTAAATTTTGTTGAATAAACTAACTCCAAATGTTTATGCACTGTGCTATGTATTCTGGACCATCTTGATAAAAGGATGACAAAAAATAATTTTAGTCTGTCATCATCTCATATATACATATACATAGATCCTGATCTGCATTAACGACACAAAAATTTAACACATACCACCATAAATCAGTTGCTATGGATCATCCTGAAAAGAAAAGGCAGCATGCGTGCCTACTTTATCCTATAATCTCTGCCTATTACCACATTATCGATTTACCAATAGTCCATCAATGGAGCTCATAAGAATGGTCTTAACAGCAGCGCACACACAAGCGCTCAGCTGCTGTTGGGCGCGTGTCCTGCTGTCACACCCTCCTCACTCTTTGATGTGTCAGTTGACAGCTGTGTAAGCTGGCAGACTCCTGACACACAAAGAAGCCTGATGCTATTTCTGAATCTGTAAAATTCATTGTGGAGCTCGTGGTAATAGTCTGACAGCTGGCATGGGCATCATCAATTGAAATAATTACTGGACCATTGTAACTTTTAATGACTCTCAAACTATTGTTCTTCTAATTACAGCCTTTTTTTTACTCATGCCTTCTGTTGGTATGTACTAAAACATCTGCCACATTTAGCTCATCCTTTGCCTCTCCATCACTCACATGGGCTAACCTTTCCTCTTTCACTACCTCCATAAATCTCCTCTTTGGTGCTGTTCTTTGAGGCGTCATGACTGGCAGCTCTAACCTCACCAGGCTTTTACTATCTGTTTGTCTGAACTCCAGGATTTTTCCAGTCAAAACGTTAACTGAGTTGTACTTTGGACAGGCACGTAACAGACAGGAAGCCCTGCAGCAGCTATTTTGGTGCAAGACTATTACTGATTGTTTTTTTTTAAATAATCAACTAATCAAACAACATTGACTCAATTTAAATATATTTTAACAAAACAAAAGTGAAAATTACAGTATGGAATAAATGAAATATGAACTTTTTAGTCAATATCTCTATTAAAGCAGTATTCACAGTTCACCAGAAAAGTAGTGAACTGTAAATAACAGTAATTTTTGTTCTCATAATAATTGTAAAGCCATAATTGGATAGTGTGAGATCATTATCTTATGTGACATAAGCGTAGGTGCAGATTGGTATGAATAATATGCTTTCTTATTGGAGTTTTACCCCAGGTAGAGAGAAATAATAACATTATTTTTACTATTAAGCTAGTCACAATTAGTTGATTAATCATAGCAGCCCTATTGCATAAGGAAACTCACTATATGTCTATTTAAACCTTTGACCAACAATATACTATACATTGAAAGTGGGACTACATCATATTATATCATAAAGTATTTTGATAAACTGAATGTAATGAGAAGTTTTGGACTACATATCCACAGATGTTTAGTTACCACCTTTGAGTAGGAACAGCTTATCTTGTAATGTCTAACTAGCTCAAAGAGGGTTTAGCAGCCTGTTTGCCAAGCTTGGTAAATGTGACGGAAAATGAATAGGTAAATACAATACATAAAGACTGTATGACACACACTGGATATGGCCGGAGAACAAACAGACCAAGCCTAAAAAAGGTCCATTCAACTGAACTTACAATGACCCCAGCTGAGGGTACGAGCCTCAGTCCTGAGCGAGTGGATCTACAAGTTTTCAAATCAACTCTTTTTCTTTCAGGCTAACGGGGCACGATTTGCAGTAAAGAGAGAAAAGTGGAAGAAATGAAGGCGCCCAGATAAGCCTCGGCTGCAGTAATGGCCTGGCACCGGGGCTCAAGGACAAAACGTGATAAACCTGTTGATGTCCATGGACTCCACACTCAGACAGCTATTGACCAGGAAGAGTGAGAGCTAAAAATGGCCTCTAATTTTGCCACCTTACACCCCATACAATTTTCTTATTGTTCTGTATCAGCTATAGGCTTTAATATTCATTTGGTCTAAAAAAGAACTATTGTAATAGACAAGTTTTAGTATAGCTGTGTTTTTCAAGCTCACATACAGTCATTGAAGTGTAAGAGAGCAAAGTTTCAGGTTAACTGATTTAAGATCACAGCACTGTTAATAAAGTCTTGCTTATACTAAAAATAGATCTTGTTAAATCCCATTATTGAAGTGCTGCTTGACCTTCAATGGACGGCTGTTATTTCTAAATGTTAAAAGCTGTGTTTTAGTCATTTAACATCTAGTTTAAGGGCAACACCCTAATTGCATCTGGTAGTTTTATTTCAGACTGTGGTGGTAAATAGACATACAGAAGCTTTTAAATGTTGTTCTCTAGGAACACTGACCTTGCAAAGATAGAAATAGTCTTGATAAAACAGTAAAACTTCCATTTTGATTTTCTGTAGCAGTGAATAAATATGCATAGCTGTTTTGGTAACACATTTCTCTCTTTGGATAAAACAATTTTTTTATCTTCCCAAGACAGTCTGGCAAGATTTCTCTGACCACTGTCAATCATGAAAAATGTTCAAAACAAGTGACAGACCATTTAAAACAGATGTGGTGAACTGAAAACATTTGAGCATTAAATCTGTCTATGAATTTCAATGACTTACTATTAGTTTGACTGATAAGTAAGCACTAAAGTCAGTAGGCCCTAATACTGTACAAGGAGGATCAGTCAAATCATAATTCTGATTCCATCCTGGTTCATCTAAACACATCTTTAGTGTAGCCTTGAAGAAAGAATGTGGTTTGCTCCTTTTTAAATAGTATCCTTTTATTGAAATTGATTATATCTTCTTACTCCAGATAATTGCTAAGAGACCTTCCAAAAGATGCTTTGGGAGTGTAGAGCAATGCATATAGCTGCATGACATGGCACTTTTACTAAAATACAATACAATCACAGAGATGAGGTCAGTATTTGACTTTTATCATCATATTGTCCAGATGGTAATTTAGTCCAACAGTGGAATCGAACACTGATCTCCTTATTGGAAAACCACAGCTCTATCCAATCTGCTCTTGTGCAAAATTAGGAACACTGATTGAAAAATAGTCTACTAAACTCTCTCCATTCTTACCTTTCCAAGGGGTTTGCCGCTGTCCCAGTTCCGCTTCTCCAGAGATGGAGGCACCTGGTACACATCCTGCCCTGCTGATGCCACCCCGGCTGAGCCAGCTCCTTGCAGGGTGGGGGGCACCTGGTAGATGTCCTGAGAGGGCGCCTGGTACTGCCTCTGGGCCAAGGGTGGAGCTTTACTTGGAGGTTGTGGAGTGGAACCCACTGGGCCCGAGGGGATCTGGTACACACTACCTTTGGGCTCATGGGACGGGGGCATCATGTAGATCGAGTCGGGGTTTGACGTAGCGGGGTGCATGGAGGTGTACTGTGGAGGAGTGTGTGTGGGTTTGTTTGGGAAACTCTGCGATGCTGTGCCCATAACAGAGGAAGAGGGTGTGGGCTTGGCGTAGGTGGTTTGAGGGGCAGAAGAGGACGCTGTGAGGGGGAGGTGACAGTTGTGGGGTCAGGGGTGGAAGGAGATCCTTGTTGTTTGTCGTACATGCCCACCAGGATCTTCAGACGGTTGCCTGGGACGATACCCTGACGACCGTGAAGCGAGCACAGCCACCAGCCATCCAGCCCCTGAGTGTCCCGCTCCAAAACCGTCATGATGTCCCCCTTACGGAAAGACAGCTCATCCGGAGACTCGGCCACATTGTCGTACAACGCTTTAGCCAGCACATTCTGTGGAAAAAGAAAACAAAACAAAAATGAACTGTACAATCCCTTGTTTGGCCTAAGTGCTCGTGGCATGGTGTCTAAATTAATGGAGGCTTGTATTTTTGCATCTTGTGACAAAATACTGAAATTTCAACCTTGATTTTCACAGGAAAATGCACAATTTTTATTATTTATCTCTATACCTCAGGGATAAATATAATCCACCATTGTAAAACAATTTAGGCAAAGCAATAACATCTCAAAAGAAAGAATTGGACCTCCAAACCTTTAAATACAAAAATGAAAAAGGCAACGCTAGTATCGTAACTTAGCAACACTACTGGATGGAACACCGTGGAACTCCTCACTAAAGCAATTACAGTACAATCCTCCACATCTTTCTGTGTCATTCTCTCAGTTTCTGTCTGAGTTCTCGCACAGGTACAAGCTGTTCTGGCCTCGAGCCAGTTCTCCAGACGAACCTTCTGCCAAATAACTGCACCACTTAATGAGAACGTGTCACTGGTTTAAGAGTCAGTAGAGGACAACCACTGCATTCCTACAACTGGTCGTATCAAGCAATTAGAGACACCACATTATGCAGAGAGCATCTGGAGACCAAGCAACTTCACAAAAATATTACACTGAAGATTCATGTGTTTTCTGGTCAAAAATAGATTTGGTGTTTTACAACGACTTGATGCCGAACAATGTTGAGGTTTTTCAGAAGACCAAAGGAATTAAAATCTGTCAACATTTTTACCCAAATCTTAATCAAAATGTCTTTAATTTTGGTCACTTCAAATTATGTTTTTGTCCTGTAACTATTGGGAGAAATTTATTTCAATCCAACATACTCATCTGCTACTTAAAACGTATCTAGGATCATATTTCATTTGTTGCTGTTGAATCTTTTCTATATGTTCCTGAAATGGGTAAAAACGGAACACAGTGACAAGTTTGAGGCTGCTGCATTCAGAAACTTCATTACATACATTCAGACACATTTATGAATGAATTTCCCCTTTGTATCATAAGCCCAAGTGGCAAGCTTTAATGTAATCCTTGCTTAACACACTGCACAGGCAAGTGGTCATTCAGTCGTCCCAGACCAGCACAACCCGGTCATCACTGAGTCAATCATTGAAGCAGTCATACAGTAAACAAGAGTGAACAAGTTTGTGTGAGGACAAGCTTATGGCATCAGAAAATGTTTGTTGTCATGTTTACATTTTGCCCATGTAAACTGTTACTTTTGGTTCCTAGATTTTACAGTTTTATTAGGCAATACTTTGTACTGGATCAAAAAAGTTTCTAGATGTGACAATAATACTTTTTTTTTTTCTTTTACAGCAAATTACAGGTTACAGACTTTGTGGACAGTCCAAATAGCAAATATTGAAATTCTAAATAAGTGTTCAAATATGTCCATAAGACAAGGATTCAATTAGGTTGTTGGGTAGATTTCACAGAGGCTGACATCTTAGCCTACAAGTTTGCCACCGCTTGTTCTCGTTAGGGGTCTTAGGCGGGGGGAAACCCTGGACAGCGGCCAACTCGTCACATAGACATACAAACATTCACTCTCTCATTCACTCACTGAGGGAAATTTACAGTGATGCCCAATTAACCTAAACATGTTAGTTTTTGGAGGTGGGTGGAAAGCGAAGTACCAGGAAAAATCAACATGAGAAGCACAAACAGATTTTGACACTAGTGACACTAAAGGTTCTGGACCTCATTTGCCATCTTCTTCAGAAAAAGCTAAAGAAGGTGGCAAATGAGGTCAAACTTGTATCCAATATGTTATCAAACTTGACTAAATGACCCGGTTACATGTCAGATCTATGGAGAGGCGAACCCACTGATAAGAAGGATTTATGTTTTTTTAGAGCAACAAAAATAAAACACAGTGCACTTTTAAAAATATGATTAACATAAATACTTTGCCAACATCCCACTGCTAACACAACAACTAGCATGCTAACAGTGCAACAGTGTAACTTCATAGTTTATGGATGGTCAAAAAAATAAATTCTGCTTTGTTCAACATTCTACAAGTCAACAATATTTCAATCAGGCGGAGAGTGGCTAAAACTAGTATTGTTTAAATACAGTTGAAGCTACTTTTACACTGGTGCAATACTAATGTGGTCCAATTGAAGAAAAAAAAAATCTGAAACGGAAAGCATGTTTAAGATCAAGCCCTGTTTACAAGCACTAAAACTCTTCTATTTTTGTCTATCTTTATTTGAGGTTGCATGGCGTGGGGTCAGTGTCACTTCCCATGCACTCTACAGTCCTGCTCTTTCGAATGCTCACTCGAATGCTTGTAGCTCTTCTGATGTTCACATTCCAGAGCAGCAGGAAGTGTGTTGGGGCTGAATCACACTGCCTTGTCATTGGACTGTGAGTCAGTGACCTGCGCTGACATTCTGCTTGTTCCCATCACTCCACAACAGTCATGTGGCCCCAAAAAGTACATTTAAGGAGTCACTCTGCCCCGTGTCTGACTCCCTTGCAAAATGTGTGCGTGACTTTGAATTTAAAACTGAGAGTAAAAATATCAATCCCCTGTTGTAATGTACCAATCTAATTCCCATCAAAGGCACTTCACTTTTGGAGGGCAGTTTGGACAGTGCTGGTATGACAGGAATTTAGGTCAGAGAAGAGTGACCTGATGCCCACAAGAAACACTTGAATAGAAACAATTGTAGATTAGAAATAGTTAATTACATATATTGTGACTTTTTTTAAGATTGTCTAATGATTGATTTAGCTTCAAAGAGTAACTGCATAGCAATTAAAGGCTGAATCACACACTTGTCTGTAGTGAGTTGTAGTGGTTCTGGAATTGACCAAGCCTTTATTAGAAAGGTAGGACACGTGGACAGTGATCACAAAGCAGCAGTGTTCAGAGCATGTCTCCTCTTGCTCAACTCTTTTATGGCTGTTCAAATTCCTCATAATGGTCTGTAAAGAGCTTTAGGTAGGGGGTTCAAACTATGGCCCGGAGGACAAACGCGGCTCTTTGACCAAATTTTGTCTGCCCTCTGGCTTGCTAATTTAGCCAAAATGCCTATAGGTATTACTAAACCTCTAAGGCTGTGACACGAATTGAGTAATCGTGACTAGGCGACTAAATAGTTTGTTCATAATCTGAATCAATCTGAACTATACAGACTCTAAACACTTGTTTTTGAACACTTAAATTGTAAATATTATCCAACAATTAGATTTTTGTCACCTTATTTTATTTGTCTAGAAATAGATTTAAAAAAAAAAAAAAATCACATATCAATTATGAAAAAAACTTCTGAAAAATAGTAAAATAATTAAAATAATTGTTAATGACAGTCCCAATAACCTCAACAGACAGCACACACTTAAAATACTGTTGAGAGACTCATTAAAGGAACAGTGGCTCTGTCAAAGCTGTTATATGCACCCATCTGAATAATTCACTGTATTGACCGTCTGTCTTTAGCCTTCTTTCAATGGATTCCTAAAGATATTGGCCTCTCCAAGGATTTGATCTATGATGTCAGGAATAACATCTTCCCACAGGCAAGAAGAAGATGACCCCCCCCCCCCCTTCATACACTTTACAATTACTAGAAGTAAAATAATATCATATATCTTTATGCTAATCCATGTCTCATTATTCAACACCATCAAATCTGCACACTGCCATGCCACACTTAATGAATTAATCACCACAGTTAGAGTAATGAGATACCATTTATAAGCAGTAATAAGCTATGTTTTTAGTAGTACAGCCATTGCCAGAGTCAGACCCACAGTTGTCTTTTCAGTCAGTAAACTTTCGCAGAAGTCCAAGTTACTGGAGCAGTGAAGTGAAAAGATTGATGACGTTTCTCCACAGCAGAAGTCAGAACTGTTTTATGGACAAGCCAACCAGACAACAACGGCCCACAGCAGGAGGTGCAGACAGAGGGGCACAGCAGACACTGTTCCAGGGGTCATATATCCATTATTGTCAATTCTTAAGTGGTGGAATTAAGTCTATAGATCACATGTGTTAAGAAACACTATTATCTTTTTACATTAGTGTGGAAGCTTTAATACAAATACATGCTCTACTGGAAATTATATCATCAAGATGTGTGATTTTTATTTTCTTTCTTTTTTCCATTTTTTTTGTTTTGTTTTTGTTTTTGCACAAAGATAATTGGCTATTGATATAAAAGATCCATACCAGCAATCTGAAATATTTCAAATTCATTTTCAATAAAAAGAAATGAACTTCACAGCCCTACTGCAATAGTAAATCTAAACTATGGTCTTTAGTTTTACAATATTCTAAGAATAAAACTTGTAACATTCTCAGGGCTTGCTTTCAGGTATCAAGTAAATAATTCCTAAATAGGAAAATGTCCCCTACAAAAAGTATTTCCATTGGCAAAAGTGGTCCATTGAGGAGGAAGTAATGAGAACAGCTGGTGGAGCGCACATTGTAAATGTGTGTGCGCTCTTTAATGCTCTTTGTCCTGTGGCTCCTGCGTGACCCCTGGACAAACAGCCCTTCCCTCCCTCTATACGTGAGCGATGGTTCTCAAGGTGCACCCCCTCCGCTGGCCCCATAGCACCACGCTCACTGCAGCCACTACACAAATGTTCCAGCATATTTGTGGTACTTTTTCCGACCAGTATTCATCTGTGTCTGCCTGGCTACTGAAGGAAAAGAGCAGAAAAAGTTAGCCAATGCAATCCTATGACGTCTCAGATGGGAAAAGGATGACCAAAACCTGGCAGTATGGAAGGTAAAAGTGTATAGAGGGGTGCAAGCTGTGCAAGATTGTTATGAGAATGGTCATAATTAGCAATTCACAAAAACTCCAGTCAATATAATTCCCTCTTTAAACAACAAAATATCTTGTCTCCATAGAGTCTTGGGAAATCATGTGTCTAAATGTAGCTAAAACCTTTTCCCACAAGTTTAGAAGTTCGAGTTGTATTCATAGTAATAATATGATAAATATAAATCTTATTAAATTACAAATATATTTTCCCAGAAAGATTCAGCCCTAGGGTCAGACTAGCCTGTGACAAAGTGTCTGTGTGTGAGCAGCGTGTGCATGTCTCTGTCATTGATTATCTCTTCAGTCCAGTGTAAGCAGTGGTGACTCAGCCAGTAGCAGGCACCATGAGGCCCCCTGTGGGGATACATTAGGCCGTATGAGGTCACTGAAAGCATCCCTCTGAATTCTGAGAGTTCTGAGGTGAAGAGAAGCTGGCCCACTTTCAACAAAAGTCAGAATTATCAATTATTGGTATTGGGGAAATGAGATGAAGCAAAAGTAATATTGAGCAAAGCAGAGGCTTGTCTTTAAAGGTGCACTGTGTACCTTTCTGGAGGTGAAAGTCAACATCACAATTCAATACAAATATGGAGATAAAAACATTCTTTAGAACATTCTACTTGGAATAAATAAGTTTTTATGTCATAATGTGAGAAAATACAGCTAAATGTATTTTCAATAGAAATACACAGGAGGAGGCCTTCCTCCTGGTCAAATAATGGTTCATTTGGGGCCACGCAAGCCCGCTCAGAGTAAAGTTACACAATTTTATCATTTATTTTGTGTCACAAAGATCTAAACTAGAAAAACATGCTTTTATTCAAGATTATTTGTTTATTTTTTTGGCCAAAAAGTTGCACAGTGCACCTTTGAATGAAATCCATTCACTTGGCTAAAATAGATTTATTGAACAAAACATTCAACGTTAAGTTGCACATGACATACGGTAGCAGTAGCAATGAAACTAATTGTCTGATCTGCCAACACAACCATTTCCACTCAAATCAAACCATCTCTGTCAACAAAAAGCGATTTGGGACTTCATTTTGGTGGCTCCTGACTTGGCTGGGAAAGAGGCACAAAACATTGAGGGAACTAGGGAAGACATTCCACTGAACCTGGGCTCTGGTGGGACAGGCCCAGGCCTGCACCCCCTTCCCGAAACACACAGACCTACATATGACATTCCATAGCTTCTCCACTCTCTGGGCTTCGGCTCACATTCCGATGGTGTCACATACTGCTCTGTGCTTTGGCCACAGACAGCAGACAGAGCCGTGAGCTGCAGACCAAAAAGCTCTTTCCTTCCTGCTCACCATCTTTTAATGCTTTTGATTTAGTCCTATTTTCTTCCCTCCCTCCCCCAGCTCGCCTCTCCACCCCCTCCCCTCAGCCTTGTCCTGGCACGTCACTCTGCTCCATTGCAACAGTAGTGAGTGCACTTCACATTACTCAGTCTGGGATCCCCACCCTATAAATTGGGACCATAGTGTCCTGCAGCATAGCTTTAATAACAACAGAGCTAGAGGACGTTCCCGGGACACTGCCTAAGTAATAATAGTCAAAACATGTCAAAGTTCGAAGTACCTCTAATTAGTGAAGGAATAAAAGAAACAATGAACACATTAAAGAAAAAGAATAATGACATTTCAGACACTGATTTGGTCCCAAGTCATTGAAAAATTACTTTTATTGGTCAGATTATTTGACACTATGGCAGGGTGTACCCCATTACACACCCTAAGCAGCTGGGAAAGCCCCTCCTGTCTTGACCATAACTTTTAGACTAAATAATGACTCTGAAAACTGTTTGTTGTTTTTTTCAACTTCAATCAATTGCCTTAGACAGATTTTAAATCCAATTAATAATTACTATTTTCCAGAAGCCAATCATGGTTGGTTCCAAATGTCTGCCCTGGGGTTATGAACAATAGCAGAGACAGACAGTGTAGCCTTGAGCTCTGGATATATGGAGGGGGTGTTGCCTGTTGCCTAATCCTGTTGACACACAGTTAGCGCTGGTTAGAAATGACTCAGTGCTGCCCACAGTGGAGCTCATAAACAAGGGCTATACCTGAAAAGAGCAAAGAGGTGTTTCAAAATAGAAACTGACACTAGTCTAGGTTTGAACAAGACAGCACTGAGAAAGTAGCAACAAGGTACTGAAAGTCGCTGACTATGGACATTACATGATCATAATCAAAAAGAGACACATTTAAGAGGTGCCCAAAATGTGCCCAAAAAGATGTAAATAGATACAATTTGTATTCCTGCACAATATATTAATGTTCAATCACTCAAAACTGGCAATACTGCTAAAATAGAGATGAGCATAATTCTCTTCAATAATATGATTTCACCAAAAAGCAGATTGTCGCAGCAATGATTTTTTCCCCCATATTGCTCAACCCCATGTTCAGTTTTACAAAAAGACAAAACAGCTTTAAAATAAACAATACTCAACATTCAAATTTAGTATATCTTCAAAACAACATTTGTTCTTTGGTAGTATTTAGTTAATTTGCCAATCCTTCATACAATCCTGAAAAAACAGGTTTTGCCGTCTTCTATATGAATACAAAACTGTTTCATATTTATCAGACAAGCGTAGTAAATTCAAAAGATACCAAAACCTTTACAGTTAGTAGTAAAAGTTGTTCATTAACTTCATAAAGACAGACAAAGGTTACATGACTCTTTCACTTTGAGTTTTGGTTCACTTGCCTCTCGTCTATAATTGTGATCATGTGACAAAGCACTAATGATGACTATGTGTGTGTGTGTTAAGCTTATGGGCTTTGCTTGCTCCTCTCACAGTGAGCAATGGTCCGTGATTACAGACCTGCTTTAAACATGCCTAACATGTGATGACACCCCTAACGCTCCATACTGTGATGACGCATAAACACAGCAAGTGAGCCTATCGTGTAATTGATGCACCAGGCCTTTCATCTTGACAGTAGGCTGCCAAACACAGTCGATTACTCTGCCTATTGTTAGCTTCATTGTTCAACATACTGTAGATGTGGAAGATGGACTCAAAAACTGATATTGTGATTGTCATTTCAATAATATATTATATTAAAAAAGAGTTAGTATTCTTCTTAAAATAAAAAAATACCAATTTAACTCTTTAAAATAACTTTGAAAGTTCTAAAACTAAAATTTTTTGTGTCATTTTTACATTTTATGTGCTACTAGTGACATTTACTGACACATTTGCACATTTCTGATTTATTGCCATAATATCATCTCAATAATGGCTAATAAATCGCTAAACAATGGTATGTACCAGTAATGTAGTAAGTAAATTTAACAGAATTTAACAAAAAATCAAAATGTCTAAAATATAGGCTAAAATAAAAAGATTAAAATTGCCCACGAGATTATATTGAGACTGAGATAGCAATCTATATTTGATCAATTTATTTAGCATAATTTCTGGAGAATTAAGAAATGTATTGTCCCTATTAAAAAAAAAAAAAGCACTAAATACTGAATAAAAATGGTTACTTCCACACATTTATGACTATTGCAACCTACTGCTTAGCTTGTTTTTAGACTATGGCGGCAAAAATAGGCAATGCGAGGCCGTCTCCTCTATTATGGGAAACACTATTGAGCAAAACAGAAACTGAAGTTTGTTTTAAAAACAGAATCTAAAATCAGTCCAGAATAAAGACTACTACACTGCATCCTTTTTGTGACATTTTTCATCTTAAATATGGGTACTACTTCATAGAAACAACACATGAAAAGTATAAACAAACAATTATTCAAAACAAAACGCTGGTGAATGATGGAAGAAAAAATGTATCAAGGCTTAGTAACAAATCATTTAGGGAGTTGTTATATGATTCAGTTAGTAATAATTTTATGTTCTAATGCTTTTCCAACAGCATCCATAGCCTCAAATTCTACCCTTTACCAAATATGGTCATTTCTGGTTCCATATTTGTAACATGTCATAAAACTCTCTCTCTCTCCTCTCTCTCTCCCTCCCCTCCACACGTCACGCTGCTCTTTACTGTGAATGAGTCTTACACACTGTTTGGCCTATAAAGCTTGTGTCTACCCTTCGGAGACCCTGTACCTGCACCAGAACATCTCCTCCGAGCCGCTGCTGCGCTCAGGACGTCCCAGCACAGCTAATAAAACCTTCATTTCTCCCTCATTCCTCTGAGTCAGCAGAAACAGCAACTCACTTTTTTCACCCTCGTACCCCTCCTCTGCGCGCTGTGTAGTGATCGGTTCACACAGGAATGTTTTAAATAGCCTGTGTCTAATGAGTATAAGAGTTTAAAATCCTCTAGTGGGTAGTACACATTCCTTAACAATGTCTATGTGCTGGCCCGGAGAAAGCTTTATTTGGTAAACTTATTGTCTCATAGATATATTTATCTTTTAGTACAGTAGTTAACATTATAATAACATGATAATGTGTGAATATGTCAAACAAGTTTGATTACAAAGAAATAGCCTCGCAATGATCATTTAATTTTAGATATATTAGTTATGATTCATGATAATTATGAATACGACATGGCAGACATACAAACTGATCATCAGAATTTAAAATAAACTACTAGTTTACCAAGATAAAATTCCAAAAATGCAAATAAAAGTTTGGTTAAGACAGAATGTAAAAGAAAGACTGATATAATAGGACTGACAGTCCAACCTATACTTATGCTGTGTCACGTAGAATTACCTCTCATAAGAAAATGCCAGAGGATGTGTTGACACTAAACATTGATGTCCAGATGCCACCACAGACTAACAAGGCCACAGCTTGAATACTGGCTGACTTTCTGTATCAAAGTTTATCATTTATATAAATGTACACTGTTATAATACAATCAAATGAGCTGTGAAAACAGAACCTGACACAACTTCACTGATTTCTGTCAATAATGCTTCCAAACTTACTCCAAATCACTTCCCATTTAAAGAATGTGTATTCCAAAATCCTAAAGCCCTTAACCCCCTACTAATTTCCCAATCACAGCAATGCCATTGTAAAGAATCAACTCTTTACCCAAACACATTCCCTACTGAGAGCAACAAAAGGCAGGAATCCACACAAAAATGTTGAACTTTCCTGGTGGTCAAACCTTTTTCTCCCCCAAAACATTCAGTCTTTTGTCAACCCATTCCAAGCCAGGACAGAGAAATAAAGTATGAGAAGTTGTGATTTTTTTCCTCACCAGATAGTTCATTTTGTCCCGTTGAAAGCAGCTCTGGGCAGGGCCTTTTAGCTCAAGCCCTGGCCAGACAATTTCCCAGCTATGTCCGATTTGGAAAAAAAAACACAAAAACTCCAAAATAGATCCTTAAAAGTGGTGCTGCTTTGTTTCTTATGTCCTTATTCCTTCACTCGCACAGACTTTTGTTGGAGGGACACATTCTGATCTAACTCTCCAAGTATGAGACTGTTGCTTGGCCCATTTACTTCTGCACTGCTCCCCCCCTGGTCTCCTGCTCAGACCGCTACGATCCAAGGAGAGGGAGAGAGGGGAGGAGATTGTAACCCGACACGTCACTTCCTGCTTGGGTCCTGACATTCCCCCAGTGCGCTGTGGTCATTGGACTAAAGCAGGAGTTTTATATGCAAATGCTGCGTCCTCTTCTCCTCCTCCCGGTCCCTTCCACAGTATTCCTCCTCCTCCTCCTTCACACTGGGTTACTCTGTCCTCCTCTGCCCCCTGCTTGAGGCACACTGCTCTCACACACACTTCTGGAACTGGGACACAAAAGTTTGGGCTGGACAAAGGGTGCAGTATAGGTCAGTGGCAGAAAAGAGAAGACAAGATTATAAACTGTATAGTTCAAGCCTAAAGGAGACATATTGTTGTTTTTCAGATTTTTTTTTTTTTTGCAGATGTTTTTAACTTACTCAAGTTTATTGTTGGAAAGTGGAAACATTTTGAAACATATTTTATGCTAATTTTTTAAGTAATTGCAATTAAATGCAGACAAGTGAGCAGAGATAGGTGGTAGGTGAAAACAGGGATTTTCTAAACACTCAAGCATCAGCTGCGGGACAATACAAGATTACTCAAACATGAATGAATGCAGATAAAAACTTTGAGTGAACTAATAATGAGAGAATGTTTCTAAGAATTCAGGAAAGAAGATTTTTTTGTCCCCTGATATTCAAGTTACTTTTAAACTTATTAATGCTATTACAAAACAAGAACCAATTGTACTTAATCACATTAAATGGCTGCATAATTTGACAAGTAATCAGACAAGTAATGTGATTAGATTTGTAATTTACATTTAGGATTCTGTTTGGAGTTTACATTTTAAACTTATTTACAACAATTCTGAATTAAATCTACCAACTGACAATTCATAAAAGTATGATATTTCAGAGCAAGCTTGCACAGTCCCAAACTAGAAGAATAGCACTTTCGCTTTAGCAAAAGTTGTCTGTTTCATTGTTTGAGGCAGAAATGTTACATTGCATTTATTTAATGCAAGGTTGTAAGCAATAATTTCAATGTCATAAAATATCTGTCTAACATTCTGGTAACAGAGACCTCCTCATGGACCTGAACCCACTCAAACAGCAGCTAAAACTGTCTGTGATTTTAAGCTTCACAAGAAAGGTTTTTAAATTTGTGCATGCTTTTATCTCTTGCTTAGGCTACTAGTCAAGCTAATGCTGACTTTGGAAATTCCAGAGTCTGGACCAATATTGTCCACCGGTAAGGCTCAGGTCCCACCTAAATGTTCCGACCCCTCCAGGACACCACCATGTGACTAATAAACTCTGCCCAGTTAGGGGGCATTTGAATCGGATGCCCTCCCATAATCATGGTGCCTAAGCGGAATGATCATGGTCTGTCTGGACAGCCCGCTGCATTTCTCCACTAAGCCTGAGATCTATAAACAGAGATACTACATAGGCTATGTCCAGATCTGTCTCCACAAACATCCAACCATGACAGCAAACCATGGAGCATCCCCTGGACTTTGGTTCTATCCAAAGCTGTGACCCGCAGCAGCCCCAGTGCATATGATTTTGTCCGGAGTTATGACCAGCACCAGCCCCTGTGCCTCTGGATTTGTTCGAGGCTGTGACCAGCAGCAGCCCCCGGTGCCTCTGGATCTGTTTGAGGCTGACCAGCAGCAGCCCCGGTGCCTCTGGATCTGTTTGAGGCTGTGACCCGCAGCAGCAGCCCCGGTGCCTCTGGATCTGTTTGAGGCTGTGACCAGAAGCAGCCCCTGTGCCTTGCCTTTGAGCCGAGGCAATAGTTACACCATGTCGGGATCATGGCTAGGGCCCCATGTTAAATTAAAGCTAGAATGTCCGGTCCAGGGAGACAATTTTATTTTATTTCTTTAGATAAAACAAAAAAGTAAAATCAATCGTTTTATGTAATTTGTTCTGTGAATCAAAAACACATGGTAAGTAGCACAAAAGCATCAGAGACACTGACAAATTCCCTTCACGATGTGAAATGCGATTCAGATCTGCAGCTCTGAAAGCTCTTGTTGCACTGCCTGGTTTTGAGTTGATTTAAGATGTTATTGTTTGTTTTTAAAGCTTTGAATGGTCTTGCCACACAGTGAATATTCGGACCTCATTCAGATGTATTTGCCTGTGCACAGTCTGAAATTCAAGGACTGCTCCAGTTAATGGTACCTATGACCAGAAGGGACAGGGCTTTTTGTCTGGTCAACCATTTAAGCTCGGCCCTCACAATGAGTGTCTTAAGACTTAAATAAGAACCACTACTATGTAAGTGGTGTGGTTTAATTTACTTTATTTTTTGGTATTGTGTCACTTTAAAATTTTACTACTGGTTCTGTTATGACTAGTAACTTTTTGTGCACTTTGAAAACAGTTAAGTTAAATAAAGTGTATTTGAATAAGTTCTGCTACAGTCATTTCTATTCTTAGCCATTGTGTAGCACTTTAAACGCGCTCTTGTAATTAGCTGAATGTACATTTAATGCAAGCTTTAATTGCTCATTAAAAGGTTTTGAGAGCACTAATCCAGAGTCTGTGAGGAGCAGTATTGTTTAGGCAGCTAATTGAGTAGCTTTAACATCTATCTCTTTCTCCAGCAAAATAATGAATAGAAATACAAGAATTAAATTACTTCATTAGACAAAACAATTTGTCAAGCTTATTTGTTAATATATCTTTAGTAATGATGTAATCGTATTTATGAAATAAATAACAGAAATTTTAAACAGCAAACTTTATCCAAACACTAAGAATGGGACAGTATCGAAAATAGTTATTAAATTGTTAGTAGTAATGTTTCAGTTCAGTTTTGTTGTTAGGTTCGATAGTCTTGTGGCTCTTCATAGCTCTGTTTTGTCATTTTCCTGCAGTTGGGAAAGGGTTGATTCCAATGTCATTTTTCAGCCAGAGGAAATAAACAGCAAGCTTTTTGTCTTCATATTCTTACTAAGGTGACTTTTGCCTTCATTAACGTAGTAATATTATTTTTACTGAAAAAACATGTTTTATTTAGCAAATTCACAGAAAAAGTAGTTTGTTCTTGTGAGGGTTAAAAACATGAGTAGTAGAGCGGAAAGTGACGTCAACCAATAATCTTTCCAAGACAAGAATCAAATTGTGACTTTTACAAAATGATTCATTTCATAAAATTGATCATATTTGAAGAACAGCAAATTAATTGAAAAGAATTAAGGATTTCACATAATAATATAATCACGACTATGCTCCATTCCTTCTATTGGTCTGTAGGCCTGGTATCAATAAAAAAACATGTGTTTGTAAATATCATTGGGTGATTATTAAGCAAAAAAGTATGTTACTACTAATTAGTAACATACTTTTACAAACATATTTAGTAAAAAGACAAAATGACACGACAAAGCTTCATTGTAGCTTGTTTAAAGCTACAAATAAAAAAGTCTGGAGAGATGCTGAGATAGGGCTGTGTCATTCAAAACCTTCACCTAGCAGTAAGGCAAACATCCACAGACACCTGTCACTCAAAGTCCCTGTGCGTCAGGTGCTGTGTTTGACGGAGCGTAAAAAGATGCTGAAGAAAACAATCTCTAAAGTCCAAAGTCATTTTGTGTAGAAGGCATTTTCCGCAAGTTGACATGTGGATGGATTCTTTTTGGGGCTCCTCATAAATGCCATACTTCCTGTCAGATTTGGATCAGTTGCGTCATTTGCCCAAATGCTTTGTGCCACTGCAGTGAAGGAACAGGGGGACATTGTGTGATTCGGACTGTTTCAATAGCATTTCAAGAAGGGACCACCACTGTCCACTCTGCCTGCCCAACACCAACATGTAGGTCAGCGACTCTATGAATATGCTACATAGTCAACACAGGCTTTGTCAATGCTTTGTTTGTGTCTACACTTGGCATTTAGTTGGACAAGGCTGTTTCTGCATAATACAAGGTTGAAATACCAACCCCCACCACTTTGAAACCAGTAAATATGGGATTAAAACTGCAATATCCTTGTAGATAGTGTGATAGTTTTTTGGGGAAAAACAAGTACGATTGATTGACAAATACACAACGGATTCTAAACGTAACAGTAACAGTACAAAAATAAAAACGGCAATCTACTACTTATCGCTGGACTTATCTGTTCAATAGATTTGAACATAAAGGTAATAGAATTTTTCTTACCAAGCCAGATTCGAACAATATCATAGTTTACAATTAACAAAATCTATAACCTTGATAACCTGTACCTAAAATGTCTACTTTATTTATGTTTTAGCATATTCCACAGTAATAACACTATCTAAAAATAAATTATTGTGAAGAATTAGTTTGGCTTCTATTTTTACATGTTGCTTTAATAAATCCTAAACAAGAATGAATGAATCATGTTTATGCAATGTTATTACAATATATTTTAGTTTCCAGTTTTAGGGATATTTAAGTGAAAAAGGAATTATTACAAAAAGCCCCCAGTAGAGTTATCAATGGTGACCAGTCTTCACAAATTTCCCTCCAAGCCACATCCAGTCAACATGTCTTTTCTGTCGAGGGTTTTGTACAACACAGAAGGGACGTGTCAGAGCATAGGGGTTATATATGATGTCACAGCGTCCCGAGGTCAAGGGTCATGCATGAGAATGATGTGACCGCTCGATTATATCAGACCTCGCTCCACAGAAGCATCCCTCATCCACTGAAAGGCTCTTTGTCCAGCAAATTTCTGTTTGTCTGCTGCAAGAATTATGGACATATTTGATCAAAATCTGCATTTTTATATACAAATACATTATATATATATGAGCCAAGATCATTTGTGTAATTTTTCTTGTAATCTTATACTTCTAATACTAATATTAACTTTCTTCCAAAACAAGATAACTTATTTGTATGTGCTTTTGTAAATGCAACATTAATATTTCATCTGAACACTTAGAATGATGTCTTCAAGTTGTCCAAAGCTAATGACACCAAAGCACACAGAACAACTGAACATGGCAGAGTGAGTCATGCCAAAGGCAGTGCTTTGTTCTTCTGCGTTCCACAATCAGCTCTTTGACAGAGACGTGATGTGACAGCTCACACTCACACGCTGCAGGATGTGTGTTCACCTCCATGTCGACTGTGTACATCCGACAACTGCTCTGAGCCCATGAGCAACGCACTCGTCAGGGATTTTAATTATTCATTAATGCCAAGTAAATACCAATGTGTTATCAACTGACTGCACTGAAAGTAAAAACTGCATTTATTTTCTCCACTGCATTAGATAGAACAGTGATGCCCGTACTGAGTTATTAAAAACTGTTCTTATACTGTGTGAAAGTTCCGATTTTTCAAAGAGTATTACATTAAGCTGTTTGCTAACCACTTAAGCCAAGACAACAGAGAGGCTGTGGACAGAAAAACATTTTCTCGTCGAGTTATACCCACTCTGATTTAACTGCCCCTCACATGCATGTTAGCATTTTTGACGAACCCAAACACTCACTGGCACAGCACTTTTTAATCACAGCAGTTTCACACTGACACTGCAAACATGTGGTGTCATATGTTGTCCAGGTGACATTTGCTGCATAGGGCTCGAGAAATGTGTCTGAAACAAAACAGGACCACTTGTTATATACTGAGGGCACAAATGGCATGCCAGCCAACAGCAGGGTGATCACTCCATGCACTGAGACCTACCTCTGCCTGTGGCGCCCCCTTCAAGCAGTCAAACATTCTACAGAAAACCTAAAGAAAATATAAACACACCAGATATAACACTCAAAGCTACATTTATTAATATTCAACATTTTACCCATGCATTTGTACAACTATAATCCATTGCTGTCTTTAGATGATGGCAAAGTAAAGGTTACCTTCCAATCAGAGAGTATCATCTGCAATCTGGTCTCCATCCCTCATCCACATTCACTTATAAGGGGGTTGCTATAGCAACTGAGCCTGAAGGACCAGCAAATGTGTCTGGACTGATCTAGATCTACTGATAACACACACGCTCACAGCCATCTTAGATAAACCCATGGACTGAACACCTGCAAGTCCTAGACAGATCCAAAGATCCACTTTCACTCAGACACAAAGCTGCTTTACTTTATATGTTTTAAAGGTTAAATGGCTGGTATCACAGAACTTAAGGTCTGCAAATTAATGTTTAAATTTTACAACTTTACTTTTGCTACTGTGAACTACTGTTTTATGAAATCACATCAGAAATATTTGGTATGGAGCAGCGGTGTGCCCAGCTCAGCAAAAACACAGTCCATCTATCATCAGTGCCAAAAACAAAGGCATTCGGACATGCAGCGCTGCCAGTTCTCCAGAGGCTACTGTCTTTTAATAGGCCATCACAAGTGGAGTAGGCTAATGAGCGTTTGGTCTTATTATAGCACGCTTCTATGTAACCGAGCTCAGAACCAAACACACAGGTCAAGTCTCAGACTTCCATCACAGAGGCCTGGCCATCACCACATCACACATCAACACATAGCACTCGCAATGTTACTAAAAACAGTCCACACAAAGCCAGACGGTGCACATAAGACTGTCTTCACTTATTGGATTTAATGCTCACGACCATTGACTTTTTTCCTTTTAAAGGCAGTTTAAAATGGCAGGTTCTGTAGCACTAGAATATTAAAAAGAAAACAGCACTCACCGTTTTCTAACAAATTCTGTAACTTTTTTTTTTTTTTTTGACAGATTCTAGCATGACGAATTACACTTAAGCTACAGTTCACAGGGTGCATTCATGTTCTGGCATTTTGACATTTGAGAGACCTAAATATTAATAGCTAAGCCAATCCAAGAATTCTATGCATTTCAAAACACACAGGTGTAAACTAGAGCGTCAAGAGATTTCAAGACTCAGCTGAGTTTTGTATTGTTTAAATTATTGCAAATCTGTGACTGTATGTTCATTCTAATAGCAGCATTAAACAAGTTGTAGTTAATTTGCAGCCCTAAATGTTCTTGTTTAAGATGAGTAAGATCTTTGTTACTGAATTTTGCATAAATAGACCTTTGCTAGCCTTTTCAGTTTTAGTCCATGCATGTCAGTATGACGTCATGCATATTCTGCCTATGCCTTTTGGCCATAGTTCACATTACCAGAGACACATGAATGTTAGATGCTATAGGGTTAGAGTTCCAAAATAAACCCAATGGAAAGGTCACAAAAGAGAAAGGTTGACATAAAGCACATCACAAGTGTTTTTTTTTTTTTGTTTTGCTCAAAATACCTTGAAAAACGCACAAAACAAAATTTTGAGAGCAGGGCCACCTCATCCTTCACAAATATGAAAACAGGTGCCGTCACTTTCTCCTCTCCACAGAAAAGATAATTTGGTGCAAAACTGTATAACATTACTATTCTATCTAACAAATTACAAGCCAAAAAATCTTAATCTCAAAGAAGAACTATGGTGTTTTCTCCATTGTAATTGACTTTCTGTATGTAAATCCATAATTTACATACTGCACATTGTAAAACACATTATTTATCTAACGTTGCTTAAAAATATAGTTGTTATAATTAATTCCTTTCAAAACATAAAATACAAAATATAAACAAATGGCCAGGGATGGTGGTAGGTGAAACAACTACTGAGTACATCAGCTGTAGGATAATACAAGATTACTCAAACAAGCATGACTCAATCTCAATTAGGGCTAAACAATATCATGATAAAAATCGAATTGAGCTTGTGCTTGGGCAATCTGCTTTTTTGGAGAAAATGTAATTTCATGATTTACCTTTAAGAATGGTGAAAACAGATTAGAGTATCTAGCTTAACTTGGACATATTTTGGTTCAAACCTTGATATTTAATGCAAAACATGGACAGTTCTGTTACCCGGATTCTCTAAGTGCATCTTGTTCAAACTGATCAGTGTGTTTTCTGACATATACACAGTTCCGATTACCCTAGAATCCACAGCCTACTTTACTGGTTTAACATCGGACTGAATGTTTTATCAAGTATGAATCTTACATATCCAAGCTCTTAGCCTCCACTGCAAAATACCCGTAGATAGTAAGACGCATCACATAAATGAGGTTACATCAGTGAAGGATGAGGAGGCGTGGTGGGACACAGTAGTGTAATACGATCTCCAATATTCCTGACCCATTTCGCTGATATTCCGCTGCTCGGAGCTCATACACGTGTTGGACTGATGCGAAGACACTGCACTTTGGCCCGCTTCCCGTTGCCTCTCTGTGTGGCCAGAGGGAATACTAGTCTCCTGTGTGTTACCATCAGTGCTCATTGAATCCCCCAGCGGCTCTTGGACAAGTCCCAAGAGCTTGACAAGTACATTTGGAGTAGTAGTTCATGTGCCAGTGACTACACCAAGCAAACCAGCGTGTCCAGTGCCCACCTCGGTTTGACCCAGAGCCGCCTAAAAGCTCTCAGTGGTGCCATAACATGTCAAATGTGGCACAAACATAGTCTAAAATAGCTCAACAAGCACACACCCTCGTGGCTTGTTCAGATTGAGTTAAAGCCGGTGATTCACGGAAAGCACAAGGATTATTATGGTCGAATTATGGTGAAAGGCTGCTTAGGCTTTAGTGGTGACTGCTTTATTTTTACAGCCGTGTTATTATAAATATGGATGCTGTAATATATGGTAATGGTGTCGTTATTGCGTGAGTACAAAACTGATTTGCATTAGGAACACATTTACGACAACATTTTGTATACAGCAAGAAGGCGCCGAATTAAGTAGATTCAATGAGGTTTGTAATTTTTAAGACGTGACTTACTCACACAAGAGTGACGCTGTTACTTTTTGTATTCTAATTAACTGCAGCAATCTACAGTCCGTCCAACTTTATGAATATTTGAGCCATTGGGTTTTTGGATGAGCTAGATGAAGTTCAGGGTAAATATACTGTTCAAAGCTCTCATATAAAATGTATCTCTTAGATTTCTTTGTTTGAACAACTGACATATATCTTTTTGAGTCATGTATCATGTATTGTGTTGATCCTAGAGACCCTGTGTTGTCAGTCCTAATTTACACACGTACTCAAAACTAATAATTTCTTCTGTGGCCAATTAATAGTGACCTTTTCTCAATCTATCTGACCCTTAAAGGTTATTTTGCTGTCAGACACAGACAAACAAACAACCCACAACATTTGCAGAGTGCTTGTGCTTGCTATTATCACTTTTCATTTTGTTGTGCCATTTGCGTTGCAGACTAGTACAGCATTTTTTGGCAGATATCACTCTTCTCCAGTCCCACAGATGCAGACTGGCTCATATTGTGCTGCTGCGGTTCACAATAGCACTAGCTCACTGCACACAGACTCTAATGACTCCACCATGAGGCTGATGTACCGAGTATTACAGAGCCGTCAGCAGAAAGCCCGCGGTAAGAGCTTCCTCAGCACAAACTCCACATGTATCCTCATCATCAGGTCTGCACCGCCCAGCTCTCTCTCCGACTGCAGTGTGTCCAGTCTGGCTTTTTAAGCATTCCAGGCAAATACACTATTGTTGTAGGCATTCAGAGTAGGTGTATCCAACTTATTTTTGGAATTTAGGATGTGGATTTGAGACGTAACAATAGAAGAACGTAGGCAGTTTGATTAGTAGATTTTATTTTATGATTTCCACTGCTACACGTCATGTCTCACAGCATTAATATAATCTCACTATAGTTCTCTTTTCATTCAGTGCACTGGCAGGGTTGCAATCCTTAAAGTCATAGCTTGAATTTGTCTAATATTTATTTTATATTATATATAATCATTGGTGTGGAGCAGAAAAAAAAGTGAGCTAGCTAAAAACTTCAGTTTGGATAAACACTGTTGGTTAAACTCCTAAGCAGTCTTTCTGAGCACATTTTGGGTTGGATATGTAATATTATCAAATCATAGAGTAGGTTTTACATGGAAACTTTATTAGTCAATCGATATGACATTATTACAATAAGAATTTCTTTGGTCAATCAGTATTGGCTTTCATTTCAAGCAATACAACGACTTACAAAATTCATCCTCCTTCCTGACACAGAAACAATTTACTAAAACTGCCCGTGCATAGTATAAATGTGTGTAAATATATACCTTTTTAAATATGCCAATAGAAATAAAACCTGTCTAGGAGTAAAATATGCAAAGCCATAATGCAATGTATTCACAATATTTATTTCATTGTATGGTTGGATGTTTATTGCAATATTGTTGACAAGCTTAAACTTTTATGTTCCAAAGTATTAAACTACAACATAATGAAAGTGCTAAAAACAGTATTCATGCTGTTTGCACTGAAACGGAACAAAAGATCATGATCTATTGGGACTGCTTGATTATGGAAAAATGTATATACTAATAGTTAATTTAATCCTAAATGAAATCACGGTTATTCACATAATTAATTACTAAAAGAAGGGAAAAATGCAGAGAATGAATAGAAGATGAAAGGAAATAGGCGACATATCTTACAGAAATAAACCACTAAATGTACATCAAGAATAAAGACACTATCTGGGAGCTACTTTTCCACTAAAGGAAACACACCTATGAGCTGATGATCGGTAACAACAACAATAAACACTTTTTCTGGTGTTTGATTAGAGCAATAATCATAATGAACTTGATCAGTCTATGTATTTCTAACAATGTAATTAAACCATATATATTTTGTGATTTAACTGTGAGACTAACAATGCAATCTTTCGGTTAATGTGTTACTTCCCTCATCTACTGCCAATTTCTAATAACTAGAGAACTCATTTATCAATATGTAGTAAACAGGTCAAAAGTCTTTTATCACTTTGTCATTATAACATTGGTTTTCCCCAAAGCTATATCTCCCAGATCGAGTTTCCTGACATATTTGAAGGGTATTGTCCACACTTTTCACACTCGGTCACCTCAGACAGACTTAGAGGTGATGACGGCTTGGGTGGCAGTATCACGCGCAATAACACATCACACACAATATGGAAGCTGCACATTTAATCTGTCCAGCTGCCATCCTGTCAATTGGCTGTGAACTGAGAGGCCAAGCAATTTACTCCCCACAAAGGCTTTTCAGAGCACTTTGCACTGTGTATGTGTGAGAGACTTGGAGACAGGGGGATTAGATGCTATATGTGTAGGATAAAAGCCCCTGCCTGAATGATGAGATGAGAGGAATGGCTGAGATGGGATAGGTGAGCTGTCCAACTTCTAAAGTGGCATTACTTCTAGCTCCTAGATTCTGTAAAGCCAGCTCAAAACCCACAATATGTTTCTCTGCTGGTCAGAGCATACTGCCACAAAGGCTTTTACTAAGGAATTCAATCTAATCTAATTTGCTTGAAACAAAATCTAGCTCAGCTGTTTTGATCACCAGTGTCATTTTGATGGTGGCGGTACTTTGTTAGTAAAATGCAATCATCAATAAATTCTACTGACGTAATGATAATACTTTCTTTATCTGTCTAATCAAATAAAATCAACTTTTGTTCTTGTAATCAAAGTGACAAATATAAATTAAATTGTTAATGTATGATCTCAGAATACACTATAGTCATTACTGCCAAGGTTTCTTAACTTGACCCACCACCAGACTGTCTCGACTTTGTGAGGTAAACACAGCCTACTACGCCCTTTCTCCACCTTCACCCTTCTCCTTGTGAACCTGCATCCTGCTGCTCCCAGCACACTTTCAATCAGCATCAACAAGATCCATCATGAGCAGGGCAGAGGTCAAACTGTGGCTCAGCCCTGTCCCTCCACCAGAGTGACTGAAGCAAATACAGGGTCTAGCTAAACCAGATCATATTCAAGGGGCACATTTGAAAAAAATCCACTGAGATAAATATATACTTGTGTGGCTGTAACTAGTATAGTAAATCCACCTCATGCCTTTTCTTATTAGTACCTCGATAACCATTTGGTGTACAGCACAGGCTTTGTGTTTTGTGAACTATAAAATAAAAAGCAGTCTGTTCAAATAATGAATTGCACACAAATTATGCTATAAATGTTATTTTGAAATAACCAAATGAATGAAATAAAAATATCCTCAGCTCCTCTAATGCAAGTAACCTATTCCAGAGGCAAAATCCTCCACACAACACTGCCTCTGATGAAACATCCTCAGGAATGCACTGTAGAGCAGCACAACAAGCTCCATCCAGCCCTCTACACTCCACCACCTGAGGCAGTAAGTACGGGTGCAAACAGCTGTCTCGTGCGCTGACAGGTCAGGCCCGACCAGAATAGCATGGCACCTCAGCCTCAGTATGTGGCCACAACTAAAGAGCAAACTGGCATGAGACAGTGCATACTGTACGTCCAGGTAAATGACAAAAGGCAGTGTTTAGGCTCACACCCAAGACAACACCCATGACGCGCTGCCCACAGCGGCTCCTTCTCTTCACCAAATGCTCTCCAAGTGAGCTGTGGCAACAATACGGAGTTGTGAAAGTTGGCATCCTGTGCCAAGTGCATGAGGGTCTGAACTGGGTGTGTAACAGACGGAGCGGATCGAATGTATTACGCACAGGCTTATCCACACTGTACTAACTGTATGCGTAAAGAGTTAACATGCACAATACGTGTGAAGGGCCCTTGAGCAGGCACACAATTTGTTTAGCCTCGGGGTGGGAATACTCACGGGGACAGACATTTTGCAGCTCCTTTCCAAGGCTCCTGCCAATCGAGCGCTGATTTTTTTCCTGGACAGATAGTATTCACGATCAGCCCTTCTCTGCGGTGCTCCCGTTGTCAGTCCGTTGTCCTCCACGCCATGCTTAACGCGGTAAAGAGTGAGCAGACATGCGGTAGTACCAGCGCGCTCCTCCGGCTCTGCAGTGTGTGGAAAGGCCGGTGGCTGGTTTCTCCCGCCTCCGCCTGTCTGCTCCTCCGCTCCTTTGCTCCTCCTTTTGCCTTCGTCAGAAAATTGTTCTTCGACTCTTTACCAAACCCCTAACAGATGCATTTAAATGGGGCCGTTTTTTCTGAAATCTTTCGCTGTCTCGGTTGTTATTGCCCTGTTGCCCGAGTAAAGATCTTATTAGGAGCCGCTTGGACTACCGCCGTCCTCCCCAGGCATCAGCCCGCCCTTAAAGGGACCCTCTCGGCATTTCTAATGCTGAGTCTGAGCCTGGACTGTGTATTGACAGCACACAGTTCAATCAGAGCCACTTGAAGCCGCGTTTTAAAGGTGCGATACACCGCATAGGCTCAATCTCAACGTAAGAATGCACCCTTTGTTAAGCGAAAGCTGTGGATAAGCAGTGCGCAGAGGAAAAGAAATGATCATTTTCTGTCAATCAGGGAGGGTTATTGGTAACATTATACGTTTGAATAGAGAAAAAAGCTAAAATAATAATAATAATATTGATAATAATAATAATAATAATGTTAGTTAGAGGGTTAACACCAGTATTTCAGTTATAATACAAAACAGTCACTGGAGAACGCAGATGCTCAAAGAAATATATGAAATAGAAGTGATAATCCAAACAAAATATATATTTTTGTTCACTTATTTCTATTTTGACCTAAAACTTCACATGCTGATAAGCAGTTATTAATTTTACTCTGTGTAAGTCATTTTTCAAGAGTCCCTTATTCTTATTGATAATGAACTACAAACCTATTTCAGTAACTGCCTTCAAAGACTGCTACATGATGACAATACAAATTATTTTAATCCAGGTATACCACATGATTAGCAGTAAACAAACAATAGCAAGCACCAACATAATTACCATTTATGATAAGGACAAAACTGGATTGTGCCCCCAATAAAAGGAAGAACAAAGTGCATTGAAAATATCAACTAAGTTATATTTTGATACCAACACACAAGTTGTTGGCAGAACTGGTTTCAAAGATGTGACAAAAATGTTCAAATCGTCCACACTTGAGCTGCAGCTGAGTGCCTCATAGGGGACAGCAGACATCCAGTAGTTACAAAGTGAGAGAAAATATCTCCTCTTCTCCTGATGTGTCAATGTCAGCCTATGTCATCGTTTCATGTTGCTCAGCCGTACTGTTTTTTCGATCTCAAACTGTCGGTGATCAACGCGCTCCAGGAAGTTCTTCCGCTCCACATACCTACATAAGACACAAGTGTGAACCCAACATTAGAGATACTTAAGTTATTATAGCATTTATATATGCTCCAAAAAGTACAAAGAAGCACATCAAGGGAACTGGGCTTTACTTATGATAAATGATAAAAATGATGCATGGAATGATGAAAGGAAGAAATAATCCCCAAATGAAACTGAAGATGTAGTTAGTATGAGCCCTTTAGGTTTGCTTTATTCTGTATGGCTTGATTTCTAACCACAGCGTTGAAGCGAATGGATTCCCAATTGGATTTTATCTGTATAGATCTAATTATTTAGAAATATTCTGAGCAAACTTTAATGGAAAATAGAAAGTAAAACATTCACAACAGCCAAATTTTAGAAACCATCTGCACTTTATGAACTACATCGATCTGATTCGGTGAAGACTCAGAAAAAATAAAAAAATACTTTGGTCTGCATCATCGTGACCTCTTGAAAATAGATACTTTCTTTTGTTCATTTTTTTTGGGGGGGGGGCATGGTGTTAGTTACATAGTCAAAGTCAAAATTTAAACATTTTAAAATGTGTCTTTATCATGTTTAAGAGTTTGCACTTGAACATTTTACATTTTTAAGGTGATAGTAAATTTTTGTGTTAAGGAGAGAGAAATTCCATGTTAAGTGGTGGGCCATGAGAATGTATAAATTGCATGTGGAGCACTGAATGACAATGAAGTCAACAGGCTGGTGTTATTTCCCCTGGGCAACCCCATTCCCATCTGCTCATGCCTTCTTTACAACAGTTCTTGTATTCAGAGCTGTATATGAATTATGCATTTTCCTTCTTTGAATATTTAGGGGACATCAGTTTTAGCCGGTAGTATTTTTAATAAACGTTTCAGTGGCTGGTGTCCTGCAACAGGCACAGAGAGCCAGAGTCTTACCCTCTCGGCCTCTGTTGTGGATGGCCAGCTCCTCACTGATGCCTTCCTCCGATTTGAATGCGTCCCAATCCATCTTGGATTTCTCTAGCGTACTCATCTTCTGCTTCTTGCCTCCAATCCGACCCATAATTCCAGATAAACCCGCTGGTCTCTTCACACTAGGGACAAAAAACATATACATACTATTGGAGAAAAGAGCATTTGCCTTACATTTGGAGGTGACATTCCCACTAAAGTCTTAAATCTCTGATTCTTTAATGACATTTCTGTTTATGTTGTGTATTTTTAGAGTGAATTCCGAGCTCTGTTACTCTGTAACCCTGGGTATTCTTCTGTGTCACATTCCCTGCTTCCATTATCAAATGAATTTAAGAAGCATTTGTTAATACTTGACAGTGCAGTTGTAGTTCATTGTAGCACAATTTAAAGATGGGAAAGATTAGTGCTGATAAAGGTGCACAGCATTATCTTCTGTTAGGACAACTCCCTCTCAGCCTCTCACTCTGTCCATTGTGATGAATAGGAAATAGCTTGTGGACGTACTGTGCTTCCCGTCTGAGGGAAGATGACTTCCTTTATCCTGTTCAGGGATTTTGAGGCCAGATATGCACATTCCTTAACTATTTGCTGTCACAAGAATAGAACATACAAGCACGAAGCAAAGAAAAACACACAAACACACATCTCTTCCTGCACAATTTGGGAATTCCTGACATGTTTACACCTTATTTGTTTGGTGCCAGTGACATATTAAAGCAAATGTAGGTTACATAAACAAAATAAGTTGAATTTTACTTGTTTTTTAATCTATGTTAAAAATGCAATCATTTTAGTTTCAACTTGAAAGTTTGATACATTTCAGTTTATTCTTCCCAAGTGGTTTATACATGTACCTTGAAGCTGTGGCCGAAGATGTATTCTGTGAAGAGCTTTCTTCCTCAGTTTCGTTGTTGCTTTGGCTCTTTAGGAAACTCCTGGCTTCTCGTGAGTCTGCTGCTACCTCTTTGTTTACCCTGTGAAAAACACAAAAAATATTACAGATTTTCAAGATTATTAGAGACAGGAACAATCATGATATAGATTTAATTTTAACATGTAAAGGTTTTTCCAGTTCACTATAGCAATTTTATCTGCCTCTGTTCTAATGAGGATTTGTGAATGAACTTGGTAAAATTGACCACCAATCTTAAGCGTAATATGGCAGAATCTTGCAAATGGCCTTGTTTATAAGTAAATTGCTAGAACTGTTGGTGTGGTGGTCACATCGGCTGTGGCTTTGAGTAACAGTGGTATCCTCTGAGAAAAGAAGTCTTTAGTGGCATCCATCATAGCAGTACAGTCCATAATATCTGTGCTAATTATATTCAGACATAATTACTGTATGGATAATGAGATAGTGTGTTTTAAAAGGGCGAGTGTGGTTTCAAAGATGCATATCTCACAAGCCAGAATATTACAGTCTATTTTAAATTTGGATCTCTGACCAGGGATTTTATTGTTGCAGCCAATCCAAATTCAAAGAGATAGTGAATAAGATTGTTTTTTGGACAAAAACCTAAAAAGCCACACATATCCAGTCATGCGAGTTTATAATTTACTGAATGGCATAAAACTGAGTACCAGTGCATTAGATGTTTCTGTAAGATGGTGGTTCATGTTTGCAAAAACAGGCAGAATCATGTGTGGGTTTGAAAACATCCCACATACTTCGCTGTCAAGAGTCACTCAACACCACCACACCTCCACCTAAGCCTCTGTTTCACCAGAAAATATTACTCTAACAGTTCTTCTACCTACAAGTGCTCTGTGCATGCATCTATTTAAGGCTCTAAAACGTCTCTAACATCAATTACATTTGCATAAGGAAATAAACTACAAATATCACGCTTCCAACACAAAGTGCACATATTGAACAAAAATGTCATATGACAGAAGTCTATGGCATATTTAAAGTGAGCAGCCAAACATCTGGGTAAATAATAGTATTTACAATAGTTATTTACATTTATACACTGAAATTTCTCATTTCCATTTGATAAAATAACACTGAATATATTTAAATAATTACTGTACAGGAGTATTAGTATTTTTTGTTGAAACTATGGTACAATATTTACAACACATGAATATTGGTTGATATATGAAAAGCAATTGTATTTATAATGTATTTACAGATGTGTGGCTCCACCTAGTGGACTACGACATACAGTGCATTTCTTGTTGCAAGGAAAATAAATACCTGACTTCTTCTCCAGCAAAGTCAAACACTTTTGTAATAGTCACTTTTGCAGGTTCAGACGGTTTTGTCTCTGTTTTTGGAGACGCTGTTATGACAGAAGACGACTGAATGTCAGCCTTAAGAGAAAGAACAATGGTTAATGGTAGAGTCTGAAGACAAAGCAAACACAAAACAGAAGTGACAGTGGAGCATTGCGATGCCAATTTTGACACATTTAACAAGTATTCAAGAAATGACTACAGATTCGTTTTGTGGTTTGATGGAGACTCATAGTTGGCATAAATGTACAAAAACTAATTGTGCATTAATTGAGTACTAATGCACAACACAGGCTGTCTCTCTGTGAGCATTTTACCTTAGGTGTGGTATCAGAGTTTGTGGCAGCTGTGGGCTGTTTTGGCCTAGAACCAACATCAAACAGAAAACTGGCCCACAGATCGTCTGACTTTTGCTTCTGTTTGACCTCATCTTCCTCTTGATGATGAGGCGTCTCTTCGTTCAAAAGCTGGTCTGTCTCCCCGACTTTAGTTTTGTCCTCTTCTGCATTTTCTACTTAAAAACTCCCTTTTTTCTTTTTCGACTGGTGGTGGCCACAGAGCCATAGAACAAAGAAGTGAATATGAGAAAAAAACAAACACTGAGTCAAATTACACAAATAACAAATATTAATCTTTAGAATGCTGTTACGACAAGTTTGGTATGAGACACAAATAGTATAATTCACCTCACAGTCTTGTCCTTCTTTTTCTTTTTGCTCTTGTGAACACTACCAGGATGTGGCACCTCGTCATTTTCATTTAGGGGATCCTCTTTTTCACATTCATTTATGTCATCTTCACTCAGGCTTCCATCTACAAGTTAGAGGAGATTCAGAAAGAAAAATTTATGTATGTTTCCGTCAGTGGGTGCATTTACATTAACAGCAAAACTCTGATAAGTTAATATCTGATTTATGATGTGTTAATATACTAGAAAACCCGTACACAGTGAGATCCACCTGTTAATTAGTGAGGTTTAAAGAACTGTTGAATTTGGCTAACAGTTGAAATAAATCACATTTCACATGGGTTTCATTAAAGCATTCATGTTGTTTTCTTTTTACTCTGCATTGAGAATAGCGCTTAATATTGCTACTTTTCTCCACAATGAACTTACATTACCACAAAACAGTAATAAAGTAGTATTAGCAGCCTGCACATAATGAAAGTGAGTAGCAAACATCCTGTTTTGTCTGGCTAGTAGCTACAAAAACACTGCACCTGAAGGGACGTAATCTGCGTCTTCGTTGGACGAGTAACCGTCAGAGTCGTAGTCGGAGTAGTTCATCATTTTCAAACACTTATCTTAGTCTCTTTTTAGTAACTTGATCACCTTGTGGGAGCTCAGAAATGTGTAACGAGGATAGGAAGGATGCTGGTATCTTCTGTCGAGCAAGGACCGGAAGTGAATGCCTAATTGTTTTGTGAAATTCCCTCGTTTCACATTACTGCCCTCTGGTGGCCACTGGTACGGACTACAGAACAGCATTAGAAATTTATGTTATATTTTTGTAATATCTTCAAACAAGTTATTATGGGGCATTTCAACATCAGAAATTAGAGTGGCACGTAAAAACAAAATAGGGCATAAACAACAACAACAACAACAACAAAAAAAACGAACAAAACGTTGCCAAGACCAGGGAAAAGTAGGGCCTTGGCGGGAAAACAGACAAAAACGATCATATCATAATCTAGCTAGCACTCCCATGGACAGACAAGCACGATCAGGTCTAAGGTCTAAACAAGGATTAAAGCACAACTTTGTCTTAACAGGAGACAACAGTCCACGTCAGCAGAACTATGCAGACCCATGGAAGTACATCCATGTGCAGCAGACCTTACAAACTGGCATGTTAAACGCCTAGCTAGGCTACCACAACAACAGAGCAGCTTTGTCACACACGTGAGTCGCAGGTAGGCAATAAGCTCATTTTCGATAAAGCGCAATGTCTACTACAACCAAACTTCTTCAAATCCGCTGCTGCACGTAGTTCAGCAGTCTTCACAACAAGCAGTTCTTAAATAGCCTACTGAAATTTGAAGGGGCCCTCAATGAAAAATACAGAATTTTAAATTCCCACCCAAATTTTACCATAAGCCTACACAGTTAGTGCAAAACATAAAGCTGCATTTTTTCTATAGTAGGCTACACCTTAAAGGGAACATAATCAAAAGCGACTTTTTTCTAAAATTACTTTGATCTGTGATGTCCCGCCTACTTTTCTAGGACATGCACTTCCCATTTAGCCTGTAGATTTCAGTCGATGGGTTTATTTTAACTGTCATTAGCCTATATTTAATTAAAATTGCCCCACAAGACAGACAAACAAACACGTTAACTACCTTAACAGAGCTTCACAGGAAGTGCATTTCCAAGCCAAGTGGGCGGGACAAAATAGGGTCAATAGACCTCTGAGATCTTCTACGCTGTTTTTAGGTCAATAAATCATCCAGACTCTTTTTGAGCATTTTTGCTGCACTAGCAGAATCAGGCAAGATTGATTTGACTGCTAACCCTGTGACATTTCCTTTTCAGTCAGTAGATTGAGCTCTAACTCAGTTCGTTATGTTGGAAACACATGCCTGCCATGTGAGCTTTGCTACACTCTTTATTAGAGTGTAGTAAAGCTTATTAGAGAGTAGAGGGTTAGGCAATAATATAAGTTATTTATTTACAGTACTTATGCCTAAACCCTTTTGGTTGGTGGAATACTGCTTTTGTTTATCATGTTTTACAATATTTGTCTATTTTGACAATGGCTACTGACCGAAGATTAAAATAAACTAACTAAACTATTAGTTTACAGATTTACAGATAGATTACAAATTGGGGATACTCCGGAGCGAGTTGGAAGAAAACGACACAAAAAATGCATCATATTTGTCCTTTAATAAATCCTAAGTATTGTAATTAAAAAAAAATCAATCAAGTGAATTTCAAAAAGTTCAGTGGGGGTAGCATACTTGAATTGTGAGTCACAGTGAATAATGCTGGCCGTTGTACATGGTAAGATTACTGGTTGTGATTAGGCACTGACTGAATAAACTTAAAAAATGATCAAATTATGGGGATTGTATCCATAATGTGAGAAGGTGACCACCTATTTTCTGCACCAGGTTTTTAAGATGTCCAACAACAGCCCAAGTACAGGTCTGAAGAGAGAAGAGCTCCCCGCTGCTCCTAAAGATCACAAGAAGCATGGCCACAGTGCCACAAAGAGCCATCCATTACGGTACGTCTTCCTAAATAACAGATAATTGTCATCACTATAATGTGTTCAGATAGCAGCCGTACAATTCCATTTGAAGATGACCTAAATTGCCAATGATTAAGTGTAATTTGCACATATTATTAAAAAAGACCATAGGAAAGAACATATAATTAGCTCCTACTGTAGAGAAAGAGATCATCACAGGCAAAACTAGACAATTACTACATGACGTTTCTCTGATTACCCGATAACCTATTCTACCGATCTCTGTGTAATTGATGATGCTGCACTTTGTCTTAGGTGAGAATAAACCTATCATGGTGCTGATGGTAGACAATTCTTTGGTTGTTTTACGTCTCTGTGCATTGTGTGTTGAGTCATACATTTTGGTTGTTATTCTTATTACTCATTCATGGCTGTGCCTTAGGTGAGATTGACACTGAAAATGTATTGAAGCAAAGACACTATTAAAACAAAAACATTGTAAGTCTGTCAGTGCTTGTAGACACACATAAAGAATAGTACAACTTAATAAAATGTTGTCAGGGTTTTTCCTGCATGAAGTTTCTTATGTGTGTTATGGATTTGTCCCGTTTCACACTTACCAACTTAAAACTTTTCAGCAATGCACTCCTGACCAGAGCAGCAACTCAACACAGTTATTGCTTATGTTACGAAAGTGGTAAGGTAAGGTATTGTCCCCCTTAGGCATTGCTTTAAGTGGGCTGGAATGTGCAAGTAGTGTTACCACTAATAATCCTCAATCCATCAATTCACTGAGTTGTCAGTACTTTCTTCACATGTTGTTGCCACGCCGTGGGTGACTTTAAAGGGGACAATTTTTCTGAGTTTTTTGCAGTGTTTTAACAGTGTTCTCTTATTGTTTGTTTCCACAAAGTTGTATTTGGATTAATTTATGCATGTTTGAGTAATCTTGTATTGTTCTGCAGCAAGTTCTCAATTGAAAATCCCCCGTTCTCACCTACCACCTATCCCCACCATGTATTTATTTTGGGGTTATTTGAAAAAAATTGATTCATAGTAAGGCAAGTGGGGTTCAATAATACCAAAAACCACTTTTTCCTTAATAAAATATAGTAATTTCAAATCTACTGCTTGTTACAGTTAAATTTTACAATAAAGAGGCGGAACTTATCAGTTCTGCAGTTTTGAACAGGACGTTAATGTAGCTGTGTCTACTTCTAAGCCGTTTTAGAACATCTTTACATTTTGCGATGAACAAAATGTAGATTACTGATCTACTTATGTCATAGTTTATTACTAAATACATAGAAAAACACAATAGGTCTACTTTAACTAACTACACAAATCCAGTAGAAATAGAGAGTAATACTATGGAACAATCTTTATGGATATACACTTTTAAAACCATAAAGTGAGAAACATTGTTTTTCTGGAAACAAATAGTCAGTTTTGTGGCCATGCAAGCCGGCTCAAAGTAAAGTTATTTCTTATTTATTTAAAGCCACAAAAACACATAAATTGCAAAACTTGCTATTATTTGACACTCTTTTGAGGCAGAAAGTTACACAGTCGGTCTTTCATTCATTTGAAATGTGAATGTTTTGTTACTGATTATTTTAAAAACATAAGTAAATTAGAGCACTGAGAGTAATGTCCATAGGGAAAGGTTTGTTGTGCATTTGACCCATGATCCAAACTTTGCAGGAGAATTAGAGCTTTGTTCATGTTTAGGTTGATGGGAGTAACCGAAATGGAAACTCTCCCAGATACAGGAATATCCCTTCTGTCCTACACCTTGGACCAGGAAGTTGCTGTCAGGGAAAAGTGCTAGCCACCATGCTAATTTATGCACAAATATACAAGTACATCTGACACTGACCATGACAGATTTGAGGAGGTAAAACTTGTAAAGTTCTGTCCTGATGTATCCTGTGTTCATTCAACACTAATAAGGCGTTCACCTGAAAGATCTGCTGCCTCTTTCTGTCGCGCTTTGTGTTTGACTGCAGGAGTCTTCAGATCAGGCTTGAGTCTGAAATGAGAACAGGACAGAAGATCTCAGCCTTTCTAAATGCAAATGTGTGCGGCTGAATCCTGGTGTTGGGGCGGCAGGAAGCATGGGCAAAGTAATTGGACAGGCCACTGAGGCTCCATCCGTCTATGAACGCATCAACAATGGCCCAGCAGGCATTTTAATTTTACACATGATGTGCCCATTATAGTTACATACATTTTTATTCTCAAAATATGTTTTATATTACATAGTGGTCTCTATGCCAACTGACCTATAATTCCATCTTCATTGACGCAGTAGCACGGTGACATCAATGAAACGACATCTACCAGGACAATAACAGGACAATCAGAGTGAGCAGAAAATCTGTTAAAATCCAATAGGCCTAGTGCGTATTTTGCAGACCAACTTCCTGATGTCATTCTAATTGTGTACAATTACTCAGGTGTAACAAGGCCTTGTTTGTTCAAGTGGCTCTTCAATGACAAGGAAGCTTCTACAACCTCTTCTGCTACAAGGCATTTGTGCATTTCATGTGCTCAAAAGCTTTGCTCTTTAAGCACTGTAGTACATCTTTCTGCTGCAAAATATCTTTCGGCACTTATTCTCTACTGGAGTCACTTCTTTGTTTTACTTACATCTCAAATATTTTTAATTGATAATGTAAGGTACAGGTGGAAGATGAAATTGACAATGTTTCTGTTAAATTGTCTGTTACGAAGTATTTCAAACAGGCTGTAAGACAATCTGACAATTCTTTACATTTCTTGAAACTTAACATGCATGTAATCACTTTTGGTTCTATGCTGTTATGTCAGTTTTTAAATATTAAAAAATAAAGCATGAAACATTTGATAATTGGGTGTCCAAAACAACTACAAAACCTGAAAAGTGCCTGAGGTGGGACGTTTCCTCAGCAAAGAGTAATGGACTTTTGTTGTGTTATTTGGCTGATTCACTTTCTTCTTTACCCTGGCCTATCAGCCCAGTGTAATGTCTCCATGGTCTCCTCCATCTGTCCTGTCCCAGCACGATTTCTGTTCTTCTCAGATCAGCAGTGTTCTCCTGCCGGGAAGCCTTTGAGTCTGAGGAAGGCACATCACACGTGAGACTCTGAGCCAGAAGCCGATAATAAGTGTAATGTGCCCATTGTGAAGAACATACTTTACAAGAATATATTTTGAGTTCATATTCGTGTAATGTTGCCAGTAAAGAAAACAAGTTGTCAAGTTGTGTTAAGTTACATCCTGATACAACCTATTTTGCAAAGAAAGTTTACTTCTAGGAGAAAAACATACAATACTTCTACACTTAACTTAGTTTTTTATGTAATGCTTAGCAACCTCATGAATAAATATAGTAAACAACAAATTACTATTTTATCATTCAAGGGGATAATTATTTAAATTAAAGTGTTTTCTCATCATCATCATCTTCCTCAAAGTAGTTTTTTGATTGATATATACATATTTGTGTTGCTGTATTGTTTTACGGTTTGAGGGTCATCTCTACTCTTTGCGATGCTGTTTGACTGTTTCATCAATAGTTTTTACAACTTAACTCCCTCAGAATTGTAGAGTGTATTTATTTAGGCCAAAGGTCCTAGAGACCAATGTATCAAAAATATAAAATATTAGTGTTAACCACCTTTGAATATAATGTAGATTTTATTATTGTTTATATCCAAAAGGGAGATTTTTCAGTTTCATTATACAAACTATTTACATTGTCTGGTACTATAACCAACAAATATAAAAAAAAAAAAAAAAAAACAAAGACAAATTTTAGCATATTTATTATTATCTGAATATTATTATCAGGATGCTTCAGAAATCTATCAAGGCAAGATTATTTATACAGCACAATTCGTAACAAAGTCCTTTACAAAGCAAGAAAAGATACATTAAAAATACCATACAAAACAAAAATATAAATCATAAAATTTACTTCAAAAGAAAAGAATGTAGAAAAAACATGCGCGCTCACAGAGCAGTCTTATGCACAGTTGAATCTACTGGAGACAAATGCATGGATAAGTCTCATTCTCTCTCATTGGCAGTGTTTTTAAATGGTAAAAAGTTGCTCATGTTATTGACTGGTCGCAGCTCTAAAAAAGAAAGAGTTTGTGATTTACTATAATACAGATAGTGGGCAGCTAAAATGAATGTTATTTAAATGTAGTTGTTGTACAAATGCCACAAAAACTTAATGCGTCTGTAGTCACTAATAGTATCCCCAAACAAAAAATGGAGAAAGGAGAAAATAAGAAGGAAGAAATGTAAAGATCGATCATCTGTCTGTCACTGACCTTCCAGCAGGCCTTCAATAACTCTTGGAGAAGATAAACTTCTCACCCACAGTGTAAGGCCAAGGATAAATAAATTCACTTGTAAGCAGTTTATAGTGCTGCAAACTATTTATATCTGTCTCTGTAACTCGATTTAGTGCCATGCTGTAGTCCGCAATGAGGCAAACCAGAGCAGGAAGATGGCCTTGAACAGTCCCAGAATGGTCTGTGGTCTGTCAATCCTACTTCACTTCACTTCCCCTTTTTTTTTTTTTTTTTTTTTTTACAAAAACCTCTCCTGTGAATGTTCTTATCACCAAACTTCACATGGGACTTATACTTTTTTGTAAGATTAATGTGTTTAATCCCTGATGAATAAACTGACATATCACCAACGGAAAAGCTAATAAAGCCATAATTACAAGATGACAGATCTTTTATTTCTAACAAATGAATAAAAACATTGCAAGTCTTAGATAATCAACTTTTTTGTTTTTAGTGTCAAAACAGTCTCATCCGTGTTAACATAAACTGATGACTGTTAATCTTGAAGCTTTTTGGAAAATTACTTTTTATTTCTTGCTTCATATTGTACATCCATTTTAGCACAAAATGTAGCACAATGTTATTTTCTTTTGTCTTTCTCAGGCAGACTGCTTCTACCCTGTGGTCTGATGGCGGCCTCCATTATTGCTGTTTGGGTAATTGTGTGTCCACGCCAGGTCCACTGCCAGGAAACCCTCATACAGGTCAGAACAAGTGTGCTGTGTGTGCTCACAACATGAAGCGGAGAGCTCAGTACACATCTGCCTCTGTCAGACATTTTATCACAGAAAAGATTTGCCCCCCGGTTACTTTCCAGGATTGTAATAATCATTTTCTAAATTACAGTAATACTCAGCCAAATTACTTACTCAAGGCTGTGATGCAAAATGAAGGTGGTAAAGGAACAATTAAGAGTAAAATTAAATTATACATGACTTCATAAATGACTGTAATTTATACACATCTACTGTATACTGTTGGAGTATGGAATTATCTACAAACATATTCCTAATAGAGGTGTCTCACATAACTACACTGGACAGTTATTTTTTGGGGTAATATGTCCGAGATGATTTCACACTCGGGTCATGGGTCTTTGGGCCATTTGCCATGGGTCTCTGCATGTCCTTCCTGTTCACATTTGTGTCTCTGTTGCAAGGTGCAACAAACCAGCACATGGTGTCCTGACAAAGTCTTCACTCTGCTGAAGTAAATCATTGGTATCCCAACTTAGAATTGTGCCTCTCCTGTTATGGGTTTGCTTATTTTATTTTTGTGAGGTGAAATGAAGGTCATGTTGTACCTACAGGTGCTATTAGTGAAGTTTCATTTTGTGGTTTGCTCTGTAATTGCATTGACTCCATTACGTTTTTCAGTCATGGTAAATTAAAACAATCTTCAAAATTTATCCAAGGTAAACTCTAATTCAGTTTAATCTAATCTAATCTTTTCTAATGGTATCTAATAGCACTTCTAAGGTGATGACGTAAAATCAGCTACCAAACAATTGGTCAGAGAAATCTATGATCAGAGTTACATTCAGTTGTAAATGTACACTTAGTAATACTACTACTACTACTACTACTACTACTACTACTACTACTACTACTACTACTACTGCTATAATAATATAATAATAATAATAATAATAATAATAATAATAATAATAATGATACTAACATACACTAATAATGATAAAAAAAACAGATTTAGTGTTTTTCTTGTTCTTGGCTGCTGTGCATATATTAAAAGTCCCCAGATCACATTAGAGCAGAGGTACAGTCTTTTGAGACCCAACAGTGTGGCGCTGCTGGGGACAAAGAGAAATGGCAGTGATGACATGAAGTGATGTTCTTGAGTGTCTTTGTGCTGAGTGTTCGTGACCTGCCCCTACAGAGCTCTGGGAGGGGCTGCTGACGCTGGCCCAGCTCTGGATATGCCCATCACCTCTATAAAAGACACTGGAAACTCCTACATCCAGAAAACCACATCTGCACAAGCCCCTTGTGACTCCAGAGCGCAGAGATCCAGTTCACACAAAGGTGAGTGTTTCTGTCTGAGCCTGTGATATCTGGTATACTTAAAAATGTGTAATTTCATTTTTGTGCGTTTTTGTTTTTATTGTAGATGCAGAAGTGCTTTGGCTTGTTCTGTGTGTCGCTCATCTTCTGTGCTACTCTCTCAGAGACCATCGGCCTGGTGATAGCGGTAGGACACATACTTGAGCCTAAAATGTTTTCTAAAGCAAAAACCCTTTAAAGTACCTCCTACACATGCATCTTAGCCTTACACTTAGCACTTACTTCTCTCACCATTGGAAACCAAGAGATGTTTTGCTAAGATTTTTTTTTTCTGCTTACATTATGCTAAAATGTGATCTTGTTTGAAGAAAAATCATACAATCAAACTGAAATTATTAGATGCAAATTCAATTGCAACTGAGCATCAAATACTGGAACAAAAAAGATCAAAATAATTTTACCATTTGTTGTAAATATGGTATTTTCCAATAAATTGACCCTAAAAAGAAGTTTAGTCGAGTAAAACTGTATTAAACCAACTGAATGTCTTAAGCGTGCCTCTTGTTTAGGCGAAAGAGAAGCGTGGCTGGACTCTGAACAGTGCAGGCTACTTGTTGGGGCCCCGTAAGTACTGACAGCATACTTCACCTTAAACTCTGTGCAACAGCTGTGAAGACATTACAATGAACTACCAGTTATACATTACTGGGTAATATGCTGAATCGCTCCTGTGACTGCGACAGTTAGGTTTGGAGAGGTCTGAAGATTAGTACAATCCCATTGCACTTATTAGAATATTACATATACATTTTAAAACAAAACAGATCTAAACTGCCATCTTACTTTTCACTAAAAAGTTTCAACAGTTTTGCTTTTTCAGAATAGCTGTAAACTCATTAATACAGGAAACTGCCTATGACCTGTGCAAAATAAAGTAAAACTAATTAAAAAAATGTTGCACCAGAATACATCAACGTGAATAGGTTTAAGATGGTTCAGGAAAAGGGAGCACATCTGAATGAAAATGTGATTTTATGAGAACTAATTTTTGTTCATTAAGCCTTAATGTGGTTTTGCTGCTGAACCCTAATAGCATGTGGTCACATAATGCGTCCTGCTTCTTTGTTGTGACCTGACAATATGTCCTGAATTGATTACCTTCTTTTTAGAAATCACTGTGTCAGCTAATTTACTGTAATTTAAGCAATGACTTCATTGCCACAGCATAGAGCACAAATGGAGAGCGGACAGTTAGCTATGAATAGGCCATGGACAAGGAGTCAGGAAATGTTCCCTTTGTGTGAGTGTGTGTAAAGCCCAGGTAAAGGTTGCTCCTGCCTCATCCTGTGTTTCAGGTCGTATTGATCACCTAATTCAGATAAAGGATTCTCCCAGTGCCAGAGGCAGAGAAGAGCTGGTCACTCAATGTAAGATAGAAACAGACGGCCACTGCAGGGCCTTGGTCCGGCCAGGAATTGTTCTGCCTCACTGTCCTCACCTCAGTTAGCTGCTTCTGTTGCTGAACACGCCTCCTGAATCATGCATCTGTGTGTCAGGCAGGGATGGGTGGGGGAAGGTAATGACTAATGAGCCTCAGTAAAACACTTAATCTTCAATCAGTTTGAGGAACTATAGAACTACAACACAAAAAACAAGTAGACCTTATTTTTAAAAGTAGTTCCTATTAATTCTAAAATAGATTATATAATGTGCTTTTTCAGACTACACATGTGAACTAAACTACTGGTAAGGCAACATTCAAACTAGAAATTCTAAGAAATAAAAATAGAATACAATTCAGAGAAACAAAACTTTTCTACACCTTGAAAGAATATTACCGAATCAAGAAACAATTTCTCTGTATAGGCTTGCTTTTCAGTTTTATTTTCCTTTTAGTTTTTCTTAGCTCATGCAGTCACTTTTACTTGACATGTTATAACGCTAAGTAGATACTATAAGTAATTGTTCTCAGGATAATGCATGGTGCAAGTGTTGATGCTACGTGAACAAAAGGTTGAGAGTCAGGATTGTGGAGTGCTTTTCAAACAAGGGTACTATTAGCCCGCTTTGCTGCTGAAGAGGTGATATGAAAAGAAGATTAGAATCTTACATGGAATACGTTTTTTGGAAAAACAGATAAAACATTGTAGACTTAACATAAATTGTTAGGAGCAGGCCATATTACAGTTTTGTTTTGTTTTTGCCAAGCTCACACACACTTTGTTTCCGTCTCATTAGTTCATTTGTTGTTTGCATGCATCACAGTTGAAATGTGTGCCTTTTTTGTTTTACTGCAATTCCGTGTGCCAAGCCCTGTAGTGGTCTGTTTAAGTTTGGATATCTCAGCCAAACCGTTAAAAAATGCAGTAAGCAGTAAGGAGGGACTGAGAACTGTTCAACTGTCCAAATCCAGCTGTTGTTGTTATGTGAGGTGACAGGATAAAAGTGTGTCCGTAAAGCTTTCATTCATCTAATGCTTGTTGTTCAGATGGCATAGATGGGCACAGGACTCTAGGAGACAAACCTGGTCTTGCTGGAAAGAGAGACATGGGCCAGGAGGAAGACTACAGAACAGGTCTGTCCTTTATCATCTACAAAGACAAAAGTTGAAGCAGCAATTTAGTTTTTTTCAAATCTTGTTTGTTAACCTTTCTTCTGTGATTGAATGGGTTTACAGTCATTGATGTTTCATGTGCAGGTGCTATGAGGATAGCAGATGAAGACATAATCCACACCATCATTGACTTCCTTTCCTACCTCAAACTCAAAGGTTTGCATAATGTCGTGTTACCCTAGTAGCCAGTATTATTAGCCTATTTTATGTTTTTTTATTCATTTATTACCAGCCATAATAAAAAATGTTGTTGTTTAGCAACAGTAACAAGTCCTGCCACACGCATACTGTAGATGCATTACAACTACACGTAGTGCTTATTTCTGCTGTGTTTGTAGAGATGGGAGCCTTGGACAGCCTGCCTTCCTCTGTCACATCAGAAGAAATAGCCAATCCATAGTGAGAAGACGTCTGCTCCTTTGTTACTAATGTGTGTGATCCTGATGACGTTGTTAATAAAACCTAATACTACGATTGAAGAATGTTTGATTGATTATTTATGAGAGACTGATGTAATTGTATTATCACATACGAAAGGGAAAAATAAAGACATTGCACTTGAACTTAACATTGCTTTCTTTGAAGTCAGTCAGTGTGGTTTTCTCTTTAGGCCTATGTTATATAAAATGTCCGGTTAATTGTCAAACTTATTAAATATCCATAAAATTTTAATAATAGGAAAGGTCGAGGTAACCATTACAGCCAGGGTACCTGAATTTCAGAGCACTAAATGCTTAGGCTACAGATATAGTTTAAATATTTACACAAAAAGTTGGGTACCATAGCTTTCAAGTCCCTAGGCACACAATCTGGAATCCCGCGTTCATACAGGACCCAGTATGGCAGGGATTATTACTATTTAATAAAAGGCTACATTTGACCCCAGGTCAGTCTATGCTCCAGGTTCAGAAATATATTGATTTTTGCTTGAATGCAGGTCACTGTCCAAACCCATTTTATTGCCAGTTTGAAGAAAACAATGGAAGTGTGATTCACCTGGAAGTCTGAGGAGGGCATGCCATTAAATCATATGTATTTGACCTTCTCAATCCCAGTTTGGTTAACTCTAATTAGCCTATTCATTCTTCATCCTTACAGTTTAATAATAATATTGTAGTCTATGTGTCTTTTTTATGAATTCATTTAGCATTAAAAGCAAAGCATTTGTAATTGATTGGATGGGATGCTGTGTCCACTAACCTGAACCTGACCCTCACCATAACTGTTAAACTTTACAAGCAGTCGCGACCAGGTGTTTCTCTCACACTACACGCACTTTGTAAGTCCACTTTAAGTACTTTTTACGGATTAATTTATCCTTAATAAGGCTTGTTTGGTTTAGGTTAGACCGACTTCAGATTGTTGTATTAGAAATATTTTATATTGACGTATCGTACAAGCTAGCCTGTGAGCTAACGGCTAAGTATCATCACTTAACGTTAACTGTCAGTTGGATAAATGAAATGATTTTATCGTTATTTTAGAAATGTCATTTTTGTAAATGACGTATTGTTATAAATACGTGCTTTTGTACCTCCCAGGCGCTTGGACAAACTGTGTTTGACATGGACATTAATGAGGTGAAGATGTATGACTTAGTGCCACAGGTAAATGATCCTGTCCCTTTAGAGACTCTTGTGTGGACAGCGCCCCCTGCAGACACGCTTCAGTGGGGACAGGCTCACGATACACTCAGGTCTTTTACTTTTAAACTGCTGACTGTCCTGTTGTTCAGTCCTAATATCTCTTTTATTTGTTATTTATTGTAGGTTCAAGTGTCCACCTCAGCCTTCTCAAGATCAGCTTTACACAGACTACCTCATGTATCCACAGTCTCAGCAATTTACCCTTCTCAGCAGGTGAAGATGCCCTCACACTCATCTGTGGTGGAGCATAGGACTGTTCAGTATACAACTTGTTTCTTAATAAGTGATTGTGATCTATTCACTATAAACAAAAAATTAAAAAAGGCTTATACAAATCGTCTTGTTTGCAGTTCTATCACTGGTGCTGAAGACAACGGACAATCAGGCACAACTTCTTGGTTTACCACCGAGCCGATTCTGTGCAGCATGATGCCTGTAGGTTTGCCTCTTCATTACAATTCTCAGTGTGACTTTTCTGGGGAAATATAGTTCAAAATAAGAAAAAAGAAAAACTGAGTGTGTTTTTAGGGAGAGGTTCACCCTTCAGAGGCCAATGTCTGTGTGACCTTTGACACCAACCACATCACACATCCTGTATCTATACACGGTTTTCCTCAATTTTTAGCTAAATTGTGCCTTTGCACAAAGTAATGTTTTTTATTTGCCCACAGATGGTGTACAATGAAAATGCTAGTGGACAGGTTTTACTTATGAACTCTGAGCCAGGACCGTGTTTGTTACTTTGGAAAATGCTCCATTGCACGGAAACAATAGCTTCTGTCAGGAGGAAGGTTAGACACAAGGAAGATTGCATTTGTTTATTTTATAACCTTGTAAATATATCATATGTTGGTAGTGGTTTCAACTTTGCCATTTGACTGTGGACCTAATGCTGAACTTGAATTACTCTATGCTGGACAAAATGCAAGTGACAATTTTAGAAGTGAGTAAAGGTAGCAAAAAAAAGAGAAAAACATAGCTTTTTTTTTTTTTACAATAACTATTCTTTTTTACTTCACAGATTTTCCTGTTTTTGACACTCAGGTAAATTTTATTGTATAATTCAATATATTTTACAAGCAACATTAATCGACATTGTCCGTCATCAGGTAGAATATTCTTCAGATTCTAGAGAACCAGCAGTTGTAAGATGCCGTCAGACTTCTGTTTCTCAGTAAGAACTTAGTCTCAACATATTGGCTCCTCACCAACAGAAAAAACGATCTACAGCACATAAAAGAGAAACAATGAAAGGCAGTGAAGATTTACAAGAACATATTTCCCTCTGCTGGACAAAATGAGAATACACTCCATAATTGTATTATGAACTACATTTTGACAAATTTGCCCTAATGTTAAATTATTGGGTTATATAATGTGCAATAGTTATCCACTTCTTAATACTACTGTTGCATTTGGTCTTTTTTGTGTTATCTCTAATTGTATACTCTTGTACATCTGCCTCTTTGCTGTAGGACTGTTAGAACCTCTGGGGCACCCAGGTCTCGTAAACCATGTCACTGCACCAAGTCCAGGTGTCTCAAACTGTGAGTACAACTACATTGCTTCTGATTTTGTATCAGTTATTTAAACATTATATGTCTGTGACCCCTCACTAACTTTTGTTACAGATACTGTGAGTGCTTCGCTAATGGAGTCATGTGCGACAATTGTAACTGCACCAACTGCCATAATAACCCCCAGCATGAAGCTAAGCGAGGAAAGGCAATAAAGGTTCGTATAGTATTTTAGAAGTAAACATAGTTTTTTTTTAGTCGCGCTTTAACTAATAAAAAATACATCAATTTCAGATTTCTCAAACTGCCACATGACTGATTTAAGACTTAAACAGATACAGTATTTGCTTAAAATATCCTTCCGAATTTTCATGCATTGACGTTCCCAACATTTAGAATGAGTGGCAAAACTACTAGGCAAAATAATGTATTTCTTTGTTGTCATGGCAACATCTTGTTAACTACAAGCTTGTTTGCTAAAAAAAAAAAAAGTTAATGATTTAGGACATTTTAACTGAAACAAACAGCCTGAAAAACATATTTTTTTTAAGAAGAAAAAGGAAATCAATTCAACTGGGTCTGATCTCAGTGTCTGTTATAAATATGAGAGAAGCTAAAGTGTTGTTGTTTAACTGCTTAGCTATCATTGTTTACCTGATTTTGTCTTTTTACATGTCAGTTGCAAACCCAGTACTCAGAGTTGTTGTGGATTGAGTTTGTTATCAGACTGTAGTGTCATTTCTGTAGGCTGTAGTGTTTTTTCCCTGTTTTAGCTGTGTTTTGAGCTGTTACAGGAAAAAATGTCCTTTCTCTCCATTGACTCTGGATTTTTTGGCACTCAGTTCTAACATTTAGAATGCTGTGATGTTATCTGCATAACTTATATACAGTACTGTAAAATGTACATTGATTAGCACAACAATGCTAGAACATATACTGGTTTAATATTTTTGTAAATGGAGCATTTCAACACTTCTACAGTGAGACACACTTGATTCATGGACATGAATCACTGTGTCTCAAGCATAAGCTGAACCTGACCAGTGTGTGGCTATAAAAGACCTTCAGCCGCTGTACTGTATTGACTGAGAGACTTCTAGATTGACATCATTGACTAGTTCTAACACTGTTCACACCAGTGGAAGGAGCCTGTATTTACTCACAGGTGACACTCACCCGGTGGCTAATGGGACTGACGTATGATCAAAGATCAGTGGATCAAACTTTCAAACTTCTGCTGAGCCACTTCTGTAGTTGTAGTTTACTGAAGAATCTCTGTTAAAAAAATGTCTTCTTTGTTTTTCTGTGTTTTCTACTTTTTTTTCTTCACAGTCATGCCTTGTGCGTAACCCAGAAGCCTTTAAACCCAAAATATCCGAAGGAAAGTCTGGACAAATAAAAGGCTGGCACAGCAAGGGATGCAACTGTAAGCGCTCTGGCTGTCTGAAAAATTATTGCGAGTGCTACGAGGTACTTGTCCCTACCACATTTGAATGCATTCCATGCTCTGCTTTATAACATTATTAGTGTGCAATTTTTATCTCCAGGCCAATATCAGGTGCACTCCCAGCTGCAAATGCTTTGGCTGCAGAAATTATGACGCAAACCTGGCAGACAAGGCTTTCAATGAAAATGACAAGTACGTTTTATGGATCTGTCATCATCACACCACAAGAAATTGAGCTAAGCTTGTCCTGTGTGTGTACAGAAGCAGAGGACCTGCTTCGGTGATTAGCCCTGCAGTGCTGGAGGCGGTGGTGGGATGTTTACTTGCCCGGGCAGAAGAAGCTGGGAGGAGCAGCGCTGTGAAGCCTGGACTCAGCATGTGGTCCTCAACGAGTTTGGACACTGTCTGACACAAATAGTCAAAGCTATGTTCATGCAAGGCTGTAATGGGGCTAACAAAAAGGTAGCATTGTGTAGATTATCTTTAGCTTATAAAGCTGTAGTAGTGTTTTACAGTTCTATAAATATAAAAACACTTAAGTCTAACTCATATGATTTATTTATTTTGTCATTGCTACAGCATGTAACAGTTTTACTAAATTATTCATTAAACATCTAAAACAACTACAGTCTGGCATGCATTTCATTTAGATTAGTAGAAGTTGTATGTATTTTAACAGATCTACATGACCAAACATATATATTTTTATTGTTATTATGAGGCCTACATGTTCTTGAGTTATACTTTTTCAGTCATCTGCTATAATGTTGCATTGACAAAAGCAAAGTAAAATATTTAACATTTATTTGATGATTTCCACCAGCATAGGTTAAACAGTTGTAAGGACAGTCCCACAGTGTTTGGTAAGACATGTAATTGTCCAATGACCAAAGTGAACACAGGAAGCACCTTCTGGTGTGGTTGGCGGCTCCATACTATTGATGTTCTCCTCTGTGGATCACGGCCGTGACGACAGCACTGTTTTTGTGTTGTTTTCTAAGCACCAGTAAACAGGATTCCCGCCAGGCCTGGCAGGGAGGGCGGATCGAACGTGTTACAGATGTGACTGATAAAAGCAGCTGGAACAGGGCTGTGCACAAGCACTGCACTGGCACTAGCTGCTCATCGCACCGCCACTATGGTAAGACTTTTTCGATGGGGCTTAGGCCTAAATTATAATAGTATAAATTATTTATCAACCAACTTTGTATCTGCTGTGTTCCTCTTAGTTTGTAGAAATGTGGGGTTATTCCAAGTGTATTATGCAAAAGATGTAACGTGATGTTAAACAAATTTTCACAGTTGTTTCAGAAATGTCTTTGTTTCTTCTTGCAGAGACTAAAAGCTACAATTGTGTGGACAGTAACTGTGATCATCTCACTGTTTGTGGAGGTCCACAGTGTACACAAGGTAACATTATAATGCATTTTTGTTTTAAACCCATATGATAGATTATGACATTTTTTTATGTTGTTTCAGGTAGATCATTTTGGTAGTTTTATTGCAGTAAAGCTGCAATAAAAGTTCTAAAACAGAATCCTTCCTCCTATGTCAAGTGACAAAAATACAAAGACAATTTGCAGACAACTGTCAGTTTCCTGGGAGTTAAAACAATGATTTAGCAAAATATAAGTATTACTGTTAATCAAAATAATTGAAGCTGTTGTCGTTTGTGTAGATTTTTGCAATAGTTTACAATGATAGTTAGTAATTGTTGTGGAATTGCCTTTATATGTTCTTTTATTTTTTTCTCAGATGAAGATCCACTGGGGTCCACAGTCCATGATGTACCTTAAAGGCAAACGTAAGCAAATTCAATATTTAATACATGTTTTGTTAGTAATATTACTATTTTGTATGTAATTACATGAATTGATTTCAGCTTGCCAAAATGTGTTTGTACAGATGGCAGACGATTCGTGTCGGAGGAGGACAGTCAGTTCCTGAAGCAGAGTCTGCAGGACTGGTACACACTCCTCAAAGGTAAATCACAATGAAAAGTGTGACTGTGCGATAGAGTTAAGAAGATGACAACCTGTTTTTGTGAAGGGGGGTGAGTTTGAGGTTGGAGAAGGGCAGGTTTCCATCACTATCAAAGTATTGTGGCAAAAGAAGATTGGGTGTTGGTTTCATCTTTGTGTACTTACTCTTGTGTACTTGATGTGTATGCATTTATGAATGCTTCTTCCATTAATTAGCAAATATTAATTTTTCGCAACAAAGTATGTGTTTCACTGCACTTATTTTTGTTCTGCGTTGTGCAGGTGTGCAACCGATGGACTTCAGTAAACCTCGTCACATTGTCAGCTCTGAAAAACTTCTGATCCAGTATCTTCAGGAGAGATGAGACCTACTGACCGGTGACACCAAAATGCTGTGGACCCAAAGCCAGACACAACTTCTAATACAAGTAATCGGCTGAGACACCATTGGTGCTAAATATTTGTAACATTACCTGTTAATAATTGTATATTTGACCTCTATTATGACTTTAACGAGGGCTAACATCAAGACATTTATAATTAGGCACATCTGTAATAAATCAGTAGCCTGTACTAATTTGGACGTTTTTCCTCTCTTCCACCTGAATGCAATGCATCGATTTTACCAGAAGAGGGCAGTGTTGTGTTTTGTCTAATAATGTCCAAATAATTGGAAATGTGTATGTGTTCATTCATACAATGTTAAGGTCTGAACAGCGTTCCCCCTCTCCAACTTTATTCCATTACGGTTTAAGTTTCAACTGTGACATGAAAGATTGATAGGTCCACTATGTGTTTTTTTGTTTGTGTTTTTTTTTTCTAGAAAGCTAGAAAGTAACTAAAGTTGTAGCTTTGTTGGCCTTAACTTTTAAATGGCCAAAACAGTATGTGTGAGCTTCTGAAAACGACACAATACAGCTCATTATCAAGAGTTTAATTAAAAAAGCTTAATGTATTTGATTTCATGTACCAGACTATTCCCCTGCAGACACAAACTTCCACTGAGGCTGTTAACACAAACAGTGGCTCTGCTTGGTTTAGTTAATCCTGTAATAGATATTCAGTGTGTTTAAAGTGTTCATGTTTCAGTCAGGTTCATTCAGTCCCTTGGCTCCTAAAATCACAACAGACAGCCTGTCCTTTCTCCATCAGAGGAGAGGAAAGAACAGAGAGGAAGAGAGAGAAAGGGAGAGCAAGAAAGATATGGGTGTTACCTTGACCCTGGAGTCACCCCAAGGCCTCTTCCTGTCACCATAACTCCAGGCTTTACCCTCACATTTTCAAAAGTAACACTTTTATACCATGAGGAAAACTGCCCAAATATTGACATTTCCACTTTGCCTTAGTTCATTTCAGTCTTTAGCTTAAAACGGAAATGATGAAAGGACTTATTCATAATTTAGTAAGTTAATGGATTTCCTCTCCAAATTTGGCACAGGTTTTCACACAAGTGGCAACACTGTCGTTTTCCATAACTTGAGAATTGGCTCCAAAACAGCCATTGCTTGACTGATCTCTCATGTGGATGTTTCAGTGAATTCAGATTAGGAGCTGAAATGAAGATTTAAACATCATGAATATTGAATATTATATATAACTTTACATAATATTATATATTTCATTATATAACTTTAATTTGTAATCTTGTTTAAAACAAAGAGATATTTTATGAGTATATATTTGAGGAAAGAATACATTTAAATTCTGTGCATGTAGTTCTTTTACAGTGTGAAGTCATGGCAGCTCAGTAATAAATCATGCAGCTTTAGAAGGCCACTTTCACTTTATGACGAAACAACCACAATAGCCCTTATTTTTGTGAATTCAGAATCTTGGATGGTTGGTTTTAAAATGTGTCTGTATGATTAAAATTTGTACCATACAATAGATTTGATACATTTTCAGCCAAGTGTGACAGACTCTATTTAGTCCATGTACAGTAGATGCAGACTTCTTTATGTAAGCTGATCTGAACGATGGTATTTTGTAAACAGTGAAGTGATACTAATAGCGTTTGACAGGCTGCCAACAGGAGACACAGGGAGACCCGAGGAAAGAAAGAGTGCACTGTACAAACTAGCAGCATTTTGCGGATGAAAGGCGATCCTTGGCCCCGACACACACCCAGGACTCCCCGATAAGAACAGTCTGTGTTCATCTGCCCAGACCAGGAGACACCACAGGAATGTCCTTTTTTCACTTCCTAACATAATGTATGTGGATGTTGTCTTAATGACTCCAGCTCGAGTAAACAAAGGTAAATAGTAATGGCAGACATTTTCGTTTTTATGTGCTCTACCTTTTGTACAGGGCTTATCTCTCTGAAATAACTGAAAAAAAGTTTGTCCAAACCAAAACAATTTTTTTTAGCTTATTTCTTGTAACTTATAATAACTCACAATATTTTTTCAGTCAATTATTTTGAAAGTTTAAGCTTTTGAGCCAGATGTTCCAAACACTAAAACAGATTATAATATAATTTTCCCCACAAGAATGATATTACTCTTACTTGAATGTATTTTGAAGTGCTACAGTACTTAGTATTATTTATTTATAATTAGCTTTATTTTTTGACTAACTCAACTGAAAAATGCATACAGTAATTAGAAAAATAATCCAGCTTTAATAGTTGAGCATATTCACAGTACAAACCTCCTCTGGAAGTATGAGAGAAACAAAAATTAAAAATGACTTTTAAAATCAAGATTAAATACAGTTTTCAATTTATATGATATGAATGCAGGTGATATTGCCCCGAACTAAGGTAACAATAAAAAAGTTATAATTCCTTATAATTAAAGCATAAAGATACATTTTAAGGTTATAAATTAATTTGATAAAACCATAAAAATCACATTTTCATCTGTAAACATTCATTTCTTGTCTAAACATAGTGTCTTTCTTAGAAGATGACCAACCTCAACCTCTTTCAGATTAAAATATGAAAATAAAATACATACTTCATGAACTAATGGCATATTGCTGTGTGATTATTGCAAATAATAACCTTCTATCACACCACCTCTCCTACTTGTCTGTCTTTCATTGTAACGTCAATAAAGGCATATGATATTGATGTGAGAGCACTTGTCCGGCCCCGGGCGGCTCCTTCGAGTGCCAGGGTTAACGATGTCAGATGGAGATGATGCAGGGTTTATAATGACATCAGATTATCGTATGGCTTGTGCAGGAGTCCAGCCGGAGACGCACACTCACACAATGGCCACAGATCTCAATTGACTTTCAGTGAAGAGAAGATTTTGTTGGCATTTTGGTCTTCAGTGAATTCAAAATAAGATAGCATTTCTACTGTCAAATGTGAATTAAAATGAATCCACACATCAATTTGGCTAAGCTAATGCGCTAACAAGCAAACTATGCTAAATAATTAATTGGACGTAACAAATACTGAAATACGTTGTGAATTGCTTAAATACTTCTATTTCTCAGCATAATTTTTCATTTCTTTTATAAGTCTTTGAGTTACTAGTTACATGTACTTAAACTATATCATGTTCTGTGGATTAGACCAAAATGACAGACCACATCTGCACAAAGTCAGAGTGAGACCAGAGGCATGTTTCCTGGTGGTCTTCAGGCAAAGATATGTTGTTCTCTTCCACAGACTAATTTAATGCCATACAATTTTTTAAATTGTATCTCCTAAAACAGTTTGTCACAACAAAAGGCAATTCTTGACCAGAAAGGCTCTTGTGATTATTTTGAAAAATCTATAATCTTTCTCATCCACACAACATTAAGTGTTCAGAGTCCCATGGTCACAGTTAATAGTGTAGCAGCTACAAAGTGATGATGTTTCCATCCTCTCTCATGTCCTGGCTGGAGGTGGTGGCATGCCCAGGGTTTTGGTTATGGTTAGTCAACAGTGTTGCCCCATTGTTGAGTGACGCTCCGATGCTGCTGGGTAAAGAGATGCTCTGGGGAGGCCCCGTGCTCCTGTGTTATTGTTCAGCTGACCGTTAGCAGAGTCCCTGCTCAGGTTCAGGTTGTTACTATTGGGCACGTGTTGGGGGTGATACGGCAAAAGGTCATTCTCCAAAATGAGGTCTCTGTCTTCATCGTCCTCCTCCTCACTGTCACCTTCCACAATACTGTTGCTGTGGACAAGACAGATACAGGCAGCTTAAAAATACTACCACGCACATAGAACGGCATTAGAGACTGCTTAACTAAAATGTTAAAATATATAAAAAAAATTAATGGAACATCAGTTTAGCAATCATAACACAGAACATCAATACCAACTGTCTTTCATTACAAAGACGTCCGTAATGTGCTCAATAGAAAATTAACCCTGGATGATTTTATGTAATCACTACGGTTTGTCTTAATGAGGAGCAAAGAGAAAAGAAAGAAACTGTCTCTTACTAAATAACAGGCTACTAAAGAATAAGTATGAAGTGATTGTGGTCCTTGAAATCCAGTTTGCATAAATGGGATTTCAGGGGGAAAACATGACAAAAATATCCACATGCTTGACATGACATATTCTTTTTCAAATGTAGTTGTGTAAACAAAAGGATTACATTACTTTAAAACTGACACCAACGAATCACAACAAGAATACATTATATTTTTAACAACTCAAATGATCCTTTTTGTCTTATAACTTAGTCTAACTAGCCTTATCGCTGCACTACTAAAGAAGACTGTACCTTGCTGTAATGGGGTTGCTTTGGGAAGCGGGGCTTGGAGAGTCATGTGACAGAGCCGACCCCGCAGATCCAGCCGAGCCCACAGAACCAGAGTTTCCCACTGAATTCTTGCTGCCGCGGTGGACCACGTTGTTCCTCTGATTGGCCGGTTTCACTGTCACTATGAGGTTGTGACTGTTGGCTACCATCATGTCTGTGACCTGGAAGTAAGAACAATGATACTTAACATACTGAGCACAATCGATTTAGCTGCTGTCTTCAAAGCAATAAAACTATTCAATTTGATCGGACATTCAATAAAAAAGTGGGTTAAGGTTGTTGTTCCTTCTTGCCACGATAATATTCACCATAATCACCATGTAAACTTTATTTTAGAAACATTTTAGGCTTTTGATTATAGTATTTCACAAATAAATATGAAGATAAGTACAAAACTTTTTTATGTAGTTCAAAATATCATTGTAGTATGTGGCTTTGGTGAGTTGTAGTATATTACCAACATAGGAGTCGCATATAAATAGTTTTTACCTGATCCAGTGATTTTCCTGCTACATCGATGCCGTTGACTTCTAGGATTTCATCATTGACTCCCAGCAGTCCTGTGCTCTCAGCCAGCCCCCCTCTCACCAACCGAGAGATGAACACCCCAGGGACCTGCCCAATTTGACCAAAAATAATTAGATATTCATAGAATACTTTTTGCATCTGCTTCATTTATCCAGGGTCTGTTTTATGATTGTGACAGCTGTAATAAATTGTTATGGCAAAAGAATCGATGTTAGACAACAGCACATTATTGCCTAGATGATTCAGCTTCAACAACAATGCTTTTCATTTAATTCTCATCAACTTTCATGACCTTTTTAGTGGAAATTGTAAGTATAGAAGAGTAAAGAAGGAGTTGTTATATAAAAACAACAATGCTTAAAGGAGACATATTAATTAGATTTAGCCATGTTAGAATGTTGCCACCTCATTGAAAACACTCCTAAAGTTGTTTTTTTGGTTCATTCGTTTGTCTATGAGTATTTAATTCGTTCATATCTTCCAAGCTCAAAATTCTCTGTTCGACCTTGAGAAGTCATTGTGTGGTAGTTTTACCCTTAACAACAGTCTACAAAGTACGATAGAAGAACCTTGAGCCATAATCTTTTCAGCTGATCATATTTTCTGTGTAATAAGGACAAAACATTAGCTGTAGCTTCAAAATCGGGTACTCATGCCTGAAAATACTGAAATAATTCTAGTGATGGTCCGTGGAGTTGCCACTTACTGACATCACAAGGTGGAGCAAAGTGTTTTAGTTTGAGAAAGAAAACAGCCTAAACATAAGGATCTGTAAGTCAAAAAGTGTGACTAAAACAAAATACAACGTCAGAATTAAGTGTGTTTTACATTACTAGAGCGTAATGACACAGATAAAATATTGGGATAATAAAGGTCATTTATGTATGAATGAATGAATGAATGAATGAATTGCACAATGGATACATATGACCCACTTGTAACTGTATTTAAATTCTTAAACCCAACAGCACACACTATTGCCTATAAAGGTTACATAGCTCACGTGCGAATCACTAAATTGCTCCTAAAGCAAGTAAGAGTCATTTGATATCACAACATGTCTGACCTTCTCCACCCCCTGCGGAGTGACCCTGACGCTGACCCCGTCCCGGATGTAGAAGCCCAGGGGTTTGTGCGTGCCATGCTTGTGCAGTCGAACCCGGCGGTGTGTCTCAGGCAGGATGTCCACGTCAATGATGGAGGAGATTTGTCTGAAGTTCTGGGGCATGCCGATGAGCAGTGCCTGTTTGCTCTTGTGAGTGGAGCCTGACCCAGTGGTTCTAAGTCCAGTTAAACCCAGGCCCTTCTTACGCCTCTGTAGGGAGTTAGTGCCAAAAACCACTGGCTCGTCCTCTGGAGAAATAGGAAACAAACACAGAACGCATTAATAGTGTTGTATTTAAAAGGAACATATCAACTTTCATGACATTTTTATCTGGTTACAACATTGCTCAAGAGTTTTCTTTTGATTGATTCCTGCCCGTTTGAGCAATTTTGTAGTATTCCTTCACAATACCTATCAAAAAATATAACAAGTAAACATCCATCTGCTGCTTCTTAATGTAAAATTAGGGCAGGGTGATATGATAACATTTGCAATAACAATATACGGTAATTGATGATAAACCTAAGACGCCTTAACAGTGTTTTTTATAATATTTGTATTTGCCAATTTGTCATAGCTTTTCAACTTATAGATGTAAGTTTTACTTTCACTTCATGTCATATTTCTATATTGCTTAGCCTCTGCAGAGTCTTCAGTCTTTGTTTAAGACGCTCTTGTCAAGGTTTTAGAGCAAACAGACAGATCTAGTAAGAATTAGCTATAACCTGTCTGTCTTTTTGTCATAGCTGAGACAAATCAGCTGCCGTTTGTACACAAATATATCGCCACATTTGAAATTTCAACTGTCCCCTATGTATGTTGTGTAGCCCTGGTTAAAATGTTACAATTAAGGTGTGTGGCTTATAAGTTCTGCAGTTTTGAAAAGAAATGGATAGGTTTCTACTGCCATGCGATTTTAAATAAATATTGTAATTTACAACTAACAAAATGTAAAATGAATACATGATAGTTCAATACAAAGAACCCTGGAAAAGCACAATATGTCTTCTTTAATAAAATAAAAAAAAGAATGAATTGAGCCTTGTTATAAATAGCCATAAACAATTTTAATATTCATTCCTGTTTAGTCAGAATTGCTTTACTGCTGTTGCATCATGGCTGTGGTCAGAGAAAGTCCTTTTGTTTAGTCCAGTTGATCCTAAGCAGGTCTAACACTCTGGGCTTGAGTGATTAAAGATTAATATAAGGGATTGTTTGTAGAGATCTGCGCCAGAGCGAGCCATGGACCATGTGTGGGGTCAAGACTGATTAAAGACACAAAGATTTGGTCACCACAGTATAATCCTGCTGCAGCCACATCTACAGGGCACTTGTTTCATCTGAGCACAAGGCAGAAACATGAGAAGGTCCACAGACTTTCAGAAGCTGTCACTCTCAGCTCCACTCTGTTTTTGTGAGAAATGTATCCTCAACAGACTGAGAAATATTTGGGTAGGAATAATATCTTTCAGCAGCATTGGATTTTCAGATTTTAAGTATTTACTAAGCTAACAGAACTGCTAAAGCTCAGAAGTAAAAACAATCTAAAGAGTCACACATTTGTACTACATCTGTCTCCACATTTTTGTCATATTTTAATCCAACAAATACATCCAAAAAAAAAAAAAAAGGAAATTTTTTTGGTTAAAAAGTTATAGGGTGTACGGCTGATGTCATACGAGCCATCTATTTTTGTATTTTCAATGCAACAAGTAATCCATTAATAAACTAATCGATGATTGAAATAGTCGTCAACTATTTTAGAAATATTTAGATTTCAAAACATTCAATATGAGAAAACTCAGATTGTATTGAATTGATAATAATAAGCAATGAAAAATGCTTTTATAGATTGTATTTGGTGTTAACACTTTCACTTTTTTCAGTTTTCAAGTGAAAATGCTTGTCTTTAAATACATGTTTATATATATCTTGTTCCATCTCCCAATCATATCTTAAGACAGTCAAAACCTACTCAAAACAAGATTATTATTTCAAGCACTTGTTATCTTATAAGATGGTAAATTTTTCCAGTGTATCTCAGCTCAGATTTGGCAAAAAATTGTATTCAAGTGACTCTTACGTTCTAAACTAATCGATTAATCGATTGTTAGTTGCAGCCCTAATTTAGACTAGAAGTAAGCGATATCGATTGAATTATAGTTATGAGGGGAACAGACAACACATTCTATATATCATATACTATATAAAAACAAATGTTTCCCTGAAATACTCTTAGAGGCCATATGAACTCCTGTTGCATGATGTGTTGTTGTCGTGTTGCTATGAATACTGTGCCAAACAAACTAGTCGGTCACCAATGGAGATACAGTGAGTGTGTGCCAGCGGAGATTTGAATAGTCTGCCGCGTGTGTGTTTGTATGTGCGTGTGTGCGGCAAAGAAAGCACCTGCTGTGACATCACTGACTGTGCTCGTGTCAAAAGAGCCGTACTCTGAGAGTGAAGGAAGTATTTGGATAATATAATATTACACTGCTGTAAATTAGCGGGCTGCATAGTGTGAATAGATTTGTTATAGCACTGAAAAGGATACTGGCTAACAACGGAAAAGGAAGTCAGAACAGAAGCATAACTTAGTATCACTTACAAGTCGCGTGTGTCATTGGCCGTTTGCAGTGTCATTATGAGATTACAATGAGCAATAACAAAGGTTTTTATGTAGGTCGTTTTTACTTGAGTATAGATAATTGAAAATTATTATTGCAAAACAAAAGTAGGCTTCTATGATTTGAACAGCTAACATAGCAGCTTTGCAGTGCACTAGTAATGACAAACAAATATGCAAATGCAGCATGTTATAAAAAGGGCAGATGTTTTTTTTCAGTTGACAGGGAAAAACAGAAAGGGAACAAAATCTCACATAAAATAAAAGAATGGCATCTTAAAAATGCATTTGGTTCTATATTGTCATGTAGAACAGTAAAAAAAGATGTTTACGCTGATATGATGAGCAGAATACAAAGTTGAATGGGATGAAATGTAGACAGACAGTGACCTTGGAAGTTGGTGCTCACATTTCACGATTCAATAATATAGGCCTACATGATGTTGTTGAGTTTTCTCAGAATCGAAAGTCGTGTGCTTGTTCAAAGTGTTCAAAAACATTTGTTGTCAGACAGAATACATTCCAGGATAAGAACAGTGTGCCCTGTGGCTCTGCTCCAAAGACATGACATTTTTGAAAAGCAACCTCTTCTTTTTCACCTTCAGCATGTCACTGTTTTCACAATTCTTGAGGACAACTAGCGCTGTAGCGCATAAGTCATAGAATATGTTTTCAAAATGTATACAAGTACCACTGACAAAATGTACTTTCAGTGTCAAGTTAGTAGTTATGTTCGAATACTAATAAATAAACATTTTAGATACAAACTTACATGTTGAACACATATTTTCTGAGATGCAATGTCACTATAAGACTTGGAAAAACAAAGGAGCAATATGCTTAAAAACCTACTAAAAGGAACTTGTAATTAGTTCTTTTCCATTCATAAATATACACTTAATTTGAGTGCGATATTAGTTTAAAGCATGTGCCGAGATCATATCAAAGTCTATGCTTTTATTCTTCTCTGAAGACACCAAACGTGTCTCAATCAATCCATTCTCTTCTTGACTGATTATTTGTCACTCTATCTTATCTATAAACATTTTCTTTCAGTGTTCATTTCCCAAGACAAAACAAACCTGCCATTGTCTGAGGGACAATGTGCAATAATATTTGTAGAAAAGCTCACAAACTTTAACTACAGGTGGAGCAGAGCGGCGCTGGAGACACAATCCCGACTGGCCACATTCCTGCACTGCATTCCAGCGTCACTCACTTATCAACATGTACAAGTCCAGTCCACAAAACAGCTAATGTGGAGAGCTACTACAGCCGTAATGGTTGGAGAGGGAGGACAAATACTTTGGAATTGGCTCTGCTCTAAAAGTAAATGAAAAAATGTGCTAGTCTAAAGAACTAGACATAAGCCTGAAGGCACAGACATTTCTAAGCACCTCACTGCTGCTGCTGCTGCTGCTGCTGCCCACTGATGCTTTCACTCTAAAGACCAAAGCTATTGAGTAAATGCAGTCAAGTATCAAGGCCTGCTTAGCATGCACTCAGTATATACAGTGGCAGAAGGGAATGTGAAGAGAAATGTTATCAGCAACTCACAAAGCTAATCTCACAAAGAGGTGAAGGAGCAGATACGTTCAGAATTTCTCATGTAATAAGATTAAAACTTCCAAAAACAACACACTCACAGTCAGTGGTTGACAACTATACTAAGTTAGATAATTAGCATGTCATAGTTATTTATATGTTTTGGACTAACATATAGTATTACATAATACTCTGACTTACACCTATATTTTGTTGGCCTTAATCGTTTGTCCTATTCCAATATGTTCTCTCAGTCATTGAATTGAAATATTAAAATATATTTTTCTGTAAGAAAAACAATGAGTTAAAATGTCTTGAATTATGTTTTCATGTAAGAGGAAGATGAGCTTATTTTTTTTTTAGCAATATTTAGATTGTTAAATCTGGTTATTAGCATTTTGGATAAATGCTTGTTCATTGTATTATGTCTGGGTTTATTGAGCTGTTTGAAAATGAACACAAAGAAAACTTACCCTAACCTGTAGTGTACTTACTAAGTACACTACACATGTGGTGTGCACTCTATGGGTAAGGCTCCAAGGCAAATTATTATAGGGAAAAAAATAATAATACAAAATGTCCTCTTATAAAAGACACAAAATCAATGCCCATTCATAAATGACCAACAAAGCAAAAAACATGTTTTCTCTTCTGATATAAAACATAATAAAGCCCAAACATTACTCCAGTGGGAGAACTCCTGGTCATAAGTCAGAAATAAAAATGAGCTTGCACATGAGCACATTAGTGCTTTTGGTGCATGAGATCGAAGCTTTTAAAAACACAATAAAGTGACCTCACAGCAGGCACCATCTGGAGCCCGGGGAATCGCCATCTGCCTGGGTCCAGTGTGGGTCCACTCCACTGTGATGAGCTCCAAGATACAGACTCAACAGAGAACTCCCAAATATAGGACACTTCCATTCAAGCTAGGGGACATTAACCCACCTACTAAGGCACGACAAAAATAGAATGCATCTTTGTGTCTCAGAAATACAAAAGGAATCTGGCACAAGTTAGGTCGGCTGGAATAGGACCTGATCCAGCAAACCAAAAACTTAAGGTATTTTATTCAAAACAGCAGCCTGTCTATCATGCACAGAAGAAGAATGACTCACTTGAGTTACATTTGGATTGGTTATTAAACCAACAAAAATAGGATGCACCCATGCAGCGTTTCCAGTTCTGATATAATTTAGATAATTTGGCTTCAGGTATCCGCTGATACCTGTGTAGAAACTGAAAAAAAAAACATAAAAAAAACTTGTTTGCCAAATGCCAATTGTGCTTTTCATTCAAAAACAACTTAACTTTAAGTAAGTAAAATTTCAAATATCAGATGTTCTGCAACAAATACATAATTGTATTACGACTAATTAAAAGCACAACCAGGATATTGGCTAAACCGATATCATGGAGCTGATACTCGGTCCAGCTAAATTTCATGGATCAGCGTCAATATCCGATCTCAGTATTGTATCGTGAACTTCTAAACAAAATACCACAAAGTTTTCCATCAAATTTATCTATTTCTACCTATTTTTGCCAGTATTGATTTCCTACTACATATTACTGATTACTCATTATTACAATATGCCACATGCTTATACTGATTGGCCTGTAAACCTCTCACTAAAAAAAAAAAAAAGTAACAATAATAATGCCCTAGATTGCCCTGGAGTGTTAATACAGTATTGTATTTTACCTTGAACTGCATCTAGCCTAAATAAAAGATTAAATATGTACAGTCCCACATGACAACAGTTGCCTCTAGGGGCTGTCCAAAAACACACAGAGAGACAAACCCGCACTTCAATCCGCTAGCCAGACACTAGGCAATCTGTGAAGAGGGGCTTCTTGAGACAAAATATTTAAATCTTTTACAGAATATTTATCTATAAATAGGAATGTTGTTTTAATTAGTCTGGGTTGACTTCAGCCTTGTCTAGCTTTCCACAAATATTTTTATTGCAGCAGTTTATGTGGGATGTGAGTCGTTCTCTTTGCTGTCTCTTCCTTTTGCATATAAATATTTGATTTTCTTCTGTAGCTCTGTCCACAACGTCCTGAACACTTGAGATCTCTGCTTCTTACATAACATTCCTAAGACTTCTCAGACATCTGAAGGTGCACTAGTTTAAATAACTAGTTTAAATAACAATATGAACTAAGTCTAAGTAGCACATAAGCATCACATTATGATCAGTAATTGCATTTATTCCGTTTCATCTATTGATTTATGCGTTGTTGTTGTTGTTGTTTTTTACCTTCTTAAATGAATTGTCCATTATTGGCTGCAGTGTTGTCACAATACCAACATTTCAATTTCAACACTAAGGACATTGTGAGTGCATGAGTGATTTCCTTCTCTAAACAAAAAGACATATTTTTTCCCCTCATAACAAATGGTCCTTGAATCTTAAGTTGTGCTTTTCACTATAATAGAAAGTATTTGGATACATTATAAAATACATTTTAATGCAGGTTTTCAGTTTTCCCAACACTAACTATGGACTATATTTGATTCTCAAAGCTAATTTTGATACCACAATATGTTTAATAAACATGTCAGTAAAAAAGTCCTATTTATTTGTGTAAACATTGTTGACATAGTACTTTTTTATTGAACCCTATAGTTCTGTAAGGCCCTATTGTCTCAGGCTAATGTTATTTCTTTTGTATCAATACTTTCTCAAATGAGCATGTAGTATCTATTTTAGTTGTAGAATTCTTGCTTTTTTACTTTTCACAACCCTAATTAGCTGTAGCCTACTGTTATTTTGACAAAATACACCATTTAATATCAATGAAAAGCTTAAAATGAAGAAAAGGGTACATATACTTTATTTATGTTCATCTATTGTGTTTAACATCAATGTCGTTTTTAATTTTGTTCAGGAAAGTCAAGTTTGTACATTGTCTTGATACTAGTTTTAGTGTTGATTTGTACCTATTTCTTATATTTTTGTCAGGCTGTAATTTAAGCCTTTTCACATCTTAATGTTGTAATTGGCATGTACCGGATTTTTCCTTTTCCAGCCCAGTCTCTCTAGGTAACCAATCCAAAGGTATTCAAGTACAAAGCCAGTGGTATGATGAGGTCTTTGGGAGTAAGTTAATCCCTTGGAGGGGTTAATGGCTCGCAGCAGCAGCAGCAGCAGCAGATGGGCAGTGATCACTCTCTGTGGATCACTGTTTTACACCAAAAATACACAGCACACAAAACAGGGAGCACAACACAGGTTTAGTAAGGACAGAGGAGACGCCAATGCCAAATAAAACCATCACAACTACTGGTCCTAAAATAAAGGCTGAGAGTGCGTATTGTGTTTCAGCCCTCAATGAAAAGGATATTTAGGGAAGGCAATATCTCACTGCACTTTCATTTAACAGTAGCTGACAAACAGAGACTGATAAGTGAACAAAAGTTACATTCATCATTTGATACTGTTTATGTAGCCTCTGCTGAAAAATTAGTATATTGCTCAATGACACAACTACTGAAGTACAGTATGTGCTACTAGTGGAACCTGGGTATTAGATAAATACTTTAACCACAGAGCCACTGCTCCCACTCAAACAACACACCACACTTAAACATGATTTATTTTGCAACTAATACATGTAATAAATAACTACAAGGCTATGCATGAGCAAACAGAGTACCATGTTAGACTCAACATACATCATCATGATCCAGTTGTATGTACTCATGTCCTGTCAAAGGAGTGTGAGCAAGGCAAAGCATCTAGAGAGGAGCCATTATATAACAAGGAGGACATGAAGTAATATTTTAATAGTCAATGATTTAGAAGACTGATCTCAAAAATTCACAGTAGATGGGCAGCTGACGATTAATTGTGAAGATATGGACTGACACTGGCAATAATTAAAAAAAAATTCAAACTAAAACTCATTTGTTGTTACCACTAACAGGAACTTCGCAAGTTTGATTTCCTGTTTTGGCATACAAGTTCCTTTCTCTCGCCCAATACTTCATGCTTTTACTCTGATGATGTCTAATAATTAATTAAAATGGAGACAAACTCTTTTAGAATTTCATTGTAAAATACAGTTTGCTATAAAGATACAATAATGGACATCCTGCTTTTAGACTATTCTCCTTCTTCATCCTCCTCCATCCTGCCACAATCAGATTAAACTGTATCTGATGCTAAACAACAATAGAAGCTCAGTGAGCAGATTACCATCATTGCATCATGAATTATGCAAGCACAAGCATGCTCGATTCACCTTATCAAACAAAGAGGATTTAAAACAAAGAAAAACCTGCATCAAAAGTGCTCACAGAACATGGGTAGTCTCTTTGTGAATCTAGAGTTTGTCGTCTTACCCCTTTTAGTGATGATGATTCGGAGCAGTGGATTGGCTGAGGAGACTGCTTTATGGAAGTTGTCATCGTTGTTGATTGGCAAGAGGTCTCCATGCACATCAGCATAGCCCAGTATTACATCCACTCCTGGAATGCGGTGGATGGTCTGGAGCAGGCGGTAAAACTCCTGGAAACCTCCAGGTCCTTCTCTCTTTAGAGCAAACCGCCGATATTCTGCATCAAACTGTTAAAAAGACAAAAACATGGTAACCATACATGCAATGTCAAGACACTCCAAGTAAAAAAGCAATTTTTTTTTTACATTTGCTCATACCATAAGTAAACAAAACACATAACAATGACTGATGTCAATCTTTATTAATTATAGCAAAGCAACGCATTAATTAGAGAAAATTAATATTAAGGTGACTATAAACATTATTCCAATGTGTAGTTAAATTCAAACTACTTTATTTGATAGTTGTTGTAAAGTTAACTTTAATTTGATATTTTCTTCTACATTATATTACATTTAAGTATTGGCCACACATTAGAAATTGACTGATACAACACACATGGAGGTCAACAACTGAAACAATATGAAACTAAACACTGTTAGCATGTGCATTGTTATTCAGTTTCACTGACAGGTGCTAATTGGAATACGCCTTATCTATCCAGCTAGTATAGTAGTTTTGGTTTTACAGTGCATTTGCAGATCTATATTCTAGCTCTATTTGTAAAAATAGACTTTGTACATTAACATTAACAACCACTAATGTAAAACCAGTCACTCTTGTGTATGAGGATGGAAATCCTATAGCCTATTGCACACTCTAAAAAGAGTCAGTGAGCTGCATTAAACAGCCTGTGATGCTCAACATCTGTGTGCATCAGCTGAGTATTCACATCACAATGGTGGCACTAAGCCCACATCCCATGCTGTATTCCTAGAAATTTTGTCATAAAACAAAAAATAAACTTGCATTGTCCTATGGTCATTCATGGCCTTTTATCTTCAAAACTCCTTTGTCAGTGTAATATGTATACAGGAAGGGTCCCATACAACTCTGCCTGCGGCTAACCATGTACACCGAATGATCACTTTCTTATCTACAAACCCGTGGATATTTTGTCTGGGGGTCGTGCGCTCTGACACTACCAACCATGTCCACATGTTGTGTGGTAGTGATGAAACGCACACCACATCCCCCGCTGTTTACGCTTCTATAGCCCGTGTTGAGCTCGGGAGCAGAGGGCTAGCCTGCTCCACTCTCTCCATGATAACAGGCACACTGCTGGCTACAACAACACACATCGCGATTTGGACTCACTTTGCTTTTGACCTCCACCAGGCTGTCGTGTACTCGGATGGGCGGCCGCTGTGGAAGCTGCTGCTGTTGCTGCTGCGGCTGTCTGGACATGGTGCTCCTGCTTCGGTTGGCCGCTTGGCTCCGACACTGCGGAGAAAAGAGCCACCGCCGCAGAGAGAAAGCGCTCTCTGCTCGCACTGCCCGCTATGACAGTCCCCTCCTCGAGCCGCGGAATCAGCACAAGAACAATAGTCCAAACACAGACGGGGAGCGGCGGGGCTGACACGGTGTTGATCCACTCAATCCCTCGGTGAAACATCCAGGTGTAGGCTCTGCTTCTAGCTCTGTCAGCGAGACTGCGCTTACGCACATGCGCGCGCACGCACGCAGCTCACGCAGCAGGTGGAGTCCGGTAAATCCAGTCCGACTGCCCCGTGTGAGGTGCTGTCACTCGTGCGATACTCCCCACAGATCTGGAGGAAACTATGACGTCGTCATAATAGATAATTAGGCATGCCTCATAACAATACATTGCTAAATTAATTATTTTGGTTATTTGTGTATTTATTTATTTATTATTAGGTATTTTTTTAGTTAATGCATAAAATCCACAAGTGCAAGCAGAGTGTGAAAGTGGAATACATATCATCAATCCTGAAACATTTTACTGTGAAATACTGCATTTACAAAATAAGACAAATATTTGAACTAACAAGGTCTTCATATTACAGTCACTAAGTGTTACTCCTGAATGCAAATGAAATAAGGAACCCATCTGTCTTGTTCACGTCAGTACTGTACCAGCCCGTCCCAGGACTGTGTGAGGAGAGATTCCTGCTTATGTAAGGGGTCCCATTACCAAAAACATGTAATCCTCCCAGATAAGAATACATTCCACTGGAAGAAAAACATCAAACTGAGAATGGCCTTCAGTTGACTTCAGAAATCTCTCTCCTTTTTTTTTTCTTCAATCAGTCAAATTACTTTACAAATATATAGGCCTACAAAACAAGCAGAGGTGACGAAAGAAAGAATAAGTCAGTAGAATAAGCAATGTTACTTCAAATACCAGTAATTCACTAATGCCTTATACAAATCTACAATTCAGAGAGCTACAGTACGCTTCAAGTATTTTATAGTCTCTTTTCTGATTTTTCTGTCAGGTAAAACAAAGACAACAGAGACAATGATAAAGCCTTTTTCACAGACAATGGTACTTAGTAAATTGTTATTTATGTTGATATTTCAAGGGTACATATTCTGTCCTAAAAAAAATATCTATTTAAAAAGGCCTGATGATATGACAGCCAATATTCAGGTACTGAAGTACTCAGGCATTTTCTTCATATCAAAATAGTGTCAAGAGTAGTTGGTGTATTTGGTATTGATAAACATAATTATTTTGCTTCATGCTTATTGTGTCATGAAAATTCAGGTCAAAATAAAAAATAAAATAAAATAATAATAATCACGATAATTTAAAAGCAAAATATTGTTGTATACATGCAGTCCACAACAAAATCAACGTTTGTGTAGTGTTTTTTTTATGTATTTTTCTTAAAACACATCATTAAACTAAACCTGTCTTTAGTTAAAACTGAAAGTGTTTCTGAGCATTTGGATCATAAGCGATTGTAAAGCGCTTTGAGTGCCTTGAAATGTGGAAAAGCGCTATATAAATAGAGACCATTTATCATTTTAAATGAGACTAAACTCTTTTTGAAGCTAAAGAGAACAAGCTCTGCACAGAGGAAAATAGGAATTTTGTTTTTTCATCATGAACTTTCTTTATTAAATGTAAAAACCATTAAAAGTGGTGTTTGAATCTGAATGAGTTTGAGCTATTTGGGGTTTCAACAATTCCTGTTCAAAATCTGAAGGTGATATCATGTAAAAGTCATGTAAAATTATTGTAAATCTTTAAACTAGGTCTGCAACAGTATCAAAATGTGTTTCCATAAAATTACAAAATGTACACAATTTCTTTGTCCTTACTGTTGAATCTGAGATTTTTCTCACTTCATGATTGTTTAAAGTCCAGTTAACAAATACCTAGCTGACGATTATTTCAATAATGGATTAGTTGTGATTAATTGATTAACTTGTTGCAGCTCTTATATAAACTGAGCTTGATACATTTATCATTTTCATCAGTGTCAAGTGAAAATATGTCAAATGATTGACAGAAAGATACTAGTAAAGTGAAAGAACTTGTGTGAATGAAATCCATAAAGAATTTCACTATCGTTTGATCTAGAAGTCAGTAACTCAGTAACAGTAAACAATGTTCATGTTTCTTCACAAAATCAGTTACTGTGACAGCCATAGTTTTGAACACAATAGAGCATATGGGGTTGCCTGTGTAAATGTGCAGCCTACAGTGGCAGCCCCTCCCACACTACACCATATAGTGTGAGAGACATGACAGGAATGATAGGAGAGCACTAGGGGAAGTGTCTCAATGAACAAGAATGTCAGCTATGTTAAACCTTCTAGGTGATTTGTCATCTTACTATGTTTATTTAAACATTCTTAAACAGCCCCAACAACTTTAATTAAAAAGTATCCCAAATAAAATAGAAAAAAAAAGATAATTAAAATATCTTTGGTCATCACATAGAAAAAACTATAACATCTATGTGTGGGTATTTTGTAGATCTGTTTGTCTTTTGTCGTTTATGGATTATGATGATGCTTTAGTACTTGACAGAAATTTTAATACTTTTTTTTGTAAACACAACAAAAACGACAACGCATAGAGTTAATTGGCAAAATCTGTGTTACTTTAAATAGCTTTTTTGTCATTATTGTTTTTCAGTGCAGTTAATGTCTGATAAAGATCATATACAAACATAGTAGTTTTGAGCTTGTTTGTTAGGCCCCTTTTTCAGTCAACCAATCGATCATCAGGACTTCTCTTAAGTCTACCAACAATTACATTTAATATTTAGGGCCTAGATTTTTTTCTTTCCTAAACTAACAATAGTCTACTTGTTTTTTTGTTTTTGTTTTTTTACCTCAAAGTTTTTGCCCAGTACTGTACTGTGTGTACATACGCAGTAGATGTATATATTAAGATACGTCCATCTCAAATAGCTTGGTGAGGCTGTCTTTATTTAGTGGTGTGAGTCACAAGCCAGGATTTCAGTGCAAGGTGCGATAGACTGAGCAGCCTATGTATGTGTATAATGCTTGGTATTTTTGGCCTCTCGTCAGGGAGTTCTTTCATGTGTCTGGGCGTGACAGGTGTGCGGGCTGAACAACAGGTTTGGATATCTGTCAAGTTTTACTTCACTGACTCTTTGCCATTTTTACTGCTCCTGATTTAACAATACAGGGTGGCTCTTACTTACTGTCGCTGTAAGTTCAGTGTGATGTGAGTGAGTCAGATGCTCAGGCTGCGTGCTCTCTCCTCTGCAGTTTTGAGTCAAAGTTTTAATGGATTGATCATAGAATTTTTGAAGGTATGTCATAATAAAATAGTTATTTATCTATTTTTTTTTTTATCTTAAATAACACACTAAAAGGAAAGGGCAAGGTGCAGTGCCACAAACAAATCAATAATAACAATACTACTACTAATAATAAATAGGGGTGTCAAATTAATGCATTACAGATAATGTAATTAATTAAACTGAAAAACAAACAAACAAAAAAAAACACATAAGTTGAGTGTTTTTCTCAGTAATTTTTAGGTGAGATTAAAAATAGACTAATTAGATGAATTAATTACAGATCATAATTAATTAATCTCTTGAATTTTCTTAATCGCTTGACAGCACTAATAATGATAAATACTTAAATAATAAGCTTCAAATTATTTTTTATGTATTAAAGGTACTCAATAAACGTAATATCAACAGCAAAATAATTAAGTAATGTTTGAGTAAGATAACGTTAGCTATTGTTGTTTTAATAAATGTATATTTGAAAATAAACATGACTTCCACAGCTGTAAGAGTTAGATTTTTCATCAACACCGAATATTCATAGACCTAAAGTTCAATGTAAGAAAATGTTCTGGCGTAAATGATGGAAGTAAAATCTACAGATACATTTTAGGTTACATTTAGATTAGGCAAAAGCACACGTACCTGGAGACAGTTGGTACAACGCTGACACTTAGTGGTCGCAACAGAAATTGCAGTCCACGCTGTTTTTATCCTGCGACGAGAAAAGACGTGAGTAACGCCATGTGTAACACTAGAGTTATGATTATACTTCCTAATCTAATCTAGATGCTATTGATGCTTAGGTTTGTTCCTAATACTTACCTTATAACTTTGAGATCTGTGCTTCGGGCCAGGTGCTAAAGATCAGTGCATTGTATTTTGGATTCAATGGATTCTGGTAACGTTGCCTCGTGTTTCCAAATTATCTAACTTTTCATTTCTTACACAGTTTTCGTTAGTTTCCTAAACGGCACACTTTTCTTGCAGTAATGGTGTGGTAAATGTTTTTTTAATTACACATTTATCCTGTCCTTGACCCTACCACATTTCTTAATCACGCAGGCTCCACCGGTTTAGCTCGTGTGCCTTTCCAGAGTACAGGTTCACTTTTTGGGCACGTTTTGTGATTTTCAACTCGACCACTGGGGGTCAGACTTGCACCAAATTCCACTTTCCAGGAGGTTCATCTAAAGCTGAAGTTTATCTTAGCTGTGTAAGCTATGTTAAATTATTCTGTATCTTATTCCAGAGAGTAGGCTATATTACAATAGTGGTCTGCCAGTATTACGATACAAATCTACGATTTATGAGTCAATATTCAGGACAACAACTCAATGGGCAACAGAAATGTCACTTCTCCTTCACTCTTATTTACTGCTAAGTCAGTTTTTCTAATCTAGATCATGCACAAATGTCACTCTAATAACTGAAGATCTGTTGTTGTTTTTTTTGTTTGTTTTTTGTTTTGTTTGGTTTGGTTTTTGCACAAGTTATGACCTATCTTGGCTTTGGTGCAGAATCCAGGATCCTAGAATCTACAAAAATGAATAAAAATGTAGTATTATGTTGCAAGTACAGTCATGAATGCTCTTCATTAATTGTGATGTTGTGGGCTTCATAGTCAGTCTCAACTGTTAATACTGACAGGACACCACGCAACTTCCTTTGATTGTTTTCAAATTACAATTTCACATTGTTTAGCTACAAGAAAGATATTTCAAACAGCAGTGACTGAAACAAGGAGCAACCTTTTGTGGAGTATTATTGCATGTTTTATAAAAATATTTTTACAAAACAGATCATTTTAAAATATCTTCGGCGTTTTACTCATGAAGTTTGAAGATATAATTTTCTGTACAATATTGGCATAAATGATACATTAATTGTTTGTAACTTTTTTTGTTTTCCATTGAACACATGTATTAATACTCTGAAACTGTTTTAGATAAAGGATAATGTTATTGTATCATAATTGTGTGCTTTTATTTTGAAAATAGAAACACTTCTTCCTGCTGTGTGGGGAAGAATGTGCGTGTTGACAGAAGTGAGAAGTGGAGCGGAGGATTGTAGAGTAACACACCTCGGTGGGCAGCATCACTCACCTGACAGAGCCTCGCAGCATCAGGGACTAATCACCCGCAGACACACACCACAACAGCAGGTAAACGCGATCACATTTTCATCTAAGAACTTTGAAGTGGAACAGGGACTTCACAAATTAGTAAATTTTTTTCACAAACAAACACATGGCATGTACCTTTTATTAATGTATTCAGTTATTTATGCATTTGTCACTGTTGTAGATTGTCCAATTTAGTAAGTGACTTGGTTGCTTCTATGTTTTACTTTGTTTTAAATGACTATGTCTGTGCTAGGTGTATACATGCTGTAGTAGACAGACACAAAAGGTGCAAATAGACCAGAAGTGAATTTAGCACCGTTCACCTGGGTCCTGGTCTTGCATAACTCTATCCATTTCACTGCACAAATCTCTTCAAAGGAGGACTTTGAAGGCTGCCCTTGCTGAATGCTTTGTCTGATTGTGGCGAGTGTGTTTTTGAGGGGAAGAATTGCACTGATTTTTTTGACAGTTGTTTTTTTGTTTGCTTTGTTTTGTGATAGCTGAAAGGGCTAAATTATTATGTTGATTTAAAAGAGCTGGCAATCATTAATGGCACTGAAATTGTTAGGTTTGGGTGATTTTTTATTTATTCATTGAAAAAACCATCTCCAAGCTAATGTTGTGTGACAATGCTACACCAATTTGCAAAAGACAGATTGCAATTTTCTGAATATTTGGCTGTTGGAAGTCACAGTTGTTATTGTCACCACCAAACGTAATGTTTTTTTCCGTAAATTATTTCACAGAGCTGCAAGATATCAAATCAAAATCTTAATTTGAAGGTGCACTTTGTAGCTTTCTGAATGTGAAAAAAGTCAACTACACAATTAACTATAATTAGAAAATTAAAACCATTCTTTGAGACATTTTGAATGGGTCCAAATACATATAATATTATAATGTGAAAAAAATACAGCTACAGTAACCTCTTCTCTATAGAGGGAATATCGGTTAATGTCACTTTACTGCACATGTCATGCAGAAGGAGACGCTGTCCGTCTAGTTGGCTGGGGAAACTTCTTTGATTAAAACAACAAAACGGGATGAGAGCTAGCTGTTTTAGATCAGGTCTGAACCGTGAGACAGACGTCTGGCTCCTGAAACATTGTTTTTGTTGGCGTTCCGAACTGAGTTATTGTATTTGTATGGGTCGTAGGATCGACATTCATTCTCAAATGTTGAATTAGCAGCATAACTTTTGTTTTTGTAGAACCAAAGTAGCAGTCCATTTTGCGGTCATGCAAGCCGGTTCTATGTAAAGATGCAGATTTTTATTATTTATGTTGCGCAACAAAGAAATCTAAATGGCAAAAACATGCTTTTATTCAAGTTTATTTTAGGCCAAAAAGTTACTCAGTGAACTTTTAAATTTTTGTATACTGTATCCCAAATCACAAAGACTGCAATTTTTAGCTTTGTTTTTATTTGCATACAACTATTGTCTTAATATGCTACTAACCATGTAGATTAGTCTCTTCTGAAATACAAGGGACTCTTGTTTTAGTTCATATGTTCTCTCTCAAAAGGGAATGTTCCAGGATGTTTAAGATGTGAACTTTAAATAGAATCATACCATCACTATCAAGAATCATAAACATACGTCAACGAATTACATTTTATGTTTAGAGTTATACAATTATGTAACAACAATTAGATTTGAACTTTCGTAGTGAGTAGTGTATCTAATTGAAGCATCATCGTTTAAGTTACAAAAGGTTATTTGTCACTAGCAAATGTTGTAGTATTAACAGAAGCTTTTGTAGAAACATGACATTTCAAATATCAAAAGTCCCATCTCCAAATCTTTGTTGCTGTGTGGTTGTGTGCGTGAGTGTGCGTGTGGTTACGAAGCGTGGTTCAATACACATGCCTTCAGTGTGGGGCGGTTCACCCTCAAGTGATTCACCAGCGCAGCACAAATAGAACGGTACAAACGCGTTGACTCAGACGTGCTTGTGTAATGCAGACTAAAATGAATGCTCTGTGATTGATGGCCGAAATGTGCAGCTAAATAATTTTTCATTTCAACTTAATAGTGGCATTTCTCCTGAGAGGTGTGGTATTCCTCCTCAGGGGAGTGTGGCCCATTATATCCTGAGGCAATAGTAACACTTTTGGAGAGGCACACACTGTTAATTAGCCTTCTGCAGCACCTCTAAGCAACCTGAGTCTCTTACATTAAAACAAATGCTCAATTAGGTCCTTGCAAGCCCCAGAAGATGCAAATTTTAAGGATGTGTTTGTGTTTTCCTGTTTTTTACTTACAATCCACTGTGGAGTTAAGTGGTGTTTTGCTTAGAGTAGCTTAGATTTTTAAAGCACAGGTGTGTACAGAAAAAACACAGTTTCAATTGTTTACGTTGTATTTGATTGGTACAGCACATTAGTGTGTGTGGGGTGTGTGTGTGGAGGGGCGGGGTTGTTTGTGTGTAATGAGACATTTCCAAAACCACACACCATCTATTGGTCCAGAAAGATTTTGCTTCCGCTTGTTTATTAAAAACAAAACATTTGGTCTTTTTCACAAAACAAGTCAGCAGCAGCCATCATTTAAGTCTTCATTTAGCATCTGTATTGTTTTCAGCTTGACACTTAGTTCAGCTGCGTGAGATAAAAGTAGCCAAATGATTTTGGTGATTAAAGTGCGTCTGATTTTGGAAGTTCTCACTTGGCGACAAGGAGCCTCTTATAAATGCAGTTTTGTGCATGATTGGTCTCTTCGTCGTCTGAAAAGCATTCAACTTCCAAACAACACCAGGATTCACCAGAGTTAGTTATTCAGTGACTACAGTATAAGTGTGTAAAGTCACTAGGAGGCATCATTATAGCATAATGAAGCTGTAAACCTTTGGCACATTTCTGTGTTTTGTTTTTTGAAATTATTATGTTAATAATATAGACTTAAGCTGGTTTGCTGTCTAATGTCCCCAGGAGAGCACCATTATGGCAGTTAGTCACAGTACGTGCTCTGCACTACCAAGCACAAGTCATTAAAATACTGCTTAATAATGCCACACTAAAATGAATTAAGGCTTCACTTAAAAATGATTTCAGCTTTGACTTTCAGTGTTCAAGAAAAACAAGATCATTCATCCTGTATTCTCTTGCTCTGGGCAAGCTTTCTGATTATTTGAGATCTTATGAAACAATTTTTTATTATATGACACACATGAAGAAAAATATTTTTCATAATCGAACACCATGGCTTCTGACTAACAAGTGTGATTTCACAAGTTAAATAGATGTGGAAAACTGATTATGAAGTTTGTTTTATTGAACTTGTTGAAGTGACTGAAATTATAAAACACATTATAAAACACATTTACAAACACTGTATTATGTACTTGTGTATATTTCACCTCCTCTAGGTCTCAAAGTTTAAGCAGCCCTTGAAAATTAGACAAAATCAGTTCTTTATCAAACGCAGTGCTCATTTGCATTCATAGTTTTACATAAAAAAGACATGTTGATGGTGATTCATTATGACTTTTCAGTAACAAGATGAACTGAATAGAAATGTGTATACATGTACTGAGTACATCTAATCTACTGTATGCATACTGTTAAGTGTCACTTTTGAAGAACCACCACTGTCACCAGCATCATCAGCTCAAAATGTAATCCAGTATAGTGACGATTTCTTTTTGCTTGTCTTATTAACAGGCTTCATTTTCTCGTTGCAGGTGACACAGTGGGGGCGACTTAAGTGCAAATGGTGTGAGAGGCATAATTGCTTTCAGTGACCTATTACTGTCTCTTCTCCACATTAACTAAAGGGAGAACAGTATTGCTGACACAAAAGAAGAAAATTGCACGCTTTGTATACAACAAAACACCCATTAGTCCTGATAAATTATCTTTAGGCAAATTAAATTTGCGTAATAGCTTATTAAGAAGATGGACCAATACAATGCAAAGGTAGCCTAAAACTAGTGGGCAATATTAGTCTATAGGCTCTACAATGAATTTACCTCAATGTAAACAAATCTGATTTCTCTTCACTGGCAAAAGCAAAACCAGAACATATCCATTTGACTCTCTAGCCACTACAATCCCTTTTAAGCTCCCTTACACTGACATTTCTCATTGCACTGCAGAAATACACATTCATAAAACTGGAAAAATAACTTGTTGTAGGCAAAAATGTACTAGAAACACCATCTATCAGCACATAAGGTGAAATTAACTTTGAGAAATTAGGACATAAGGATACATAAATGATACAAAATGGACAAAACCTGGTTAAACTATTGAACTTGTTTTGGATGGATTCTAGTGCACAGAATTTTTGAAAGAGGTATATTTTCTTGAAGTAAACAAAATAGCTTTTAAAATAAAACAAAAAAATATTTTTTAGTCTAAGAATATAAATTTTATTTTAATAAAATTTGCAGGGTAAGGTGTAATATAATGTAACCTGTAGCCATGACTGACAGCGCTGACACTCCCACTAACATCTCCTTGAGCCCCAGTGTGAGTGAATCTCTTGAGTATAAGACTGTGTCCGTGTTCCTGGTTCTGCTGGTTTGTGGCGTGGGAATCGTGGGGAACATAATGGTGGTAATGGTAGTCTTCACCACTCGCCACATGAGGACACCCACCAACTGTTACCTGGTGAGCCTGGCCATCGCGGACCTGACGGTGTTGGTGGCGGCAGGACTGCCCAATGTGGCGGACAGTCTGACCGGGACCTGGGTGTTCGGACACGCTGGTTGTTTGGGAATCACCTACCTACAGTATCTGGGCATTAATGTATCATCATGCTCCATCACGGCATTCACTGTTGAGAGGTTAGTGTCCATGTCAAGGCTTTGCAATCAGTGCTTTATTGCAACTTAATTTCCCCAAATCCATAGATCCACAAACTGGGGTTGAACAAAATATTATAATATAACACAATATCTGTTCAAGATAAGTTCATAGATTTTCCTGTTTAGTTTATTCATTTCAGTGGCTTCTACTTTGCAGCTCCAAGTCCCGTCATTACACTGAATACTCCAGAGTCAAGTTAAATTAGCACCTTGACCTTTTGCAGTTAGCAATGACCACATTAGTTAATGTGAGCTTTCCAAGAAGCAGACTCAACTGCTTTAAATATACAGCACTCAGTTTAATTTAAAACGTGTGTTCTTCTGAGGCACAAGGGTGATAAGAGTCATTTAATTCCAGTAAACAATTGTTTTAAAAGTCACAAATTGTGTTGAGTAAAAAATGACTCATAGTAGCTTCAAAACACCGGTCACTAGTTTGTACAATGGAAATCAAATACAAGAATCGTATTGATTTAAGTTTTACAGCAGCTGCTGCAGGTGATACAGTATGTTGTTGTATCAAATAGCTCTAGAAGCTAATTTTGGTTTTAAGCCATATATGACCTATAGACTTTTGTGTTATAATGGGACAATTTTTGTCATATTTGCCTTATTGGTGTTGTTTGCTGCATTATTGGCCCTGAGCAGAGTTTTAAGTGCAAACAGCATACGCAAATGTCTATTCAAACTGAAATAATAGAGTGACCCTGAAAAGCTCAATTACAAACTTTATGAAAGATTTCTTTTTAATGAATCATCTTTCAAAGAAAAAAAAAATAAGTAGGCTGAGCACTAAAAAAAACCATTAGATAAAATACTTGGTGTAGTCATTATGACTTACTTTTATGTATATGTCAAACTCAGGCTTTCAGTCCTTGTAAATGTTTTTTTAAATGATTTAATTTTATATTAAAAAATACATATTAGTTCTTTTTTTTTCCAATAAAATGAAGAATGGTCTGTTTCCCTCATGTTAGAGGCTGCTCTATAACATCCCATCAACATTTATTTATGTATGTTTTTTTATTTATTTATTTACATAGAAAATCATTATTTACTTATTATTTTTATTTTACAAGGTAAAAACTCTGGTATTCTTTTTTTTCACCTACAGATACATTGCCATCTGCCACCCGATAAAGGCTCAGACTGTGTGCACAGTGTCCCGAGCCAAACGGATCATAGCAGGTGTTTGGATCTTCACCTGTATATACTGCATGCTGTGGTTCTTCCTGGTGGACATTCAGGTCAGTGTTGGAGAGTAGAGTGCTAAATATGCTAATCTAGTTCTAAACTGCGCCTCTGTTTTGACACTCAGGTGGGCCAGGACGGACACGTGCAGTGTGGCTACAGGGTGAAGCGCGACCTCTATTTGCCCATCTACCTCATTGACTTTGCCATTTTCTACGTCATCCCTTTGCTCCTGGCTATTGTGCTTTACGGTCTGATTGCACGCATCCTCTACCTCAGGTAACTGCATCTGGACACTGGCACAGCACATGTGAGCGACTTAGAAGACCTTTTCAGATAAACTAACTTAGGCCACTAATGAAACCTAATTAAGTCTTTCTATTTCAGTAAAATCACTTTATACTATTTCTATAGTCTGTAATAATTATAATCATCACCTTCATCAAAATTAGAAATAGGTGGTAATTGGAAAGCCAAATCATTTCTTCTGTGGAATTTGTGTAAAAATTTGATAACCACTGTCCTAGATAATCCAAAACTGTAATATTATGTGTTTAACACTCAATTTAACTGGTGGCCTTGATGAGATGAGAGACCTTAATTACCAATCAAATATACGATTGTTTACTCATCCCTGGGAGGCAAATTAATCAATAGAGTATTCAGAAGTATGATTGTGACAAAACAGTCTCTTGTTGAATGAGCTCTTGTGTCTTACCAATACTTTGTAGAACATGAAGTTTTTTTTGTCTTGTTTTGTTTTTTTAAGATCAAAGTAGCCTACTTTTGAACCATTTTATTGCTTCAACAGGCACAAATAGGAGAAAATTGTAAGTAAACCATGTAGGAATTACCAGTGTTTGTTTGACATTCTGGCCTGTGCATTTATGCTTCACAGCACAATTCAGTGCTGATAAGACTTCCCTCACACAAGTTTATATAACTGAGATTAACTAAATAGACTGTAACCTTCACAAAATTAAGTTCCCAGGAAAAGAAGCTTTGTCATGTTTGGTTAACATTCAGGTTATTTGACTAAAGCCCCTAATCCCAGCAGGTCCCAGTGACAAAAGTTCAACACTGTGGAATACAATTATTATTCAAATACAAAACTCATAGGTGACATTTGCATTACGTTACAGCTCCTTGCCCAACCAGCCTGAAACCAGCGCAACCACTCTTCGCCGCAGCTGCAGAGAGGGTCCCGACAGCAGCGGAGGTAAAGGGGGCCGCCCCATCCGCTCAGGACACTCATCCAGGAAACAGGTTAGTGCTTTGGGCAACATTTACTGTGTGTGTGCCCAGCCTACTCCCGACACCTGCTCTTATCTCGCCAATACCAGCCCCACATCACCGCTCTTGACCCCCGTCTTATATATGTGTGAGTGTGGAGGCCTCTATCTGGCCCTGATGATGTCCTGTTATCCAAAGCTTCAGCAAAGTGCCCTCTTGGTAGCTGTCCGTCCCCCGTTACAAGCCCTGGAGGTAATTGGGTTGGTAATGGCTTCTTGAACAGTGAAAAAAATGCCTTTTCTTGAAAACCCTTCTTTGGTGAGATTGCTTCAGGCACTTGAGCCTACAATACACTCTTATAGGCACTTTGCTCTTCAAATGTTTTCATAGCATTTAAACACCAAAATGTATTATCACTATATTTCAAATTTGACAAAATATGGCAATAGCTCTTCTAAGAAGTTAAGTTGCTCAGAAAGTTTGTTGTGATTTTGTCTTCGGAGATTGCTCCCACACTTGAATGCATTTGAAAGCTTTGCATCAGAACAGGTCGTTTTTTGTGAAGACAAACCGAGAGGCCGAAACAAATCATTGCCAATGTTTTCCTCACAGAAGTACTTTCAGGCTCTCTTGTTTGTTAGCTGTATTTTCAATTTTAAAAAATCAATCAACTTTATTTTGTGCGCATCAGGGCCCAAAATTACACCATTTCAATGAAAAAGATAACTGCATAATTGACAAAAAAGATAATAAACCAAAAGAAAAACATACCACTGATGTCAAAGTCATTTTGCTGTTGCACACCCATGGATTTGTTTTTCTTTTCAGAATTTCAGTGACAATAATACGCTACCGTGGTTTTAAAACGTGGTAATGCAGGGGACTGAGCTCAGAGAATACAAATCAATTTTAAAAAGCCAATTATATGAAATGCTACTTTAATATTGTTATTATTGTTTAGCTTGAGTTCTGCACTGTGTATTTACACAGTTTTCATTCCAGATGGGAAATGTTAAAATGTTTCTGTATTCTATCATCAGAAATTTCAAGACATCCTTGCTAAGTTATTTTCTTTATGATGCATATAATGTCATCTTATAAATAAATGTGTCTCACTGAACATCTAACATTAAGTACTCAATATTTATTGACGCGTGCCTGCAGACACAAGGCACCTCTGTTAGATGAAAACTTTGCATGCATAATGCATTCCTGCCTCAATCCCCAAATGCTATCCATTCTTCTCTTCCTTTGGGACACAATTACTCACATATAATAGCTGTGAGTGATTATAAAAACAGCTGGGTTAGAACCGATGTTAAGGCTTCATGACAGTGTTCAGAAAAATACCCTTGTAGATTTTATTACATCCCTGTGCTCTTTGTTTTAGAGATAGCAGTCCAGGCAGATACAGGTGATGGTGGGGTGATAGTGGAGGTGCATAATGGGTCCGTGGCACTATTCACTGCTGTGATATGGCTCAGGTTGATAAAGTTTTGTATTCCCCTTCATATATAACAGAGATTCTCATAAAATATCTCCGGTCCAGCACACATTACAAAGGGCTTTGAAAGAATTACAAAAGCCATAGACGTATTGGAAAGACGGGACTGTTAGCACAGCAGTGGTTTTCTCCGCTCGGGCCATCGAACGTGCCAGCCGACCATTTCATTTTGTCTGAAGCTCAAACCCAAGCTGTGATCACCAAAGCATAAAGCATGGTGGATGTCTAATAAGGTATGATGTGTAGGAGAGCAGAAGACATGAGTACACTTCTGTCTGTCTCGTAGTGATCAATAGTCTACATGATTCTGCTTTGTTGTCATGTGGCCTCTATAGATTTACAAATCATCGTAGCATTAGTATGAGCTTTATCAGAATAAACTTTATTTTATATGTGTTTTGTAGTTAAGCCATGTATAACCTGAAACAATCGATCAGAAATGCATTCAGTGCCATTTGCCTTTATGAACAAGAATATTTTAAAATGTATTCATTAAAATAATTAAAACCACCTATTTAATGATGTTTATATTTATTTATTTTTGTTTTTGTTCATAAAAAGTTGTCAAAAAATTTCAAATAAGTTCTGTTTGAGGGCAGTTGATATTTGTAATCCACTCACTTACAAATTGTGTTATTTTGGGGATTTTTAGCAAAATGTTTTATTGTCATTGTGTAGAAAAAATTCAGAAACCTGTTTTAGTAAAATACAATACAATACAGACTAAAAAAAAAACAATAACTTAAATACTAAATATATACAAGAATCAGAACAACCATGAAAACTGGTATTGATTTGCACTGAATTTTCACATTTTCTTTTGGAGCAAACCAATAATTTTATGTGGTGACTCGTGTGGGTTGTTTCCAGAATCCACATGCATAGTTCAGTTTTCATAGGACCCTTTGAAAAAGAGATGAGGCACCTCAAAAGGCTAATATAATTTTTAAAATACTTAAATACAGTGGCAAGCTACACCAAAACTTTGCCACAGAACAAATGTTGCTATTGCTTTATCTTTGTTGAGTCAGTATGCAAAGGACATACATAAGGAATGTCTTTACTGTGCAATCTGAGGTTGCAGATGAGCAAAAAAACAAGCAGAGTTCAAGTGAGACTTATAGGAGTGAGAAAGAACTATCCTATTGTGTCTGCAGAGTTCACTTAGCTTCCTTGGATTGTGTGATAGTCAAGCTGAAGGACACAGACAAGAAACACTTTTGTTACAGGGGCTGTTACCTGTTCTAACACATCTTCAGTGCAGATCAGTCTCTAGTTATATAGTTCTGAGACCTATTAAAGTCTATTCTATTCTAACTGTCTAAATTACCTCTTGAGATAAATAATTATTTGACTGACTGAATAAATTGATGGAAGCAAGACTTTGATGTTACCATCAAGCACTGATACAGAGTAAAACTGGTAAGTGCTCTGAGCTGCAGGGGCTTGTTGCTCTGCTCCCCTCTGTGTAACTGACAGGAGACATGTCGCTGGAGTCAAGATGGATGAACCTCATAGCAGATTTTATTAGGTTTAATGCATTGTCATTCGCTGCATTGGTATCAGGCCTGAGAGCTTCTGCCTGCAAATAGATGAGAAGAGTCAGAGGCATTTCAATGTGTTTAGTCACCGTCAGAAGCTGTGAAAGTAAAATATTACATAAACTTCAACAGTAATTAAAATGATTTCTCAAATCAAATGTGAAAAAATAAAAATAGGAAAAACATCGGCAATGTATCTGTTGTTTTGCATAACATTGAAATGTGTGATCATAAAGGACATATTCAGAACATTCACACCTCAAAATTTAACACAGCTCACAATTTCATTTCTCTGTGCATATTTAATCGATGTATAAACAGCAGGTGGGTCAAGGCTGAGGAACCAGTTATGAAGAGTAGTCTGTTATTTGTCTAAATACATTCATGGATTATGATTTAAAGTCATCGCCTGGTTTAAAATTGTGCACTTTTTATTTCCACTGAAAGGTTTTAGCTGTAAGTTAATAATATATACTGTATATAATTTTACAGCCAAACAATAACACTCCAGGGACACACAAACATTGTCCAGAAAAATAACAAGGTGCTACTCTGTCTTCTTTTTAATAAACTAAGTGACATCTGTTGCATAACCTCATTGACCCCTCCAGTCCTCAGGTTCATGCCTACATTCACATATTGTCTCCTAATTCGATGCGTTCAATGGGTTCCTTCAAAAAAGCAGGGGATTTGCATAATGAGCTAGTGCTACTCAAAGTGTCACTGATGTTCTCACTCCTGCTCCTGTCACTTCTCTCAGGACATCTCCATCAGATGATTACACCAGCTTTGTATGTGCTAAAAATAGTCAAGAGCCATGGATGAGGAGGGCGGTTGCTCAGCCTGATAGCAGCAACTGTTGAATCTGAAGTTAAGCAAAAAGAAATATCCTCAGACACTAGGCACATGTAGAAAAAGGGGGCAGAAAACATTAAAATTTTTTTGTTAAACCAGGTAAAAATTTGAAACAGTGATTCTGTCTGCACTTGTCAAATATACAGTATGCAGCTGCTTTTAAAACAGGGCTGTTCAATTACATATTCAGCAATGGGCTACACATTTTTTGGGCTATATGGTCTGAGGACTGAATTACAAAACTGAATACAAAAGTGTTTTACATCTAGTATCCACAAACAAGTTGCAGAGGCACTATATATTGGAAATCGACTTTTTTTATTGCAATAAATACAAAATAAAATAATAATGCACTGCCACATTAAAAATAGGACTGGAATGATACGCTTTTGTCACGATAATGTCACGATACAATTACGATAGATCAAGATTTGTGAGTTGTTATTAAATATGTATTGCCATATTTTTATATAGACATGGGGAAAAATATAATAAAGTCAGTGTGCATTGCAAAAGAGTAAGTTTATGGTTTAATATTATTAGGAGCGTCAATGCTGCAGAAATAGTTCAAAGAAATTCAAAGGTGAAGCTTATTCAAATGTATGTTTGGGCTGTAATACAAAATGTGCCTTCCCTTTTCTGTGGCTCCACTTTGGTGCTGTTTGATTATGTAAAGTTTGGTGTTGACAGTCCTGATGTGAACAGCAGCTTTGACTGTTACATATGTAACTCTAACAGAGCCTAAAATACATTTAAATGTTTTTTTTAACTCTGTTTTTATTCATACATTACAGTATTGCGATTCATGTTAGGGTCAGGAAACTGTTTACATGTAGATCTAGTTTCTTAAAATTGTGACATTAACCGAGTGATGACAGATGGAATAGAGCAGTTCTTGCTATAACCTGGTGCCAAGACATCTTTCCTTTTGGTTGATGTTTATTGTGCATTGTCACTGCTTAAATAAAATCAAATCATACCATACCATACCATGTGCTTCAATCGATACTATACAATACAGCAAATTGTATCACGATACATCGCAAAACAATATATACATGTATTGTCTCTTCTCTAATTAAAAACAAGATTAAAACAGGACTAAGCAAAAACAAACAAAGTGTCAGTCAAAAATCTTGAGCAGCTGTGGGACTAGACCAAGTTCCAAACCAAGACTAGACCACAAAATCTGAATGCGGACTAAATCTGGACTAAGATCATAACCATTGATGGCTCAACAGAATCTAATTCTAATGCTGTCAAGCCATTAAAAAATGGAGAGATTAATTCATTATGATCTGTAATTATTTAATCTTATTAATCTATTTTTAATCTCACCTAAAAATGCTGAGAAAAGCACTCAACTTAGGTGTTTTTGTTTTGTTTTTATTCAATTTAATTAATTACATTTTCTGTTGCAGATGGGAAATATTATTATATTGCAAAAAGTGAAGACTTTAGGAAGTTTTTGAATATAAAATTTCCGTTCATCAGTCTAATAACTCTCGCCTGCTCCTTTATTTTTGTGTCGTTGCTACTTGTGACCTTTGCCCCCTGTCCCTCAGGTCAAAGGTCATGTGCAGACTTTCCTCAAGTCAAGTTGAACAACCCTTATGTTCACTTTGTAACTTGCATAAGGAAACAAGGAAGTTAAAGATTTCAAAATAGATTAATGCGATTAAAAAATTTTACTCGATTAATATGATTAATTGACCGCAATAATGCACTAATTATATATTATATAAATATATGAGTAGATAGCTAACACACTGCACTATGAACAGCTTAGAACGGCTCCTTAGTCTATTAGTCGAATAATTGGTCTATGGAATTTTAGTCAACCAAAAATTTTTCGAAAGTTGACATGTCTTTAGTTGGCTACACAGCTTTAGTGGGTTGCATTTGCCCCACAGGTTGAAATTTGAAGAGCTCTCTTCTAAAATGTATAATGAACAAGAATGCTTAACTTAAACCATCTAATTAACACCAAATCATTAGAGGGACAAAAGAATCTTGATATATGCAGGATACGATTTGGGGAAGAAATCAGTTTTATAACCAGATTTTGACCACTTGACCCATAGTGGACCATTCGGTGTGAAAAAGCTGCTTAAATGTGTATTTTTTGTCATCTACTGGTGGTCATGGCAACGGCTAAGCGATAGAGGTTGCGGCAGCGATGGACCTATAAGACTTGAGTGATTAGTCTTATCAGTCACGGTAATACCACACACCGTCCTGCTCCTCAAGCCTAGTGAGTGTGCATCTTGTGTGCTCCTACTTTCCACACCACTGCAGCAAGACTCATGTAAACTAAGCGCTGGGCCAAGGGAAGATAGCAGGTATAATGCTCAGCCAAAAGCCATTTAAGATAAAGAGGTGAGTCTAAGCCAGAGGCAGCCACCTCAGCGTTCGATAAACAGACAAGAAACCGGGCACAAGTAGCTCGAATTCAGTATTGCCACATACTTCATCTTTCCTGCATCACAGATATAAAATTACATTCACAATTTAGTAAGTAGCTATCAAAAATGAACTGTTAAGTGCCTAAATATTTAATGTTAAATGATTCTAAACATCATTGTCAATTATGATTGTCATATTAAAAAAAATAAATAAATAAAAAACTGGGATCAAAATGAGTTGTAAAGTATAACAAATTTTGCATTATGACTGGATACACATCTGACAAAAAATTATTCACATCACCAAGTGATGTATTTGAATATATACTGGTATAATCCCTGTGTTGTATTTGTGCTTTTTGATCCAGCTGTTGTTTTTGGATTTAGAACATAAGTAACTGGTGCCCACAATCTTTGGTTTTTAGTTGACAAAATGTTAAAATACAGTTGAATGTTTTCTACATAGGTAACCTTTGTTTGTTTAACCCCCAGGTGACTAAAATGCTGGCTGTGGTGGTAATCCTCTTTGCACTGTTGTGGATGCCCTACCGGACTTTGGTTCTGATCAACTCCTTTGTGTCTACTCCATATTTGGACGCCTGGTTTCTGCTCTTCTGCCGAACTTGCATCTATGCCAACAGTGCCATCAACCCAGTCATCTACAATGCCATGTCGCAGAAGTTTCGCTCTGCCTTCCGGGGCCTGTACCGCTGCCAGAGGCCAGAGGGTGCTCACCGGACCATGTCAATGATACAGAGCGGCTTTGGCACAGTCAGAGACACACGAAGCTCCCAACCACACAGCGATGGGGACAAAGAAAAGGTCAAAAAGCATTTGGAGATCAGTCCGCAGCACAATGGTAGTGGTCATCTTCAGATTATAGTTAATGGCACAAAAGCAGGACATGATGAGGCACCAGTGACTTTCACATTTGAAACTCTGCCCTCAGCGGAGAACGAAGAAAAGACGTCTTCTGGGGGGACCAACCAGTAACATTTTCAAGCACGCTCATAACAAGTGAACAGCACAAAATTACAAAAATGTGAAGTATCCATGCATGGTTTATTATGGGAAATGTACATTGTTTTACATTGTCTAGTGTAGTTCAGGAGAATAGCTGGCATAGCGTGGCATCGCTCAAAGGCCATGGCAATGTTAATGAGAATTCCACAGCTGGATGTAACATAATTAATGCATTGCCTACGTGAATCACTGCCAACACATAAAGACAAGTCTCAAACTATGTCTTGACTGTAGTAAAATTTGCGACTGAATTATTGTGGTTTAAAAAAAATATGACTTTATTACACTAACAATTGTAAAAAAAAAAAAAAAAAAAATCCTAGCTGAGACAATGCGTCCATCAGTGAGCTGTGAGACAGACAGACATGGACAAGAACTGTGAATAACTTTTGCACACTTTGCTTTACGATTACCATGTACATAATGTATGTAGTGTGGCTACTACATCAAGCTGACTGTGACTAGATAAACGTTTCATGTCTTCTTGATGCATGCACTTTGAAAGATGTTGCTGTGCTCTTGTAAAAAAGATAACAAACATATTTTACTTAAAGTGTGGTACATATTATTACTCTTTTGCGTGCATACAAGTGTATAAAGTGTAAAAATATTTTGAGGAAATTGTGCAGGTGTAAGGACCCTGTCCCCATAAGTCAGCTGACCCTTTAAACTCTGGTATCCCAAGAACAACACTTGAAATGTGTGGAGCTAGCAATGAATGTGATTTGTTTTTTCATTTTATTGTATTTACAATAATTAATGGTTATAATTATGATTAGGATTATGATGATTATTATTGCAAAAAGAGGCATTCTAAAAATAGTTCTTTTTGTATTTACAGTTTTTCTTTTCTTTTTTTTTTCGAAGTAATTCGTAAACTCAAAATATGATCAAACTGAAATACTCAGTAACTTGTTTTAAAACTTTTTACACATCATTGTTACTGTGACTTTACATAAATAATAGACTATATTGTCATGTCTTGATTGGTTTTATGCAGTATATTTTGCAGTAGTAGTTGTATAAATATTAAACATATTGCTATTTAACATATGTATTTTAAATATTATGTGAAGATGTTATCGTCTTAGTTGCTCTGTCATTATAAGAGATGGCTTTTTTGTCACATTTATATTAAATGCTATGTAGGATGGCTGACGGTAATTCTAATTCATAAAACATAGTAATGTGAATGTGTGCTGCCTAGTTTTAATACAGCAGCATAGAACAGCCCATTTGTTCTGCTGTCCCGGTGGCTACAGCGGAACACAATGATTTTTCATTTGTCCAACAGAGTGACTCACCATAATTTCGTTGGTGCAAACTTGAATACAAACTTGCTTTATAGTTTCTGAGTGCATCTTGTGTGGATGGTTTCCGCTGTTGTGTTGTCAATGTGTGAGTGTGTCATGGTTTAGCCCTGGAGAGCTGCCGGTCTTCTCACTTGTGATCACTGGAGTTGACAATAACTGTGTTTGTCGCTTTGTAAAAGATATGTGAGCTTTTCATGTGTATGCAAAAGTGTTATTTTACCAATAAATGTTTATCCAATAATGCTTTAGTACTCAGTAACTACGTGGTTTGTTGACTAATTGCCTCTATATTGTTTTTCAATGTCTTTAAAGTTTGGGTATGCCTTCCACTGCCAATCTCATGCTCACACCAGACTTACATAAAAAAAAAGTGCAAAATGTGGCCAAATGGCACAAAAACAGAAGGTGACAAATTACCCCGTGGCAATAGGAAGGATGCAGAGGACAATTTTGCTTTTGGAGACAATAAAAGCTAATCACCAATGAGCCATTGTTGATTCAGTCAGTGTGTTTAGATGTTTAATTTGACAGGCTGATGGATATTTTGGTTGAAACATTTTTAATTTATTTATTTTTAGACCTTGCAAGTAACACCTTCACCTACAGTGTTTCCAGTGATCCAGTCCCAATCCTGCATAGCTTCTGAAAACTGATGAGATGACTTTTCGAACCTCATGAGTGAGTTACTTCATCATTAAGACATGAAGCGTGAAAAACAAGCACTTTATTTTGTCAAAGGTCTCGGGGTGCCTTTTATAAAGCAGATGGTACAAACACTGCTGTTGAGACTGACGAGAGGAACATTCGTGGAGCGTCGATGACATTTGCACTGACAAACCACTGTCTGAGTTTGTTCTCAAGTGTGCCTTTCTTTGATTAGAATAAATTAAAGACTTATATGGCAAACCGAAATACATTCAAGCCTGTATAGGTTAAGTGCATGGTTCCCACATCAACACTTCACAGGCTCTTGAAGCACGTTTAATAGAACTACACAAATAATAATAATATTAATAATAAAGCTGTTTTGAAGGGTGTTTGGTGAGGCAAGGGCAACAAAAACAGAATGTCACTGACAGCAACAGTATTGAAAATATGATGCTGTTTACACTACAATTTAGCCACAGAAAACCTATGGTAAATTCAAATTAAATGCGGCTTTTACTTTTTCATTTGTCTCTATGGTATGTGTATGTTCAGATTCCCCATTGCACACCACAGCTTCAGCTAAAAATACATGGCCTTGACAGTGACATTTCCAGATTGAGAGAAGTACAGGGAAATTATAGTTCAAATTATTACAAGATGTAGAAATTTTTGTTTATATGTTTTTTAACCATTAAATTTTTTTTTCTTCTGATAAGACAGTTGTAATAAGTTATAAACTCGCACCAGGTCAATCATTGTGTCTGCGCTCTCGATGTGGCTCTAGCATGGGCCATAAGGGAATGTTATAGAAAGGTTTTCTGAAAAGAAAGTTGTCTGCAGTGATTTTCAAAAAGAGAGATAATCTTAAGATTCCTGCTGTGTATGATGACGTGTGTCAAGAAATCTGCAGTCTGAAAGAAAAGCAGTTTCTAAGAGACCGGCCATTCTGAAAAAGTATATTTTCAATAGTAACGCATTGTAATACAACACATGCCCATGAGATAAGAATAAAATAGTCGAGTTATTTTTGATCAAGCTAGGCATAATACTGTTGCTTATGTATTTATGTATTTATTTACTTGTTTGTTTGTTTTCTTTGTTTGTTTGTTTGTATTTATTTATTTATGTAGCACGTTTCCTTTTAAATGTATCTGGCCATCGTGTTGAGTTCTGTACCGACCCAGGTTACGGAGGAAATGTCTTGGTTCTGATTGCACATCACACAGTAGAGGAGTCAAACTAGCATCTATAAAAACCAGATGTGAGGGAAACAAGAAAGTTGCATCTCACAAAACATGATTAATTGAACTCTCATCTCTGATTTTGCACAACACCACAGTGTTATTATGTTGCTGCTTCTCCTAATAATGTATTTTCTTATAGCGTTAATGCATTGCATACATGTAGTTTGTGACTTTACACGCACTGAATGCACGGTTTTTGATGCTAGATAAAGAATAGACAGGAAGCACCTGAGTAGCTGCTAATGAGATCCTTAGAAGATTTATGTCAAGAAAAGCAGATACATTGTGGCCTTGTTGAAATTTTTTTACTTTGAGATATTGAAAAAAGGTGAAAGTTCACATTTAAATAGCATTTTTCTGTCTTCAAAGCCCTCAAAGCCTTTCACATCAATGAACCAGTCACACACACATGTTGTGTTTTCATATGTCATGGGGACACATTACATTGACTTGCACTCATTTCATGAACCCTACCCTAACCTTAACCTTAGTGACTAAACTTAACCTAACCTCACCCTGATCCTAACCTTAACTTTGTTTGGACTTAAAACCATGTTGCTGTTCTCCAATGAAGAATTTACATCATGGAAGAGGAAGGAAAGCAAGTCCCCATTAAGTAAGTGTGTATACAACTTTTGGTCCTCACAATGTAATGAATACCACCCAACCCACAAATACAGCAATACTCTGAGGCTGAGATTATGAATCTTCCCCAAGGACACAACAACAGTATTCACCGGTAAAACCTTATGGGCATTTGAACCTGACGATCGGATTAAAAACCTACATGTTGCAGATTTACTTTGAGTCTGTGTAATGTGTTAAATGTGTAAGGCATGAGAGAGGTAACAGCTCTACACATGCTTAGACCATTTGAGACATCTTGTGCTTTATGTGGTCGACCATGTGAGCCCTTAAAGGTTTCTCCAGCCGATTGACATGTAAATAGGAGCAGCTCGATGCATTTGGCTGAGGAGCTGTATTTTGACATAATGGTGTTTGAATATGGTAATAACTGCACTCATGGAAGACACAACAAAACATGAGTACTGCGCCTTTGTCTGATGGCCTTTTTATGTTGTTGTTATGGTGCCTGCATATTTATAATGAGGCCACAACATTCAAAATCACCACATAGTATCTTTGTGTGTACTCTATTCCAGTTGTTAAAAAAAAAAAAAACAATAAATAAAACATGAAATATATTGATTTCAATTGCAAAATGATTACATTTTGTTGTGCGATTAGCTGCACTAACAAGTTTGTAAGTCTATGTAGCTTTTTAGTTGATGAAGACAGAAGACGCCATGGGTGATAGCAATAAATCTAAAGAACTAGAATCTCCTATGATTTGCACTGAACACTTTATACAAGGTAGGTCAATGCTAATGTGGCAAATAATGAAATTTAACATAAAAAAATTGTATGATTATCTGAAACAAGCTGCATTGTGTGTTGCAAGCACTGGCCACACATGATACAGCCAAGTTACTGAAAAAACAGCTTTTCAACGCTTTTAAATCTGCCTCAGTGTAAGACAGAAATGTTTACTACATAACAGTACAAATAATGAGCGTAAAGTCAGGCAAACTTGTAGATTTGATTCAATTGGCAAACATAGCAGGCAGAAGATGGTAAGGATCAATTAGCAATCATTAACTTATCCAAATATCTTGTTTTTGTGCGTCTAAGATGTCCTACTTTCAAGAACAAACGTTGCTTTCTTTACAAAAAACAAAACAAACAATTGAAAATCTGTGACAATTTGTTAGTTTTGCACTCCCTGCGTAATGCTGCGTTCACACACCTGCCCTCGTCATGGCACATCCGCGTGATCACGTGATGCAGGTCCCAATGATCAATAAAGTGATACAATACTTCGGGATATTTTTCATGGATTTAGGTAAGTGTTATGCCATAATGTGGAACAGTTAAATGAGACCTATTGTGATTTTTCTGTATATTTAGGAAGAAACCATGGTTATACTGTATATACATAGAAATCAATAATTCACATTTTGTTGATTGTAAAACACAAAATTGATCTAAAACTATTTAAAATCTTTGCAATAATGTACTTTAATAAGCAACTGTTTTCTGTTGATGGAAAGTGTTTACATGGCTAGTTTGAACCCTTCATGTGAATCAGAATTTTTGAGTAATCACATGTAAATACAGACAAGTGGGTGGGGATAGGTGGTAGGTGAGGACAGAGATTTTCTGGAGCATCAGCTGCACGACAATACAAGATTACTCAAACATGCAGGAATCAATCCAAATGCAAGTTTGGGTAAACTAATTATGTAACATGGTTAAAAAGTCAGAAAAGTAGATTTTATATAATAGGCCTCCTCATAGAAACAAGTAAAGAATCTGTTTTGGGGAGATTCAAGCCTGCTCAGATCTACACTCTACAATGTTTTAAGTCACACAGGCTCTTTTTGGTCAGTTTGTTCTCTCAGTAACATTCTTTTATGTAGAAACTAAACACACATCTCCTCTTAATTCTAATGAAAAGTCTCAGCTTTCTACTCGAATCCGCTTGATTTAATACTTAATTCAGTAGCTTGTGTTTTGATTGGAAGTGCAAATGGTACAGCAGACACATCCTGGATCCTGAGTCAAAATTCAGATTGTTGTTGTGGCTGTAATAAGAAAGATGGAAAGAGGAAGCGGAAAATTGATTACGTTTGGCTGTGTGCTGGAATCTAATGTGTTGAGGAGCAGGTCATCTGATTTACTGGATTGGAGCTCGACTGAAGACAGGCATGCATGTGTTTATCATGGTTCTGTTCTGCATTTGTAGTCGGAATCTCTTGCATAAGTGGGAAAGGTAACTGTTCAGTTTTAAAATATACTTCACTAATAATTCAAAGATAGTTCATAGATTTGTGAAGTGCTTTGTGAAAATACAGATATACAAATAAAGATTACTTGCTTACTGCTTACAAATATTGTTTATTATTAAAAAAAAAAACTGCTCTCACACAAGCTCTAATCAATGTCTTTCCTATCATTGCCTCAAATACTTTTTCTCAGTATCACTTATTATATTACTTATATAGTATGATATATTACACACATTATATTCATTTTATATTTTTAAATCCAGTTTACAGTTTAGTTTACATTTCTACAGAAGCAAAAATCCGGTGGCTATTGACCCTATTTTGTCCCGCCTATTTTCTAGGACGTGCACTTCCTGTTTAGCTGCTTTTAGCCTGTAGATTTCACTTGATGGGTTTATTTTAACTGTCATTATATATAATTAAAATTGCCCCACAAGACAGACAAACAAACACGTTAGCTACCTTAACAGAGCTAAACAGGAAGTGCATTTCCAAGCCAAGTGGCGGGACAAAATAGGGTCAATAGCACCTTTAAAGAGAATAACTTTATTACACTGGATAAACAAATAATACTAATAATTTGACCAAAAAACACTGCTCATGATCGGGACCAGGTTTTACTTTTCTGCCATCACTGCATGCTTGATAGTTCACTTTTAAAATATATATATATTTTTTTTTACTGATAATCACCAGCTCCTCTTTCTGATTGCCACCACCAGAATCAAATTGCACTGATTGTCCAAAACTGTTATTTCAAATGATTCCCAAACACAAAAGATGACTCTCATTTTAGTGTATTAGATATCCAATAATAGTCCATGTAGCCATTGGCCTTTAATCCTAGACTCACCCCATTTACAGGCCTGTTGCATATGATTGACCATGTTTGTTCGGTTGGTTTGTTTTCTGTCTGCAGGCATAAATCCATGTTTATTAGAGTCAATATTTCATCTATATCACCCTGAAGCAATGTGTCACACTTTGAAGAAATGCACAGGCAGATCGCATTTATTATCCTTACATAAGACTGTGTGCCTTAGCCAGACCACATCATGCCTTTTTACATCTGCACAAAAGACACACTGCTTTTACAGGCATGGATTAGATGTTCAATATAGCTGATAGAGTGGAAAAAGCTACATCTCTTTGGCCTAATGCATTCTATTTTAAATGATAAAAGCTGGTGTATTAAAAGGGAATGGAACTCTGGAAGATGCTGAAAGATATGGACTACATTTATGTATTAAGAAGAGGCAAACAGGTTGCAAAAAATCTTAAATTTAAAGTTATCAACAGGAGATGTTTCATGTAATTTGCTCACATAAGATAAAATGCAGTAAATAGGAGTAAATGAAACAGTTTTTATTACTTAAAAATGCATGTAATAATTAATAATCTCACTGAAAATAAGTCTAAAAATTTAAAAAAAAAGTGATGTCATTGGTAGATTTCTGTCATCCTCTGCACGTTTTTAGTCCATTCATTTCTGAAGCATTAGCATATCAGGCAAGATTCATCTGTGTAATTGCCATTGTAGCCTGTAGGTGGAGTTCTAGCTCAATTCATGATACAGGAAACACAGAACTATGTGCGGTACTTCCCACTTTTTCCCAAATTTTTCAGTTTTGTCAGTTTTCTGATAAAATTAATCTATTTACTTTCTATATATTTAGAAGAAAAAAGTAGATGTAACCCTCTTAGTTACAGTCAAATCAGCCATTAGTGTTTGGTCAAATGACAAACAAAACATTTCTAAATTAATAGGACTTTTTAATGGTCTCCGCCTAAACTTTTCAAACTTATTTTAAGTCCCTAAAACTCATTTTTAGTTGAATTACCTTCACCTTTGGAAGAAGAATTGTAAAAACCCCAAATTTGCTTAGACATTAGAAGACAAAACTGTAGAGCCTCAGTTTCACAAAGACCCTAGCCATTTGTTTTTGCTCCAAAGGGTTAGGGTTAGGGTTAGGGTTAGAAACAAATTCTGTTTGAATTTTAGTTTTTGTCAGGTGTTTTAGTGAAAAAATGCTGTTTTTTAAATAGTATTTTAAATAATGAAAATATAGTCAAGACCACAACTGACTTTGTGGAGAAATGTGGATGCAAGTGATTGAGTAAAAATCATATTGTGTTTGGGGACAGATTAGATTTGCATGTACAAACTGACCGAACAAACACACATTGAAGTGTTTTGCCTGTAGTGTCTGTGTCTGCTTTAAAGTGCATTGCGTGGTCGTTAACAAAACTAATACTAATTGATCTAATCCTTTAGTGCCTCTTCTATGTTCCTCACTGCAGCGCTGAAGCAGATAAGAGGCTGTTGTCAGATGGAGGTTCTTCTTGATACTGAGGTGTGTTGGTCTATGTTTCTCGGTGTAAACAGATGCTGCCATTGGCACAAGAGCACTTCACTTAAATGTCACTTGATGTGGCTGTGATTTCCAAAATTTTCTGTGAGCTTATTTTCCCATGAAACTCAGACCTGTTTAATCAGTCAATCAGGACCTCTGCTGCTGACAGATGCTGACATTTTACTTAACAGATGATTTTATGTAAATGTGCCTTCAGTTCTGTAGCATTTGATACTTGCACAGTTGAGTTCAACAGTTTCAAAGCAGCACAGTAACTATACTTGAACAAGTAACTATAAACAGCTGCAGCGACCATGGTAACCTGCTGATCCACCCCTACAGCATACAGCACCATCGTAGACCCTAATCATGGGCTGTCAGACAGATGTGGATAAAGAAATACACAAAAATATGTTTACCTCTGGTTCTATACACTCACTCAGATGTACTTTAGCTTGGATATTTAGGCTTGAAACCTTAGCAGCTCTGGAAGTGTAGAGTGGTGCTTTTTTTTTTAAGCGTGTTAAAATGAAACTGACATCAAAGCCTGTCTGGAGGAAGGTCTGTTACCTGTTGTTTTGTTGAATTCACTAAATTCTAAACATGAAGAATGTTTTCATGATGTTCTTGTTCTTTATGTTACTCCCATTTTACTTTTGGCTTTGTGCTGTAAAGTTATAACTTGACTTGCTGCTGTTTGGGACAAAAATCCTGATTTAATTTGTACAATGAATGTTGTGGTGTTAAAGTCCAGGGAAAGGAGCTCATTTCTACGAGACACAGAGATGGGAGGTGGCAGCTGTCATGGCGACAGTGCCACACTGCAGTGAGAGTAAAACATGGCTCAGTGCTGGGTGTGACTACAGCTGTGCCTACCCTGTGTCATATATACATTCAGCCATTGTTTCTGAGCGCCCCACTACGTCTAACAACCTACACTTCTAAAGACTGCTGGCAAGACGCCTGAGCTGACAGAGAAGGCAGATGTCGATGTGTTTGTGTGAACCGGATGAACACAGCAGCCAAGTTTGAGACAAGAAATGCATAGAGCAATATATATTAACACCCATAGCCCCGTTTCCATAGACTCGGGTCAGGGCGGTACGGTATGGTCCTGCTTGTCTTACAGCCTTGTCTTTGAATTGAATGGTTGGTTTCCTCCTCCATCATAAAAAAACAAAAAACACCTCCAACACAGCTGCTTCTGCTCCTGACCAACATCCTGACAGTGCAAGTGCTAAAATGAGTTTGGGCAAATCAAGAACATGAATTCCAAAACTAATCATAACACAGTGAGTCATTTTACATAATTTCCAATGCTGGAGTTTAGTTATGCCAGCCTACTGTATTAATAGAGGCTTTTTTGACTGTGTTGTGACAACAAGAACAGACTTGACTTTCTTCAATATTATAATTAAATACGCTCTGCTGCTACACCATACAAGTAAAGTAAAATGGACTTAAAAGAACTTAAAAGATATTCTTAAGAATTTGTCACTCAAAGTATTACTTATTATGTGGCGTTATCTAAACTAATTTGATCTGTATATAAAGGAGACATAATATTACGCCTTTTTTGAGTACTTTTGAACCATAATACATTTGATATCAGTTAACACTTTATTACTTTGAAACTGCAGTGATCTAAAATGACTTATAAATAGCAACAAGTTAAATGAGTTCCATTTCAAAACTGAAGAACTTCAGAGATCCACAGATTGTCATTTATATGCTTTCATTTGAGGACTGTAAAGGGGCTTTGTGACAGTTTAGAACTTTACATGAATCACGTAGAAACTAAAATATTCCTAATGTGGGTGGGGCTAGGGTGGAAACAGTGATTGTGTGAGGATTCAGGCCTCATCTTTAAACCACAAGGCAGGATTGTTTGTCCTGTACATTCCTGAATCAATTAAAATACAACCTTGAGAGAACTGATAATGAAAAAAGACCATTTTGAGAAAGTAAAATCAAGTTTGCATCTACTTTAAGTATCATTTTCTAGATGAACCAACTCAAATCAAACTGCCTCGTTTTGTGCTGTTTGATAAAAAAAAAAAAAATGCACGACACATTTGAAAAGAGCGGCGCACATACTGAAGGCTATTTAACACAGAGCAGAGCAGCAGCGTGTCAGACAGGCGGCTGGAGAAAACTGCAGATCCTTTTGTGTCTTTGCTGTATTTGTTCAAATTTAATCCAATCAATATCAGTGATGGTGCTGCTCTTTTCTGAACCAGCGAGCTTGTTTGATCCACTGCATACAGACTGACCACTCACAAGTCCTCCCACTGTGAGTGTGAAGCTCCTGCTGTGAAGGGTTTTCATGGATCCTATTAAGAAAGTGTTTCATTAACAACATAAATAAATATTTGTATAAACATCTGCACAGTCAGTGAGATGAGTGAACGGGCTCTGAAGATGTGTACTGTGTCTCGTGCTGTTAGTCAACTCCACTGTGCACTAATGCAGATGTGTAAAACGTCAAGGTCCAAAGGCTCACATCATGTTGGTTCACTCAACCAGTTATATAGGACAGTGCTGTTGGGACGCACTCACATCCAGAATATGCTCTTCAACGCTCGTCACTTTACCTTTCCAGACAAGTTGGTCATACGGCAATAAAAACACCTTTGGCCGACAAAATGGGTCTTCTATATGAAGCAACACCATTTAAAGCCCATTGTCTTCTTTGTCTGAAGCTGATATATACCACTGGTTTTACATAAAAATACGTTTGTTTGTTTGTTTGTTTGTTTGTTTGTTTATTTTAGGATGGGGCCAAAAGACATAGAAGGGTTTTGGTGAATGTTGTCGACAATTTGAGTTGAGCTTATGGGTTTTCTTATAACTCTTAAATTCTCTTTAGTATCCTTGGAGTAAGATAGCCACCCAGCATGGCATTACATTAATCCGACTTAACTTTACAATCAGCAAATGCCCCTATGCTGCGTTTAAACCGGAAAGAATTTAGCATTTTTGCGTCAAGGTTTAGGCTTACATGTTTATTTATTTATTTATTTGTTTATTTATTTTTTATATAAATATAAAATCTGTTTAGATGTGTTTGCTGCCTGATATCCATTCTAAAGAAATGTAAAAAACTAGATTTAGGGTGGGCGCTCCTGCTACCTTGTACCAATCAGGGATGCTCCTGTGACTCACATCATTCATAACTGTGTTGAGGAAAAATAAAGTTGCAAGATGACAAGGTCTATGGGCCATTTTCTTATTGAACCAATGGAGCAAAATACTTCTGGAACCAGGGTGATCTTTCACTGTTGAGCTCCATACATGTCATCTTTTGGTGAGCGGGGGCTAGCCGAAGCTATGCTATGTAAACTCTCTAGCTTGAGCTAGCATTTTCATTGTTTGGCATCTTTGCATTTTCATTTGTCCAAGGACGTCAACATGGAAGACCTTTATGATTTCTAATTGAAAACCTCTTCAAAGCACATTATTGTTGCTGTCAAAATGAACAACGTTTCTGTTTCTTTATATTTTTGAGGCTGCAGTTGTTACACGTTATCCCAGTATGCACTGTGCAACTTGGATCAGTGTTTCTCAATTTGTGGTTTGTGTACCACTGGTGGCACCTCAGATTCTTCTGCTGGTACTTGGACACTTCTTCAGTTCTAAAGTTTACTTAGTTTAGAGAACATTGTATTAACTTTTTTGTCTCCCTTGCCTTGAGTCATTTTTTATTTAAAACTACTGTGACATTATTCTTCATGATGACATGATTTAGTCGCACTTGAAATAGTCCGAGTACAGGTCCATTATAGATTTAGGTGGTACTCCTTTGTATGGTGGTAGGCTACTTAAAGATTGTATGGAGGATTTTTCAAATCCAACAACTGTTTGATGTGTTTTCCCTCCCAGGGCCACGCCCCTCACTGTAACTGGGCCAATGAGTTACTTAGGAACACTGAGGGTTTGCTTGACAGGTTAACAGGTCAATAGATAACATGTCCACAGTTTATATATTTTTATAATTACTTTTTTTATTATAAGTACAAGGCTGTTACAAATCAATGCAACTGTTTTTGACCAAGACTGACAACAAACATTTTTTTGAAAATCCTCCATACAACCTTTAATGTAGGCTTAAAGTTTTGAGAACCACTGACTTTTTGAAGTTATTATTGTTAGGGATCTGCATGTTCTCCTCCCCCTTCCCTTTTGTTTGTCTCTCAGCAGGGCTTGTGTGAGACAGGAGGCGTGGCTGGCTTTTTCCACTGCAGAGGTGCACACCTGATTTCAGCGCCACCATAATCACCCAACAATAAGACACCGGCTCTCTCTCCACTTCTCTGCCAGATAATTCCGTGTAACACGTCAGTCCAGACTCAGCTCATGCTCGCAACGTTTTTTGGTCGATTTACCTGTTTGTTATTTACCCTTTTTTCCTTTGTGCTCAGGTCCACACTGCAGTCAACTCAACTTTGGAGCCATCTCGCCAGCCTGCCTCCTGTCTCCACAGCCTGCCCCGTTTGACTCTTTGTAAAATAAATTTTGATTTTTTGCACTCTATCATCGCCGCCTCTGCTTTGGGGTTCTGCTCATAAAGACTTAACAGAATTATCTGGCCAAACTATGGACCCCGCAGAGGCTCAACGTTTCAGGCAAGCAATTAACGCACAGGGAGTAAAAGTTGGAGAACATGAGACGGCTCTTAAAGAAATTGTGGACTCTATCTCTAAACTTTCAACGAATGTGACCCAGCCTTGGAGATCGTCTGGAACAGATTGCTACACATCTGGCTTCAGTAACCACACCTGCTCCTGCCTCTGATTCCGCTCCTGCCTTGGCTTCAGCTTCCTCCTCAGCTCCAGCGCCTCCAACCAACCAGTCAGCCCAGCCTCGTGAGCCCTTTATTCCGACTCCTTCCAGGTACTCAGGAGAATCAGGGACATATATAGGGCTTTTCCATTAGTACCTGCTTGGCCCTACTCTACTCTACTCGGCGCGACTTAGCCCTGGTGCGGAGCTTTTCCATTTGGGGCTGATCGCGCCGACCAGGTACTTTTTTAGTACCTGCTCTACCCCAGGGCCAAGTCGAGCCGAGCAGATACTAAACCTGACGTCAGACGCACGTCGCCTGTTGCGTCACACAAGTGCCGCTGATTTGTTGTTACTGTACGCTAACGTGAGTCGCCGCTAAGCTAGCTGCCGATAGCACCGAAATGCTTCTACATTTCGTACTCTCTGTAGCAAAAACAGCTCAGTGACATAAAAAAAAACGAGTCCGTTGTCCCTATCCGCTAAATACATAAGACAGTAGTTCGATGAGTGTGTGCGTAGACCACACGGGCTTGTACGTAGGCACATGCAGGTTACCTGTGCTGCTGCGGGGTCCTGCTTCTCACAGTAAACACTGATGGACATCCGATGCACACGTTTTGAAGCAAGAGATTATAATGCAGCTTCTTCAGGACAGAGAGATGGAGGAGGAAGATGGGACAGCTGACTTTGTGATTGTACATCGGGACCAGAGCGGGACTTTAGACAGACGTGTCGGACGGACGTGAAGAAGAGGTGAGTCAGTGAACGTGTTGACATGAAAAGCTTCACTCTACTGGCCAATGCGGCGGTGGATATTTGTTTTATATTACGCTTATGAAACGCTGGAGAACGAACGGTCTGATTATCCTTAAATTAAAGCCGATGCGCATTGAAACGCTCCGTTGTTTTCTATGAGCTTGCATCATGTCCCCATTTGGGGAGTGACAGTGTTGGCAACGTACCGCCCAGCTTCACAACAGCCCCACTCGGCCTCTCTTGTAATGGGAAATGCTCTCCCTCTGAGCGGGGCTAAGCCGGGTAGAGGCGCGTAGAGTCGAGTCGAGTAGAGTAGGGCCAAGCAGGTACTAATGGAAAAGCCCTATTAGTCAGTTCTTCATCAATGTATGCTTGTTTTTGATCAGCAACCATTAACTTATTCGACTGAAAGAGCTAAAATAGCATTTATTATGAGTCTACTAGCTGGTAAAGCCTCTGCCTGGGCTGTAGCCTTAGCTAACAGTGATTCTGTTGTCTGCTGCTCTCTACAGTCATTTACTTCTGAAATGAGAAAGGTTTTTGATCATCCATTACAGACTAAGGAAGCGAGCACCCGTCTTCTTTCTTTACGCCAGGGCCCAGGTTCAGTTTCTTCATACTCAATTGATTTCCGCATATTAGCTGCTGAGTGTGGTTGGGATGAGAAGGCCCTTCAGGGGTGTTTTTTAGGGGTTTAAGTGAAGAGATTAAAGATGAATTGGCAGCTCGTGATGAAACTAGCTCTCTAGAGGAACTGATTTCCTTGGCTATTAGGTTAGACAACAGACTAAGAGAGAGACGTAGGGAGAGGTCAGGCAGAC